>OZ025292.1:173483250-174948250 GCA_964019185.1 Maratus speculifer | reverse complement strand
TATTAAAATTTATATATATATATATTTATTTCAATGAAAAAACACTGAAATTCTAAAATTAATATTTCGAGTTATAACGATTTTTAGCCCATTTTTTTTAATTTTAAATAATTTTAAATAATTATAATAATTAAATAATTTTTAATAATTTTTAATTTTAAAGAATTTGAAAAAAAAGTATGAGAAGTTTTATCGTGTGATTTTATTTATAAATGATATGATTAATCATCTAAAAAAAATGAAAATTTTAATTCAATAATTATAAATTATTTTGAAATGTGTCCTGGGCCGCTTAATATAAATACAGGATAGTTATGCGGTTACATTATTTTAATGAAATAAATAATTATAATTTTTAAAATTCACTTTTAAAATAAAAATTTAAAATAGTTATAAAAATTCTTTTGCGCTAATTTACTATATCTAAAATAGAGTGTTTTTTAATTGTTAAATTAAACTAGGCAAATGTGACAATCCCAAAACTTTCTTCTACCTCATACATGTTAATTCTTTAAAATTCGCTATCACAGTGCTAAAATTAAATGACAACGTATGTATATATACGTATATATATATACACTATATTGCCATTGATTATGGGACACTTGCGATTTTAGACATTTTACTAAATATCTAGAAAAATACATGAGGAATCATCTCGAAACTCTTAGTGTATAAACATAATAGTATACGCCATACATCGCCGTGAAGATTTTTTACCGAAACTTCATAGGGGACCGTCAACAAATTAAAAAAGAATGAATATCTTTTGAATAACCCTGTCAAAACTAATGTAGCAAAAGCGTTCAAACTCTAGATTATGATTGAATGCCTTATTGTAATATGCCTTGTTCATTTTTATGCAAATAGCATGCATACTCGCAGAGTAATTAAGGTTTTTATAAAAATGGTCCCAAATTTTTCCAAGTTTTTCCCTTATAATTTTTCAGAGTTCTTAATATAAAATAATATTTTTTTCAGAAAATATGATAAACAACATTGCACATAGTACCTTGTAATCAGAATTTAAAAATAATGAAAATTGTGTACAAAATGAGTAGGTTTACTAAATAATTTTTTACTGCGCATGCGTCAACGATATCAAAATTTCATTTGCATATTATGTTAGTTAAATATATAGAGCAACTTTTGTGAAAGTCACAAAATCATAACTTGAAAATTCTGAAAATAATCGTCAATTGAATTAGTTGAAAATCCGTTATTCTCAAAATGAAGCAAAAACAAGAGGGGTTGTATTCATATATTCATTGATTAGTGTCAATATAGAATACACAATACGGGATGTACTACTACATTTGGATAAAATCCCTCATTTTTTTGCTCGGATTTTGTCCTTTTTCTATAGACGATTACTTTCAGAATTTTCAAGCTATGATTTTGAGACTTTTACAAAAGTTGCTCTATACATTTAGCTAACATAATATGCAAATGAAATTTTTATATCTTTGACGCATGCGCAGTAAAAAAAATATTTAGTAAACCTACTCATTTTTCATACAATTTTCATTATTTTTTAATTCTGATTACAGGATACTGTGTGCAATGTTGTTTGTCCTATTTTCTGAAAAAAATATTAATTTATATTAAGAATTCTGGAAATTATAAGGGAAACACTTGGAAAAATTTGGTACCATTTTTATAAAAACCTTAATTACTCTGCGAGTATGCATGCTATTTACATAAAAATGAACACAGTGTATTACAATAAGGCATTCAATCATAATCTAGAGTTTGAGCACTTTTGCTACATTAGTTTTTACAGGGTTATTCAAAAGATATTCATTCTTTTTTAATTTGTTGACGGTCCCCTATGGAGTTTCGGTAAAAAATATTCACGGCGATGTATGGCGTGTACTATTATATTTATACACTAAGAGTTTCGAGATGATTCCTCATGTATTTTTCTAGATATTTAGTAAAATGTCTAAAATCGCAAGTGTCCAATAATCAATGGCAATATAGTGTATATATATATATTGTTAAGATATATAGACTTTTCGTGTAATTAAAAGTTCGATTATATATATATATATTTATATATATATGAGAGAGAAATAGGTTGTTCGGATAATTTGCGTTCCGATAATCGGCGCATTACTGCATATGTATGTCTTACTTTATAATATGCACATATTAGTTATAAGTGACAATTATAAACAATGAAATTTAATAGTTATTAATAGTAATTTAAGAGTAATTAATAAATAAAGAATGACTCATTTGAGCCAATACAGCTCAAATCAAAGAGTTATGTTGAAAAATTCCGATGGAAAAAATATATTTTTAGTTTCAGTCGAGTTTTAGTCTGGCCGAATTTTTGGCAGCATTTTAACCGAAAACGAATTTTCGACGAAACACAGATTTTGGCCTGAAAACGAATTTTTGGTGGATTTCTAGAAATAATGTGGGTTTTATCTGAAAAGGGAATTATATAAATAAATTATACAATATAAAACTATCATTATACATAAAGAATAACAATCTTCTGGTATTCAATTTTTAATCAAATTCATTGAAAATTCAATTTCGAATATCATATACAAAAAATATATAATTCGATACTCACCCCCTTTGTACAAGTTCAAAAACTGAAAGAAAGAAAGAAAAAAAAGTTTAATTTTGCATAAAAACGCCCACAAATATACAAACAGAAATTTAAAATATAGAAAAAAAATGTATTTATTAGCAAAAAATATATCTATCTTCTTTTATAACTCTTAAAATTTTAATAAAACACATTTACATTTTAATGAAAAACATACAATTTGAAAAATTCTTTCACACAAATTCAAATAAAAAAATATTTCCTGTACATTATTTCAACACTATCTTTAAAATTTACAGTTGAAATACTCCCCTACTATCTATAGAAAAATGTTTGGGTGTTTTGTAAACATAGTTTTTAAGTAAATTTACAGACTTTCATTACGGGGGTTGGGATGCGGTAGCTTCCAGGGATTGTTTTATAATTTTATCTGTACCACTTTAACCTTTTATCTACCGCATTATGAATTCATGAAAATTTTACATTCTTACGCAAAATGTTTAAACTAAATTAAAAGATTTACGTAATCCTTTAATAAATATTTGAAGGGTTTTAGAAGGATTAATTAAATTTGAATTTACAGGGATTTTGTGCAATTTTTATAATCCCACTCAAATCTTTTATTCTTAATTATTTTTTTAGTATTTTGTAGAATTATAAAATGTACAAGTATGATGGTCTTACAATATAAATATAGAAATATTTCCGCATTGAAAAATCCCCAGATGAATCTCCTTACCTCAGCGCCAAGAAAGCTGAAAAGATACAAAGGCAAAAGAAATCGCCCTTTTAAAAATATTTTTGATTTGTATAACCAATAATGCTTTTGGAACAAGATAAGGTAATGTATCTGTAACTCATTCTAAACAGTATTACAACTAACTGACGTATCAAAAGAATTTTATAATAAATTATTTTAATGGTACTTATAGGTACCATCGGAAGATAAAGGGTTAAGAAATATATTCTCTGTCAGACATTCATACTAAGCTATTTTCAAAATAGATCTTTTTCAAAATAGATCTATCACAAAGATTTTTTTAAATTAAATTGTGGTGCGAGTGAATGTAAAAATAATATAGTAAACTTTCGATTATCCGTCATTCACGGGACCGACGCGACGGTATGACGGATAACCGAAATAGACGGATAATCATAAGGAAGTACAAGGCAATTACAAAAGAATATTTAGACGCTTTTTTTTAAGTGTTGTGTACTTTCGTTAATAAAAAGCATCAAACATCTTTTAAATAAATTTGCATGTTTCTGTTGCAATTAAGGGTTGTTGCAATGTTTCATGCTCTGGGCAATTAAGGATACAAATTTAGAATTTTACAATGTTAAGTATATAGTAACCCGTTTTCATTTAACTTAGGCCATTATAGATATTTTTTGGCGTTTTTACTAGAACAGGACTCGAATTGTACATAGTAATAATTACGTGAAAAAACAACTGGAACCAGACAGAAAAAGTAACGCTAGATTCAAAATGTTATAGTAAAAAAAAAATTTCAAATATTTGAAATTTTTTTACTAGGTCTAAAGATTTTCAAGTCTATAATCTTTGAAAGACAAAATCAGCGATTTGTAATCTACTTATGTACACAATAAACCCATTTTACCTACTCATTATACGTAATAGGATAAGTCTTGCAATCGCTTTGAAAATCGAAATTTTTTTTTTTCACGGATTTGCACGTTTCAGTTACTGGCGATTCCTAAAAACATATTTTTAGAAAAAAAAATGCTGTCCATCTGTCTGTGTGTCTGTTACCAGAACAAATTGATATAGAGTCTTGAAATTTGGTGTTTACTTAGTATGTAAAAATACTAAGAAGCTCATTTAATATCAGTATCTATATCAGGAACTACTTATTTCAGATTCTCGAAATATTCGTTCTGCTGAAAGGTACATACAAATTTGCGATTTTTTTTTATTTTAAGGAATGGATTTAAAAGACAATAAAATAACGTAAATTTTGTATAAAAAACGAAGTCGATTGTATTGTTAGTTGCCCATATATTTGCAATCCTATTTTCCACACCGATTTTTCATGACTCTGTATGTCATTCAAATTTCAATTCAAAAATATATTTTAATTGAATATAAGAGGCTTAATCCGACTGTAAACTGTTCGTTAATATGATTATTATTTTAGGAATTAAAAGGATGTTTCTTTTATGCCATTCGATACTACTTGAACAGTTTGGCAATTTATATAATTTGTCAAAATTGGTTCATCAACAATTCATTAATAGAGCATTACTATGTGATAAAAATATTTAAATATACGTTTACATTTTGGTTTGGAATTGCGGTGAATTTTATAAATAGTTTACACATGTTTTATTTTCATATATTATATTATGCACATCCATGATGGGTAATTACGGTGGATCCTCAACGACTAGTTTATGATCATGCACATGAACATCCCAAACCATCTCTCATGGAACATGCTTGGATCATGTGTGTCGAAAGTAGTAATGGTTTATAAAGTTTATGGGTTCTGAAGTAGAAAAAAGAGTAAATAAAAGCTTTATTCACTTGCCTGTAAAATTTAATAATGTATATATCACGTTTTAAAATAAAAATTTCATTTCAAAAACATACTCCCACGCAGATTTTAACAAAAGTCCTACCTTAAATTATTTCGACACTGTTTTCTAAATTTGTTTTCAAAATATTCTCTACATTTTCTGAAAGAGTGTTGACAAACATCTTTTAAATAAATTTGCATGCTTTAGTTCTTTATTTGAAAGAGGAGTCACGTTCTGATGAAGATTTCGCTTTGAATGACAACAGGAATTTGAATGCAAAAATGAATTTAATTTTCAATTTAGTGGTGCTAACTGAAATAATACCTTTTCGCCAAAAAATAATCTAAATAGTTTTTTTAATTGCTGTACACATATTTTTTCATTTTTTACTTAATATTCATTAGAAGTAGTAGTAAGATCAATATGCTACAAACAAAATGTAAAATAAAATTTAAAAAAAGCTTTAATTTAAAAATTTAACAGTTCTTAATTATAATAAATATAAAGCTAAAATTGATAATCTGTTTTACAGAAAATTCATTAAAGTTTTTTTTTAAAAAGGTTAATTTTATAAGAAGGTTGAAACCAACGTTGATGTCTTAAGCTAGTGGGCAGAGGGTATATGCTAGATCCATGAACGTTCATGACTGGAGTATAGGCTACACTTTATTTAAGAAACAGAGAGTATACTCTATCTTCTTTTAAAATTATAGAATGTATAGGGCATAAAAAATACAGTGTACCTCTATGTACCCTTAATGATCAAACTGCATGTAAAATTATGTATCTATAAAAATGATCATTTTTTTTATTCTATTCTATTTCACAATTGAAATGGAAAACAAGATAGCTGTTGGGATTGAATTGTTGCATATCAACACAATTTTTGGGAATTAGCAGTTCAAAATGTACTTTTGTTAAATTGTCAATTTGTATTGTAAAGAAAAAAAATCTCACTTTTTACTCTTTATACTGTTTTATTAATTATTATTATTATTATTATTATTATTATTATTATTATTATTATTATTATTATTATTATTATTATTATTATTATTTCATAATAGCTATTACTCTAATTGTGCATTTATTACTATTAATTAGTATTTATAACAATTCGTCGTGTTTTGAACCAAGCAGCTATGTTGAGAATGTCACAGTTTTATTTTACTACATTTTATTTATTTATTTTATTTCATTTTTTTTTGTGTGCATGTATGACTAAAGTATAAATTTAAACATTGTACTATCGAGAAGAAAGGAATATATTTCCCTTTTATTGTATAACGGCTGTGAAAAAGATCCTAATGGCTATCAAATGGAACTATATAATGGACTATCAAATGGATTTCGGCCATCCGTAGGAAAACATATCATCAGGCTTACTGCAGCTTGGAGCTACGGTTCAGGTTCCCCCTTTTTTTATACTATTTTGCTATTGAAGTGAATAAAAGGTCAAGGTTTGCGATTGAAGCGTTGCTTATCATTCACAACACAAGTTTTGGGAATCAGCAGTTCAAAATACTCCTTTAATAGTACTACCCGTCTGTCAGCTTGTATTCTAAAGAATATTTCGGGATATTAGACAGGAAATGGACTCTTATAAGTGCTTTCAGCTGTTATCACAGTTCTCAAAGTTACTAGAAAATAAATTTCTGCAAAGTTCGTCTCCAACACCGAAGCGCTACAATTTTAAAGCTATTTCGAGCATACTTACAAGTTGAGGCATCACATCGCCATCTAATGAGTAAATTTTTAAATCCATTTAAAATATTCTATAAGACATTTATAAAGAAAAACAAATAATTTACTTCATCTTTATATTTATTACACTAGTTTACAAAATTAAACTTTTTGCCTGTTGCCGCGAATTTTGTGGTTGATAATGTTCACTTATGACTTGTTTCTGTCAAATATCTTTTGAGCAGCTCGAATTATTTTGTTTTTTATTTTTATAATTTAAGCATATATATTAATCGATAACAGGCATATTTTACTGTATTAAGATTAGTTTCTCAAGTTTTTGCGTCATGAGTAGTTCAAGAAAACGTTGTTTAAACAATCCAGATCATTCTTGCCTTATATGCAGAGAATAAGTGTTTAACAATTGTAGAAAAGTTATACCTGAGTTGGTGCAAAATAACTATTTTGAGTATTTTGGGATGCTCTTGAATAAAAATGAGAAATTTTGGGCTCCCAATTGTGTTTGTAAATCGTTTGTGGAATATTTAAGATTATGGAAAAGTGGTAAAAAAGTGCCTTTAAATTTGGAACACCGACTATTTGGCGAGAACCACGAAGTCATCTCGAAGACTGTTATTTTCGTAGCGCGAACATAAACACTAAAAATAGAGCTAAATTGCAGTACCCAAGTACTAGTTGTGTTCAAAGTCCAGTGCAGCGTTTACCTGACTCTTCAGAGACTAAAAGTATATCTGAACCATTAGAAGAAGATACTGAAGGACCAAACTCATCACAAAATGATGCGGATTTAGAAGGTATGTCAAATGAGCCAAAATGCTTTTCCCAAAATGACTTAGATGATCTTGTAAGAGATTTAAATCTGTCTAAACGAGCTTCAGAATTGTTAGCATCAAGACTAAAAGAAAAAAAGAATTGCTTTCCTCAGATATTAAAATAAGTTTTTCGGAAATAAAAAATCTGAAAATTATATTGAACTTGTAGAAGACTTTCTGCTACAGTTAAAAAATAAATTGTGAGCATAAAATTCCACTTCCTCCGTAGTCACCTGGACAGGTTTCCAAAAAATTTAGGAAGTATGAGGAGTAGCAGGAAAACCGTATGCATCAGGGCTTACGCGTCAATTTAGAGTTTTATTAGGGTTTCTGGGATACGAATTTGATGTCTGACTATTGTTGGTCTGTGATACGTCATTTTCTAAAGACTACACATCGGAGAAGATCTTTAAAATGAAGTTTTTTAGAACTCAATGATTAATTATTTTTTTAGTAAAGTTTTTCTTCGTAAATACATGTTTTTTCTGTTTAATACCTACATAGCTGAAACTCAGAAACTAGAGCTGACTAAAATATTGTAATTATATTTTTGAAAATAGCATATCATATGCAGTCAGCAACAGTTAAAATTTTTTCGGCAACAGATGTACTGTAAACTAGTATTATCTATACTAGTAAAATAATGTTTCGATGTGTGTGTTCGCAATAGCTAGCGAAATCGAAAACACGTTACCAGGCTGAAAACTTGTTTGAGGATAGACCAAGGTTTTTCATGATGTGCTTGCGACCCAGAATTTTAGATTTCTGATAATTAGCATGGCAACAGCATACACAGGGGGCAGAGCCGGTACAAATTACCCGAGCCTGGTTTCAGTTCTAGTTTTTGAAAAAATATATTAGAAAAGTAGACTCGTACTTTTTAAAGTAAAATTTGAAATTAAATCAAATAATAAAATTAAAAAGTCAGAATTTGCTAAAATGTACCTAATGTATGCTAAAATTCCCTATAATATTTGAATCTTCATTTGATATCAAGAAAGTTTTGAAATGTCTACCTTGTGTTTATGATGCAAAGGGTTTCAGATGATCAGGTGGGAAGTTCAATAAGTTCACAGGATAAGGCTTCGCATTTTAGCTCTTTCATAGCATAAAAATTATTCATTCAAAAATAATTGATGAATTAAATTCTTGGGGTTTGTTTGGAACATGCTGTATAGAAATAAATCCCAGTCTACGCTGCCTAAGACAGCGGGAACCCAATACCAAGGTTTATTTTCAGATGCTACTTTTTTAGGGTTCCGTACTTAAAAAGTGAAAACGTAACCGTTAAAAGATATCTCTTGTGTCTGTCTGTAAGAGCCCTTTTACTCGTAAACTATGGATCGTGAAAAGTTCAAATAGGGGGAAATAATAAGGTCTATTTACCCTCATATTTACAGATTACTAAACATTTACAAATACACCGAGAAAAAATGTAGAGGAGCTAATTAAGCTGCTTGATTTTTTTCCCTTGTATATAGTGTGGAATATTGCGTAAAAGCTTTCATAACGCTGAACTCAGAAACACATTAAAAAAATAAGTATTATATTTTCAGATATATGAAAAGATTTTAGATATACAAAATATAGTGCAAAAATATGCCCCTCCCATCTACTTCCAAATCTATTGAAATTAAAATTATGAAAAATTAGAGGTAGCAGAGGTTAATTTAAATCTTTTCGAAGAACTATTGCGAATATATTACATTACCTAGTTTTTGAGAAAAGCGCATTTCCCATAACACACAAATGTTTGTTTTGTTTGTTTTTATTCACGTCGGCCAATTATCTACACTATGGGATATAGGCCCTATGGGGTGGGATGCCCTCCGCGGAGGTCTTTCTAAGAGAACCTAACCCGTATTTACGCAAGGTTCGAAGAAAACCACGGAAAACTCCGAACGGTTAGGCCGACGCTCGCGATTGGGTTCGAACCCAGCACCTACCGTCTACCAGTTTCCAGGTCAGAACCTCGCGGCCACTGATGGGGAACACACAAATGTCGATTTGCGGGCATTCGACAAAAAAACTGAGGAGCGCTGGAGGTAAATATCGTAGCATAAGCATTGTTGACACTGATTTTCAAAAGGGGAAAATTTTTTCAGCAATTAGCTGAAGTATTAACTCTAAGACACAGACGGTTTGACAAAATACGTAGACAGGGTCAGCGTACACTGTGTAACATTGTTTTTCAAAGCTTAGATGATATATTAATGATATATTCGTATAATGCAATACGTAGTAGCAGTGTAAAAGCAATAAACATCAAGTTGTTAAAAACAGACTGGTTTCATTACTAGAATTAATCACATAAATACACTTTTCTAGTACATTCAGCTATACCGAACCCTACGTTTTAATTTTTTTTACAAAGTCTTATTATTCTTAAAACAAAGATTTTTTTAATAAAACAGTTCACACAATTTATGTATATTTATTCTATGGAACTCTCTAAGCGCTAGTCACTTTTGCGCGTGACCGTTAATTTAAATTTTTAATATAAAATAAGATTTTATATATTCGCAATTTGTTTTGAAAAATCGATGGGACCGTACGAAGCTTGGGTAGTCCGCTAATACTTAATAATCTTTAGGGCACTATGTAAAGAAAATATATTATAAGAAATTAATAGAATTATTAGAAATTTAGAACTTACCCATATATAAGTTATCTTCATCGGGATCATCTAAAACCTGAAAATATAAGGATAATTAAAATTTTTAGTAAAGTTAAAAAACAAAATAAAATAAAAAGCAAAAAAAAAAAATAATTTTAATGTTATGACATGATTTCATCGATATACAAGCTATATATGACTACCCGGTACCAATACTAAATAATATGGTAATTTTAGGGGATACTAGTACAATAACGCTGAAAACAATTTATAACTTATTAAGGAAAAAAATACTTTTTTAGTATTTTTTACTATAAAAACATATTTTCAAAAATTTCTACAAAAAAATAAAAACACCTGCAAGAAATTTTTTATAAATACGGGATGTTTCTAAATGAATATCAGGATTTTAACGCTTGGTAGTATTTCAACTCAACAGTTTTATCTACAAGATTATTAATGTTCAATGTGAGCACATTTCGTCACACGGCATACATGAAGTCTATAGTTCAGTTCTTTTCAAACGTTGATTAGAGCCTGTGCAGTCATTGTTGCAACAGCTGCAATGGTAAGCTGGTTGTGGAGGCACATACACACAATCCTTTATCAACTCCCAAAAATTAAAATCACATGGCGTCAGATTGAGTGAGCGTCTGAACAGAACTTCTTTGCAAATCAACGTTTATAGGAAGAACTGAACTATCGAATTGATGTGCGCCGTATGACGAAAGGTGCTCACGTTGAACATTTGTAAGCTTGTTTGTGTTGCTCTTCGATTTTATGTATTTATTATAGTTTTAAGCATTGTGCAATAAATACTATCAAGCGTTACAATTCAAATATTCATTTAGAAACACGCTGTACACGGCTGCAAATATTTGTATGGTTTTCAGAACGTTATTTATGCAGATGCATAATCTTGAAAAATTATATTCTGAGATAACGGAACTAATCCTTAGATGATCAAAGACATAACAGAACATAACAAGTCGGAAATTGTAGGTCATACATGGCAAATAAAGGTCGCTGTTCGTCGTATAACTAGTTTTATAAATATTCAGATCTTGGTGGAATAGCTGTTACACTCTTATGCAAAAATATAAGAATACAAAAATTATTACGATTATGTTTATAAAATTCAATAATTCGGAAATAACATGACTCCAACTCCATCAGAACCTCCATTCACTCCATTAGAATCATTACCTATCATGGGGTATAAGCACTGAATCAGTTACGTATGCTAGTATTTAATACAGTAAAGAAAATTTTTATTAATATTTTATTTGATTCTATTTTCATAAAATTGTAAATGACTCGAAATTCTGCTAAGATTATACATATTGAATTTCAAACGACTCGGGTGGGTAGTTTTTGCGCTGTTATATGCGAACAGACGGAAGCACGACCAAACGACAACTATAGGTGCTACGTATTTATATAATTACGAATGTACCTCAAAGAGCTACATGCAGGGCCTGATTAATGCACAGGCCTCCGGGGCCTTGGCCCTGAGCCGACCAATTTCAAGGCCCACAAATTATATGGCTGATTTTCCCTCCTTAATCAAATACTTTTCAAATATTGTTTTATAAAATATGAACTGTAAAATTTAAATATTCTGAATGACTCAATACAATTTTTAGAAGCTTTTAATGTAGGCACTTTTCACCCAAACAACTTTGTCAACTCGTCAAATAAACTTTCTTTTGTGGTGAAAGTGCCGCCGAAAATGGGTTGGTAGGAAGGCCCAATTTTTTAACAGGCCCTGGGCCCAACTTCAGCTTGATCGGGCTCTGGCTATATGTTTTGATCTAATTATTGTAGTTATGTATTGTTTGCATCCATTCTATTCTAAATTTTCTAAAATAATTTTTAAGCCTAAAAAAGTAAATATTCGGGATTTTTGAGTCTTAGACCATTTTAGATTTATTTAAAGAAATTTGCTATGACTAAATCAAGCTCAGTGATAAATCAAAACTAATAAACTCCAAACTTAAGAACTGAATTCTACAGACGGTTTATAGAAAGTACAAATACTTTATAGAAGGAATTAATATTATGTAAGCTCATAAATAAGAATGGAGCTCAACTTAACTCTTTCAATAGTAAAGTAGAAGGAAAAAAATAGAAAGTCGGATTAAAATCTGGATCATACCATGTCTGAGATTAAACTTTTTGCTGCATTATACTTCATACATATTTTCATTTGACGATACTCCACATAAATATAAATGCCGCTATATTAATATTATAAATTTCCTCTCGAACATTTTGTATAAGAATGATAAATTTGAACTCAAATATATTTAAAATATATTGGAGGATTTCTGATGCGGTCTTTTATTTAAAGAGACGGTGGATGTTAATTTTTTTTTAATTTTTATTATAGCGATATGAAATTTTGTGCATATATTCATTTCACCAAAAACATATAGAACAAACACCTTCAAAATAATTTCCAATCTTATTAAAATTTTTAAACGAAATTTTAAAATACTCCTCGTGTTTTAATTTTGGAGATCTTTTCTTGCTTTTGCAAATTTATCATTTGAACTCTATTATAAGCAAATTTGTGTAAGATTAAAAAAAAAAATCTTTTGAATAGTTAATATTTCACACATTTTTTTCTCAATTCCATATCGATTTTCATCAAAATTTTGCCTTTTAATAACTAAAAAATCAAATTTGACTATCTTAATAAAGACGAATTTTAAAAAGCTTACTTAGTTTCTTTCTAAACAATAACAGGATACTTCCTTATCAATTTCATAAATATTGATAAAAAATTACATCGCAAGAAGCATTTCAAAAATCAAAAAACGCTGAAAAATTAGTTTTGAGAAAAACAGATTTAAAGTGTATGTGTACATTTAACTTTATTATTTACTTCTTAATACGAAAGACGTGTCTAGATATTTTGACTTATTTTGGTACCCTGTAATCCTAGCAGGCTTCAATGACTGCTTGAGTGGCGCCTAGGATGCCTTAATCAAGAAGGAGACTCACTCGGTCAACAATCGAAGACCGAACTTCCATTTGGATACAGCCCCTAAAATATGCTCGTTTTAAAATAATTAATTTCGGAAACTTATCGTACAATTTGCATGGATTTTTTTAGGCTAATTGATGAATTTTGAGTTTATTTATGTTGTCTGAATTGGGTACTACTACACTGTCAAAAATTAAAAACTTTTGCTGTATCGTAACTCCACTGCTTTTATAAAATATCTCTATTTTGACCAATGAGAATGTTACATAATAAAGTGAAGTAATCGCTTTCTATAAAAGCAATGGAGTAACGATGTCCCAAAAGTTTCACATTTTTAACAATGTATTAAAAAAAATTAAAGGTTCGTTTTTACGTGTAGATGCCCCGCTAAGCATATTTTATATGTATAATTTAAAAGCAGACTTTATTTCCATTCGTTTAGTAGCAATAACTTTCGTTTACGATAGTTTTTTGCAGATTTAGTACGGGGGTGTTTACTCCCCCCTCCCACGGCTGTACATTAAAATTAAGGTAAAAGGGTTGCAAATTTTTAATTTTTCTTTTCTAAAATAGTAACCGTGTTTAGACGTACAGTAAGCGGGTGCTAAATTTATTAAGAGTGAAATAAATTAAAATGTACGTGACACTCATTTATTAAACTTTCAAAGATAATTATATCTTATTATTGATGAATACTGAAGCTCACAAGAGAAATCAATAGCCTTTGTCCGTTAAAATTAATGGTGATTGTCCGATATACCACCATTCATTTCTCCTTTAATGGATGAGAAAGAATGACTATTCATTTCATTTTTCAAATTTACACTGTATACTAACAAAATACAACAAAGAAAGGAATAAATAATAGATTACTGTAAAGATAGAATAATTCATAAATCATTTTAAAATGTGTCCTGAAATTTTTTGAATTTTTCAAGGTTTTTAATTTCAATACAGTAGCAAAAAATTAAAAATTTAATTCAAATGCTTTAACATGCTCAATATTCGTTATTCACAGAATTAATTATAATAGAACTTCCCTTTAACGAAATTTTCTACTTAACGAAATTTTATACTGAACATTGACATTAAACATCATTAACATGTAAGTTAATCTCCATGTGAAAACATTTTCTATATAACGAAGCTTTTTCAACTTTCGTGTGTGTATCTATACAGCATTCAAACGGAGAGGTAGCTGTTGGAATGGATATGTGAATTTATTTCAGAAGATTTCATGAAAACGAAATTACTTATTTATTTAATCATTTCTATTCAAAAGAAGAAATGTTAAAAACTTTTGATACAACAAAGATGACGATTCCAGTATCATGAAAATGTCACAGATGAGTTGTTATAATACTTAAAAAAGTGCGGAATTTTTTTTGAACAGGGTATTTTTTATAGGAAACCTGTACAAAATAATTATTATAGACATTTTTAAAGATTTAGATTACTGAGAGAAAAAAGAAAAAAGCACACTACACTTCAGTTTTTATTTATCTCTATTTATCAAGTATTTTTAAAGAAATTCTTATTGGATTTTTCTCATGAATCTACATTTTATAAAAAAAGAGGTTGACTGTTCGAATTAAAATACATTTTTCCAATACTTACATTTTATGTGTATTTTTTATGTTATACATGTGTTCAGACTTTTGCTATGCAATTTTCATAAATCTGAGTTGATTTCTATTTAACGAATTTTCCTTATAACGAAGTGTTTAAGTGTAACGATGAGATTCGTTGAATGGAAGTTTGACTGTCTATCAAGAATTCTTTAATATTAATAATGAAATGTTTAACACCATGAAATAACTGGAATAAAAGAAAATGTACTTTTAACCCTTAGCATTTGTGCATTCTTGAACTTTATTTATTACATTATTTATTTTTTTTTATTACAATCTGACTGGATAACATCTAGCTTTGTAAAATTTGTTTTTGAAACCAGCAATAAAACAAAATAAAATATGCCTTATTAAATTAGAGAATTTTTGATACTTTGTACCTGAAAGTAGCTTTTTTCAGAAAGTAATACTGACTAAATAAAATATATGTAAGAGACGCCGGAGTTGAAGGGTTAATATTCTTGTTTTTTACTTACTCATCATACGTAGTGTAGGTTAAACCTTGCGATTGATTAGAAAATCCAAAACAAAATTTTTTTTTTGAGGGATTTACACGTTTTAGACACTGAAGATTCCGAAAAACATAGTTTTAGGAATAAAAGTTTGCCGCCCGTCTGTCAGTATGTCTGTCTGTTTTCCTTAAGATATATAAATTCCTGCTTCCGCCTTTTCAGTCATTTCATTAGCACTCGGGGGCAATAATCAAGAAGTTCTTCAAGCCCATTTCATTTTTTTTTCATTGAAAAAGGGTATTCAAGTATCCTCGAAATAGCTGTATTTGGTTTTTTTAGGTCATGTTTGTATGAGTCAAAACCACTAAGTATCTTTGTTGGAAATTTACACCTTGTTATTAAATCAAATTATACAAAATAATTACTTAAAAGGTGTTGCAAAAATATAGATATTATTTATTTAATTTATCTGGATCTTTCGAATGCTCATGCATTCATTATCAAAGGAACATAAAAGAAGAAATTTGATTAGAAATAGAAAAAATAAAAACAAAACAAAAACAAAACAGTCCGCGTGTTTAACCTCTTCAGACCTGAGCATAAAATAACTCTACATATATATATTTATTGCTTTTGCATAATCAAAATAACACCATAGATGACAGAAATAGTCATTTTTATGAAATCAGTACTATAGAGGACTGGTAATTTAGGTTTCAGATATGGATATAAAAGTACTAATCCCCTTAAAACATCAGTTTAACTATCAGTAATATAAATTTACGCAATAACAAAATTAAGGTATTTAAACAAGTAAATTATCGGCAAATCTTCAACATTTTTTATTGTAAAGCATTTAAATTAAATAATCATGAATATTTCTTACTTTCTTGGCCACAATGTCTTGAAGGCATTTTCGAAACTCGGATGAAAATAATTTTTATTTTATGTGACAATATTCATCAATGATGACATCTATTGGTTTTGTTTTAAAGCAACAAACATTCAGCTGTATAGAAGTAAAGTAAAAATGCAGAAAATTTAACAGTTTAGATTTTATGAGGAAAATAATAGAGGTACACATTTGTGTAGAAGATCCGAAGAGGATAAACAAAGTCACGATGAAACACCAAGGATATTGTACCAGAGTGTGGGGATATTATATGAAATGACGTCATTGCAAATAGTATCTTTGTTAAGCAAAATTTCGAGGGATTCATGGATGATGGAGGAGTAATGGTTGGATGTTGGAAAGATTATTTTAGCTTTGTTAAAATTTATCAAAATATTTTCTTTTTATTGCATTCTAGATAAGGCTGTACTTGGCTTGTTGTATTGGATGTCCGAAAAATGCTCTTTCAGTCTTATTTTTAATTTTCGAGATGTCTGACCAATATCGGATAAACTTTTTTAATGCTCTGTTGTGAATGGAATCATATAAAAACCTACTTTTTTTAATTCTGGGATTGGATCTATTTTGTTATGAATTAAATCTTTTAATTTTGTCGGAGGTTTAGCTATTAATTTAATATTATATTTTAGAAAAGCTTATCCCAGTCTCTCGTAAAATTGTGGTATATATACAAATTTGCAATAACTGAATTTATTCAAACTTAATTATGTCTTCGGTCTGGATTGTTTTGCTTGATTAACTAAACTAGTAATCAGCTGAGGAGGGAAACCATTCTCCAAAGCAATCTGTTTAATCATATTAATTTCTTTTTCCAGGTATTTATCTGTACAGACTTCGAAGGCACGTTTAATGTAAAATCTATAGGCAGCAATTTTATAAGAAAATGGTGAGTTGGAATCAAAAGAAATAGTATTGTTAGTCCTGCATGTTATTCTGTAAACAGTACGCTCCAATTTATTTCATAATTGTTCTTTATTAGTTTGATATCAAGAAAAGGTAAACTGCTCTCTTTTTCAATTTCTAATGTAAACTTGATCCTTGAATCCAATTCATTAAGTTTTATCAGAAAATTAATTAAAGATTCCAAATTATGATTCCAAACTATGAAAATGTCATCTACATATATAATCCAAACTGATGGTTTAAATTCAAAATTATTCATAATCATTGTTTCTAAGGGTCTAAGTTTTAATTCTGCTAGATATCCTGAAATGGGCGATCTCATAGGAGCACCATTTTGCTGTTTGTAATATTTATTGTTAAAATCGAAAACATTATTTTCGTTTTGAGAGGCATTAACCCCGTTCCCCCTTCTTAATATTTATCTAATGAATACTCAATATTAGTCACGGAGGTTCCTCATTAGAATGATCCTACACATAAGATTTGAGCGAAAACTGATAATTCTGCATGAAAAAGACATTTATATAAATTATGGGGAGGGACATTAGCCCCCGTTCCCCTTCTTATACTTATCGAATAAACTCTCAAAACTAATCAGGGAAGCGCCTTATCGTAATAAATCTAACTCTAAAGTTTCAAATGAATCTGATATTTTTATCATGAGTTACCGCACGTACGTACATACATACAGAATGGGCGGGCACATAAGTTCTCAGGCTTTGATAGCCTGTGAGCTAAAAAAGTTCACGAGTTAAAAATATTGTTTTACTCACTTCGTATAGTTTAACAACATTTGAATGGTTGAGCTTCTTTAAAATGGCAATTTCTCTATAAATTTGCTCGAGGGGTGTTATTCGAGACTTTTTTCCATCTCTGGAAGGAGGCATTCGACCTAAAAAATACAGAGCATACATTACTATTTAAATAAAGAATAAGAATTAATACTCATTATTCATTAATACGATTGGCTTGAAGAAAAATATAATTTAGTGAAAATATAATGATAAGTCATATTCAAGAAAATTGAACTTTGCATAATATTAAAGATAAAAACAAGTCGAAATTTGTGCGTCAAACGTGTCAAATGAGGTGCGTTTTTACTTTATCTAGTTTTATAAGTATCCAGATCTTGATGTTATAGCTGTTGCACTCTTGCGCAAATATGCATGAATATAAAATTTATTACGAATATATATATTACATTCAAGAATATGGAAATAATAGAAATCCATAAATAGGACGTAATCACCATGGCAACTTAGAATCCTTTCTCATCATATGATATCACTGAATTAATTATGATACAATTTAATGAAATTATGAAAAAAATTATTAATATATTTTTTAGATTTTATTCAATTTTCATAAAGTTTGAAAAGATTCGATAAAATTCTGAAACAATTACAAATATTAAATTTCAAACCATTTGATTGAGTAGTTTTGCATCGTTATATGCAGAAAAAAATGGCAGGCAAACGGACAAACCAAACGATGACTATAGGTGCTACGTATTTACACAATTACAAACGCACCTAAACATAATTCCAACTTCTAGCCAAAAAAAAATTACTGATTTAAAAATAAATAAATTATGTAATAATTATCAAAATTTAATTTTGAAACTTCTATAAAATACAAATTACTGGATAGAGTGTTTCGGCCATCGATGTTAAGGAATAAATTTTCGCATATATACCAATCCCTTCAAATTTTGTAGACTTGCGTACAGTAATATTCTGACTGAACTTGGACTTCATATTTTAACTGAAAGATCGGATTGAATCCCCACTAGCTTCATAAGTTATTATATTGCAAACTTGCTATATATTTGTTAAAAAAAAGGTCCGTTGAAATTTCGTATACATATTTTATATTTTACAATTTCCTAAAAAGAGTAAAACAATAAAAAAGTGAAAACTAAAAAATTTAAGTATATTTTGCTTTTGCCCAGGCCGGGAAACGAACCCAGATACTTGGCTTAACAAGAACAATGTTTTACATGTTAAGCTAATTGGTCTGTCATTTAGACAGCTCGGCCAGATGTTATGAACAATAAGGTTATCTGAGCGAAAAATCCCCGCCGGCTATCGCCCAGTTAGCTTAAAAGGTTAAACATTGGCCCTGTAATTTTTTTGAATGTATTTTTTTTGTTTCTATGACCTACAGCATGAATTGCTTTTCATCTTCATTTTTTACGTTTTATTGAAATATTCAATAAACTTAATCCCTCGTTCTCTAGTCATTCACTAGTCCGAAATTTTGAAGCCGTTCTTTTCCTTTACGATAATCCTCCTTGTGATTCCATTTTTCAGGAGAAAAACTTGGGACTTATTTAATATGTATCCAAATGTTAATGCTATAGCTATTGCACTCTTATGCAAATATGCATAAATATAAAATTTATCACGAATATATATATTAAATTCAAGAATACGGAAATAATAGGACTCCATAAATAGGACGTAATGACATCGGCAACTTAGAATCCTTTCCTAGCATAAAATTCCCACATAAATTCGTGTATCTGGAAGGGAAGAAACAAAAGAGAATCCCACGTTATCCTATGGACAAAATTAATTATCCTTCTTGTTCATTCAAAATTGGGAAATTTCAAAAATATCTTTTTTTCAGCACGCAGATAGGAAGGTTCTTTTCCGCCCTGAAAGTCAAAATTTTTATAGTTTTTTACAGTCATAATTAACGAGTAAAGAATACTGTTTTCTTTACTTTTGGGATTTTTTTTAAAATTTAGTACAAATTTTAAAATAATTATAATTATCTTTAAAATATTTTAATCTTACAGAAAGACAAAGAATCTTCCTACCTACACGTTAAAAAAAATCGTTGAAATTTCAAAATTCGAACGAACTAGAAGGATTAGTATTTTTCTCATAGGATAACATGGGACTCCAGTTTGTTTTTCCCCTTAAAAATGACTTGTTTATATTCATATCAAGTAAGAGTTCTGCGTTCTCTTTGCTCCATATCTTCTAAAATCTTAAGTTCACATCTTACATACGCTTCCTATATGTTTGCTTAGCCCTTAATCGCTCTACAGTTCTTTCTTTTCCTTTCATTGAAACTTTATCAGAAAAGAATGCTGGGTTTGAACCCAATCGTGGCTATTGGCCTAATTGTTCGGAGTTTTCCGTGGTTTTCTTCTAACCTTGGATTTCCTTGCGTGAAAACGGATTAATTTCCTTTAGAAAGACCCTGACGAAGGGCACCCCACTCCCTTAAGGGCCTATGTCCTTCGTGTAGATAATCGGCCGACATAAAATAAACCAAACCTATCAGAAAAGAGAAAAAGTATTTATTATGTCACCAGAACACTCATATAGTGATGTTCAGTCTCCTTTCTAACAGAAGGCGCAGCATCTTTGGCTATTGATAGGTAATTTTCAAGATGTTTATCTGTGTTGGAATAAATTCATCATCCGTTTATAAGTCGTAAGATACAACGTTAACTGTTTCACTCTTTAGACAAATATTGGATGAACAGATGATAGCTGAAATAAAGAAGCTCTAACGTGTGTCATGTATCTTTTGTCCATTTTCACACAGTTTCATTTAAGGAAAACTTTAAGGCATTTGCGGCAAATCAAGGAATTGTACTAAAAATCTCAAATTTTTTGAGTGAACTTGGTGTTATCGGTGGCAACCTCTCCAAACTATTAATCTTCGAAAATTGAATTTTTTTTTGTTTGTTTCAGCCCAGCCTAGTACTTCATGCATAGCTTAAGGATTTGGAAACAAAAATACCAGTTATGACCATCACATCCCAATGACACCGACATTTAACCAAAGTCATTGTCTGGTGTACATTTATCTTTAATTTGATAATCGGACATATCTGCTTTGAATAACAATAGCTTATAGGACAATTCTCATGTCGCTACGTTCCAATCTTACGAAAAGTTGCTGTACTAGATCTTCTACAGCACGACATTTTAGGCATTTTATTGAAGATAAATAACTTTTTGCAAGCATTGTTTAATTTCTTGAACTTGAAACATTTTAGAATATAAATCATACAGTAGTATTTTTATAACAATATTAAAAATAAGTAAATAAATAAATAAAAACATGCTAGGATTCAGATTTAAATCCTTTCAGCTTTTTAGCACTTTCCAACAAAGTTTAAAAGTGCTTATGCATTCGGTTTGTCTGGCCGTCTGTCCGTCTGTCCGTCTGTCCGCGCTCTAACTGCCGTAAATATACTCGGATTGCTATGAAATTTTTATACGTTATTGAGGTTTACCCTAGTACGAACCCTATTGAAAATGAAGTATCTACCATGATTAGTTTATCTACAGAGAGAATCAAAAGTTTCCCATTACATTACAGCCTATGGGGAAAAATCGTTAATATACTCGGATTGCCATGAAATTTTAGGACGTTATTGATGTTTAGCCTAGCACACGTCCTATTGAAAATGAAGTTTCTACCATGATTAGTTTATCTACAGGGCGAATGAAAAGTTTCCCATTACATTACGGCCTATGGGGAAAAATCGTTAATATACTCGGATTGCCATGAAATTTTAGGACGTTGTTGAGGTTTACCCTAGCACGAACCCTATTGAAAATGAAGTTTCTATTATGATTAGTTTATCTACAGGGCGAATCAAAAGTTTTCCATTACATTACGGCCCATGGGGAAAAATCGTTAATATACTCGGATTGCCATGAAATTTTAGGACGTTATTGACGTTTACCCTAGCACAAGTCCTATCGAAAATGAAGTTTCTACCATGATTAGTTTATCTACAGGGCGAATCAAAAGTTTCATATTATATTACGGCCTATGGAGAAAAATCGTTTCAAAGGAATTTTAAAAGATGTTATACCCTGTCAAACATATTAAAATATGCATTCTATAAAATATAAGGTGAAAATGTAGCTATTATTCATTTACAGGGCCACACAAAAGAATTACATTAGATAATGGTAAAAGGGGGTATTGTGTGTGACATATTTTAAATATATTAAGCTTTTTCATGTATAATAAAATTGATATATGTCACTGAAGCTTATTATAAATTTTACGCTACTGTCTTGCATAATATGAAGTACATAGCATTTACAGGGCCATACAAAAGATTTCAAATAGTATATTCTTTCCGAAGTACCGTATATGTGTCCGATGATGGCTGATGGAGGGATGAAATGCATTTTAATTATGACATTCGCGTTTATATTTCGCTAAATATATGCACATTATATGGTGTGTATAAATGTTATAGTTGATATACAGGGCTACCCAAAAGAGCTCACCAACGTTATTGAATATGAGCGTAAATTATTTAAACGTGGTTCTTAAATAAGCTATGCATTTTTACGCTGAGCTGCATTCAATTTACTGAGAAATGTTTGCAGAATATAGATAAAGGGATATACAGGGCCACACAAATAATTCGGTACATGGACGCCTATGAATTATCATTTATGAGAATGTGATTTCAATTGTTTTAAAAGTGTTTTAGTTTACAAAATATTTTAGCCTAATGCTGACGTGTAATGAAGGTATAATGTAAACTACAAGGCTGAACAAAAGTATTCAAGTATGTTTCCGTCTAATAGTATGAATTGCTGAAAAAGAAATTTCAAGCTACTGGGTATTTAATTGCTGAGCTAAATTTTCCCATTATATGAACTGACATATGAAATACAGGGCTGTTCTAATGTACTGGAATACATATTTGGGTATATTTGGCTATACACTATTATTTCCCTAAATTAACAAAGTTTTGTTAAAGATTTCATTAAGTGTTGGAAAGTGCTTCATAATCTATGCTTAACGCATGATTTTCCTTACTTGTTTTCTTCATAAAACATTTCTAAACTTCAAGATTGAAGGCAATGCTGTTCTTTTACAATTTGATTTAAAAAGAAATTGCTTTACGATGATAAATTCCGAGATTTTATTCTCACATTTATAATCATGCTTAAGCTTCTTCCAATTAATTTAGTGTTATTTAAAAATTCGTACGTATTTGAACTCTTAGGATTTTTAAATACTGAGACAATTTTTAAAAAATATTATTTAACACTTAGCAACAATTGAAGATTTAAATTTAATTAACTCGTGAAATAACATAATCTGTTACTAATCCAACTGAAGATTGCAGAGAATTGATTCAGTAATCTATTTCTGCATTTTGAAAACAAAAATGTCTTTATCAATTCCCCATCTCATCATTATTAATTAAATTTTTGAAGTAAACTGCATCCGTAACTTGTATGATTCATTTCAATAAAAATTTATATAGTTTGGATAAAACTTTTGCTTGGCAAGAATTTAATACCGTCAGGATATAATCCATAATTAGAATTCAAGAACATAAAATATTTTCCTTTTTCAATAAGTAATTTTCAGATGGAACAATAAACCCCTCAAGGCTAATGAAGCGTTTAATTGCGTTTATAAAAGATTGCATTATTCATCCTTAAATTAAAATTTATGAAACGAAGTTTAAGTATTTTTCCTTAAATGAATTAATTTTCATGATGAAATCTCTCTTTTGATTTAAATAATTGATTGCAAAAATAATGCGATTTTTGATGTTTTAGATACTTTATTTAATCTCACATCTCTAAGAAATCGTAACATTTGTAACATTTGTTCAACTTTACTGAAATTTATTTGGTAATTAATTTACTTGCATGTCAAATTTATGATAAAAAATTCGTCGTTTTCTCTTAATAATACGGGGTGCGCGGTATTCTCGAGTAAATACAGTACCTCTCAGATCTTTATATTCAAGTTACACAAACACATTTAAGTCAGATCGTCTTTTTATTTTTCAGAAAGTAGTTTCATTTGAAAACTCTTTTATAGGATATTAAGCTCCGGGTGTAAAAATCTCTTAAATCATTTAATTTATTTTCAGAGTTGAAATGAATTAATATAATCATAGCAACTATTACAAAAACTGTGGACATAAAATCATGCAAAACTTAAGTAAGTTACTTAAGTAAGATTAACATGAAAATAGCTGTGACTGAAAGACATGAATAATGTAGATAAGCTTCTTTAATTTCTTCTTAAGCTTATTCTAGAAAATCTATTTAGGAACAAATCGAAACAAAACACTTTTTAAATAAGTTGCAAAATGTCAACGATCATACATCTTAGGAGGGGAAAAGAATCTTACGGGAGAAGGTGGTTAAGATAATGTGGAGTCTAATTAAAACATTTTGTTTTAAATATTAAAAAAAATCTTTTACATTCTTTAAGAATTTTTATGAAATTCTTTAATAAATAAATAAAATAATTGAATAAGTAATTGACAGATATTCTATTGAATTTCTGGTGTTCATAAATTTAATACAATCTAACTGTTTCAGAATTTAAAGAAAGTCCTTCCGACAATGCCGGGAGGAAGAGGTAGCTTTCATATACTTATTTAGTTATTTATTTATTTATTTTAAAGTAAGTTACATTGTTCAAAAATACTAAGCTCAAATTAGTGGAAATAATCTTATAAAATTAGTGATTTTATAAGATTGAATACTAGTTTTTGTCAAGACTGAATATTAATAGGAATTTTTAGAAATTAGTCATCTTTTATTCAACCTGGTTTTATTTTAAGCGATTTAGAGAGTCACCAAATTCCACGATATCATGAAGTGTATGCCATTTTAAAGCAACATGATGGATTGTTCAGATCAGACCGTTTCAAAATGTCAGCCATAAGCAAAATTAAAAGTGCTATAACTCAATCATTTTTTAAGATATAGACAAAATAAAAAGTGTTCTGGAATCCTTGTTTTAAGTTTTAACACGTAAAAGAAAAATATTTTTCAACTTTTAATTTTTTCGCATTTAATTTTAAATTTTAATTTTTTTAAAAAGTTTAAAATGGCCACCATTTTGAAACAAAATGGCGGATGATGCTGGCCAACGAACTCGGTCGAGACATTTGTATGTACTATGTACATACCAAGTTTCATTGAAATCGGTTCATAAATACGCGTGTTATTACGTAACAAAAATCAGATCGTTTCAAAATGTCAGTCATAAGAAAAATTCAAAGTGCTATAACTCAATCATTTTTTAAGATATAGACAAAATAAAAAGTGTTCTGGAATCTATGTTTTAAGTTCTAACACGTAAAAGAAAAATATTTTTCAACTTTTAATTTTTTTGCATTTAATTTTAAATTTTAAATTTTTTTAAAAATTTAAAATGGCCGCCATTTTGAAACAACATGGCGGGTGATGCTGACCAACGAACTCGGTCGAGATACTTGTATGTACTATGTGCATACCAAGTTTCATAAATCGGTTCATAAATACGTTAGTTATCGCATGGCAAAAATCAGATATATATATATATATATATATATATATATATATGGTTATATATATATATATATATATATATGTCAACATTTGAACAGAGCGGGGTTTTGGGGTCTGGGGGTCATGATCGGTGAAAATATACCAAAATTTTCCGGAAGTGCTTTCCTCCGGACGGCTGCAATAGGTAGCTTTTTACTTTTTGTAATGAAAGCTACCTAAAACACATTTGGCACTTTTATTTCGAAAATTAGACTAAAATCTTCAACATGTGTTCAAATTTATTCATAAATTATTTTTCTAGAATAAGCTATAGATGAAATTAAAGAAGCTTGTCTACATTATCCATGTCTTTCAATCATAGCTATTTTTGCGTTAATCTCATTTAAGTAACTTGGCTCACTTTTGCATGTTTTTATGTCGACAGCTTTTGATATCGTTTCCATGACTGTATTAATTCATTTCACCTTTGAAAAAGAACTGAATGATTTAAGAGATTTTGACACCAGGGGCTTGCATCTGAAGCCACCTTCTCCCATAAGATTCTTTACCCCTCTTCAGATGTACGACCGTTAACAATTTGCAACTTAGTTAAAAAGCGTTTTGTTTCGATTTGTTCCTAAATAGATTTTCTAGAATAAGCTTGAGAAGAAATTAAAGAAGCTTATCTACATTATTCATGTTTTTCAATCACAGCTATTTTTATGTTAATCTTACTTAAGTAACTTCCTTAACTTTTGCAGGATTTTATGTCGACAGTTTTTGATACCGTTGCTGTGATTATATTAATTCATTTCACCTCTGAAAATGAACTAAATGATTTAAGAGATTTTGACATCAGGATCTTACATCTGAAGCCACATTCTCCTGTAAGATCCCCCCCCCCCCCAATATGTTATGATTGTCAACATTTTTAATTAAAAAATGTTTCGTTCCAATTTATTCCTAAATAGATTTTCTAGAATATGTTTGAGAAGAAATTAAAGAAGCTTATCTGCATTATTCATGTCTTTCAATCACAGCTATTCTTATGTTAATCTCATTTAAGTAACTTGGCTGACTTTTGCATGTTTTTATATCGACAGTTTTTGATATCTTTGAAATAATTATTGATTCATTTCTCCTTTGAAAATGAATTGAATAATTTAAGGGGGCTCAGGGGTTGAAAACGTTTTCAAAAAATCGATTATTTTATGATCTAGTTTGATTATTCAATTAATTCTTAACTCAATGCAAAAATCTGCAAAAAAATATTTGCATTTTTAACGGAGTTATAAGCATTTATGTATCAACACTTCCATAGCCGCACCCATACAATTTCAACTATAAGTCGCGTTTTCTCACAACTTGAATTTTGACGACTAACACCAAGATTTGAAAAAAACTATTTGATGGAATGGCTTAATTTTTTTTTTTTTTTTTTTTTTTTTTTTTTTTTTTTTTTTTTTTGCATGCATATAACATCATTATCTGTAGAATGAATTACTATATTTTAGATAGTTTAATATTTTGAGTATTTTTACTGAAAAAAAAAGTTGTATTTTTTAAGGGTCTCTTAAATTTTCAAATTTGAGAAATTTTTTTAATAATTTTTTTTAAGTGATAGTTATATCCTTAATTCATTCTAAATGATATTATATACATGCAAAAAAAAAAAAAAAAAAAAAAAAAAAAAAAAGCCATTTCATCAAATAGTTTTTTTTTTAAATCTTGGTGTTAGTCGTCAAAAATCAAGTTTTGAGAAAACGCGACTTAAAGTTGAAATTATATGGTTGCGGCTATGAAAGTGTTGATACATAAATGCTTTGAACTCCGTTAAAAACGTAGACATTTTTATGCGGTTTTTTGCATTGATTTAAGAATTAACTGAATAATCAAACTAGATCATAAAAAAAATTGATTTTTTGAAAAGTTTTCAATGCCTGAGCCCCCTTAAGAGAGTTTGGTATCAAAAGCTTGCTTCTGAAGCCACCTCCTCTCCAAAGTTTTTCTCCCCCCCTAAGATGTTATGATTGTTAATATTTTCCAACTTAGTTAAAAAGTGTTTATGTCTTCGGTTTTTCTGTCTGTCTGTCGATGCTTTGACTCATCTAAATATACTCGGGTTGCCATGTAACTCATAATGGTATTGAAGTTTACCACGGCGTGTTAGCTACTATAAATAAAGTGTGTAGCGATTTACAGGGTATAATGTAGATTCACTCAATCGCCACGTGGCGACTATTTTTTGGCGTTTAATCCATCCTTCGGCAAATGTCGCGATCATTTGAGAAAAATCGCGCGTTTCGCAGTCCTTTGACGAGAATTTCACGTTTTTTGCTATAATCTGAAACAATACTGTCTTTTCGCAATGTTCTGTCCATAATCTCTCTTTTTATATCCTTTGACGAAAATCGAGTTTTTCAGCAATTTTTTAATGAAGATCGCGGTTTTTCAATGATTTTTTGACGGAAGTCGCACTTTTCACCGATTTTTTGACAAAAATCGTGGAATTTTTTGGATCTTTAGACGAAATTTGCGTTATTTCTAAGTTGTTTCGCGTTGTTTCGTAATTAACGTTCGAAATTAAACCCTGCTTGGCGAATGGATTATTCGGATTTAGGAGCTACTGGCTTCTTAAGAATTTTGTGAATCTGCATCTACATTATAGGGGGACTCAGAAGAATTCCACTACATTACGTTCTAAGACGAAAATCATTTTGAATTATATTTTAATGGTGTTAAATCACAATTTGAAATATACTGAACTTGCTGTACATTGCTGATGTTTACCACAACATGCTTACAGTGAAGTATGCTATACATAGCATTATAATTCATGTCGCGGAACACGCAAAGGAATTTTGTTACACTACTGTTTATGAGCAATAATTGCTAAAAGTTCATTTTCAGTTGTGTTATGAATTTACAAATGTCAATAATGTCGCACAAATACAATCAGACTGCCATCAAATTGATATATGTAACTGGAGTTTAGAATTGCATGTTCTGAATTTAAAATAAAGTGTTCAGTATTTACGGTTTATTTATAGAAATACTCAAAAGAATTCCGTTACATTACAGCCTATGAAGAAAAGTCATTTGCTGTGTATTTTAATGATAAATAATTATTTTAAGAATATTGAAATTTATGTATATCACCGAGGTGTACTACAAAATGCTTATTGTAGAATCTAGTGCGCATATCATTTATCGCTCATTTACAATGAAATACAAAAGTATTTAGCTACAGTAAAGAATAATTGCTGAAAATATGTTTTCAGTTGAGGTATGAGTTTTTAAATTTAGCTAATATTTTACATGTTATTCGGTGTGTATGTATTCCATAAATCATACACAAAGTAAAAAAAAAAGAACTTGAATGCATTTCCTTTTATTGGCGGAAATTGGGTGATGGAGAGTTTAAAACTGTTATGTATTTCTCTAATTGAACGAAATTTTGGCATATTATGTAGAACATATGGATATGTAGGACTTCACAAAAGAACTCGCATATTTTTGAGGCTACAAAAGGTAATTTCTAAAATTAAGTTTTCATATGTGTTAATTGCTGTAGAAATTGTTTACTTAAATAAATATACTAAAAGTGATTACCATAGTAGAGTGACCATAAAGGTATCAAATTTTTTAAAATAAACAAACCTATTAGTTTTGTGCACATAACCGATGAAGTAACGCATCTACATTAGCTAATTAAGTAAGAAAAATATTAATAAAACAAGTCAGAAATCTTACATCAAACGTTGCAAATGGAGATCGTTCGTATTATAACAAGTTTTATAAATATTCAGATTTTGGTGCAAAAGCTATTGCACTATTATGCAAAAATGCATTAATAGAAAATTTATTACGATTTTATATATTAAATTCAATAATACGACAATAATATGACTTCATGTTAAAAAGGGCCATTACAACCTATAATCATTATTTGTCTTGGGATATGATTGAAATTAATTATGTATGATAGGATTTAATAGAATGAAGAAAACTTTTATAAATATCTTTTCATAATAATAAACATAGAAACAACACGAAAACATTCTGCGACGATTATATATATCTATATCTATATTATTATCTTATATCTATATTATATTAAATTTCAAATCATTCGGTTGGGTAGTTTTTACGCTGTTATATGCAAGCAGACGGACAGACTAAACGGCGATCATTGGTGCTACGTATTTATATAACTATGAATGTATCTAAAACACAAATGCAACAGATATGTAATTCAAATACGTGCTAAAACGCTGAAATATTAATGAAAATAAAAAAGGATGTTACAAGAACAAAATATACCACTTTTTTTCGACTATTAACCTATTGCGTGTATCTAATACGGCATCTCTTTAAATAAATTTCAAACTTTATTTGAATACATATTTGATATTGTTCTCACAAAATCACTTTTAGTGTTTTTAGTGAACAATACAAATAATTATATTAAATGAAATTATTAGAATTTTCAATAAAAATATCTGAGGTACTTTATGAGATATTTGGCATTCAAATACCAAGTAATCCAACACTAGCTAAAAAAAATATTTAACCCAAACTACGTCAGTTTATTCTACTGGAATACTTTAATTATTGAGTTAATCGTCCGTAATCTGATCCACAGTTAAAGTTGGCGATAAACTTGAACAATCTTGTCAATTAATTTCATATGTAGTAGAATTACAACAATTATTTCAATAATTTAATTAGTTTTGTCCCAATCATGCGTCAAATGATTGTCAACATACACTTAAAAAACAATCAACACACAAAACAATCAATATACGCTTAAAAAAACAAAAAAACAAATAAACAAACAAACAACCCCCCCCCCCCAAAAAAAAAGGGACGATTTTACGGATATTGTATTGGTAATCGAGGTGCCAATACAATTTACTGTTTTATAACGGGAAAATTTACATAAATTCCAGAAAAATTTCCGTATTATTGGGGGGGGGGGGGGGGAGGGTTGAAATTTACGGAGATTTTATCGTTAAAAAACAGTAAATTGTACTGGCGTCCCAATTCCCAGTATAATATCAGTAAAATCGTCCGTTTCTTTTTGCAGTGTATCTACATCAAAGAAAACATTTCCATGACTGCCAACTTCTACGCCTTTTTACAGACAAATAAACCCATTCGAACCAGAAATTCTATTTCACAAGTTGAAAGAGTATGCAGTACTATAAATCATGAAATAAATTCAGGACGTATATTATTTAATAAATTTTTTGGTTAGAAATACATTTATTTCATTTAAAAAGACGTAGAAGTTGGCAGCTCTGCATTTATGATCCAGTCCGGGAGAAGAAGCGAAAATTATTGATTGTTTTCCCTTTTCCTTTAGTTTTGTAGACTGAAAGATTTTTTAAACTTGGTTCTGAAATTCGTGTTCTTATTTTTTATCTTTTTGTAAAAAATTGACTGTTATATCGTTGTTTTGCGTAATATTTTTATATTTCTTTGCCTCTGAGCTTTATATTCAAATTACCTAAAGTGTTAAGATTAACTTTTTTCTTTTTTTTTGAAAGAACAATTTTGAAATGAATGGATAAAGTCCTCAAGGCTAATGAGATTTTAATTAAAACGTGTTGTTTTAATTATAAGAAAAAAAAAGTTTTTCCCGTTCTTAAATCGATATCTAAAAAAAGATAAACATTTTTTTTTCAAGCATGATTTTTTTTTTTTTTTTTTTTTTTTTTTTTTTTTTTAATAAAGCGACTTAAATTAAGTGAAATGTGTATACTCTTGAGTTTATTGCTCAAGGAATTAAGAGGTATTTTTGAATACTCTTCTTAATTTCTTTCAAAATTATTTCTTCCTCTGGCTGCCATGGGTGCTTATATTAATTCAGTCATATGGGTTGGGAGCTATTTCTTTCCTATCAGATTTTGAACAAGAAAATTTATTTATTGAAATGTACCTTGTTTTTATGTGGCATATATTGTGATACACATTCGCATATATACAGGGTGTCCCAGAAATAATGGGACAAACTTAAAGAGGAGGTAGAGGACATCACAAGGATTCAGAATTGCACAGCAACCCATGGTCCGAAACGTCTTCGTTCCTCGGTAGATTGCTACTGCTGATATCCAACAAAATCCAGTGTTTTTGAGCGAGTCCGCTAATCCAAGGTTCGACGGTGGAATGCATGTATCGCTAACAATGTTGGAAACTCTCTACATCTTTTGTAACATTTTCACATATTATCTACCACAGTAAATGTAATATCGTTGATCAATAAATTATTTCAAATGATCTCAGTTTTGTGTCTCTTCTTCCCTTATACCTGTCAAATTAGCTTCCCATGATGTTTCCGACCTTGAATGAATCTTTGTGATGTCCCCTACCACCCCTTAAAGTTTGCCCCATTACTTCTGGGACATCCTGTATGTATATTAGCAAAGTACACGGCTTTCACGCATAATTCTTGAAATATGCGAAATAGGATTTGTGTGTTTTTGAAATGAATATGAAATTAATTAATTAACAAATATTGTGTAAAATTTTACAGAAATTGTAATTTAGAACATTTTTTGAACAATATCTGTTCATTTCATTTTTTTTCAATTTGTAATTTTATTAGAAAAAATTCTTAGTGAGCCCTGTGCTGAATTTCAAGTCTCTAGTCTCTTTAGTATGACAAATATAGTAAATTTAGAGCTTTTCTTCTTATGTATTCTTTAAAATCTCAAATTAAGAAAAATGTCCTAAGCGAGTATTTACGTCATAAAAGTATGACCATGTTAAATTTCAGTATTCTCTGACTAACAGTTCAATAGAAATCACAACTTTGTATTTTTCAAGAAGTTTTCCAATTACTTCACCCTTTAAAAGTTCTATTAAAAAAGAAAAAAAAAACACATTCTTAGTGGTAATTTGTAACTTAAAAATAACCATTATTTAAAAGTTCTGTAGTTTTCAGTCTCTTCCATAGTAAAAAGATCATAAATAAGAACATGTTTCGTCCCCGGCACCCTTTTAAATTTCGAATTAAAACAAACAAAAAACTGTTCTGTTCGAGCATTTGCTTATTAAAATTAGCATTTAAGTCAAACTTAATTTTTTTACACATGAAAACTCCATAGAAATCGCATTTTAGAAAGTTTTTAGAACACTTTTCATGCACTCCATTCTTTTAAATATAATTTTTTTTCAGAAACTATTCTTAAAGATCATTTATATCTTATAGCAGCCTAAAATGCCAAATATTAAATTTCTACTTCTTTTAATGTCACAAAAAGAGCAATTTTAAGACTCTTTCGCTCCTGCATCTCCCTTGGGTATAGTGGTGCTGACATAGAATATTGAATCGTTTATGTTGAAGCAGAGGCTGTCACTATAAATTTGCCCCATATTAGGTAGATTTCGTATGAAATACTACCTATTGCAATCGCACCAGTTTATATATCTATCTATATATCTCACTTTTTTATGGACACGATAACTTCTATAATTCTTCACTAATCTCCACTAAATTGCTACATAAAATCAAAGGGAATAAAATCTCGGCTAAGTTCGTTAATGGGCAAAATAGGACCAAGGTGGTCGGAATAGGGGGCGTTTTGTGAAAACCGAAAAAACGCCATAACTTCTTAATTAAAGTAGATATTGAATCGGTTTAAAGTTTATATTACTTCTTAAAAATGGGCCAAAAGTTTATGCATGACAGATTTTGATAAATTTAGAAGTGGGCTCAAGGGGCGAAAAAAACAGGGGTTTTGAGAGAAAAAAATTCATAACTTCGTCAATTTTCAAGATATTAAGTCAAACTGAATTTTTTGTAAATTTTCTTAAAATTATCTAAAACTTTTGTACTTACAAGTTTTTGATAGGACCAACTTTTACCGATGAAAAAAATTAAAAACAAAAATAAAAAAAGCGGTGAAAAAAGAGAAAAATCCATAACTCCGTCAATTTTTAAGATATCAAATCTGATTAAATTTATTTTACATCTTCTCAAAAATATCTACAACTTTTATATTGACAAGTTTTTCATAGGACCAATTCGTATAGCAAAAAGAAATTAAACAAAAATAGGAGTTGGAGAAAAAACCTCAAATCCGAACTGCTTATATTCTGACTCATTTTTAATATTCATTTTTGATTTTAAACGCATCCAAATGGTAGATCCTCTTATTTAGAAACTGTATAAAGTGACGCATTGGTCAATTTTTTGATAAAGACAGACTATATTTCGAAAAAGGCTACCAAAAAAGGTATTTTGAACAAAATTTCCCGAAGTCTTCGTGATTTGAAAATTTAAGGAAGTTTTCACATAGCAAATTGCGTTTTTTATGACTCGTTTTAAAATCCATTTTCGCTCTCAAACGCACCCAGTTTACAGATCCTCTTATTTAGGAACTATATACTGTGACGCATTGGCCAGTTTTTTGATAAAGATAGAATATATTTTTACAAATGCTGTCAAAGTGAGTATTTCGCACAAAATTTTCCGAAGCAATCATGATTAAAGAAGTAAGGATGTATTCAAACAACAAATTGGTTATTTTATGACACATTTTTAAATTGAATTTTTTTCTCAAATGCATTCAACTGACAGTTTTTTGTTATTTAGGAACTGTATAATGTACTGTTTTGGTCGATTTTTTAATAAATTCAGAATTTATTTCAAAATATGTTGTAAAATGGGCATTTGAGCTGAATTTTTCTTAAGATGATTCTGATAAAACCAGGTTTTGCAGAAAAATGAAATTAAAAATTTTTCATAAACGGCCAAATGAAGTTAAACTGGGTTTATCTCTAATCATATATATCTATATATTTTTGTTGAAATGAGCACTCTTCGAAATCTACCTCCGCCTATAGGCCCAGCCGACAGGGATTTTTTTTTTAAATTGGTGGTAGTTGCAGAAGTTACCTCGTTATTTTTCCGACAAATGTAACGTATAACAACTTTTTTTATAACATTGCTATAGATAATTAAGAATCTTAATTTAAAAAATCAAATATACATTTTGAACGAATATACATGTTACGACCAATTTGATTAACCGGTTATTATTTATAAGTACTAAATAGTATCCAAATAAATTGGTTAATATGATTAATTTCAGTGAATTCACCAAAATTAACTGCTAATTATTAATAATTACCAATTAAGTTCTATCAGTGTAATAAATTTCAATTCGTTTAGTTTGAGAGTTTCATTACGTATGTGTATATTTATTCCGTGTCAGAGAATCACTATTATAGAATCGTATAATAGCTTTTGTGAGTGCGCAAGTTTGTTTTTGTGCGTCCACAACAACTTGACAATTTTAGCTGACTGTTTATTTTAGAAGAAGGCGAATGCATCTTTCTGTACTTCATTAATATTATTTTTCGATAATTTTATTTGATAATATCATTTTCGATTGTTTTGAGTATCAAAGTCAATTTGATGAAATTTTTTGTGAGTTTTGTTTGAATTTAATTAAGAGCATTAAAAACAAAACGAGCAGAGGAAATTGCTTATCACCTAGTGGATAATATTTGGAGCCCCGTGCTTCTTTTAAGTGGCAATGAACGAAAATTTACTAATAAAATTATTACAAAAGTTTGTGTAATGTGGGATCTGTTGAAATTTGTCATAAAAAATCCCTTGGCTATAAACTAAATACAAAATGTGGTCAGAAAGAATTAAACTAATTCAATTAGCGAAAAATGAGCCAATCATTTTGATTTAGATCGCAGTTTATATTAAGATTTACCAGGCTATAAAGCGAATGTATATTTAATAATATGTTTGCAAATACTATGTCAGGAGTCACAAGTGAGGAAGATCTTTTACATAAGAGTTCAATCTAGAAATGATATTTAACTTCAGACAGAAATCCCAACCGAAGATGGAAATATAGGTCCAATGAATGATAATAATATGTACGTGGAACTGGATAATTCGAACAAAGACTTGGAGGGAATTGTTCGGGATTTATTAAAAAAAACTGAGCTTTAAAAAATAATTGAAGGGAAACAATATAATTCTAAAAAAGAAAAGAGAAAAAAAAGTACGGTAATGTTGCTATGGAATATTTTGAAGAAAACAAGAAATATTCTTCTTCTTTACTTGATGAAGTCTCAAAAAACAATCCAGAAAATTGAAGCTTAGATAAACAGTCAACTAAATAATAAATCGGGAAAAAATGTTACGGCTTTCGAAGTTAAAATTTCCGAGTGAAAATATAGGAAAAGCCATTACGAATAAGAATACAAGAGATAGCTATGGATGAATGTAATATACGAAATATTATAAATGTTATAATTTCTATGGAAAATCAAAAGTTATAAACTAGGTATAAAATATAGAATTTTAAATCAACAGTACACGCAGAATAATTTTACTGTCTGCAAAGAATCTTTAACTGTTATTGATGAAGTACTAGTGAATGAAATAAGTCAGAGAGAATTCACTAGTTAGCGTTCCAATTTAGCGTTCCAATTTTAGATGGATTGTAATTACAATCCTTGTTATTAGACTATTATGATTACACTATTGTAATTACAATTGCACAAGCAATTGTAAATAAATTGTTGAAAATGTAAAAAATTAAAAATTCCTCGCAACTCCAAATGCCAGAATATTCCTTCTTGTCAAAATAAATAATTAATTAGACATGTAATAATATCTTACTTTTAATGTAATTTCTTTGTAATTTGTTATTTGTTATAAAAATAATAATATTTTATTAGGAATTCTTAGTCCATCTTTCGTACTAACAAGATGAGTTTTTTCTATTCTTCAAAGAAGGCCATCTAATTTATGGCAGGGTAAGGGACGTTATGAACTGCCTCTTCTTCTTTTTTCATTATATTAGATTGACGTAAGAATTGTCTCATCCCGACAGTAAACTATCTTTAATATATTTGCTATATGTTAATATTAATTTAATAGAAATCTAAACTAAAAACTTCTGCTTATACTACATTTGCTAAGTTTACATTTCAAAAAGTATGCAATTAAAAACTGAATTATTTATTCTTTCTTTATTCTAATGTTTAAAATGTTACCTATTTGATACAGTAATTATAAAAATAATCAACTTTAATTCCTTACGTATTGGCGTCCAATTAATAGGAAGCACATTTTGATTGAGAATTATTGTCTCTTAACAAGTATATTTGGTATTAACTTAATACACTTATAATAATACACGTTCCACATTCGTTACTAAGATTAATTAATCTCCTAACTTCATTGGAAATTATTGATAATAGTCAGTAAACACGAGTAATATGCGATATGCATCAAATTTTCCAAAAGTTGCTGTTGTTATTAATAGTAATCAATTACTATTAATAATAACTGAATTAAACAAATGACTGTTGACAGTATGAGGCATACTCTCGTTAAGTTTGGTATAACATTAATCACAATTCCCTCCCAAAAATAAAAATTTTGTTACATGCGAAAATTGACTCAATCAAAGCTATCAATAGAACAGTTGTATACATTATATATACCCTTCAAAAAATATAATAAAGCTTTTATGTACATAGGTATAACACTGAGAAGATTTAGAGACAGAATAAAATAAAATGAAGCATATCTGAGATTAAAAAGACCCTACACTGCGTTAGAAAGATTAGCACAAACTCAGCTTATAAAAGTAGATTTCAATGCATTCGAATTTATCTTCCATCAAGAGAATCTTTAGAAATAATGTTTAATAAAGAAATAGTCTATAAGGATATAATGATATCCACACAGTCTGGAAGAATTAATACACGATAGATAAACCTGTGCTTGTTTTTGAAATTTGGAATAAATTTTTTCATCCCATCTTTACATTCCATACCAACCTCGAAAGAAATAGTCTATAAGGATATAATGATACCCACACAGTCTGGAAGAATTAATACACGATAGATAAACCTGTGCTTGTTTTTGAAATTTGGAACAAATTTTTTCATTCCATTTTTACATTCCATACCAACCTCGAAGTCGAATGGTCTGTTCCGGGCAAAGCTATATGCAAAAAGACAACTAGACCTATTAGTGTTTCACAGGTGAAGGACGAGTAAGTTTCCGTTGAAAATGTTTTGATTTAAAAAGAACTTTAATGTTTTTAAAAATAATTTTATATTAAATTTTACGCACCTTTAAGCAATGTATGTACGTCTATTTTTATTTTTATGAATTTTAATACCAATCTTCCGTTTATTTTTTCTTTTCAAATCAAATAATCATATTTTGCGCCAATTATTTTACTGTTTTCATTTAAAAGACTAGCATGCTTCGCTCTTCAGTTTCTCTAAATGAACTTAGAACTAAACGTATTTTCAAAAAAGTTGTAACATATTTATCAAAAATTAAAATAAATGGTAATAAGATTTTTTTTTTCGCCCTCTAAAGGAATGATTTTGCAATCACTTTTCTATCAATCCCTTCTTTAGTTAATTAAAAGAATATTTTTACATAATTTTAAATAATGAATACGCTTTTAATCATTAGAAATTAATTAATTTTACGCAAAATTAATTACTTTAGGTGAAACGGATATTAACAGAAGTTTGTCAAAATCTAAGATGAACATTTTAAACAGCTTGAAATACTTACTTTATAAATTATCAGGCAATTTTTAAGATGTTGAAATGCTTCTTTTTAACCTTATTAGACAAATTTATAGATAGCGGAAAACGTTACGAATTTATGATGAAATATCTCAAAGTACCGTAAAATGGGGTGAATAGGAACGAAACTTCCCGGTCATACAAATAAATTCATTATAAATATATGTGGTAATATTTTTAGTTGCCAATTTTTTTACAAGAAGGTAATAACATTAAGAATTGGAAAACCCAGTTTTAACATGAACAACTATTGAGGTATATAAAAAAACTTCAAGAGGATCCTCAAAAACCTCATTTTTTCAACGTCTTCAAAACTTTGTATGTAACTACAGTATTTTCCGTATTCTAAACCTAAGAGAGGGGATTTTTAATTAATGATAGACCTGTAAACGATATTCTGTATTAAATTCTACTTATTTCTAAATTACATAATGAAAAAATGAAAAATGGCTTGTAACATAAGAGGTTTAAGATTTATGGGGTGAATCGGGACACGTTTTCTCTCATGGTTTATTTTTCTATACAGTAATAGTTTCATGTAATATATGAAAACATAGGTATGAATATGTATTGTAACAATATTTTGTTTGTTCTAATTACTTGAAGAGTTTAAAGGTGCCAAGAAATTACTTGGTTAAACAAAAAAGTCAACGCCTAATCCAACAGACATGGAACACACAATAAAAGAATTTAAAAATAGCAAATTAGTTAGAAAAACTACACAGAATTATTCTCTGACATCCACAACATTACACAAACATTTCATAATGAAAAAAACAATTAAAAAAGAGATGGATGCAAACAGTACTAAGGGCGTATTAGTAAATCGTATTAATACATGCAGCGATTGGGGCTACTCAATAGATTCATTTACCCAATGACTACTAGTAAATGATAACATAGAACAGGGTTAAATTTCTGTTACATTCTACATCTGTAATTCGAATATATTTTCTTAAAATAACTTTTATTTTTTTTATTTAAAAGTTGTTTTCTAACTTTTAAAAAGGCATATCTTTACTTGTATATAAAATAAAGGCTTGGTTTCACAGTAACTACGTGTTCCTAATCCTCCCTTATCATTATTACCTGTTTTTATTAACCCTATTAAAGTTTGAATCGGAATAAATAAATATTATTAATTTGTTCCGATTCACCCCTATCTGCGGGGTGAATTGGAACACCATTAAAAAATTAAATAATATATATATAAACTGTAAAAATGTTTCGTTTTTGCTTAAAAAATAAAGAACAAAACAAGACCGAAGTTTCTAGTAGAAAAATAAAAAAATAAAAAAATCGTTTGTTGCTTTTTTTTAACGTTAAAGTTGAAAAGTGTTTCGATTCACCCCATTTTACGGTAGTGTTGAATTAGACAAAATGGGCTTTTGAAGTATATTGAAGCTTAAAATAATTAAAATCTTCGCAATAAATTTGATAAAATCTTCAAATAGATTTGGCAGAGACATATAGAACAGGTTCAACATTTTGCTGTAGATTGATTTCTTTGATTTTCATGAAAACATAAAAAGGCTTTTTATAGCTATCTATCTCTCTCTATATATTTATAGAGTAAATGTGTCAGTAATGGACACCTTTAAGGAATGTCTTTTAAAATTGTTTTTTTTTAAATTATTGGTTATAACTATTACATTCCAGTTTTGTTGACATTATATCAATCAGTCAGCAATATTTAACCATTCTTATAACCTCTCATTTCTCCTTGTGAATTCAAATTTAATTTTAAATAACAAATGTATGTCAAAACACTCAAAACCGCAAAAATGGCCACCCTCTATTCCTGTAATGGACACCCGATAAAAAGTAATAAATATAATTGTATTTATAACTGTATTTAGGACCAGAATTTAATTAAAGCATACTAATGGAGCAAAATAGTTATATACAAATAAATTTAACAATTAATACACCAGTAATTAATAAAATATTTGTGATTAAGATTCACTACTTGCATCAATTGATGCATTTATCAGAAGATCGATGCTTCAATTATTTTAGATAGTTTAAAATAATAAATATCAGACAATCGCTGCTATCAAATTATTGAGACAATGGGGGAGTTTAAAAGATAATAATAATAATAAAGTTTTGGACATAAGCGTATAGTTTCGTCACTATTTTTAACAATTAAACCTTTAGAGACTACTTTAAATATTTATTTTAATTAATAATAAAAATATGAAAGAGATGATTCTTTGAGTTGGATATTTTAAATAGCAAATAGAATAATTTCAAAATGAATCTATAGAACTGATGTTTGAGTTCACTGGCCGGCAGATATACTAATTTCATGATTACTATAACTTTTATTTTATTTTATTTATTTATTGTCAGAGAGGAATAGAACATATAAGACAGAAAATAGATTTTTAACAGTTTTTGTAACATAAGTGTTATTTAATGGTGAGGAATTAAACAATGTGAGGCCCTCTTTGACTGTGCTCTAAAACAATATTTTTGCTTCTAGGCTAGTTTTAATGCCAGATTGTAAAATATTCAAGGCAGAGTTACATTCACTCAAAATATAATAACAATAAATATTGAAAATTTATTAATCACATTAAAATAACTTAAAAGCAGCTATATATAAAAGTTTTGGTGTTATTACATTTTAGAATTCAAAAGTAAATTTGTTATTTATATTTTCAATTAAGTCAAAATATTTTATATATTAAAAACGTTACAAAATTGCATTTTTAGGAATGTCTACATGGGGTGTCTATCACTGTGGTGTTAAACATTTAATTTGTACTATTAAGTTGATGATGAGGCCGTGAAATTAAATATAGTCAATTTAAAATGTCGGTAAAACAAAAACATAATAATAAATTAGATCTCACCAAAATCCTATGGAATGACAACTAGGCAATAAAAGGATGACTTCTCTTTAAATTAAAAAAAATCCACTTTATTTTTTCTTTCTTTGAGAATAGGAAAGAAGAAGGACGAAGTCGATGCCGGACACTGTACATTAGCACTGCAATTAAATCCACGGAAATTCTCCCTTTAAAATTCTGTAGAACAAAAATTCCGGACTCGGACGATCGGATGAGATATTTCTCATCGAACGGCAATTCATATTAAAATAAGAACTTGGATTCACCCTTTTAACAATCGATGTGCCGAAAGTAAATTTTAGAATTGCGATGACATTAACCTAGAATATGAATAATAAAAACATCATTCCGATATTTTAAATTAAGCGCACTCCTCGGATTTTTAACGGGACAAAAAACACACCGTCAAAATCCTACGCAAAACTTTTTCTTTCTTCGCTTAAAAATTCGTTGCATTACTTTTTATATCACACAAACGGGGTCTTCAGAAGTTAAAACAAAAGAGATTTGAAACCATTAGTTAAATTAAGATGACATAAATTAAAACGCGCGTATAAAAAATTAAACCAGATTATTTAAATTACGCGAAAACTGAACTGCAATCCCATTGGTTTAAAGAGGCGCATCTCTCCCTACGTAGCCTCCCGGAGCGCACAAGAGACGAAGAAAAAGCTGACGCATGCGTACTACCGAGCACCTGCGCGTATTCGTATCCTGCTGTGCCAACGAAGTAAGAGAAACCGGAGTAAAGCTGAGAAAACAACATACAGGCACGAGATGCGGCGAGAGAAATCGTGGCAATCGGTGCCTAGCAGAAAAACAAAACACAGGGGCGGAACGTTACAACTAAAAATGTGATAGTTATATCACAATCACTGGAAAATGATTAAGGAAGAATCTCAGTAATGGACACCCCTTTTAAAACCTTATAAATAAATGAGATTTTATAAATATCTACTAGTAAATGAAATTCAAACTTATCTATTACTATCAAAATAGAAAGGTGAAAATTTCGCAAGAAAGTAAAGAATGTATAAATTTATTAAAGAAGCCAACTCTTAGCATGTTCATTAAGATTTTCACTGAAAAGTAGCCGAACTTCGAATATTATGTTCCTCTTCCTGATTGGTTTGATTAAAAGTGTCAACAATAGTAAAGAATTATAAAATATGCAAGGGGAAGTTATGAAAAAAATAATAAAAATCGAAATTTTATTGATTATTTTTTTATAAACCAAAAACATTGAGGGGTGTTCATTACTAGCACATCTATCCTAAACATATATATGTGTGTGTGTGTGTTTGTATATATATATATATATATATATATATATATATATATATATATATACAGGCTAGTCATAAAAAACTTCCCCAATATATGAACCTCTAGAGAGACAGAACATCTAATTAACCTACTTTATGCGATGAAAATTCATTTCAGAAATCCTTAGGAGATGGTTTAAACAGTATTTCTCTTTTTTTCTTTCCTGTTCCCTTTCTCAAGAGTTAAACAGAGCAAAAATTAGAGGGTTTTTTTTAACAAATTCATTTGCTTGAGATTTCTGTCCAGTTGAAACCAACGATTTTTTTTTTATAATCAAGTTCGTTGTCAACGTCAAATTAATGTATTGTAACTGGAATTTTTGAGAAAAAAAACATGAATTGTAGTAGAAAAAAATTAGGCGGTTTTTTTAAACATAATCATTGAATTCTTATAAAAGAGTGCTTTTTTTATAAACTGATTTTGCTTTTATTTTGCCCTTCCTCGAGAGGAAACAATGTAAACGGATACATATATCTATATAACTGTTGTATATTATTTTATAAACATAATTTATATGTGTAAATATTTTAGAAACTTTTTATATAATTCATAAACAATATATATAATTCCTGGTACTACCTTCATAGCATGCATGGTCACAGTGACGTCACAATGACGTCACTGTGAGTCACTTTGGTCACATAATATCTATGACCAAAATGCCACCACTCAGTGCCGTCACATTGTGACTAAGATGTGACTTTATTAAAAAATTTTAAAAAATTACAAATATTCTTCAAAACATGTTATTTACTTTACAAAAACATGTTTCTGGCAATTTAAATATCGTTGCTTTTGTCACAGTTTCGTCACAATGTCAATGTCAAATTAGTCAGAAATGAGACATTTTTCACAAATTTGTCACATTGTGACCAGTTTGTGAAACGTCACAAGCGAGCTCTAAAACGGCCATAATGACTTCATATTTTAGTCAATGTGAATTCACATCGACGTCACGTGACGTCACATCGACAATCGATGGTCACAAAGTCACAATGTGACTTCACAACGACGTCGCAGTGACGTCACCATGCCTTACGGGATAATACATTTTCTTTTCAGAATGAATACATTTCACAATTAAAGTATTATATATAAATATAATACATTCAATATGCTACACACATTGTGGATATATCATATATAGGTATGATATATACACGTATTACACATAAGCATAACTCAAAATGTATTAAACAAAACTGGAACATGCGACACAAGTTTTATTATTCATAATAACAGGAAATATAGTCAATTTGTATTTCTGAAAAATCAAAACATTTTTAAGAAATGCACTAGATTGAACTATTTAATTTATAATGAATTTAAGTACAAAACATAGAAAATCGTCGAATTTTCATAGTTTATTTTTTTTTCCCAAATAGTATCTTTCTCTTCGCGTGTTATGCATCTATAGCATAGATTTTTCTCCCCCTATCCTTTTTATTCTTTTATTCCATTATCAGAATAGATATTTTATAAAAATGCTAGCAGCTGCTTCGTCTGAATTCAATACATTTCAATAAGAAATTGTTATTACTTGATGAATAATACATTAAGAATTTCTACAGTATTGTTTAATATTTTTGCAATATGCACTCAGGTTTTAAACTTATAACGTTATAAAAGAATTCATATATTTATTATTAGCTAATCTTAGAGCTGAAAGATTGCATTCTACATTACAAAAAAGAAAAAAAAAAAAAAAAAAAAAAAAAAGGATACTAAAATACAAACTTTATTATACAACTATACCTATAGATAGGTTTTATCGTGCAAGCCTTATGAATAAGAATAGCATATATTATATAAAATTCATTTATTAGGTAAATTTACTTATTTTTTGCGTTCTGTAAAAAAAATAGCTTAAAAAAAGAGTTTATAGAATGTAAAACGTCGAAAATTGTACGTCAAACGTATTAAATGAGGTGCGTTCGTACTATAAGGAAGTTTTTAAAATGTACAGTACTTCTGATACATTACAGTATGCGAAATCTTTTGTGTGTGTCTGTAAATACTACATGTTTTCTATTATACAGGAATTATCTTGTAGTTAACCTCAGCAACGTATGTTAGTTTCTTAGAATATGAAATAGTTTAATTAAAACGCACCTCAAACACTATTTATCCCTATATCGTTATGTAATAGGATACTTTTGTGTGGCCCTGTAAATTAATAAAAAATTTCTTTGCACTACAGATTATACAGAATGTACATTTCACATATGCATATGAATTTTATTATGTTTGAAAGACTGTAATATCATTAAAATGCATTTGAAACTATTTTTTTACCATTGACCGTAATGTAATATAATAATTTTGATTATCCCTGTAATTGAATTATTCATCCGATTTTCATAAAATTTGAAGTGACTCGACAAAGGTATGTTATAATTATATATTTTAAATTTCAAACAATTCGGTTGAATAGCTTTTACATTGTTATATGCGAACAGACGGACAGACTGAACGATGATTATAAATTCTACGAATTTACAAATTTGTGAACACACCTAAAAAAGACAAAAGTTTCTATATATCAACATCGTAAAGAAAAATCTAATTATATATCGGATATTTATAGAAATATGTATGCTTATTTCCATTTTATCTATTACACTGTCCAAAAAAATAAAATAAAATAAAATAAAATAAAATAAATAAAAATAAAATAAAAAACTGTAAATCTACAAAATTAGTTTTTATAAAGCTACAGAAATCTGAAGCTTTACAAGATAATCTACTAAAATTACAGTAATTTTTCTAAGTTTTATCTGTAACCCTGGTTGAAGTTACATAAAAAGTTCTAGCAATCGCAGTTTCTTAAAAGTGTCTTAGTAACCTTACAACTTTTAGGTGCGTTCGTAATTATGGATATACTTAGTACCTATAGTCGTCGTTCAGTCAGTCCGTCTGTCTGTCCGTCCGCATATAACAACGCAAAAACTACCCAAACGAATCTTTTAATCTCATTAATTGTAAGCAATGAGATAAAATATATAATTGTTACATAATTTTGTAGAGTCACTTCAAATTTTATGAGAATCAGATGGATAGATAAATTACAGGGACGATCAAAAGTATTCAGTTACATTACGGTCAATGGGGAAAAATGTTTCAAATGCATTTTAATCGTTTGAAATTTAAATTACATACTTATTGCCGAAACGTCAGTGAAGACTTACTTTGGAGACACGAAATTTTTTTGTTTCTGTCTGTCTGTCAATCAGTCTGTCAGTCAGTCTGTCTGTTCCGCAATAACTGACGTAAAAAGCATTCGATTGACTTGAAATTAAGTGGATGTGTTAGTGAGGCACTGGGATTAAGCTGTATAGTTTTTTGTTAGATTTGATTCATTCGTTCGGAAAATATAGAATATTTTATTTTCCGCAATAATCCTTTTCTATGGCAAATCCAATGATTTTCAATTTATTTTTTTTTCTTGAGAGAAAATGACACATTTGATTAATGAAATTAAATGATAAATGGATACTGAAATTTACCGGTTAATTTATTCGTATTGTTTTGAAAATTTGTCTACGCATTTGTCAAACTTTTAAAATTATTACTGTAAATTTTGAAGATTTTTTATAAATGTGTTCCTATAATATAGGCTAATTTGTTTTAGAGATTTATTTATTTCAAATGTATATTATTTAATTTTTTTATTTTCTCATATTGGTTGCTAAGCAACCATTCATCCTAATTCTTATCCCTAATTTGAAAGCGTGTACGAAAATTAAAATGAAGTCAACATCAAAACTGATGAATTAATTAATGTCTTTGTATCTTTGCGTATAAATATAGTATAACCCAGAAAAGAACATAGGTTATGTTTTATTAATTTTATTCAAATATTTTCATTAATAGTTCAAAATTTCATTCTTTTTCATACACAATCAATAGAGACATTTTAGATACAATTTGACCAATTTCCTTTATCGTTGCCAAAAAAAATTAAAATCTGGAATAATTATTTTTTAACGGCAATAAGTTTCAATTGAGCAATCTCCATTCGAGAAATTAAACTAAAAAAAATTAAATAAATAAATATGACGTCAGAATTAAAATAAAAATAGATATAGTACTTTTTGTTAAATATTAAACACGGATATTTGTTTCGTTAATAAGAATTGTTCTGACAAAAATGGAGACATAATTAGAAGTAAAAGAAATAAAAAAGAATTATATTTTTAACAAACAATTCGCTTGGTAAAATATGATGTCATAATTGAAATAAAACAGGTATTTTATAGTAGTTGAACAATATACATGTTGAAGATATACATGTTGAAGAAACATGGATGACAATAACTCATGAGTAATGACGTCATTGACATTGACTTCACTGAAGGCTTACTTTGGTGACTCGAAATTTATTATTCATGAAATTGTTCGAAATTTATTGTTTATTCCGTCTGTCTGTTCCGCGATAACTGCTGCAAAATGCAGTCAAACTTTTGTTTTCGGGAAAAAATTGTAAAACTTTAGATTACTAATTTTACACTTTAAAAAGTTCCTTATACATCAGATTTAGGAGTTTGTGGTTGGCAGGCATGTAGAAGTATGAGGTTAAAGAAAAATGCTTGTCCAAACTGTTACTTATACTTATAAATCAAAATGTATAAAGAAATGCAAGATATACGATAACCGTTAGCACATTTAATAGAAAGTTGAAAATTTAAATTTAATGAGATTACGGGGGGGTTCAGTGGGGCGGAGCCCCCCTGAAGAGATCTACTATGTTATAATAAAAAAACAAAAATAATAGATCATGAAAATTTCAGAATTTCCTAACATAACTAAAATTTTAATTTAACGGATTTGATGGCTGAAAACTAATTTGTTTTAGAGATTTACTTATTTCAAATGTATTTATTTCATTTTCTTTATTTTTTCTTAATGGTTGCTAAGCAACCATTCATCATAGTCCTTATTTTTATAATGTTATAAATTTGAATGCGTATACGAAAATTTAAATCAAGTCAACGTCAAAACTGATGAATTAATATCTTTGTATCTTTGTGTATAACTATAACATAGCCCAGAAAAGAACATAGGCTATGTTTTATTGATTTTATTCACATATTTTCCTTAATAATTCAAAATTTCCTTCTTTTTCATGCAGAATCAATAGCGATCTTTTAGATAAAATTTAACCAATTTCCTTTATCGTTGCCAAAAAAAATCAAAATCTGGAATAATTTGTCAACGGCAATAAGTTCCAATTGAGCACATTCCATTCGAAAAATTAAACTAAGAAAAAATAAATATGACGCCAGAATTAAAATAAAAATAAATATAGTATTTTGTTAAATATTAAACACGGAAATTTGTTTCGTTAATAAGAATTTTTCTGACGAAAATGGGGGCATACTTAGAAGTAAAAGAAAAAAAACCATAATTATATTTTTAACAAATATTTCACCTGATAAAATTTGACGTCATAATTGAAATAAAACAGGTATTTTATAGTAGTCGTTAAAAATAATATAAGAAACATGGATAGCAATAACTCATGAATAATGACGTCATTGCCGAAACTTCAGTGAAGGCTTATTTTGGCGACACAAAATTTATTGTTTTTCGCCTGTCAGTCTGTTCTGTCTATCTGTCTGTATGTCTGGCCGCGATATCTGCCACAAAATGCAATCAAAACTTCTTTTTTTCGGAAATAAAATTGTAAAACCCTAGATTACTGAGTTTACACTTTCAAAAGTTCCTGATACATCAGATTTAGGTGTGGACAGGTATGTAGAAGTATAAGGATAATGAAAAACGCTTATTAAAATTGTTACCTAGCCTTATAAATCAAAATGTATAAAGAAATACAAGATATACTATAACTATTAGCAAATTGATAGAAAGTTACAAATTTAAGTTTAATGAGACTACGGGGGGTTCAGGGGGGCGGAGTCCCCCTGATGAAATCTACTATGTTATAATAAAAAAACAAAAATAATAGATCATGAAAAATTCAGAATACCCTAACATAACTAAATCTTTAATTTAACGCTTTTGTTGGCTGAAAACTTCTTATTCTTATTTTATTCTTATAAATAATTACATAATTTGAAAATTTTAAATTACAGTTTCCAGAAAGTTGAATATTACCCAAAGTGTGTTTTAAAAAAGAAATGATGTGCAAAGCTTTAGGCTCTTGATCTGCAGATTTACTAGTTTAGTTTTGCAGTGGAAAAGTGTATCTTGTTTCATGAATGTTTGTTGTCGTCGTTACATAAAAAATTCTTGGAATCCCAGTTTCCTTGAAAGATTTTAGCAACTTTGCGGGAATTTTTTTTATATTGTATAAGTACAATTTTAATTAATTTCTTAATTAATTTTTAGCAGTAAATTTACGCTCAAAATTATTGGATATTAAATACTGAAAACTAATTGAATATTAAATGCGTCGAAATTTTCACATTGCTAACTAAGCGTAAACCAGTTGAATGAAAAATATGCATGGAGGAATCGAACCCGGATCCCTGGAATTGCTCTTCAATGCTCTACTATTAACCTACGAGGTCGATACCTGGCTTTGCATCCCTCGCTCTTTAATATCGGTAAAACAGTAACTGCAGCACAAAATACCGCAAATATGAGGCAAAACAAAGCCCAACATAGATGAATTCATATAAGTATAATTTTAATTAATTTTTCAATACCTTTTTAGCAGCAAAATTATTGAATATTAAATAAGTGAAATTTTCGTATTACTAACAAAGCGTAAACAAATGGAGAGAAAAATGTCTTACTAAAATTTTATCTGTAATCTGGGTTGTAGTTACATAAAAAATTTCTAGGAATCCCAGTTTCCTAAAAAATTCTTAGTAACCTTACAGATTTTTTTGATTTTCAGTGCAAACCAGAAATGAATTTTTGCTGTTGCCGTTACATAAAAATTTCTAGGCATCCCAGTTTCCTAGAAAACTTTTAGTAACTTTATAGTTTTTTTTTAATAGTGTATTGTTTTTGTATCTTTACGAAAATTTAACATAACCTCTTTGAAGTTACTCACGATTTCAAAAAGGGTTTCTTTATCTTCAGAAACTTTCAAAAACAAATATATTTCCAATAAAGAAGTATGAATGAGTGAAACAAAAGTTTATTTTGCTGTCCGCTTCAAAAATAAAGAAAAAATAAAATATCTGTTTTTCGGATACTAATCAGATTTCAGATAAACATTTTTAGCTGAATGTCGAAATTTATACAAGGGATGATATGGGATGACCACTCCGGGAATTCAGGACAAAAATTCATACATACAACAGTAACAAAACAAAGTTAATTTTAATATTAATGTTAATTAGGATTGAAAAAAAAGCCGGCTAAAATAAAAAAAAAAAACCTCCGCCGGTGGCTTTTATTGGTTTTAATCGCCTTTTTTTTTTCAAGCAATATTGACCTTTTTTGCTCATAATTGCCCATAATACAGTGACGCATTTTAATTATAGACTACACATTTTAAATTGAGAGAAGCCAAGCTGGGTAAAAGCGCCTCGTAAATTAATGGTAGTGCATTGCAGCCCAATTCAAAGAATATACGGGTTCGATTTCCGGCTTTTACATTTTTGGCTTTGTTGTTTTAAGTATAGTCAGCAATATAAAAATTTCACGCATTTAATGCTGTTTGTGTACACTTTACGAAAATTTAACATAACGTCTTTGAAGTTATACATAATTTGAAGAAAAGTTTCTTTATTTTCAGAAAGTTTCAGAAAGAAATATATTTCCAATATTTAAAGAAGTATGAATGAGTGAAACAAAAGTCTACTTCGCTGTCCGCTTCAAAAACAAAGAGAAAAGTAAAATATCTGTTTTTCGGACTGAATATATTTTGTACAAGTATATACAAAAAGTTCACAATTTCACAAAAACTTGATTACATGAAAAAAAATCTAGATATGTAATTAAATGCAACTTCTCTTTTTAACTAGTTGGATGTGTCAATCCCAAAACTTTCTTCTATCTCATAAGTACATTTTAATATTAAAAAAAACATGGTGACCCCAAAGTTACCCACTATCGAATTTCCTCGAACATTTGACCTAGTCTAATGAGATTCTGGTATCCAAAAAGCCTAAAACGCAAAATTTAATTAATATTCTGAGAAAATGATCTTAGTAGTGCCTCATGTTGGGTAATTTATACTAAAACCTAATAAGCATCTATTTATGTCAAGACCTAACAGAATCTGAAATTTGAGGGAATTTTGTCCATTAGTTCTTGAGATATAGTTATAACAAAAAATTGGCAAAACGTAGCACAGCAACACCATATCTTGGACAATTTATGCCAAAACGTAAAAAAGCGTCTAATTATGTTATGGTGTAAAAGAATCTGAAGTTTGATGAAATTCTGTGCATTAGTTCTTGAGATATAGCTAGTTTAAAAAAAAAGTGTAAAATATAGCACAGCAGCACCATCAGTTGAAGAATTTATAACAAAAAGTAATCATCGTGTAATTATGTTATATGTCATTTTGTAACAAAATCTGAAGTTTGATGAAATTCTGTGCGTTGGTTGTTGAGATATAGCTATCGAAAAAATCGTGCAAAATGCAGCATAGCTGCACCCCCTGTTGCAAGGTTAATACCAAAATGTAATCAGCGTCTAATTATGTTATATATTCTGGTGTAACAGAACCTAAAATTTGATGAAGTTCTCTGCATTAGTTCTTGAGATATAGCTATCGCAAACATCGTGCAAAATGTAGTATAGCAGCGCCACCTATAGGGCAGTTCACATCAAAACCTTATCAGCGGCTATGTATCTCAAGGTATCGCGGAATCTGAAGTTTGGTGAAATTCTCTGCATTAGTTCTTGAGATATAGTTATCATGAAAATCATGAAAAACGTGGCATAGCAGCGCCACCTGCGGGCCAATTTACACCAAAACTTAATCAGCGTCTATGTATATCAAGGGGTCACAGAATCTGAAGTTTGGTAAAATTCTGTGCATTAGTTCTTGAGATATAGTAATCTTGAAAATCATGAAAAACGTAGTATAGCAGCGCCACCTGCAGGCCAATTTTCACCAAAAACCAATAGGCACTAATTCATATCAAGGTCTAACTGAATATAAAATTTTATTAAATTTCGAGCATTAGTTCTTGAGATAGAGCGCCCACAAATTTTTTGTCACATATAGACAGACAGACTCACAGACAGACGGACAGACTCACAGACAGACATTTTCTAAAAATAGTCAAAACGTGTTCAGGACTTTCTAAAACGTATAAATCCGTCGAAAACCGTAAGTCGAAAATTTTCATGAATCATATACTTTCTTCTTGTAAAGATAGTTTCTCTAAAAATTAATTCATGTGTAAAATTATTGCAATAATATGCCAATTAATGGAAATGATAAAATTAAAAATTCAACGTAAAATTTTGAAATATGCATTTATTACTTTAATCTATCTTTTCAGGAAGTAAGTATTGAATTCGTGAAAAATTTGACTTCGAGTTTTTGGTGTATTTAAACGTTTTTAGAAGGTCCTGAACACGTTTTGATGGTTTTTGGAAAATATCCATCACTCTGTGAGTCTGTTTGTGACAAATTTTATGGGCACTCTATCTCAAGAAGTGATGCACATAATTTCACAAATCTTTAGATTCAGTTACACCTTGATATAAACTCGAGATGTTTATTTATTAGTGTATATCGCCAAACCGATGGTGCTGCTATGATGCATTATTCATAATTTCCACAATAGTTCTATCTCAAACTAATGTATGTATTTTTATAAAATTTCAGATTAAGTTAATCTTTGACAGAACTTCGTGCTCATTACTTTTTGGTGTAAATTGCTCAACAGATGACGCTGCTATGCAGCATTATTCATGATTATCGCAATAACTTTACCTCAAGGACGATTTTTTTTAAAAATCAAACTACAGCTTCGGACAATTTCTGATATGTATTAATGTTGTTTAGTTTTTGGCGCAAATTGCCCTATAGGTGGCACTACTGCATTTTTCAAGATTTCATTATAGCTGATTAATTGAATGTTTTTTCAAGGTGTTGAATCTAAAATTGACCTCCATTTTACGTCCATAATGTACAGTAATGTTGCAAAAACATGGGCAGTTTGCATTAGAAAAGTACAACTGCGATGAAAAAAACTCCCCATATTTTATTACAAGTAACTATGTTCCAAATTATACTTCCCCTCTTGATTAAACTTTGAATTTTTGTAGTTTTCTAAAGCACAGTAGAAGTTTATCTCTGTATGTAACTGCTTTTGTTAATTCCTAAAATAGCGAGCATTTTCTATTTGTAGTGTTCTGTTTTCATAACTTTTAAGTTCCACTCTTAGAAATATAAAATTACCATGTGGAAACATTATTGAATATGGTTTCTTTCTCAAGAATAGACTAACAGATTTCAGGGTAAAAAGAAAAAAAAAATACATTGAATTAAAGTTTAAAAAAAAAAAAATTATTTTTCTGGTTTCAGTGAGTAAAAATCTAACAGTCAATAAATCCTACGCTATTTTTCAGTTGCAGACCTGAGTAAGCCAAAGTAAAACTTAGTTTTGTTTGAATTTAGATTATAAAACTAAATCAAAACTTTTTTGAGTTAAGATTGGAAAGCTACACCAAAACTAAACATATTTTATAAATAAAGGAAATGAAATTATAATTCTAAGAAAAAAAAATAATGTAAAAATATACATTTTTTAAACAAACAATGGAATTTTTGAATACTGATATTCATAATAATGACAAAACTGCAAGAATTTCTTTAAACTAGTATCATTTACTTAAAAACTATACTTATGTAAACGGAATGCATAATTTATTTCATTCCAAACTGCAGACATATTGGCTTTGTTTTTACATTAGGTCAATTGGTAGTAAAACATGTAACTGAAAAATCATTTCAACAGAGATATGATATAACAAACAATGGCGTTTAATAAAAATTCTTAGGCTGTGGCAAAAAAAAAACTAAACTTTTAAAAGCTGGCTTTGCTACTTTCTTTTTATTTTGTAATATAAAGTGAAAATAATTTTCATTTAATACATATAAATGGGAAAAAAATGTTTATTATTTAATATTCTCTAAGAAAATATAATTTATTTGGGAGAAACTGTCATGAAAAATCAATTTTTTCGTTTTTTTTCCGCCACTTATATTTTTCCGGAAAATTTACATCTCTACTTAGAACTACTTAGATAAACAAAATACTCCTTAGAAACTACTTAAATTGTATTGCGGTTTTGCACACAAGCAATATTGCTCCCGGGAAAAAAAAAAAAAAAAAAAAAAATCGGATTGTAAAATTTTGCGCACGGAAAAAACAATTGTGGAGAAATGCAAATTTCGTGAAAGGAGCTCCAAAAACGCACACATTTCGTCAATATTTCGTGGAAAAACGATGATTTCGTCAATGTTTTTGTCAACGAACTTTGTCAAAAGATCGCTGAAAAACGCTAATTTCTTGTGCGAATACCTGTTAAAACAGCAATTTCATCAAATATCGCAGATAAAACGCTAATTTCGGCTGAAAACCACGGGAAAACGTCGATTTCGTCTAAAGATTGCGGATATAATGCCAATTTCATTAAAAGATCGCAGAAAAAAACGCCGTTTTTGATAAAAGATAGCCTACAAATATTTTGTCTAAAGATCATTGAAAAAAAAACGCCGATTTCATCAAAAGATCACGGAAAAAACGTCAATTTCGTCAAAAGATTGCGGCGATAAAACGCTGTTTTTTAGAAAAGATCATATAAAAATGCAAATTTTGTCTAAAAATCTTCGAAAAAACGTCGATTTCATAAAAAAGAAACACGGAAAAACGCGGATTTCGTCAAAAGATCGCAGAAAAACTGCCGATTTCCAAAAAAGATTGTAATAAATCGCCGATTTTTCTAAAATATAGCAGGTAAATCGCTGATTTTGTCTGAAGATCGCGGGAAAGCGCAGATTTCGTCTGAAAATCGCGTATAACCCCCCCCCTTTCGCGGGGGATAACTTGCGGAATCCCTGCGGAATTGGTGATGTGCCACACAAATAACAACAAAAGTGGCAAGTTCTTAAAACTTTTTGGACTCCTTGGATTTTTTATGTACTCCTTGGTTTTTTTTCTTTCCAACTCTGTATGAACCCTGTGAAATATAAATTGGAAACAAATGATAAGCTATTTATATTAGTTTAAGTGCAAATGGCTTTATCTATTGTTATCGTCAGCACTCGATGTAGATACATTTAATAATAAAATCATATTTGAAAATTATTTTAAAAACAGTACAAACTAATTAAAAATGTGATACAGTAAAAAAATGCATTGGAAAGTACTTTTCTTCTTATTTGATGGTACAAAATTTGAAAATGCGCGATACTTATAAGTTTAGAAAATTGGAATAAAAATTAAATTTAATCGTCTGCTGTTGCCATCGTCTAAATGACGTCAGTGTTACGCAAGGTAAATTTGTCCTTTATAATATCGGCAGATAGTAGATGTAAATGGAGCCTTATGAAAAATATCACATCGAACTACTTAATTTGTAATAAATTCAGACAAGCTTAGAAGACAAAAATCAATTTTTATTTTTTCAATTATCTTTGCTTGCCATACATCTTGTATCAATTTTCTCTCGTTATTCTCATTTGTTTATACCATTATTCAAACTGATATTTTATAACATTGCACGAAGCTGTTTTTTTCTTTAACAGGTCTCTCGAAAAAAAAAAAAGTCTCGCATTAGAAATTTCCTTAGCACTATTATATTTATTGATATTTTCAAAATACATACTCAGGTTTCAAATTTATAAAATTATAAAAGTAAAACGATACTTACAATTAATGAATATTTGCGTTTCAATTTTGTAATGTAGGATATAACAGAGAAAAATGATATTTTAATGCAAACTTTAGTGCGTAATATTAATCACAAATAAAAGTTCTACTGTGTAAGATTTATAAACATCATAACAATAACATATGTATAATGTATTTACCTAGAAAACTTTTCCAAAATATCCGGTTTCTTCAGAAGAAATTACAAAAGGAATAAATATAATTCACATTGAAGCATTGGGAATTGTAATAGTTAAGCGAATTGTAGGTTATAAAATAATGGATTGCATTATAACTGCTATTATGCTGACTGCTTATTATTTGCATAATTCATTTTTTGCTCGAAATATTATTATGTACGAGAATTGGAAATACACTGCTAAAAAAATAGGGGAACAGGCAAAAAAAGGGAAAAGAACAGTGCGAAACAGACATACAAGGAATTAAAATTGAGCGCAACATGTGTATCAATGTGCAAGTCAAGAAATAAAATGAAAAAATTGCAAGAGAGCTTTAATTCTTAGAAACGATGGGTAGAATGTGAAAAAATGGTTTAGGGAAACGATTTGGTTACATGTGAAGGACAAAAAAAGTACTGTATAGAAATGATGCAAAGCATTTAATCTGGCGTCTGGTCTCTTCGAATAGATAAAACTGTCGCATAAATGTTTTCTACGAGTTTGAAGTCATTATCGATAGGTTTTCGGTGTGCTCTTCCACTCCTTAAGAATTGCAATCTTCAAGTCCCGGAGGTACAAACAGGCCCCAGTCTCGCTGCAATGCGTCGTACCCGTCTGCCCCAGACATACTCGACCAGATTCAGGTTAGGAGAGCATGTTAGCTATTGCATATCCCGTATTGTTTCAATATTAAGAATGGTTTCACAAGACGAGCTTTATGCATTATGGCAGTATCATGCATGGAAAAAAGGAATCACCAGTTGCTGAAACATAATATACGACACGAGATTTTAGTATCTCGACTACATGACTTCAGATCTTCAAAATGCTATTCCGAACGATATGCAGGCTCGTACGACCACTTATGCTGTTTCCAACCTTTTACATCAACTTATCTTGTCTGTAATCTGATCTTTCACGAACGAATGTGGAATTATTTTGAGAGCCCCTTTCTTTCCATGCCAAAACATATCGGATGTCAAATCCATTCTGAACCGGGACTCGTCTGTAAACGGAATTTGAATTCAACAACGTTGCCTTCAAACTCAATGTTAGGTTGCGCATCTTCTTCGTGCCGCATAATTGCTTGAGGTCAACGTAATATAGATCATTGACTTACGTGTATAGAGACCACACTAATGAAACCTATTTCGGACAGTTTGGTAGGGTATTTTTCGTCTTATGGCCAGGAACAACTGAGTTTACAGCTGTGTGGTATTTCCCGTTCCATCTCGGGGAGCTTTAACAGAATATATCAGTCATCAGTTTTTGTGGTAGCATGTGGCCGACCTTATCCTTGTCGATATCTACCATTCCATATGTCTTGGAATCAATTCCACAGCCTTGCATTGATACTTCTTGCAACTTCAACAGCGTCCGCTACACTTCGTTGTGTTTCTCTAGATTCAACTGTCCCGATAGCATGCCAGTCCTTGGACTCCGTTAAACCACATTGTTGTGACATTTTCAAGTCGCTTTTTTAAAAAACACAAGCAGAGCACTTAAATTTTACAACTGAGGTAGCGAACTGGCGTTTTTGCAAAATACCTATTTCTGCAAAATCTCCATTTCTGTACATACATCCTTTTTCTAATTTTTGACATCACAAACTTTGATTCGCGTGTGAAGTTTTTTCATCTGTTTTTTGTTATGTTTTAAATTATATTTTTTAAATTTAGTTATCGGTGTAAATATTTTCATAATTTTGTTAAAACCATGTGTTACCCAAATTGTTGTGAGCAATGTATATTTTAGGATCTCGTTGCCATTTTTTGATATAATTGACTTTCATTAAAAAAAAAAAATCTGAATTCACACAATTATATAATTAATAATATTAAAGCTAATATTTCGAATATAGTTTGTTAATATTATAATATTAGTAGAATTCCATCATATGTACTACACTATATGGCCAAAGATGACAGGCCACTTGCGATTTTAGACATTTTGTTAAATATCCAGAAAAATACATGAGGAATTATCCTGAAATTCCATGTGTGTAAATATAATAGTACAGGTCATATATTTCCGTGAAAAGTTTTTCCCAAAACACAGTAGGGACCGTCAACAAATTAAAAAATAACAAATATCTTTTGGGTAACCCTATAAAACTAATGCAGCAAAAGCATTCAAACTGCAGATATTGATTAAGTGGCTTAGTGTAATTAACTGTGTTCTATTTTATGCTGATAGCATGTATACTTGAGAAAAATGAAAGATTTTATAAAAACAGTCCCAATAATTTTCATGTCTTTTGCTTATAATTTGTAGAGTTCTTAATATAAATTAATGTTCTTATCCTCAAATATGACAAACAACATTCTACTCAATAACTTGTAATTAGAATTAACAAATTGGAAATTGCAGGTGAACGTAGCAAATGAGGTGCGTTCGTACGATAACGAAGTTTTAAAAATATTCAGATCTTGCTGATATAATAGAGCGTACTCCGGATACAGTATAGTAGTCGAAATCTTTACGTTTCTGTACATATGCAGGAAGTAATTTTTATTACACCTCAGCAACGTATATCTTATTCATAAAATGTGAAATAGTTGAATATAATTAAAACACGTACCAAACCATGTTTCCCCGTATAGCATTATATAGTGGAATAATTTTGTGTGGCCTTGTAATTAAATAATAAAAATTCTTTGCATCACAGATTGTACAGAATGCATATTTTAATATATATTTCATAGATTCATGCCAATTCTATTATGTTCGAATGAGTGTAACATCATTAAAATGCATTTGAAACTTTTTCCCTATTGACCACAATGTAACGGAATCCTTTTGATTGTCCCTGTAATTGATCTATGCATCCGATTTTCATAAAATTTGAAATGACTCGACAAAATTACGCAATAATTATATGTTTTAAATTTCAAACGATTAAAATGCATTTAAAACTTTTTCCCCCATTGACCGTAATGTAACAAAATCCTTTTGAATGTCCCTGTAATTGATCTATCCATCCGATTTTCATAAAATTTGAAATGACTCGACAAAATTATGTTATAATTATGTATTTTAAATTTCAAACGATTCGGTTGGGTAGTTTTTACGTTGTTATATGCGGACAGACAGACAGACGGACAGACGGACGGACTGAGGGACAACAATAGGTGCTACGTATTTACATAATTACGAACGCACCTAAAAAATAATAAAAATTATCTGAAAAATGAGCAGATATACTAAATAATTTTTCATTGCGCATGCGTAGGCGCTATCAAAATTTCATTTGCATATTATGTTAGCTAAATGTATAGAGCAACTTTTGTGAAAATCTCAAAAACATAGCTTGAAAATTCTGAAAGTATTCGTCAATAGAATTAACTAAAAAACCATTGTTTCTGAAATGAAGCAAAAAGAAATGAGAGGTTGTATCGAAATATAGTAGTATATGCCATATTGTGTATTCTATATTGACACTATTCAATGGATAAATGGATAAAGCCCCTCATCTTTTTGCTTCATTTTGGTAATAATAGATTTTGAGCTTATTCTAATGATGAATTTTCAAGCTATGTTTTTGAGAGTTTCACAGAAGTTGCTCTATACGTTTTGCTAACATAATATGCTCATTAGCATATAATTTCGATAGCGTCTACACACGCGCAATGAAAATTTATTTAGTAAATCTGCTCATTTTTATTATTTTTTAATTCTGATCACAGAGTATGGTGTACAATGTTGTTTGTCATATTTTGAAAAAAGAACATACATTTATATTAAGAGCTCTACAAATATAATCATAAGCAAATTTTTCCAATACTTGGAAAAAATTGGGACTATTTTTATAAAAATATTAATTTCTCTACAAGTATACATGCTATTTTCATAAAAATGAACACAGTTAATTTCAATAAACCAATTAATCATAATCTACAGTTTGAACGCGTTTGCTTCATTAGTTTTGACAGTGCTATACAAAAGATACTCTTTCATTTCCAATTTGTTGAAATCTTCACGAATCTGTATCATGTGTATTACCATGTTTACACACTTGGAGTTTAAGGATAATTCCACACGTATTTTTCTAGACATTTATCAAAATATTTAAAATCGCAAGTGGCCGGTCACACTTGACCATATAGTATATACTTTTCATAGTGTATACATCAACTTTTCAATATTATCCATCTACTTATTTCATAGTCTTCCTTGTTTAACTTTTTTGTCTTATAATTAAATGTGATTTTAGGTGGCTTTTCATCACTCATTCTTTAACATGATGATACCAAAATAATTGCTTTTTTAATCATCCAATATGATTCTGTTTATCTTAATTATTTCCTTGATTATTTAATATCATATTTCTTTTTCTATTCTTCATATTGTATTTGATTTTGATATCGGTTTTGTTGCCTAGATTAATTATATATATATATATATATATATATATGTGGGAATATTGAGTGATTAGCTTATGATTTAAGCAAAAGTAACATTCTTAAAAAAATAAAAAGGTTTAATAGACATAAAATATGTAAGTAACATTCAATGATAACAGTAGAACTGAATAATATTTAAAATAAATAAGCTTCTCTGAGCTTTGGATTAAAAATCCATCCAACTCGCCATCGCTGAAATCTATAGAACACCTCGTTCTTTTTATGCATCATCACGTGAGTCTCAATTGGGATATCACGTTCATTAAATCATTGAGTATATTATCTTTTATTGCTTAATACTTCATCCTTTATACCCACATTTTCGGTCATCCTGACGTTCCTGGCGACCTCGCCAGCTGCCTATTAAAATTTAGACACAAATTTATAGAAATAAAACAGGTAAATATAAAACAACAACATCTATCGTTACAAGTAAACATAAAACAAAAACATCTAACATTATGCAGATGCATTACCCCACGGCTTGACGTATTTTGCAATAGTGGATATCTTGTCCACCATGGTCTCCAATCCTCTTTGCATCATAATGATCATGTGATTTTTCTATAATGTTTTTATTAGGTCCATGGAATTTTCTCCTTTTCATTCCTGTTCCATACTGCATTTCTTGGATTAACTTGGTATCATTTAATTCATATCTGTTAGGTACTTTTCTCATCATGTTAAATTGCTTTCTATAATTACCATTACTCCAAAAATATAGATTTCTACACGGACCATTAAAATTTGTTTTTATGCTTCTTTTGCCTTTAAATTTAAAAGTATCCTTTTCACACGGTTCAGCCCTTTCTTTTTCAAAAATTTCATATTTTCTTTCTGTTTGCTGTACCTCTAAATATTTCTGTTTGCTGTTTCTCCAATTTTCATATGTGTGACGTTTTCCATCAAAATTATTTCTCGAATAATATTTCTTTTCATCATCTCTATCATTGTAATCACGCTTCTTGTAATTTCTGATAAATTTCTGTTTATTTGCATTAACTCCTTCAATATTCCTTTCTTCCCTCGTATTTTTCCGTTTATAATATTTTTTAATTTTCCTCGTTTCATTTTTATTTTCATTGGCGCGTGCACATAAATTGCGTTTTTCTTTTAGGTCATTCATTCGTCCTGTTTGTGATGTCTCGTTTCTTTCATTCAATCTTTTCTTACTAATTAAATTTTCTTCTTTCTCATTTATTTCTTTTCTAATTTTCAAATTTCTCACGTGATTCAAATCAATTTCATTTTCTTCTATGACTCTCGCGAAATTAATCAAGTGATTACCTCCTGCATTATTATCATTTGCAAGTATAACATTTTCATCGCGTGAATTATCTAACGTAGACGTTTTCATTTCATTATTATTTTTGGCAGCATGATTCAATTTTATATCAGAATTCTTCTGAACTTTAGTGTAACCTACTTGAATACTATTGCGTTTGCCAACGATCTTAATTCCATTCTCGTCTATCGCCAAATTTAATTTGCTAATGACATCATATCCCAGTAAAATATCATATTCAAGAGATTCCAGCACGTACAAATTTGTTCTGATTAGAAAACCATCAATATTAAATTCATATGGGAAGTATCCTTTTGGATAAACAACTATTTTATTTATGCCGGACAAAAAGATATTATTTGAAAATAATCTTGGCGAGCCTATTTTCGTATAATATTCGTAACTCACCAAACTGATATCACTTCCAGTGTCGAAGAAGATCTGTGTCTTTTCACCGTTAATATCAATATTTTTCATGTAATCTGATTTGGCACTGTTAGTTTGCTTGATTACTGCGGAATTCATCTCTTTGTAGTTGGATAATCGCGGATTTTGGCTCCGATTTTGGCTGTCATTTTTTATTTGTTTATTATTCCCATTATTACACTGCGATATTACGTGGCTAAGACGATTACTTTTGAAACACATAATTTGTGCCCTGTTCTTTTCATTTAAATAAGAAAATTCATTTACATTATCTGTATTATCTTTAAATTGTTGTCTTCTTAAAGTATTATAACGTTGATATGGTAACCATGGTTTTGTGTTGTTGTTTTCGCGCATTTTTGGCTCTCTTTCTTCAAAGCGGTGTAAATTTCTATTCAGGGTTTTAATATTACGTCTTGCTGTTTCGTAATCATCTAGTTTACAAACTAATGTATCAACACTTTTAATTTTTGGAAGATCATCGATAAAATGTTCTTTCATTTCTATCGGTAACCTTCTCTTGATTTGATCGACTAATATTAATTCTTTTAAATCTTCAAAATTGGATACATCAAGACCGGTAATCCATTCTTCTAAATAATTCCTTAACTCAAATGCTAGATCGCGCCAAGTGGCTGAATTTTCTTTCTTATGCGACATTAATTTTTGCCTAAACTCTTCTGGCGTCAATTTGAATCTTTTGAGCAGCAAGTTTTTTACATAATCGTAGTTATTTGTTAATGTTTCTGGTTCTCTAGTTATAACATTAGCAATTTCTAGCGGCATTAAACTTAATAAGTGCATGACCCAATTCTCTTTTGTTATATTCATCCTAGAAATCTGTCTCTCGAATAGAGCTAAGTAGATACTAATATCACCCTTCCCATCAAAGTGTGACATTAATTTAGACAAATTTAGTTGCTTACCTGTACCAGTTACAGCCGAACCGTTACTTGTATTTATCATATTTCCTTGAAGTTCAATTTTTCGTAATTCGTACTCCATTTCCATCTTCTTTTCCTCTAATCTTCTTTCTGCTTCTAACCGTAACCGTCTTTCTTCTTTTTCTGCTTCTAGTCTTTTTTCTTCTTTTTCTGCTTCTAGTCTTTTTTCTTCTTTTTCTGCTTCCAGCCTTAATCGTCTTTCTTCTTTTTCTGCTTCTAGTCTTTCTTTTTCTATTCTCTCCGCGGCTATGACTTCAAGTCGAACTTTTACAAAATTTTCTTCATAATCCTTCGATTCAGTCACCAACTTTATCAAATCAATGATTCTTGGACTCTGAGGCACAACTATACCTAGGTCATCACACAATGTTAACAAGTCCGCCTTTCTAGCTTTATTCAGAACAGACATTATAATTTTTGTTTACACTTCAACAAAACAATATAGTGCACTATCTTGCAGGCTTGATTACGGATAATTTCTAATCATTACACATATAAGAAACAGTTCCTTTTTTACATAATACGTATTAGTTTAAAAACAAAACATTTTTCTTAGACTTAGATCTTCTTAGTGTAAAATAGCTTTCATCGTGAAATTCAAATTCAAATATAAATCAGCGAAATCATTCAAATCCTTCAATCCCGGCAACGAACCCCCAAAACTTGTGGGAATATTGAGTGATTAGCTTATGATTTAAGCAAAAGTAACATTCTTAAAAAAATAAAAAGGTTTAATAGACATAAAATATGTAAGTAACATTCAATGATAACAGTAGAACTGAATAATATTTAAAATAAATAAGCTTCTCTGAGCTTTGGATTAAAAATCCATCCAACTCGCCATCGCTGAAATCTATAGAACACCTCGTTCTTTTTATGCATCATCACGTGAGTCTCAATTGGGATATCACGTTCATTAAATCATTGAGTATATTATCTTTTATTGCTTAATACTTCATCCTTTATACCCACATATATATATATATATATGTATATATAAACAGCAAATGATACTTTTATGCATATAAAAGTTTGAGTAATATTAGATATATCCCCAAAACTGCAAATCTTTTTTCACAATTATTGCCAATATAGTTTAAAGTTTAGAGTACCTTTTAACGTTGAGACTACAATACTAATAAAATAAATTGTACAAATTTGCAATGAATCTTATAAACACTCTCACTGAGAAGCCCGTGTTGATACGTTCACCACGCTTCAGGCAATATAATCAGGCACGCTTTCACTGCAATATAAACAATATTTAAAGCAATATAATTATGTTGATTTAATGCATTTTTAATACTGAATAAGAAATTACAAATCTTAAGAATTACATTTATATTCGCAATAAAGTTTTTTATAAAGTAATGTAAGAAGTAGCCTTTTTTAGTATTTAATACGAAAAGCAGATAACAAAACATATACATACACACACACACACATATATATATATATATATATAAATAATATAATATAATATAAAAATAATAATAAAAAAAAATAAAAAGATCGGTTCATATTTTTCGTGACAATAGTGAAAGTTTTTAAATTATGCTTACGTATGAATATAATTTATAAGGAGACACAAAACCATCATACCAAACTACGTAAATTTATAATAAATTCAGACAAGCTTAGGAAGAAACAATCATTTTTTCTTCTTGCAGTTATTTTACGAACATCTATATCTTTGTGTGCTATGCATCTAGTATCGATTTTTCTCTTTATCTCCATTCTTTTATTCTATTATTCGCGCTGATATTTTATAAAGCTGCTTGCAGCAGTTTCTTTCAAGATAAATGCATTTCATGAGAAAATTCTAAATTTTTGACAAATAGGAATGTTATCAGTTCATTACGAAATTTTATTGATATATTAGTAATATGTATTCAGGTTACGAATTTATAAGGTTTAAGAACGATTTTACTTATTTGGAAGTTGTGGCCTTTCAATATTGCATCGTAGAATGTACACTGTAAAAAATGACAGATGTTTCTTAATATACGGAAATGAACAATAATCACGAACAAAAATATATAATAAGCTGTTCCGAGTTACTAGAGATTCTGAAAAGTGTTCCTTTATCTTTAGAAACCCCAGAAAATAATTTATTTTCAAAATAAAAGAAAATATTTCAAAAATAATGTTTTACTAGCTTCCCGTTATTTTCGGAATTTTTTTTAGTAGCTTTTACCTTCCTTAATCAATTCTTTGCATCCAGAAAATCGGTTTATCGAATTCTATGAGTTCTCAAATAAACATATTCAACTGCACAACTGAATTTATGCATGGAGTTTTAACATAATACTTTTTGATTTTTATATTAAGATAGTTGCTGTTAATATTATATGTTTATCTATTGAACATGTTTTCTGAATATCGAAATATTTACCTGAGAATTGGTAGCATCCGAAAAAAAAAAATGATATTCCAGTTTGAGAAAACTAATTGTACTGTCAAAGCTACTCAGAAATGTTTCCGAAAATGACGGATAGCTAATGAATTCTTTTAAAAATAAATTCTTCTTTTAATTTCGAAAATAATTTGTTTTCTGAGTTTTTTAAAGGTAAATTAACGCATTTCGGAATATTCGGTGGCTTGAAAGGCGTTGTGTGTTTTTGCTCTTGATTTTAGTAATTTTTTTTTTTTTATACAGATTAAGAAACATTTGTTATTTTTTACAGTGTAGTAGACGAAAACAAGTTGGAAATTGCACGTGAAATGTGGAAAAGGAGGTGCATTCATACGTTAATTAATTTTATGAATTAAGATGCATTAAGCTTGATGTAATAGTTGTTAAACTCTAATGAAAAAAAAAAAAACACGAATAAAAAATTTGATACGATTATATATTTTCAATTCAGTAACACGAAAACAATAGGACTTCATCTTAAATAGGCCGTAATCAAGATGGCAAAGCTACAATCATTACCTATCATGCACTGTAAAAAAAATCTGGAAACCTACGAAACTAGTTTTTGTAAAGCTACAGAAATCTGCAAGCTTACTAAAATTTTATATGTAGCCTGGTATTATTTTTACCACTCGCATAGTACAAATACATGAAATATCTTAGCTTCACCTGTCAGCCAATCAGAAAGGGCTTCAGTGGTGACGTAAGGACTATTCACGCAGCCACAGAGCCGAGTAATGCATCCATCTTGAATCTGGTATCGATAAAAATATTTCTAGTTAGTAAGTAAATTTTTAGTCTATGTGATTTAAATTTTATTATATAATGTTTGATTTTTAGTTATTAGCAAGCTAATCTTCCTAATTATTCGTTAAATCTGTGTTTATTACAAGTAAAAAATTTCTAATGTTTTATACAATAAATCAAATTTACCTGCTGTTTTTCTGAATTTCATTTCTTTTTTTTGCCCCCTTTTCCGCAGTACCAAAATTTAAAGTGTTTAAAACTTACTTAAAAAAAAAATTATTATTCTATTTGCATTTTAGTGAATAAATTCCATTAAACATTTGTTAAATCGCATTCATTTCATTAAAACTTCATATGAATTTCACACTTAAAATTTTGTTCCCGAACTTTCTTCACACAGTAACAGTACTCAATATTTAAAACTCTTTAAAACAGCTTAAATTAAAATAACATAAAATACAATATGTGTTCTATGCGTTATTTTATTGTTATAATAAATTATCAATTAAGGCATTTCTCCCCCCCCCCCCAAAAAAAAAAAAAAAAAAATCATTTCCCCGTTCATCCACACTCCTTGTGAAACTTTAAGAACACACAGAAAGTCTTTAAAATTCTTTATAGCCCAGTGGTGGAGGAGGGGAAAAAAGCCGAAATCGGAATTAGTTAATGAAAAGCTGGAAATTATTTAAATTCATTTAGTTTAGGTCTAGAATGAATGTATTAAGTGTTCCCCTCTTACTATGTGCGCGTTAAAAAATGAGTATAAATTTTATAATTGAAAAACACGATTTTATTGATTACCATAAAATATCTAACGAAAAATTAACTTATCAAAAACATTGTTAATGCAAATGTTTTAGAATTTAAAATTCTGAATAAAATGAAAACCGATATTTAACATTTTTGTTGAATTTTCACAATTCAACAATTGGATTCAACTATTAGATTCAAGTATTGCCTAAATCACTAAACAAAATCTTTCAGCGCGAACAAACGAGGTTATCAGTTTATACGTGATTATTATTATGTAAATGTAATTTTTAGTTATTGATGCATTATTTAGGATGGATATATTGAGAATCGTGGCTTAACATCTTGATTGCGGGTTATAGAGCAGAAATTGTATATGAAAGAAAGGACGAAGTCTGATTTAATTACGAGAAATCCAGAAATTGTTTTAATTTCCATCGACACAGAATAGAAATGAATCTACTATGTTTCTTTCTTTTGCTAGATGAGTTACAAACAAATTAACTTAAAAAGTACATCCTTTTATAATTTTTAGAATATTTCAAAAATGACTCGTAAATTATGGCAAATATTGTTTATTATTTCCAATATGAAATGGGTGTAGCTCTTAATATAATGTATATAGAGTGAACAACAGTGCGTGTCTATTAGAATTAAGGAAATTGAAAATAAAGTGCAAGGATGGGAGAGGGGGGGGGCGGTAGAGCGACAAATGAGTGTGCATAAGACTTTTCCCTAGAGAAGTTCAAAGTCAACGAATAGCGCGATTTTAAACTTTATATTTTGTGTTAAGGACAAAGTTCGCTCTAATTAAACGATTTTCGACTAGTATACAAGAATCTTCATTTAAATTCATAAAAGTTTAAAACCTTATAAATATTGAAAAAAAAAAATTAGTCTTTAAGTAAAAAAATCTTTCATTTAAACCAATGATTTAAGTCTGAGGGTGTGAGTTGAGAAATGAAATGTAAAACATCTATCATTCATGCACCATTTTCTCAATAACTACTAAATTATAATTCTCAAAATATGAAAAATAAAATCCTTACATAGTTACAAAACCACCGTGAAGGCCTCAACAATTTAAAAAATGTACACGTATGTAACAAATGGAGACATAAGCGGATGAATAACTTGATCTCTCCTAGTTTAGAGCTTTGGATTAGCGATTAAGATAAAATTTTGAAATAGAATTGAGACAAAAATATGTTTTTTTTTTATTGCGAATTTCAAACTCTAAGAAATTTGTATTCACAATGGTTTCTATAGACTTAGTTGTTTTAGAATATAGTTAAAATAATTTTTAATAAAGTATATTTTCACTATATGTACATATTTTCTAACGTTCATCTAGTACATGGGTAAAAAGTCAGCACATTAATTCTAGACCTAAACTGAAGAGATCACAACAATTTCAAGTTTTTCCCTAATTATTTTAAGATAAACCTCTTGACCACTGCGGTTAAACTTTGAAATAGAATTGTGCCATTAATGTTCAGCAAAAATATTAAATGAAAGTGCTCATTTTACTCGGAATTTTAAGCTTTACAACACTTATATTAATAGTGTTTTTGATAGTTAGTTCTTTTGAGATATTATTGTGGCATCAAACTTTAAATCTAATATATTTCTAACGCTCCGCTAGTATGAGAATAAAACTTACTATATTCATTGTAGATCTAAACTGAAGAGGTTAAACCTATTTCCTACTTTCCCTTAATATCGAATTTTACCATATAATCACTGGGCTATTAGTACTTTATAAATTTTCATTAATGTAAATAAGTCATCTAATACCCCCCCTTTCTAAAAAGAAAAATAAATCGCTAATTTTTTTGCCCCTCAACATATAAAATTTAAAACCTAAGTCATTCTTTAAAAAAAATTTCTGATCCTTTCCTTTATTATAAGAATGAATAATAGGTCATATCCATAAAATCCAAATAAAAATCCCCCCCTCTCTCCTTACAAGCATACAAAATTTAGTCTTTTACCCTAATTAATTTTCATTTTTTTCGGTAATTGTAAGTCTTCAATAAATTATATTATCAATCGTTTGAAATATCCCCTTCCCTTCCTTCAATAATAAAAGAAAATATTGTTATCTTTGTCTCCATTCTTACTCGTTGAATTAAAAATCTTTAAAAGTCTATTTTTCTTCCTGCTGTATTTGTTACTTTACTTTGATAGCAGTTAAACACCTTAAATCTTCCCTAAATCTCTTAACCCAAGGTTTTACTTAATAAGGGAGAATGGGGTGGAATGGGACAGTACATTTTTCTTTTTATATTCCACTAATAAACATTTCATCAGTTACGTATTCCCTTAAGCAAAAGCATTCCCAATCTTCAGTTGAATAAAATAGCTGATTTACATATGCTTGCAATTGTAAAAAGGAAAAGAATATCTTAAGAATAAAAGGTAAATTTGCTATATATTTTTATGCTTTCTGCTACTAACACTCCGTCGGGCGGGCCTCAAAAGTTGCACCATCGGGCGCGTTGTATCCGACAGATACATTTTGTATTTTAGCATCATATATTGTTTAAAAATGAGTTTTAAAATATTATTCATCGTCACTTTCTTCAAACTGTTCAGAATCTTCATTGTCATCGCTAAATAAAGTTTTATGGGCAATTTCTATGTCTTTAGGGTTATTCAAATCCAAAAACCGTTTAGTATTTATCATTTCGAAGACAAAAGTTAAACAGGAGAGACTGAGGTATTCACATATTCTAACCTAGTATCAGTGGGAAAGTAACTACAAACGCTATCGGGCACATGTATCTAATAGATACAAATCCTCAACAAATCGCGAAACCGGAAATTCCTATCGACAAAAATTTGAAACCACTGCATTTTAGGGACGGAAATGACCGGAAGAACAGATACTGTGAAGGTCAAGGTCGTGAAACTCCCTTTTCTTTTCGAAAACGACGAATTTCTTACGAATGTATCTCTCAGATACAGCGTGCCCGATGAAGTGTTAATGACTTGTTTATGTAAATAAGTAATTGTTTCTCTATTTATAGAACATTATACTGCTAATCATCAATAATTTAAACTATATCTAATAGCAGCATTTATGTCTGTACAAGAAGTTTAACATAAAGTACAGGGAGGAATGGGACATACCAGCAAAGGAAGGAATGGGACAATTCCATTTTTTTCGCTCTTTTTTTTCTCTTAGTTGCAGTTTCGTTAATTATAAAATCTTTTCTGAAAATTATGTTTCTCCCACAATTTCTTTTATATTCCAATAATTTCAGAGCTTTAAGTGAGTAGTTCAATTGCATGTCTGTTAAATTTGTTTTATTTATATTATTTTAATTACACATAGAGGAAGTTTTTATTTTTATGTAAAATTAGCCATAAAAAAGGATGGACTCTTTATGTTGTTTTAAGAACAAATTAATCTTTGGGGTTGTGCAAATATAATGTTATCATTTCAGGAGGGAGGAGGTTTGTGTTTTGATATAAATATCATTTCTGATCATCAATTGTTTCTCTTTTTATTTGTAACATGGTCTTTAGTACAAAGTAGTACGTTATTTTTATATCCTGTTACATATTTTTTAATACAAAGTTATTAAAATCGCTAAATTATTATAAAATTATTTAACTCTAAAATATAGTATACCCTAACGTTTAAAATTCTTATTTTTCTTCATATGTGCATGCATATATAATCACAGTTTGAGAAACAGTATAAAGTGTATTTGAAATTAAGCTTGTGCTTACTAATAAATAAAGAGAAAGAATATTGTCTTCGTTTTTGATATGAATTTCTATATGCTCCCCACCCATCTCCGTTCGGTGCAAGTACAATAAATCTTTATTACTGTTGAATGCATTATGTAACAAAAAGGTATCATGAGATTCATTTAAATAGTATTGCTTTTAATTGTTATGTGATATAAAGTTTTTTCATATGAAAAATGATATTTTATCAACTTCTCATCATTTGATCATAAAAGTATGCGGAAAATAAATGAAACAAGTTTTGTATGTCTTTTCGAGCAAAATAAGTTATAGGAATCCAAATTTTCTACACTTTGATACCGATATCATTAATGGGGGGGGGAGGGGAGTTGAAGGATGATAACCTATGAATCGGAAGGAGGGAGGGGATCAAAAATTAACCAAAAGTTGATAAAATTATATTTGCACAGTCCCTTTCGAAAGCGAGCTCTAAGCGATACAGAGTAATTAAAAAATATTCCATGCTTCAAAATTGTTTTTAAAACCATAGACAATCGGTAAGGGGCTATGCAACTATAATTATAGTTATATTGCATGAAATCAAGTGTACGAATTTATTTAAAACGTACGTAATATGAATTATACAGTAAAATACACAAAAAAGAGAGACTTTTAACAATTAATTTTTTCAAAGATAATTTTTGAATATTTTATTTCTTCTGTAATTACGAAGTATAGGATTCGTAAAAAGTTTCATCACATTTAGATGTTTTAGGGGCCAGATTTCCCGTTTTTACGAAATGTGAGCCTGTGACTCTATTTGCATGTGACACACATTTCGTGGGTACTCTGTCACAAGAACTAATGCACAGGATTTAATATTTAAAATATATATGTTTAATATAGACAATATGCCCAGTCTGTCTCTGACATAAATTGGTGATGATTAGTTTTTAATGTAAATTCTAGTTTTCAACGGATTTATACGTGTTAGGGGTCAGATATACCAAAAAACTTGTTTTTACTAAATGGCTGTATGTATGCGACCTAAATTTCGTGGGTGCTCTGTCTCAAGAACTAATCTACAGCTTTCAATAAAAAGATATATTCAGATAGTCCTTGTGATAAGCTGATTCCTTTTTTTTTTTTTTTTTTTTTTTTTTTGCGTAAATTGCTTAATAGATTTTGTTGCTGTTCTACTTTTTTTTAGATTTCTGGAACAACTCTACCTGAATGCATAATGGACGGATTTTCATTAAACTTCAGATGTACTTTGTCCCTAATATGATTTGGTGTTTTTTTATATTTTGGCGTAAATCGCTCAATATATGGCGCTGATGAGCTGAATTTTTCACAATTTGCACAATAGAGGGGGTGGGGATCTGCATAATTTCCGCAAATTCTAATCTTAAGAACTAACGCACGTATTTTCATCGAACTTCAGATTCAGTTATATGTTGACACCAGCTATTGCAGTGTCAGCGTTGCAGGTTTTGGTGTAGATCACTAAACAACTAGCGCTTTTATGGTGCATTTCTTACGTGATTTTACCGATATTCATATCTTAAGAACTAATGCACGGAATTTCATATCATTAGAATTCTCATGATGGGCATAGATTGTCTTTTAATTTTGGTACTTCGATGAATTTTAAAATAGTATTATGTATGAGATAGAAGAAAATTGTGGGATTTGGAGTTGTGGTACAAGCTACTTCCGGTATTTCACATTCTTAAAAAACTTGACATTATCAACCAAACTCTTTTAATTTTTTTGGTGTTAAAGACATAAGATATACGTAGCCTGGGTGAAAAAAATATTGATATTTAGTAGAAAAGGGCTGGTAAGATTTTTGCCGCGATAAAACTCTCAGGTTTTAACAAATTTTGTCAAAATTTTCACACATTTTATTTTGTAAAAAAATATTTCTAATTGTCGAAATGTTTCGAAATTTTCGTAGGTAATGCAAGTATGGTCTATTGAAGTGCTCTAAAAAGATGTTCAAATACGGAAGTATAGTTACATTTATATGAAGAAAAGTACATATATTTAATAAACATATGCTTTCCTTGTGGTTTGAAGTGATCTGCCTTCGACAGCGTATTTGAAAGAGTTAAAATTCCATTAATTTTGTTAAAATTCAATTAATTTTTATACATGTAAATATAAGAGGTATTTAATATGGTTTTACGTACACTGTAAAAAATTTTGGTCTCGAATCACGGTGGTTATACCGTCAACTTTGTGACACTTCCTTTTACCGTAATTTTACTGGACGGTATATATACCGTAAAATACTTAAAGTACATGTACCGTAATTTAACTGAACATAAATTTAAATATTTTGTGGTATATGTACCGTAAAATATTTAAAGTATATGTACCGTAATTTAACTGGACGGTATATGTACCGTAAAGTATTTAAAGTACATGTACCTTAAAAAATATCGTTACAGCATATATACCGTAAATTAAATATATGGTATATGTACCGTAAAAAATATTTTTACAGCACAGATACCGTAAATTAAATGTACGACATATGTACCGTAAAAAATATTTATACAACACATATACCGTAAATTAAATGTGCGGTATATGTACCGTAAACACATTTGTAATCAGTATGTGTACCGTAAATGAAATATACGGTATATATACCGTAAAAATACAGGATGATCCAAAAAAACCCTCCCACATTCGACAGGTTAAAAAAAAAAAACGACTCTAATGAGAAACTTATTTGTTAAAAATATACAAGGTGGTCATAAAAAAACTTTGCCGATACATGGAGCTCTAGCGGCCAGTCCGCTTAACCGATCGAGGTGAAATTTCAGATATAGCTATTCAGAGATATGAGCTCGAGATTCTGTGAACGGCAACAAAATGGCGCTCACGGTTACGGTTAAAGTTACAGAAACTCGAGAATTTCCAATGGCAACACCCATTTTTTTCTTCGCAAAATGCTCAGCGCATGCGAAAACCCTAAACAACGTTGGAACCGTACGTGTATCGCAAGATACGGACATGTTATGCACGCACAAAAAACCGTTCTGGGAATCCTTCCCCCATAAAAAAAAACTCGATTGGGGCGCAAGGAGGAAATCTGCATACGACGCAGAGTCAGTACAGTAATCTCTGATTAGAATACAGATCGGAGAAACTAAAACATTTATTAAAACATTTTCCACATGGGTGCCATCACAGGCACAGCACCCATGTGGAAAATGTGTAACCAAAATAAAAGTTTTAGTTTCTCCGATCTGTATTGTAATCAGAGATTAGTGTACTGACTCTGCGTCGTATGCAAATGGCTCCTTGCGCCCCAATCGAGTTTTTTCTATGGCGGGGAGGATTCCAAGAACGGTTTTTGTGCGTGCATAACATGTCCGTTTCTTGCGGTACACGTACGGTTCCAACGCTCTTTAGGGTTTTCGCATGCGCTGAGCATTTTGCGATGAAAAAAACATGGGTGTTGCCATTGGAAATTTTCGAGTTTCTGTAACTATAACCGTAACCGTGAGCGCCATTTTGTTGCCGTTCACAGAATCTCGAGCTCATACCTCTGAATAGCTATATCTGAAATTTCATTTCGATCGGCTGAGCGGACTGGCCGCTAGAGCTCCGTATATCGGCAAAGTTTTTTTATGACCACCCTGTAGAATAGATATGACGAGAGTTTAAAATGACTATTTTTCAGAAATGACTTCTGGTAAGTGTCCTCCATTGCGAGCAATATACATTTCAAGACGATGTCTGGAATCTATCATCACGACTGCATCGTCTTGTGGGAGAATTGCTACTTCCACCTGAATTACTCTCTTGAGGTGAGAATGAGTGTAGGTCTTGTCTCAAGATTGTCTCAAGCAGAGGTAGCCGCTTCCACTAGACATAATATGTTAGGGGATGATATATTTCAGATATTGTCTAGAAATTTATATTGCTTATAATGGATAACACTTACCAATCATCATTTCTAAAACATAGTCATTTTAAACTCTTGTCATACCCATTGCCTATTTTAAAACAAACAAGTTTCTCTTTACAGTCCTTTTTTGTTTTATATTATCCTGTCAAACATAGGATATTCTTATGTGTTATTCTGTAATCAAAATCGACGAATATACATGGTAAGCACAAGTCTTACTCTTATTATAAAAACTTATTTTGGCGAGAAATATTAGATATGTGAGGATGCATTTAAATATTTTGATAAAAATTTTAATAAAACCATTTGTAGATCATCAAGTTGTGCAAATATATGTATGCTGGTAAAAAACAATATATATTATTTTTTATAAATATTAGATTTTCTGTATTTCTTAATAAATATTTTTTTTCTTTTTGTTTTTTGTCATTACGTACAATTGTTAAAAAAAATTATGGTAAAATGTAACTAAAAACAATGAATTTGAATTACACTCACATAGCTGCCAATTACTACACCTTTTCTACATTTATTTTTTATACCACTATTTTAAAATAGTTACTGCTGTCACATTTCAGGTCTAAATATACAGCGAAAATTATTATTTTAAAATAGAGGTATAAAGATGCTATAAAAGTAGTATGCACGTAGAGAATAAAAAAAATCACAAAAAAGTGTTTACATTTGTGACCGCTATGATAATGTGAGATGATCTCTGATAAAATAAAATGCTAATATTAAATTTCTTTCTTACATTTCTATAAATTATTAAAACTGAAAAAAATTAATAGATCTTATATTATTTTTATTAAATAGTAACAATTTATTAAATTTTATTAAATATTAACAAATAATTCAAGAGTACCGACTGCCGAAAAATTATTTCACACTTCTTTTGTTGTTTCACAGACATAATTATAAAAACTAAAGGATCAGAAGGGCGTGAAGAGAATACAAATCACATACACTTTCAAAAAATAAAGTAAAATTAATAAAAGTGGTTAAAATTATACATATACATTAATATTCTTGTTACTTACTTGGAAATTAGGATTTTTATTTTTATTTTCTCAACATACAAATCTAAAATTTCTTACATTCATTTAAAAGTTTAAGAATGTCACTGTCTAACAAATCACCACTTTTTAATTTTTTTAATGGAAATGTGCTATTATATTATTCTTGCAAGAATTGATATGTAATTTATAGCTTATAATCTTAATAACAAACTTTAATTCTCCCTACAGATCAAGAAAAGTAAAAACTAGTTGTCGTGGGCAAAATTGCTTATAACGCGAAAAAAAGTTAATAAAAATGAAAAATGTATTTTCCTTCCAAATATTTAAATAGTCAAGACTAAATTTATACATTCATGCTTAAAAATAAGTTTAAAATTGTATAAAAACTTTGCATTGTTAAGGAGAGGGTTTGAGAATCATATTAAATTTACAAATATAAATGTTTTAGAACATTTACAAAATAAATTAATATCATTATGATTCAGACATATTTAAAACAAGCAATTAAAATATAAAAATATATTTATTACAACGATTAAATTACATTAATACACTATATCATGATGCATAGTTATAATATTTATGTATACAATTTATTTTCTTCTACACAGTGTGTCATTTACATTTATATACAAGTTCCAATAGTTTTGCCCACTTTGCTGTATTTTGATTATCCACCAATTGATTATTTGTAGTTTGTACCACACACAGGATTGACCAACATCAAGTACCTTAAAGAAAAAGATTCATTCAACATGGGTATAAGCATTAAAATAAATTATTAAAGAAAATACAAAAGTAATTTGTAGAAATGGTTTCACAAAATCATCTTAAGAGGTTATTTCAATATTCACAAGAAGTAACAAGAATGCTAATATTAATCCTATGGGACCGTTATTTTCAATTTTCTCGCTTTGTTTTTAATATATATATATATATATATATATATATATATATATATATATATATACATACAATAGATGAAGATGATCTACTGGGCTACTTTTCATTTTCCTATTTTAGTTATAGATTTTTTATATATATTTGGGTAGTTTCAATTTCCAAACCAGTTCTGTAAGTGAAGGAAAAAAAAAAAAAAAAAAAAAAAAAAAAAAAAAAAAAAATGTCAAAAACTAAAATCTAAAAATTAAAAAACTACCGCAGGTACATCGCCCTCAGTTATCCTACACAGAAATTACTGAACAATATTTATATCCATGTTAACCCATTTGTGCCTGAATTATTTTCTTCGCTAAAATTCGAATTTTGCATTTTCCCACCGCTTTAAAAGAAAGAATAACTTTTATCTTAATTTAGCGAGGACTTCGTCTCGAGAAAGAAAGTATTTATTTTTCCTCCTTTTTACTGGTGTGAAAGGCGTTTACTTGAATTTTTTGAAACTGTCCCAAAAATGGGACGCCAGGCACTAATGGGTTAAATATTATAAAATAACGCTCCCATAGAATTTACATTGGTGTGTTCATTTCTTCCCATGACTAGTGTGGTACTTCCCATGACTCTTAAGAACCTACACCAGTCCCGTGGCTAAATGCCAATATTTAATGTTAAATTCACGGGAAAATTTCTTAGAAATTTCTAACTTGTATTTTAGTATTTTTATTTTTACTTTTTTTTGGATGTGAAATTTTAAATTGATATATATTGTTGTGTGTTTGTACTTTTTCAACTTTTGTAACCATATCTTAAGGCGAAAATAGTTTTATTTTCAGAACTGCTTTCAAAGTAGATGCATCTGCACATAAAAAAGTCCTTCCGGCAGTGCCGGGAGGAAAAGGTAGCTTTCATATACCTTATTTATTTATTTATTTATTTTAAATTAAGTCATGTTATTCAAACATACGAAGCTCAAATTAGTGGAGTCCGATTATATAAGATTGAATACTCGTTTTTGTCAATACTGAATATTAATGGGAATTTTTATAAATTAGTCATCTTTTATTGAAGCTGGTTTTATTTTAAGCGATTTATAGGGTCTCCAAATTCCACGATATCATGAAGTATATTCCATTTTTAAACAACATAATGGATAAAACAATCCAATGAGCTTGGTCTAAATCTTAATTCATGTACAAGCGCACACTCACATCGAAATTGATTAATATATACCAGGGTTGGCGCTGACAAATTGATTTTAAAAAAAGTCATCCACATTAAAAATCCAAACTGCTATATCTCAGGCGCTTTTTAAGGTAAAGACAAAGCAAAAAGTATTCCGTAATTCATTATTAATATCAAACACTTTAGAATCTTTCCTCAATTTCTAAATTTTTCCTTGTACATCATTATACATTTAAAAGATTTTTGATAAACTTAAATGGACACTATTTTGAAGATTGCATCTGATACTGCCCAACGAACTTGGTCGAGCCATTTCTATGTACTATGTACATACCAAGTTTCATTCAAATCGGTTCATAAATACGATAGTTACAGCGTGACAAAAATCATATATATGTCAACATTTGAACGGAGGGTGGTTTTGGGGTCTGAGAGTCATGATCGATGAAAATATACCAAAATTTTCCGGAAGTGCTTTTCTCCGGACGGCTGCAATAGATAGCTTTTTACTTTTTCTAATGAAAGCTGCCTAAAACTGTAACAAACAATTGAAACTAGTCGTTGGGGGCCACCGTAATACTTACCCATCATGGATATGTATTTGAAAATAAAACATGTGAAACTATTTATACAATGCATTGCAATTCATAAACAAAATTTAAATATTGTTAATATACATAGTAATGCTATATTGAAGAACTGCTGATGTACCAATTTCGACAAATTATATAAAACGCCAAACTACTCAAGTAGTACCGAACTGCGCAAAAGAAACATCCTTATAACTCCAAAAATAATAATTCTATTAACTAACAATTAACTGCGTCGGATTAAGCGTCTCATTTCCAATTAAAATATACTTCTGAATTGAAATTTGAATGAAATACAGGGTCAAGAAAAATCGAAGAATGTGGAAAACAAGATTACAAATATCTCGGCAACTAATAATCCGATCGACTTCGTTCTATATGCAAAATGTGTGTTATTTTATTGCCTTTTACGTCCATTCCTTAGAACAAAAAAATTCGAAAATTTTTTATGTACCTTTCATCAGAACGAATTTTTCGAAAGTCCGAAAAAAATAGTTCCGGATAATCGAGGTCGCTGATATTAAATAGGGTTCGTCCCATTCTTACATACTAACTACATACAAAATTTCAAGTCTCTATCGCAATTTGTTCGGGAGATAGAGCGTTTACAGACAGACAGACAGACGGACGGCAAAATTTTTTTTCTAAAAATATGTTTTTCGGAATCTCCATTATCTAAAACGTGTAAATCCGTCAAAAAATTTTTTCGATTTTCAAAACGATTGCAAGACTTACCCTATACTACGTATGATGGGTAAGTAAAAGTAGAAATGCACAATAAAATTTACGTACTGCACCCTGTGTAAAAAAAAAAAAAAAAAAAAAAAAAAAAAAAAAAAAAAAAAAAAAAAAAAAATCATTTAAAAATATTAAAAGGGGGGGGGGGCAAGAGGTCTGTAAATAACAATATTATAGAATTAATATTTAGATTGAAAATTTCTTACCGAGCCTAGTGTAGGCTATGTGTTTAAACAAAAATGGAATTGTCGGAAATGAAATCCTTAATTTAATACATTCTCTCAACAATGCACACATTATCAAGTAATTGTTATTTATTCAGTTAAAATTTTGAAATTTTTTTCTGATGGTTTACCATAACATTTTGAAACAAAAGCACGTGACATAATTTCTCATAATGTTTTTTTTTTAATTTTTAAATTTAGTAGTTATTAAAAAGTGGGATAATTTAAAATCGTTATAACTCCAAATATTATTTGTAGAATTTCTTTTCATTTATATAAACAGAAATATATAAGCTTTAATTCTGATTTAGGAATTTTAAAAGCATTAATTTGAATAAAATTAAAAAATATTTAAAGTAAAATTAAAAAAAAAAATGTAATTTTTTAAAATCATATTTTCAAAATAAAATTTTTTGTTTTGAAATTTGCTGAAGCAAAATTAATATAAAACAATTGAAAAAGACTTGTTCCAAATTTAAACAAAGGTTTTTTTTAACCGTTATTGGGTTAAAGTAATTTAAATACAAGAAATGGTGAAAAAACTCATGAAGAAAAAAAGCATTTTCACAGAAAGTCATTTCTATGAGAACGATTGCTTTGAAAACTAGATTTTAAAAAGAAACCAAAAAGAAAAAAATCATATTTCTTGTTACAGTTAAAATAGAAACAAGGTTTTAAACATAATTTTAAGCAGAATTTTTAATGTAATAAAACTGTTTAATAAAATTTGAATATTTTTGTTTCCCGCACCCCCTTAAGCACCGAAAGTCGCAGCATAAAATTAGCCGCGTGTGGCATCTCGCGACTGTGAATCTGTAATTATAATGAAGGGCAGGGTATGAAAAGAAGTCAATTAAAAAACTCAGTTTATTTGGAGAAGAAAAGAGGAATTAAAATGGAGGAATGTATGGAATTAAAATCTAACTAGAAATAAGTAAAAAGTATGCGTTTAACAATGATAATACTGAGACGCTATTTTAGCTAGATTATGTGTGAGTTAAATGTACCTACAAATAAAATTATGCTATTAATAATAACTAAAAGTCATTATATTATTATTACCATTATGGGTTTGAAATATTACAAGAAATGTATCAAGCCTTTGATTAAAAAAAAAAAAAAAAAAATCAAATATCGACTTTGTGTTTGATTTTATTTGTTTTTCAAAAATTAAAATAAGAAACTATGATCAAGATTGTGAAATAAAAAAATGCTGATACTCAGTCATATCCACTATTTTTTGCAATCACTATTCATATTGCAAGCCTTATAGCAGAAAGTTAAAGAATGGAGACGGGTGTTACAGATTTTTTTTTCTTCTTTGCAGATTATTTTTTCATCAAACATTTCTTTTGTTTTAAGTTATGTTTAACATTTTATTACTGAATGCAAAAATGTAAGTTAGTTATTGACAGAACTGAATAAAACGCGTAAAATCGTTAAAAGTAAATGTTTAATTAACGCTGCAATTGCAAAACATTTTACCTATGGATTATTTTCTGCCTCTGTAGTATCTGCCGCAGACAATCGAGAATTTTTTTTGCTACTGGGTATCAGGTCCAAGTCTACTCCTCCACCATACTTCAAAAATGAAATTGGGTAGCCATATTCCTTCTCCATTCCAAATTTTCTGTTATTGAAAATAAACATATATAATTTCTTAACGATTTAAATATACCAAATGAAAAAAGTCTTTATACCAGCCATTTTATTAATATACATCAATATTTTTTCTGGATTGCTTGTCAAAAACTGTGAAAACATGTTTTAATTCCAAAAATTTTTGAAGATTTTGGACGATAATGACTATGAAAATAAATAAATAAATAAAATACCAAAGGAAGACCCCTAGCTTTTCCGTCATATTAAAATTACTCATTATCAAAAAGTAAATGTGTTAAAAAAACCGAAAATATAATAACTATATTCTTATAATTCTCTAAATAATCAATTTGAAAAACAAAGAAATCACACAAGGATTGGATGTGTAAGAAACTAAATAGTTATACTGTAAATCAATGATTTTTACTGTTATTAATATTTTATCACAAAAATTACGCAGGCTGATTTCGAAGATCTCAAATAGATGATAATTATAATTTACACTTTCCGTAAAATTTCTAATATTGAGAACGTGTGATAAAATATGGATTGGTTGGGCCTCTTTGTTTTAAGACAGGGGTGCAAAAGTCTTTGTGCCAATTGCTCCTATGCTCTCACTACTAACTTTTTTTCGTCTTGTATCATCTAATAATTTGTATAAATTTCTTGCTAGAATGCTATTAAATTTTACCCCGTGGTGAGTGATTGCCCCCCGCTGGTGCCTAGATTTTTACACCAATGGTCTAAAATCTAAATATGTAAAACTGTAAATTTTGAATGTAAACTTACGTAATAAGGCACAATCAAAGCGAAATTTGGGGCCTATTTAAAAAAAATTCATTGAATAATAGGCTCTTTCACAAAATATGACATTTCATTATTTTTACCATCCCAATTAAAAAAAAAAAATCCCTGTCGGCTGGGCCTATAGGCGGAGGTAGATTTTGAAGAGTGCTCATTTCAACAAATATATATGTATATATATATATATATATATATATATATATATATATATATATATATATATATATATATATATGATTAGAGATAAACCCAGTTTAATAACTTCATCTGGACATTTATGAAAATTTTTTAATTTCATTTTTCTGCAAAAACTGGTTTTATCAGCATCATCTTAAGAAAACTTCAGCTCAAATGCCCATTTTGACAACATATTTTGAAATAAATTCTGAATTTATTAAAAAATCGACCAAAACAGTACATTATACAGTTCCTGAACAACAAAAAACTGTCAGTTGAATGCATTTGAGAAAAAAATGAATTTAAAAATGAGTCATAAAATAACCGATTTGTTGTTTGAATACATCCTTAATTCTTTAATCATGATTGCTTCGGAAAATTTTGTGCGAAATACTCACTTTGGCAGCATTTTTAAAAATATATTATATCTTTATCAAAAAACTGGCCAATGCGTCACAGTATATAGTTCCTAAATAAGAGGATCTGTAAATTGGATGCGTTTGAGAGCAAAGATGGATTTTAAAACGAGTCAGAAAAAAAAAACGCAATTTCTTATTTCAACACTTCCTTAAATTTTCAGTCACGATGATTTCGGAAAATTCGGTTCAAAATACCCCTTTTGGTAGCCTTTTTTGAAATATATTCCGTCTTTATCAAAAATCTGACCAATGCATCACATTATATAGTTCCTAAATAAGAAGATCTGTAAATTGGATGCGTTTGAGAACAAAAATGGATTTAAAAACGAGTCAGAAAAAAACACAATTTCTTCTTTGAATACTTCCTTAAATTTTCAGTCCTGATAACTTTGAGAAATTCTGTTCAAAATACCCTTTTTGGTAGCCTTTTTAAAAATATATTCTGTCTTTATCAGAAAATTGACCAATGCGTCACTTTATACAGTTTCTAAATAAGAGGATCTATTATCATTTGGATGCGTTTAAAATTAAAAATGAATTTAAAAATGAGTCAGAATATAAGCAGTTTGGATTTGAGGTTTTTTCTCCAACTCCTATTTTTGTTTAATTTCTTTTTGCTATACGAATTGGTCCTATGAAAAACTTGTCACTATAAAATTTGTAGATATTTTTGAGAAGATATAAAATAAGTTTAATCAGATTTGATATCTTAAAATTAACGGAGTTATGGATTTTTCTCTTTTTTCACCGCCCTTTTTCTTTTCGTTTTTAATTTATTTCATCGGTAAAAGTTGGTCCTATCAAAAACTTGTAAATACAAAAGTTTTAGATAATTTTAAGAACATTTACAAAAAATTTAGTTGGACTTGATATCTTGAAAATTGACGAAGTTATGAATTTTTTTCTCTCAAAACCCCTGTTTTTTTTCGCCCCATGAGCTCACTTCTAAATTTATCAAAAATCTGTCATGCATAAACTTTTGGCCCATATTTAAGAAGTAATATAAACTTTAAACCGATTTGATATCTACTTTAATTAAGAAGTTATGGCTTTTTTTCGGTTTTCACCCCCTTGGTCCGATTTTGCCCATTAACGAACTTAGCCGAGATTTTATTCCCTTTGATTTTATGTACCAGTTTGGTGGAGATTGTTGAAGAATTATAGACGTTATCGTGGCCATAAAAAAGTGATATATATATATAGATAGATAGATAGATAGATAGATAGATATATAAACTGGAGCGATTGCAATAGGTAGTATTTCATACGAAATCTACCTAAAAAAAGTTTACCAGAAAGTAAATTTTTAACACAAAGACTTAAATCCGATTCAATAAACTCTCTCTGTGTGCAAAAGAGACAAATTAAAAAAGTATCACTCCAGAAATTTGACTTTAACTGGGCGCTTTTTTTTTCTAGAGAGGAGGGGGTGATCAAGAAACGCCGTAATTCGCATTTATTCAGCGAAGTATTTGAATTATAGGCTACACATTTTTAAGTATTTTTTAATTAGTTTAATGACACTTATAATCGTATAACATGCGGAATCACAAAATACCGAATCGACTATTTAATCAAACACTAGTTTTAATGACATTTAATTGACTTAAAATTTAATAAATAACCCAGTTTCTCACTAGTGAAAACATAAATACTGTAATAACACATAGATATGAGCTGCCAGTGAATTTTTTTAATCAGATTTGCAAATATGCCAGCTGAATTTTAAAAGGGCCATATCAACTAATGTATTCTGATTTACATTGACTTAATTTTCTCTCCCCCCCCCCCTCTTTTTACTGTGTTCTATGAAATTAAACAGGACGATGACTCTAATTTTAACCCGAGAGGACGCGCACAGGGCCTAAAAGACCCTGAGTGCGTATGGTTTTTACAATTGTAACCACTAATTTTTTAAAAGTAATCTGCAACTTATTTTATCACAAAATTTGTATGAATTGTTTCCGTCTAAATAAAGTAGTTGTTATAATTTGATTTTATTGGTGACAAAGTTAAGACCATTCATACACTGGGTAAGGACGTGTTCTCCCGGGTTAAGAGCAACTAATGCACAAGTCTTTTTTTATAAACATTTAAAACCAAAAAAGTCTTAATGTAAACACCATTTCTCACTATTTTCAAAATTAGTATTATGAATGGAATATGCATGAATATGCATGCTTTTAAATAGCAACTAAGGTGCAAAACAATCATAGTTTAAAAAATATATATGTATATCCTTGTTTAAATCAGATTCTTTTTATTTAAATCAGGTTTTTATGATTTTTTTTCGTGTGTTAATATACTATGTTTTCAAACTTTAATTAATTAATGTTATTCAAGTACGGGATATATTAGTTAGTACTAGTTCTAATATTAGTAATAAATAGTACTAATATTTATTACAATATTAGTTAGTAATGGAGAATGGGATAGAATAGGACAGAAATTTTTCCTCATGACGTATTATTCTAAACATCAATCACAATACTAAATGGAGGCAGTGGCGTAGTTAGTGGGGGGCAGGGGGGGCGGTCCAACCCGGCTGTCACCCAATATTTATTTGAAAATAAATATTTATAATCTTACACCATTTGGAAAAAGAATTCTGAAATAAAATTAAATTTCTAGCGTACGACGAAATAGACTTAATTTTCTTTTCTAAAAGAAGTTGAAATTTTATGCAGACTGGTGTGTTTAAATAAGATATTTGCACCAGGGAACAAAAATCTTATCTATCCAACGAGTGGATAACAAAAACAAACTTTAAAAGAAAGAATTTTCTTCGACATACAGACACCACATTGATTTAAGCGGATTATGGGTTAAGTAAAAATTCCCCCCTCTGTTTTTTTTCTCAATGCTAAGCAAAAGGTAAATGAGAAATGATATGGTCATTTGTTATAATAGCGTACAATTGTGAATGAAAAAATATAACGGATCGGTGTGTGTGTGTGTGTGTGTGTGGGGGGGGGGGGGGTGACACCATGGTGGCTGGCGGTAACACAATTTACATCCGCTCTGGGTGTCACCTATCCTAGCTACGCCACTGAGATGGAGCAATGACAACCAAATCTTCAGTTGAAAAAAGTTGCTTTTCAGCATAAACTTAGATTTGTATAAAAAAATTGTTTATTAAAAAAATAAATTTGCTTACTATAATTTTAATATTTGAAGTATATTAATGACTTGTTTACCTGTAGCGTAGCTGTAATAGTTCCCCTCTTTAGAAAACCTAATATTATACATTATCCATAATTTTAACTAAACTTAAAAGCAGTTTAATATAACAGAACATAATGGGAAGGAATGGGACCTGCTAGCAAAAGGAGGAATGAAATAAGTCGATTTCCTTCTTTTGAATAAGATAAATGTAAATTACTAATATTACGCATATATTCTAGTAAAAATGATTAAATTTAAAAGGAAATAGTTGAAATATTGAACAGAAAATATTCAAAATTTTATAGATGTCAGTTTGCTATTTTAAACACAATTTAATCCAACACGCACTTTTCATTAACAAAGTAATTCATTTTCCAATTTTTATATAACTTAGCCAAAGAAATGAATAACATACTTTTAAGAAAAAACAATTTAAAACATGTATAGTTCAAATTAGTTATCTAATTATGTAAGTTAAAGGAAAACAAGAAATACAGCCGATTAACTTACTTAAATAAATAACTCGGATCTCAAGTTCTCCATTGCCCGAAATCAACAAACTGACGCCATTAGATTTGTTGGTTGGTTGGTGAATACTGAAACTTATGCTGCTACCCTTAAAGAAGGCGTTTGCCTCGAAAATCTGACAACATTACTTCGGCCGAAAGCAAATTTTCACGCTTTGTATTATCTTACCTATAATCAGACATTTTCAAAGAAAATGTTTTGCTCAGTCAATATTTACGATGGTTTTACTAGAAACAAGAATGATATATTAATTTTTTTATTAGGTGTTGTGTATATATAACATTATTCTTTTAGGGGGAAGGGAGGGTCTGACACATGATATCGTAAGATATCTCTAGGGGAAGGGGGGGATTATCCTTTTGATATCGATATCATTTTTGACCCAATTAGAATTATCTCTTTTTCTCTGTAACGTGGTATTTTGTTCAAAATAGTACATTATCTTTTTTTTATATTTTGTTTACTATTTTTGTTTGAATAAAGCGATATTTTATTAAATTATCTTCAATTGAATCAATAAAGTTTGCGAAAAATAAATTTAACCCGTTTTGTATGTTACTCAAAACAAAAGAATTTAATTCTAAAAATTTTTTTTTACACTTTGATAACGATATCATTACCGGGGCACGGAGTTTGATGGAAGTAACGTATGATATCTAAAGGGAGGGAAAGGGTCCAAAATTACCAAAAAGTAAATAACGTTATATTTGCAATTAGCTCCTTATTGGTCGAATGGAATTTTTGTAAATTAACCGCGTTTCTATAATTTACTTGAAATATGGTAAAGTGAGTGCAAAATCAGGGAATAGGGAATCATTATTTTACAGACATCTTTAACAGAGCAAGGTCGATCCATCCGATGGATCATACTGAGTCGGGTAGGAGGCATCGACTATTTCTTTTAAAAACATCAGTGGTAGTGTTTGCATCAAAATTCCACTGATGACCACTGAAGTAACAGGAAAATATCATTCAAGATCTAGTCTGAATAATTTATCCAAGCCGGACTGAAGAGAGATCGGGGGAGGGGGGATTGTCTAAGATTTGAAGACATATGGATGAGACTGTGAATTAACTTTAACTCTCTAAATGGTTTTTAATGTTTAATTTTCCAGAATTTGGAGGGAGAGATTGAGTTACCGAATGAGAGACCTTTCTTTTAACAAAAATAACAGTCTTGAAATATCAGTGTTGAATTAATGGGGTGCCCCAGAGGGACCCCCCCCCCAGTGATAAAATGTCCCCCCCCCCGGAAAAATAGAGTTCTTGTGTTTTCACTGGGAAAAAAGGTTTCATTCTCCCACCCTCCGGAGCCCCAGAAGTCCCTCTCGGAGAAAAGTGTCTGAATTCAATACTGAGCCATATGGGGAAAGAGCGTCGAGTGAGATAGGTTCTAAAATTTTGATTTGCGATTTTTAGAGTTTTTGAACTTTACCACCTTTTTAAGGATTAGATCAACAGAATTGTTAATTACGAAATTCCTGAGCTCATAGAGATTGGGGTCTGAGTTCGATAAAATTCTAACAACGTAAGCGAAAAAGATTTTTGAATTTTAGTTATTTATGAGGTTGGTAGAGGAAAGGGGACCGGTGTTTGCAGTTTTACTGGTGGTTTAAGCGTAAATCTAAGCCAACTGACTGTTTGGTATTTTATTATTTTTTTCTGATAAGGATGTATTTTTTTCTAGTTTTATGAGAATTTTGTCTAAATTTTGAACGTGGTGATTCGCGGGGGACGGGTCTTTATAGGCCCCAAAATTTCACCATCTGAGCACACACGATACGTTATACCATTTCATTTTTTTTAACAGACAACTTACTAGCCGCCGATCTTCATTATTTGAGAGAGGCGGCGTTCGATACATTAGAATTGTAGAGAACGTGGACATGCGTGTTACTAGTGTGTCGCTGAATAAGGAAAAATAAAAAGGTAAAACGCATCGTGTTGCCCAGCTTGGAGTTTTCAAAAAAATAAGCAGTACCATATTTCGGTGCTTCTCTTTATTTTACTTCATGAATAGACTCCACTTTGAAATTCCACCACGGAAATTTTTAACATTGTATTATTAGATTTTTTTTGAAAATTTTTTTAATTTCAAATAATTTTTAGCTGAAAATTTTCTTATTTGTCATACCTAAAAAAAAATAATTATTAATGTCATAATTTTTAAACCCAAAATAAATTAATAAGACAAATATATAACAGTAAAGAAGAAGTTTATTAAGAACTAATGCAAGTTAAAAATGTAATAAAAATACATGCATAATAGTTACTTTCACTTAAAAATAGTTAAAATGTTACATACTTCTTTGTCCTGCACGTCCGGTATGAGGATCCAACTGAATGAAACACAAAGAGCATACACAAAGGTGAACAAACCCTTTTAACACATAAGGATATCATTGGTATATACAGGGTGTCCCTAAACAAATGGTATATACGCTAGGGGGTGATAGAACACATCAAGACGAGTAATAGTAAATAGGAAACCAAGGGTCCCAAACGTTTTCCAAAGGAGATAGCCGCCATTAAAGTTTGGGGTCCAAAATTTCAAATACACATAAAAAACAGAAAAATTTATCGATTGATTTGCGGTTTTCACTAAAATTATTCTTTATGTTGATATTTTCTTGAAAATAAATTATAAAGATAAATTTCGAAAAATGCCGATAGAGCGCGCTTTACACTCTGAAGTAATAAAAAACTATTTTTTGCCGTGATTTTTTGCATATCATTAAATGGTTTCGTAAGCTTAGATTTAAACTTAAATTTTGAGCTCAAAATCTGAATAGTTGGAAGCGGTTAAGTTGCAAAAGGTTTTACTGTGTTCAGAGGGTTTAAATTTCAATTGATTATAAAAAACGGAAAATTGGTCGATTGATTTGCGTTTTTCACTAAAACTATTCTTTATGTCGGTATTTTATTGAAAATGAATTATAAAGATAAATTTCAAAAAATGCCGATAGAGGGCGCTTTAGACTTTGGTTTGACGAAATAGTCCATCCTAATACTGTTTTTTGCATCTCATTAAATGGTTTCGTAGGCTTAGATTTAAACTTAAATTTTGAGCTCAAAATCTGAATAGTTCGGAGTGGTTAAGTAGCACAAACTGAAGTGTGTTCAGAGGGTTTAAATTTCAAACGAAATGGAATACTATAAAAAAGAACAGAAAAATTAGTCGATTCGTTTGAGGTTTTTTCTAAAACTACTCTTTAAATCAGTGTTTTCTTGAAAATAAATTTTAAAGATAAATTTCACAAAATGCCGATAGAGGGCGCCTTAGACACTGGAGTACCGTGCAACTATTTTTAACCGTTATTTTTTTAAAACTCATTAAATGCTTTCAAATGCTTAGATTTAAATTTTGAGATCAAATTCTGAGTCGTTGCGAGGGTTTAAGTAGCGCAAAAGTGAACTGTGTTCGAGGGAGGGGGGGGGGTTAAAATTTCAACTCCTGAACACACTTCAGTTTGCGCAAAATGTTGTTTAAATCTAAGATTTCGAAAACATTTAACAAGTTTTGGAAAGCATTTAATTAGATACAAAAAATGACGGTTAAAATTTGTTTTGGTTACTGTGAAGTTTAAGGCGCCCTCTAACGGAATTTTTTGAAATTTATCTTTAAAATTCATTTTCATTAAGATACTGACTTAAAGAATAGTTTTATTTTAAACCGCAAACAAATCGACCAATTTTTCCGTTTTTTTATTATCATTTGAAATTTGAACCCTCTAAACACAGTTCAGTTTGTGCTACTTAACCACTTACAACTATTCAGATTTTGAGCTCAAAATTTAAGCTTAAGTCTAAGTTTACGAAAACATTTAAACAGATGCAAAAAATAACGTAAAACGTAGTTGTTCGTTACTCCAAAGTTTAAAGCGCCCTCTATCGGCATTTTTTGAAATTTATCTTTATAATTTATTTTTAATAAAATACCGACGTAAAGAATAGTTTTAGCAAATCAATCGACCAATTTTTCCGTTTTTTATAATCATTTGAAATTTAAACCTTCTGAACACAGTTAAGTTTGTGCTACTTAACCGCTTCCAACTATTCAGATTATGAGCTCAAAATTTAAGTCTAAGCTTACGAAACCATTTAATGAGATGCAAAAAAGTAGTTTTTCATTACTTTAAATTTTAAGCGCCCTCTATCGGCATTTTTCGAAATTTATCTTTATAATTTATTTTCAAGAAAATACCAACATAAAGAATAATTTTAGTGAAAACCGCAAATGAATCGACCAATTTTCCGTTTTTTATGTGTATTTGAAATTTAGGACCCCAAACTTTAATGGAGGCTATTTCCTTTGGAAAACATTTGGGACCCTTGGTTTCCTATTTACTATTACTCGTCTTGATGTGTTCTATCACCTCCTAGCGTATATACCATTTGTTTAGGGACACCCTGTATATTCAATGGTACATAATATTACAATTACAATTGCATGACTATGAATAAGTAATTAATTAAACTAGTTTAAAATCATAGAATTTCACTTCTATGAATTGTATAATTCTCCAATAAAAATTAAGGATGGATTTAACATCATTCAGTATGATAGATTAAAAGTTCCCACTAGAAAGAGGACATCTATTCAGGCCGTCGAGAACCGTGACGGGCCCAGAATCAGTCACCCCCCCCCCCCCCCCTTACACAGACACGCAAGACACATAAAATGCATGTGAATCTTTAATAAAGCCTCGTCTACTTTGTAGACTACTTTAGTCATCTTTCATAAATTACATTATTTATTTTCTTGTAGTTAAAGATAATAATTATATATTCGAATAATTATCTATTCTTCTTTAATACTATTTAACAAAAGTAAATTCATTCCTTTCTTTTTTTTTATTGTTACATTATGGTATCCATAAAAATTATAATAAACAGTGTGTATTGCAGGAGTTGTGACCCTTTGAGATTTTTGGACTCCAAAACAAGTTAACGGCTGCACTCCCCCATCTCCTCAGACCTGCGCGCATTTACATAGCAACAACAAGAACATCGCTTGAGAGAATGCCGTACACCGAGGCGAGGATGCCATATTTTCCCTTACTGAAATATAATTAATTTCAGTATAAATATCGCCTTTTTACTGAAAAACAATCATTTTATGGTATAAATACCGTTTATAATTGAAATAGCATAGAAATTGGTCATTTTATGGTATAAATACTGTTTATAATCGAAATAGTACAGAAACTGGTTTTTTTAATGCCTAATATATCTTAGAAATACGGTACTCATACAGTAAAGAATGATAACAGTAGACGTACCGTAAAATTTAGGTACATCTATTGAAATGCTACGAAAATTTTTACAATGTCGTTTTCCTTATTGAAAAATAATTATTTTACGGTATAAATGCCGAGTTTTTACGGAAAAACAATAATTTTACTGTGTAAATACCGTTTTTAATCGAAACAGTACATAAAACTGTTTTTTACACTTAATATACCTTAGAAATACGGTATTCATACCGTAAAGAGTGAAAATGGTAGAAGTACCGTGAAATTTACGGTACATCTACTGGAATTTTACAAAAATTTTTTACAGTGTAATTTTTATAAAATGTTAATATATAGGGGATAGTGGTGTGAGATAGTGGGAGGAATTGGACAGTAGGTTTTTCTCTTTATGTAACATTCTAAACATTTCATCAATCGCACGCTAGATGAAACATTGGTAGCTAAACTTTAGTTGAAAAATTGTTGGTATGTATAAGCTTACAATTGTATAAAAGATCATTTCAAGAATCAAATGTAAATTTCTTTTTTATGCTTTCTGTATATTAATGATTTGTTATTCATAGGTGTAATAGTTTCATTATTTATGGAACATTATATTGTATATTATTAGTTATTTAAAACAAGTCTAAAAGCAGAACTTTTGTTCATACAAGAAGCTTAACACAAAAAAAGAAAGTGGGGAGGAATGGGACATGCCAGTAAAGGGAGAAATGGGGTATGCCTTTTTTTTAATGAGATGAATGTAAATTGGTAACATGCAAACATATTTAGAGGGTAATATATTAAATATAACATTGATAGTATATTCATTTACTTCAAAATGTAAATAATTTGAATTGACGATTTTTTAATGTTATCTATGACTAAAAATACTGAATTTCCATTTACGTTATGAAAATCTTAAAATTTTATATTGTGCCACATAATTATATAAATCTACAATCTTTATTAGATTATATATCTAGCCGACACAATCAATTATTTGTGCCTTATAGCTTTATTTTACTGCAATTCGATATATCTCTATAAGTGGTGAGTTATGGGGCACATTTTAAAACCTACAATTTCTTTACTTATAAAATACCTTTTGAATGTTTTGTTTCTATATTGTTCAAGCACAAATGTATTGTTCAAGTAAAATGTGTTTCACCTTGCACTCTGTAAATTAAAATTTTTGTTTTAAAGTTAAAGAAAGTTGATTTTTTAAATTTTGTAAAAAGTGTCGCACCCCACCGCAATTTTCTCTATAACAAAAATTATTAACAAAGTACCAAGATTCTTTAATAAATGGGCCTGTCAAATGATGGCTGTTTGCATATATTCGAAGGTTAAGCTTTTGTATTAAAATGCATGACTATTGGCATTATTTATTGAGTAAGAAGGCCTATTGTGTTTCAGCATTATTTATTTATATAGACTTGCCATCAAAAGACAATGACAACATACAATGCTGATGATTTTTTTAAATCCACATCTTCAACATTATGGATGCCTTCAGGAAATCATTTTAAAATCAATTGAGCAATTTTATTGATGCATATTTAGCATTTATAAAGCATATTGAATGTTTTTTATGTGTTACAATTCCACCTATCAATGGATTTTTGTATTTTTATTTCATAAGTTAGAAGAATATCAAGCCTTTATAAAAAAGACCTTTTCAATATGGTTTTGCGAGTTCATTTTTAGATGAAATTAGTAATTTATAATGAGAGCAATTTACAATTTATTCATGCTATTTCAGTAAATGGAAACACCTCAGATGAGAAAATCCTGTAACTGTATATGCGACTTTAACTTTGCCAAAATGCCGATCATCAGCTTGAATTTAAAATGCATGGTTTTTCTTCATCTCTTTTATTTTTAAATACTTGTAACATTCAATACGAAGATGAATATTGGCTTTTCTATAGTATTATATTCATTATAAATTTTACTAAATTTTTCTTTCTTTTTTATGTTAACATCTAACTTATTATTTTAGATGCATGAAGAAACTGAAGTTCAATTTAAAAACAATGCGAGCTCCTTGATGACGAAAGTAGAGGAAAAAGAAGAACTATCTTTCAATGACAAAAACCTTGCGAACCTCATTCTGCAGCACTGAAATTTTCCAATTATTTTATTGCAATATATCTTTAACATTCATTTTGTATGTTCCCAAAATCTCCAAAAATAATTTTTAAAAAGTATGCAATTCATAGGTATTTGTATAAATACTAATTACGTAGTATTTGCAAAATGTGAGTCATATTAAAAAGATATAAATGTTTTTTATTGTAATGAATTAAATAAATAGTTATTTAATAAAATTTATTCATATTTCATTGTATTTTGTTATTTAATCATATTGCATTTATTGGTAGTATAAATATGCATATTACATTTATATCAAAAACGACAGCTCCATAATGTTTTCCAAATCAATATGTATTTCTTTTTGTTTCCATTCTAGTTTTTAACTTTCAGAAAGATTGCTTAGTAAACTCTGATTATAACATACTGATAAACATAAAAAGTGCGAGACCTGCCCACAATTATAGTTAAGTCAAAGATGCATTTTTGTGTACATATGTTAAGATGTGTATATTATCTCTCCTATATGTAACTATTTTAGTTAAAGATTCTAATTCCAGAGCAATATTAACCACAGAAGAATTTTACTAAATTCATACATATTCGACTCATTCTTCCGGATCTTTAAACCAGTTTAGAGTTTTAAATTTGTGATCTATCAATAATTAAATTTTTCCTCTTTAATATTTTAATTTGAAACAAAACTCTCAAGCAAATAAAGTATTAAAAAATGTATAATGTATTAGACGTAGATGGTGAAAGAAATTTGTTAGGAATAAGTCCAGGTAAAAGACAATAAAAAATTAAAGGAAAAAAGATTCTAGTAATTAGTAAGAATTGGCGTATATCCACGACATATCCACCTGAAATAAGAATAAGGTTTAAAAAAATCTTAAATGTGACATTCAGATAAAGGCATTAATTTTTTTGCAGAACTCTTATCTGTTTTGAACCATTGAATTAGTTATTGTATAGTGTTTCAAATATATGTAACAGAAGACACTTGTTAATGAAATTCATATGACTATAGAACTGAACAAAACATCTTAAATACAAGACTACTATATTTTCATTTCTAGCATTCTAGTTTAAAAGCATATTCGCATAGAATAAACGGACAATGTTTTTTCATAATATACAGGTTTTCTAATCATGTATTGGATTAGGTGAGGCTCAGTGCTTTATATGTATAAATTAAGCACTGTGCTTCATCTAAAATCATACTTTTTTTAGGCATATTTTAAAATTCAGTTATGGTAATTTATTTACATTACTCTATCTATTTGCTTTTTCTAGTTTAACTAAAGACCGTAAGATCGGCTTCAGCTTATCTGCTCATTTAGTGATATTGTTGTAATGCTCATATAATATAAAAAATGATTTTGCACCTATTTAAATATCTACATTGAAACTTCAGTGAGTTTTCTCATGTGTATCATTTATGTCAATTGCTGTGGTAATATTGAAACATACGTTAGGCCATATTGCTTATTTTTCATTGAAATATTTTGATACATGAGAAAAATTCCACTCTGGATATTTAAAACTGTAAAAATTCAACTTCATATTGAAAGAATACTATAATAACTCCGATTCATTTAAGTATTAGAATAAAAAACAATTACGTAAAATCTTTTTGGAATACTGCTGTAAAAAATATAATAATAACATTGGAAACAATTTGCGCAGTTAAAAATATATTTTGTAAGTGCAAATAAAATATTTTAAACACAATACTAAAAAAGCATTAAGAAATTTACGGAATTAACACATGTACTGTTGCAAAGAGCTTTCTGTCGAGAATACAAAATGTGGCTTAAATACAATACTAAAAAAATTTTGGTAATGTTTCGAACAGTACCTCATTAAAGTTACTTTTTTTTTATAAAGTACATAAAATGTTTAAGCTGCAAGCATAAAAAACACGTAGTGAATGTGCCATAAAGTCCCTTGCAAATGTACAAAAAAATTCCCAATAAATATACTACAAAATGTTTTGTAAGAATACTAAAGATCATTAGAAAACTCACAAAATGATGTATAGAAAACTATCTAAAAATTCGTAAGTACGTTTATTAAATAATCCTCAGAAAATGTGCCAAAATATATATAGTGATATCTCTAAAATATCGCTAGTAAGCTTACTAAATAATGTTTAGTACATTTATAAAAACTAATATGAGAACCTCTCTTACAAATTATTAGTAAATTTACTAAATAATCGGTAGTAAGTTTACAAAAAGTTCTTTAGAAAACTCCCTAACAAATCGTTACTGCATATACAACATAATGACTGGTAAATTTAAGAAAAATTCCTTACTAAATTCCCTGAATAATTATTAGTAAGTTTACTAAATAATATTTAGTAAGATTACAGACGATTCTTTAGGAAACTCACTAAACAATCGTTAGTATGTTTACTAAATAATATTTAGTAAATTCACAGACAATTATTTAGGAAACTCACTAAAAAATCGTTAGTATGTTTACTAAACAATATTTAGTGACGGTAACTAAAGCAATTTTTGTAATTGTACATGATTTTCTTCTGTTGCGGTTACATGAAAAGTTCTAGGCATCCCAGTTTCCTAGAAAATTCTTAGTAACCTTACAGAATTTTTTTTACAGTGTGGGATATCATAAAAATGAATAATTCATTCTAAAACCACTTTTATGCTATTTTGGAACATACTCTGTAATGTTTACAGATTCTGTTGTGTTATGCTTTATATAATCTATAGCATTTATACACACAACGTAAAATGCAAAAATGTAGTTAAACTAAAAATCATATCACAACTAAAAAGTAAGAAAAATCATGCTTTAAGCATATATTATGAAACACTTTTCAACTCTTCCTGAAATCTTTAACAAAACTTTGTTATTTAGGGAAATAAGTACTACTATTCATAGCCAAATATGTATTGAAATACTTTTGAACAGCCCTGTATTTGATCTGTCGGTTGATATATATATACAATATAATGGGAAAATTTAGTTTAGCAAGAAAGTCCGTAACTATCTGAAATTTCTCTTGCAGCACTTTATTCTAATAGATGGAAAATACTTCAATACTTTTGTTCAGCCCTGTAATTTATCCAGTATCTTTACTACACGCCAGTATTTTGTTAAAATTTAGTTCAAACAAACAAATTCTTAAAGCTACTTAAATCACATTTCCAGAAATGATCATATATGGGCGACCATGCAGCTAATTCTTTGCGTGACCCTGTATATCATTTTATCTATATTCTACAAACATTTCTTAGTAAACTGAAAGCAGTTCAACGTAAAAATGCATAACTACCACCTTTAATTTAATTATTCTCATATTCAGCAACCTTTATTAGCTCTTTTTTTTGTGTAACCCTGTATATCAACTATAACATTTATATACACCATATAATTTGCAGATATTTTTTAAAACTTAAAAGCGCATATCATAATTGAAAATGCATTTCAATCATCCATCAGCTATCATCGATAATACACAGTATTTCGGATAAAAATATAAGATTTGAAATATTTTGTGTGTTCCTGTAAAAGCTATGAACTTCATATTATGCGTTAAATATTAAGTCTCAGCGGCATATATCAATTTTATGATACTTGAAACCGTTTAACATTATTAGAATATGCCGCAAACGATTCTCCCCTTTATTATTGTGAAATGGAATTCTTTTGAGTGGCCCTGTAAATGAATAATAACTATTATTTTGACAGCATATTTTACAGAATGCATATTTTAGTGCATTTTGCGAATCCATGTAAATTTGAATAAGTTTAACAGGGTGTAACACCTTTAAAATTCATTTGAAACTATTTTTTCCCATTGGCCGTAATATATCGGAAAACTTTTCACTATCCCTGTAAATAAACTAATCATAGTAGAAACTTCATTTTCAATAGGGTTCGTGCTAGGGTAAACATCTAAAAATTTCAGAGCAATCCGAGTATATTTACGGGAGTTAGAGCGCGGCCAGATGGCCAGATAAACCGAATTCATAAACACCTTTCAACTTTGTTGGAAAGTGTTAAAAATGCACTTTCAACAAAAATCTATAATATACAGTATTTCTGGTGCAGTGTATAAGCCGAAATCTTTTGTGAGTCTCTGTAAATATTGTTAGTACTTTCTATTATGCAGGAAGTAACTTGTAATAAATCTCAATAACGTATATCAGTTTTATTACAGATGAAATAATGATCAAAGCATGATTGAAATACACCGAAAACAATGTTTCCCCAAACATCATTATGTAACGGCATTCTCTTGTATAGCTCTGTAAATGAATATTAAACATTTTTTGCACCATACATTGCACAGAATGTATATTTTAGTACACTTCAGTAAATGCATATCAATTTTATCCTGTTTGAAATGGTGTAATACCATTAAAATGAACTTGAAACATTTTTTCCCATTGATCGTAATATAACTTTTTATTGTCCCTGAATGAAACTATACATCCGATTTTCATAGAATTTAATATAACTGTATAAAATTATGCAACAATTGTATATTTTAAATTTCAAATGATTCGGTTGGGTAATTTTTGCTATGTTATATGCGAACAGATAAACAGACAGATGGACGGACTGAACGACGACTATAGGTGGTACGTATTTACATAATTACAAGCGCACGTAATGAAATTAAAATGCAAACTTGAATGCGTAAAATTAATAATAAATAAAAGTATTACAGTGTAAAGATTTATACGAACATACAGTTATTTGCTTCAAAAGTTTTTCTTTATAAACGGTTTCTTCAACAGAAATAACGAAAAGAGAAATTAATTAACATGGTAGTATCGGGGATTGTGAAAGTTAAAGGAAATATATTATCAGTGTTACTACACATACTGTCTAGTTATTTATTGTTAAACTTCTATGATATCCATAATCTAATAAATGGATTTTTGCAGCATTTCGAAACAGTATTTAATCGGCTAAGAGAAAAATATTATTTTTAGTTAAAGAAAAGAACCCGACGTTATTACTTTGAAAATTTTCCTTATGCACTTTGTATTTATGGTATTTATTATTAGTGTTGAAGTATTGGATGCTGTGTTATTAACTATCAAAATGAAGAAAGAATGCATGGATTTTTAAACTGTCTACACTTTTGGTAAATGAATACGTAAAGTTTCTGAATATGAATGACTCATGGAATGTAAAATTTATTTATTACGTAAATGTACTCAGAATATTCTGTTTCTTCGAAATAAATAACGAAACAATTAATATAATTCACACGAAGATATTAGGAATCATAAAAAAAAACTAAAGACGATTAGAAGCTATAAAATATGCCATATTTGTTACAACATTAATTGAATAATATTTGCGTTTGTTCAAATTCCCAATTTTGCTAAAAGATATATGTACAATTTGAAAAGAAAAGGTAAGACTATTTGCCTGCTCGTCATTATTCGGCAGTTTGAAACATTTAAACAGCTTATTTATGCAGAAGCAATATTGGAACTGTCTAAAATATTGTCATTCGGTTATATTAATGAAATAGTCAAAATAAATAGCAAATGACAATTTATCCACGCACAAACTTCATTAAGTTTTAATTTATGTTAAAAATATTCTTAAATAAGTACAACAGTCATTTGGAGAATATATATTTGTCAGAATGATTTAAAACTTAAGATTTATTTTCAAAGTTTAGCTCACAGACTTTAATTTTTTTCTCTTTGAAGTCAATCAAATGAAATATATTGTATAAATTTGCATGTATATAGACGTACAACTACTCTCTGTAACAATACTTCTGTTTTTAATTGAATTAAAATTTTTTAAATAGTTAAAATTATAAAGCAATCAATTTATTTTAGTGAAACAGATTATTTCAAAGATTAAAATATATACATTTTTACGAAATATGTAATTTCGCAACAATTGAAAAGATGTTAAATCCGATGTACTAATATACTGATCGATAAAATTGTAATTGAGTAAATTTGAACAATGTTTCAAAAATGTTGTATATATTAGCAAAGAAAACAAATCATAAATAAAAACAAAAATAAAAATAAAAATAGATTTAAAAAACTGGTTTTATAAATATTCAAGTTTATCTTTAAATAAAAATTCTCGCCTGATTCCGCGATTACAATTCATATCATTCCAAAACATTTCTGTAACATAAAGCTAATTTCAAAACATTTCCGTAACATAATGTTAATTTAACATTTACCTCCAATTATGGAAAATCGATAGTTTATGCTTGGGGCAAACCGTAAACGGATGAATTTATTATTCATTTTTATTTTTTGTTCAATTTCTTTTTATGTTATTACAATATAAAAAAAAAATCTATCTAGATAGAATTTTTAATTGCTCTCTCACTGTCTGGTCATAATTAAATAAATATTGATCTATTAATTGATAATAAATTCTGAAAAAAATGAAAATATTGGGTTTAATTGGAAATGCATACACAATTGATCAAAGCACGTCAAAAGTAGACAAAAAGTTAATTACATTCAAGAACGAAGATAAATAAAAGCGCGAAAAGTTATAATAAGAGAATTAATCTTCTCAGTCCTCATGTTGCTTATAGGCGACATTAAAGACCACCCATTAAATTAATTTAAATGCTTCTTGAATTGTTAAATTACGTCTATATATTTTTAATAAATGCGTGCATATCACAAGCATTTATACATAAATTAATTCGTCTTTGAAGCTGTTTTATAGTAATTTTAAAGAATTTTTCTTGGGCGCTCGTAATATTTGTTTCAGGACTGAGGAGGTTAATATAACGATTTTTATAAAGCTAGTTTAGTTACAGATTTTTTTTTTTTTTTATTTGAATGTTTTTAACTTTAATTGCAAACTGAAATTGTGCTGAATAGAATGAAAGTATTAAAAATGTATGAATGAAAGTAAAAAATCCAAGCACATAATTTAAAAGCTGATTAAAAAGAAATTAAAAATTTCCAAACATCAGAGCTTTTTTTTTATGCAACTTTTAAATAAAGGTATAATATTAGAATAAATAAAATGCTGTAAAATGATTTATATGTTTATAACTGTTGTATTTATAACATTTCTGAACACATTAAATGTCTTCTCGAAAATTTCAGTTTAAATCAAAATGTCATCAAAGGAGTCTATCTTGAAGTCGGAGAAGATCTTTCAACAAAGGCTTTTCTTAAATGCATTAAAACGATTTATTGCAGGGAGTGGGAAACCTCTTGAGATTTTTAATGACTGTAGAATTAAATTCAAAAGAAATCAACAAATATCTTTTTCAGTAGTATGAAGAAATTAACAAATTTTTGTCGTCAGAGGAAATAATTTGGAAAATTAATCCACCTTCAGCTCCATACTTTGGTGGATTTTGTGGTGGAATCTGCCGTAAAATCTACGAAACCTCAACTGAAGAAAACCGTTAGTGACAGTTTTTTAACGTATCTTATGTTACAAACTTTGATTACACAAATTGAAGCTTGCCTCAACTCTAAGTTACTGTGTCTCATATTATCTGACCCAACAGACGTAACTGCTCTAATGCCAGGTTAGAAGGAATTCTTACTTAGTAGTTTTCTAACTGCCATACCTGAACTAGATCTAAGTCACAGTATACTTTGCGTCACCTTGATAGATGGCATGTGAGACAATTCATCCTACAACAATTTTGAAAAGAGGGAGCCGGAAATACTTGTCTTAATTTCATCAAAGACCTAAATAACAAAAAAGTCAACGAGATTTAAAAGCCAATGACTTAGTACTCATTAAAAATGACAACCTTCCACCACTTAAATGAAAATTAGGGAGAATAATAACTGCTCATTCAGATTTAGACATTAAGGTCAGAGTTGTTACAATCGAAACTAGTAGTGGTGTCATCAGTCATCTTATAGTGAAACTCTATCATTTTTCTGTAGAAACTAAAATTGAACTCAGAGCAATTTAATATTTTTCTGCATTAATTTTCAATGTGTTATGATTTGTTCTTTCAATATAGTTAACTTTAAGCAGCTAACCACTTGTTAAAACCCCAGACAATTTGAATGGGGACCAGGATGTTTAGGTAAATGTCATCTACAGCGAGCTAAAGCTGCATATTCCTTAATTTCTTGTGTTCCGAAGCAATGTAAGTTTATTTTTATTTCTTTTCGTGTATGACAACATTCTGTGTTTATTCTATTTTGATAATTGTTTTTAGAATGGAAAAAAGAATAGAATGTTTTAAGCCGTGTAATTGATCGCTTATATTTGATGTTAAATAAACGCAGTTATACTCCATTTTTGTTGTGTTGAAGACCAAGAACCAGCAGTGTTCGTTATTTTCAAAACGTAAAAACAACTTATGATAGACAAGTAATAAGTTACATTTGAAATAATATTCGTAAAAATTAATATAATTTTTGTGATTCTTTAAAACTATAACATTCTAATAACATTTATAAAATTTTGTAGATCTGAAAGGCAAGAAAATAATAGTTATTGATACTTATAACATTTATGAACAAAATAATTATAAGCTTTCTGATATCACAAAAATTCCTTTGAGAATATTAGAGAAAACATTTTCTGGTTTTGAGAAATATAAGCATGCTAAAATTTGGAAATACCTTTCAACTTGTTAATTTTAGATAGTTATAAATATCTGAACACGAAACGTATAACCAATGATTTTTTAAATTAAACAAAGTAATGCCTGCATGAAAGCAAAAAAAAAAAAAAAACAATGCTTTAATTATTTTCAGTTGCAATTGTTAATTGCACACATTTTATATAAATAATTTCGTACACAGAAATATTGTTCTACGTTGAATTTTCCTTTTGACAAAATGCCTGTTAAACATGATTAATCATATTAGAATTTCTGAGTACAGTTTTAAAGCCTCCATATAATTTATTTGTGAAATAATATTTCTGTTTAAATACTTCTATTTTTATCAAACAGTGTTTTGATCGAGCAAAGTTTTCTAAGCGTAAAACAGGCATAAAACAAGAACGAAAAATCACGCATGCAGCATAGATTATGAAACACCTTCCAACACACTCATAATATTATTAAAAAACTTCACAATTTTCAAAAGCGAAAGATGATGTCTAATGAACATTTTGAAAAACGTAAACACATTTGAAAACCCGATTTCTGTCACTACCTGGAATATGAATACTATCACTATATGATACACTATTTTTTCTGCAGCTCTGTAAATGATATACAGATATGCATCCATATTGCATAGTAGGCTAAAAGTTAGTTCAATTAAACATATTAACACAGTTGAAAATTTCCACCCAGCAATTTCTGTCAATAAACGAAAGTTGTTGGGAGTGTTTATGCGATCCTGTATTAGTATCAATAGAATTTATACACTCCAAGTACTATTTAAAAAAGAGTTCAATTTAAAAACTCATACCAGAATTGAAAATGCACTTACAGAAACTATTGTTCGTAGGCTTTAATAGTACATTTATTTTTCATTTTCTTGTATAGGCGAAATCTTTTGTGTGTCCTTGTAAATAAACGGTAAGCTCTATGCATACCATATTCCATATTAAGAACGTTGTAGTACACCTGAGTGATGTATATAAATTGCAGTATGTTTAAACTACTGCAATATTATTAAAATACACGACAAACGGCTTTCCCTATAGACCGGAATGTAACGGGATTATATGAACGGGACCTATAAATGTACCGAAAATTTTACACACTTTATTTTAATTACCAAACATCTATACTAATAAAATCCGTGCGCCTCTGTCTGTCTGTCTGTCTGCTTGAAGCCGATTACAGTTCGCAACGCGGGCGAGTTGGAAGTCGCGAGAGGTGTCTTTCGATTGGAAAAATTCCGGGGAAGTCATTTCGGGCATTTTCGAGACCGTGGGACCAAAATTAAAAAAGTTATGAATTAAAAACCCCTTGGGAATCGAAACGAAAAATATATCAATTCCCGACAGAGCTCCGAAGCAGAATACTGCGCCGCCTTGCGGTGAAGGAATGAATTTTTCCCCTTTGGCTAAAAGAAGAAACAGCCGAAAACCTCTATTTCTACCGGCGCTAATTGCGTTTTTTCCCGCATCAATTTTTTTGACTTGCCGTAGAATATTTACCGTAGTTTTCGCTAAAATATTGAACTTAGAAATAAAACAGGACTATCGAAACTTTTTTTTGCGCGTTTTTTTCTTAAACCATCATGCAGACAGTTTTTAAAGTAGAAAAAAACTGATTACATATTCAGAATCTGCGTAAAAATCTGCTTCTGATGAACTAAAAAATACGAAAAAATGTCTTATGGGCGCATAGTACCCACCGTGCAAAACCAAATATTTTTAACGGGACTATGGGCGCGAAGTGACCATAGCGCCGATCCACAATCTTTTTTTTTCAAGTGCACGTGGCCCACAGTGCGAAATTACATATTTTTAACGGGACCATGGCTCTTTAATTTACTTTTTTTTGTGCTTGAGGATTCGAACACCAAGACTTACTTATTAAATGAATTTTTTTGCTTATTATATACTGCTTAATACCGAGGTTCGTTTGGAAAAAGTGGCCCAGCTAGCGGGCGTAGCTCGCTAGTACCGTATTAAACATTGAAACATTTATCAATTTCATGGATATCGGAATGTAATTTCGCGAGTTAGAGCACAGACAGACAGATCGACAAATTAGATTCATAAATATTTTTTAACCAAGCTAGGAAGTGTTAAAAGGGATTAAAGAGAAATGTGGAAAGTGTTAAAAGTGAAAATAGGTATTCTCTGTAAACAATGATTAAATGTACAAGCGATATGAGCACCATGGTGAAACGGCTAAATGGTAAAAGTTAAACTTTCAATACTTAAAGATGTTACCAAAATCAATATACTTTTGTAGGCAAATTTCACATAGATTAAATGCCTCAAGACCTCTATTTCTTGGAATAGATAAAAAAAATGGCTTATAGTCCCATCAATTTCATCTTCGAAATTAAAACGATATCCACATAATTCTTTTAGATTAAAAAATAGATAAAATATTGCATAGAAAGATGACAAGAATAAGGTGGATATTCTATTATTTTGATGTTTCTTTTTGTTGTTGTTGTTCAAGAAATTCGACTGCAATACTTGATGAGTGAATAGCTGCGAACGATGGATGGGGCATAAGTTTCCTAACATCCACCTCTTAAAGAATTTGTTGAAGATACTTACGAGGCGATTCTCCTGCAATTTTCAACTCACAGTTGAAAAACAATAGGTTGGCAAATATACCATTGTCTAGTAATATTTGGAATTTATCGATAACTTCAAAGCCCCGATTATTCGACCTTAGGTTACTCAACCTGAAGCTAAAAAGCAGTTAGGTGACAAGCCAAACGAATCACATGACCTAAAATATGTATTCGTTTCTGAGAGTTCTATCCTTGCTTGACACTCTATATTTATAAAGAATATTTTATTTTATTAAGAGTTTTAAAAAAATATGACTTCTGAAACATGAAAAGTCGAAAATTAGGATTTTTTTCTTTTATATTATTTCGACTTTCCATTCGTATCTCCTTATGTGATTCTGCATGGTCAAAAAGTAGATTGGTCAAAACTTATTTTTCTTTAAAAATCTTGTTTTTGAATTTTTTTTGTTTTCAAAATATTTTTCTATTTCTCAGTATGTCCATTATAAATAAACATACAACTTAAAACATTGTCTTCTATATTTTAAAATAACAAATGTATTTTTCGAAAAATTGCGGGATAATTATCACGATATCTTAATTGCAAATAATATTTGAGCTAATTTATTTAGATTTAAAAATATGTTTAAATGTTACTATCAATAAAAGGAATTAAAGAAAGTGGTGTAGATCGAGAATTTTTTTATTTATGAATGTTTGTGCATGAAAACATTTTCTAAATTCTGAATAAATAATATATTTCATTATATAATAACCTGTTTTTTAATTCCAATATAAAATCCCGCTAAGATGTTTCTGCATTTAAAAAAAGAAAAAAAAACAGCATAATATCCATCTTGACTATAAAAGGAATTATGACCATCTAGTTTGATTTTTTTAGTAGTGTGTTTCCCTTTCGATAAATTTCTACAAAATATATGACATTAAAAAAAAAACCATTTTGTAAAATAACACGTTTTTACTTACCATTTTATTTAAAAATCTTTGAAAGAAATTAAATAAGGCCTTCTTTTTAAAATTATGGATTCGAATGTGAGCATTCACTTTAATTTTGTCATAAATTTTTAGAAAGTATTATACCTATACATTCGATATTACATAATCAAACATTTACAACATCGAATATAAAATTCATAGTTCTAATAATTTGCTTTAAGTTCTATACAGAATACTTTCAAATGAGTTTAGAAAAATCGAAAAGGAAACTTCTATCTTTAACTACTTAGGTGTGAAAGCTGTTTGAGATTGGCATGTAGCCAAGATTTTTGCAGTTTTCAATGATGGACATTGTATCTACGTATCCGGGATGAAACACTTTGTCCGCTAATATGTAGCTAAAACGAATTTGTTAACTGTCACATTACATGCTGAGATAATAGATTAGGTGGAGCTAAACAGAAAGGCGCTTTTGTCAAGAATGTATGGCATAGTAAATGAAGCAAAAGACGTTCATTTCACGGCTAAAATTTGAAGGGTTATTTAAAACTATTTAAAAGGACAGTTTACCATTTGTTAAAAAACCTATTTTTACTTTCTTCTATCTTTACAAGAAGAAAGTATTGGATTCATGAAAATTTTCGACTTCCGGTTTTCGACGGATTTATACGTTTTAGAAGGTCCTGAACATGTTTTGACTATTTTTAGAAAATGTCTGTCTGTGAGTCTGTCCGTCTGTCTGTCTGTCTGTCTGTCTGTATGTGACAAAAAATTTGTGGGCGCTCTATCTCAAGAACTAATGCTCGAAATTTAATAAAACTTTATATTCAATTAGACCTTGGTATGAATTAGTGCCTATTGATTTTTGGTGAAAATTGGCCTGCAGGTGGCGCTGCTATACTACGTTTTTCATGATTTTCAAGATTGCTATATCTCAAGAACTAATGCACAGAATTTCACCAAACTTCAGATTCTGTGACCGCTTGATATACATAGACGCTGATAAAGTTTTGGTGTAAATTGGCCAGCAGGTGGCGCTGCCATGACACGTTTTTCATGATTTTCATGATAGCTATATCTCAAGAACTAATGCACAGTATTTCACCAAACTTCAGATTTCGCGATACCTTGAGATACATAGCCGCTGATAAGGTTTTGGTGAGAACTGCCCTATAGGTGGCGCTGCTATGCTACATTTTGTACGATTTTTGCGATAGCTATATCTCAAGAACTAATGCAGAGAACTTCATCAAATTTTAGATTCTATTACACTAGAATATATAACATAATTAGACGCTGATTACATTTTGGTATTAACCGTGCAACAGGTGGTGCAGATATGCTGCATTTTGCACGATTTTTCCGATCGCTATATCTCAACAACCAACGTACAGAATTTCATCAAACTTCAGATTTTGTTACAAAATGACATATAACATACACGATGATTACGTTTTGTTATAAATCCTTCAACTGATGGTGCTGCTGTGCTATATCTTACATGGTTTTTTTAAAACTAGCTATATCTCAAGAACTAATGCACAGAATTTCATCAAACTTCAGATTCTTTTACACCATAACATAATTAGACGCTTTTTTACGTTTTGGCATAAATTGTCCATGATATGGTGTTGCTGTGCTAAGTTTTGCAAATTTTTTGTTATAACTATATCTCAAGAACTAATGGACGAAATTCCATCAAATTTCAGATTCTGTTAGGTCTTGACATAAATAGATGCTTATTAGGTTTTAGTATAAATTACCCAACATGAGGCACTACTAAGCTCATTTTCTCAGAATATTAATTAAATTTTGCGTTTTAGGCTTTTCGGATACCAGTACCTCATTAGGCTAAATCAAATGTTCGAGGAAATTCGATAGTGGGTAACTTTGGGGTAGTGATGGGCGATTTCGATTTTTTAAATCGATTTAATCGATACTACGGCCAACTCGATTTAATCGATACTTTAAAATTTTTAATCGATTTCTCTGAAGGTAATATAATTTTCATTTTCCTTCAAAAGTCGAAGATAAAATAGACGGATGTGCCAATTCCAAAATTTCAGTGTATTAGTTTTTAAGATAGAAGAATTAAAGAAACCTCAGACCCCCCCCCCCCCCTGCAAAATAGCGTTTTTTTTTTTTTTGTTTTTTTTTTTGAGTGATGTACACCAAAAATTGATCAGGATAAATTTTAATTAAGTACCAGCTGAATCTGAATTTTGATGAAAATCCATGAAAGCGCGAGATACGGCTATTGCGAAATAATAAAAAATGCAGCATATCAGCGTCACCTTTTGGGCAATTTACACCAAGAACTAAATAACACTAATCTATGTCAGAGATTTACTGAATCTGAATTTTGATGCAAATTCGTTCTTGAGATAGCGCTATTGCGTTAATCATGAATAATGCAGTATAGCAGCGCCATCTCTTAAGCGATTTCCACCAAAATGTAATTAGCATCAAATAATATCAAGGACTAATTGAATCTAAATTTTTATGAAAGTCCGTGCATTAGTTCTTGAGATAAAGCTAAAATGGAAACAGGGGCGTGCGAAAAGAGAACTACGCCCAGTTCAAAGTTCCAATTTAGCCCCCCCCCCCCTTATTAACTTTTTCTTGTGATAGGCTAGAAGTGATGTTAGTAGTAAAAATTTGGCGCCCCCTAAATTTCCGTGCTCGGAACGACCGCTTCCTTTCGCCCCCCCCCCCTTTCACATGGCGCTGAGTGGAAATTGTGAAAAATTCAGTATAGCAGCGCCATCTGAGAAGCTATATACATCAAAATGCAAAAAACATCAATTCATGTCATGGACTAACTGGATCTAAAATGTGATGAAAACCCGTTCATTCGTTATTCAGATATAGCTGTTGCGCAAATCGCAAAAAATGCAGCATAGCAGCGCCACCTGTTAGGCTATATGCACCAAAAATTAATTAGATTCAGTTTATATCAAGGTCAAACTAAATCTAAACTTTTGTGGAATTCCGTGCATTTGTTCTTCAGATAGAACGGTCAGAAATTTTTGTCGTATACAGACTCACAGAGTGACAGACACACACACAGACAGATATTTTTTAAAAACCATGAAATCGTGTGAAAGACCTTCTAAAATATATAAATCCATCAAAAACGGGAAGTCAAAATTTTTCACGAATCTAATACTCTCTTCTTGTAACGTTACAAAAAAAAGTAAAAATGTAAAATCGATTCTGCCCGTAAGATCGGTCTTTAGATTCGAAGTCGATCTTTAGATTCGATTTCGATCTTTAGATTCGATTTCGATCTTTAGATTCGATTTCGATCTTTAGATTCGATTTCGATCTTTAGATTCGATGTCGATCTTTAGATTCGATGTCGATCTTTAGATTCGATTTCGATCTTTAGATTCAATTTCGATTTTTTTTTTTTTTTTCCTAGGCTAAATTACTGTTGAATGCAGGTTTTTTTCTGCGGCTCCAGAGGAAGGCAGCATGTTTTACAGCACTGTAAGAGAGGGGGAATCGCAATTTGTGCATTAAAAAGCATAAAATCTCATAACTTCTGGGGGGGTAATCCCCTGCGGGCCACCCCATTAATTCGACACTAGGTTAAATCGTTATTTTTTGTTTAGAAGTCCAGTTATTGAAGTAATAGTTTATTATGTTTTATTTTTCATGCTCGTCTCTTCTAATCCTCCCTTCCGCGTCAGTTTTAACTTAAAGGGCCGTTCGAAATATGCATACAGTTTTAAAAATGTCCAATTCTCGGTCTATTTTATTTTAGATCCACATTTTAAATCCTTGACAAAAGATAAATAAAGGGTCGCCCTTCCGCCCGTTTGGGGTTTATCTGCGCCCCGCCGGGGGGCATATTTTTTTGTTTCTTCAAAAGAAACAAAATTTTTTTTGAGGGGGGGGGGGCTTGCACCCTCCCCCAATATACACCTTAAAATTTCGCTCATTTAATTTTCTACCATTTTTAACTTAAAAGTTTAAGCTACATGGCACCCCCAGAGCTGTGGATTCTCCCCCCCCCGTGTCGATCACTCACCTAAATTCGCTTATTTCTTCACTTCATTTCAATCTTTAAAAGGCTATAACTTTGCTTCTATAGGAGTTACAGTGATGAGAAAAATTCTAGTATAGCTAACCATTTCTCGCCGTTCTTTTTACTTTTCCAGTTTTCCGGTTTTCCCTATAGGAACTTTTTTTTGGGGGGGGGGCGGGCATAGGGGTTTTTTTCTTGATACAATATGTCTATTGAAAGCTTATGCTTCATACATTACAAATTTAGCAAAAGAAAATTTCTCCCATCATTTCAGGTCACATTACGGACCCATAATGTGTTAAAATTTTAATTTTTCAAACTTCTTCAAAAACAAAAAAAACAAAACAAACAAACAAACAAAAACATTGATACATATCAGCGAAACTGGGGTTCGAACCCGCAATCGTTTGATTGCACACGTAATCCCTAAGCTTATTGGCCCCCGGCAGCGCTATTACCGGCGCTTACTCAGCAGCGCTATTATTTCTTTAGGTTGTCATCTTTAAATTCGTAATATCTTTTGAATGGAATGTCCGATTTGAATAATTCAAAAAGTAATATACAGATATTGTAACAGGCATCAATACAAAATGATTTATTTGGATAAGGATTAAGGTATCGATAGTATGGGTCTAATTTTGGTTGGTGTATTTATCGCGTTTTAAAATTTAAGAAAGTAGTTATAGTGAGTTAACTACAGTAGCTGGACATATGGTATCGCGCGGTTTTTTTTTTTTTTTTATAGACGTTAATATGTTCTTTAATATTATAGATCCTTTTTTTATTCATTTAAAAGTATTTCCTAGCGATTCAAAATTATATATCCTAACGATTCAAAAATACACACGTAATTGTTCAAGGTTTCACTTCTATCGACACTCTCAGAGTGCCACAATTTTTTTTTTCATGTTCCTTCGTCCTACCGCCCCCCCCCCCCTTCCTCACCAACCTTAACTTACAGGTTCGTTCAAATTATGACTGCGATTTAAAAAAAGTCTAATCCTCGTTCTATTTTGTTATAAATCCATATTTTGAAACCTCAACAAAAGATACATTTGAGCCGGGGTTGCCCTTCTGTAAAGGGCAAAAGTAGCACTAGCCACCGGCCACAGGGCCAGTAAATGAGAAAAAGTGGCTAGTGAAAAATTGTCTATCAGCGGCCACTTCCTGGCCACTTTTTCTTATGGAGAGAATAAAATTTTCTAGCATTTCATCAAGGATTAAAGGGCAAAATTAGCACTAGCCACCGGCCACATGGCCAGTACATGAGAAAAAGTGGCCAGTGAAAAATTGTCTATCAGTGGCCACCTTGTGGCCTCTTTTTCACAAGAAGATAATACAATTTACTTATATTTCATCATAGATTCTACTTTTTTAGGTTTCAATATATTTATATTATCATACTAGCTGACCCGCCCGGCGTTGCCCGGGTCCGTATTAACAATATTAAACGAACTTGAAATTTGTATGATTTTAACATTAACTCGAAACATGCAGAAATGCATTGTCTGAAATACTTAGCCACTGACTGTGTGAAAAATCGGTTTAAAAAACAGCTAACGTTAAGCTCTAAAAATACTCAAAATGAGCGATGAGAAACGCGGGAGGGAATATGTATCCAACAACTGCGTGATTTTCGTGTTAAAGTGTTGATATTTATCAAAAATCACTGTTAAGTTACGTAACTAATCATTTTTTTTCACATAGAAATCCCAAGTGAAATATTTTTGAATTTCAAACTAATTATATCGCTCTTAAATCCGACTATACCATGAATGAAATCGATATTCGCTCGTAGCTAAAATGTTGGTATGTAGTATTATAATTTCAGAGCCATTTTAACAAAGGTAAGTGTTATTTTTAAACAAATCATGCGTAATGTTCACTCTATGGATAAATTCCTAACCGTAAACTTTTGTACCGTAACCATAACCTGCCTGTAACCTAACTTTGACTTAACCGTACCTTACCGTAAATTAAATATAACATAAATGTAACCTAGCCTTCACTTTATTGTAACATATCCTTTTTCTAACCATAACATAAATGCAATTTAACTGTAACCTAATTTTAACTTAACCGTGACCTAACTGTAACCTAATGGGAAATTAAATATAATCAAAGACTTACCGTAGTGTAATTGAAACCTAAATTTACCAAACCATATATTGGTTTCATGTCCATGGAAATTATTTTGTCTTGTTCGGATCTGGTTATGATTCATTAGAACATTTTTGTCGGGTTCAGATTTCGTTCGGTTCAGATTATAGGTATTTTTTGATATTGAGTTTTAATGTTCGGATCGTATTCATGTCCATGGAAATTATTTTGCCTTGCTCGGATACAGTTATGGTTCTTTGGAATATTTTTGTCGGGAACAGATTTGTTTAAATTCAGATTTCGGCTTTTTCTTCAAATGGAATTTTTGGGTTCGGGTCTTTTTGCGTGTTCAAAGAAATTATGCTGCCTTGTTCGAATAAGAACATGCTACACTGGAATATTTTTTTTTCAAGTTCAGATTTCGTGATTTTTTCAAAGAAATTTTTTAGGTTCAGATTCGGTTCATGTGAATGGAAATTTTTTGTCTTATTCATATCCGGTTACGATTCTTTGGAATATTTTTTATCAGGTTCCGATCTGGTTCAATTCAAATTTCAGGTATTTTTTCAAATAGAATTTTTAGGTTCGGATCTCGTTCATGTCCACGGAAATTATTTTGTCATACTCGAATCCAGTTATGATTCTTTCGAATATTTTGGTCGAATTTAGATGTGGTTTGGGTCAAATTTCAGTTTTTTTCAAATAGAATTTTTTAGGTTCGAGTTGGGTTTATGTCCATAGAAATTATTTCGTCTTGCTTGGATTGGGTTATAGTTCTTTGGAATATTTTTGTCAGGTCCAGATTTGGTTCAATTCAGATTTCGGGTTTTTTCTTCAAATATAACTGTTGAGTTCGGGTCTTATTGCATGTTCCCGGAAATAATTCTGTCTTGTTCGAATAAGGACATGCTTCACTGGAATATTTTTGTCAAGTTCAGATTTCGTTCAGTTCGCGATTTTTTCAAAGAAATTTTTTGGGTTCGGATTGTGTTCATGTCCATGAAAATATTTTGTCTTGTTTGGATCCGGTTGCGTTTCTTTGAAATAGTTTTGTCAGATTCAGATTTGGTTAGATTCAAATTTCAGGTATCTTTTTGAATGGGAGTTTTAGGTTCTTATCGGGTTCATGTCCACGGAAATTATTTTGTCTTACTCGAATCCGGTTATGGTTCTTTCGAATACTTTGGTCAGATTTAGATGGTTTGGGTCAAAGTTCAGGATTTTTCGAACGGCGTTTTTCAGGTTTGAGTCGGGTTTATGACCATGGAAAGTATTTTGTCTTGCTGGGATCGGGTTATAGTTCTCTGGAATATTTTTATCGGTTTCAGATTTCGTTCGAGCCATATTTCGGGCTTTTTTTAAGAAAATATTTAGGTTCGGGTCAGATTTCATGCCAACGAAAATTATTTTTCCTTGTTTGAATTGGGTTATGCTTCACTTGAACATTTTTGCTCGATTCAGATATGGTTCGGGTCAGTTATCAAATCCATAGTTTTTTCCAAACAGCATTTTTAGGTCAGGGTCGGGTTTATACTCACGGAAATTTTGTGCATCACGGATCGGAGTGTGGTCTGTTTTTTTTTTTTCTGGTTGGGATCGGGTTATGTTTAAATTAGTCTAAACATTAAGGTTAAAATCAGTTTTGCTACTATTCTTTTTATGGCTATTTCTGATAGATACTTTACTTTGCTATTTGATAATTTATTATGATGAATTAATCATTTGCGGATACAAACAATTATACGCCAAACAGCTATATTTTATTTTTGTTTTAAAAACAAATTAAAGCCATATTACAATTTTAAATTGAATAGAACACATTTAAATTTAATCAATGATTAAAAAAATAAACTCATAGAAAAGAGTTGTGTAATATTTTTTAATGCAACACAGCTAATGACTCATACATTTTAATGTTCGAAATGCCAAAAATATGCGTACAACCATATAGTAAAAAGAAATTAATAGAGTGGCAGTATAATGTCTTGGGTGACGCAAAAAATGTAACTCTAAAATCCGCTACATTAAGTCCAAATAAGCACCAACAAAACCATGTGCTTTGAAACTCCGATCAATTCAAACTGGTTTAAACCAGTATTTCTTTGTTTTTGTTTTTTACCTTTTAAACTGTCATTGAATAGATGACTAAAATTTCATTGAAAAAGTAACGTTTTGTGCCATTATTGCCTGTAATACACGATCAGAATGCATGAAAGGTACAATTAGATCAATCATAGGCAAGAATTATTTGATTATTTTTATCATATGACTTTGAAATATCAATATAGAAGCATCATTTAAGACTTTGCTTGAAAAATCAACATTCTTTCGTTAATGTCTTAAAATCGTCTGCACTCTGAAATCTAGATTTTAGATTAATATTATTATTAAAGTGTTCATGCATGATTTTAAAAGAATCTTTTCATCACTATATTTTATATATTGACATGGAATTATTAATATGTTGTTAAATCATAAACATTTTTCATCTACATCATAAAGTATTAAAAATTTCTGAAAAAAAGAGAAATTTTTTAGTAATACAATTTTTTACTTCAAATCATATGTTTTCAATATTTTATTTAATTTAGTTTTGACATTTAATTATTTTTAATTTTCCAATTTCAATTATTTTGACAGCAAACATTTATTTTAATAAATAATATAATAGAAAAAACCATTTAAAAAATTACTATTACTTCGTAAAATATGCTTCAGCTGTAATTCATTTCTTCCAATTCGTCTTATTAATACAAAATTCCTTCCTCGTGCTTTATTTTGAGACATTAAAATTTCAGCGATAAATGGTTTCATATTGCAAACCTTTTTTTTTTTTCGGTTTACTTCGCCACCACCTATATTTTTCCTCCATGGCATACAGCAGCTGTGATAAAAAAAAATCCTCATTTAAACTGACAGTTTGCCAGTCTATGAATTTTAAAGGTCAGTCAGAGTTTTTAAAATTATTTCTGCGAAAATTTCATGCAACCAACCAACCATAAGAGAATGAAAGTGAAAAAAGCTAAAAAAAAGCGATTTTTTATGAGAGTGAGGTTTGGAATTTAATTGATTACTCAGTTAATAAATAGAATTTTGAAATTCTGAGCGTCAGGTGCATCAGGAGAGATATTGGGCTACTCTCAGAAAAATTTTGAGCTTCGTACGTCCCGTAGTTTTCGCTAACTATCGCAGACACACACACACACACACACACACACACACATACACAGACAGAGCGATTTGTTATTTTATTAATATAGATTTATATATGGGCTGTTCAGTTTTAGATTAATACTTATAGAAATTTTACTGCTTAATATTTTTAAATAAAAAAGTGGCCACTAGTTTAAACAAAGTGGCCACTTGAAAAACTAGTCTTGCTGGCCAGTGGCCGGTAACGAAATTTTCCAATTTTGCCTTATACCCTTCTGTCCGTTTGGGATTCACCTTGCCCCCCTGGGTGGGGGGCATATTTTTTGTTTCTTCCACACCATCTCATGTAACATATCGTTATAAAGCTTTTATCTCCTCTTTTTTTCTGTTACTACCCCTCTCTCCACCTAGTTACATGCTCTTGGCACTTTTTATAGTTTCAAAGAGTGCATGTTCCCCGCGGGCCACCCCATGAATTCAACACTAAGTTAAACACTATATTTTTGTTTAGAAGCTCAGTTATTCGGGTTATTAGTTAATATTGTTTTTTTTTTCAAGTTCGTCCGTTGTAATCCCTCGCCCCCCCCCTTCCTCGCCAATCTTTACTAAATGAGCCGTTCAAAGTATGCATGCAATTTTTAAAATGTCCAATTCTCGTTCTGTTTTATTGTAAATCCTCATTTTGAAACTTCGACAAAAGATACATTTGGGCTATGGTCGCCTTTCCGTCAAGAGTGGGGATTACCTGCCCCCTTGGGAATGGGGCATATTTTATGTTCCTCCAAACTATCTCGTGTAACATTTGGTTGGCATTAGAAAAAAAAAAGGGTTTTTTTTTTTGTCTATACTCCTTGTTCCCCATCCTAGTTACACGCTCTTGGCACTCTTTATACTCGGTTTAATGCCAAGTTACTCAGTGTTGTTATTAGTTGAGTTATGTCTCTCAAACTTGTCAAAGTTTTTGTGTAAGTGAAAACCATAAGTGACAATCATTTTAAAATTTAAAATTCTTATTATCCGACTCTAAAATATGCAATAGCTTAATTCTATGCCTCCCTAAATGGGGATGGGGGGTGGGAGGCGGTAATTACGGTCCTGCTGATTGTCTAAGTTTTGGAATTAGTAATTTGAATCTTCTCTGTGTGAACCTAAATATCGAAATATCGATTCTAGAACTGAAAAGTCGATTCTTATTATGATCGATGTTGTTTTATACGATATCGATTTTAATCGATTCTCAAAATTTCCAGAATCGCCCATCACTACTTTGGGGTCACCACGTTTTTTTTTAAATATTAAAATGTACTTATGAGATAGAAGAAAGTTTTGGGATTGACACATCCAACTAGTTTTAATTTTAAATGAAAGATTGTTTAATTGTGAATATTTTGTCACTTCATTATTACTCATAATTATATCGCGATACATTGTAATTTTTTTTAATACTCCCAGAGCAATTAATTCCTCGCACACCTGGAAACTTTAAACGGCTTTTTCTCCATTTTCACATTTCCTTCATTTTCATGTTTTCAAAATGCCAAGGATTTTTTTTTTTTGTATTTGAGATAGATATTTAAACATTTTTGTATATGGTTTTCATTGTACATGTGATAAATCTGCGCATGGAATTAGCTTTCAGGTTTTTTAAGGTTTTTATTTTTTAAAAGTGTATGAAGATTTCATGGTTTTACACTACATATAAATATATATATTAGTAAAAAATTATATTAAATATAATAAGGTGGTGTGGGGTAATAACGCCAGGCGGGGAAATAACGCCATGTGCTAATATTTTGCATAATTATGAAATAATCTGGTAAATGACACCCATATGTTCTGCGCGGAAGGGTTTTGAGTCATATAAATCGCAAGAAACAGTTTCAAGTTAATTTGTTTCATTTTTATGTCTTATTGTTTTTACAAGCAACTAAAATTAACGCTTGATCTAAAATTTGCGAGATACGTTTTGTGATGTGGAGACTATTTTTTTATCCGGAAATACTTTGTTAATTACATAAATTTGTAGTACATTTCATGGAATTTAGAAATGTTGTTGAAGATTTTGGATATCTTCTCGAGATAATTTGTAATTTAAAATATACAGCGCAATAACTATAACGGGGTAATAACGCCAATCCTTGGCATTAATATTCCGGTTGATTCCTTACAGTGGCCGAGCTACATCCTAAATACTAATTCAAATAAACACAGTTAAAACTGTGCAATGTTTCTAATAATTCTATTTAAGCGGTCCTTTTTAAGCAAAAAGAAGCTCACAGTTTGGTATTCTTTTGCCTCATCCTCCCCCCCCCCCCCCACACACACACCACACCTTTATTTTTCTTACACTTTCACAAAAAATTGAACATTTTCAATAGCTTAGAATGCAATTTGTCAATTTCTAAGTTTGTAGAGTTTGTATTTTTAAAATTGGGCAATCTACATGCAATTATTGCATCTTATTTCATAGTTTTGTTTGGATGGCGTTATTACCCATATAGGTGGGTAATAACGCCAAATAGCATTGGTCAAGAAATCCCGCCATTACGTTTTATGAATACATATCTGTTAAATTATTTTTTTTATATAGATAGTCAATGAGTTGCTGTATCGAATCGTATATTTGTTTGAAAAATACAAACTAAAACTGAGCCATGAAAATTAGTCGAACCTTAACGTGGCGTTATTACCCCAGGGTACCTTACTAGATGTGTCTAAAATTCCTAGCGCAGTGTTATGTAATGAACATTTGAAACTCTTTTTAAAAAATCGGTAAAAATATCATTTTTTATTAAAATTGTAGGGTTTTTAAAAAAATCAAATATTTAAAAATTTGAAAAAAAATTAACTAAATATGAAGTTAAATATCTTTTTTAATGTATTTTCAGTTGAACTTTAAAATGCAGTAAGTACAATATTTGAATCAAAAATTTTAAAGTAAAGAAAAGTGTTGAAAAGATGTACTTTCCCCTTAAGGAATAAATTAAGAAATTTAAATAATAAAATAATGTATCGAGATGTATTCGGAAGCTGTAGCAATGCAATATATAAATAATAATGGCTATAATAGACGATCTGAATGTTTATTTTTATATTCATTTTTTTTTTTTTTTGTATACAATCAGGAAAATTATTTCTGACAAAAATTATATAATAACACTTATTTAAATAAAAATACAGGGCGTCTATTTCTCAACTGTATCTAAATTTTCGTTCTGCATTGTTATCATATTTGAACAGATTGTCTTTAGTTCAGAAAGATAAGGATATCATGAGAAATTCTAGAAGTATATTATAATTGGATCAGTTATATTATAATTATGTCTGTCACATGATGTTAGCTCTATCCAATAATTACAAGCATCTGGCAAAGTGTTACCTGGCGCGGATGGGAATTACTTCAAACAATTATTGTTATGGCATCGTGTTACTAGCAAAGAAAATTGAAAAATTCATTTAAATATGTTTAAGCTATGTTAAAGTTATGATTGATTATTTAGGTTTGGCATGAATTTATCGGAAAACTTATTTTATATAAACATAGTAATAGAAAATTTAAATTAATTGTTTTTAAAAAATCAACTTCTCGGCTATTACAATGTTATTTTTTGTTATTTATATAGATTAATAAATTGTTTGCAATTTTCCATTTACTTGTTAAATTATACCAGGTGTAAACATACATACATAGATCTGGTAGGATAAATATTTAAATACTATGCAAAAGTTTAAAATGAGTAATTTTTTCATGCTTCGTTTTTATATACAGTCGACTTTCCTTAATTCAAACTCGTCGGGAACACAAATGTTCGAATTATGGAAAGTATGAGAGAAAAAGATGTTTAAAGGGTAGTATTACAAAGGAATTAATGTTATAGTACTTTTAATATTTATTTCGGCTTTATCATTAGAATATGAATTAATATTAAATTAAAAGATATAAATACATAAAAAAATTAAGGGATTAGAAACAAGCTGAATGGAAGAAGGGATAGAGGTGACATTGATGAACAGACACGGTACTAAGAAAGTGGATATCAAATGCATGGGGTTATATTTTTACTAGTTCAGAACAATTCTAACAAAAATGAAAGAAATAAAGTTATTTCAAGAATCTGAAGTCCGTGAGAAAATAAGGAAAAATTAAAAATCTAGGTATCCTTATTATTAAAGATTTTTACAAATAGTTAAGAAAAAATGAATTCATTCTTATTATCTTTTTTTAAATATTAAATCCCAGTATTTAAATCCCAATAGTATTAAAGTGTGAAAAACGCGTGTGCTTATTTTTGAAAGAAATCTATTCAAAAATGGGAACATAAATCTTTTAGCAATATATATGGCTGATTCTCAAAATAGGGGACAATTTCAAAAGTGAAATCTTAAAAAAATTACTGTTAGCAAAATTTCTGAAAAAAATAGGTGTTGTTAATATAGTATTAGTTATACTTTACATGTAGTCAGCAGAGCTAAATATTTAAAAATTAACTTAAAAAATAATTAGAATTTTTTGAGCCATGCTAATGACAAAACAAATTGCATGGAATAAATATATTAAGAAATTTTTATTTTCTTCCTGTTTAAATATTTTTTTCTATATTTATTAGCCTTCCTTTTCAGCAAATGGTTTCCATTTTTACATATATACATATAAGGAGAATAAAAACATTACCAAAGAGCAAACTTTGTTTACATGAGCAACATTCTGACACTAACAATGTAAGAAGTTGTCTTAGTGATTTTCTGACAGATTTAATGCATATTTTAGGGATAATAAATGTAATACCTAAATTTATATGCAAAATTAAACTTTATAAAAGATGCAATATAAGCAATGGTTACATTTGTGCACATAGGAGTCTTTAGCATGGACAGAAAAACCATGCTAATGACACTGATATTTGTCCATGCTAATGACAAATTTTAATTTAAATAAGATTATGAGCCATAATATAATCACAATGCAATAGTCCTTTCTGGGGCTTTTTAAAACACAAAAGTCCTATGCAAATAAGTAAAATAAAAATTTTAATTATAAAATAAACATAAAAATTATTATCCATTCTAATGACATACAATTGATGTACGCCCCTAATATTCAACTTCTATTCTTAAAATAAAATACATGCTTCTATTTTCAGGCTCGGGTAAAATGGCTATTTGTTGCCATGGAGAAACTTTATATTTTCAAACTATTGTCATATGTGAAAATGAAATTTTGATTATTAACCAGCTGTTATAGTATGACCTTGTTTTGAAAATCGAATATGGAGGACAAACTTTAATTCTTTTTTTATATACTATAATTTTATTTTTAAAAAGAAATTTATTGGATAAATCCTCTCCTTTATTAATATAAAGAAAGAATAACATTCGTTTATTTTATAAACATGATATTAACTCTTGAAAAATGCTAGTATACACAAGGCACAGCTGCTGTGGACATACATGCTAATGACATTTTGAATCTTTATTCTGTTATTTTAAGGTGTTTTTAACTAAAAAGTGAGTAATTCTTGAGTGTAAATAACGAATAATATTAAGAAAAACATATCTAAATATAAAAACATGACAAAAAAACCTCTCAATTTTTTTTTGTATGCCGAAAGACATAAATTGTCCCCTATTTTGAGAATCACCCATATGAGGACCCAAAAAGCCAAGGGGTATAAGTGACAAAATTGAAAAAAAATAAACTAAGTACACAGACGACCTAAAAATATGCTTTTTTTCATTTCAGGTAAAGAAATATAAGTGATTTTCTTATTATTTGCTAAGTTATAGAGGCAAACCACTTTTTTCGAAAAACAAACAATATTGATTAATTATACATTTAAAGAAAATTGTACTTTATTTTTTAACAGTTATTGAAATAAGAGTTTAAAGACCAGAATGCAACAAGCAGAAATTTCCTATTTCAATCCACTCAATTGTTATTGATGTTCCAATTTAACATCAATTATCTTTAAACTCAATTTACTCCAAATCGAAATTTTGTCACTTGTACCCCTTGGCTTCTGGGATCCTCATATATATTTTTAATGTATTAACCGAACCATGTCTTTCTTAAAAAAAAAAAAGAAGCCCAAATGGAAGAAAAGTTTTCAGCACCGTAAACTAGGGTTACTTTGACACCCCAGGATAACTTTGTCACCTTGTGGGTTTTATTATTGTTTTATACATATTTATTCATGTGATTAATTCTCGCTTTTCTTAGAGGTCTTAAACAGTAAGTGAAAAATCAGGATCTACGAAAAAACACCAGGTGTCCGACATTATCTCAGTTACACTGAAGGAATGTGGCAAATGCAGTGGCAGCTGTCAATAATTTCACGTGTAAAAAACTAGCTGCCACAACATTCAAGATACCACGTATTCTTGTCAGTCTGTGCCTTCGAAGACACACCAAGCCTGTGGGTCGTCCGACAATCCTACTCATGAAGAAAAGCAGTTCTTTTTAAAGACGAAAGTTTTACGTCGAAAGTTTCGAAGTTAGAAAACAATCTACTTTTTGTTTATGCACATTACAGATTTTAAGTGTTGTTTGTAGTTTTTTGTACTTTTCTGTTTCATAATGTTCTGTTAGGTAATAAAAAATAGTTTTTTTAATTATGTTTGTCTTAATAGCTATTTGCTTACATAAAAAATGGAAAAATAATATTTTTCGCAATAAATCGTAAAATTGAATAGTTCAAATATCTCTGAATAACCGTGGGAATGTATTTTTTAATTAATTAATTAATTAATAATAATAATAATAATAATAATTATTATTATTATTTTCTTTACATTGATATTAGAAGTAACTTTGTCATAAATCGTCTGTTGCGAGCATTTAACACATATCTATTGTTAGGTGATAAATTTACCACAAATCTGGGGTAACTTTGTCACCCCCCTCCCCCTTTTTTTCGTGCGATACTTCTGGATTTCATTTGAATCCATTTTGATGTTGAAGAGAATCGTTAAGTCAATACTCCTGCATATATTTTTTTTCTGAGACTTGAATTCCAAGAATAAAAATTTATGTATAAAAATATCTCTGAAACACATGACATAGTAACCGTTCTTTATAGTACCTAAATTATTTGCAGCAGTTACAACAGAAATCATATTTTTCATGTGCTTTAAAAACTTCAGCATTTTTTTTTTGCATTAAACAGTAATTTACAAAAACTGCTTTTTTTAAAGTATCCGAAAATAGGTGATAAAAATTGTAGAATAAATCGCTAACAATTTTAGAACAATTATGATCAGCACTATGATCTAATACATTACATTCTTCCAAATCCGTAACACTAAAATCCGCAGGTAATTTACGGATGTAAACAAAGAAACATTCAGTTCAGAATAGGGGCAAAATTTGAATTTTTTAGTTTTATATACATTCCATACATATTTTGTAATTTTTGCTAATATTATTGAATTCATGTTTTTTCATGAAGAAAGAAAAAAATTATTTCTGAAAATTTTCAGGATATTGCTAATATTGGTAATCACAATCTTCTTACAAATATATTTATGTATTAATCAAGATTTTTTGGTAATTAAGCTAAACCTGAAATAAAACTTCATAAATAAAAAACTTCAAATAAAAATTATGATTTTGATGTGAATTAGTAATGTACCTTTATGAGGCAAATTTCAATGAATAATTTAGGAAAAATACATTTCATCATTATATTAAATATTTAATCATATATAATTAATTATTAACTTCAGCCTTGCTTTTAGTATTTTAATCATTTAAAAATTACCTAACTTTTTATTATTTTAGTTTATTACTTATTTTAATATTTTATTATATATTAAGAATTCATTGTAGTTTCGATTGCATTATCAATTACATTCAAATTACTATTTTAAAAATGTAAACAAAGTAATGACCAGAAATCCGAAAATTCTAAAATTCGCACACCTTCTGGTCCCAAGCTGTGCAGATTTGAGGGAATATACTGTACTCTAAACTCGGTTTTGAAGATTTTTAGCATATTTTATCATCATCTTTGAAATCCACCAAGCAAATAAAATAGCATAAATTTATACAGAATCCCAATTCTTTGAGTATTTTCCCGAATTACTGCCAAAAGTGAAAAAGTATTTTCTGTTATGTTTTCAAATTTAATGTCCTCTATTTGCATTAAAAAGTAATTTATAAATATCTATTTTTTTTCTTTTTGAGATATCCAAATAATACCATCCCTTTGAAGTAAGTGATGGGAATTATAGAATTTATTTTAACGGTTTCAAGATAAACATGATAAGGACAATGAACTTACACTTAAAATTCGGCCATCGACATTTTCACCTTGATTTTCAGTCACACTTTTATCGTTTCAAGGAAATTTAAATGGTACGCACTTATATAGATTCTCAGTTAGATATACCGGAATATTGTTAAAAGATTTAATACATAAGAGAAATACCTGTGTCTATTGGTTTCCACTCAATGTATAATATCCTGTAACATTGGCAGTAATTTTATTGTAATCAGTAATAATTCCAATATTGACCGGATTTTTAAACATTATGGATACCATGCATAAAAGAGGTGAAAAAATGAATTTTGAGAAAATTGATTTCATGCAAAAACATGCTTTCCCATTTTCCCAAGAAAAAATATCCTTAAAATTTATGAAATTTAAAGTTCCATAATTCAATAATCTTTAATTGTAGAAGAATGTAATTTTTGCTGTTTTACTTGTTATAAAGCACCGAAGTAGGTTTAATATATATAGCATATAAGAGCACACCGAAATTTAATTTTCGTAACTTAAAAAAATAATAAAAAAACTATTTCGACGTAAATAGATTTTTGTATGATAGAGAATAACATAAGAAACCTTTTTGAAACTAGAACTATATCCCTAAAACAAAAGGTTTAGGGATTAGATATTTGTGAACTACAAAAAGAGGCACATTGCACAGTATGTAAAAAATGTGAATGTATAGAGAATGAATACAATGTACAATACTGAAATGCAAAATATAAAGATTTTCATAGAATTCTATTGTTTCGTAAAATAATACAGGTTGTGTTTTATTTAAATTAAAAAATCTCATGCGAATTCGGCTATATAGAAACTTTTCCAAAATGAGAACGGTATCTCAAAAATAACTCTGTTATAAACTATATATAAATAATCACTTTAAAACATCAAATTACTGTATATTTACTAGAAGTTATAAAATTAAATTTTAAAAAGGATATAAAAATATTTTTATGTATCCACATTCCTACATGTTTCATTGCATACGATGGAATTTTTTCCGATTTTCCTACTAAATTTAGAGTTTCATTTCCATATTTAAAAGGCAATTTTGAGAGGTTAAAATTTAATTTTAAAAAGTTTAATATTGAATTGATTGCGACATCGCCACCAAAATTAAAGAATTTACTTAATAAGCAATTTGATCCTATAGGACATGAGGATCTTGCAGGGATATATGAAATTCTTTATATTACAGAAAAAGATAACTTAAAATAATACATAGCTGGGAGAAAACTTGGAATTAGAAAAGGTGAACATGAATCTGATATTAAATTTGGTCGTACGAACACTGCTTCATATTTAGAAGGGAACATAAAAATTCTGTTTAATAAAAGCAAATTATGTTTCGTATCAAATTATTGTCTTAAATGCATTATCAAGAATCTATAAAAATTTATACGCGTTAGCAATGAAAATTTTTCTTTTATTATTCCTAAGTTATGGTTAGAGTTTATGAATAAATTCCATGTGATAGCTTGAATAGAATGAACCAAGTTGGAAATTAATTTTTGATCATAGTCTATTTTTAATTTATAGATTTTACAATAGAGCACGTGGTTTTTGTTTACATCTCATTGTCGTGTACCGTTTGTATTGACCGTGAAACGATTTTTATTTTTATTTTTATTTTGATTATGGTTCTAATTTATTGGAATCGAGACATGTCAATAATATTTGTTTTTAATTTTTTAATACATCTCTCTCAAGTAATATAAAATTGTTTATTCAATGTTTATACAGGGTGTATCTAAACTCTTGGGCAAAACTTTCAGGGGTGATAGTACACATCAAGACAAACAATATTAAATGGGAAACTAAGAGTCCCAAATATCTTCCGAAGGAAATATGCGCCATTAAAGTTTACGGTCCAAAATTTCAAATAAGCATAAAAAACAGAAATATTGGTCGATTGATTTGCGGTTTTCACTAAAACTATTCTTTAAGTCAGTGTTTTCATGAAAATAAATTATAAAGATAAATTTCAAAAAATGCCGGTAGAGAGCGCTTTAGATTTTGAAGTAACGGACAACTATTTTTTGCATCTCATTAAAAGTTTTCGGAAGCTTAGACTTAAATTTTGAGCTCAAAATCTGAATAGTTCGGAGTGGTTAAGTAGCGTAAACTGAACTGTGTTCAGAGGTTCAAATTTCAAATGATTATAATAAACAAAAAAAAAAAAATTTGGTCGATTCGTTTGTGGTTTTTGCTAAAACTACTCTTTAAATCAGTATTTTCTTGAAAATAAATTTTAAAGATAAATTTCAAAAAATGCCGATAGAGGGCGCTTTAGACTTTGGTGTAACAAACAACTAATTTTTACGGTTATTTTTTGCATCTCATTAAATATTTTCGGAAACTTAGACTTAAACTTAAACTTAAACTTAAACAACTCCCAAATATTCAGATTTTGAGCTCAAAATTTAAGTCTAAGCTTCCGAAAACTTTTAATGAGATGCAAAAAATAGTCGTCCGTTACTTCAAAATCTAAAGCGCTCTCTACCGGCATTTTTTGAAATTTATCTTTATAATTCATTTTCAAGAAAATACTGACATATAAAATAGTTTTAATGAAAACCGCAAATCAATCGACCATTTTTCCGTTTTTTATGTTTATTTGAAATTTTGGACCCTAAACATTAATATCGTCTATTTCCTTCTGAAAACGTTTGGGACCCTTAGTTTCCTATTTAGTATTGTTTTTCTTGATGTGTACTATCATCCCTTAAAGTTTTGCCCAAGAGTTTAGATACACCCTGTATAAAAAGTGAAGTTCTTAAAATCTTGTGATTTAAAAATCTAATGGATTTAATAACTTTTTAATGATCCGATGGACCAATTCTCAAGAAAATAAAATGATGAAAATATCATAAAAGTTGATTAATAATAAAAGTATTAACATTATTAATAATTATATTAATAATAAGAAATAATATTAAATAATGTTAAAAAATAATTAATTATAAAAGTTAATTTCATTATACTTGTGTTAATGTGATTTTTGTTTTTGTTTTTGTTTATTAGTTTTTCGATTTCAATTTTTTATACGTATTTTTTTTAATAATATTGCTGTCGGATAGAAGAAACATGTCAAAAATTGACTAAATAAAGCTGTCTTTTGCTTGAAAAAATTTTATTTAGCATTTTATGCAAATATTCAGTACTTTGATATCTTTTTCTTCTTTTCACGTTAAATTTATAGTTAAGAAATATTTCATCATCTTCGAAAGACAAACATTTTTTTTTTTCACAAAGGAATGCAAAAAATACTCTTTTCACTGACTATTCATAATTTCCAAAAAAGAAAAAAAAAATTTTCTTTTTAAAAAAGACGTTCTTTTGCTCAGGTATGAATGTTATTTACCTTCTTATTCAGACATTAACAAAATGAATGTCAATAGAGAGGAGATGGGCTGAAAAATTCTAGCTGTAATGTTTCACTTATGGGACCTTTATTGAAGAAGAAAGCCAACAGAGATTTTGTCTTCAACAAACATAAGAAAAATAATCAGAATTCATTGTTGTCATTATTTATATAAATTGATGTAAATGAATATTATTCTCTGTTATGTACTCTTTAATGTATTTTTATTTATCTATTTTCATACGCTTCGTTCATTGCATGGAAAATGTATTCAATGAAGTTAAAGAAAACTGCTTTAATTTCCTTTTGTGAATTTCAAATGTAGGATTTCGTAGTAAAAATAATACAAAAAAAAAAAAAAAAAAAAAAAAAAAAAAAAAAAAAAAACAGTATTAGCTTTGTATGTTTTAATCTAAAAATATACAGTAACGAGAATTTACCTTAGCAAAAACTTTCGATGTATTCTATATTATATGTAGAAGAAAAAAAAGCAGCATTAGCTTTGAACGCTTTAATCTAAAAATATACAGTAACGAGATTTTAGCTCTTTTAAAATACTCTTTTTAGAAGCCTTTTTAAAAATATATTCTGACTTTATCAAAAAACTGACCAATGCGTCACATTATATAGTTTCTAAATAAGAGGAATTGTAAACTGGATGCGTTTGATAGCAAAAATGGATTTAAAAATTGGTCAGAAAAAAAACGCAATTTGTTATTTTAATACGTCCTCAAATTTTCAATCACAATCACTTCGGGAAATTCTGTTGAAAATACCTTTTATAGAAAGCTTTTTTGAAATATATTCCGTCTTTATCAAAAAACTGATCAATGCGTCACAGTTTATATTTCCTAAATAAGAGGCTATGCCATTTGCGTGCGTTTAAAATCAAAAAGGAATTTCAAAATGAGTCAGAATATAAGCAGTTTGGATTTGAGTTTTTTTCTGATACTCCTATTTTTGTTTAATTTATTTTTGCTATACGAATTGGTCCTTTGAATAACTTGTCAATACAAAAGTTGTAGATATTATTGAGAAATTTTAAAATAAATTTAAATAGATTTGACAGTTTAAGAATTTACGAAGTTATGGATTTTAGTCTCCCTCCCCCCCTTTTTGTTTTCGTTTTTAATATTTTTTAAGAACTAGTCCTATAAAAACTTGTAAATACAAAAGTGTTAGATAATGTTGAGAGCATTTACACAAAATTTAGTTGAATTTGATATCTTGAGAATTGACGAAGTTATGAATTTTTTTCTCCCAAAAACCCTGTTTTTTTCGCCCTTTGAGCCCATTTCTAAATTTATCAAAACTCTGTCATACATAAAATTTTGGTCCATTTTTAAGAAGTAATATAAACTTTAAACCGAGTCGTAGAGGTCTGCACGGGCCGGAATTTTCAGGCCCGGCCCGTAGGAAAGTTATTTCGGCCCGGCCCGGCCCGTTGTAAAACTCAAAAGTTCGGCCCGGGCCCGGCCCGGCCCGTTTAAATTTTAGTATTTTAGGCCCGGCCCGGCCCGTACAAAAACAGCGAAAACAGGCCCGGCCCGTTTTGGCCCGTTACAATTTCTACGATTTCTAAAAAATTCAGATTTTTATCATATAACAAAGATTTCTTTAAAGAATACTGCATACATACCTATGGAATGATTTTACAGTATATTTTACAGCAAATACACATTAACAACATTAATGATTACTTAGATTCTTAGGATTTCAACATTCGAATAAAGAAAGATTCATTAAAAAATTAATATGGCTTAGAATAAAAGAAGAAAGAAAGAAAGCTAAAAACATCGTTAATTTTGAAGCTGTTTAATTAAAGAAGATTTATAAATATATTTCTATATTATTTTATTATAGATTTCAAATTACAAATTCACTCTTAAATTCAAAGAAGCTCCTTTCTGATACATTTCTAAATTCATTTTTTTTTCCTCAGAAACGCATAAGATTAGCAGATATCTTTATTCAGAAACTATATAATCGAATGGCGTTATCCAATTTTTGATACAAACAATTTAAGAATACTGTAAACAAATAAAATACTGTCTTAATTAGCGTTTTGAATAGAATTTCCGGAAGCAATAGCAAGGGAAGGGAGAAAAACCTGCAATCATTTGAGAAACTATTATATCTCAACAAGGTTATACAAGTATTTTATTTACCAAAAATGAAAAACGCTATTCGATTCCGAATCCCTTCAATAGTTAGGCTTGTCACTTTTATACTTTTACAATTTAAAATTAATCAGAAAATGTGTCAAACTTTCGCATTATTGAGAAATTAATTTAAAAATCATCAAGAAGTATATATCCGAAGACTAAGCTAACATAAGTTCTTTATGGCTGTTAATAATTTTACAAATCATATTTTCTGCCAATAATTAAGTCTAGCACCGGTTCGGCCAGTCTATTTGTAGAAAAATAATGTAAGCGTGATCTCGGACCGGCATGAGTCAGCTAAAAAAATATTAAAACGGGTTACACATAATGTAATTCTCCGATGCCGATACACTGTGCATTTTTATACTGACGCTGTCAAACTAGTATGGCCACATTTATACTTATTCTCGTTAAAACCATTTTCGTTGAAAATAGCTCATATTTTATCGTTTCTGCTTAAATCTTCAGAACGGGCCGGCAGGCCCGAAATTTTTTTTATCGGCCCGGCCCGTCTGGCCCGTTCAATTTTTTTGCCGGCCCGGTCCGGCCCGTTTATGTTGTTTGTCGGCCCGGCCCGTTGAAAAAACTATTCTAAATCTGCCGGCCCGGCCCGTTAGAAAATCCGAAACGATTCAGCCGGCCCAGCCCGGGCCGGGTACGGGCCACGGGCCAGGCCCGGGCCCGTGCAGACCTCTACCGAGTCGATATCTCTTTTAAGTAAGCAGTTATGGCGTTTTTTCGGTGTTCACAAAACCCCTCCCTATTTCCACCCCCTTGGACCGGTTTTGCCCATTAACGAACTTAGCCGAGATTTTATATCCCTTGATTTTATGTATAAGCTTGTAGTACGAGATCCGGCTGCAGAATCAGTGTACCCATCGAGTGTTTGCTGAAAACCAAATTTTTACACATATTTATGATTAGGAGAATTTATATCTACTAGGTTGCCTATCAAAATGTGGCCGCTAGTATTTTTAATTAAATTATTAATAATTCATAATCCGTAAGAAATTTCACTGACTTGTTTTTTCAATAAAATGTCGTCTACTTTACGGCAACATCTATAAAGACTCTGAAAAATCATGGTTGCCTTTGCGCACCTGGCCGCACCTCTTCGCAGCCAGGTATACACAGGTATGATTTTGTTACATTTATACACCCACAACGTACATTCATAATTTATATATCAAATGAAAGCTAATTTTTTTCTGTTTATTATTATATACGGTTGCCTAATTAAATCTGGCCGCAAATAAGGGTTGCCGGCTGTTAAATATACACTGTTAAAAATCTGCTGCATTTTGCTGCAACGCCCTCCACCACTTCTATATAATATCTCTATTCCAACCAATGAGAAAGCGCCATTTCACGGCCAAGTAACCGTTTTCTATACAAGCAGGGGAGTGCGTTGCAGCAAAATGCAGCAGATTTTTAACAGTGTAGTAAATAAAAGCGGTGGAGTGACGCTGCAGAATCGTTTGTTTCATACACTGTTAAAAATCTGCTGCATTTTGTTGCAACGCACTCCATCGCTTGTATATAATATCTCAATTCCAACCAATGAGAAAGCTCCATTTCACGGCCAAGTAACTGTTTTCTATACAAGCAAGGGTGTGCGTTGCAACAAAATGCAGCAGATTTTTAACAGTGTATTTTTCAATTTGGAACAATTTTAATCAATTTAAATTGTGTTTTAATCGATTAAATATATTAGTTTCATTTTGTTATAAGTACATATAAACGTATATGACAAAATTACACTTAAAGTAAAGTAAAAATGCAAAACTAAAATTACTTAAACTAAACTTATTTAAATTAATTTACTTTAAGTGTAATTTTGTCATATACGTTTATATGTACTTATAACAAAATGAAACTAATATATTTAATCGATTAAAACACAATTTAAATTGATTAAAATTGTTCCAAATTGAAAAATACACTGTTAAAAATCTGCTGCATTTTGTTGCAACGCACACCCTTGCTTGTATAGCAAACGGTTACTTGGCCGTGAAATGGAGCTTTCTCATTGGTTGGAATTGAGATATTATATACAAGCGATGGAGTGCGTTGCAACAAAATGCAGCAGATTTTTAACAGTGTATGAAACAAACGATTCTGCAGCGTCACTCCACCGCTTTTATTTACTATATTTAACAGCCGGCAACCCTTATTTGCGGCCAGATTTAATTAGGCAACCGTATATAATAATAAACAGAAAAAAATTAGCTTTCATTTGATATATAAATTATGAATGTACGTTGTGGGTGTATAAATGTAACAAAATCATACCTGTGTATACCTGGCTGCGAAGAGGTGCGGCCAGGTGCGCAAAGGCAACCATGATTTTTCAGAGTCTTTATAGATGTTGCCGTAAAGTAGACGACATTTTATTGAAAAAACAAGTCAGTGAAATTTCTTACGGATTATGAATTATTAATAATTTAATTAAAAATACTAGTGGCCACATTTTGATAGGCAACCTAGTAGATATAAATTCTCCTAATCATAAATATGTGTAAAAATTTGGTTTTCAGCAAACACTCGATGGGTACACTGATTCTGCAGCCGGATCTTAGACTATTGGAAGAGATTGGAGCAGAACTATAGAAGTTATCGTGTCCATAAGAAAGTGATATATATACAGTGTCTCACATAAGTGATGGGACACTTGTGCTTTACAAAAGGAAACTAATCAAATAAATAAAAAAAAAAAAAAAAAAAAAAAAACATGTACACATTTTTTTGTGGGTGTGTTTCATACTTAAATTTAGTAAAGATTATTTCATAACATACATTTTGTCAAAATATTAAAATATTAATTTAATAAAAATACAAATGTTTAGAACGGAGCAAAAAATAGCTCACATAAGTGATAGGACACCATTATATATGCAACAAAAATCGTCTGAAATAAGCAATAAAATTTTTCTGGGGGGGGGGGTTATTTTTACTTAAAAGCAATTGGCAATAATTTATAAAATCGTCTGCAGTATTTCTCTCCAGTTTGTTTTGGAATTTTTGTGTTTTTAGCTCTGTGCAGCCATGAATGCTAAACGAAAAGAAACTTCGCCCGAAATTCGAAAATTAGTTATTAATTTGCATATTGAAAGTGGAAAATCTATTATAAAAACTGCTGAAACAGTTAACTTGAGTCGTTCAACAGTTTTCAATATCATTAAACGATATAAAAAGAATCATATGATTCAGGATAAAAGAAGACCTGGCCGACCATCAAAGCTATCCAATGGAATAAAGCGAATTATCGATCGAAATATTAAAAAAAATCCAAGAAATAGTGCTTCAAAAGTTGCTGCTGATTTACAAGCATTATATGAAATAATTGTTAATCCTGAGACTATTTGAAGGGTAATTCGATCTGCTGGATATCACGGTAGAGTAGCCAGGAAAAAATTCTTCGTAAGTGAAAAGAATAGAAAACTAGTTTTCGCAAAATCCAACATAAATAAGAATTCTGATTACTGGAATAAAGTTATATTTGCTGATGAGAGTAAATTTAATATATTTGGTTCTGACGGTAGAATCTTGGTGTGGAGAAAGCCCAGGGTAGAATTCCGCAAACAGAACTTGGTACCAACAGTAAAACATGGTGGAGGAGGAGCTATGGTATGGGGGTGTATGTCGTCCGCTGGAGTTGGTAATCTTGTTTTTATTGACAGTGTAATGGATCAGTACAAGTATATTGATATTTTAAAGCAAAATTTGAAATCTTCAGCACGAAAATTGAACCTTCATAACGATTTTAAATTCTACCAGGACAATGACCCCAAGCACACTGCTCTGAACGTTAGACTCTGGCTACTATATAACTGTCCTGCAATAATAAAAACACCACCACAATCTCCAGACTTAAATCCCATAGAGAATATTTGGCAAGAATTGGAATCAAGAATTCGCAAACACACCATTTCTTCAAAACAACAACTAAAATCGGTACTTCAAGAAGAATGGGGTAAAATCACTCCAGAAATCACAAAAAATTAGTCGAATCCATCCCAAAAAGATTAAATCATGTTTTAAAAGTAAAATAATATCCAACAAAATATTAAAACCTTTTAAAAAGTAAAATTTTTGGATAAATATTTGATGGAAAAGTAAGTGTCCCATCACTTATGTGAGCCATTTTTTGCTCCGTTCTGAACAATTGTATTTTTACTAAATTAATATTTTAATATTTTGACAAAATGTATGTTATGTAATAATTGTTACTAACTTTAAATATGAAACACACCCAAAAAATATTTGCACATATTTGTTTATTTATTTTATTGCAGTTTCTTTTTATTAAGCACAAGTGTCCCATCACTTTTCCGAGACACTGTATGTATATATATACAATAAACTTTTTTACTAATGGTAGTTTTGGGGTCTAGAGGTCACTATCGGCGTAGATCTGCAAAAAATTTTCAGAAATTCCAACATTGGATAAAAAAAACAGCAATTAGCTTTGAATGTTTTAATCTAAAAATATACAGTAACGAGGTTTTAGCTTTGCAAAAACTCTCGATGTATTCTATATCATATGTAGGTGAAATTACATAAAGAAAGTATAATTAAAAAGTAAAGTAATTTCTCTTACGAATACCTGCTTATCCTGCTTATCTGCTTATTGTTTTGAATGTACAATAAAGGAAAAAAGAAGACTAAAAACAAAGAATTTCATAAAATTTTCTATTATTTCGTAAAAAAATATGTATTACATAAACTGAACAAAATGAAAAATCATTTATGAAAAAAGTTCCAACGTATTCGGAATACAGTAACAAAACTTTAGAATGCATTAAGTTGAGAGAGATCTAAATAAACAATTAAAATAATTCACGTTGTAAAAGTCGCCATAAAATGAAAAACAAAGCAGGACGCTTTTCGAACAAAAACAATATTAGTTCGTCATCAGCTTAAGCTTACACGTGTCCATCAGGGGACAATGTCAGAGATAAACTGACATTTCTTTGCGTCCTGCTTTGTTTTCCATTTTATGTTGATTTTTTTACAAAGTGTATTATTTTACTTACTAATTATTGTTAATGTTTTCGGTGTTTTTTCATTGATTAAATAAACAATTTTTGAAAATGTATTTACCATGAGAATATCCATTTCTTGTGAAACCCTGTATATGATCTATATATATTCACATGTATATTACATAGTATGCTAAAAATGAATTCAGTTAAGACACCACTGCAGTGAAACTCCCCGATCTTGAAATCCCATGTTAACCTATAGGAAATTTTTGAAGCTCGATTACTCATTACCTAATACAGTTAAATACTGTTTTCACCAACAGATAGCAGACGTTAAGTGTCGATTATATGCAATTTTAACAAGTTGGAAATTGCACGTGAAGCGTAGCAAACGCGGTGCGTTCGTACGATAACGAAGTTTTAAAAATATTACTCTCTTATATCAATCTCATAAAATTGTAAATAGTGAATTACAATTAAAACGCTCATCAAACAATGTTCTCCCTATACCATTATGTAATGGAATACTTTTGTGTGGTCTTGTAAATCAATAACAAATGTTCTTTGCATCACAAATTATGTAAAATGTATATTATAATATGCACTTTATATTGTATATAAATTTTATTAAGTTCGAATGAATGCAACACCATTAAAATGCATTTGAAACATTTTCCCCCATTGACCGTAATGTAACGGAATACTTTTGATTGTCCCTGTAATTGATCTATGCATCCGATTTTCATAAAATTTGAAATAACTCGACAAAATTATGTAATAACTACGTATTTTAAATTTCAAACGTATAAAATACATTTGAAACTTTTTCCCCATTGACTATAATGTAATTGAATATTTTTGATTGTCCCTGTAATTGATCTATGCACCCGATTATCAAAAAATTTGAAATAACTCGACAAAATTATGTAATAACTATGTATTTTAAATTTCAAACGATTAAAATGCATTTGAAACTTTTTTCCCCATTGACCGTAATGTAACGGAATACTTTTCATTGCCCCTGTAATTGATCTATGCATCCGATTTTCATAAAATTTGAAATAACTCGAAAAAAATTATGTAATAACTATGTATTTTAAATTTCAAACGTATAAAATACATTTGAAACTTTTTCCCCATTGACTATAATGTAATTGAATACTTTTGATTGTCCCTGTAATTGATCTATGCACACAATTATCAAAAAATTTGAAATAACTCAACAAAATTATGTAATAACTCTGTATTTTAAATTTCAAACGATTAAAATGCATTTGAAACTTTTTTCCCCATTGACCGTAATGTAATGGAATACTTTTGATTGCCCCTGTAATTGATCTATCCATCCGATTTTCATAAAATTTGAAATGACTCGACAAAATTATGTAATAATTATGTATTTTAAATTTCAAACGATTCGGTTGGGTAGTTTTTGCGTTGTTATATGCGGACAGACAGACAGACAGACAGACGGACAGACAGACGGACAGACAGACGGACGGACTGAGCGACAACAATAGGTGCTACGTATTTACATAATTACGAACGCACCTAAAAACTGTCTAACGAGATTTTAAGTATTCTTAAGATGACGATAAAATTTAATCAAATGGGAATTTGAAAGTTCATAGGGATTTTTCATATACTTAAAATTTACGTAGATAGTTTTTAAAAACGCATATTATCGGCATCTTACATCTACTTTCTGAGGGTGAAAATGGTATTCTAATAATTATATTAGACAGAGTTACCCCCAGATTTAAAAAGCGGCAAGGCGCTATTGTTCTGAAAAGGGCACTTTATACATTCTTCAGGGCACGTTTTTGATTTTTAAGGGCACTTTTATAGCATTGAATCTTGAACCTAGCAGTTCAAAAAATCGTGGAAATACATAAATTTCGTCAAATTATCCAGAAAAAAATACAAAATTTCGTCAAAAAACTGAAAAAAAAGAAAAAAGGTATTTTTTTAAAAGATCGCGAAAAACGGCAAATATTGTTAAAAGATTGCAAAAAAGGGCGGATTTTGTTAAAAGATCGCAAAAAACAGCAGGTTTTGTTAAAAGATCACAAAGACGGCAAATATTGTTAAAAGATCGCAAAAACAGCCGATTTTGTTAAAAGATCACAAAAAACAGCAAGTTTTGTTAAAAGATCACGAAAAAACGACAGATTTCGCTAAAAAAAAAGAAAAAACGACAAATTTCAGGAAAAGATCGCGAAAAAAACCCGGCAAATTTGAGACGGTTTGTGAACAGAACCGTCTGAGGGGGTTGGGTCGCCCAGATCATAAAAATTTAGGAGGTGCCAAATTTATACTACAAACGTCGTTTTTGGGTTGTAACAAGAAAAAGTTGGGAGGGGGGGGTTGCTTTAAATTTTAATTATGCCTTGGGGGCAATTTTCTCTTTTCACGAAAATGATTGTGAATCAGGAAAATCGTGGAAAATCGTTAGTTTTGGAGCAATAAAACTAAATTTTGAAATTAGTTTTTTTGAGCAGAACAGGAAAATTAGGTTTTAGAACAGAAAAATTCACTTCTGGCATTAATTTTTATTGTGTGTGTGCTATTTTGACAAAATTTGCATTTTTTGTGATTTTTTTGACGAAATCTGTCGTTTTTTAGGGATATTTTAACGAATTTTGCGTTTTTTCGGAGAAATTTGCAAATTTTTTGACAAAATTTTCCGTTTTTTTGCGATTTTTGGAGGAAATTTGCCTTTTTTCTCGCAAATCTTTTGACGAAATCTTCTGGTTTATCGCAATTTTTTGACGAAAGTTGCCGTTTTTCGTGATCTTTTGGCAAATTTTTCCATTTTTTTCGGAAATCATTTAACAAAACTTACCGTTTAATCGTGATTTTTCAACGAAATTTGTCGTTTTTTCACGATTTTTTGAGGAAATCTGTCACATTTTTGGGGGGATTTTTTGAAGAAATTAGCCATTTTTTTCGCGAATCTTGCCGAAAATTTGTCGTTATTTCGAGATTTCTTAATGAAGTTTGCCTTTTTTTGCGATTTGTTGACGAAATTACGCGTCGCACGGGATGCTTAAAAGCTATTTTTTGCGTTCCATCGTCGATTTTTTGCGTAATTTAAGCGCTATAATACATTCGCATCATCGCTGGAGGGCTGCGTTTTTTCAAATGTGGGGCAAGAAAGACGCTATTTTTTTTAAGGCGCGACCAGAGGGGCGCTAGTTTTTGGATGAGTGGCAAGAGGGGCGCTATTTTTTATACTTAAGGGCAGGAGCGGCGGAGCGCCCCCCTGAAACCCTCTAGGGGGATTTCCGTATTAGGTAATGAGTCATCGCACTTCAAAGTTTTTCCATACGCTAACATGGCAATTTGCGATCGGAGAGTTTCAATGCAACGAAGCCTTAAACTGGTAGTATAGTTGAAGTTTCCCATTCAACAATTTCAGTCAGTAAACGACAATTCACTTGAAATCTTTTGTGTAACCTTGTATATAATCCAGAAAACTTATACACAACAAGGAATATGAATAAAAATTAAATTAAAAAATATATATATCACAACAGAAGGCGCATTTCCAACAATTGTTTCCCTTCAGGCAGTATTGTAGCCAAATAATTTATGTCGTCCCTGTAAATAAATGACAAAATATACGCAATTTAATTCTAGAGTAGGCGTATTGTAATACACCTTAGAGCTATATACAATTTTCAATATATTTAAAATAATGTTATATCATTAAAATACACTGCAAACGATTTTCCCCCATAGACAATAATGTAACGAAATTCCTTTGAGTATGTCCCGTTAATGATACATTCCATTTTCAAATATACACACAATAGTAAAAAACAGTAACATATATCGATTTTATTGCAATTTTATTATACAATGGATGATCGGTCAACGAACTTAATCCGTTCCAAAACAGCGCTCGCAAACCGTATTGTTAATCGATCATAGATTTTCTGTTGATTTGTATGGGAATTTAATTAATTGTTTCTTAAAAGCTAAATATAATCCAAAAAATAAATATAAATATTTTCTTTGCTGTAGGGTTAATATAGGTCCTTACTACATAAGATGAGATCATATTCTGATGGTTTTGTCCATATCGTGGCCTATTAAAAAAATAAATGACACGATTTTTGTAAAAAGTTTTGGGAATATTTTCTTTGTCTACGGCTTTAAATCACATCAACACTGTAATAAAAAAGGACGGTTTTACGGAAATTTTACTGGTAATCTGGACGCCAGGACAATTTACTGTTTTTTAATGGAAAAAATTCTGTAAATTCCAGAAAAAATTCCGAAAGATGCGGAAAAAATTCAGGAATATATGAAAATTTTTGCATTATAAAACAGTAAATTAATGTGCCGTCCCGATTACCAGTAATATTTCCGTAAAATCGCCCGTTTTTTTACAGGGATTTTGTCACTTTGACATTTCAAAAATTGCCGTTCTCTAAAAAAATGTTTTTACGGAACGGCCCGATAAAGCTCAAGTGGAACCTGGAGCCTATTAATAATTTAAGAACTAAATTTCAACTAAATTAATTAATTTTTAATTAAAAGCATTTCTTTAGAAAGGGACACAAACTATAAAAGATAATTTTTTTAGAATTAGTTAATTCTAATTTAGGGGCCTTAAAAGGTAGCGTCCGAATTCCCGCTAGCCCATGAATTAATTTGGTCATGCGTATATAACTCTTAAAATGTTCTCTAAGTCGATAATAGATATAATTAAATGCAACTCAGCATTTTTTATTCTTGGCTTTGTTTTCTGAAGTGTTTGTCAACCGAACATATTGCTCATCTGCAAGAAAAGTGACTCATCTTGAAAAAATTCATTTTGCACTTTATTCTAATAGGTCTATCATAAGTTGATCTTGCTGCACAAACAGTCTTGTAAGTGTAGTTAAATACAAGATCCCTTTATTACGCTTTATGTTCATTTGGGACCACAGAAGAGGGGAAGATTATGTGTGGAGGTAAAATAACCCAACCCTCCAAACCTCATCCTATGTCTTCATTTTTAAGAATTTTATACTTTAATGCACATTTTTATTTGTATATGCAGAGCTAATAGGCAGTATTCCTGTGACATCACAATTTGCAAAATGGCAATTTTAGAAAACTGGAACCAAAAGAATGAATGGTCTCCTTTACTGTATGGATTATTAAGAAATAAATACTAAACGTTTCATATTCTTTTAGTGTAAAAGAAATTTTCTGTAATCATCTGTAAGCGATAAATTAATAGAACAGCATTCGTGACCTCGCATTTGGTAAAATGGCTGTTTTTATAGCCTGGGATCGAAAAAAATAATATGATCCATTGTACTGAGTTTCAAATTACAGTAAAATCATGGAAATTTCCTTTTATCTCGCCGTGAAATTTGCTTTTGTCGAAATGCATCACTTTTATTACGATGTTGTAAATGAATCTTCAGTCATTTTAATTCGTTTATGTCCAAAGCAGGGTAACTGAAATTGTAATAGCCGATATTACGATATTTTTATTTACAAAAATTATTCCGCTACATTAAGTTATTACTATTAAAATACAACTTTTTCTGCATATAAATAACAAACACAAACCTTTTATTCTTTTTAATTCCAAAGATATCGTTTTCTTTTTGATGCCATTACCATAAAAGGAATTTTGACAAGTCAATCGAGGCTACATGTTCATTATCCGAACATAAAAATCTCTTGCGAAAGTGTTTGTTAACTGACCTATTCATAAACGGAACTGTTCGTTAATCGATTATTCATTGTATTTACGCGAGTTACAGCACGGACGGACAGATATTCATACAAACAGAATTCATAAACACTTTTCAACAATATAGGAATGCATTAAAAAGATTTATTAGATACTTTTTACAAAGTAAAAGCATCTGTCCAGATTTTACTCTTTCCCTATTTCTTTTCACGTGAAACCTATATTTATGGGATATTGAAACGCCTTCAATGGACCAGCCATTTTCTTTATAAAAGAAGGTATAATAAATAACTTTCACAGACAATTCGTTATTTCCAAAAAGAGCTTTATCTTCAGAAAAGACATCCTCTGCTCAGGTATGAATGTCATTTATCTTCTTATTCAGACATCAGTACAATGAATGTCAACGGATAGGAAATGGCGCAAAAAATTCTACCGATAAGGTAAAAATTATGAGATTGTATACGCAAAGAAAGTCAGCAGATTTATTTAGTGTACATGTGCAAAATGATAAACTGTCACTGTTATCATTGATCCATTTAATTCATCTATCTTTATACAGGGTGTCCAGTAAATGACCGACCCATTTTGATTATAAATAACAGAAAAACTTTTTGAGATAAAAATGCGTGGTTTGCTGATATGTTATTAGAAAATCAATAAATTTTCAGACATGCACTTTCTTAAAATAGTTCGAAATTCGATCAACAGATGGCGCTAGCGGAGGCAACAGGCTGTCGAATTTCAGACATAACTTTAGTTTTCATACGCATGAGCATTTCGGCTCATTTCACAGTGTCGAATCTCAGTCGAAATGTTGAATTGACTCTCCACTTACCTACATAAATAAATTTTGTTGGATAGAAAGAGGTTTAAAATAATATTTATGATTGAATAATGTCTATTATACTTAATAAAAACCCAGAAAACATACTTTTTAATAAGAATTGACTTTTCACCCATTTACCATAAGTAAATTGTATTCAAAATATGTTTTTGTAACCGGTTAACTGATTCGCTTTTTACGTACACTAATTTGAAAATATGGGATAAACATGGTTCTGTTGTGTTAGAAAAATCTGAATATTTAATTATAAAATGTCTTCCATTATGTAACATGAAATTGTATTTAAAAAAAATAGTGATGTCAAAAAGTTTTAAGGGACCGATCAAACAAACTGCTCTTGCTTGTAAGTCGTGTAGTGAAATCAGGAGTTAAAACTGTGATACGCAAATAGTGGTGACAGGTTCCCTGTCTAAAATAAAAGTGGGGCAGTGACTTATAAATCGGAACATAAAAATATATTAAACCTTAAAATAAAGGTTCGTCTATAACAAATCCTGTCTTAAACATAAAAAATATTGATTACGACGGTGAAAGTAACATACAAAACTGCCTGCTAAGACGAAAACCTGTCTAAAACGAAATATTTTGCATTTTTCTGCAAATATTATTCATTTTTATGTTATATTCACATTTTGACATTTAACATAACTGAAAATTTTATTACGAAAGCCACGACAGATTTTAAGATTCTTATTACTCAAAACTCTCTCTTCTTCTCCTGATTGCAAACGCATCTGCGCTGAAATGGAAGGATGCTTAAAAAGAAAAAAAAGCGAGTGACCTGTTTTTGTATCCTGCGAGTCACCCCTATCAAAATTTCATGACAGAAAGCATAATAGATCCTGAATCATCATCAGGGTTTTTTGGTTTAAACCACTCTGGTTTAAACCAAATGGTTTTTTTTTTTTAAAACCATGCTGGTTTTTTTTTCATCTGTTTTTTTTCTCTTTTTCCCTAATGTTTCCCTTTATTTTACACATTATTGAAAAACTCAAAATTCAATTTATGCAGAAGCTACAAGCAAAGCTTTAGAAAAATGATGAATTAATAAATTTGTAAAGAGAAAACATTTTTAATCAATTAAACTTTTCTTATAAGTTAATCTACATAGCAGAAATTTTTTCTAAAATTAGCTGGGAAGAAAAAAACATGGGCTAGTTAGTTATTTTTCTTCTTCTTCTTCTTCTTTTTTCTTAATAGCAAAAATGGCAGATTTGAGCTAAATATATATTTTACTACTTAGATTGCTTGATTAGTTAAGATTTACTAAGAATTACATATGTCTCAATGATGACATATTCATAAGTAATTCTCTCTATTTGTTATTTTTTGTTTTGTATGCTAATGAAAGATTGGCTGTGAGTTTTATTTGCTGTATCATGGCTACTGGGTTTAGTAAGCCTTTGTTTTTCTTGCATTCCTACATTAGGATTGGGGTTTTGCATTATGATTTTATTCTGTTACCAGCAGAGTTGGCACAGTTTAAAACAATTGGTTAACCAACTGGTTTTTTAGAAAAGATCTAACATAATATTTTCTCATTTTTGTAATTTAAGTGTTTCAAATTATTGGATATAAATAATTTCTACTTTTAACAGTCTTATCTCAGCAATCACAGTCTAACAAGGAAGGTCTCCATTGGGGGCATACTCAGAATTTTTTGAAAAAAATACGAATTAAACTACTCATGTAGATAATAAAGGATCAGTGAAAATTAGCGGCGGAATTACATTATTAGATATGTAAAAAAATAAAATAGTTTGGAATAATTGGCGTGAAAAGCTGAAAGCGACGCGGGATTTGGCGTACAGTGCATTTCCTAGCCAAAAGCAGACAATTTTAACGAATCTGAAAATTGATTTCAATTGACTTCACTGTTAAAAATCTGCAGCATTTACTGCAACGTCACTCCACTACTTTTAAAGAATATCTCTCTTCTGACCAATGAGAATGCTCCATAGCACCATGAATTGGCCGTGTCATACACTGTTAAAAATCTGCTGCATTTTGTTGCAACGTACTCCTCCGCTTGTATATAATATCTCTATTCCAACCAATGAGAAAGCTCCATTTCACGGCCAGGTAACCGTTTTCTATACAAGACAGGGAGTGCGTTGCAACAAATTGCAGCAGATTTTTAACAGTGTATTTTTCAATTTGGAACAATTTTAATCAATTTAAATTGTGTTTTAAATGATAAAATATATTAATTTCATTTTGTTTAAGTACGTATAAACGTATGTGACAAAATTACACTTAAAGTAAAGTAAAAATGTAAAACTAAAATTACTTAAACTAAACTTATTTAAATAAATTGAACATAGAAAGTTTTTTCTTTAAAAAGTATTCGAAGCGTAAAAGCGTATTTTTCAAACTTTCGTTTTTTCGCCAACCGGAGATAAATCGCCAAATAAACGAAATTTTTATTATTTTTTTACGGACGTTATAAGGAGATTCCGTCGAAATGTTTTTTATAAACATGTATAACTATATGAGAAGAACATTCTGTAATTTTTTGAGATTTTTCTGAGTATGCCCGTATGGAGACCTTCCTTGTAAGTTATATTTGTGTGCATGTAGAATGCAAATTGCATGTGTTGATGAACATAACGGAAGCTCTAAAGAGAAAATTTAAAACATGTGAATTTAACATATCGGAAGCTTTAAAGAGAAAATTTAAAACATGTGAATTTAGCAAAGATAAAATCGATTAAAAATATTCAATATTTTAAATAAAATATTTTCCTTTGAGAAAACACAGATTATTTACAATTAATAACATAAAATGACCTTTAAGATTTCGGTCAAGCTGTAAAAGAAAATTTTTCTGATTGGGGAGATTATCTTTTAAGGCTGTTCTCAACTGCTCTATTCAACAAGTGCAAAATGCTTTGACACATTTACAAATTTATTTTTCATATAAAATTGGAAGGCCTATGGAAGCAATTTGGAATCGATTAGCATTTTATTCATGAAACATAAGACATAGCTTTTACTAAAAATGTTTACATTTTAAATGATTTCAATTTTCTACATAATTAATTGTAATTGCGTAATTTAAATTATTTTTAAATTAAGTTATATTACTTATATATCCAACAATGTTTATTTTTATTAATAAGTATACATGTATATGTAATAGGAAAATATATTTAAAAAATCCGGGTTTAAACCAAAAAAACCTGGTTTAAACCAAAAAAACCGGGTTTTGGGGTTTTTTTGAAAAAAAAAACCCGGTTTTTTACCAACCCTGATCATCATACAATAATTATAATTCTACTTATTTTAGTTCAATTTTATAAAAATGACCATATTTTTGGAAAATTAGTGTTTTTTCTATATAGCTTTTAAAAAGTTTTTAGAATCATTTTTTTAAATAATGTTCCTTTTTTTTCAATTTACGTGCAAGAGAAAGTTTCAGAATTCTCCTTCCCTTCTTTTCCTCGTGAAGAATAATTAAGGAAAAGGGAGGGGAGGACGATAAATATATTTCAGGATCTATAATGCTCTTTGTAATGAAATTTTGAAAAGGGGTAACTCGCAGGATATAAAACAGGTACGATGCTTTTTTTCTTTTTAAACATCCTTCCATTTCAGCGTAGATGTGTTTTCGCTTGGGGAGGGAGGGGAGAAGGGAGAGATATGTGTAAAAGTCATCTTAAAATCTCTCGTGGCTTTCGTAATAAAAATATCAGATGCGTTAAATGTCAAAATATAAATATAATGTAGGGATGATTTCGGTTTTTGAAAAACTGAACGATGTTTCGTTTTAGGCAGATTTCCGTCTTAGCAGCAGGTTATATAGGTTACTTTTGGAGTCGAAATCAATATTTTTTTACGTTTTAAACAGGATTTGTTATATTCCTTCATTCTCAGGTTTATTATATTTTTATGTGCCGATTTATAAGTCACTGTCTCGTTATTTAGACAGGGAACTTGCCCCCAAACACTACATAAGTACCACTGTTTTAACCACTTAACTGATTTCCCTGTCAAACGTAGGCAAGAAGATTTTGCTTGTTTAAATTATATTCTTTCATTTGTTATCTAATATATTTTTGACGGCGGTCTGGGGCCATTCAATAGTGCCCCTGGTCTCTCCTGATTCCGTATACTACGGAAATTCTCCTTTCCTTTTGGCATTTCTGTCTTAGTCCATATTGGGCTTTTAGCATAGTTGTTTCATCCTGCTAGGTGGGGCTTGTTGAGCTTAAGCCATTTGGTAGGCCTCCCCACCTAGCTGAAACTGAAACTGAAACTGATCCATCAGTTAAAGTTTTTTAACACAACTAGTTTTTTAATACAATTTTATACTATTTAATGGAAAAAATGTTTAGATTAGATATTAAGATTTTTTTAACTTCAAAAAGCAGTGTTTATCCCATATTTTGAATTCATTGTACGTAAAAAGAGAATCAGTTAACCTGTTACAAAAGCATTTTTTGAATACGATTTATTTATGCTAAATGTGTGAAAAGTCAATGCTTATTAAAAAAGTATGTTTCCTTGGTTTTTATTAAGTTTAATAGACATTATTCAATCATAAATATAATTATAAATCTCTTTCCATACAACAAATTCTATTTCTGCAGATGAGTGGAGATTCGATTCAGCATGTCGACTGACATTCAACTCTGCTAAATAAGCCGAAAAGCCCATGCGTATGAAAACTAGAGTAAAGTCTGAATGTCGACAGCTTGATGCCGCTGCCAGCGCCATCTGTTGGCTAATATTCGAACTATTTTAAGAAAGCGCATATGTAAACATTTACTGATTTTCTGATGACAATGCAGCAAACTGCGTATTTTTATCTGAAACCGTTTTTATGTTATTTACATTGAAAATGGGTCAATCATTTACTGGACACGCTGTATTTGTTTACACACATACACATACTTACACTATATGGTCAAAGGTGACCGGTTGTTAGCGATTTTAGACGTTTTGTTAAATATTTAGAAAAAAATGAAGGAATGAAGGAAAAAGATGAAAGGCTGTATCCAAGTATAGTAGTTCGTGCAATATTGCGCATGCTATATTGACAGTAATGAATGAATATTTGAATACAGCCCTTCATCTTTTTGCTTCATTTTAGGAACAACGGATTTTAAGCTCATTCTATCGACGATAATTTTTAGAATTTTCAAGCTGAATTTTTGAGAATTTTTCGATAGTAAAACTGACACATGTAAGCAAACTATAATTTCTTTTAATAAGAAAATCATGTTCAATATGTCCACTATACTCAAAAATACATGTGCTTTAACATGCATACACGATGGTGTTATGCTTAATTAATTTAGATTCTTAAAAAAAGTATGCGAAAATTAACAAAAATGCCCTATTTATATTTCCTATCAACTCTTGCATATTTTGAGATATCTGGACTCATTTTATAATGAATAAACTGAATATTATGAAACACTTTTCAACTATATTGGAATGTATTAAAAAAAAGATTAAAAGGGTTTAGAATTAGATACTTTTTACAAAGTAAAAGCATCTGTCCAGATTTTACTCTCTCCATATTTCTTTTTATGTCAAAGCTATATTTATGGGATATTGAACCGCCTTCAATGGACCAGTCGTTATAGCCATTCTTTATAAAAGAAGATATAATAAATAACTTTCACAGACAATTCGTTATTTCCAAAAAAGAGCTTTATCTTCAGGAAAGACATCCTTTCGTTCAGGTATGAATGTCATTTATCTTCTTATTAAGACATCAGTACAATGAATGTCAACGGATAGGAAATTACACAGAAAATTCTACTGATAAGACAAAATAAAGAGGATTTATATAAAAAGTAAGTCAATAGATTATTTTAGTAGACATTAGTACAAGAATAAGCGTTCATTGTTATAATTGATACCAATCTATTTGTTTGCACACATATACGTATATCTCATACACACGGTGATAAAAAAATACAAAGGTTACTGAAATTTTTCTAAGAAACAAGAATTCCTTGAATTTTTTATCTGGCTACAACAAGGAAAATTCATGTAACAGATACACGTTCGCACTGTAAATCAAAAAATCTGTAAGATTCTAAGAAGTTTTCGGAAACTGGGATGCCTAAATCTTTTTATGTAACTGACACCCGGGTTACAGACAAAATTTTAGCAAGATTACTGAAATTTTAGTAGATTGTATTGTATTACTACAAATTTATGTATGTTTACAAAGCTAATTTTGTAGATTTACATCTTTTTTCTGTACAGTGTGCAGATAAAATTTCAGTAAACAAACAGATTTCTGTATATTTATATCTGTAGAATTAAAGATTTCTTTCTTTCTTTTTTAAACAGTGAATGTATAACATTAGACGAGAAATAATTTAACAATCTGTAAAAAACCTACATCCAGCAGTAGTGGTTTAAAACGATTGGTGATTGTATTGTTGATATAAATAAACAGGGCTAATTTATATTTACAAAGTAAGAGGGGTGATAGTTCCCATACAGACGAGCAATACTTGCCATAAAACATCGAGTCGCAAACCACTTATTTAGCAAAATTACAGCGTGTTTCACCCTAACTGAAGTCAACTTGTTAATAATATTTTTGTGAAAAATGTAAATATTGAAATAAAAATGTAACACTATGTACCTTGCTTTATATCAAACATCATAGTATCACAAAAAGTTCTGGAAAAATAGGTTGTTCCCGCAATCGATGATACTGTAAGAATTGATAATCACAGTCAATATGTGGAGCATCAAATGCATAATGTTAATGCATCGCATATATTTTAAAAACTACCACCTTTTTTTTTGTGCTGTTATATTTAAAATGAAGACGATCACGTCCATTTAAAAGTTTCATAGTAATGTACTTCATTTTTCTGAAAGTTATCACCGTCAGCAAGAGTTGGAATAGTCTAGAATATCGACATTTTTAAATGGGTGGTTCGTGACCTACGTTCAAAAGTCGTCTTATCCAGGAAATCAAAGGGGCACCACCAGTGGCAGAGAGTTTCTGATCTCTCAACTGATACACGGCAGGTTCTGGGTTTGAACCCAATCGCGGCCGTCGGCTAACCGTTCGGAGTTTTCCGTGGTTTTCTTCGAACCTTGGATTCCCTTGCGTAAATACGGGTTAGGTTCCCTTAAAAAGATCTTCTTAGAGAGCATCCCACCCCCCTTCAGGCCTATATCCCACGTGTAGATGATCGGCCGACATAAAATAAATCAATCCAGGAAATCAAATTATTTGAAATCGTGAAAAACCTCTCACTACGTCCATTAGTTTTCAATGCAAAATAAAACTTTATAAATACGGGATAGAACAGTTTTTTTGCTGATTGTAGTGTTTTTTAGATGCGGGTATACCAATAGAATAGATTGATGAAGAAAATACGATTTTTTTTTTAATATTTTGAATAAGACAAGTTTTGAAACTCATGTCCTCGTATATATACATCGATATGAAATCAACCGGATTTGACTTTTTGTTTATTGTTGCAATGAATATTGTGTCTCTCACACACATCTTTGATCCGTTAATGTACTTTGATAACTGCTATATATAAAAAACAAAAATTGACAAAATAGCAAATTTTTAGTAATGAGAAGAATTTTCGGCCAAACCGTAGTTTTGCACGGTAATTACTCAATTCTTTTTATTTAATTTTAAAGTGTATCAAAAAATTTTCTTTAATGTTACAGTCTGTTTTATACAGTATATACATATGCAGAATTATTTAATCAAATCATAAAAGTACATTAAAGTTTCTTTTATATTTAGAAGAACTATTAATAAAACACTCTTATTGTCTATTTGTTTTTTTTTTAAAGAATTTTGTCTTTAATAAGTCAATTTTTTGCAAAAATATCCGTGTCATCTACTTTAGTATTCAAGAATGAATACAGAGAATACCAATGAACAGGAAGTGGGAAAAAAATCTATCATTAAAGTGTTTCATATAAATATTATCGATGAAGTATTTCCAAATAGTAATATTAAAATTCCGTTCATTTCTGTAACAACAAACATTAGTAAAATTATTAGCTAATTACTGTCCTTACCTTTCTCTCTTGATATTCGTGAAGTATTGTAAAGTTTCAATTACAAACAATTATTTTTATATTCTATTCGCACCACTATTTAATTTTCTGAATGTTTTCAAAACTGTTTGTAGACAGAATAAAAAAATGTAAACAAATACAGAACATTGCCATTTTCAGAAAAATAAACCGACAGGACAAATTTCTATCACTCTACTTTGGCAGATAGAACAGCATCGCAGACGATAAAATTAATTTTTAACAGGTACCTTAAGTAAAAATCTTTTGTTTATTAAAACTTTCACCAGACTTTATAGCCATACATTGTGCATAACATTATACTTCATTAAAACAATTCAGAAAAAATAAAAATCAATAAGGTATTTCTTTTATGAGTTAAAAAAAATTATCCATTTGTGAAACAAAGATTGCTGTACTATTTTAACAGCAGATACGTTTTATTTAAGTAAAAAAGGTCATTTAATAAAGAGGAGATCCGGAAACAAAAGAGGAAAACAATATTTATTTTACATTTTGTGAAAGAAATTAAAAATGCACATGGATAATAAAATCAGTGAAACCTTTTGTTTTATTAAAAAACTTGTAAACTGAAAAAAAAAATTATCTGATACCGTTTTTTACTTTTGATGAAACATAAATATTTTAATGAGATAAGAAATTAATGTTTCTTTCAAGGAATAATTAAGAGCCTTAAAATAAAAAATAAAATCAATAAAATAAATTTCATAAGATTTTTTTTAAATCTAGGAAATTTCTAAAGAACACATAACCAGAGTTATATTTCTATTATTTATTCATTTCAAAATACATCTGGAAGAACCAAACTCCAATAAAAATTCTCGTATTCTTTTTGAGTTAAAAATTATAAACATTCCTGAGCTTATTTACAAAACAAAACAACTTTGATAATTTAACTTAAAAGTAGTTCAAAGTAGTTTAATAAAATCGAAGCTTTTAATGTTTTAAAGAATACTGCCTACGCATATTGATTTAAATGCTGATCACTGCAAATAACATTTTATTTTAATGTATTCTAGTATGTTTCATTTAATTAAACAAAGGAGGCATCTATACAAAATTAAAAAATATTTCAACGTCATCAATAATATTTTAATTGAAAATATAGTTTTCTGCACTTATGCATTTGTTTTAACTGACAATCTTTTTCTCGGTAATTGTAGAAAGCTTGTTATAAATAAAAATATACATTTTTCTTTCTTTCTTTTTTTTTTTTTTATTATTGAATACAGATTCTTAAAAAGGACATTTTAAAGTTCTTATGTTTTGAACTTCCGTGCTGAAAATTCAACAATGACAAGGATATGTGAGAATTGAAATTGTAAAAATATGTATAAATGTTACATCCAACAACAATTAAAATGCAATGCATAACATTTTATTATGAACTGGATCTTTAACGTGGTCGTGTTTTGTCTAGGTATCGATAACGCTGGCTATTTTTTTAAAATAAAATCCAGACTTATTAATAACTCAAACACATATTAAATAAAAAGTGCACGTTATTTACTTTAATTAAACCTTCATGTATTTAAAACTGTTAGTAGAACTGAATAGAAACATATAAACAAAACCAAAAATTGCTGGCACACTACTTTGGCAGACGACAACAGCATCGCAGATTATAAAATTAATTTCCCACTGATACCTTAAATAAAAATCTTTTGTTTATTGTAACTTTCACAAAGCTTTAAAATTCTACACTGTGCATAACATTATACTTCAAACAATTCAGAAAAGATCAAAATCAACAAAGTATTTCTCTAGAAAATCTCTCTAAAAAAATTATCCTTTTGTGAAGCAAAAATTATTATACTTCTTTTAACAACAGAAAAACTTTATTTAAGTAAAAAATGTAATTTAATATAGAAAAGATCCAGAGACAAAAGAGGAAAATTATATTTATTTTATATTTTGTGAAAGAAATTAAAAATGCACTACCTAAATAATAAAGTCTCTTAAATCTTTTGTTTTATTAAAGAAATTTGTAAACTTTAAAAAAAATTAATTCATCCGATAATTCTTTTAAACTTTTGATGAAATAGAAATATTTAAGTGAGATAAGAAATTAATGTTTCTTTCAAGAAATAATTTAGTTCCTTAAAATAAAAATAAAATCAACAAAAATAAATTTTAACAGGTCTGTTAAAAAAATCTTGGAAATTTCTAAAGAACTCATGATCAGAGTTACATATGTGTTATTTATTCATTTGAAAACACAACTGGAAGAACTAAACTCTAATAAAAATTCTGGTATTCCTTTTGAGTTAAAAATTTATGAGCATTCTTGAGCTTATTCACAAAATAAAACAAATCTGATAATTTAAGTTAAAAATTGCTTAAAGCAGTTTAAAGAAATCGAAGCTTTTAATTTTTTAAAGAATGCTGCCTATGCACGTTGAACTAAATGTTGATCGCTGCCAATAAAATCTTATTTTAATGTGTTCTAGTATGTTTTATTTAATTAAACAAAGTCTAAAACAAATAATTAAAGAAATTTATATAGAATTCAAAAATATTTCTAAGACATCAATAATATTTTAATAAAAAATAATGGTACTACTAGGTTATCCCGTCGACCAAAAATCTGACGCAAAATTATAAGATTAAATGCCAATAATGGATGATTGTGAATGTCACATTAAACACGATACACATGTTTAAAACGTTATCAAGCAGTTTTAAATTCACTTTTTAACTGTGTTTTTATTCATGTGTTACTAATTTATTTGTTCTTTCGTTATTTAAAATAAAAATTATGTCAACAAATATAACTTGGCTATTACTTTGGCGATTTTTATAATTTGGCGAAAAGGGTCGACGGATAACCTAGAAGTACCAAAATAGTTTCCTTCACTTATCCAGTTGTTTTAATGTATCATTGGTATCGGATAACTGTGTCTTTGTATCCTTAAACACCAGAAATGGTGTAGTTTTTATAGGATCTCATTATTCACCTCCCTCCGGTATTTTAGATGTTGAACTTTCAGAATGGTCTGGAATGTTTCCAAATTTTGACAACATCGTGATTGGTGGAGATTTCAATGTCCCGTTACGAACTTTGGGCTATTCTCGTGACTCAGAAAGAACAGACATACTGTTAGAGCATATTTCTATAAACAATCTTTGCATTATCAATGATGTGGATGCTCCTGCTTCATTTGTCCAAGGGAACCTTACAGGAAGGCCTGACCTCACTTTAGGCGGACATGAAATCTGTAACTATATTGACAACTGGGAAGTTGATGATTCACATTTCTCGTTTAGTGACCACCGTTTTATAACATTTACATTAAACTATCAACCTATGAAACGTATTATCAATAGATACAAAACCAAAAACAAAAGTTTTGCTAAATTTAATGCCATGTTTGGAGCCCATAGAGTAGACTGGTTGCGCTTAATTATGATGATCGATAACACAGTCCAGTTGGAAAGTTGGCTTACAGATTTTAATGAAGTTTTACATCAAATTCTTGATAAATGTTTTAAGAAAGGCTCTTATACAAATAAACCGACAATTAAATGGTTCACACCAGAAATTAGACAAGCTAGAAACCATGTCTCTGCTTTATACAAACGTCATAGAAAGCATTTAGACAATCCATCTTATAAAGAAGCATATATAAATCAAAGAAACGCGTATAAAAAATTAGTTCGTGATGCGAAGAGAAAATCATGGTGCAATTTTTGTGAACGGACACAAAATTCTTTTGGTAATTTGTATAAATTCGTTTCAGGAAAATCTTTAAAGTTCTCAGATCTGATATTTACTTCCTTGGACGGTTCGTTTCCTTTTACTACTTATGATGAAGTCGCAGATATGTTGATGGCTGAGCATTTTAACACAAACGATGTTCCAAATACAATATATGAATTTATTTCTTCTAGAAATTATGTAAATGACGATGACTTTTTTAATATTCACATAAGGGAAATCAAATTTGCTTTATCCCATCAGGCAAATAGTAAAGCACCTGGCTTTGATAATTTGGACGCTATAATTGTCAAGAATATCTGCAATAAATTTCCAGACTTAGTTTGTGCTATCTTTAATAAGTGTATTGCCTTGGGACATTTTCCGGAATGCTGGAAAGCAGGAGTCGTCATATTTTTCAGAAAGCGAAACAAATCAGCTAATTCACCCAGAGGGTATCGTCCTATCACTTTACTCTCCATTTTTGGTAAAGTCTTGGAACGGATCATTAAAATCCGTGCGATGACCATTCTGGAATCTAAAATTTTTTTCTCAGATATGCAATTCGGATTCAGAGAGGGTCGCTCAACGTGACTGCACTAGCTACACTTAAGCAAATTGTTAAGGATGTTCTCACCAGAAAACAGTATTGCACGATTGTGTCCTTGGATATTGAAGGCGCATTTGACATGGTATGTTGGAACATTTTAGCAGAGCTCATTGATGATTTGCCTATACCAATTTATTTGAAATCAACACTGAAGAATTATATGTCTAATAGAAAAATTGGTTTCCGTTATTCGGATGCCATTAAGTGGTTCACCGCCTTTCGTGGTTGTCCTCAAAGTTCATGCCTTGGTCCGTTCATCTGGATTATTTTTGCAGACAAAATTATTAAGGAATATAAGAAAAGACATTCTCACATTATATCGTATGCAGATGACTTTATAGTTATTAAAGGTGCGGATACAAGACGAGCTCTCGAGTTGTCAGTTAATGACTCTGTTAACACTTTTAATAGAATTTGTAACAGTCTTGAACTTAATTTAAGTGTTGATAAATGTTTAGCTATGATGATGGGAAGATTCACGTTGGAGAACAGACGCCCAATTTTTAAGCTGAGAGGCAATTCAATTCCAGTTAAAGAACACATTGTATATCTGGGTTTTAATTTAGATAGCCGTTTCAACTGGTATCACCATCTGGATATTGTTCGAGAGAATGTTCGAAATTTTACATTTGGCATTAGAAAGACTGGTCATCGGGATAAGGGACTTGCCACTTATTATAAAAAGCAATGGTATCGTTTGGTAATTGAAAAACAGATTGCTTACGGTGCAGAAGTCTGGGTGAATGATTTGAACTCTAATGGTGTCCAAAGATTGAATTCATGTCAGAGAATTGGACTCATGTAAATCATCAAAACATATCGAAATGTTTCCACTGAAGTTTTACGAGTAATAACAGGAATCATGCCAATTTTAATCACTTTGAGGTGTAATGCTAAGAAGTATGCTGTGTTACATAATTATGATAATATTAAACTTGATAACGTAGTTATTAAGGGCAAGGATTTTATGAATAAATTAAAAACATTTGATTTTCCAGATTTTAACCATCTGCAGAATCTTCATTTTATAAAAGATGTGACAGACAGTGTTCCAAAATCGCTCTATCCAATCATATATACAGATGGTTCTCATATGTCAGAGGGTACATCAGCAGCATACACTGTATTTTATAACGGCCGTTTCATTATGGATTATGGTATCAGTTTAAAGAGCTATAATACTATATATCAAGCAGAACTATCAGCAATCAAATTTGCGATAGACTGGTTTATGAATTCTGACTTCAACTATGCAATTTTATACTCCGACAGTCTGTCTTCAGTATGTGATCTGCAGAGACTTTTTCCGTCAAATATCATTATCAAAGATATATTTAATATATTAAATTCTAATCGACATAAACAGATTTTAATCGGCTGGATAAAGGCACACGCAGGTCTGGAGGGCAATGAACGTGCAGACAAGATAGCCAAAAATGTTATCTTAAAAGGGTCAGCGAACGTACATGCCTCAGTTCCGTATCCTATTTCTTTTTTGAAACGACATTTAAAACAAAAATCCATTGCAGACTGGCAAAATCAATGGCAGACAGCTACAGTTGGAAGAGATACGTATGCAGTTCTTAATAAAGTTGACTTAGATTTTCTTTGCACAAAAGAAGTGGTACAATTTTACCTTACAGGTCACGGAAGCTTTCCATCCTACTTATTTAATATAGGTAAAAGACCTTCGGATCGCTGTGATTGTGGCTCTATTGGAAATGTGAAACACTATATTTTCGGTAAATGCAAACTCATGATCCATCATTTTAAATTTGATAGACATTTATCTTATAGATAGAATATGAAAAAGACTCTTATGAACTGTTTAAATTACCATAAACTTAAGGACAATTATAATATTTTGAATGGACTCTATTCAATTATTCGTTATAAGTATTGATGTGTCAGCCTAGTATTGATGTCAATGCTATGAATTTATAGTCAGCTTTCTTTATCTGTAATTTAAACTCAGTGGATTCAGTTTTTCTCATCTGTAAATATCATTATTCTTGTTGTAATTCTTTATTTATTTGTACTTTTAATTTGTCTTTCTTTATACATATTTTTTTTTTTTTTTTTATTATAGCGTATTGACAATGTTTGTATTAATGTTTGTTACTATTATTAATGTTTGTATGCCTTGTTACCTGTTTAATTTTAGTTAATTATTATATAATAATTTGTCGGGTTGGCAGTTGGCGATGTTGCCTGTTTACTGCATCTGTAATTTTTCCAAAACAGATTACTATTTTAGTTGTAATTTTTATTATTGTTACTATTTTCTTGTCAGTTTGTGCGTTGTATATTGCCTTTGTGTTCGTTGGATGGTGGTAGGGACTTTTCCCTCGGGACGTAAAAACCCATAAACCTAACGGTTGGGGTCCCAGTGGGGTGTCTTCTTGTCTTCTTCTTGTTTTAACTGACAATCTTTTTCTTGGTAGTCTTCTTATAAATAAAAATATACATTCTTTCTTTATTTTGAATACAGATTCTTAAAAAGGCCGTTTTAAAGTGTCTTTTGTTTTGAACTTTCATGTTCAAAATTCAACAATAACAAGGGTATGTCAATTAATATTGTAAAAATATGTATAAATATTATATCCAACAACAATTAAAATGTCAATGCGGATGTAATACATTTTATTGTCATCTGAATCTTTATCGTGGTCGTATTTTGTATAGATATCGATAGCGATGGCTATATTTTAAATAAAATTCAGACTCATTAATAACTTAAAACACATGTTAAATAAAAAGTGAACAGTATCATTTTAATTAAATCTTCATGTTTTCAAAACTGTTTGTAGAACAGAATAAAAATGTGCAAACAAAACCAGAATGTTGCCATTTTCAGAAAAATAAACTGACACGAAAAACTGCTAGACTCTGCTTTGACAGACGACAACAGCATAGCAAACGATAAAATTAATTTTTAACAGGTACCTAACCTAAAAATCTTTTGTTTGTTAAAACTTTCACCAGACTTTATTATCCTATATTGTGAATAACTTTATAACGTTACGAAAATTCAGGAAAGATCAAAATCAACAAAGTATTGCTCTTATGAGTTTTAAAAATACATCTTTTCTGAAACAAAGATTATAATACCATTTTAACAACAGAAACGTTTTATTTAAGTAAGAAAAAGTCATTTAATAAAGATGAGATCCGGAAACAAAATAAGAAAACGATATTTATTTTACATTTCGCGAAATGAATTAAAATGTACATGAATAATAAAGTCGGTTAAATCGTTTGTCATATTAAAGAAACTTGTAAACATAAGAAAAATAATTCATCTGATATATTTTTTAAATCTTTTGTTGAAATATAAATATTTCAAGGAGATAAAAATTTAACATTTCTTTCAAGGAATAATTTAGAGCCTTAAAATAAAAATAAAATCAATAAAAATAAGTTTCAAAAGATTTTTTTTTTTTTAATTTAGGGAATTTCAACAAAACTCATAATCAGAGTTACATTTGTATCATTTATTCATTTGAAAACACATCTGGATCAACTAAACTCGAATAAAAATTCTCGCATTTCTTTTGAGTTAAGAATTTACAAACATTTCTAAGCTTATTTACAAAAGAAAACAACTTTGATAATTTAACTTAAAAGTGATCAAAGTAATTTAATAAAATCGAAGCTTTTAATGTTTTAAAGAATACCGCCTACGCACTTTCATTTAAATGTTGATTATTTGTAAATAAAATCTTATTTTAATGTGTTCTAATATGTTTTATTTAATTAAGCAGAAAAGAAATCTATACATAATTAAAAAATATTTGAATTTCACCAATAATATTTAAATGAAAAAAAAAAAAACAGTTTTCTGTACTTATGCACTTGATTTAATTTACAATGTTTTCTCGGTAATTGCAGGAAGCTTCTTAAAAATAAAAATATACATTATTTCTACATTCATAATTTATTTTTTCAAAATATAATTTTAAATCAATTGCTTAATATCAGTATTGTTTTAAAATTTAAAATATCATGAATATTTTTTTCCATGATACACTGTAAAATAAAGTGTTGATTTTACAATATAATACAGGCAGCTGAGGCGCTTGTTTAAACGATAAAATTAACAACAATAATCCTTAAAATTAGCAAGTAATGTACCGTTAAGCAGTGAGATACTGTTTAATTCAATTATATTGCAGTATGTTACTGCTTTTTTTTTTAAATGTACAACTTTGAATATATTTTCAGTTCGTTTGTAATACAGAATCATTAAAAAACATAAAAATTCTAGCAATACCTTCATAACATTTTAAAATATTGATGTGTTTTGTCATCTAGTTAACGAAATTTCATACTTACGTCAGACATTGTATACTTAATTTAATTATTATGTTTCAGTTTCATTTTTACTGTATACTACTATTAAATTTACCTGTGCACTGAACTAAAAATTTCACAATATTTTCAAATTTAACTGAATTTTTTTTCAATATATCAAAATGTGTAATTTTTTTAATTAAAATTTGCCATTTTTTAAATATTTGAATACCTATAAAATAATTATATCATCACATAGAGCTTAGATTCTATTTTAGAATATTGTGAGGAATATGGAAAATTTTCTGACAAAGTATTGAAATTTAACAGACAATGAGATAACGGAAATATTTATTTTCCTGAAATCACTTTAAAGATTTCTTTTTCATATTTCTTATCTATAAAATAAAATGTCTTCAAAAATTAACTAAAGTATTTTTAAATATGTCAAAAAATGTAATTTTTTTAATTAAAATTTACCATTTTCGAAATATTTGAGCACTTATAAAATAATTATTCATCTCATAGGGCTTAGATTCTATTTCAAAACATTGTGAGTAAAATAGAAAAAAAATGGCAAAAAATTCTCAGGCAAAATTTCACTGAAATTCTTTTAAAACATTTTATGAATTGACGTTTATCAAAAAATGAGATAACAGAAATATTCATTTTCTAGAAATCGTTTTAAAGATTAATTTTTCATGCTTCTTATCTATAAAATACAACATATTAAAAAAAACCTGAAGTATTTTTAAATATGTCAAAATGTATCATTTTTTTTAATTAAAGTTTACCATTTTTTAAATATTTGAGTACTTATAAAATAATTATGTTATCACATAAAACTTAGATTTTATTCCAGAACTTTATAATACGGAAAATATTCTGGCAAAATTTCATGGAAATTCATTTGAAGCATTTTATGTATTGAAGTTTATCGAGCATTGAGATAACGAAAATATTTATTTTCCAAAAATCACTTTAAAGATTTCTTTTCTATGTTTCTTATCTATAAAATTAATCCAGAAGTGTCAATTAAGGTTTATTTATGTGTTTATGTAAAAGGTTACTTTTATCAATTTTATGGCTTTTATATCTTTCAGATACCTACAAAATCAATCTTACAGTGACACTTTTATGTAAGAAAAGTAATAAAAAGATGCATAGAAATATTGTTTATGTATCACCTGGCTTTCCTACGCACACTTCCGGAATTTGATTCATTAGTTTCTGTTGATAAAATTGTTTTTAATTCCACCTTCAGCAATCATAAAAATAAAAATAGATTTGGAATCGTGAACGACTGTTCTTTTAACCCCTTTGCGACGAGAGCCTTTTATGAAATTTTTAATGTTTTGTGACTGGTTTAAAAAAAAATGTGCCTTAATAAATGCTCCGATGAAACAAGGCAAATTTTACAGTAAAATTTTAATGGTGGGGATAAACAAGGAATCTTAAGCCTTTTTGCCGGACATATACATGTCGCACATACCCAAAGTGTTAAATAAATCAATAATAATGATAATAATAATAATAATTTCAAAAAGGTTACAGAAACGGCTACTTTAAAGTAGGCAGACAATTTAATAGTCATTTATTCTATATTTACGAAGTAATCAAAGTTATATTATTCGTTTCACAAGCACACACTCGCCAAAATTTTCTGCGTTTGTGGTTTTTATAGCCTTAAGAAATATGCTCTTGAGATAACTACACATATTTCTTTTATAAAAAACTAAAAATAATAATATTTTATTAAAAATAGTTATGCAGGGTATTTCAGCACAGTTGTTACAAAGTTCCAGGAGAGATAGAGTACACCTAGGGAATGAGAAATCACATTTTCAATGCGTCGTCGAAAATGATTTCCTGGCGCGAAAGTGATGACACACATACACACACACAAAATTACACAAACAGAGTGAGAAAATATGTTTATAATTCTCAGTACCCCTCAAAATGCTGGGGCAATGCTGGGGAAAAAGTTATTGCTGCATCGTGTCAGCTGCTCGGGAAGTTTAGGCCACGTACGTTACTTTTGAGAACGTTAGATATTCCATGCGCCGGATATGTGAAGCCTACATTCGTAATTTCAAACACATATCCCGCAATGTATATGCATAATCGGATATAGACTCGGATATGTATTCATATCCACAAATTAAGGACAATGCCAGCTCCAGCAAAAAAAGTCAGAATCAAAACAAATGTGACATATTCACTAAGCCATACACACATCAAGACTTATTCATCATTATTCATCCGTTTATTATACAAAAAATAAAGAACGAAAACGATGGTGTATGTATGATACCATTCATAAAAACTACAGTCGTTGCTCCCCGAAACAATTACATAAGTATACCCCTTACAAAAACTTAACATTACATGATTAGTATGATGGTTAACACATTGTATGTCTTCCAAATGATCCAATACAGTTCGTATATCGCATAGGCATGCTCATACTAAATTATCGAGCTGATCTTGGGAGAAGATTACACAACTCAGCAAGCAATGTTCTCTGAAATTCTGGTACACATGTAGGAGGTAGTTGGCTGGCTATAGACCAAGCGACCAAGTAACGATCAAGCGTGTCTCACATATATTCTAACGGATTCAAATCAGGTGAGAATACTGGCTATTTGATACAGGTGATTTTCTCAGATTGAAAGCATTCGTTTATGATGTTTGATCGGTGAGGAAGGGGCTTGTCATCCATTAACTCCATTCAAACGCTGAAGCCATGGGATCGCTAAACAAACGGACATATTGTTTCAGAGTGATGTCCCGATAAATGTGGTCTGTCATGGTTTTGATATGAATATGCAGATCTGTCCTGGATTTTAGTATAACTCCACACCAAATGAGCAATCCTGCACCGTTGCTCACACTGAAAGGCGTCGTTCAGTGATATTGTTTTAATTATAACGGATGCCTGGCGTTCTCCATATGAAAGTCCAACGTGAATCAGATTGGAAGCTAAACGTGTACTCGTCGGAAAACATCACACAAGCTCACTGTGACCATATCCACAATTCATGCTCTCTACTCCAGGATACCGCAGGCCACAGTGAGTTGCCCTGAATGGAACATTTAACAGGCCTGCGGGCATATAGACAAATATTTTCCAAACGTCAGTACACGTTTTGTCTTAAAACAGTCGTACCCGTGGCAGAAAACAGCTGACGAGACAGGTGTGATGCTGAGCTTCGAGTTCTTATTTTCGCAGTTACTGCCAAATACTGGTCTTTTTTTAGCATAGGAAATCAGAAACGACCTGCACTGTAACGGCTACTGACATTTTCATCATGAGATGACTGGCCAATTCCAAGCTCCTTGGATATTTCCATCAATCGGAATAACGGGAATATGGGAATATTCCTCGGATATTCCCATATTGCCGTCTGCAATGTATGCGTACTCAACGCATACATTGCAGACGGCTGACAATTCTATCACGTAAAGAATCGTTCATATGCGTCCTCTGTATCATAACTATTCGTTTATAGAACTGAATGGCTTACAGAATGCTCGTTAATAATTTTATTACGTTGCCACCATTTCTTATATGGCTGATTCTCAAAATAGGGGACAATTTATGTCTTTCGGCATACAAAAAAAATTGAGAGGTTTTCTGTCATGTTTTTATATTTAGATATGTTTGTCTTAATATTATTCATTATTTGCACTCAAGAATTACTCACTTTTTAGTTAAAAACACCTTAAAATAACAGAATAAATGTTCAAAATGTCATTAGCATGGATGTCCACAGCAGCTGTGCCTTGTATATACTAGCTTTTTCAAGAGTTATTATCATACTTCTATAGTAAAAAAAAACTAGCCTTAAAAGGAATGACTCCTGGAATGATGCTGATGTGGAAGATTTCCGGAACTAACGAATCCGGGTTGTCCACTCCTTCCATGAGCCGAATAGACCAATCAGGAAAGGGCTCCGTCTATGCATCGCCGTAAGGGTTACCATAAAGAGAGGAAAGGTTACCATCGCCAACAATCGCCAAGTTTTTCGCCAACTTGGCGATATATCGCCAAATTTGGCGACCAAAATTAGTTGTCAAAAGTGACGACAACTTGGCGATAACTGTAATATTTCGCCACATTTTTAATTTCTTTACAACACCAGTCGTTTTATACATCATTTGAGAGGTTTGCAACTGCTTATTCATATCATGGCTAACTTATCATAATATAAAGGCTTGACATTCACCAAGTTTCCTTTGACTGCAGTACAGGGGGCGCTGAATTACATGATTTTCACGTTGGTAGCGCCATCTAATGTTAGAAACTGAAATGTTTTCCATTATTTCCTATGGGATTATTAGCAGTAGTATGCACCAGGTGGCGTTACATACGAGACAAAGTCATATAATAAGTTGGCAATTATAGGGACAATTTCAACAATAGATTTTCTCCTGAATGCGAGGCCTTGATATTATGATAAGGGGGCCTTGATTCATATAATGAATGTCTTGTGTGTTATCCCCCACTCTGCTCCCCGGGGGGGGGACACATTTTTAATTTCTTTACAACACCAGTCGTGTTACACAAGATTTGAAAGATCTGCAACTGCTTATTCATATTATGAATGTCTTGTGTGTCACCCCCACACTCTGCTCTCCCCAGGGGCGGGTCACATTTTTAATTTCTTTACAACACCAGTTGTGTGACACATCATTTGAAAGGTCTGCAACTGCTTATTCATTTTATGGATGTCTTGTGTGTCACTCCCACTCTGCCCCCCAGGGGGGCACATTTTCAATTTTTTACAACACCAGTCGTGTGACATATCATTTGAGAGGTCTGCAGCTGCTTATTCATATTATGGATCTCTTTTGTGTAGCCTCCCACTCTGCCCCCCAGGGGGGCACATTTTTAATTTCTTTACAACACCAGTCGTGTGACACATCAGTTGAAAGGTCTGCAACTGCTTTTTCATACCCTGGGGTATTGGCGAGCGCAGCAAGCAAGGGTAGTCAATAATTTGGAATCGCGAAGCGATTACGCGGGGGGTTGGCGAGCATAGCGAGCAGGGGGGCGGCGCCCACCTAGTGTTTATAAAATAAAACAAATGTTATTATTTCTTTAAATTAATCAAGGAGAGGTTTTATCCAACAAATTTCTTTTTAAAAATAAAATTATAGTACATAAAAAAAGAATTAAAGTTTGTCCTCCATATTCTATTTTCAAAACAAGGTCATACTAAAACAGCTGGTTATTAATCAAAATTTCATTTTCACATATGACAATAGTTTGAAAATATAAAGTTTCTCCGTGGCAACAAGTAGCCATTTTATCCAAGCCTGAAAATAGAAGCATGTATTATATTTTAAGAATAGAAGTTGAATATTAGGGGCGTACATCAATTGTATGTCATTAGAATGGATAATAATTTTCATGTTCATTTTATAATTAAAATTTTTATTTTACTTATTTGCATAGGACTTTTGTGTTTTAAAAAGCCCCAGAAAGGACTATTGCATTGTGATTATATTATGGCTCATAATCTTATTTAAATTAAAATTTGTCATTAGCATGGACAAATATCAATGTCATTAGCATGGTTTTTCTGTCCATGCTAAAGACTCATATGTGCATAAATGTAACCATTGCTTATATTGTATCTTTTATAAAGTATAATTTTACATATAAATGTAGGTATTGCATTTATGATCCCTAAAATATTCATTAAATCTGTCAGAAAATCACTAAGACAGCTTTTTACATTGTTAGTGTCAGAATGTTGCTCATGTAAACAAAGTTTGTTCTTTAGTAATGTTTTTATTCTCCTTATATGTATATATGTAAAATTGGAAACCATTTGCTGAAAAGGAAGGCTAATAAATGTAAAAAAAAATATTTAAACAGGAAGAAAATAAAAATTTCTTAATATATTTATTCAATGCAATTTGTTTTGTCATTAGCATGGCTCAAAAAATACTAATTATTTTTTTAAGTTAATTTTTAAATATTTAGCTCTGCTGACTACATATAAAGTATACCTAACACTATATTAACAACACCTATTTTTTTCAGAAATTTTGCTAACAGTAATTTTTTTAAGATTTCATTTTTGAAATTGTCCCCTATTTTGAGAATCACCCATATACGCCTCTCTTACACTGCCGTCATTGTGATGTACTATTGGCACCATCTGGTGACTTTTTGTAATTTACATATTCGTCTTGAAAAGTATGATAATTCTATAGGTGAAAGTTTTACTTTAGAACTCGATTTCCGTGTGAACCGGAATTATACTTAATTTATGTACATGAGTATATTATGTTAAAAATACTTTTCTTCCTGGACATAAAGAAATTTAATTAATCTACGAATAAAAATATTTATCATGCAGAGGAAAGCAAAGCGTTAAAAATACCTTTGTTGTTGTACATAAAAAAATAATTATTGATCTAAGAATAAAAATACTTCTCATGCACAAAAACGCATAAAAAAATCTTTTGAGTTGCGAAAAAATGCTCATTATTTTATAATACTAAGAGTTAAAAGATGTTTTAATGAAAAAAAATCATGAGGAAAATTAGATCTTTTATAAATAATGAGCATTTCAGCATATTAATAAATATTTAGTTTTGCTGCGAAAAAGTACTGAACAAGATCTTCTAAACGATTGAATAGGTATATTTTATCAAGTTAAAAAAGTTTCATACTCATTTCAGTCAAACACAACGAACCAAATCCATAGCAGTTGTAAGGAGATATATTCAAGGAATATTACTCTACTATCTAATAAGTTTTGCAAAGTACCTATCCTCATCCCCACCTTTGACTTTTTCGGATGGAAAGGGAGGCTAGATATCGATTTCTCATTTCTATTGCTCTTCTTTCATCCTGAGAATTATCGCACCGCCCAGGCGAAATACTACCTATGAACCTAGCGAAGAATTGAATAGGATGCTTCTGCTTCAAAGAAAATTTCTTTCACTAATGAAATATTACGAAGCTTTTCTTTTCATTTTTTTAATACTTTGTTAGTTTTTTTCTCTTATAAAGTTTTAAAGTGAATCTGAACTGAAGTTGAGAAAATTAGTTTAAATTATTTAATTACTTTTTTAAATATTTATGTTACGTGTATGTGAAATTGTAAATGTGAATCATACACAAAAAAGAAATTTTGCATTGTGTTCTAAAATTGTGAATTTAAATATAATTTATAAATTACATGATATACTGCATAGAATGTTACTGCTTTGTGCAGGGGCGTGCGAAGAGAAAACTGCGCCCGGGGCAAAGTTTCAATTTGGCGCCCCCCTCCCTCAATTTTTTCTTGTGACAGGCCAAAAATGATGTTGGTAATATAAATTGGCGCCCGGAACGACCGGCCCCTTCGCCCCCACCCCCTTTCGCACGACGCTGGCTTTGAGGCCTTATTTGTTATGTCAGAGATCGTGAGATTATGATCTCGAAATGCTAGATGGAATGTGCTGGGCTCGAACCTAATCACGCTCGTCGGCCCAATCTTGGATTTCCTTGCGTAAATACGGGTTAGGTTCTCTTAGCAAGACCCCCCCCCCCCCCCTTTGAGGGCACTCGCCCCCCTTAGGACCTATATTTCTCGTGTTGATATTTGGCCGTCCAAAACACAACCACAAGCCTTATTTATTTACAATAATGTAGAGAATTATCTACACTGTAAAAAAAAATAATAAAAGTTACTTGAATTTTTGTAGGAAATAGGGATTTCTCTCAAATTTTTAATGTAACGGTAACAGCAAAAATGCATGCAACAAAATCTGCTACCAGAAATGTTTCTGTTGCTGTTACATTAAAAGTTCTAGAAAATGCCAGTTTTTAGAAAAGGTTTAGTATCTTTACAGATTTTTTTCTTTACAGTGTAAAAAAAGTTTTTTCTTTATTACAGGTTTTTTGTATACAAGATAAAGAAAAATAGACACTATTTGAAATAATATATTATAGGAAGACCATTTAAGCAATTAGATTAAAGTTTTCGAAATTATACTGCTTTCCATTTAATACGACCGCAGATAAAACGACAACACGATTAAAATCAGTAATTTGCGCATTAAGAATGATTCAATTTGAGTTATATTTATTATTTCACATTTTACGAGTTTACAAGGTCTCGGAAAATAGGAGGTAAACATTTGTTTATTTCAATGTGATTTTTGGCTAAAATTAACATAAAACTTCAAAAGACATAATTTTCTTATATAAGTTATTCTGGGGTAATAACGCCATGTTAAGGTTCTACCAATTTTCACAGCTTTGCACGAATTTAACCTTACTTGTAATCATAATGTAATACTTTTATCATGTGAAATTTTATAATAACTAGAGTTATGTGCCCCACACTAATTTGGATTAGCTCAAACTTAAAGTTTAAATGTCGGCGTTATATTTAACATTCTTTAATAATTTTTTTAATTAAATTAATAAGATTTCCTTATTATCAATAATTCTGTGAGATCTCTTATTAAATTTTACACATGATTCATGTGGTTATATTTCTTTATCTTTATATTAGCAACAAAATTAACCTTTAACTGTAATTACCGCTCTCACTAAACGATTTTAACTTGTAGTTAAGAATTTAACTATAGGTACAACTGTAATTCTCTTCCGTTTGAAGTCCAAGTACTATCGTTAGAAATATTTAAATAGATTAAACTTAATTAAACTTAATCCTTAAAAAAAGTTTAGTGCATAAATAGTACTCGATGAGTTTTAATTATCGATCGCCTTTTAACCTTTAACTAATGGTACCGGTCTCACAGACCATTTATTTTTGCAATTTTTATAGTTTAACTTGTGATTTTCAGCTTAACTACAAACACTATCGAAATTATGTTTCATTTGGAACTTTAGTATTATTGCTAGACACTTTTAAATAGATGCATATTAATTATAATCGTCTTGTATAAAACGTTTAGTACAAAATACCATCCTATGAGTTAATCATGCCTTTTATTCATCTTTTGATGTTACGGTCTCACAGATCCTTTCACATTAGTTAAAGATTAAATATTGCAAATTATATCACATCAGTTAAAGGTTAAATATTGAAAAATTTGAAAAAGAGAACGCTGAGAAAGCGGACAGTTAAAATTCAGAATTCAATTGAACAATCAAGTGGGAATTTAATAGAAACATGATTTTGAAAATGTATGGATTAGAATACCGAAAACATTTTGATATCGTTTTATTTATAAAAGTTTAAAATAGTTTTTAAATTAGTATTAAAAAAAAGATCAGTTATGGGTATCGGACCCTCCCTTCCCTTTAATCTAACCATTTTAACAATGACAATGCTGTCTCACACGTAAGTAAAAAATAAACCCCTTTTGGGTGTAGTTCCACCACTTTAAGGAATCAACCGGTGTATTAATGCCAAGGATTGGCGTTATTACCCTGATATACTTATTGCGCAGTTCATATTAAACTACAAACTATCTTGCGAATAAATCCAAAATCATCTACAACATTTGGAAAGTACATGAAGTGCACCACAAATTTAAAAATTAAACAAAATATTTCCTAGTAAATATACAGTCATCACATCACAGAACTTACCTCGCAAATTATAGATCAAACATTAATTTTAGTTGCTTCTGAAAGTGATAAGACCTACAAATGAAACAAATTAACTTTAAGCTGTTGTTTGTGTTTCATATGACTCAGAACCCTTCTGCGCAGAACCCACAGGTGCCATTTTCCGGATTATTTCATAATTATGCGTAATATTAGCACTTGGTGTTATTACACCTCCTGGCGTTATTACACTAGAACAACTTAGTCTGCTTAAAAAATTAAGCACAAGCATGAGTATCCGATTTCTAAAGATTAATAAAAAGTTACAATAAATAATATTTAAAATTTTTTAAATTGTACAATTTTATTTAAATAAATGACATCAAATGCAATAAAAACAATTACATAATTGTACAAATATAATTTAAAATATGTTCAAACAAAGCTGTCTCAAAAGTGTATGCATAATGGCTAAAACAAATAAATTTTTGATTTTTAAAAAACTGTTAAACGCTAATTATTTTTCCGTGATTTTGGATTGGTTAAAATGAACGAGCGTCCATCGAAATTATTACTTTTTTTTAAATTTCAAGAGCAAAAAAAAGTACCTTTCTTTCTGAATGATTTTGGAAATCATCAAAAGATTCATACTGCTTTACATTATTATAAATCTGTCGGTTTAAATGCCCCCCCCCCCTCCTAAAAATGTGTAATAAAAAAAGTGTGGTTACTAAGATTTTTCTAGTAGATTTGTAGTCCAAGAATTTTTCATGTAACGGTAACAGAAAAACTCATGTGACCTTCCTCGGTTACATGAAATTTTGCTGTTATCGTTATATGAAAAATTCTTGGAATACAAGTTTACTAGAAAAGATTTAATAACTTTACAGTTTTTTTTTCAGTGTACTTGAGTTGTTTGTCGTTTTATATAATTTATCCAAATTGGTTCATCAGCAATTCATAATTAGAGCAATACTATGTATATGAAAAATATTAAAATAAATAAATTTACTAGAAAAATTTTAGTAACTTAAGGCCCCTGTCCTCGCTCAAAGAAACGCTTGCGAGCTAATGCTATTCCTATGGGGAAGCATTTTTCTAATAACTCTTTCGCATTTTGACATTTTTGAATAATTTTTTTTGCATTGGATAGCTGAGGTGCATGCCGACAGCGCACCTTTTTTACTTTTTTGATTTTGGTTACAGATATTTTCTACAAAGTTAGTTTCACTTTCAAAACCGGTTTCGAAACTGAGAGTGCTTTTTAAAAAAAATATCTGCAATCAAAATCGAAAAAGTAAAAAAGTTGGTCATAAAGTAAAAGTGTCGGCATACACCTCAGCTATTCAATGCAAAAAAACATTATTCAAAAATATCAAAATGGGAAAGAGTTATTGGAAAAATGCTTCCCCATAGGAATAGCTCGCAAGCGTTTCCTCGAACAAGGACAGGACCCTTAAGAGATTTTCTTTTTACAGTGCAGACATACTTAATCAGGATTATATCTAGAACTAAAGCTGGTGAACCAAAAATTTTAACATTTTTCTGTGAAAGCCACAGTTTTGTACAATGTAATATGTGGATTGAGGTATTATCTTGTGGAAAAAGCCATTCAGAACAGCCTAGAATGTCACTGACAGTAAAGAAATATAGGTATAGTGGCTCTTGATATTTTCGGAAATTTTGTTTTCCTTTTAGAAAAATCAGAGATATCTGTCCATTGAAGAGGAAAACCGCCAAACCATAGCAGACTTATCGTTATGCTGCCTGCCAAAAAAAGGTCTTGCTCCTTTCTTGGGTTGTGTCATTACGTGTTTCACTCACCAGGGCCATCATTTTTCTTATCATTGAATAAAACAGAAAACCTTTTTGACCCCGTAAGATATGTGTTTTTTATCCCACTTCATTATTGTTTTTTTGTGGTGCAGTTTGAGGCACAATTTGTGAATCATGTTTTACAGTTGATGTAATCACATTTTTAAAACTCATGTACAGCCAAATACAAATTTTAAGTAATTTTCATCAATGTAATTACGCTTGAAAATCACGACGTATTAAATATTCTACATGTACAGTCTTCTATGTACTATGTCTTTGGACAACAGTATATCAAGATTATTTTTAATTTACTTTATTGGCATTTTTTACCAAGGCACCAATCTCTGTATTTACCGATTTATCTGAAAAGTCGTTATATTTGGTCGTCTACATCTTGGTTTTGTTCAAATTCTCATTTATAGAGAATATTTGATACATACTTCATTTTTATCGATTTAAAATTTTAGAAATAGTTTTATTTTGTGATTTAAATTTGGAAACTTTAAAATCTTACCGTTGGTGAATTCTATATCCTTTGGTATTTTTAAAAGAGTGTGGAAATGATTTTTCCACCTTAATATTCTGATAAAACTACAATACGACGTTTTAAAAGGTTATTACACTCGTCCAATTCCGTATTTCTAAAAAAAAAAAAAATCGCATAAAGTGCTTAAATCTTTGAGACGGTATTTCTTCAAGAAAAAAGTAAATAAATAAAAGTTAATGCAATTTTTATTTTAACCAACAAAAATTGTTTATTTCATTTGATTTTGATTAAATATAGTACACTTTTTTTAAATTGGTTTCATATATTTTTTTCTTCAGTCTTTTTTAACCAGTCGAGAGCTTAAACTTTTGAGACGGACAATATAACACTGTTTTTTCTTATCTAAATATTACTACATTACAATATCAGACAAAAAAGTAGTAATTTATTAGTTTTATCAGGAAGAATTTAAAATTTTAAAGACATCCTCGCCCCCGCAAGAAAATGCAAAGTAACGTCTCAAGATTTTGAAGAAATGAAAAAAATATATATAAGAACTTTTAAATAACACCCTTTAAAAGGTTTACAACCAAACTATAAAAAAGGAAAATGCATAGAAGGAAACTTTCATTTATTTATTTAAATACATATTATGTTTTATAATAAATAGCTTTTACATGTCCCTAATTGCACAGTTAAATTGAAAAGGATATTTGAAATCAATAAATAGAAAATTGCAGTGACTTTTGTAATTGAAATGATCAATTACATTTCTGTACGTCATCCATTCTTGGGGAATTATTACTTCGTTTGAAGATTTTACTTCCGTATTATGATTTTGCCTACAGGAAAGATTCGTCTAAAGAAAATGACTTTCACAAAAGTAGGACTGAATATTTTATGTTAACTTTATGATATTAAGTAAATTTTAACTTTGAGAAAATTAAAGCAATTATTAGTGGTAATTAGTTTAATTATATGTGTTTAAAAAGATTTGTAATACCATCACAGAGTTATGTTTCATACAATTATTTTTATAATTCCGTTTTTTCTCGTATTAACAAAATTTAACTGCAACATTCATTTCAGTTTAAACTATGGAGGTTTTGAGTAATGGAAATACAGCGCCTACCCTTGTTTTGCAATTTTAACGCAATTCATTTAGAAAAGAAATATAGATAATTGTATTTAAAATAGCAAGGGGGGTTATGGTAAAGTTGTTAACTTTTTTAGCAATTTTGGACTCCCTTCCTCACTCGTTCGCATGATGTCATTATCAGTGTCTAAAAGATTTTTTTTCTTGACAATTTTGTCTTTATTCATCTTTTAAAACGTTTGTAATGATATGTATTGATTATTTGTATATTTTGCTGATTTAAACGAAGAAAAATTACTATTCTAATAAAAATAAATTCATAGCAAATAATATTTTAAAGAAATGCTTATTATTTAAAAACGTAGCTTTTTCTTCAATAATGTATTCAATAATAATGTCTTCTTGCAACTGCTCTTTGACGGGGAGGGGGTAAGCAGAATTTTAAATCATCAAGACAGGCGACCAATATTTTTCCTATTTTTTTAATATTTTTCCTATTTTTTTATTTTTTATAGTAAATATAACAAACATCACTTTGAACCGGGTTTTATCTAAAAACGTAATTTATCAACATATCGCAAAAATATAATAATATCGATCGATGAGGTAATCCATTTTTTGGAATAAAATGATTTTATAATTACTTAGTAGTTTTAATAAAGTCTTTGTATTAAAAAAAAGAAGATAATAGAATAATAAAAAAAGCTTATAGGCTATTTTAATGTAAAAAGTTAACATAAAATGAAAATTTTGGTTGTATCAAAAGTAATAACGGTATCAAAAGACAAATCCCTCACCCTAGAGATACCTTAAGATGTCAAGTGCAACAGCTCCTTCCCCCTAAAGTGATAACGTTTTATATGTACAGCCCCGAGTACTTTAGGAAATGATGATATATAATTCAGCTTTAATTAAAGAAATTGAGGAACTAAAGCTCTAAGAGATTGAATATTTTTATTCCATATTACTAAGTGTGAAATGTTATCTGTTTATTTCTATCAAGTCTGCAACAATTGTAAGGAAGTACTAAAAGAATATTACTTCATAACTCTCTAATGAGTTTTGCAAAGAACTCTATCTTCATCCTCACTCATGACTTTTGTGGATGGGAAGAAAGAATGGATATTATTTTTTTTCTATTTGTCTTTTTTCTCCACACTGCAGAGTGCTTTCGTACCTTTCGGGGAAAATACTACATAGAGCCTCAGGCTGCTTTCGCTTCAAAGAAAATTGCATTGACTATTGAAATATTCAGATACATTTTTCTACATTTTATCAGGTTTTCCGTCAGAAAGATTTTTTAAAAGAACTTTTTTTAATACAGAACTTGTTTTAAATGAATTTGTTAAAAGCGCTTTTAGCTATACAATTACTATTTTTTTTAAAAAAGGTATTTATTTTAAGGTGTCTTAGGGTAACAACACCAGGGTGGGTAATAATGGAAAGTGCTAAGATTATGCGTTTATAAAGGAATCCAAGAAATGACATCTACAGGTTCCGCGCAGAAGGGTAATTTGAATCACAAACAACCTTTAAAAGTTAATTTGTCCCATTTGTAGACCTTATCTCTGGAAGAAACATGTAAGAATCAACACCCGATCTAAAATTTGAGAAGTAAGTTCTGTAATCTAAAGACTATATGTGTTTATTAAGAAATACTTTTATTATTACCTAAATTTATAGCGTATTTAATTTATTTTCAAAATGACAAAGATTTTTGATATGTTCGTGAGGAAGTTTGTAATTTAAAATATATTACATAATAAGTCTACCACGGTAATAACGCCATTCACTGGCGTTATTACTTCGGCTGATTGTTTTCATATTGGGAGTTACATCTGACTTTTTTTTACAATTTTCTGCACGAGCAAGCATTATTGTCATTGTTGAAAACCAAAAAGAATACAAAGAAATTTACATGTCCTAAATGTTGGTAATTTTTTCATGCCTGATGAAAAAAATATCCAATGATTAATACTGCATCCCGATATTGTAGTTAATGGTAAATAACAGAAATTTAAGGCTATAAAGTTTATATCTTTAGAATTGGACAATTTACATGCCATTATTCTATCTTATCTTATAATTTTGTTCGCATGGTGTTATAACCCAATAATGTCAATTAGCATTTGTAAAGAAATCACGCCGTTAAGTTTTATGAATACATATCTGCTAAAATATTCTTTCTTGTGCACATAGTCAATAAATTGTTGTATCAAATCCTATATTTGTTCTAAAAAATATCTAACACTAAATCTCTATATATCTATTCGCTAGTCTCTACACTGTTAAAAACTTGTCCTAGTTTGAATCTATAGTGCTCATTAGCTGCCACCATAAGGCGGTGAAATCTTGTACCAACATTTGGAGCTTACTATGTCAACCTTATTCCAACTACTGGAACTATGTCTCAACGGGAGCTCTAAATATTGGTTCAAGGTTTCACTAGTTTCACTATCTTACAGTGGCAGCTATTGAGCACCAAAATTTGGTTCAAACTAGGACAAGATTTTTAACAGCGTAATATCTAACGTTTAAGCCCTGAGACCCCTTAAGGTGGCGTTAAAACCATGGGACACTTTAGATATTAAAATGAAATTCTACGCATACACACAAAATTTGCACTGAATTCTACATTTGGGAAATTAAACGTAAATAAAATAATAATAAAATAAAATACGCTGCATAAAACGTTGTTTGTTCTAGGCTTAATTTATTTGATGCAATATGACCAGTATTCTTTTTTTGTTGAAGATAATTATTTTGATTAAAAAAGAAATATATATTTTTGCTAGAAAAACAAGACAAAGTAATGGATATGTCTTGAATATTTGAAATAAATTATTTGAGGAAAAAGTATTTATAGTTAAATGGAAAATTTGAAATATTATTCAAAATAATGGGTGATGTTAGATACAAAAATTATGAATGAGTTTTTTCAAGAAATGAAATGAAAAACAGAGGTTTAAAATTATATAGCATTCTATTTGAAAAATTATGCACAATATTTAAACTTTTATTGAAAATTAAATATATCTTCTTCTGAAATCTCTGTTCCTCAGAAAAACTGAGTTCTTGGTCTCTGATTTTTTGACAGATATATTAACAACAATTTGGATCTTTCAAATGCGAAGAGGCATCAGCAGATGTAATAAGGTGCGTTTTAGATACGATACATTCGTAATTTTTATCAGTGCAATAATAGTGCTGCACATAAATAATAAAACTGAAAATTGAACTAAAATATAAATAAGTCCAGAGTATATAATTTTCCCCACTTTGCAGTCCATAATGCATAACTGCTTAATGTTAATTAAGATTACGAAAATAAAGAATGTTGATAAAAAAAACTAAGTAACTATACAAAAGAGTAAAATCTGTAACATTAAATAAGTGTCCCGTGATGGATGATGTCTCTCAATATTAAAAATTTGCAGCATTCTGTCCAGTCATTCGACCGTTTTCTGAAAAAAAAAAGGTTAAATAACAATAATTTAACTATATTGTGACCATAAAAGTGGCAACAATGTGGCGTTAAGTAGCGTTAAATTACGGTTCTGTAACTATTTTCGATAAAAATGGTCAATGACTGGACAGAATGCTGCAAATTTTTGACAGTGCTACGTAATCACCACAACTTACCATCTACAGATATATCGTCAAATATGACACATGAAAAATAGCAACATACCTTGTTACATAATAATGGTGAAATAAGTGTAAGATATAATGATATCATAAAATTCAAATTATAAATGTAAGTAAAATTGTTGTGAGATATTTTAAAACAGAAAGAAAAAATATTACCTGTCACTGAACGAATTTTTTTTTTTTTTTTTTTTTGGAAAACGTTTAGATAACCGCCACTTAACTCTTTCTATTCTGGTTATATATAGGGGAAAGGGGGGTTAGTGTGGACAATATTTTTAATTTTTATGATATAGATGGCTAAAAGCATTTTAAGAATTCAAAAATACCACTAAACTGAAGAATAACATTTTTTTATTTATTAACAAAAAAAAAAAAAAAAAAAAAAAAAAAGATAATGATAAATGCTGTTAAACAATGAGAAAAATGACAGTTTTTAACAGTCGTCTATGTGTCCACACTAACCCCTACATGGAGTTAATGTGGACAAAACCAAAACATGATGGGGGTTAGTGTGGACAGCTATTTAAAAAAAAATCTTTACAAACAATTGCAATTATTATCCAATTTTGTATTTATTTAGGTCATGTTGAAGTATAAGAGATTTATGGAGCGAACTGTACCATGAACAATCGCAGGTTGTGGTAGTTTAGCCATTATCTCCTGACGTTCTATTTGACAAATATTTTTAATATCAGGAAAAATGAAATGAGATGTTTGGTCTTTTTTCATAAAAATGGACTTTAAGTCGCTAAATCCATATACATTTCCAATTCTGCCCACAAAATACAAAATATTATTCTTCTTTTTCCAGCACAAAGTCATTTGCATTCATTTATTATCTCCTAAAATATTTGAAACTTCTCTTGGCCTGTATTTTTTTCCATCTTCTTTAATATCTAAATTTATGATGTGTATATTTAATCAAAAGGACCAGCTGAAAGTTGAAATAAAAATAACGTTCTGTTATCTAATTATTTTGTCCATAATTCTGCAAGATTAATGATGTTTGTTTACAGTCAGGGGCGTGCGAAGAGAAAATTGCGCCCAGGGCAAAGTTTCAATTTGGTGCCCCCATCCTCAACTTTTTCTTGTAACATACTAAAAATGATGTTTGTTTTATAAATTTGGCGCCCCCTAGATTTCCGTGACCGCCCTCTTCCCCCGTTTTACATAGCGTTGTTTACAGCAATGTAACAATGTTAATCTTGCTAATGCTAATCAATATAAAAATATTATTTAATGAATTAATCTATGAGTAATGCTAAATTAATCTAATAAAAATGTAATATTGCTGAATTCAAACAAAAAATGAAAACAACACAATAAATTTAACAATCAAAATACAAAATATGGAAAACAAGGAAGTGTTTACACTAACCCCATGCTGACATTTTATAGTTAGGCTTAATTTTTACTCACTTAAATAATTTTAATACTTGAAAGAAGGTTATTGAAAAAAAGAAGACAAATCACACTTACTTTTCAGCAACTTGTTTCAATGAATTAAAATTAAAAGTCTTTATGTTACTAAATAAAAAAGGATCATTATTGTTACTTTCCAAGCATGAAATTCAACTTTTAGCTACAACTAAAAAAACTTTTAATCTGTAGCTGCAGAATTGTTATCAATTATAGAGTACACTAATGCTAATTTAGGGAAATATTTAAAAAAAAAATCATTCCATTATTTAAGCTGCATTGTAAGTGTCTACTCTAATCCCATGTCCACACTAGCCCCCCTCTCGCCTATTGCAGATATTACTATCAGAACAGAATTAAATTATGGATATGTAATCGTTTTCTATAAAAAACAGTTTGTTGCAAATAGTTAAATTGTGTGGGGTATTTTAAATATGACTGAAAATTTAGAATAAAAGTAATTAAAGAAATTAAAAAAAAAATAGAGAGATTTATAACTCAATTATAGAAATTGTTGTGATTTTGTCTGGCAAATAAGTAATTTGTTTACTGATATTGGTCCTTACAGCGAATACTATGAAATCATCCAATAAATATATGGCATAAGTAGGACTTACTTAAAGTAATATAAAAAAGTGATGAGTTGACATTGGAATATATCGTGGCTTCAAAAGCACTGATAAATTGTAAAAAATATAATTATATAATCTAAATTGAGGGGGATCACAACCATAGCAGACCAAGTACATTTTGAAAAACAAATGAAATAAACCTTTCAGAAGGGCCCCATCAGTAGCCGAGGAGTTCTGATCTCCAAACTGGTAGACGGTATGTGCTGGGTTCGAACCGAATCGCGACCGTAGGCCGAGCCGTCTGGAGTTGTCCTTAGTTTTCTTAGAGCCTTGGATTTCCTTGCGTAAATACGCACTAGGTTCCATTAGAAAGCTAAACCAACTAAACATCATTGCCTTCCACCTACGGAGAACACTCCACCTCCACATTTGAGCCTATATTCCACGTGTAGATAATTGGCCGACATAAACACAAACAAACAAACTTTTAGAAGGTGTATAAAATCTGTAAACTAAGTCTGTAAATAGATGTTATATATGAAAAAGTATGTGAAAACTAATTTGGATTATTGTTTGAGTGGATAAAACAAGTTCTATGCACTTTCTAGATGCAAAATCTCATTTTTTTGTTTTCAAAATGGACTTGGTCCATTCGTGTAAAACCCTCAATTATCAATGCGAAATAAATAAAAAGTTGCATAATTCGTGCTTATACAGAATAACATTGGGCATAAGATACTGTATTTAAACTAAATAACGCGTATCATTACTATGCAAAAATGTCTTTACGTAGTGTCAATGAACCGACAATGATGATTGTAAAGATATATTTTGCAGAACACAGCTACAAAATAGCGAAAACTTTAGAGAAGGATGTTGATGTAACGCAAAGTTTAGGTTGAAATAAAAGTGAGTAATTTAATATTGTATGTGATTTCACATCATAATTTCATTTAATGTTTTAAAAGATATTTTTATTATGAAATAAACATGGATATTTTAATGCAATTCCATTCTTATTTACTTTACAGATGCAGTTTCTAGCTATCAAAGGGCTCAAGGGAATTTCTAAAAAGAGCTAGATTTTAAACAAGCTGCCAAGAATATTGAAGCTAGTCGACTAAACATCATGAAAAGCCCAGAGGAAATAAAATATTCATTCAATACATGGTGAAGTAAAAGGATTAAATTTTGCGGGACGTCACTCTAGCAAATCTGATAAAAGGCCAATGGAAGAGTATAAGGTCAATATTAAATTCAGAGCTATGTAATTGTTGAGCATGAGGGAGGAATTCTCCAAGTACTATTGTTACTATTAAGGTGGATGAAGAAGTCGAAATAAACACAATGGTAGATGGTAGTTCCAGAAGATATCAGAGATGTATAATAAAACATTTTATGAATGTAACTAAAGATATATCTATCAACTTTATTGTTTTAATAAACGAAGACAGAATTTTTGTAAAAAATAAGAAGTAAATAAATAACCTCGTGAAAACTAAAAACATTTCATTAAGGAATTTTTCAGGTTTAACAGCTTAACTGATCAATATTTTTGATAAAAAAAAAAACTTTCAAATAATGTCTATTTTTTATATCTCTTACAGAATCTTTAATCTTTTATTACCGGTTTTTCAAAACAGACATTTTTTGTCTAATTGAATCAGAAAAATCCTCATATCAAATAATATAAAATTTAGAATAAAAAATTGCGGGTGAGAATAATAAATCAAAATTAGAATATGGTTGCGTATACGTGGTACGGGCAAATCACGATTGGCAAAAACTCGTTGCTCGTATGACGTATGAATGAATCAGGGAAGAGGTTAAATAATATTTATTTGATTTTAAAAAATAGAGTGGTATTCTATGCAGTATCACAATTGGTAAATACAAGGAACAACAACGGCGTTCCAGATATTCCTTAAAATAACATATAATTAAACATCGTTTTGGCAAATTCGATGCTGTTTTGGTCACTCATTTTTGACTCCTTATTTATTAATCGTCAAAGAAACTGTTAAGCATATTAACATTGAGTAATTCTTCATTTAATTATAATGTAGTTTTAAGTTACCCCATTATAGTGATTTTATATTAACGATAGCCCAGTGAGATGCTGAAGGCAGTGGAGTTTCCACAAATATGCTCATTTAAATATTACATTTTAGATAATTTTAGGTAAATTTAAGAGTACATGAAACATAAACTAGTTCAAATTTTTGAGTTTTTAATTAACGGCCTAAAAAATAGGGCTAAAAGTCTATGATACCAAATGATTATATACCTAAAAGATTATGGTGCTAGATGATTATAGACGAAAATATGATGGTGCTTAATGATTATAGACCTAAAAGAATATGATGCTAGAAGGTTTTAAAATAACAGATTTTGCACATGGTGAGTGTATATAAAAGGTTCGTATGGGTACCGTTAGTTTTCCAGATCTTCCAGGTGAAATATCAGCTTTTTTTTTTTTACTTTCTTCTATCTTCAATAGAAGAAAGTATTGTAATAGAAATTTTTTCCGACGGATTTACACGTTTTAGGGTCAAAGATTCCAAAAAATATGTTTTTACAAAATGTCTGTCTGTCCGTCTGTCTGTGTGTCTGTGTGTATGTCGCCATTCTACCATCAAAAAGTGTATGAAGTCATGCATAGAAATGCACCAAATCTTTTGTGAATATTTCTGGATGTGGCAAGCAGGTCCTCCTTCAGTTTTGAAATATTCCGCCTGAAGGGGGCGCTGCAATCGCGATTTTTGTGCCATTTTCAATATTGTACCGACCAAACGTACATGAAGTTATGCATCGAATTGAACGAAATTTTTTGTGTAAGTGTATGACTATAGCGAGTTGGTCCTCCCTAAATTTGAAAAAAAATCCGTCGGAAGGGGCCGCTGCAATCGCGATTTTTGTGCCATTTTCAATATTGTACCGACCAAAAGTATATGAAGTTATGCATCGAATTTAACCAAATTTTTTGTGTAAGTGTATGATTATGGCTAGTTGGTCCTCCCTGAATTTGAAAATAATCCGCCGGAAGGGGGCGCTGCAATCGCTATTTTTATGCCATTTTCAATATTGTACCGACCAAAAGTACATGAAGTTATGCATCGAATTGAACGAAATTTTTTGTGTAAGTGTATGGTGGCTAGTTGGATCGCCCTGAATCTGAAAAAAAAATTCGCCGGATTGGGGCGCTGCAATAGCGAATTTTATGCCATTTTCAATATTGCACCAAATAAAAGTGTATGAAGTTAGCTCTAGAACTGAACTAAATTTTTTGTATATGATTATTTTTTGGTAAGGCAAATAGGTCCTTCCTGAATTAAAAAAAAAAAAAAGTCTGCCTATCATTTTATTGTCCATCGGCTCGTGCAGAGGCGAAAATTCGTTTTTACTCCGATTAATTGATTGAAGCAGAAATTTAAGGTGAAAATCAAAGTTGGTATGGTATTGAATTACAATTGTTTAAGCATTAAAATGAGTAACTATTTTTTTAAATATTAAAATGTACGTATGTAATAGAAGAAAGTTTTGGGATTGGCACATCCAACTAGTTTTTTAATAAAAAGATAAATCTAGTTCAAACACGCGAAACTTCGCCTTATTTAAAGAGACGTTTAATAAGAAAATACTGGTACCGAAGAATATCCAGGTCTTAAAATTCTTCGGTTTCAGTATTTTCTTATAGAAAATCCTCCTTAAATGTAATTAAATTTCACGCCTTTGAACTAAATTTACTTTTTTTTAAATTAAAAAATACTGATATTTCACCTGGAAAAGAGCGGTATCTGTACGATAGATATTTTTTGGCTTTTTTGTAAAGGTGTTTCTTCAAGCTTTGGTACATTTTTATAAAATTCTTTTTTTAGATAAATAGTTGAAACTTTTTGTGTGTCTTATTTGTATCTTTAAAAATAGAAATTACACATTATAGGTTTAGGTGAAAAAAAATAAGAAATATGTTCTTAAATTTTTAAAAATTTCCAAAGTTTTTTAATAAATTTTTTTAACTTTATATTTTCTAAGCCAAAATGAAGATTGCTTTTTATTATTCTCAAATGTTTTCTGACACCACATCAATTTTTAAGGCGGTATTTTCAGCAGCTTTTAGTTAATTACTTCTTATAAACTAATTGATGAATGAAATTAATTTATTTGGATTCTTATATGGACTATAATGTGTACATTCACTGAGAAAAAAATTATATATCTATTTTTAAGTAAAATACAAGATATTAAATGTTTCGCAAAAATTGTTTCATTTTACTTGTTGAGATGTTCCACATGCCCTTGACCCTTTAGAGACGAGCGATCGGTATATGCGCGCCATGTAAGGTGCTCAAAATGCTAGATCATTCTCATAAGTAAATTTTTATTGTAAAATTTGCCTTATTTAAACAGAGCATTTTCAGATTCAATTAGGCAAATATTTCGGTTTTGAAAAGCCGATGATAAAAGATGAAAATTTTTGTAAAAGTCGCTCGTTCTGAAGAGGTTACGGTAATACCGTTCAACAGTGAACATACCTCAAGTAATAATGGCGAAATAATAAATAAGACAATAAACATATAAATTAAACAAATTATAACAAATACAATCACAGCATCTATAATTATGTGTGTTAAAATAAAATTAACCGTGCTTTATATTTTAACACAGTTAGTAAATAAATAGAAACTGTGTGGCATTTTATAGATGTAGATGATTAATTGGAAAATGGCATTTCTCAGCATATCGATAATTCATTTTATAATAGCATTTTTCAGTTCTGACTTTTGTGTTTGTGTTGTTTTTATCGCAAATGTATGACTTAAAATTATTTGAATAAACTAAAATTTCTGTACCTTTCAAAGTACAGTCTATATAAAAAATGTTACAGATGTTTTCATTCCATAAGAAACATTCAAATTACGATATAAATTTCGATATAAGAACGATTTAAGAACAACTGCATATTTGCTTCTTACAAATAAATTAGTGAAGATAGACTCGTCATGCAATTGATTTTAAATTGCCGCAACTGGCGACTATTTTTATTTTTTATGCATATCATTAGTTTTAAAATATTGCATTTGTCTTAGATTTCTTCTGAAATTATCCTAGAAATGTGTTATAAATTTTCCGATTTTAAAAGGAGCATTAGAAAAAAATAATTGCCAGTTTTTAATCAAAGATAAATTTGTATTCACATAATTAATTTTTTTTGGATGTTGCAACCAACTTGAGTTGTTTAGCTTTTATTGAAATCAAAAGAAAATTTACATAGAACATATTTTTAATTTAGAGGAGTGTTAAAACCAAACATGCGATAATTAGAACAGAATTTTAGTTTAAAATTACAGATGAACACTTGTGCCAATTATTATAATTCTATTTAAATATGTATATTCTGTTTCATGAATACGTAATTATTTTTAAGAACATTCTGTCGAATATAATGCATATACAACTTTTCTTCGCTACAAAAATAAACTTGTTCATCAATGTATATTTATTATTTTACTAAGAGTAATAGTTCTATATGAACATTAATTTTATCCACTATTTAAAAATGTATACGCTTCAATATTATCAGGGTGTTTTTGTAAAATGCTGGGTACATCTTTATTACAATGATGAACATGTACTATAATAAAGCTATATTTTAAAAATAATGTGACGGTAACTAAAATAATTGCTTAACTTAATAAGAGTGTATTTTTAGCATTTTGTTAGTCCTTGATTTCATAATAGGCTATAATTAATTATGGTTAATGTAAAACAACTAGAATATTAAAATCTTTTTATTATGAGCGGTGCTTGTAAACCAAGCTATACAAGATTGATAGTTTAATAATAAATAAGAATTCCAAAAACATTGACAAAACTCATAACAGTACAGAAAAAAGTTTACGTGATTGGAGCTATAAGATTGGCACGTACCAAACATGACATATTTTTCTACCATTTTCCACTTGTTTTTATGATAGAATATGTTTAGTTGTATTTCTTTTTTAGCATTTATATTTTTCTTTTAACAGTTTGTGAGAAAAGAAACTAGCATAGTGGTGAAAAAAAACCTGTCTTTTATAATCATCGTAATGTATATTAAATTGTGGTTTTATTCTAAAATATTAAGTGGTCTCAAAACTCTTCAACTTTACCCTTGGTTTCACAATAGGCTATAATTAATTCTTATTATCGTAAAACAACTAGAATCTTAAAATTGTTTTATTTTTTTTTTAAATAAATATTATTTATTCTGTGTTATGAAAGTATTTTCCGATATTTTTTTTATCTTTTTAGTTTTAATGTACTTTAGATTTCTTCATCATGCAATTTTCACGAAGGAGCTATTAATACACATCTTTGATTAGACATATTAGACTGTGAGATTTGCTTGTAAACCAAGCTTTACAAGATCGATAGTTTAATAATAAATGGAAACAGAAATCAGATTAAACTAAATTGGTGTTCTACTTATTAAGTTAGTACTTTCAAAAATATTGACAAAAACACATAACTGTACAGATAAAGTATACGTGACTGGCGCTATAAGATTGGCACGTACTAGACATAACATATTTTTTTCTTCCATTTCCCACTTGTTTTTGCGATATTCTGCGATTCAGTTGTATTTCTTTCTTAGCATTTATATTTTTCTTTTAACAGTTTATGAGAAAAGAAACTAGCATGGCTGTGGAAAAAAAACTGTCTTTTAAAACCATCGTAATGTGTATTAAATTGTGGCTTTATTCTAAAATATTAAGAGGTCTCAAAACTCTTGAATTTTACCCTTGTTTTGCAATAGGCTATAATTAATTCTGGTTATCGCAAAACAACTAAAATCTTAAAATCATTTTAATTTTTTCTAAAAAACGAAATAAATATTGTTCATTCTGTGTTCAAAAAAATATTTTGCCACATTTTTTTCGATCTTTTCAGTTTTAATGTACTTTAAATTTCTTCATCATGCAATTTTTACGAAGGAAATATTAACAAGCACCTTTAATTAAAGACATGTTAGACTGTAAGTGGTGCTTGTAAACTAAGCTTTACAAGATCGATAGTTTAATAATAAATGGAAACAGGAATCAAATAAGCTAAATTTGTGTTCTACTTATTAAGTCAGTGCTTCCAAAAATATTGACAAAACACATAACTCTACAGAAAAAGTATACGTGACTGGCGCTATAAGATTCACACGTACCAGACATAACATATTTTTTCTCCCATTTTCCACTTGTTTTTGTGATAGAACATGTTGAGCTGCTTCTATTTTTTAGCATTTATATATTTATTTTAACAGTTTATGCGAAAATAAACTAGCGTGGTTGTGGAAATTACAAAACTATCTTTTATATTGGAAAAAAAAACTAAAAACAAGTGTGTAAGGAGATTGCAGATCACACAGAGGGTTTTGTTTAATATTTCTTTCAAAACAACTTATCCTTTAATTAATAAATCCAAGCTGTTAATTTATAATTATGAAATTCTTACATAGAAGATATCACCAATAAATTTGATTAAAAAGTAATTATGAAATGAAATTATTTATTTTAATGAAATTAAAAATGTTCATATCAAATTATTTAAATAAAATCCAAAATTCCAAATTTTTAGAAAATCCGAAGTAAAAAAAATTAGCGGGGATATTAAATAAAATTTTTTAATTTCTAAAAACGAAAAAATTGTTTGAACGAAGTTTAAAATGTTGAATCATTAATAAATCGCAATAGTTTTTAAAATGGGAAGAAAATTCAATTACAGAAAATGTTATGAATGTCAATGATAAACAAATATGTACAAATAACCCTTAAATTGTCAAAAAAGGCAAAATTTATTTTATTTAAATTCAACTTAATATGAATATAAGTTCCAGCAGCCAGGGCTCGATCACAGGACATTCTATGTTTGCTAGCGCGATGCTTTCAGTCCAAGCTACGATGGCTATACGCAAAAACTGCAACTTAAGATTCTGTTTTGAAATTTAAATAGGGAAAATGAACGGATGATATTGCAAAAATTAATTTAATTAAAAATAATAGACTAAAATAATAAAAATAATAACCTTTATGATTTTTTGTGTCACAAAAGGTGTTCAGCTGTAAGTACACAAAATTTGATGTCTCTGACCTATGCCGTTTTTGTGTATATGATCTGTGAGGCAGACAGACAGACGACAAAGACGAATAAGGTTTCCTCAAATGAACAAAACCCTAAAAAAACATTTTGAACATTTAATATCTTAAAATGTATATGATTTTCAAACACAATTTTTATTGGGATGAAAGATATATGTATGCTCTTTCATTTCACGTATTTTTTTTTAACTGCAAGATACAGAATTAGCATTCATAAACGGCTACAAACTGTCAGACATCTGACGAACAGAAAATTGGTATAACAATTTAAGCACAGGGTTACAAAATAAATATTACAAGCAAAATGAAAATTTTGGTGTTTACTTATGTTTCAAATCTGTATTCTGAACCTAAAAAATTGCATCTAAATGGCCTCGAAATTCAAAGTACCTTTGAAAAAATATGCAACCAAAATCGAAAAAAAAAAATAGTTTTATTAAAAATACCTAAATTTAAACGAGAAATTTGAAAACAACTTTCCCACTGGTTTAACATTACGTAACGGGTGTTTTAAAATGAGTGAAAAATCTCGTTAAGGCCCCACAATAGTCACTGAGAAAATCCCGGGTGATAATGTAAAGCCTATGGAGGCATTCTTTTCAAATATCTCGCCCAAATTTTACATTTTTGCACGATTTTTTTTACATAGGATAGCTGAGGACGATCTATAACCGGCGTAGTTTTTACTTTTTCGATTTTGCTTATATATTTTTTATATTATGATAAGTTCCTGTTTCAGAACCGGTTTAAACCCGTTTTGAACGTTAAAGTAATTTTTTTTTAAAATCTGAAACTAAAATTGAAAAAGTAAATACTAGGCCGGTTGTGGATCGTCCTTAGCTATCCTACGCAAAAAATCAAGTAAAAATATTAAAATTTGAGCGAGGTATTTGAAAAGAACGCTCCCATAGATTTTATCATCCGGGTAGCATTTTCAGAAAGAATCACGTTTTGAGCACTTTATCGCCAGAACAACGATTGGCATGGAAATGAAGTCAATGCTACGCACCCTTTCTTGTTTGTGACGTCAAACGCCTAGCGAATAGCAACCCTTCCTTCTGCAAAGAGATCGCGCTTATTGTTTATTTGTTTTCCCGAAAATGTTATCAAGCAAAGAGGAATAATATGAGGAAATGTTATTCACCGATGTTTACGACTAAAACATAGTTTAAAACAAAAAGCTTTTTCAGATTAAAATGCTTTAAATTTCACAGAACATCTAAACATAGTTTTTTTTCCTCAATTCAAAAATATTACTTAATTAACTCGCTATGTTCGAAAAGATTAAGAAGTTAATTAAAAACAGTAGTAAAGATTCGCTTGTAATAAATATAATAATTCTATTAATCATATGTTTTATGACACATTTGAGCTTAGTTTATTTTGTGTTTGGCGATGCAGCTAGCTGAACATTCTCGCTTTCGCCAACTCGCCAAGGCTGGTGCTCAAAACGTGATTCTTTCTGGAAATGCATCCGGGTATTTTTCTGTGCCTAGTGTGGGGCCTTAATGCTTCCACCGTTGTTGTCCCACTACTTATTGATCTGTCTTTAAATTTGATAAAAGATTAAACAACCTTCTAACGAAATTATTGTGGAACTGTCTGACTAGGATACATTTGAGCCAGACCATCGAAATATATATATATATGCATATATATATTCCATGACAATGAACGTTGAGAGACCTTTGTGTTCTTCACGCCTGTCAATTTATATCTCTCCATTGTCTCCTCAATTAGCTTGCCTTTAGCAAGCTTTTTCCGAGATTTGCATTGTCTTAATTCTGCTTTTAAAATTCTTAAACTTGTATTCACTTTTTGAACTTTGTCATTTTCTATTTTTTCAGGTTTCTAAACTTTAAATTTCATTTATTCACTCAAATACTTGTTATACCCCTTTTACGAAAAAATAAATTATCAATATTGAATTTTAACTTATAACTTTTGCGTAGTTTATAGACTACAACTAAACTTTCTAGTTCTCATTAATTAAATAATAATAAGACACTTCAAATAAAGGCTGGGCGTAAAGTTACTGACAAATCGGAAGCCCTCAAATACTTCACAATGTTAACCCTTTGCGCTCGTATGTCCAATTTGACTGGACATAAGTATTTTTCTAAAAAATTGTATTGACACCAGTAATAAATGGTATTAATATTTTTCTATTTTAAGTAGAGTCTTTTTAAAATTGTGTACTTCAAGGAAACTTCTATTAAAAAGTGGTATCAACCAAATAAAATTTGTGTAAGAGAGGCCCGAGTCGAAAGCATTGAAAGGGTTGAACTACTGTTAAAAATTTTGCTCTTGTTTGAACCAAATTTTGGTGTCAAGTAGCTGCCATCATAAGATGGTGAAATCTCATACCAACATTTGAAGCTTCCTATTTCAACCTCGTTCCAACTATTGGAACTATGCTTCAACAGGAGATCCAAATACTATAGGTTAAAGATTTCATTATCTTACACTGACAGCAATTGAGAACCAAAATTTGATTCAAACTAGGGCAATGTTTTTAACACTGTAACGGATCAATTTTAAAGAATCTTACAGTAATTGAAAGATCTAATTAAAATTTTTGAATGATAATAATTGCATTTTTATTTTATAATTTATATATTTTTATTTAAAAACGTGCTTAGTAACTATTTTCTATCCTAAAACTAAAAATTTCTTTTAAAATATCTATGCAACACAATGAGTTACTATGCAGCTAGTATAGTGCAATTATATTTTCAAAATAAAATGAAATAATAGTTTAACTGAAAATTGCCTGTACATTATAAATCTAATTTTCTTTCAACAAAAGATTTATTCAAGCTTTACAAGGGTTTTAAAATTGTCTGAATAAATGTTTGTATGCATTCGTATCAAAAAGATATTTTATTAAGAAAATAAAAATAAAATAGAAAAATACGTATATATCGTTTTCTGCTGTAAGATGTTCGTTCCTATTTAATAAAAGTGATTTCTATCAAAACTTTGAGTTTTTAACTATAAAGTATATTTCTTATTAAAAATGAATTAAATTTAAAATATAAAGCACGACTGTGCTATTTTTTTCTCTTGTTTGTTTTCAGAAATATTTTCTTGCAGTGTTTTTTATACAGAATAACAATACATAATGTTGAAAAATATGCATGACACTTAAAATATGCATGGCATGAAATATTAAAACGGTGTAAAAAAACTGCCCTACAGTTTAAGCTAGAGGTCTGCACGGGCCAGAATTTCCGGGCCCGGCCCGGCCCGTTTAAATTTTTATATTTTAGGCCCGGCCCGTACAGAAATCAGTGAAAACAGGCCCGGCCCGTTTTGGCCCGTTACAATTTCTACGATTTCTAAAAAATTCAGATTTTTTTCATATAATTAAGATTTTTTTAAGAATACTGCATACATATCTATGGAATGATTTTACAGTATATTTTACAGGAAATACACATTAGCAACATTAGTGATTACTAAGATTCTTAGGCTTTCAACAATCAAATAAAGATTCATTAAAAAATTAATATGGCTTAGAATAAAAGAAAAAAGAAAGAAAGTTAAAAACATCATAACTCTTGAAGCTGTTTAATAAAAGAAGATTTATAAAAATATTTCTATATCATTTTATTAAAGATTTTAAATCCAAATTCATTCGTTAACTCAAAATGCGCCTTTCTGATACATTTCTAAATTCATTTTTTTTTCTCAGAAACGCACAGCAGGTATCTTTATTCAGAAACTATATAATCAAGTGGCATTATCCGTTTCTTGATACAAGGAATTTAAGAATACTGAAAGGAAATAAATTATTGTTGTAGTTAGCATTTTCAATAGAATTTCCGGAAGCGATAGCATGGGAAGGGAGAAAAACCTGCAACCATTTGAGAAACTATTGTATCTGAACAAATTTATGCAAGTATTTTATTAATCAAAAATGAAAAATGCTATTCGATTCCAAATGCCTTCAATAGTCAAAATTATCACTTTTATATTTTTACAATTAAAAATTAATCTGAAAATGTGTCAAACTTTCGCGTTATTGAGAAATTAATTTAAAAGCCATCAAACTTTCTCGTTATTGAGAAATTAATTTAAAAACCATCAAGAAGTATATATTCAAAAATTAGTCTAACATAAGTTCTTTATCGCTATTAATAATTTTACAAATCATGTTGTCTGCTTTACAGATCTTGAGAACAATTAAGTCTTGTTCCGATCCGGCAAGTCTATATGTAGAAAAATAATGTAAGCTTGATCTCGGACCGGTATGAATCAGCTAAAAAAATATTAAAACGGGTTACACACAATTTAACTGTCCGATGCCGATCTCACACTGTACAAGTTACATTTTTATGAAAATTTTTTTATCGGCCCAGCTCGGCCGGTATGGCCCGTTCAATTTTTTTGCCGGCCCGGCCCGTTTATTTTGCTTGTCGGCCCGGCCCGGCCCGGCCCGTTGAGAAAACTATTCTTATTCTGCCGGCCCGGCCCGTTAGAAAATTTGAAACGATTCCGCCGGCCCGGCCCGTGCAGACCTCTAGTTTAAGCCTAAACCATTTGGCCTTTCTCAAAGGATAATAAGGATATAATGAGGATCCATATTATAATTTGAAAAAGAGCAAATGATTTTGACTGGAACTGTTTGGAAGGTTATTCTACGTGTCATGTACACTGATTCAGCAAGAGTTTTTTTAGTTCGTTTTTCACATATTTACAGGGGGTGATTGAAAAAATAAACTTTATAGTATACACATGTTATCAAAGTAAAAGTGTTTCTTATAAAAAAAATTGGTGCTAACCAAATAAAATTCGTGTAAGAGATGGTGATCCAGAAGTCACGTTGGAAATGGCACAGAACCGATAAAAATTAAAACATTATCACATTTACTATATGAAACTAATTTTTATCTAAATATTTATATGTACTTTAACTCTCTGGATCCCAAGCCGCCCGAGATATTTTAAGTTATTTTAATTCGTATATCTTAATTCCCACCAGAAATTAAAACAGCAATATTTGTTTTAACTAATAACAGAAAATTCCGTATTCAAATAAAACGAAATTAGTTATTGATTTTTTCTGGTTTAAAATCAGATTTTCTAAAATACATAATTTCTAGAACGTGTTCTATCATGGGATTTTAAGGGTTAATTCATGTGTTTGATAAAATTATGCAAGAACTTCGCACAGGTTGGAAGTGTCCAAATTTTTGGCTCTCTTGAAAAATCGTGCTTTTCAGATAAAAATTCCATTATCTCCTACAGTACTCGAGCTATTTCGATAAAGACATTTTTTTTGTGGTAGAGTTTAAATGTAAAATCAGTTTTTAAAAAGATTAACCCTTTGCATTCGAGAGGTGACTCTCACGCACTCACAAGGTGTCCATCGTAAATAGGGATGTCAAATGCTTTGCATGCCATTAATATCTTACAGTTTATTTCGCCACCATTTATCACAGATGATTCGACCATCAGATTAACCCTTTCTGGCACTGGCAAATTCTATTAGTTTCTTATCAACTAGGATATTATCGACTGTCACCAGAATTTACAAACAACTTTTTTAGAAATTACGAATCCCAAATTTTAAGCTTTCATTGTAATAACAAAATTTTATTAAAATCTTATTGGTGCCTTTTGCAAGTTATAAATTTAAATCATGTATTCTGTACTGAGCACAGTGTGCCGGAAAGGGTTAAGGTGAGGAAATTAGTTTAAAATACTGGTGTCCAGACTATTTAGAGCACCCATTAACGCGGGACACTATCGGTCAGTGAAAATCACCTCTCGAGTGAAAACGTTTAACAGCTGCTCCCTGCAATGCACTATTATCTCTCAAATTTGCTTTTTACTGCAGAATGTGATCCATTACAAAAGACAGAGATGAAAAATCAAACATAAAAGTATTTCCTTTACCATTCTGCATCCAAATTTTTGGAAAAAACCACAGAAGAACCTTTAGAAAAAAAATCTTAACAATAGAAGATTTCTGAAAATTAGCGAGTGCTCTAAAATAAAAAAGTCTTAATTGCAGGAAAAACACTGTACGCGATAAATCTTTAGCATAATCCAGTGAATATGGATTCTAAATTTTATCAAAATCGGTCGGGTAGTTTCTGAGGAAACTTGTCTTAAAACTTGCATATTTGCCATCGCATTGCACTCAGTCTTGTATTTTCTTAAATGGAAAATTTAGTGTTTTATGTAATATCAGTAAAAGGCATGAAAAGAATAAGTTATAAAAGTGCCCCGAAATACAGATGCTTTTCGTGATTCATTAAAATAAAACTAAAAAACAAAATCAAAAATCTATTTTACACTTCAAGGGAAATAACGGTAATATTAAAATATTTTTGTTTGATAAAAATCTCCTTTTCTTTTAACAAGAGCTTTATTGAAACTTTCTTTATAGTTTTAAAATTGTTCAAGTAATTTCTTCGACACATTTATACTAAAACTTAAAATGTATGAAAATAAGGAGAAATATAAAGAAAGTACTCCCGGCTTTAAAAATATTTGTTTTTATAAAGGGAAGTTATTTTCTTGCAAAAATTTAGCTTTCAGATAAGATTTTTATTTCTTATTACCAAAAGAAAAAGAAAACAAAATGAATAAAGACAAAGAAAGAGAAAAAATCAAGCAAATAAATTATTATCGTTCGTTCTATCGTATGTTTAAATAATAATTCAAAGTGTTAGAACTATAGATTTGCGATTACTATAGTAATATCTGTTTTTAAATAAATAATACAGTGTTCAGCAAAAGTTTAGACAATGATCGATTACGCTTCTATATTCAGAAATACGTAAAGAATTTTTGTAATTCATCTGTCATACATTACTTGTGACTTATCCTTTTCGCACAAGCAATAAATTTTAAATCACACCTTTGCGTAATATGTTATGAGAAAAAAACGAAATTAACATTGTGGCAAAAGTATAGACAATCTGTATATCTCCAGAAAAATAACCATAAATTAAAATGGAGTTGCACCCACATTGTCTGCATTTAGTGCAAGAATGTGATTTTCCATCGAAGAAACTAAATCCTGCGTCACTTGGGGGTCTATTTTGAACCAAAAACATTCAGCAGCATTTCAAAGCTCATTAATATAAAAATATAGCAAAATTTTGCATAAACCTTACAAGATATGATGTCACAAAAGTTTTCAATTGGGCCCAGATCAGGACTACACGCCTGCCAGTTGAGATCAGTAGTATTTTGAGAGTTAAAGTTTTTGTTTTGTATGCAACATGAATAGGCGCATTATCTTGCTAAAATACATACTTTGGACCATCTAAAAGTTCCCCAAATAACTGTAAATTGTTCTCCAACGTATGTGTGTAGTCTTGCGCTGCTTGACAGCCATTGAATAGCCCTAGAGAAGCTCGAGCATTAAAGCAAATTGACGACCAAATCATTAAATAGTCACCTCCTTGTTGTTGACTAAAGCAAGCCTCGGGCTTTTTACGTAAGTCATGCCAATAGTATGCCTACCCATTTCTACCACTCAAAGTCCACTTTTTTTCATTAATTTATATCATAGTGTACCACTTGGGTCTATATAACATATGTTTACAAATACATTGCATTCTAGGAAACTTGTAGTGAGATTTAAAAGCTGGTTGTTTTACCATTTTCATGTAAATTGATTAACCCCTTTCTTTTCCCCTTCCCCTTTTACCCATCTTTAATTCATCTGCGAATCACATCCGTCGACACAGAAAGTCCTAGCATACTTTTAATGTGATTAGCAACCATCATTTGGGTGAATGCCAGTTTATGGATCCTTCTGTTCATCTCATTTTCTTGTCACACAAGGTCTTCCAGATTTATATTTTGTTTTGAAGGAGTCATCCTTAGACTATACTTCATAGACAGAATTCTTTGGACGATTCAATGTAACTGAAATTTCTGCAACATTCTTCCTTTTCCATTTCAGCTTCACTACTTTAATTAGCTCATCTGATTGAATATTTCTAGCTCGTGGCATCTTCACTAATCGATGCTATAGCAAGGTACATTTAAATACTTCAGACATGCGACATCATGACATTGAAATTTGCATTTTTGCGTGAACAGTTGCCAGAAAATCAAAAAAGTGTCTAAACTTTTGCAATATGCAAATTTAACTATTTTCAATTAAATTAAATATTGTCCTATATTAAAACCATTATTTTCATCCTAAAATTTTTAAAATACATTCGAAAATATTTATAGCCATTTGTGTAACTCAAGAGCTCATATTTTTTATTTAAAGGTTAAATAACACCAGTGTCTAAACTTTTGCTGAGCACTGTATTTAAATTACAAACGTAAATTGAAAAAAAATTAGTTATATTGTAGACTATGGTTATGGGTGTACACTGAGAAAAAAAATATGCCGCCTTCAACTAGAATGAATAGTTAGTCACTTTCTGAATCTCTAAACTAGAAATATAGATGTCCAAACTATGCGAGTGGGGTAAACAACTAAGCTGAATAGGCGAAATGACTTGACATTTCTAGTCTCGTGTTTTCTAGGAGACGAAACGACATTGAACCGTTTCAGTAGCGAGAAATTATCGCTTGATTTTAGGAATGGTTTCTTAAGCTATAATTCTAGCTACTAAATCAAATCTATTGTGTTCGCATCTATTTGAAGAGATTTTTAGATAAATTTGACAACAAAAATATAGGAAAACGCGCTTGAATTCTAGTAAGAGACTCTGAAACTCTCTAAGAAATGGAACTAAAATTTATAGGGATGACATGGAACTATTTTTTCTAGAGCCATTACTTAGATTCCATATGCCAGAACCATATTTTTTTTCTCAGTGTATGGTTATACCTATATGTGAATATGATATGGTTATATTTCTATGGTTATATCTATTATTATAGTTCCATGTCTATTATTGTACTGAGGAGAATGGTTGGATTGGCGCCGGTTGTATTCGATCTAGGGATCTCGTGATCAGGAGACGAGAACATTAGCGTCGAGCAAAAGGCCAAGCCAGTTACTCTCAGATAGTAACTCACTTTATACTGATCAATTGAGATGAGATCGCTACAGGACTATGGTTATGGGTATATGGATATACCTATATGTCAATATGATATGGTTATGTTTATATGGTTATATCCATATGTCTATATTGCATGGTCATGTCTATTATAGTACTGAGGGGAATGAGTGGATTGACGCCGGTTGTATTCGATCTGGGGATCTCGTGATCAGGAGGCGAGAACGTTAGCGTCAAGCAAAAGGCCAAGCCAGTTACTCTCAACTAGTAACTCGCTTTATACTGATCAGTTGAGATGAGATCGCTACAGTACCGTTAAATGCTTGCATATAACATTCCGTTAAAAGTGTATTTATTTTTTATGCATTCCATTGTTATTATGATTATTTTGCATTGCATAACTTTTTACTCATGCGTATTAAAGAGAATGAAATAAATAAGCTATGGAAAGATCGAGAACATAGGTGACACACACATTATATACAGTAAAAATATATCATACCACAATAAGAAATAATCGTAACATTAAAAATTTTCTATTATAAGTTCAATTTTCTTTTAACTAGAGATTTGTTCGTACTCACTGCAAGCAAATAAAGACTTTTCGTGAATTCGATTGCTTTCTTATGTTTAAACAATCATTCAAAATGTTGATACTATGGGTTTGCGATTACAATATCAATACCTGTTTTTATATAAATAATATTTAAATTACAAATGTTAGTTATATTGCAGACTATAATTATACCTATAGTATATAAATGATATAGTGATGTGTAACACATGGTTATATCCATATGTCTTTATGATATGGCCATACCTACCATTGTTCTTTTAAATATTACGTTAATTGCTTGCTAGTATTTAATAAATCGTGGATTTATTTTTAATGCATACCACTATTATTAATATTAGTTTGAATTACATTATTTTTTATGCATTCGTATTAAATAGAATGAAATGGGACCTCACCTATGCGAATGCCAAGAACATAGGTGATACACTCATTATGTACAGTAAATGTTTACCATACTATATTGAGAAATAACTGTAAAATTTAAAATTTTCTATGTGATAGAAGTTTCATTTTCTTTTAACAAGATATTTGTTCATACTCACTGCAAAGGTTTAAAATTTTCTGAGCAATTTTCTAGCTGTTTTCATATTAAAATCTCAATTTTACAGAAAAGAAAATAAAAAAAAATTATTTAAAAAAAGTTTGCATGTTTAAAAGTGCTTGCTTCTTTTAAAATAAACTATTTTCTATCAAAACTTTTTAGTTTTAACGATATATTTTTTTAAAAAACAAAAAATGCTAGAGAATAAAGCATCAAGGAGAATTATCCAAATTGTTGTGAACATGGGTTTGCAGTTGCTATGGTTATGTCTGCTATTGAATACATATATTCAACTTAGAAGTGTAAATTACAGAATTGCTTTTTAATTTTTTAAGGGAGATATATTTTTAAAACATATTTTTAAAACTTTTCGTGCAACAGCTTTAGGACATAGATATTTCCATGGGATTGAAAAACTTTTACTCATTCTTTTAAAGGAAATTTCGCATTTCAAAAATGGTTTGCAAATTATAATTTTAAATTAATATGTATAAAGGAATTGAATAAAGTTAGTGTAAAAAAAAAAAAAAAACTTATTTAAGTTGATTTATAATGGGAAAATAAAGTTGGTTAAATTTTAATGAACTCGATGGTTAAATGATGTATTTATATGGATAGCCCAAACGAACGTGGCACGGCTATAATAACTCCGCCATTTGAAGAGAAATACAGCTAGCATGCTCCTATAATGGGCGCTGAAAATGCATGCGATATCTTCAAATCCCGCCATATACATGTGAGACAGCGTGGGAGCACGTTAAAGGCACCCTTCTCATTGTGGAATGTGGATGCTTCCGAACTATGTCAATGCGTAGTCGTGCAGTTTTTAACAGCAGAAAATGGGGATGTTAGCGAAATCTATCGTTGAATGGAAAATGCATAGGGCGCGGAGTGTATGTCTCGCAAATCGGTATTCCGATGGTGTGGGGATTTTCGTATTGAAAAAAGTAATACATATAACAGGTCACGACCAATTGAAGCGCATGTGGTCGTCTTCGAATACGAAAATCCCTACATGATCGGAATACCATCTGTGTGTCATATACACTCCATGTCATACACATTTTGTATTCGAGATAGATTTCACTAGCATTCATATTTTCCGCTCTTTAAAATTGGACAACCACGCATTGACAACGTTTTCAGGATCCATGATGCCTTTTAATATTCTCCCATGCCGTCACACATGCATCTGAATGAATCACATGATATCGCATGCATGCCCAGCACTCTGCGCCTTATATACGAGCATGCACAATCATTTTTCTCTTCAAATCCGAAGTTATTACAGCATTGCACTTTTCATTTGGGCGACCCTTATATTATCAATAACTAAGAAACTTATCACATAGAATTTTATGGGTTTTTTTTTTTTTTTTTTGTATAAATGCTAATTAAAATATAAGGAATTTTCAGACGTACATTGCTTTTATATTTAACTTGATTAACCTAATCAGAGTAGAAAAGGATCTTAGGTAAATCTGGTAAAACCAGCGGAAAAGGTGATCATAATATATATATATATTTTAACGTGAAATATTATCATGCTAAATTTCATATTTTATTTTACAAATGAAAATTGAGATATAAGACATTTTTCTAATACGACACATTTTCAATGTCTATTAAGTTTATTAAGCTATGGTGTCACTTATTTGCTTATTATTTTGTCTCCATGTTGCTTCTTGAGAACGTTATAGAATAAGAAACGCATTTGAAAAAATATTACATGTCAAATTTCAGAATAGAATGAACATGAGACCAGTAAAAAACCGACTTTTTATGTAAGGTGACTTACAATAATTTATATAGACTGTGTAATCAATTCCAAATGTATTCTTTCAAAATCTATTTTATCCGTAATTAAAATCCAGTATGCTCTTTCTTTGATCATAATGTCATTACCTTATTAGATCCTTTAATTAACATATCACTACAAGAAAAGGACATCCCATGGTGAGTGATTACAAAATATTGGGAAAAATTTAGGAGATGGTACTCAACACCAAAATAACCAATTTTTGAATGGAAACCCAGGATCATTTTGTTTTTATTTAAATATAGAAGACATCTTATTTCAATCTGAACATAATTATAGTTCATAACATTATCGAAAATAAACATATTTGAAAGCAGTTTCCAACAGATTTGCCTTGTATGTGAAATAGAATGATATATAACTTTAGAGTTGATTAAATACATCTTTCTCCGAGAGGAATTTCGGCAGTTCTTGAAGGAACTTTGCACAATTGTTAAGCACAAAATCTCAAAATTTTCTAAGAGGGAACGGGTAGCATTTTCAGAAAGAATCACGTTTTGAGCACCAGCCTTGGCGAGTTGGGAAAAGCGAGAACGTTCAGCTAGCTGCATCGCCAAACATAAAATAAACTAAGTTCAAATGTCTCATAAAACATATGATTAATAGAATTATATTTATTACAAGAGAATCTTTACTACTGTTTTTAATTACCTTCTCAATTTCTACGAACATAGCGAGTTAAAGAAATAATAATTTTGAATTGAGAAAAGAAAAAAAAAACCTATGTTTAGATGTTTTGTGAAATTTAAAGTATTTTAATCTGAAAAATCTTTTTGTTTTAAACTATGTTTTAATCGTAAACAACGGTGAATAACATTTTCTCATATTATATAACATTTACGGAAAAACAAATGAACAATAAGCGCGGATCTCTTTGCCGAAAGAAGGGTTGCTATTCGCTTGGTGTTTGATGTCACAAACAAGAAAGTGTGCGTAGCATCGACTTCATCTCCGTGCCAATCGTTGTTCTGGCGATAAGGTGCTCAAAACGTGATTCTTTTTGAAAATGCGAACGGGTAGCATCGCTTGAATTGCCTCTTGAATTCAACATTGATTAACTATTTCACGACGAAGCGTAGTACAAAACATTTAATATTTTAGAATCAGTAATTTAAAAATAGAAATCATTGCCTAATGTATTCGCAGAAATACTGGGATTAAGCAAGGCGAAATGCTTAGAAAAGTTCAAAATTGCATGCATGCAATAAGTCACGTAAACGCACCGCATACCTCCGGGAGTTATAAGGGATGGGAGTGTATAGCATTTCAATTGGTGACTCCTTATGAAATATCAATTACGTTTATAAATATGGGGGACCAACACTGTAAAAAAAAAAAAAAAAAAAAAAAAATTTCTAAAGTTGACAAAAAAAAAAAAAACAAAAAAAACAACTGAATTTTAGCGTCAGTGGAAAACCGATTGATTTAAGAAAAAATAGCTGTAATTTATTCATTAAAACAGTTTTCTTTTGTGTAAAAAATAAGTACTATATATTTATATATCTACAAATCATACCAGGTATTATAACAATTTTAAAAATGGGGTTGTTTCTACATGCTTTTTTTATTAAAAAAAAAAAACCCTTTAAAAATTTTCCATTTTTTAATGTAATCCATAAACATACAATATAACTCTGGGTGTTTTAATACATTTATTTATACTCTTCAATCATAAAAATAGCATTCCGTTTAATTTTTATTAAAAACAATAATCCAAAAAAAAAAAAAAATATTTGGTCTGTTTTAATTGTAAAGGAGTGAAACTTTTTTGTCTTACTTCTTAGAGTGGTAAAAATTTATTAAACATCACTTATAAGACCGAGGGATCGTATAAAAATTTAATTTTCGAATTTTTAAATAATTTTTTGACCTAAATCGCTTTAAAATATTTATTTACATTTTTTAAAAAAAATTTTGCGATGGGAAATATATGTAAATGACTAACGGTTTAGAAATTAACCATTGGCCACGGTTGAGTTCACATTGAGTACACATTGTATACCATGTTCTACAATGTTACCAGAAGAAACTTGAGGTCAAAAAACAGCTCGTTTGGGGTAGTAATGTATAAAAACACACAAAACCAAAGTTGCAACAGTTGAAACGGCTGCTTGACACAAACGACCGAGTACTAGTCCATTCCACAGCTGCCAAATTCACCTTTTCACCCGGTTACCTATATTAAAACAATCGCCAAGAAGCGTAATATTTTATATCATAAGAAAAAGGTAATGCCAAAAATGAATAGAAAAGCAAATGGTTGCCGCAAAAACTAAGTGTGATCGCTTGTTCAAAAAATTCTCTGATTGAAGATTCATCTTGCATGACGAGTCATATTTCAATCTCATTCACTCCAATTGTAACGGCAACAGCAGGTATTCTACATCTGATGCCTCAACGACAAAACCTATTATGAACCCCTGAAAAAGATTTTTCGTTCATACTTTAAAAAGGTGAATTGAAGATCAACAGTTGTTTAAGTCTTAGATTAGCCGTGATAACTAAAATCACTTTGCGTATGTGAACCACAGGAAAGAGAGACTGAATGAAAAAGATGAAATAAATGTATGTAGCATTTATTAATGAGAGGGGAATATCACACTCTCGCGAGGTGACCCCCGGTAAAAAGACAATACAAGAGCTCTACATCTTTACTGGCGAGCGATCAGAGATAGAATGACATTAACCGTCAGATTTGATTGCCAAAATGTGTCGAGTCAAGTCTAGGTATCCTTTAGCTATTGTAACTCCACAAAAACAGTTCATAATGAAAGTTTAAACTAAAAACGAGCCAACCGGATCGTTAATTTGGCGCTTACTATATCAACGTACAAATATGCATACCAACACTGATTGCTGAGAAAAATATCTCTAAAGGCAAAACAAGTATGTCAGGTGCCAATTTTTAATATAAACAGAGCGTAATATTTTCAGTCGAAAAGAGACTTGTATTGACGAGAATGAATACTGTAAATGGCTAAGTTATTGCCGCAAAAGAGTATATGATTTAAGAATATTTTTCTTTATACTCTTTGATCAAACGCAAGTATGCTCGCTCAAATAATGATTTTAGAATTAGAAAAAATTTCTTTTTGATTTATTTTATTAACGGTCTCAGTTGAGCATGAGTAAATCTTTGTAACTGGAATTTAACGCGCAAGAAAAAAGAGATAGATATGTTCTTTTTAGAAAGCAAAAGGGGGCTTTAATTACATTTATAACTGTGAAGGATAAATTTAAATTTTAAACAGGAGTATTTAATTTTAAAAAAGGAATTAATAATAAAATGTGATGTCATGCTATTTTCGACATCACACCTACCATCGAATTCGCTACTAAAACTAAATTCGAGGAAAAGACTCTCGTTTATATTGCGATGAGTCCTAAAAGCTTGAGTCGTTTGTTCATCCGAAAGTCCGGGTTCGCTGTCAAGAGGTAAAAAAAGGCATTGGAACAAGTGCATCTATGTCGTCTCATCCCCTACATCAGTCGCAATTATAAGGACGGTAATTACATCTTTTCGCTAGACATGATCCGCAGTCATTACTGTAAAATCGTTCTTAGCTACTTCCGACAGGAAAAAATCACTTTCGTAGAGAAGTACGACAGCCGGGGTAACGTTCTTCAATTTCAACCGAGTGATTTTCAATGTATCTTATATCCAAAGATTATGATAAAGGCTGGAAAGTAGATAACAACCAGAAATTACTCAATCGGATCAAGTCTCAAAATTCTGGACCTAAATTTCGTAGCAAGTACCACAAAAAAATGCGATATTGTCCGACAAAACCGTTTAATTGAAATCCAATAACAATTTTATAGAGTAATGTGATTATTTAAGGTAACTTACAGAGTCTAATTGTGTTCTTTTTCTCGTTTTCTTCATAACTTTCCTGGTAAGAAAAGCTTATGCGTATTTCTAGGAAATAGTCCTTATAAACATTTCCTGTAAAAATCACATAATTCACATTTTTTACAAGAAAAGATATTTTTTCTATAAGAAATACAGGTTTTACTTTAAAAAATACATGGTTTTCTGCAGTGCAGTCAGCACTATGAACCAGCATGGTAAAAAGTTCAATCACTTCTCATCATATCCTTACATTTCTCACACACAATTGTCATATTTCAAATTTCATCAAATTATCTTCATCATTCTTAAAAGTATAAAAAATGTTAATTCATAATCGATTAAGCCATTCTGTATTTTGCACTGAAAAAGCGGAATGTGACCCTAGTTTCCTACATAAAAATTGTGTGTTTCGTATGACTAACAGCTTTTAAAGTTTGTATAATCTTTCTTGAATCCCCTTGTATATGTTAGAAATAGTTATCATTTAAAAAATCCAATCAGAAAAAAATATTATTATTTTATCGTAAAAGAAGAAAATTGAAAGCTATTAAAAATAAATCAATCGTGTTTAGGAAAAAATACTTTCTAAAAATATTTACTTAATGTATTCTTGATTCAGTAGAATATCCTCAAGGAAAATAAAAAATGTATACTGTAATCTGATATGAATGTAAATTATACTTCTTGGAAAAAAAATCTTCCTGATGTCTTTAAAAGATGATGATACCAAAAAATGTTATTATGATATTTTAGAAATTTCTATTTAAATTTATAAAAAAAGCAGGAATATGGAGCAAAGTGATCTGAAATTCTTTTTAATTATCAAGCGCATTAACGATAAATGCTGAAATATATTCTTATGTATAACAGACACATACACAAAAAATGGTTAAGAATATTGCGTGATTTCACCTGAAAAAAAATGAATATAAGTAACAATACTTTATGCAAATGGTCTATCGTAAATACGGTTTTTTATTATTGCTGCAATTATTTCAGCCGAACATTTAACTGGTTGTTTATACTAATAATTAGACGTATTAAAAAAATCATGACAATGCATAAACGAAAGAAAATATTTCTCTATTGGCATTTTTTTAATTACAAAGAGACGGGCAAACAAACATTTATTTGTATAATTTGTTGCTTATGCGTGAGGCAAAATGGAAAGTAATTAATTGCGGAATAAGCTTGTAACTAATTGTGTATTTTTTTTTGTTATTGTTTAAAATATGATTTAGAAAAGGTGGAAGGAAAAGAATGTTCTGACAAACAAGAATTAAAATTTTCGCTCAGCGATATGCAACACATAATAAACAGAACTACACTGTAAAAAAAATCTGTAACCTTAGTAATCTAAATTAACCGAAATCTCTTATGCTTACTAAAATTTTATGTGTACACTGTACAAGAAAATGATGTCAATCTACAAAACTTGTAAGCAAAACTAAAACCATCTGTAACTTTACAAAAGAATTTACTAAAATTTTGGTAACTTTACTAAAATTTTATCTATAATGCTCGTTATCGTCACTTAAAAAGTTCTTGGAATACGATTTCCCAAAAAAATTCTTAGTAACCTTAAAATTTGTTTGATTCAAAGTGCAAATCTGTATCTGTTACATGAATTTTTATTGTTGCCGTTACATAAAAAGTTCTTGGAATACAATTCTACTAGAAAAAATTTTGTAAGTTTCCCAATTTTTTTTTACAGTGTAGTTGAAACATTATATGACTGTTTAAAAAGACCAAAAAAGACTATTACTGATATTTGTGAAAAAGATTACACATGTATAATATATATTTAAAGAGCTCCAGGAACACCGGGCACTTCCATTTAGCAAAATATAATCCAGGGTTGGATTTTTTGCAGAAAAAGAATTTCATTGAAGAATGGACAAACTGGGCAGCGACCCTTGCTCTCTTCCTACTATTTTAAGGACCAAAAGTTAGTTATGCAATTTTTGTAAAGGTAATGTTTTATAGTTGTTTCGACATTGTTTTGATTATAACCATTATTTTAAACTTCTGAAATATAATAAGATTAAAAACTAAATAAAAAAAAGGTATCTAAATACAGAAAAACTTCTCAATCACGATCACTTATGGTAAGTTGAATTTGTCTTCTGTTTGAAGGTGTTCACTTTTTTGCGGTAAAATATATGTGTATGTTGAAAAAGGTAAGTGTTCGCTAAATAAAGTTGTTCATATGAAGATTTAGTAGTAAAATGTTCATAACGGACATTTAAAAATAAAGCACATTAGTGTTTAGGAAGCACATTTTTTATTCATTTTTTATGTACTTTTACTTCAGAAAAGGGTTCGATGAATGAAGACAAATTTGTTGTAAATTATCACCTGTAAGAAAATTGCACACCAGCTCTGAATGCTCTGAAAATCAGGTTGTATGGAGATGGAAAGGATAGGACGGTACTCAAATATTTTTCGAGGATTCAACTTAGTCAAGCGTATCTACGTATAATGCTTACAAAAAATAGCAGCGATTTAGACGCTTGTAGTGTCTGAAATTCAGGCGCAAAAAGTGTCTGAAAAATTAAGACATTTTAAAACGTCTGAAAAACAAAACACTCCGCTTCGGACATTTAAATGTCTGAATTTCAGATATTTCAATTTGCAGTGCTCATTTTCAACTATGTTGGAAAGTAAAACATTCTATTTTGTTTATTATTCAGTCTTTTACAAAGGTTTTGTAGAAAGTAAGTTTCGTGACTGCGTTGAAATAACAGAACTGAGATATTGGTAAAAATACATATTTATTAACGATTGAAACACATTATGCTTTTTCTACATGGTCGCTTATGATTTAACGATACGTAGGTGTTTGTATGACCGAGCAAAAGACCACCTATAAGGTTCTCGTGATGCTATGCAATCTTACACATTAGTATTCTCATTTGAGTTCCCGGGGTGGTCATCCCTTGTCATCCCTTGGTATTTTTATCAAAACCCCTGACTTCCAAAATTTCTTCAAGAATAAGAAAAGTAAAATGGCGATGCAGAGAAATACTGTGTGTACAGAGTAGCTTTTTGGTAATGTTTTGCTTCTTGATAATGTTTTATGTAAATGAAAGGTTTAAGATAATTATCCAAATTTTAGCTTTTTAAAAATGTAAAATAAACGTTTGAATCTGAAATTTTATTCAGTAATCCAAATTAAATAATTACCACATTGAAACATGAAATGTTTTATGAAATAAATTTTCTTGTGCAAAACAAGTCTATTTGATGGGAGAAAAGTGCAAAAGCTAGTAAACAAGAATTTTACCTAAAAAAACTATTTGGGAATCTGTCGATGAAACATTTGTTCCTTCTATTAGAAATAACGCGGAAGACTAATAAAATTATTTTTCTGCGTTACCCGTGTTCCAGGGTAACGGATAAAGATCATTAAACTAAATAAATCAGTTCATCCTTCACTATTAGTTAACTGTCTGCATCTCTTTTAATTGTGCAGGTTCGATTTTCGCAATTAAATAAAATTTAATCAATTTAATCAATTTAATCAATTTAATTTAATCATTCCAGCACTTATAACAGTTTATACGTACACATTACAGATTTTTATATAGATTGCTTATAATAGAATTTTTTTTTTTTTTTTTTTTTTTTTTGCATTTAAAAAGCGAATTACAGAACGAATTTCAGAATTTGCGAGAAGCTGCATACTATGAAAATTCATCAATGCACAGTTACGCGTGCCAGTTATGTATAACATAAACTGTGTTGTTATGATGGATTCTTTAATTATTAAAGCCGCATATCGCATGAAAACAGTAGCGCTGTATTCAATATTCGAGAATTATGGTCGAACAAGAGCGTATTCATAATTTCTCTTATACTTTTAATTTTCACACGATTTTCTTGAGGCGTTTTCTTAATATTCTATAATCATGCACGGGAATCAATGTAGCTTAAATAATTATCTTTGATTTATTTCTTTTAAATTAGGGAATATATATATATACAGGGTGTTTCTAAATTCATGGTACAAACTTTAAGGGGTGATCGTACACATCAAGACAAACAATATTAAATAGGAAACTAAGAGTCCCAAATGTCTTCCGAAGTAGATAGGCGCCATTAAAGTTTAGGGTCCAAAAATTCAAATGATTATAAAAAACAGAAAAATTGGTCGATTCGTTTGCGGTTTTCACTAAAAATATTCTTTATGTCAGTAGTGTCTTGAAAATAAAATATAAAGATAAATTTCAAAAAATGCCGATAGAAGGCGCTTTAGACTTTGGAGTAACGAACAACTATTTTTTACCGTTATTTTTTGCATCTCATTAATTTTTTTTAGAAGCTTAGACATAAACTTAAATTTTGAGCTCAAAATCTAAATCGTTGGGAGTGGTTAAGTAGCGCAAACTGAACTGTGTGGGGGGAGGTTCAAATTTCAAATGATTATAAAAAACGGAAAAATTGGTCAATTGATTTGCGATTTTCACTAAAATTTTTCTTTATGTCAATACTATCTTGAAAATAAATTATAAAGATAAAATTCAAAAAATGCCGATAGAGGGCGCTTTAGACTTTGGAGTAACGCACAACTATTTTTTGCCGTTATTTTTTGCATCTCATAAAATATTTTAGAAGCTTAGACATAAACTTAAATTTTGAGATGAAAATCTGAATCGTTGGGAGTGGTTAAGTAGCACAAACTGAACTGTGTTCAATGGGGGTGGTGAGGTTCAAATTTCAAATAATTATAAAATGCGGAAAAATTGGTCGATTCGTTTGCTGTTTTCGCTAAAACTATTCTTTATGTCAATATTTCCTTGAAAATAAATTTTAAAGATTAATTAAAAAAAATACCGTTAGAGGGCGCCTTAAAATTTAGAGTAACCAACAACTATTTTTAACCGTTATTTCTTGTATCTAATTAAATGCTTATAAATGTTCAAACTTAAATTTCAAACTCAAAATCTGCATCGTTGTGAGTAATTAAGTAGCGGAAAATTGAAATGTGTTCGAGGGCTTGGGAGGGTAACATTTCAACTCCTGAACACAAATCAGTTTGCGCTTCTTAACCCCTTCCATCGATTTAGAATTTGAGCTCAAAATTTAAATGTAAGCATTTGCAAGAATTTAATTAGATGCAAAAAATTTAAAAATAGTTGTTGGTTACTCTAAATTTTAAGGCGCCCTCTAACGGTATTTTTGAAATTAATCTTTAAAATTTATTTTCAAGGAAATATTGATATAAAGAATAGTTTTAGCGAAAACGGCAAACGAATCGACCAATATTTCTGTTTTTTATAATCATTTGAAATTTGAACCTCCCCACCCCCATTGAACACAGTTCAGTTTGCGCTACTTAACCACTCCCAACGATTCAGATTTTCATCTCAAAATTTAAGTTTATGTCTAAGCTTCTAAAAAAATTTATGAGATGCAAAAAATAACGGTAAAAAATAGTTGTACGTTACACCAAAGTCTAAAGCGCCCTCTATCGGCATTTTTTAAATTTTATCTTTATAATTTATTTTCATGATAATACTGACATAAAGAATAATTTTAGTGAAAATCGCAAATCAATTGACCAAATTTTCCGTTTTTTATAATCATTTGAAATTTGAACCTCCCCCCCACAGTTCAGTTTGTGCTAGTTAACCACTCGCAACGATTTAGATTTTGAGCTCAAAATTTAAGTTTATGTCTAAGCTTCTGAAAAAAATTAATGAGATGCAAAAAATAACGGTAAAAAATAGTTGTTCTTTACTCCAAAGTCTAAAGCGCCCTCTATCGGCATTTTTTTTAAATTTATCTTTACAATTTATTTTCAAGACAATACTGACATAAAGAATAGTTTTAGTGAAAACCGCAAACGAATCGACCAATTTTTTTGTTTTTTATAATCATTTGAATTTTTGGACCCTAAACTTTAATGGCGTCTATCTCCTTCGGAAGACGTTTGGGACCCTTAGTTTCCTGTTTAATATTGTTTGTCTTTATGTGTACGATCACCCCTCAAAGTTTGTACCATGAATTTAGAAACACCCTGCATATATACATATATATATATATATATATATATATATATATATATTAAAAATTAGAAAAACGTTACTGGATGCAGCCTATAGTGTCATTTTATGTTGAATAAAAATGTAATTTACTTAATACTGATAAATAACCACAAAAAAGTAATAATCAATAATCTCTCTAAATAAAATAAGCTGGGTAAATGCTTGCCATTTTTAATCCTCCTATTCACAATGCATCCTCCAGGGGCGCTTCAACTTTGCACCAAATTTTTTGAAAAAATTGCCGAAGCCAATTTATTATGTATTGGTTTCTTGGAGAGGTAATAAAGTGTTGGTACCTAATCAACTAATGCTTTTTATAACTTTTCAAACTTCTTCATGCATTTTGACTGACGATATGTTGTCGTAACCTAAATTTTGGGTATACAATGTCTTGTAAAAGATGCGTATTTGAAGTTTTGGGTTCATATCAAAGAATTATTGCTCTACTGCCCAAGGCACGTTGAACTGTAACAATCTCTAGCAACTATTTAAAATCAGTGGAAAAATAAACCCACAATAAAATTGAAAATAAATGTTTTGTGTAGATGCTAAATATCTAAAAACAACTGATAAAATAAAAATTGATCTTGTGGATCCTACACAGCTAGAGAAGAAGTAAAATATAATTATCTGACACTTATAGAAACTGAGCAGCTCTATTTACTTTCTAAACACATAATGTAAAGAGTGTATTTTAGTAAAGTTTTGTGTGATGCTTGCACTCTCATTTGGCAATTTGTTACAGACTACAAACTCAAGAACCGTATAGATTTTGGTACAAATTGGCAGACGGATTTTTATATAAATTTGCTATCAATTCTGTAGAAAAAATTAACGAAAAAATGAGACAGAACATAAATAATAAATATTGCACGATGTAATTAATCATTAGTAGCGCAGAAGAATATCTCCAGTTTCGAAAGTGAAGTTTCAGTGTTTGAATCCAATTGATTCCACTTATTTTTTGTTTTGTTTCTCCAGATAATTACATACAAGTTCCAACAGATTTTAAATTTAATTTTTTATATTTTTTATAGTTTTACTTATTTTTTTATTTAAAAAAAATTATTTACAATCTAGCAACGTACATCAAAGTAGAATTGCACTGATTTTTTTTTTTTTTTTTTTTTTTTGTAATTGTTAGCGTTTGTTGTATGCGTTACTCAGTTTCTGAATTAATAGAAGAAGGCATCCGTAACTATTCAGTTTAATTTTAATAGTGAACAACGTTGCTTCGATTTGTAATCTAACAAACATCTTCAAATATTTCTTAAAAGTACTATGGATTCACTGGAAATAGTATTACATCTTTTCTTTCAATATGTCTCCACCTCTTTTATACATTGGACCAGATAAAGTTTCTTTATGTATTTCCATACTTCAATGTAACTTCTAATCTCCTTCATTGAATGGTAACTATCTGGAAGTTACAGAAATCGATAAAAGGATGTGACTCTGAAATTTAATTCAACGTAGCAATACCATTTCTCATAAACTCGGATTTGTACATCTTCCAATTTTCATATCGTATAAGTTCACATAAGGTGTTTAATTTATAAAATTGCGAAACAATTTAAATGATATTTAGAAAAAAAAAGTTTCTTAAATATGTAAAATTTTCTATTCAAATCAAATATGTAATTTTTTTTTAAAGTGTGTTTAGAAAAAAAAGAAAAAGAAAAATAGCATTCTCCAAAATAGTTAAAATGCGTTTATGATTTTAATTTCCTTGTCAATCTGTCTGTCTGTTTCTCATTCTTCGTAAAAATACTTAGGCCATGGTGAAATATGTATACTTTATTGAAATAAGCTGCAGTATGCATGTAATTAAGTGGATGTACACTGTAAAATAAAACTACAGATTTCTGTAGCTTTACAAAATACAGTTTTGTAGATTTATATATTTTTCTGTACAGTGATGTATAAGTATGTTTTAGTAAGCATACATATTTCTATAACTTTTCTTTTGAAGAATTTCAGGTTTTTTACGGTGTAAATCATACGGTTTATTTATATAATCATAAAAAAGTACACAATATATTTTTTTTTTCAGAAGTATTGTTAAATAAATAATTTTTTTTTAATTAGAAGCTTAAACATAATTACATGCTTTGCGTGAATTTCTAAAGTGTATATTTTTAACGTAGAAAAACTTATTTTAAATAATAATAAATTGGTAATAATTAACTTTTAAATGGAATAAAAAATTATGTTATGCCATTTGATGACTTAAAGTAGTATTTATGTTTTATGACTATGTTGCAATGGCTATTTGGTTGATTATGTATATTTATTAAGTAAAATATAAAATAAAAGTACCGTATTTTCGGGTGTATAGTCCGCGGCTTATACAAGAAAAAAACCTTCGAAAAAGCCGCTGCGGCTTATACACGGTGCGGGTTATACAAAGATTTTTTTAAATTGGAAATCGTGATATTTTTTCTACAATTTTTAAACTTCAAAAAATTTGAAAAAAAAAATCGAAATTTGTACATTTTTTTCGCTATGCCGCGAAATATAGAGAGGTCTCTCATGTTTGTAAAAGCTTTTATTATTATTATTATTATTATTGTTGTTTAAATATAGTTATTTCTGGGTTCAGAAGAACTGTCGCAACTATCGCCAAAATTGCACTAACCGGCAGCGAGAAATAATGACACTCGAACACAATTTGCTCTTGATTTGAGAGGGTAAAAACAATAGTATAACATGTTACTTATTTTAAACTTACTTTTTGTTGAAATAAGTCGCTTTAACATTAACTGAAATCAGTTTTTTAGTAGAGATGTGTCATTTGTTGAGGCACGATTCAAAAGGAGCGATTCCGGCAGTGGAACTAAACTAACGATTCAAAAAAGAAACGAAATCACGGAGTCGCTCCGAAACTCCGAAAAGGGCAAAATCCTCGGACTCGTTCCGAAATGAAACAACTCCGAAAAGGAAGGATTTCTCGGAATCGTTCCGATTCTTTGACTGCGCAGTTTTTTTTCTAAATGAAAATGATCGGCTAATATTTAAGCATTCGAAAGTGGCATTTCACTGTGTTATGAATTAAAAACAGTATTACTAAAAGTTTTCTTCTTTTTTTGTGAAAGCACGTGTTGGTGTTTGGGCTGAACTAGGCGGATCTTAGTGTTATATTCTTAGCATCCCCTACAGTCATCATACTTCATTTCAGGTCATTCTATTCACTCTATGAACCTCACGCCAAGAGGGACTAAAAAGTGCACAAAGCATGACACTGTGTGATGAGAAAATATTGCTAGGTAAACATGTTTGACATCACATTTAAATTATAAAATCAAACAGGTAGTTATTACTTGCGAATAGAACAATAAAAAAATATTTTTAATCAGATAGTATAGACTCCATTCGAGGCTAACAAAAGAGGCAGGCTACTGCGGATCATTCCACATATCTCTTTTTTTTTTACAGACCGATGGAATCACGTGATGTTCGAATGCACCAATGCAGGTGTACGTAAGGAGTATTACGTCACTCTGGCGGTCTGTAAAAAAAAAAAAAAAAAAAAAAAAAAAAAAAAAAAAAAAAAAAAAAACACTTGAAATGCACCGCGGAAGTATCTTTTTCGTTAGCCTCGGATCCCATGAAAGTGACGTCATAGATCATAGGCAACTGAACTTCGCGTATCAACCACAAATTGATCCATACAAACGAAAAGAGTTCGAAGTACATTAGAGATGCCCTAAATAATCAAAGTGGCTTCTAATATGCAGCCAGTTATCTTTCAAATTTTTCATCACTAACAAATCAAGTACGAACAAATGCTGAACTCATTCGATGGAAAGAAGTTTCCAAAGCGAGCTGCAAATGTTTGGAGAGTACTGTAACTGTTTTTTAAAAAGTTTCAGGATTGCATTTTAGCTTCACGTTACACCAACACATTTCCTTTCTATAGCTCGCTGAACTCTGTGGATTGTTTGGATGCAATATGCGGTGCATAAGCAGAGTTAAGCTTCCTGTGACGTTTGCACTAATTGGTATGGCGTCTGGAGGTAAATTATTCATTTTTTCGAATCATAACAGCTTGAAGTAAAAACACATAACATCTTGGATAGTTTACCAGCAGTAATAAATTTTAATGAACAATTTTTATAGAAGCCTCTAAATTAATAACAATGGTCGGAAAAAAATTTCAGAAAATGTTTTCCTGCAAAACAATTGCGTTTTAGTACTAACTAGTGTAATTTAAACAGGAGTGAAAAAGCATGCATCCAGCATAGTTTATTTAAAACTTTCCAGCAAAATCAGAATACAGTAATAAAACTTTATGATGGTTAAATATGAGGTCTAAATAATAATAAAAAAATTGAAAAACACATAACGCATTTGAAAAACAAACTTCTCTATTACAATCAAAAATCGGAAAAATAACTTTTATTGTACAGCTTTACATCATATGTATGGATTGGTATCAATGGTTTTTTGTATTTATACTCTAGCGCAAAAATTTATTTTATCAAAATCACTAGAGTACTTGAGGAGTTAAATGGGTTTTCAGCTGAAAAGTACCTTTTTTTGGAGAGTTATGAACCATAGACACTTCTAAATTGCGTGAAGTTCTTGAAGTTTATTAAACATATGAATTAAAAGTACATATAAACACTTGGGTACAATTTACTTATACATAATAAACGAGTATATAATGTTAGAATAAAAGAATGTGAGTGGACGTTGCGTCCTTCTTGTGTATTCCCTTAATGATATTCGAACATAGTTGCAATTTGAATCTTAGAATATTATGCTTCGTTATCTATAATTCGAAATAAGGTAAATAGATTAAAACTCTTGTTCTGAAGTCAAATTTTGGAAAAAAAAGTTACGTAAAAACCAATAATGTTACATTAATACTCAGTTGAGAAGAGGTTAAAACAGAATCTTTGTAGAAATGGAAACATTTTCTAGTCTAATTTACTTTTTAATGTAAAACCACACACAAATTACAGTGCATTTTAATTTTCTATAGAATCGCTAACTTAAGAAAACGACGTTAATGTAAAACCCTTAATTATTAATTAACAAGTTTATGTTAATTTATTCCGTACTTCACTTTATACTGTAAATTTTCAGTTACTATTCATGATTTAGAGTAAATAAAGTTACACCAAAACCTTTAAACTTCATGATCCTTCAACTTCACCAAGAAAATATATTTCCTTCTAAGAACGTAATTTATATGCATATGAGATACGTTACGTAACTTTTATTCAGTTCTCATAAATATTACTGAATATAATGAAAAAACTCCACGTTTAGAAACAGTTTTGAGAAAGTGTTCAGATTTTCCTAAAGATATGTTTTTTTATAGTTCAGAATTCCTCCGTTTACGATAAAAGGGCAAGATTGAAATAAATCAGCTTCGTTTAAAATTTGGGATGTTTGCCAAGGAGAGAAAAGATGAAGCTAAAACCATAAATATACTAAAAGTGTTCAGGCAAGCGTAAATCTTAAAGTTTTATACTTCAAGTACGTCAAGTAAAACCCGAGAATATAGCAGAGAAATTTTGTTAATTTCATATAGAAAATTTATGTATAGTAAGGATAAATTTTGAAACATTTTAATTTAAATGAAATAAATAGAAAAAAAAACAGGTTTTTCGAAACTTGTTGAAAGCATATTATAATAATAGAAATATATCTCACCAGTAATATTTTTGAAATACAGTAGAGTTCTCCTATTCGAAATTATTTGAAACCGAACACTGTTCATTTTAGCTGAAAATCGGAGTAGGCGGATTTCATTAATAATAATCAAGATATTGACTTGTTAAGGAGTCAATTAAGTGCGGGATATTTTGCTAGCATCAGCTCTATACAGCGTTGATCGGCTCTTGGTGAACAGGTTATGTTATTTCTAATAACTAGATTTAAAATTCACTGTCAATATATAATAGATTCTTGGAATAAAAACTACAACTCTAATATCATAGCAATACTTTCTTAAAAAATCAGCCACAAAATAGCGCAAGCTGAAATCCACTCATCTCAATTTTGAAAGGCAGCTTCTCAAAAAAGAGTTGAAATAACTCGAGTTTTAACCAATTTAAATGAAGTTGAGCTATTTAAATAACCAATTTAGATCAAGAAGATTTAATCGTTTGAAAAACAATTCTTTTATGATCGAAAAAATTACAGCTCTTTCATGAGAAGCCAAATCAGCTCTTTCGTTTTAAGAGTGTAGATATGTTTTTTTTTTTTTCTACACATAAATCTGAGTCAATGGTGACAAAAAACATGTTAATTAGTTGATTTACCGCTTTTTATCAGAAAAAATCACTCACTTTCCTTCTTAGGTATATGTAAATTAGTTTTTCTTTTTGGGAGGGGGGACAGTGATTAAAAGTGATGCTACAGAATTGCATAAATGAAGCGGAGATATGATGTAAGTAACCAGCTTTCATTTCAAGTTGGTTTTAGGCGTTTGTTTTTCAAGCTCAAGCTCAATGTATGTTTAAATTCTTCGAGTAACAATAAATGTACGTTTTTTCACGACCGTCTTTTCGATTTTTCCTGTTTTTAAGTTAAAATTCAATATATTTTTTTCTGAACTCTGTTGGGAATAGCGGGATTCGGAATAGTGGGGCACTACTGTAACTCTTAATAATACTAACTGTATAAAATATAGCATTTCCATTCCTTCTAAGTATTTAAGGCTATCAAGATGTTGAAGATTCAAAATTGCAAACATTTTATAGTGCAGTTTTTTAAGGATATACAAGACGTGTTGCATATAATATCTTTTTAGGAAAAAACAAACCTAATCTTATTCTACATAAAAGAAACAGTTATGTAATTAAATTGTTTATAATAGGTTGGAAATCAGATTTGCAGGATAATTGCTAAATACTGTTATTATGTTGTTATAATAAGTCTTTTTATTTTACAGAAATAAAGTAAAAAATTATAAATAAACGAATATGATGAACAACAGAATTGGAAATTTATCTTGAAATAATTTTATTCGAATTGACCGTCACCTTTATCGATTGCCTCGGATAACTTTTTACGCCTTTGTCCAATTGCGTCATGAACCACCACATAAGGGAAATTCTGTTCCTTTGCCCAGTATAGAATCTATGAGAGAATGAAAACTTCTGTGCTAATTATCACTTCAGCTTCTAAAATGCCCAAGATGCCAAGATGCAACAATCTTAAGATAAGGTGAAGGAAATGGCAAATCTGTTTTCAAGACAAACTTCAGATATCAAGTTTGACATGAAGCCGAGCATGCGTTAATTTAAGTCTGAACGAAGGTGCAGAATCTTGTAGAAATATCCAATTTTATTTTGGATACAATCTGTAAAAAGTCACAAAAAATGTGTTGCTAATATATCCTGTTTTTAATATTCTCCACTGATTGACCCCTTTATGGATGAATTTCGGTGGCAATATTCCGCTCATTGACACTACAACTTAAAAAATAACATAATTCAAGTTCTGAAATTGTTTAACATTTAGAAGGTTTTCAAGTATATCCTTGTAGATTGCAGAATGTACAATATTATTGTTAGCATTATAATACTGTTTAGTGCAAAATAGTTTTTCAAAAAATAAATAGTATATTCAGTCAACACATTTACTACCGTACAACTTTAGTAAATTATTTGCAAACTTTTTATTATTTGCGCGACCTGGTAATTTTATTTAGCAGCTAATGAAAGAACCCAGGTCTTCGATGTCTGATAATTTTGTTCAATTCTAATCACTTTCTCTTCTGAAGCCATTTTATTGTGGCATCCTTCTTATCTTTTCAGGAATTAGTTATTTTTGTGTGCTCTATTGTATGCAGTGAACGTGAAAGACCAGATCTAGACCGATTTTTATAGCTGTTAATATCCAATAATCGATTTACAGTTACATAAATACCCTGTTAAAGTTAGCACATTTTAATTAACGATTTTATCTGCAGAAAATACACAGTCGAAGTGTTGTTTAATCAACATCCTTTTGGTTTCCAACGTAAAGAAAAAAATTAATTTTTGTTTTATATAAAAATCGTCTGGAGAAATAAAAAATAACTAATCTCACAACCCGAGGGAATAATTGTTTTACCAAGCGATTAAAATTAATGTTTATCTTTTGACTGTATTTTGTAGCATCCCTGTATCTCACATTTAGAGAAAAATAGGGCGAATTCATACCCTTGTGGCTTCTTAAAATCAGGATTTCTAACAGAATTTAATTTATCTGATAATGAATTTATTAATATTCAGATATTTCATATCATTAATATATGAAATACCTTTTATCAAAGAAAATGGAACAGCACAATTTTATACAGGACTAATAAACATTAATTAATAATGTTCTATGTTCCATAAACATTAATTAATAATGTTAATGTACATAATCCATAAAATTAAAAACTAGTATGGAAGAACACATAGCAGACATCAAATACAGGAAATGTGCAATGATTCCACCACCTTGCAGTTTACTAAAATTTCGAAAACGATGCTGTACAGATTAATGAAAGAATAATGGAAAATAATTCACGTTGACAAATATACATTTTTAATTATGCAGTTAATTTCAATATTCTTGAGTTTGCGGGATTTTTATTTACCAGTTTAAATTTAATTTTTTTATTTATTTAATTTTTTTGCGAAAATATTTATGCCATTTTAATTCTTGAGAATATTGCCATCAGAACGATGAAACAGGACCACATTCATTAGACGCCTAGGAAGCACTTGGTTGTTAGAACGGAGTTCATGACATCATATCATGTGATTTAAGGCCGATCCAATCGGCAGAGACAGCTCTTTCCGTAATGAACCTTGTTAGGACAGATTTCTCGCGGGATTGGGTTGGTGGAAATCATATGATTGAAGTCATGAACTCCGTCCTAAGCCCCGCATTAACAAGCAAAAGCTTCTCTGGCCGTCGAACTTGAGTAAATAAAGATATTTTATTTTTTTTAATGTATTTTTATCACTTCAAGCAAATATTAAATTACTTTGATGTTTTCATGTGAATTATGTACAGGGTGTCCACACTCAACGGTGGCCAATGGCTAATTTCTAAACTATTAGTCATAGACATGTAGTTCCAATTGCAAAAAATGCTTTAAAAAAGGTAAAGAATTTTTTTTCAAGCGATTTCGATCAAAATAAAATTTTATTTAGAAATTACGAAAATTAACTTTTTATACGGTCCCCCGGTCCTATAAGTGATATTTAGTAAATTTTTACCATTACTCTAACAAGTAAGAGAAAATAGGTCCCATTCATCTAACATTAAAATTGACCGAGTTATGAAGCTTTAAATTTCATGACTTAAACCACTTTTCTGTAGCTGAATGCGGATGAATTGAACTGAGCTTTAAAGGAACGTACATTAAATGCTTAAAGTATCATAAAGGACGTCTATTTCCAACGCAGTCCAATAGCTAATTCTTATTACAAAAAGGTTTTAAATGAGATAAAGAAATATTTTTAAAGCAATTTAACTGGAGGTGCTACCACCGTATAAGTTTTACGGTATTGTTAATTTTTATCAATTAACATCTAGATTGGTTAAAATAGTTGAAGACGTGAGTTTTAAAATTCTCTTTATCGAGAAAATCAAATTTTGGGAAATCGAGATTTTATTTTAAAAGGTGTGTTATTTTGATAAGCTTTTATTTTACTTAAAACGTTCGTACGTATGTTTCCTTAGCTCGAAATTCTTATTCAAATTTTAACTCACTTCCAAATATCCGATCGAGGTTTAATTTGTACACTTATATATATCCAATGACAATGTAATATTAATACGATTTTAGGTGCGTACCATTTATTTATTTTATAGGACTACACCAAATTCTGTTAGGTTAAGTAATCTAATAGAATTTTAAATATATGTCATTTTGTAACGATTTGTGACTGTTGCTTTTCATAATTTAAATTAACAAATTTTTTGTATTTTTTATTTATAATTTTAGTACAAATTTTGCTTTAATATGTAATCATCAACAGAAATTGAAAAATAAAATTGTAAAAATTATTTTACTCTATATTAAATTTTATATCTTGCGTTTATTTTTATCTCCAGTAAATTTGTGACTGACCCCTAATTTGCAGCAAAAAAGATGCTTCAACTCTAAACAGCTATTACTCGGTCTGTTTTAGTCGTAGAGGAATGGAACTTTTTTTGTATTACTTGTTACAGTAGTGGTAAAAATTTACTAAATATCATTTATAGGACCGGGGGACCGTATAAAAATTGAATTTTCGTAATTTTTTAATAAAAAATCTTTTTGACCTAAATCGAGTAAAAATCAATTCTTTACCTTTTTTAAAGCATTTTTGCAATTGGAACTATATGTCTATGACTAACGGTTGAGAAATTAGCCATTGGCCACCGTTGAGCGTGGACACCCTGTATAGTTTTGTAGCATTTGCTTTTATTTCTAATCATTAAATATTTATTTTAAATATAGGGATCAAAAACATCAAGAAGGATTAACTGTTTTTTAAATAAGCAACATCGTACCACATGATCTTTAATGCCAACCTTGATTATAAGAATAATAAAATACTCTTCAATCTTCAATTTATTTCGTCTTTTAACTGGAACTTAGAAGTTCTCAAGTTCCATTATCTGAATGAAGAAAATACCTTGAGCAAATAAAAGTTCTTTGCTTTTCTTTCTTTGTCTTCTTTGCTTTTCTTTCTTTGTCTTCTATGTCTTTCTTTCATTGTATGTAGAATAAATAAGATCATTTGACATCCAGCAGGTAGATTTTTTTGACACGTTTAAAGTTTCAAATAAAAAGAATCACTAGAAAATCAGATATCATTCATGTGCATGTCAGTCAGAAGTCTGTTTATTCTTATAAACTAGTTCACTTTTAACGCATTAAAAAATTGAATTTTATCTTTTGCATCAACTCGTTTGAAGCAAAACCTTTTGTTAAATTTGCTAATTTTTTATGACGATGAAATTTAACGATTGACAAAATTAATTTTTAAGATAAAATACCTTTTTTAATTTAAAAATTATTGAACTATTCAAAAATCCATCATCAGCACTAAATATGAAAAACAAAATTTATTGAGTGACATATTCCAAAAAACACCTTAACTAAAGTATCACTGCATTAAATCAATCATTCAATTTGAGAGAAACCATTGCCACTGTAATTTTACAAATAAGTGGTTAAAATCTGATACAGAATATTCCATCAGAATGATTCAATCGTTAGAAAATTGGCAGCTTCAGGTAAAATATACCTGGGCTGAATTTTTTTCATCCACTTTGAAATTTACAGCTGCAAATTACGGCTAAAATAAATACTTTCTAAATTGAATAAAAATTCCTAAACCTTAAAGTTTTACTATTTTATGAAAATTTCATACCAGATATTATGAATAGCGAAACTGCATCGCTAACAATGAGTTAAAAAATATAATTTCACGTTTTGTTTTAAATTAAAAAATAGCATAGTTACAGCATGACATAAATCATATATATATATATATATATAATTTAAACCATAAAGGATGAACACGTGTCTCTAGCATTTTCACTTTATGTGGTTTAGAAATTCCCAGTTTAAAAACGCGAGACTTTTTAACACACTTTCTGACTGATTTTAAATGTAAAGGTATAATATCGACAGACGCGACTGGTAAAATTTGGAATAGCACGGCGTTTCCCATTTTCTGATAAATAAATTACTTATCGAGTTCTGAAACGATTTTTGAACGTAACGACATGTTTCTCTCTTTTCTCCGTTTGTTGACTTTGAAATTTGGTTTAAAATGCCATCGTTGACAGTATTTTCTGAAAGAACTTTTATCTTTATCAATAAATGGTAAACGTCATTTGACAATTTCTGAATAAAAACAACTGCTTATTTCATTGACTTTCAAACAAAAACAATTTCAGAAATAAGACAGAACGTAATCCATTTGGTTTTGAGAATTATCATATTAAAAGGTCATCTTCTTGTCCAGTGATTAGGGCACATGGTTATAAACAACAGATGCTGCTTTGAACCCAAATTAAAATCCTGCATGAGATCAGGTTACCTGCTACCCGCACCCGATCGGACACGCGAGTCGAGTTGCTTTCTATTTTTCTTTTTTCTTTCTTTCTTTTTTATTTATTTATTTATTTATTTATTTATTTATTTACTGCGGGTCGGGCTGAATTTTAATTTTTCGGCTTCTAGTTTGTTTAGGATTGGGTTTTGACTTTTGTGGATTGGATTCGTGTTGATCCGATTTTAAAAAAGATTGTCCAAAATATCTTTTCATCTTGAAAATCTATATACATTTGGGCCTTCTGTAAAGCGGACACCTCTATTTAGCGAATGATTATCAATTCGTAATACACTTATATATTTCTACACTTTTACCTCTGAACTGTGGACATTTCACAATTCATACACACGCAATTTGTGTGTATGAATTGCGCATAAACTGTGCGCATAAATTGTCATAAATACGATCCTATCAAAAACATGAATGTGAAAGAATGCCAAGTTCGTTAAATGTTTCGCTAATAAAAGAAGTGAGATCTAACTGCAAACCAAATTCTTTCGGAGCTCCTTAAATCATAACTCCTGACATGCATAATATTATTCAATTGCTTAAAATGATTTGTTATGTTACTTGTTATTCAATTGAGCGACTTAGCAAGTTTCTCTTATTCAATTTTTTTCTATTTAGTTGATCAGAAATTAAAGTTGATCCCTTCCTTAATTTATCAGTACTTTAACTTCAATATACTTATTCAAACACTCGATTGACTAGATCTTTGCCAATCAGATTCTAGATTAAATTGTACTTCGACTCAAAGATTAAAGTTCGTAGCTGAATAACTTGCCAAGCCGCCCTATTAAATAACAAGTAACATAACAAATCATTTTAAGCAATTGAATAATATTATGCATGACAGGAGTTATGATTTAAGGAGCTCCGAAAGAACTTGGTTTGTAGTTAGATCTCACTTCTTTTATTAGCGAAACATTTAACGAACTTCGCATTCTTTCACATTCATTTTTTTGATAGGATATCATTTTTTGTCAAATCACTTCTTTTATGAGCGAAACCTTTAACGAACTTGGCAATTTTTCACATTCATGTTTTTGATAGGATATCATTATTTTTTGTCAAATAAGTAGGTTTTGAAATAAATAGGTTAAATTAGTTAAATTAGTTTTATTTAATATTAATTAATTTTTCAGCTTTTTACTGCATTTATTCACTGTTTTTTCCAGTCAAATTTAAAAATTTAACATTAGGACTGCTTATGTTCCTTTAAATTCCACTAATAAGGATGTTTCTTTTACGTGATTGGGCACTACTTGATTATTTCGTCGACCAAAAACGTTTGTAGCCAACTCGGCGAAATATCGCTATATTGACGACAACACCAAACGTTATGCTAACATGGCACTATTTCTGGTATTTTGCCAAATTCCCATAGATTCCCATTGTAATCTGGTAATTTATCCAATAATTTTGTTAGAGCAAGGACTGTCGCCATCATTTTGGCATCTTTTTTTTCTTTAAATCGGTTCGCTAACTACTCAAGATTGCTTATATATTGCTATTTAGAAAGTTTTTAGAACGCTTTTCGCGCATTTTTACCGCTTTTAAATTTTGTATTTGTTAACAAATGTTCTTAGTGATCATGTATATCTTATAATTAATGAACATGCCAAATTTTATGTTTTTAAGCTCTTACCATACAGACATCGCATTTTTAGAACGCTTTTTGCCCTTTTACCCCCTTTGAATTTGTGGAATCGACATAAGATATAGCCTATATTAGAGCAAGGACTATCACTATCATTTTGATATCATTACTTTTAAGATCGGTTTGTTGTTTGCTGAAATTGCTTTAAAAACCCAATTTAGAACATTTTTAGAACGTTTTTCGCACATTTTCACTCCTTTTTGAAATCCGTATTCTTTATCAAATGCCCTTAGAGATCATTTATATCTTATAAATAATTAACATGCCAAATCTTATAGTTGTAGGTCCTTCAGTAACACAAAAGTTGCATTTTTAGAATGTTTTTTGCTTCTTCATCCTCTTTTGGTTACTGGTATAACCATAAAATATAGCCTATGTTTGAACCGGGTCGAATACCATCATTTTGGTATCATTAATTTTGAAATCGGTTCGGTGGTTTCAGAGATAAGCGCCGATACTCGCCAAAAGTGTCGCCAACTTAGCACTATTTCTGATATTACGCGAAATTCTCATAAACTCTAAAATGCCAAAGTTTATATTTCCAGTCCATTCCCTTAATATACAGACATCGCATTTTTAGAATGTTTTTTGCTCTTTTACCTCCTTTGGATTAGTATAATCGAAATAAGATATATCCTATGTTGGAGCAAAGACTGTCATTATCATTTTGATATCATTACTTTTAAGATCGTTTTGTTGGTTGCTGAGATTGTTTTAAAATTGGTATTTCGAACTTTTTTAGAACGCTCTTCACGGATTTTCACCCATTTAAATTTGATATTTTTTAAGCAAATGTCATTAGTGATCATTTATATCTTATAAATAATTAACATGCCGAATTTTGTGCTTCTAGGCCCTTCAGTAAAACAAAAATCACATTTTTAGAATGTTTTTCGCTTCTGAACCTTCTTTTTGTTAGTGGCACAGACATAAGATATAGTTTATGTTTGAACCGGGGCGAATACCATCACTTTAATACCATTACTTTTGAAATCGGTTCGGTAGTTTCAGAGATTAGCCCTGATACTCGCCAAAAGTGACGCCAACTTGGCACTTTCTAGTATTTTGTGAAATTCTCATAAACTTCCATTGTAATCTAATAATTTATCCTCTAACCAACCATTAATGTTTAATTAATGGTGATTTCTGATTTTTTCCTATTTATAGATCCAATAACCTACCTCCACACCAAATTTCAACTTCCTAAGTCACCTGGAAATAGTCAAACATTTCTATGAGTGAGTCAGTGAGTCAGTGGTAAAAACAGTGGTTTTCAGACGTCAATTTCTTGTGAACGGTAAAAGAGTTTTTAAAAAAATTTTAGGATTCGGAAATAAGAAGATGGTCTTATACGACACAACAAATTGCAAGTGTGTAGATCAAATAGAATTTAAGTTATTGAGGGGTCAAAAGTGGCTCGAAATGGTTCGGGTAATATAACCCACGGCCGGTGTGTCGCCTTTTACATTGTGAACTTGGCTGACACACTGCCGTGTGCCTAGATATATGTGTTTTTATATGCTTCAAAAACGAAATTTTGGTAAGTAATATTTTTTATATTCCAAGAGCAGAAGAAAATGGTTCTTAACTGCACCGCAAAGAAAGAATAATCTATGACTGCATTTCTTATATATTTTACTTCTCAGGAACCAAGTTGGATATGCACTAATTCATATTCAAATACGCATTTATTTTCAACTGGAACATGGTTCTGCTCAATACTATTTATGAAACCACCAATAACGCGACTTGAAAATAAAACTAAATCTTACCCACTTGAATTAGTCAAAAATGAATTTAACCCAGAAAAAGAAAATTAGTCATCCTAACCCGAAAAAAGAAAATTAGGGAGAATTCGACCGATGTCTTCAACGATCCCGAGGCTTTCGCTATTTAGGGATTTCACTAAATTTGGATATTAAAAAATATATTAGGATGTGTTCATTTTTCTATATAAAAAATAAAATTCATATTAGTATATTATTGTAGGTTACTTTATATAACTGAAATAAAAGATGATTTATTTTCATTTCGGCTTCCAGTCAGGTTGCGGATTAATAATATATTGGGTCCAGGCCGAGTGCAGATTAATATATGTCAGATTCAGGATCACTGTAAGTTATTTAAGCTGGTTTGGGTAGGGTTTTCGTGTGACTTGGAATTTTAGGGTTCAAGTCAGTTACAACCCGACTTATGCAGGATCCTAATTCCAATCAGGCATAGATGTGTGTAATGAGTTGGTTTTGCATGCACTCTGGTCTTAGAATGTTGCCAAAATACGACTTTCGAATCTCCAAGCAATCATTAACTTAAAAGTTTTACCAATTTGACTTTGTGTTCAGAATTTCTTTTCAACCTTTTCATCAAACGTCTTCAAATTTTAATAATTTATAAATATTAGTTTCCTATCGATGGATTCCTAAATCTTTTGCATAAATAAATATTCAATATAATCGTATAAGTATACAGCAATCTAACTAAATTCTTAGAAATCGGCTTAACAGAATTTTGAATCATTAATTTGGTATCAAAGTGTTCGGAATTAAAATGGCTTTTATTTAATACATAATTAGAAATTCTCTCTCTCTCTCTCTCTCTACACGATTAAGGTAAATCATCTCTTTAATTTTCCCAAATTTTCTTTTATATATACATATCTATCTATCTATCTATCTATCTCTCTCTCTCTCTCTCTCTCTATATATATATATATATATATATAATTATCGCAAAAAGCAAAATTTGAGTGGATACATTTTTAAAAACTGTTTCTGTAGAGCGTGATTTTTATAATTTCAAAATTTAGATAATGCACTTATCCGTATTTCTTTCTCTTTTTTCTTTCTTTTTTTTTTTCTTTTTTGTGTGTAGAGGAGGATATATTTATGTTACAAAAAAAAAAAAAAAATAAAAAAAAAATAAAAAAATAAAGAGATAAAATAATATTATCTGATATCTGTGTTTAAATAATGAGTTTTAACTCTTTGCTTTTTTTGATTTTGGAATAGATAAAAATGTAAGAGTATAACATAGGCATTTTTAAATTAAATTTCTAAAACTTTTCTTTTTTTATCTATTTTTAATCGAAACGCATGATTAATGCAATCCTAAAATTAAAAAAATACATCTAGAATTTTAAAATAATTTTTATGGCAATATTTATTTCTCAACCAATTTATTTATTTATTTATTTATTTCAAATATACACAGTTTAACTGAAAAATTTCCAAACGTTTATGATTCATATTTTAGCTCAAAGTGCATGATTAATGATGTGAAGAAATTTAGAAAACAAATAAACAAGAAATTTAATATCCATGCTCTCATGACGTAATATGCTATTCAATCATTGTTGACATGGACAACACCAAAATTAGTTCCTATTACGTCAATTCATAAGGTTAAACGCATGCTGAGTAGAAAACTATTAATTTTATTCGACTATTGAAACATTAATTAGCACTTGCATATTTTAAAATTCCAAGGGAAAAATAGAAAAAAGTGTTAAGTTCTTGGTGTTGTTAAAAACATGAGGTACATTATTCATACAAATAAAATTAAGGAATGTATAAAATTTTTGAACGTTTTATACTGGAAGATTAAAAATTCATTAGATACACTTTAAAAGTTAGTAGAACAACACTAAAATGGCAATTTTCCCCGGAACTCTATAATGTTCCAATGGGATCGTAGAAGTCCCTCCCAGAGAAATGTATCTGTACTCAACATTGGGATCTCGTCACGAAGGTGTTAAGTATTTCGTATATATGAAACTAAATATTATATTACATTGTTTTGAAAAATTAGTGGTAAAAGATAGAAAATTAAACAATGAGTTCTCGCAGCGTTAAAATCAGAGGGTGGCGCGGGCAGAATACCTCCCCCTATCCGGAGAATATATCCCCTAATATGTCCCGTTCGAAAATGCCAGATTTTACGTTTTCAATGGTCAAAATGTGCAATCCCCCCCCCCCCCCCTAGACCGCACAAGTTCCTCTTGGAGAAATGTATCTATATTCAACATTGGGTTGTCGTCGCGAAGGTGTTAAGCATTTCGCATATGTGAAATTAAATATATTATATTGTTTTAAAAAATCTGTGGTAAAAGATAAAAAATTAAACAATGGATTCTCTCACCGTTAAAATCAGGGGGTGGCCCGGGGATCTCCAATCCCCCCAGGAGCTCTATAATGTTCCCCCCGGGACCACAGAATTTTCCCTCTGAAAGAAAAGGATCTGTATTCAACACTGGGCTCTCGTCGTGAAGGGGTTAAGCATTTCGTATAAAATAAACTTAATGTTATATTATATATAAAAAGGAAATGCAAAGAAGATAAGATACAGCAGTTTCATATATCAGCATTCAAAAATAAATTTTATCACTCTACAATAAAAACAAAACTGAGTTGCTAACGTTTTTTACACTTCCTTGAAATATTTTTCTTACAATGAAATATTCGAGTTTTAAAAGAAATTTTACAGACCTGAGCCATTTGGTAAATTTGGCGTTCTGCCAAAATAAAGAAAATGGTGCGCGTGAAAACCAAAAAGAACAGGATGATTATTAGCTCGTCAATAATATTCATTCCCTGCCGCTATTTCTTACGCACGCTATTTTAAAAATGATTTTCATGGTTAATTTCCGTTTTTCTCTGGAAAACCGCTTTCGGGAAAGTAGAAAATTAATATTCTGTTTACAAACAATCATTCTAAAAGATGAAAGCGTATTTTGTTTTTAACGAGTAATTTAAAAATATCGAGCAACGATAAAGAATATTCTGTGGTATATTCTCATAAAAATTTTATTGAAATACGAATAAGTATAAACGATGAGTTTTTGAAAATAAAGCTTGTTTAGTAATAACAAGAAAAAAAAAGGTTAAATAATATTTTATATTAGAATGCAAAAAAAAAAAAAAAAAAAAAACTACGGAAATATATATAAGCATATAAATATGTATATTTTGAAAATGATTTTTAGTTACTAATTTAGGTCTAAAAATAAAAAATACTAAAAGTCAAAAATGTTTTTTTAAACCGAAAAAGTTGTTTTAATTGCATAGCTTAAGGATGTTTTAAAATAAAAAAAAGGAACTTTAGGATATACGTTTTCATTTCTTTTTGTTTGGAAAAGCATGAAACCAGTAGGTGTTGCTGTTCAAAAACAATCTAATCGCACATATTTTTCTGTTATTTATTTATTTATTTATTTATTTTCCAAAAGCAATAGATCTTTCAGAACAAAATCGTCAAAGTTGAAGTTTTGAACCGCATTTCCCGACGAAAGTAGTAAAAACAGTCTTACAAAGGGAGAAAAACGCGTGATCACGTGATCGAAATCGCGTATAACTCGACAGGTAATTTATTTGCCACAAAATGGAAAACAGAGTTCAATTCGAAATCGTTTCCGTAGTCAGACCTTATAAATTTTATATTTTTCAGTTAAAAAATGAATTTGTAAATATGTCAAAATGTTTTGCACTTGTTGAGCAGAGTAGTTTAGAACAGTCTTAACGGAACGAAGAATCCTTGAAGTGCCTACCCGAGTAGCATTTCAAAATAGTAGTAGTACGTATAGATAAAAAAATAATAGGAAAATACCGTTTTTTCGAGTGTTTCCACTCTCAACAGTGGCCAATGGCTAATTTCTAAACAGTTAGTCATATAGTTCCAACTGCGGAAATGTTTTAAAAAAGACAAAGAAATATTTTTTTAAGCGATTTAGGTAAAAAAATAAATAAAATAAATAAATAAATAAATAAATAAAAAATTAAGAAAGCTATTTTTTTATACGGTGGCCCCGTCGCTTTTTCAGGAAGAATCACGTTTTGAGCACCTTTTCGCCAGAGCAAAGGTTGGCACGGAGATGAATTCAATGCTACGTACCCTTTCCTGTTTGTGACGTCATACGCGTAGCGAGTAGCAAACCTTCCTCCCGCAAAGAGTTCGTACTCCTTGTTCATTTGTTTTTTCATAAATATTATCAACTAGAGAATATAATATGAGGAAACGTTATTCACCGTTGTTTACAATAAAAAAAAAAATCTTGGTGTTTTTTAAGAATAAATTTCACAGAATATCTAATTTAAATATAAGTTTTTTTTTTCAGTACAAAAATATTTTTTTTTATTTTCTTAATTTGCTATGTTCGATGAAATTGAGAACTTAATTAAAAACAGTAGCAAAGATTCTCTTGTAATAAACATTATTCAATTGATCATGTTTTTACAACACAATTGAATTTATTTTGCATGTGTGTCTGCTTCTTTATTAAGCGGCATAATTATGTGCTGCGTTGAGTGCATTAATAAAACATAGTTTAACAGAAATGATTCATTAAAAATTAATTGATTTTAATTTACTTACGATTAAATTAATGAAAGCAAGTTAAAACTAAAATTCGATTATAATTAGATTGAACAATAAATGACAAATTATTTAGCTGTATCTTGCAATTCGCTATGTTTGAAGAAATGAGAATTTATTTTATTTTTTGGAAAAATAAAAACAAAAGGTTTCTTGTAATAAATATAATTCTATTGATTATGTTTTTTATGAGACATTTGAACTTAGTTTTATTTGTATTGCTGCTGAAATAATTTATTTTTATTTATTTATTTATTGTACGTGTGTGTTTATTTGTTTATTAAGAGACATAATTTTGTGGCGTGTAGAGCGCATTAATAAAATATGTTTTCACTGAAATAATTCATTGAAAATTAGCTTTTTTTAAATTTAATTGCGATTAGTAGTTAAAAATAAGTTGAAACTAAAATCAATTTGTTGTAATTAATTTGAATTGTAAATAACAAATTATTTAGATACATCCTGCAATTAAATCAATAAGTTAAATTAATTGCAAGTTGATGTTTGCAATTAAATGAATAGTTTTTTAATGCTTTTAAATCTTTATTATTAGTTGAGTTGTTGTAAATAATAATAATAATAATAATAATAATAATAATAATAATAATAATAATAATAATAATAATAATAATAATAATAATAATGGTCTGCCCCTAGTGCACATAATTTAAAATTCTACAATTTTTTTTATTTAAAAATTTCTACCATATTTTTAATATTATTTCGTCCAGATTGTTTCATTTATTATTTTGAAACAGCAATTCAACATATTTGAATAAATCATCTAAATTCCTCTCTCTAATGAAATTCTCCCTCCCCTTCCCCCACACACATTTTTCGTCATTCTGCACTCACTATTTGTTAAGTTTCAGTGGCAATAAAAAATTGATCAATAACGTTTCAGGCAATCCCGAGTTCAGAATTTTCTTTTGCACCCCCCCCCCCTCTCCAGCACACTATTTTTTTACCATCTAAAATTAAATGTTGTTTTGCAGAAAAGATTAGATAAAATTGTACTTAAAATGTTCTCTATCCTTTTGCTTAGCCATAACAATGCATAAAGTGTACTGTTTTGCAATGTCCGTTGATTTTTGAATAACAAATAAATAATTTATCATACAAAAAAGGTTAAAAAATAAAACCAGGCTTAAAGTTTTCTGCACATACTTTCATATTTTTATTTGTTTTCTTTATAATTCTTTATATTTTATAAGAAATTTTCTGTCATATTTAACATCAAACTGATTTTTGATGTGAAACTTTTAAAGAAAAAATAAAATAAAATAAAGCAAAAGAAAAAACAACACACACACAAAAAATATATATGTAAGATTTTTTTTTTTTTTTTTTTTTTTTTTTTTTTTACAGAAATAAAAAGAAATTTTACAATTACACATTATTTATAGGACACTACATTTTTGGAAGCTTTAAATTTTATTGAAACTAATTTCTACCTATCTCACTTTATCGTTCTGCCATTTCGAACATCAAGTTAAATAGCTAAACGCATCATTAGAGGTAAACGAAAGTGTTAGATATCTATACATTTATCACTTTCTGAGTTTCTTTTTATTGCTGAATTTTTGAAGATATGAAGAATTCTAAAGGCAGAAATAAAAGTCGGCCAGAAAAAGCTTAAAGCATTCTTTAAATGTGTGACTTTGGTTATTTTTCGGCAAAATAGAGAGTTTTACCGCGAGGGAAAAACTTATTTTTGTTACAAATTCCTTCTTTTCTTTTCTTTTTTTAGAAGAAAAAAAAGAAATATTTTGTGTTTGTATAAATTCACAGTTTTATGAATATAATTACCATATATAAGTACGGTATAAATCGTGTATAAGGTGAGAAATTTCTGAGAATTTTCGGCAAACAAACTGGGAAGGTCAACTTATACGCGAGTCCATTAAAAAAGAAAAAAACTTCGGATACTGCAAAATTGTGGCTTTTTATGTATATGAATAATAAGAAATATGTAAAATATAAAAAAATATAATTTATCAATAATTTTTTTTCACTGATTTGTTTTTATTTACTTATCAGTTTTTCTCCTTGGAAGGTGAAGTTCTTGTTTTGATTTTGTGCAAAATTAAAATAAAAAATTAAGAGGTCGACTTATACGCGGTTTTTTTATTTTTTAGAGAGTTTGTATTCGAAAGTTACAGGGTTGGCTCATGCGTGAGTCGATTTATACGTGAGTATATATTGTATTCAAAAATATGCAGTATGTAATAAAGTCTGTTTAAAAAAACTTTAGAGTAATGAAAACTGAAAATGCTTTACAATATGTCACTATTTTTTTAACGAATTCTTAAACAGCAATAGTCATAATAATTAACTTTTTCTTAGTGAATCAGTCTTAGTTTCGTGAAAACTCTAAAAAATGACTTATAACGACTTTTTGCTTTACGCTTTTTACTTTATTAAGCAGAACTTATATTTTTCTTATCTGAATTTCTAAGTTAGCAATAACAGATTAAAAATATATATATCTGCTAAAAGTAATAGGTTAAGTAAAAGTAAAAATCAATCTAAGTAGCACCTAATAACTTATAACAATAAGTCCTAGAGAGGTGCAGTTTGCATATTATGAACAGCAACGCAACAAGTTTATTTTTCTGCAATATTTTTCTAAAACAGATAAGTTTTGTTGTTTGCATTATTAATATTTCACAACAACAATTTTATTTGCTGCATTTAATTATCTGAAAAAGAAATTTTTTTTCAATGGATGCACTATGATATAGGCTCCATCCACAGCTTCAGAATGTTCAATCAGTATTTAATCTCAATCTAAAGATGAAAATAAGCACTCGCCAGTCGCCACTCGGCGACTAAATGTGAAAACTGGCGATTAAAAATATGCAAAGTACCGGCCAAATACAGGATTCTCCAAAAGGTGTTTTGTGAAAAGAATCTCGGAAAAAAATCCTAAGAATTTCGACAAAAAATTAAAAAAACCCCCAAATTTCGAAAAAAAGATCGTGCAAAAACTTGAATTTTGTGTAAGTATCGTAAAAAGACATTGTCTAAGGATTGCAAATATCGTCAAAGAATCGCTAATATCGTCGAAGAAAGGTGAAAGAACCATAAATATCATTAGAGAATTGCAAAAATAAGCAATTACCGTAAAAAAACGCATATTTTGTCAAAAAATCAACGAAAGCAAACGCGGTTTTTGTCAAAAAAAAGTAAAAACGAACAGAAAAAAACGCGAATTTTATCAAAGAAACATAAAAAAAATGCGAATACCGTCAAAAAGTCACGATAACAAATGCAAATACCGCCAAAAAATTGCGTTAACGAACGCAAAAAACAAATTTTATATATAAAAAAAAAAAAAAAAAAAAAAAAAAAGCGAGTACCGTCAAAAAATCGTGATAACGAACATGATTTTCGTCAAAAAGGGTAAAAACAAACGCAAAATGTATTAAAAAAAATAATAATAATAAAATAAAAAAAATAACACGAAAAAAGCGAATACTGTCGAAAAATCTTGATAACGGACGAACACGTCAAAAAATCGCGATAACAAACACGAATACCGTCCAAAAAGTCGCGATAAAAATCGCCATTACCTTCAGAAAGTCATGATAACGAACGCGATTTTCGTTAAAAAGTCGCAAAAACAAACGAAAATTTTACCAAAAGATCGCAAAAAAAGAACAAAAAATGCATATTACGTCAAAGAATTGTGGAAAAAACATATAATATTATTTTCATGGGAGCCCTCCCCCCCATTTTATTTTTTAGAAAATTTGTTGTGAATTTCAGTCTTTTTTTTTTAATCAAACCTGCTAGTTAGTAAATAAACTTTTTTTTTTCTTTTTTTTTGGGGGGGGGGATTACATCTTAATTCTAGACAAATAATTACAAAAAAGAGGGTTAGGGTTTCTTTATGTCGTTAGCTACGCAAGTACCTAAGCAAAGTTGGACTTATAATAATGTTACATATAACTTTGCTGTTAATTTAAAAAAGATTTGAAATCAGTATCTCAAGTTTATTCCAAACAATATAAATTAAAATATTTTTAACTAGTCCATATATTACTTATTTAGTCTAAGTTCTTATATATATTGTAATTAAATATTCAGTAACATAAATGTACTTACTGGCTACTAAAGAAATTATTCTCACTAGCCAATAACTGGCTACTAAAAAAAGATAACCTACCGGCCAGTGGCCACTAAGCAAAATTCCTTATTTTCATCTTTATCTCAATCCATATGTGTTGCGCAGCATGCCAAGTGTGACTGGTTTGATTAGATGGCTTCTACAGTTTTTTAAACTAATTATTTAAAAAAAAATTGTTGTGTTGTTATTCATGATACCATAAACCACAAATCTCTGGAATTCATAGTTTCCGTACAATTAACATTTGAAATCAGGGAGGTTTCATGTGGACAACGTTTATTATTATCAGTTTTTGAATGAGAAACAGATTAAAAAAAAAATTAAGCATAGCACAGTTAAAAAATAGCAGGGGGCAAAATGGACATTAATGGAGTAAAATAGTATCATTTGAATTATTCATAAATAAATAAATTTAAAAATCCTCGCAAAGCGTAAAGAATTTCTAAAAATAATAATCGATAAATATCATATGTTAACATAAAAATTCGTCGGGGACAAAATCCAATACATTCATTAAAGAAAAATGTTGAAACTCAATTTCTTCACCAATTCTGAAAAATCGCCGCGGTATTCATACAATTGCTAAAAATCTGATTCAAAGTCGCATTAAATGTCGCTAAATATTCGCAAATGTCAAAATTTTCTATAATGAAGTAAAACGCGTAATTTGAAATAATTTATAAATGACAAGAAAAGGAAATAAAAAGAAAAAAAAGCAACAACGGAAAACGTAAAAAAAGTCTAAGATTTGCTATAAAATGCTTTAAAAATCGTATTAAAATTTTCTAAATATTAAAATACAGCCGGAGTCAAAATCTACTCTAATCGGGTAAAGAATTGTAATCATAAAGCTATTACGAATAGCAAAAAATCGACGCAAAAATTAAAAAATATAAAAAAATCAGTAAAAATCGTCTTCGAATTGCTTAAAATTAAATTAAAAATCGCTAAAACTCAAAATCCGTAGTTAGCAAAATTTACTGTATTACGATAAAAGTTTGAAACCAAATTCTTTTTTGAATGTCGAAAAATCTCCATGGGACAGTAACTGTTTCGCAAAGCCGTTAAAAATGCTTTAAAAATCACTAAATATAAAAGTGTAGTAGGAGTCGAAATTTACTTCAATCGTGAAAAATTAACGCGGCATACAAAAAATCTGGAAAAATAATGCTGAAAATTGCTAAAATTGAAAAATCGAAGAAGGTGAAATTTACTATCTTAGGCTAAAAGTTTGAAACAAAATTCGTTTTTTGAATTGTGACAAAATTGATAGATTCCGTACTTTTTTTTAACTAACTGTTTCAGGAAAAGAATGCTGCAAAGTAATCTTGTATTGCTATTCCTGATACCACAAACAGCAAATATCGAGGATCATAGTTTTCGTTCGATTAACATATAAAATCAGGAAGTTTTCACGTGGACACCCTGTATTATTGGCAATTTTTGAATGAGAGACTCAGATTTTTGTTCTTTTTGCTATTTCTTAACCATCGTGGGATATAAGAGTATGATTAAAAAATTTTAAATAAAAGAGCGAAAACTCTTACAGTGAATTATTATGCGTGGAAAACTACATCTTAGGAAGCATTTAAATTTTATTTTAAACGTTCTCCGAATTTTCAAGGTTTAATGTTTTTGCTATTTCGAAAACCAGCCTTATCATCTAAACGGGTCATTTACCGTGAACAGAAAGTGTAAGATATTTGTAGTTATACCGCTATCTCAGTTTATTTTTACAGCCAATTTTTGGAAGAAATAAAGAATTCTGCTGATGGAAAAGAAAACGACCAGAAGAAGCTTAAATCATCTTTCAAAAGTTTGTGTGGGTATTTCTCGGCAAAAACATGAATGAATGGAAAAAGCATTTTTGTGACTGTTTCACATTCTTTTCTTAACTTTTATTTTACTATACATGTATATATATATATACACAAAAAAATTGAATTAGTAGAAAATTAAGCTCCCATAAACTAAATTTATTAAAAAGAATAACATTTATAATAAATTGAGCAATAAGGTATGTTTCATTCGATGGTTAGTTTAATAATAGCTACTGTTTTATTATTTTTGGTACTATTTGATTATCCTGTCGACCAATTTTGCCAAACTATATAAATCTCCAAACTAATAGATAATTTATACAATAGGAATGTTGTTATCCTAAAATTTTAAGATAAGACAAATAATTAATTTAAATTAAAAAAAAAATCACTAAAGAATAGGGTTACTTTAAAGATGACGGTCACTTACAGGATAGCTACATACCAGATATAAAACTTGATTTATTTAGATAATTTCCGATAAAAGAATACTAATAGTTTGCGTATATGAATGCAGAATTATTAAATTAAATCATAAAAACAGGTATTTTTAATGTATTGTATTTGTGGACAAAATGTAAGTTTTTTTAAATTTACTATTCACATTTATTAAGATCGATAACAAATATGAATTGAAACGGAAAATTGTAAAGAACCTAATTCTCTTTATTTACTCAAAAGACATAACTATGTATATAACTATAAAATGTATATAAATATTAAAAATGGGCTTTAAAATGAAAAAAAAAATTAAAATTTGCAATATTTATCTATAACGATAGAACAAATAAATTAGTAAAACGTTACTACAAATACTAATAAAGTGTTGAATTAAAAGGATTTGATGACTTAAAAAATACTTGAAATTCCATACATCAATTCCTCAATATAACGTATTTTTTGTACGAACGGTCCCCTCTTCTTATGATTACATTAAAAACAGTCTCTATATAGCAAAATATCTATCTCCATATAACGAATTTTTTCATAAACTGGTCTTAATTTATTCAGCTTTAAAAAAAGATTCGAAATTATATGGAATCAATTTTTCATCACTTATTTTTGATTTATCGTTCAGTGCTGAGTTTTATTTATATTACTTATCTCATTGTTCTTTAAATCCAACGAATTCATCTCACCTCCCACACACCTTTTAACATCCTTCTCAAAACAGAGTCAATTATATTGTTCCACATATAAGAAAGGAATCAATGAGAGTCACATAAGAGAGACCTTCAAATGGAGGAAAATGTTAACTACAATTTTTCATTTCTTGCTAAAATTTGAGCTTTTTTTTTGAGAGTGTAACAATTTTAAAATCAAAACAACAAAAAGTTACAGATTCCTTCGTCTGAAATTAATGCAAGTCTTCCTTATTTGATTTTCACTAAGCTTTGAAATAAATGTCTGTTCTCTTTTTTTGAAACTGCTTAAATAAATAAGAAATAGAATGTTAGGTTAATATTTACTTTTGAACATTTCAAATTCTTAATTAAAAACATCAAAAATAATTTTTATTCAAAATTTACACATAAAATACAATTTTTAACATCATTTTCTATACATCGAATTTCTCTATATAACGAATTTTTTACTGGAACGATGGATTTCGTTATATAGAGACTCGACTGTATATAATTTTACATGAATGTAATATTTACAACCATCCATTATTGGCATTTAATCTTACAGCTTAATGACAGTTTTTTGTTCGACAGGATGATCAAGTAATATCTTATTTTTTATATTCAACTAATAATTAGGTGATTTTATAATTCCATTTCGCCTTAAATTAACTGATGAATCTGGTTAGCTACAACCAAGAGTGTAGTATTTCGGTATAATAAAATGGTAATTCACTATACTAGCGCTTCTCAAACTTTTTACGGTATTTTTCAGTTAGCCGGGTGCTAGTGTTATATATGCATACACGTTTATACATACACATGTACATATACATACATACGTACATATAAATACACATAAATGTCTGGATGACGCAAACATGCTTGTTTTCATTAGTAATCTTTATATCACAATAGTTTAATAAATCTAAGCAAATAACATTGTCATCATTGCGACATTATTAACCATTTTTGTGATTTCGGCTATTACCGATATTGTTTTCACGTTTACCGGGTTGGGAACTGCTTCTCTAAAAGATGAGCTACCTAGTAAAGCTACCAAGCGACTATTTGTAAAGTTAGTGTTCAGATACCATAAATGGTACGCAATGTTAGAAAAAAAGTGATTTTTTTTTTTTAGTGTTCCAGATTCAGTAAGCTTTGGTTATAAAAGAATGAAGACTTGCGTGTAAAATTTGAAATGGCCAAAAAATGAGAAAAAAATGAGAAGGCCTGAAATATAATTTTTCCTATCCAATCACAAGCCAAATATACCACCAACTGTGCAAGAATGTTATAAGTCTCCTTATAATACAGGCGCATTTTTATTAATAAAAGTAAAAGATGTAGTAAGGTACACTTTACTCCACACTGTAAAACATTTGTGTAACATTACTCCATAAAACTGGTGGCAGCTAAGCTGCCACCAGTTTTATGGAGTGATTTTTTCCCACATATATAATGGTGCAATTTAAACATATGTTACTGGTGTAACATTACACATTAGTGTAATGTTACACTGGTTGTCTTGGTGAATCGTTATTCCACCATAAACTTGGTGAAAGTTTGGCGGTCACCAACTTTATGGAGTAACGTTGCGCAAGTGTTTTACAGTGTATTAAAAAAATGAGGTTATGTATGTTCAAAATGAGTACAATATCGCATCAGCAGCAATAATTCGTGCAGCCTGCATGTGTTCTGGTGGTGTACACATTGAAAATACTTAGATTGATTTTATTATTAAAATAAATCGTATTTTACTTTTAAATCTTAGTTTTTTAGCAAATGCATCTGCCTTATATATAGCGTCACAATTCTGTGTGCAGTTAATGGTATTATTGGTGACTAGATATAAAAAATGCATTCCAGGGCTTCCAACAAACTTACCTTTATACGTAAGAATTCATTTCATACTAAATTAAGACAGTGCAACAAATTCCTAATCAATTTATCCTTCATATCCCGTTGTTTACGATCGATTGTTTGGATACTACTGTGTTAGATATAAAAATACATTAAGCTATTATTTTGCTATGGACGAACAAGTAAAAATATTCATAAAGCTTTAAATTCAACTTTTATATCAATTTGACAATCAAATTTATTTATCTTTAAAAAATCTAATAAAAATATTCATAAAGTATCTTTTTATTCTTAGAATAACTTGTTTATGCTCACTCTAAAAAAAAATGTGTAAATTTACAGATAAAAACAGGTATATCGATGATACAAAAACGACATGTCTATGTGTGTAAATTGTTGTGTAAATTGCCAAAATACACGCCTAATGTGTAAATTTGAAAATACACATTTTAAAGTGTAATTTGATGATAAGTCCAAATGTGTAAATGTTATCTGATAAGTCTTGAAATACACACTTTAATGTGTAAATTGCAGAAGAATACGCAGATTTATGTGTAATATTCTCACACATTCATATGTGTAATTTTCTTTGATTAAATGTATTTTTGTGTATAATACAAGAAACACATACTTTTGTGTTTTATGTAAAATACTCAATTTTTTGTGTAGTATGTAAATTACACAGGTTTTTGTATAATATGCGAAATACACAGATTTTTGTGTAGACTTCTCTTCATATAAATATTTCTGCTAAACATGCAAAACACAGATTTGTGTGTTATAATCAAAATACTTAGATATTTGTGTAATATTCCAGCAGACATATTTTTATGTATTTAGCATTAACATTATATGTTTTAGTATGTTTAAAATGGGAATTAATTCCCAATGATTAATAATGATAATTTTAATGATTAAAAAAATTGTACAAAGAACAACATCATTTACTGATTGAGATTATATTTTCTGGTAGCTCTGTTTGATGCTCAGAAAATAGTGTACCAGCAATGTATTTTGGAAATTTTCACACCACACTAAATAAAAGACAAATCATTTTGGTATCACCGATATACACGTTTTTATATAAAGCATGATAAACTGAAATTTTAATTACCAGTTTGTAATTTTTTTTAGAGTTGGTTTATAGTTCTACAATCGTGAGATCAAAATTTATGCGCAGACTGTGCATAATTTCAATTTCTTACAATTTCTGTCTTTTAAATTGAAGTTAAAAAGAAATTCTCTCGCTCATATTTATTGCTATAACAACTCATATTGTTTTTAATATTTTAAAGAGCAATTTTTTCAGAAATATTTATTATTAATAATATTAATAATACATTTTAATATTAGTAACATTAATAGTATTAATAATACATACTTATACATTAATAATATTAATATTAGCTATCCAAGTACATTAATTAGTGTTTCACCAATATTTCATAATCTGAAAGATAACGAATGTTGTTATTTTGCGTATTATTCAATATACATATGGCCATAGGCTAAAAAAGAATTTTGGGAAATGTTTAGAAAATATTGCATTGCAATAAGATTTAATTGATATTAGAACTTTCTCCTACTTTCTGCGCATTATTAGACATGATTCTTTCAAGAAAGTAACTTTTATTTTAAATTTAAAGAGTGAAATATGATGTTTGAAATAAAAGAATCGCAAACAGCGCAGAGAGAATTAACCAAATAATAATAATAATAATAATAATAATAATAATAATAATAATTAAATGCTTAAGCATAAAATGAAGTCATATAGTAAATGCATAGACATATACTAACATTAATGCATGTAAATATCAGCAAAAATATTTCTTAAAACAAAATAATACCCCATTAAAAGACGCGTACTATATAGTACTTCATACCTGAAAGAACTGAATCAGATTATTTTGATATAAATTGGAATTTTATGAATTTTGTCCCCAATGTTCAAATACTGAATGACTACCAAAAATTTTAGTCTACCCCAAAAAAAAAAAAAAAAAAAAAAAAAAAAAAAAAAAAAAAAACTCTAATTGCTAACATAATCTGTGTTGTTATCCTTTAACTAACATAACTAATAGTTCATAGTTACAGACATTATAAAAACTACAAAGTAGTTTAATAACATTATATACATTAATATTTTGCGATAATATTATACAATATTATGCAAAACTATATTAAATACTAGTGATATTTACATTTATTCCAATTATTAATAACTGCATTTAACATAAACTATTAACACTATTTAAAATTAATAATTATTAAACAGCAATCTCTGTATTTAGGAACATAATATACGTTTTTAATTAGCATAAAATTAGTAATAATATAATTTTTAATTAGTATGTAACATATTTTAATTACTAAAATGATTATTCACAATTTAGTGCTCATTCTAGAAAGAAAAAAAGGGAAGATGCTAGTTCCAAAAAATACATTATTTCATGGGAAATTATGATAAACAAAGTGCCATTAATTTTAATAATTTTATGAATTACAAATTGAAAAATACAATTAAATAATAACATGTTTTAATTTTTTTCTAAAGAAATAATTCTCTATCACTTTTATAAGATCTTGGGAACTTAGATTAAGAAATAATGTGTAATTTGGAAGTTGTATTACAAGAAAGCTGTGTTTACTGTAAGTGAATTTAATTATAAGGTAGCATTTTGCCAATTTCCTAAAAAGAAAGTTTTTCCACCCTAAAAAAAGTTCTTAGAGGAAACAGCAAATAATTAGAATTCATAACAACTGCAAATAACTAATTTCATCAATTAGTAACACAAATAACAAAATTAACAAATTTATTTGCATCTCATTTTGCAATCTGTCAAGCCTGAATCTAAATTTACATCCATGTTTGCATATATTAATCCCCCAAAATATATATCAGCACATTCATACTCACATACAAAGTAAATATAAGGAATAGCCAATTATATATGAAATCCTCAAAACATTAAACAGCGCCATTATTAGCACTTAATGGAAGTTCACAGCATTTAATGTTTCAGACAGTTTTGCTGTCTTAATTAATCATGAAAATTTTTATTTGGGTGTATATGACTTGAAAAAGTAAACACATTCAACTTTTACTGAATAAGCTCTTGCTATGCTTAAAATTTTATAATTTTTTTTCTCATGCCTTCTTTTACAATAGCGATTCAGCGGATGTCATTATTTCATTCTATTTTTAGTTCCAATATTTGCTATAAATTTATTATTGCAAAAGCAGAATGAGAAAATAAGATTTGGCTACTTTATTCGTTTATTTGCAGAAAATTATTATACTTGCTAGCCTATATCATATAAAAAAATCAATAATTTGATTATTAAAAGGAAATTATGACTTTTATGCCAGATTTATACCAGATTTGAATATCATTTTTAAATTAAATGATTTTTATACTTATAAGATAAAAACTATGCTTTTTACAAAATTATCATGCTTAAGTCTTTGACAATACTCAGAAATTAAGCTTAGAAATAATTATTTAAAGCTTTTTTGTGTATTCAAAAGTCAGTACCTGTAGAAACTTGCCAAATTATGGTAACCTTAGATTTTAATACTTTTTTCTGTCATATTAAATCTTTATAAAATTTATGATTTTAGTCAATGATTAAAAAAAAGTTGATTTAAATCACGATTTAATTACTGGTTTAAGTCAGTTTATTAAAATCGTTCGCTCCCTAAGAAAAAATAATAAAAGCTTAGTTTGCATTTATTTATTTATTTATTGTGATTTCATTATTGTGATTTATTGTTGATACATTACTAGAAGGGTGTCCATTACTGGCACATCTACCTATACTGAAGTATAATATGTGATACTTTAAAATAGCTTGCTTCAAAAAATGTCCCCCCCCCCCAAAAAAAAAAAATAAATAAATGCGCGCATGACTTTTTTTTAATTTACTTATTTACATTCCTATATATATATTTATTTATTACAGGTTTACATAATACATCTTAAGAAGTAAGCAAAATTTGTTTATAAATACAGAAACATGCAAAAAAGCATAAATGAACTAAAAAAATGCAATCTATTTAATTTTATTATTATTATATTGATGTACACAAATTAATTACCTTTTTATGATAATAAATTCACAAATACTGAAATTAAAAACACTAACTAATTTAATAAAAATATTGGGCTCAGTTTTAAGAAAGTTCATTTATACGGTTAATTCAATTTCTAACCAAAAATAATCTCATTTTTTCAAAAATGTATCATTTTATAAATAATCTCATTTTGTCAAAAATGAGTCATTTTACAAATACATATATATATATACATATACATATCATGTATATAATTCTTTTTAGAATAAGTGCACAAAGTATTTCACTAAACGTGTTAAATTAGTGTTTAAATTCAAATGTCAATTCAATAACTAATACATATATGTATACTTCTCTTTATTCATAATTATAGCTTTCATAGAATAGTTCATAAGTATGCTTAATATGAAGGAACGCAGTCACTTTTGCGACACCTTTGGAATTCGGACAACGATTAAGATTTTCTAATCTAAATTTTACTAATTCAATAAAATAATCATAATTTAGTTGAAATATGATAGCACTTTTTATGATAAAACTTTCATAACACACAGAAATCATAAACATTATTTTACAATTTTACATAATAAAAGGCATCTAAGCTAGAAAAAAGATTAGATATATTCAAATAGAAAAGAAGCGAACAATATTAGAAAATAAATCAGCGAAATTTTATCATTTTCTTAAATATAATAATGCTGCTAATACTTTTAATGACATTTAAATTCCTTAATTTTTGGTTGTATGTCAAAAAAACTTACAGTTTAACCCTTTCAGGGGCAAAGTATTTCTGCTCCGAAAATGTTCAAATAATTGATTTACACCACAATTTAAAAACAGACTTATTTGAAAATAATCAAGAGCTGTTTTTCGCTAATATTATAAAATCGAAATTGTACTAAAATTTTACTGGTGCCAGTTCGAAATTGGAACAGTAATATTAAGTGTTTGCAGACTGCAAACACCGTCCCTGAAAGAGTTAAATATGAAAAACTGAACCATGAAAATCTACTAAATTAGTTGTCAATTGAAAAGCTTTATTTTCATTAGAACAAAACATTTACATACCTTTGTTATAGAATATCCCACTTTTTCATGCCGGTAAAATCACAACAGAAAAGAAAACATAGTTCAATTTTTTCTAAATATGAAGACAAACATTCTATGATAATTAACATTCCTCGATTATTTGTAATTGTATTATGATTTATTCTTATTTTTTGAGTTAACAGAGGAGAACAAACTTTCCACTTTTGACATGTTCCATTCTAAAAATGGCGAAACTACGATACAGCAGATGTTTTCAATTTTTATTTTTCACCTGCGTATTTGCTATTATACAAAATGCAGACGAACATTTAAAGTAACACACCAGTACATGTAAATCCAATTTTACACATTTGTTTGGGTAACCAACCGACAACAACTTGCAGTCTCAATATCACAAAATAAATGCACATAAAAACAAGTAATTCTTTTTACAAAATGTGTAATTTTCATGACAAGTGTGTGATTTTAGAAATTTACACACTTATTAGTGTATATAAGAACTATGCGTAAATTACAATAACACACCAATCGGTGTCAATTTAGGTATTTTTCTACTTTTACACACTTATTTATGTTTTTCAAGTGATACCAAACTGCACACTTAATTTCAAAAGCTAAATACACATAAAAACAGGTAAAATTCTGCAAAAAAATGTGTAAAGTACATGGCAAGTGTGTAAATTTACAAATTTACACATAAATGTGTGTAAATTTGACTAATTTACACATTTATTTTTTAGAGTGTGAATTTAATTTTATATAATAAAGATATTCAAATTTTCTAATTTTACATGTGGTCCAATAACAAAAGCTCTTTGATATTCCGTATCGGTTGCAAGTTAAGGAACCGTAATTCCTCATTTTCGAACTAAGGTGCACTGACTCCTTGTCGTGTATAGAGATCCTACATAAGAAAGAGATACTGCATTGACATAATTTCCGTCATCTTAGTTACACATTCGACATATCGCCAAGGAACACAATTGAACTTTTGACCCATTCGAATTAGAAAAATTATAAAAGAATCATTTTATAGCGCTTTAGAAATGTATTCAAAACAAATTCATGTCTACTTTCACTTTGTTTAATTAAAAATTCTGTGAAATGTATTTATGTTTTTTTGGACGAACTATTAATCTTTTTTGAGACTGTTTGGAATTAAATGAATGGCAATAGAAAGTTAATAAATTTTGACATTTTTAAATTGCAAGAAGAAATGCTAAAATGTACTTTATACAATTCTTTTTTTAATACATTTTGACCCTCTCTTAACAATGTATATTAAAAATTGATTGTTTTCGTTACATTTTGCAATAGTAAAATAAAGTTAAATTTTTTTGGAAAGATCTTAAACATAGTCTTTCATCTGTTTCTTTAAAAGTGCCGTTTTTCATAAAAAAAAAAAAAAAAAAAACTTTTAAATAGCGGCCAACAACTTTCATTTTCAGAAATGTAACTGCTACGTAAAAAAGGCAGAACAAAATTATCTAAGCAATGTGTGAACAGTCACGGCACAGATGTTTTTTTTAAATTTTATTAGGTTACCTGATTTAAAAAAAATATGCTGTATAATTGCTCAATTTTACTATTTCATAGAGTATAGTTTTAAAATGATGATAATATATGATATATAATGTGATATATATATAATAATATGATATATAACACATAATTCTTAAAATAATGCCCAAGCTATAACTTTTAATAGTACAAACTGGGAGCGTTGTAGAGTATTGATTTAAGTTCCTCCTAAAAAAGTAACTCAAACAGTTTTAGGTAAGTATATGTGCGAGCACTGCTTTGTTATTCTTGCTTGCAGTATCATGTAAACTGTTCGTCTCCCGCTGACTCCGTGGTACTTTCTATGTGGAGCTTCCAGCTGTAATTCGCTGATGTTATAAATTTCCTTGTGCCATCTTATCCTTGAATATTGATGATGACTTATAAGATGGCTTCTGACGTCAAGCATACAAGTCAAATGTATGTGTTCAATGAAATGGCGACTACTGAGCGTAAAACATTATTTCTGATTTAAAGATTTAAAAACCATTAGAACAATGCGACTTTTTTCATTTGGAAGTTTATATAAGATCGTGTCGACATTTCGCCACTATCTAAAGGTTTGCCAGAACCATGATATAGAATTAGGCTATTGCTTCCATTAGACATGTTAAGGGAAGAAACAGTCTTTAGATTGGATGCTTGCCACATAACTAAAAGTATTGAAAATATATTGAACATTGGTAAGAAAAACTAGGCAGTTCAACTTGATAGATTGTACTTTTTGTACAGAGATCTTAATTAAATTTTTATAATATACCACTGAAAGTATGAAATTCTTTCACTCACAGTCCTCTAATAATATATACAGAATAAAATATGTATTTCTGATTAAAAAAGCAGGTGAAATATTTCGAGATAAAAAAAATTTAAAATGGAAAGAAAAATGATATTTAAATTTATATACAAATGTTTACTTACCATATAAGCCTGCTCTACGCATTAGCTTTTTCTTAGATAAAACTTTCATTGCCTATAAGAAAATATGTGAAATGAAAAAGAATGAATTTTTTAAAAATGCTATGAATATGATATATATATATATACATTTAAAATTAAAATATAATGAAATTTGTGCAGAAAGGGAAAAATAAATAATAAAATGTGTGTATGAAAACTGTAAACAACGTAATTTTTTAGTTATCTACAATAACCGTGTTCACATTTTATTTACTTTTCAGATAAACAATCTAAAACAAATTCTTTCAAAATAATGTTTGTTAAATTTTGAAACCGAAAAAGGAAATAATGCATTGAAAACTTTAAACATTTTAATTAATTATATTATGAAAATAATATATTTCCAATAAAATAATGATGAGGAAAACCTTATAGTTTGAAAAACAAGAAACATGTACAGTACCAAGCATGAGTAAAGAAATCTATTATTTAAAGTATGAAGGTAATTTGGTAATTTCAGAATCTAATGGAAAAAAAAGTGTAAAAAATGTGCAAAAAAAAAGAATTTAAATATTTCAAAAAAAAAAAAAAAAAAAAAAAAAAAATTGAAAACATTTAACGCTAGAAATGCAATTATATAAAACTTTTTTTTTTAATATTGGAGAAAAATGTTTATTTTTATAACAATGAAAAAGTGTAATGCCACAGCTTTACCTTTCAATTTAGGTGTTTGAAATCATATAACCCAGCCAATAAGATTAACGATTAATCTACAACAGTGTTGAATTTAAACATTTTTCTCCAGGAGGGATTTCTATGGCTCCGGGGAATAGTATAGAGTTCCAGGGGGGGGGGGAGAGGATTTCACTTTTCGACCAGTAAAAACATCAAATTTCAAATCCTCCAGGGGGACCAACTCATTGAACAACTCATGAATTCAACACTGATCAACAAGATTTATCCACTCAGACAATAGTTCGTAAAATGTATTACGATTTTATTATTCTAAATATTTTTACAATATTCTTACATTGGTTGATATTACAGTCTTGTGAATATCTACACGATGTTAAATAAGCACAATGTCAAGTATATTCATGTGCAGGATTTAAATTTGATCCTCAGGATGAATAATTAATAAGAAAATATAGGTTTCTCTCGATTAGGGTAGTTAATTAATCCCTGAGATATTATCAAACTAACTGAAACCTCGCTAGTCCAAACTACTGCTTAAAATTACAATTGAACAACACAAAACTTTCTTAAAAACCTAGTATACAATAAACAATGTTACAATGTGAATGAAAAAATATTTGGCGCAGTACAATATACAAGTAGATAAAAAACAACGTTTGTGGTAAAATTTATTTCATCTTCTAAAGATGGAGATAAAGTTTTAAACAAGCATGTAAAGTAAACGTTCAAAAAAATTAATTTAAATATATATAATACATAATCATTAGTCGTCTTTCATATTTTATGAAGAAACAAATTTTTAAGAGGATTAAATAAACTTTGAATTTAATAAGTATTAAAGTGAATGCTTTTTGCGAAGTAATATAGAACATTAAAAGAATGTTGATAAAAAAATCGTTGAACGTGTTAATTATTACGGGCGCATTAATTATTGGAAGTCGTTACAAAGTTCCAAGGAAGTAATCATAAAAAGAATTACAAAAGGATTTAGTCCTGAAATTTTTGATACAGATGCTTTTGAAAGAATGCGAAGATTAAAACTGAAAAACTGCAAACCGCAATATTTATTTTATTTTACATTATATTTCGTAAAATCCTAATCAAATTAAAAAAAAAAAAATGCTTGCGCCAATGAATTTTGTCGGATGTATCTTTCCAATTATGTGTTGCAATTCAATTATGAAACAGTCAGTTTTTTGCGAGAGGATGAATTTTTCTTTTTCATTTCTCCTCGTATATAATGCATTACCATATAAAAATAAAAGTTTGCAGTTTGAGTTAAATAAATATTTCAGAAAAGTAATATTTTATCTAAAAAAACTAAGAAATATGATATTATAGCAATAAATATAAATATACAATACTAATGATTTATAATGATAAAATATTCAAGAGTAAGGATAGAAAAATGCAATGCTTTAATTTTCGAATGTAGATTTGTTTTGAAAAAAATATGGATCATATTTTGAAAAAAATTCCAAAACAAGATAGTCTTAAATATAAAATACAAAATTTGAAATGACTGGACAAAAATCTGTAACGTTTACATATATTTACATATATGAAATTTAAAATCAGTCGGTTGGGTAGTTTTTGCGTTGTTTTACGCGGACAGACAGACATACGGCCGAACCAGACAATGAATATAGGTGCTACATATTTATATCATTATGAACGTACCTATAAAGATAAAAGAGAGAGAGAGAGAGAGAGAGAGAGAGAGATGGATTACCTGTAAAACTTCAAAGGAAACGCAAGACATTGAAACTTAATAAACATTATAATATGCATCACAAATCAAAATATGCAAAAATAAATAAATAAATAAATAAATATCAAAATAGATGAAACTTATTTTTTTGCATTCAAATTTTATTCATTTGCTGCTAATCTCATAAATAAAATTTATATGATATCGTAAACATAAAAATAAAGTTTTAAACAAGCATGTAAGTTAAACACCCTGAAAATTTAATTTCAGTATATGTAACACATAATCATTAGTCGGATTTCCTATTTAATGAAGAAACAAATTTTTAAGAGGATTAAACAAACTTCGAATTTGATAAGTATTAAAGTGAATGCTTTTTTCGAATTATTATAGAAAACTAATAGAATGCAGATTAAAAAAAAAAAAAATGTTGAACGTGTGGGCGCATTAATTATTAGAAGTAGTTACAAAATTCCAAGGGAGTAATCACAAAAAGAATTGCAAAATGATTTCGTCGTGAAATTTTTGATACACATGCTTTGAAAGAATATGAAGATTAAAATTGAAGAAAAATATATTAGAAAAGTAATAAATTTAAAAGTAATACTTTTCAAGTAATTGTGACAGGAACTGCTTAAGAAAATATTTCCAGTTATTCAGTTAATCTTTCAAAGAGTTATTATTCTGGTTAAGTATTATTATTTTTAATCTTCATTTATTGTTAATATAGTTTATGACAAATAAATTCTGGATTAAAATAATTTTCTATAGGAGTTTCCTTTTTTTGCCAGGGTGCATTAATTATAACCTAGGGAAGATAATGGAGAGATGTGCCAGTTTTAACAAAGATATTTTTTACAGATTTTGTTTCATGTTTTTAATACATAAATTCATATTTAATTTCCAAAATTGTTGCAAAACAATGATAAAGACTGTATGAAATTTACATTCATAAGCTTTATTATAAACAGCAATATTTTTTGGATGCATTGTATTTCATAAAATCCTAATCAAATTAAAAATGTGATTGTGCCAATTAATTTTTTGGATGTATTATATTTTGTAAAATCCTAATCAAATTAAAAATGTGTTTGTGCCTATTAATTTTAGTGGATGTATATTTGTAGTTATGTGTTCCTCATCAATCAGGGAACAGTCAGTTTTTTGCCAGAGGATGAAATTTACTTTTTCATTTCTCCTCATATATACTGTATTACCATATAAAAATAAAAGTTTGCTGTTTCATATGAATAATTATTTAAGAAAAGTAATAATTTATTTAAAAATCCAAGAAATTTGATATTGTAGCAAAAAATATAAATATTTAACGCTAATGATTTATAATGATAAAAGATGCAAAAGTAAGGATAGAAAAATTTGCAATGCTTTAATTTTCAATACACATTTGTTTTGGAAAAATCATGAAATTTGTTAAAATTCCTTTAAAAAAAAGTTTTATTTATTACACTATTTAATTCCAAAACAAGATAGTCTTATGTGTAAATTACAAAAATTTAAAATGACTTGACAAAATTCTGTCACGATTATCTATGTGAAATTTAAAATCAGTCAGTTGGGTAATTTTTGCATTGTTATATGCAGACTGGCAGACAGACGGCCAAACTAGACAATGATTATAAGTGCAACGCATTTATATCATTACGCACGCACTTGGAAAGATAAAAGAAATGAAAAGTGATCTTCAAAGGAAACACAAGAACACAAGACAATTAAACTTAAGAGACAGTGTAACATGCATTACAAGTCCAAATATGCAAAATGTTATTTTTTTCATTCAAATTTTATTTATTTGCTACTAAGCTCATAATTAAAATTTATATCATTTCGTAAACATGAAAATAAAGTTTGAAAGAAGTATGTAAAGTAAACGCTCAAAAAATTTAACTTAAATATATATAATACATAATCATTAGTCCTCTTTCATATTTTATGAAGAAACAATTTTTTAAGAGGATTAAACAAACATTGAATTTAATAAGTATTAGAATAAATGGTTTTGCGAAGTACTATAGAAAACTAATAGAATGTTGATAAAAAAAAAAAAAATCGTTGAATGTATGGCCGCATTAATTATTGAAAGTAGTTACAAAGTTCCAAGGGAGTAATCATAAAAAGAATTGCAAAAAGATTTTATCGTGAAATTTTTGGTGCGCATACTTTTGAAAGAATGCGGAGATTAAGAGCACACACTACTCACGCGGTAAAAGCCGAACACTAATGATAAGTTTATGAAAGCATTCTTTTCAAATATCTCACTCAAATTTTAATATTTTTACATGATTTTTTTTGCATAGGATAGCTGAGGACGATCCACAACCGGCCTAGTTTTTACTTTTTCAATTTTGGTTTCAGATTTTTTTTTAATTACTTTAACTTTCAAAACCGGTTTAAACCAGTTCTGAAATTGAAATTATTATAATATAAAAAATATATAAGCAAAATCGAAAAAGTAAAAACTAGGCCGGTTGTGGATCGTCCTCAGCTATCCTATGCAAAAAAAATCATGTAAAAATATTAAAATTTGAGCGAGATATTTGAAAAGAACGCTTCCATAGACTTTACATTATCATCCGGGTCTTTTTGAGTACTTTTTCTGTGACTATTGTGGGGCCTTAAAACTGAAAAATTGTAAACCGCAATATTTAATTTGTGCTACATTATGTTTCGTAAAATCCCAATCAAATTAAAAATATGCTTGTGCCAGTTAATATTGGTGGATGTATATTTGCAATTATGTTTTGCTCATCAATTATGGAACAGTCCCATTTTTGCGAGAGAGCGAAATTTTCTATTTCATTTCTCCTCATATACAGTGTATTCTCGTATAAAAATAAAAGTTTGCAGCTTGATTTCTATAATTATTTCAACAAAGTAATATTTTATTAAAAAAACTAAGACATTTGATTTTATAGTAATAAATATAAATATTCAATCCTAATGGTTTATAATGATAGAAAATGCAAGAGTGAGAAAAAATGTGATTCGTCATGATGATGATCATGATGTGATTCGTTTCGATGATGCGTCAAGAGTGATTGAAAAAATTGCACTGGTTTAATTTTTCAATGCGCATTTGTATTGAAAAAATCTTGAATCATACTTTGAAATAAATTCCAAAACAAGATAGCCTTAAATTTAAAATACAAAAAATTAAAATGACTGTAATGATTATATTTATGAAATTTAAAATCAGTCGGTTGTTTTTACGTTGTTATATGCGGACTGACAGACAGACGCCAAACTAAACAATGATTATAAGTGCTACTTACTTATATCATTGCAAGTCCAAATATCCAAAATGTCAAGTTAAATATTTTTTTTTTTTTTTTTTTTTTTTGCATTTAAATCTTATTTATTTGCTGCTAATATCATAAGTAAAATTCTTATCATCTTGTAAACATGAAAATACATTTTTTAAACAAGCATGCAAAGTAAACGCTTAAAAAATTTAATTTCAGTATATTTAGTACATAATCATTAGTCGTCTTTCATATTTTATGAAGAAACAAATTTTTAAGAGGATTAAATAAACTTTGAATTTAATATGTATTAAAGCGAATGCTTTTTGCGAAGTACTATGTAACTCTAATAGAAAGTTCATAAGAAAATTATTGAAGTGTGGGCGCATTAATTATTGGAAGTCGTTACAAAGTTGGAATTGAGTAATCATAAAAAGAATTACAAAAGAATTCCGTCATGAAATTTTTTATACACATGCTTTTGAAAGAATATGAAGATTAAAACTGAAGAAAAAAAATCATTTTTGTATATTAGAAAAGAAATAAGTTTCAAAGTAATACTGTTCAAGTACACTGTAAAAAAAAATCTGTAAACCTACAAAACTAGTTTTTGTAAAGCTTCAGAAATCTGCAAGTTTACTAAAATTTTATCTGAACCGGGGTATTTTATTTACCAGCGCATTGTACAAATGCATGAAATATCTTAGCTTCACCTGTCAGCCAATCAGAATGGGCTTCAGTAGTGACGCGACCACAGGAGCGGAAAAGACTTCCATCTTGAATTCTTTATTGAGAAGGATTTCTAGTTAGGAAGTAAGTAAATATTTATTCTTAATGTGTTAAATTTTGTTTCAACCTCTTCAGTCCTGATTTCACCCGCAGGAGACACTAATGAACACTCTTTAAGCTAATTAAAATGCTTCTAGAATTGTTAAGATTACTTTTAGACTTCTTTTAATGAATGCGTGCACATAATAAGCATCGATATATTGACTGATATATCTTTGGAGATTTTTATAAAAAATTTAAAATGGTTTTTGTGATCCTTCGTAATATTAGTCTCAGGGCTGAGGAGGATATTTTCGTTCTAATTGATTCATAATAACTAAAAATAGAAAACTCGGATAAGATTGTTTGATTTTTTGTTATAATGTAGCATGATCTAGAAAGTAAATCTTTCTAATATTTTCTGTTAATTACATATATATCATTGTCAGATAACTATTTTATACGAGGGCGTTTATTACAAGTGCGAAATTTCTAATGTTTAATGTAACAAATCAAATTGCCCTTCTCTTTTTCTGAAATTTCCCTTATCCTTTTTGCCTCCTTCTCCAAAATACAAGAGATTAAAATGTTTAAAATTTATTTTCTACTCTATTTGTTACTTTATAGTGAATAATCAATCCTAAATTTCATTCGCAATTGATTACATCACTTTCATTTCATTAAAAATTTCATCTGAATTTCACCCTCAAAATTTTGTTTTTGAGTTTTCTCTATCCCATACGGTAACAGAACTTAAAGTTTAAAAACTCTGTAAAACTTTTTAATTTAAAATAAATGAAATCTGCTCTATGTGTTATTTTATTTTCACAATAAATTGCCAAATAAGATTTTTCTCACCACTCGAAATTTCCATTTCCCCATTCCTCCCTCACCCCTTCATATTGCGCTCTATGCTATGTATTCTAAGCGCTCCTCATAAAAAACGCATAGAATTTTAAATTGTATAAAACTCTTTAGAGCCCAGTGGTGGAGGGGTGGGAGGTCAAAATTTGAATCAATTAGGGAAAAGTTGAAAATTGTTTATATCCCTGTAGGTCTAGAATGAATATATTTATAATCGAAAAAAAACGCTTTTATTAATTATCATAAAAATATCTAAAAAAAAACTATTTTTATCAAAAGCATTCTCAATTCAAATGTTATAGAGATTAAAATTCTGAATAAAATAAGTACCGATAATCAATATTTTTGTTGATTTTTTACAATTCTATTTCAAAGTTTTAGCTAAATTACTAAGCAAGAGCTTTAAACCCCAACAGACGAGGTTATCAGTTCAAAGTGCTTCTGATTTTTATGTACAAGTATTTTTTAAAGATATTGAGTTATTATTTAGGGTGAATATATTAAGAATTTTTTATGTGTTAACCTTATGATTACGGGTTGTAACCCAATAGTGGGCTATGGAAAAAAAAAAAGTTCAATGTCGCAACTAATTATGAAAAAGCAAGAATCTATTCGAGATCTATTATCGAGATCTTTAATCTATTCGAGATAAATTTGCAATGAAGTAAGTTTCCTCCTACTGCCAGAAGAGCTTTTGCTTCTACGAACTTATCTTAAAATTTGCATTTTTCATTATTTTTAAAATATTTCAAAAATGATTCGTAAGTGATGGTAAACATTGTTTATTATATCCGACATTTGAAATATGTGTATACAGAGTGAATAACAGTGCATATCTATTATAAGTAAGGAAATAAGAAAAAAGTGCGAGATTTTTTTTTTTTTTTGGGGGGGGGGGGAGCAAACAAATGAGTGTACAAAAGCCTTTTCGCTAGAGGAAATTCAAAGTCAATTAGTAGCACGATTCTAACCTTCGATATTTTCCTTAAAGGACAAAGATTGATTTTTTTTTAAAAAAAAGTAAGATTTTCAATTAGTATACGACCACATTTTAAATTAACCTTTAACTGACGTTACATATCTCACACACCGATGACTCCACCCCTCCCCCAATTTTCACAATCTAACTACAAACACTACCGAAGTTTTCTTCCATTTGAAACTTTTATACTATCATCAGAGACTTTTGAATAGGTGAATTTTTATTATAAGAGCACAAGATGTTTAGTACGAAAATTCCATCCTATAAGTTTATCGCGCCTTTTTGTCATCTTTCGATGGAGACCGCTTCACAGTAGTTATGACAATTTCTGTCAGGTTAAATTTATAATATAGTAAAATCTTCGGAATATTGAAATAAAGTATTGTAGTATTGACGTAAAATCAAAACGATGGTTTAAGATTGGTAATATCAGTTGGACATGTAAAACAGCTATCATTCATGCACCTCTTTATCGGTAATTACTAAATTATAATTCTCAAAATATACAAAATAAAGCCCTAGCATAATTACAACATCGTAAAGGCTTTAACAACTTAAAACATGTAAAACAAATAGAGGCTGGGCGGATTGATAATTTGGTCTTTCCTTGCATCACCATTTTGTTAGCAATTAAGGCAAAATTTTGAAATAGAATTCGACAAAAATATGAATATGGGTACTCGTTTTATTTTTAATTTCAAATTCTAAGACATCTGTCTTGACAATGTTTGTTTTAGATAGAATCAGTTCTTTTCGGATATTCCTAAGATATTTTTTAAGTAGTTTTTCGGCTATAAATGTGTACCTATTTTCTATAACGTTGACCTCGAAGGAGGAGGGGTAATTCTAGACTTAAACTGAAGGGATTAAAACAATTTAGTTTTCTCCTAAATAATTTTTTGTTTTACCTCTGACTGCTAAGCTAAAATTTTTAAACAGAACAGTGAGATATAATGTCCAACAAAAATTTTAATTGCAGGCGCTCATTTTATTTAGAACTTTAACCCTTAACTGTTGTGACAAAACTACTGTGAGTAGTCTGCCAGGCAGATTAATCTAAAGATAAATAAAATATTAAAGTAACTCTCAGAATACTATTTTTTCTATAAAAATTTATATACAGGACTATTATAAATAAAATTCAGCTATTTAAAACTCTCTAGTATAGTAATAGGATTCCAAACTAAACAAAATTTGATCAGTATGTATAGTTACGCTGAAAATTACGAATTAAACTCTGAAACTTGAAAAACTCAGAGGTCTGTGAGACCGCTAATAGCAGTTAAGGAAAAAGCCCTACAACATTTGTTTTAATGTTTTTGATAGTTAGTTGTTTTTGAGGTATTATTATGGTATTAAAAAATAGTTTTATTTTAATTTTTTATTTTAAATAAAAGAGTTTTATTTAAATTATTTTTTATTTTAAATCTATATGTATTTTCTAACGCTCGCCTAGTAGGAGAAAAAAAATTAATATATTCATTGTAGACATAAAATGAAATGATTAAACCAATTTCTTGTTTCCCCTTAACACGTTCGCTGCCGCTCACGCGAAAGCGTGTGATATAGCACCAACGTTAAGGAGCCACTCACGCGCCAGAGCGTGATGTGGGGGTGTTGTCCAATAGCCAGTCACGCGCTTGCGCGGGAAAATCTTTCACTGATTCTTTGTTATAAAAAGGAAATCGGCTTCTGGGAAAAACCCACATCTACAGCGCGGCATTAACTCTCATCACATCTTCATGGAAGCGGCTGCGAACGTGTTAATAACGAATTCTACCAACTAACCACTAGGCTATTAGTATTTTACGTATATTTGTAATCTTTTAGTAGTGTAAATAAGTTATCTAATAAATCTCCCCTCTTCTAAAAAAAAAAAAAAAACTTATCTTTTTGGCCCTTTTAATATCTAAAGTTTAAAATCCTAATAATCTATTGCTTTTTAAAAATATTTTCTTGATTTATCTGTTACTTTATTGTAACAAAAATAATCGATGAAGAACTCTAACTTGTTTATTTTTCATTTTTGTGCACTATTTGTAAATCTTTAATATTGTAGATTATCAGTCGTTTGGTAACCCCCTCCCCTTCCTTTAAATATTAAATAAAATATGGTTATCTTTGTCTCCCATTTGTAATCACAAAATTTAACTTTTTTAAATGTCTTCATCTTTTTACTCCTTTATTTAACATTTTATTATAACAGCAGTTAACCACATGAAATCTTCCCTCAAACCAAGATTTTTATACTTGGTACCAGTGTTGAATTCAGCTGCTGGCCCAGGGGAAACATTCCCCCTAGAGCAATGAAATATCCCCCCCGAAAAATTTGAGATTTTAGGTTTTCATTGGTCAAAAAGTGCAATTCCCCCCCCCCCCTGGAACTCTATAATGTGCCCCCCCCCCTAGAGCCACAGAAGTCCCTCTCGGAGAAAAGTATCCGAATTCAACACTGCTTGGTACATCTTTTATACTCTGATAATTTCATAGATTTAAATAGATTTAAACGCGTAGCTCAATTATATGTCTGTTAATTTAAATTTTGTTTTTAAAATATAATTTTAGAGGAAGTTTTATCTCTTTTTAGGGAATATTAGCCGTAAGAAAATGATGATGAAACCTTAGTTTTAAGAGCAAGAGATAGCATGGAATATATTTTTTCAATTTATCTTTTCAAGTTTGTTTTTAAAACCATGTATAATCAGTGAACTCAAATGAACTTTTCAAACAAATTCCATTTGAATGATTTTTTTGCTATTTTGCTGCCTAAAAAAATTAAATTGTTCGATTACAAATGTGTTAAATTTGTGTGTTTTTAATATTATTAATTGAATTATTCATACAGGAAATACTAATTTCGTTATCGGAAATTAGTCAGCAATAAATATGGAAGAAATTTTGTTGTTTTATGTACAAAATGTTTATATACTGGAGCCGGCACGTGATAAGATAGATTACGAAGAATCGTACTTGAAAATTATTTTAAAAAACATAATATACCGGCCATTTAAAATAGCTTATAAACAAATATAATTTTAAAATGGATTGTTTCCATATGACGTTCTAAAAATTGAAGGTGTGCGATGTTTAGACGTTTAAAAATTAGCAGTAGCAAAAATTCCAAATCCAGTATTTCTTTTCAAATTGTTACCATTCGCAAGAGGATGTCAGTATTATGCACAGATGTTTGTCCTTGATAATATAGATTTGTTTTTACATCAAAATCTTCAGTTAGTTATTTTGCTTTTCGAAATAGAAAATTTTCACCCTTAAATCCGCTTATACCTGAACCAAACAAATACTAAATTGTTGGCTAAAAAAGTTAGCATATAATATTAAAATTTCAAAACTATAGTGTATAAAATTAAGTGTAGGGGGGGGATAGGAAAGATTGGACAATTTTTACAAAAATATTTTTTACCGATTATGTTTCGCAAATATAAAGTGGAAAATTTCAGAATAACATTTTTAAACATTTTAACACACTTTAAAATTATAAATTTGTTGATTCTAAATAAAATTTTAGACTAATAAATAAATTAATTTAATAAGAAAGTCCCATCTCCCTCAGTTAAGGGAGGAATGGGAAATGTTTTTATAATGAAAATTCATATTTAATTTTCAATAATGTGGTAGAAAAAAATGGCAGATACAGTGTGATATTGTTGTTTCTAGGGTTTATTGTAAATTACAACAATTATTTTATGTTAAATTCTGTTTTGTGAAAATTAAATCTAATGAAAAATATTCTTTTATACTGCTAGTGCCGCCAATTGATTTTGGGGGATGTACAATAATGGATAAAGGTACATACAAATAATATACTGACATACAAACATTAAATGTAATAAACCCAACTGAAGTGAAAAATTAATCAGAGCCAGGAATCGAGCCCAGGACCACAACGTTCAAGCTGTTGCCCTATCCATTTTCCGGCAGATGCCTGAGTCTGCAAGTTGTCCCGTCATCCTAGGCTGTATAAATTATGGAAGATAACTTTATCCAACTTTGTTTATTAGTGAGAAACTGCAAACTCGGCCATCGACTGAAGTAGCTTAGTGGATAGAACAACAACCTGGAATGCTTGGTATCGGGTTCGATTCCTGGCTCTGGCTAATTTTTCACTCTAGTTGGGTTTATTGTATTTAATGTTTGTGTGTCAGCACATTATTTGCATGTACCTTTTTTATAATTTTGAAGTATTTGTAAAATTCATTTATTCAATACGAAGGTGAATGTAGATTTTTTTATAATGTCAAATTCATTATAAATTTTATTAAATGTTTCTTTATTTTTCATGTTAACATATAACTTTCTTCTATAGATGAATGAGAAAACTGAAGTTCAATTTAAAAACAGTGCGAGCTTCCCTGACGCTGAAAAATAGATAAAGTCAGATGAGGAAAAGGAATCATTGTCTAACAGAAAAATTCCTCCCCATACCTCACTCGGACCTTCTAATATGTTCTACAGCCCTGAAATTTTCAAATATTTAAAAATATCAGTTTATTAATCATTTTCTAACACTATCTGAACAAGCATATAAGTTTTATTATTGATATTTGAAGAAAATGTTTCCAAAAATACCATCAATAAGTATGATTTTCAATGGTATTTGTATAAACTCTATTTATGCAATATTTGTAAAATATGAGTCATATTAAAAATGTATATGTAAATCATTTTTATAGTGTAGAATGTAATAAATCGTTATTTGGAAATGAAATTTATTCATATTTCATTGTATTATGTCATTTAATCACATCGCATTTATTGGATGTACATGTATGCATATCACATTTATAATAAAAATGACTAGTCATAATATTTTCCAAAGCATTATATACATTTCTATTTGTTTTAATTCTTATTTCCATACATTTTCTGCTTTTAGAAAGTCTTCTTAGCCATCTCTAGAACTTATTGCATACTGATAAGAACTAAAAAAATGTGAAACCTGCCCATAATGACTGTTGATAAGCTTAATATGAATTTTTGCGCATATATGTTAATGTATGTACATCATTTCTGTTATATGCAATTTTTTGAGTTAGATATTCTAATTCCAGAGCTGAATTAACCACATTTGAATCCTACTAAATTCATGCATTTACATCCATTCTTCCGGATTTTTAAGCCAGTTGAGAATTTAAAATTTGTGGTTCTATGAATAATTAAATTTTCCTTTTCACTATTTCAATATGAAACATAACTCTCAAGCAAAAAAAATATTAGAAAATGTCTAGTGTATTATGTGTAGATAGTGCAAGAAATTTGTAAGGAGAAAATCGAAGAAAAAGACAATAAAATAAATAAAAGGAAGAAAGTTCCTAGTGATTAGTGACAACTATACGGAATATTCAGCAAAAAATAGAATAATAGGTTAAAAAAAGATATTTTCTTAAATATGGCATTCAGGTAAAGACATTTTTTTTTTAGATTTTACATTTTTTTAGCTATTGAACCAGTTATTTTATAGTGTTTCAAATATATGTACCATAAGACACTCATTAATGACATCCTCATGACCTTGGAATTGAACAAAATAATTTAACAAAATTGAACAAGACTACTGTATTTCCATTTCTAGTTTAAAAGCACATTGACTTAAAAAAAAGTTGTAGTTTCTCATAATATAGGGGGAACTGGGGTACATTGATACATGGGGCACATTGATACACCCCCTCTACCGCTCACAGGGTCATTACAGGAAGTTTCACAACAGCTCCAAAAGATGATGCTAGTGTATTCAACTACATACAGAAAATCTTGGAATGATTCAGTAGTTTGATGAAATGGGACGGGTGATTTATTGTTTTTGTTGTTCAAAAGTAAATATGAGTTGTACAATTGAAATGCTATTATATAACTGTTCCAGTATTTTCAACCAAAATGAATACTCTCCCTGGTAAGTACAGCTACTCTTTATCAGTTCTTCATTATTTATTGTTAGATATATTGTGAAGTGTTGGATTTGAGACTCATTTTATTCAAAATCGCTGTATGGGGCACATTGATACAGTCTATGACGGGGCACATTGATACAGCCTAAATCCTTTAATAGTTCATATTTTCATTATCTTTTATTATTTTTTTTACCATACACTCCTTAATCCAACCTTTTTTTTTCACGAAAAATTTCTAATATTAGTTTTTATTGAAGTGAAATAGCTCTAATTTCTTTATATTAGAACATTTTATAGTATTTTTGAAAACAGAAGACGTAGGAACTTACCCAGCATCTAGTGCTAGTAGAACTAATAAAAGAAAAGGACGCCATTCTGGCAAATCTCGAATTTATATCGATTCTCCAGAGAAAAAAGTATTTTCGACATGCGAAATGTTAAGTAAAAGAAACAAACTGCAGAACAGAAAATGATACTTATATTATAAACAGAATTTTTAATATAATTATCCTTTATTTTCGGTTTATGAACCTATTTATAAACAGAAAAACTGGTAATTTTTTCATCTTTCATAAGAAAGAAGATAATGCTGGGGTTGAAGTGCTAGATATGACAAAGTTACCACAGCCAACAATCAGACAAGAAACAGCCAGAACATCAGGTCATAATATATTTAATTTTGATTGCTTTAATATTGCTTAAAAATAAATTATGGGTGATTTGAATTTTTATAAATAAATATAAAATGGTTTTCTAATTCATTTTCTATGAAAAATATGCATTGGTATTATTTTGTCGTCATTTTTCTCAAACGTATCAATCTGCCCCGGGGATGGGGCACATTGATACAAATGACTTTTTTTGATTTTTTTAAAATTACATGCAAAAATACTATATAAAACAATGATTGTACATTTTTATAACATACTACACAAGTTTTGCTGTCACCTCATGGAAAAAAAACTTGAATTTTCTACTTCCTTGACACCAAAAAAAATCTTAGAAAAAAACTGTATCAATGTACCCCAGTTCCCCCTACAGGTTTTCAAATCATGAATTCGATTAGATGATGCACAGTGCTTACTTATACAAATATAACATTGTCTTTAAAAATTGTAAATTCAATTTGTCTCAACTACATCAGTATATATGTTTTTTTTTTTTTTTAGGCATATTTTATAAACTTACTACTTATATTTTATTTATATTGTTTTTATTGACTTTTTTTAGTTTAACTGAAAATCGTAAGATCTCCTTCAGATTATCTGCTCATTTAATGTTATTACAATGCTCATTTAATATAAAAAAAATGAATTTGTAATTATTTAAATATCTACAGTGAAACTTCAGTGAGTTTTCTCATGCCTAACATACAAATACTTACGGCAATTGCTGTGATATTATTGAAACACATGTCAGACCATATTGCTTATTTTGTAAAAAAATATTTTGATACATGAGAAAAACTCCACTATGGGTATTTAAAACTATAAAAATTCCACTTCATATTGAAAAAATACTATAACAACTCCAATTAATATAAGTATTAGAATACAAAAAACTATTACTTAAAATCTTTTTGGAATACTGCTGAAAAACTATTAGTAATACTACTGCAAAAGTTTTATAGTTACAAATACTTTTTGGAAAGTGTAAATATTTTGGAAACAATGCTAAGAAAACATTAGCAAATTTACTGCATTAACTCTTGTACTGTTGTAAAGAACTTTTTGGCGATAATACAAAAAAATGTTTTAGATACAATATATAATAATTTTTTGTAGTTTTTTTTCTCTGTACCTTAATAAAGTTATATTTCTAATGATTTTTAGTACAGTTACGAGGGATTTTTTTAATATATTTGCTTAGAATTTTTTGTGGATTTGTAAAGGATTTTATAATGCATTTATTATTGTTATTTTGAATGCATACTAAGTATTTTTTTCTATTTTATCCAAAAAATGCAAATTTTATTAAGGATATTTGATAAAGTACATAAAACACTTAGGGTGCATTACTAAATAAAAATAGTAAATGTACTTTAAAGTCCTTCACAAACTCACAAAATTTCTTAGCAACTGTACAAAAAAATTTCCTTGTAACTGTACTAAAAATCATCAGAAAACCTACAAAATATTTTTTAGAAAACACCCTTCAAAATAGTTAGCACGTTTACTAAATAATCCTTAGTAAATTTACCAAAAAGTGTTTAGTAAACTCTCTAAAAAATCACTAGTAAGTATGCTAAACAATATTTAGTACCTTTACAAAAACTAATTTGAGAAACTCCTTTAAAAATCCTAAGTAAATCTACTAAACAATTCGTAGTAAGTTTACAAAGAGTTTTTTGGAAAGCTCCCTAAAAAATCTTTACTACGTTTACAACATAATCATTGGTAAATTTACTAAACATTATTTACTAAACTTCTTAAACGATCATTAGTAAGTTTACTAAACAATATTTAGAATACTTACAGAAGTTTCTTTTGAAACCTCCCTAACAAATCGTTAGCAAGTTTACTAAACAATATTTAGTATCAGTTACTAAAGAAACTTTAATAATTTTACGTGATTTTCTTTAGTTGCGGTTACATAAAAAGTTCTAGGCATCCCAGTTTCCAAGAAAATTCTTAGTAACCTTGCAGAAATTTTTTTACAGTGTAATTATGATAGGAACTTCTGAAAAGAATACTTCCATTTATTCAGTTAATCTTTCAAAGAGTTATTATTCTGGTTAAATATTATTATTTTTAATCTTCATTTACTGCTAATGTAGTTTATGAAAAATAAATTATGGATTAAAATAATTTTCTACAGGAGTTTCTTTTTCTGCATTATGCATAAGTTAGTGGAGATTACGGGGGAATGGGACAATTTTAATAAAAACATGTTTTACAAATTTCGTTTCGCTAGTAGAAAATGGAAATTTTCAGTTTGACATCTTCAATATTTTAACACATTTTTAAAATATAAATTCGATGATAATAATTAAATTTTTAGGTTAATAAACGAATTAAATTAAGAAAAAAATATCCTGTTTTTAAAATGTAAATTCATATTCAATTTCCAAGAATATGGCGAAAAAATGATAAAGACTGTAATTTACATTCATAAGCTTTATTGTAAACCACAATATTTACCTTATGCTGTATTATATTTCGTAAAATCCTAATCAAAAGAAAAATGTGCTAGTGACAATAATTTTGGTAGATGTATATTTACAGTTATGTTTTGCTCATCAATTATGGAACAGGCAATTTCTTGTGAGAGGATGAAATTTTATTTTGCCCTTTTCCTCATATGTAGTGTATTACGATATAAAAAAAAATTGCAGCTTGAGTTCAATAATTATTTCAGAAAAGTATACTGCTCAAAACAATTAAAGGATATTGCAGTTTTAGGTGGATTTTATATCTGGGAAACTTTTTAGCTGATTGATACATGGTCGACAACCATAGTAAGTTATATGAGAATAAATTACACATGTTTGGCAGAAAAAAATGCATTTTATTGCGCATTTGTGTACAAAAGGAAAAAAACAAACATAATTTGTACATATGAGAAAAAAAGAATAAGAAAAGGTGTTTTCTTCAAAGAAAAACATTTTCAGTAGGGGGTATGGTTTCCACGGACGGCCAGCAACGTTGAACACATTTGAGGCATGGGGACTCAATGAGCTATTAATGACGAGTTGGGGTATTCTGCTCCACTCTTCCAGAGGAGCACTTTCCAGTTCTTGGAGAGTTTGTGGGGGTTGTTGGTAGCCAGAAACTCGTCTTCCTAGAGCGTCCCAAACGTGCCATATTGGATTCATGTCTGGAGAACACGCTGGCCATTCCATTCGAACGATTCCTTCCTCGAAAAGGAAATCCTCCACCAGGTTTGCACGATGTGGCCTGCAGTTATCGTCCATTAAAATGAAGTTATCTCCGATTGCTGCACCGTAAGGGACTACAATAAGTCTGAGGATCTCATCCCTATATCGGCGACCAGTCAGAGCTCCATCTCGAATGATGTAGAGATCAGTGCGCCCGTCAATGGAGATGCCACCATACACCAACACTCCTCCACCGCCAAATCTGACACTTTCGTGCACGAACGCAGGATTATTTCTACTGCCACGGTTCCTCCAGATGAAAATACGCCTATTATCCGGATGCACAGAAAAACGGGACTCGTCAGAAAACAGAATATTGCTCCATTCATTTCTCCTCCAGTTGACATGCTCGGTTGCCCACTTCCTGCGGTCGCGACGATGCCTTGATGTTAATCTAATACGTACCATCGGTCGGCGAGCATACAGACCTACAGCATGGAGTCGGTTTCGGACAGTCTGAAATGAAATCGTGGTGTCTGTAGCCGAGCGAAGGTGTTGTTGGAGAAGAGTAGCATTCATGTTTCGGTGTTTCCGAGCTGTTAACGCTAAATACCGATCTTCATTGGGCGTTGTTGCCCGTCTACGACCTTGCCCTGGTCTTCGGCCTGCACATCCACTCTCCAAAAAACTGTTCCAGATCCTGGAAATGACACTTTGTGACACTCCAATGGCTTGCGCTACTTCGGCTTGAGTTTGGCCCCCTTCTAACCTACCAACAATTCTACAAGCTTCTGAATCTGTCAAATGACTTCGTTGAGACATCGTACTCATCGAAACAAAGCAATCACTGAATGCCGATCATCCTTGTCTTCATTCTCTTTTATCCAGTTGAAAGTCAAATTTCATTCGCTGCCGCTGAAGCGACGTTTTTGATGTCGAACTCAAAATTTGCATACTCCACAGTTTGAAAACCTGAAAAATTTGCATTTGTGATTCTCTTCTTCTGTTTTCGGCAAAAAAAATTTCTTTTATATCTTTATTTTATATAAAACTTCAAATATCCTTTAATTGTTTTGAGCAGTGTAGTATTTTATGAAAAAAGAAAAAAAAAAAAAAAAAAAAAAAAAAAAAAAACTAAGAAATTTGATATTATAGCAATAAATATAAATATTTAATATTAATGCTTTATAATGATAAAAATGGAAGAAGAAGGAAGAAAAATTTGCAGTGCTTTAATTTTTTAATGCATATTTGTCTTGAAAAAAATCAGGAAAGTATCTAACATTCCTTTTTAGTTTTCAAAATAATAAGTTTTGTTTGTTACACCAATTAAATACAAAATAAAATAGCTTTACAAATGTAAAATAGCAAAAAATTGTATGTAATTAAACATAATTATTTGGAATTTAAAATTCACATAAAGCAAAAATAAATGTCTATTCTGTAAAATTCTGTCTGAACCTGAAAATAATTTTAGTACATATATTTGTGCTTTATATGAATTTTCATTTTTAATTATTGGATTTATTTTATGGAAAGAGATATCAGTTAGAAGAGGTCAAGTCACATCTCTCCTCGAGTTACGGTGTCCCACATCTCCCTTAAAGCAAAATTAATATATATATATATATAGATATAGATATAGATATAGATATATTATATAAGTTTTTGCTACAAGCAAGTGGATTTTAGGCTGAAACTAACAGTTCATATATTTTTTTAAAAAAATTTATTATTGAGTTTACAAAACATTAAAAATAATAAAGTTAACAACAAAGAATGCGATTGAAAGTTTATATAAAACATATAATAATACAATATTTTAAAACCCTGAATGTGTACAAAATGCACATGCCATAAAAAAAATAAACTTTAACTAACATTTTTTTAATTTTTTTTTATTATTATTAGACCGATATATTGAGAACGTTCAGCAGACCTAACCAAAGCAACCAATGTGACGGTTACATGACGTCACGGTAAGAGACCGTTTGACAGATTCACTGGATTCCATTTGTATTGTTTACTGGTAGCGTCATCAGTATTACGTTGCTGTAATTTTTCCTTTATTATTTTTGTCGTAAATGTTCATGTAACCGATCACATGACCAAACTAACCGAGATTTTGGATACACGACATTTCGGTCCCGCCATTTCGGTTCCTCTGTTTCGGTCCCGAGACATTTCGGTCCCTAGACATTTCGGTCCCCAGCAATTTTGGTCCCTTGCCATTTCGGTCCTTAGTCATTTCAGTTCCTTGCTATTTTTTCACCAGCCACCTTATAACTCAGATTCTAATTGTTGTGGGCCTGAAAAATGGTAAAAGCTCAACATTATTCGGGTCTTTAAAAAATTTTTTTTATTTCTTCCACTCTCCCCCCCCCCCCCTCCCCAAGTTTTATAAAAAGTTGAATATAAAAGTCCGATAAATTTAAACTTTTACAACTCGTGGCAATTAAACTACAGCGAGCTAAAAATTTTGTTTGGTTAAACAATGTGATAAAAATTTAGGGGATATTGTCTTTTGCTTTTAGTAGTATTATTATTAATCAGAATAAATATTTACAATTTTATTATTAATTATTAGTGTAAGTATTTTATATAAACATCTATAAACTATATAAACTAAAAAGTATTTTATATAAACTGCCATAAATACTTTTTCGGCTGTTTACGTAAATTTTTTAGAACCTTTAGATTAGCATTAATTAAATAATTAAAAACTGTGCTTATTCCCCCCCCCCCCTTCCAATTAGTTTGATAATAAATACCTTTAATAATAGAATTAGACAGTTATAAGTTATAATATATACATATTTCCTCAAATTACTCATCTACACCCTCTCCTTTGATAATTCAGATATATTTATTGAAGAATTTTTTTTCTTATTATTTTTACAAAACAAAGTTGCATCTTATAAATTTGTTTTCATAAGTTACTTTTCATTATTAACATTGCGAAGTGATTTCGTAACTGGGCATGCTATGAAAAAAATTTTTTTTTTTTAATTTGCCTCCGCCCCTTTTTATTTATTTTTTTAATAATAATAGTATTTATTGATTACATTTTCTAACAGTCTTTTCACGCCATGAAGACAATTTTTGTGAGTTAATTTTATTGAAACAGGGCCTATTTCATTCTAATTAGATGATTATTTTTTATTTTTATTTACATAAAATTATATAATAATATTTTAAAATACAATAATATAAATATTATATATAAATATAATAATATAAATATTATATATAAAATGTAATATGTAATTTAATAAAATATATTAAAATGTAATTAATATTTTAAATAATTTTATTTTCAATTTTTAAGTGAAAAAACTAAGCTTTTATTTATTTATTTATTTATTTATTTATTTATTTATTTGTATCACCTTTTCGCTCTTACTTTCCCAGAAAAAAAAGTTTCTTATTTTAGTTTTATTTTTAACTATACCAATTGTTTTAAATTTCTGTAGTTTTAAATATACAATAAATAAACAAGCAAAAGATAAATTTCTGTTTAGAACTATTAGGAAATATAATGATGTACTGAATATAAAATGGATTATGTATTGAGTTTATTTTAAAATTAAATTCATTATGTAAATTAATCATGTTATTAATAATAAACATATTTAATAAAATATTAATTTGCTTTTTATATTAAAATTACTAACTGTTTTGAGAATTAGGATTACCAATTATGATTAAGATTACCATATAAAATTTGCGTGAATTATAATAAATTGAATAAGAGTTATAAACGTTTGTGTGGCTATCGGGCACTTATAATCGCATTATACTAAAATTTTATGACCTTCAGTTTAAAAACTCTGCAATGTTCCCTATAAAATTCTGTCTTATTTCACAAAATTTGAGTTTGCAGGAGAAGGAACCGAAATGTCTTGGGACCGAAATGGCTAGGGACCGAAATGCCTTGGGACCGAAACGGCTAGGGACCGAAATGTCTGGGGACCGAAACGGCGGGACCGAAATGGCGGGACCGAAACGTCCTGCTTCCCGAGATTTTTTCTTGGTTAGTTCGGTCACTTAGCAGTCATTTCGTTTATTTTCGCTGTACGACATTGATTGTGTATCAGTTAGCAGCACTGAACGTTTTGGTAACCAACCAATTCTATCGGTACGTAACTGGTGACTCGCTGAATACACCCATAGATTTCATTTTAGATTTTTTTTTTTCTGGATGGTTGAATGGTTAACATTAATTCTATTTCAGCTTATTCTTTAATTCAGAAATATATTTTTATTATTTGAAAATACGATTTTATTTTCCAAGCTATTTGCCGGAACTAAAAACCACTGGATTGTTGGTTTAAAGAGGTTTGTATAGAATTAAATTTTCAAAATTTTACTAATTTTGTGTATTCAAATTTACAATTACCGTTGCAAAAGAGCTTCGTTTTAAAATGCATTCGTATTTATATGCATAAGTAGCATCGAGAGTCGTCGTCACTATACGCCCGTCTGCTCACATATAGCAGCACAAACAATACTCATCCGAATGCTTTAACATTTAACAAATATAATTGTTGCAGAATTTTGTTGTTTCATTTAAAAATTTATGAAAATCGAATCAAAACTTACAAAGACATTAATAAAAGTTTTATTCGTTTTATTAAATCCTACAATACGTAATTCATTCAATAACATCCCATCATGGGTAAGGATTCTAAGTTGCCAAGGTAATTATTCTATTAAATCCTATGATACATAATTAATTCAATGATATCCCATAATAGCTAAAGATTGTAGAATGCCATACTGATTATGCACTATTTAAGATGGAGTTAAGATATAAATTTAACTTTTAAAATACACAAAGCAGGTATAATTGAAAAAATGTTTGAAAAATTCATATTTAAATTAAAATATTTGCCTGATCCATCCCCTTGAAAAAAAATTTGCGAAAATAATTATTTTTATTGAATGCAAATGCAAATGCAACAGCTAATTTTAACGGTGCATTTGTTGTTTTAAATGTCGCCCATATGGATAATGTGGTCAGTTTTACGTATGTGTACCTAGGATATGATTTTTAGTAGAGATTTCAAGAATAGGCATCGAGAATGACCTCATTCGCTTCCTGTTCAAAATACGCACTATTTTGTATCAAATCTAAATCTGTTAACTTTTATTTGGTAAAACTTGTGATCTATTAAACAGATTGAAAACACTCCTTAAGCTAGCAAAGAAAAAAAAAAAAAAAAAAAAAAGAAAAAAAAAATCAGAAAAATAAATTATCAGAATATTAAACAAGTCGGGAATTGCACGTCAGATGTAGCAAATGAGGAACATTCGTACTGTAACGAAGTTTTTAAAATGTACATTCTAATGTATACTGTTTTAAAAAGAACAAGTTGGAAATTGCAAGTCAAGCGTAACAAATAAGAGGCGTTTTTACTATAACAAGGTTTTAAAAATATTCAGATCTTGACGTAATAGCATACAGTATAACATTCGAAATCTTTTGTGTGTCCCTGTAAATATTAAATGCTTTCGATTATACAGGAATTAACTTATAGTGAGCCTCAGCAACGTATATATATTTCATATAATGTTAAATATTTTAATATATTTAAAAAATACCCCAAACAATGTTTTTCTCTATACCATTATGTAATAGAATATTTTTAAGTGACCCTGTATATTAATTAAGAATAGTCTTTGCACCACAGATTGTACAGAATGTTGTGAAACACTTTTAATTGTCCCTGTAATTGAACTATATATCCGATTTTCATAAAATTTGAAATGACTCAACAAAATTATGTAATAATTATATTTTTTAAATTTCAAACGATTCGATCGGGTAGTTTTTGCTGTGTTATATGCAGACGGACGAATTTTACGACGATTATAGGTGTTACGTATTTACTTAATTACGAACGCACCAAAAAATATTGCTCGACAGATTTGGATTCTTTGTCTAAGTAGTTCCTCTGAGATGATTTTTATCTGACTTTTTAATCATAATGTAACAGTGTATAATATTTCACCCTTCTCTTAAATTAACCGTGAAGTCTCTATAATGCGAAAACTAATATCCTAATTAATGAAATTACTAAGATCTTAATTAATGAGATAACTATGATCCTAATTAACGATAAAGTATTTTTAATGAAATACTTAGAAAAACAAGCCCCACACTAGATTGGAAAGTAATTGGACAGGATTTTCAGACGTCTGGAATTTTCCTTAAAAGCAAAATAATCACAGTTACGCTGTTATTTCCTCATATAGGTCAAAAGAAGAAGAAAAAAAATAAGGGCGAATGACCCACATAAAATACTTGTTTTAGCATAATTAAATACCGGTAAGAAAATAACTTCACTGCTTTTTTCGATTGATTTTTAGGTAGAAAGAGCAGAATTTATCAAAGAATTAAAATACATGTAATAAATGTAAGATGAAAATTAGCTGGACTACGCTTAGTTAGCAATGTGATAATTCACATAATAAATATTCAATAATTTGAAGAAGCGTAATTTCCCTGTTGAAAATTAAATGAAAAATTAATTAAAATATTTAGAAGAACACTGATATGTTTCAGGCTTTCTATTTGTGTGTACAATATATAACAATAATGATACATCTGTTTAATAAAGGATAGACATCTCCGTCAAACACTGACGTCATTTTGACATTGGCAACATCAGAAGATAGATTTTTTTTTTTAATTTTATTGTTTTTTATAAAAACATCTAAATACCGAACATTTTCAAATTTTACACATTCGAATATGAATAAAATCCCTTTCGGCATGGCCTATAGGCGGAGGTAGATTTCGAAAAGTTTTCATCTCAAAAAAAAAAAAAAAAAAAAAAAAAAAGCCTATTTTTACTCAAATGCCCATTTTGGCAATATATTTTGAATTATATTCTTACTTTATTTAAAAAATTGAACAATATGCTCATTATATAGTTCCTAAATAACAAAAAACTGTTAATTAAATTCGTTTGACAGCAAAATTGAATTTAAAAATGAGTCATAAAATAACCAATTTATTATTTTAATACATCCACAATTCTTTAATCAAGATCGCTTTGAGAAATTTTGTGCGAAGTGCCTACTTTGACAGATTTTTTTTAAATATATATTTAGCCTTTATCAAAACTCTGACCAATACGGCACATTACACAGTTCCTAAATAACAAATAACTGTCAATTGAATGCGTTTGAGAGCAAAATTGAATTTAAAAATGATTCATAAAATAAACAATTTGTTATTTGAATACAACCTCAATTCTTTTATCATGATCGCTTTGGGAAATTTTTTTGCGAAGTGCTTACTTTGACAGCTTTTAAAATATATATATTCACCCTTTATCAAAAAATCGACGAATACGCACATTATATAGTTCCTAAGTAACAAAAAACTGTCAATTGAATGTGTGTCAGAGCAAAATTGGATTTAAAAATGAGTCATAAAATAACCAATTTGTTATTTGAATACCCACAGATCATTAATCATGTCGCTTTGGGAAATTTTGTGCGAAGTGCCCATTTTGGCAGCCTTTTTTTAAATATATTCTGCCTTTATCAAAAAACTGGCCACTCCGTCACATTATATAGTTCCTAAATAAGAGAACCTGTAAATTGGATGCGTTTGAGAACAAAAAAAGATTTAAAAATGACTCGGTAAAAACGCAATTTCTTAAATTTCCGCAAATTTTAATCACGATAACTTCGTGAAATTCTGTTCAAAATACCCTTTTTGGCAGCCTTTTAAAATATATATTCTGCCTTTATCAAAAAACCGCCCAATACGTCAAGTTATATAGTTCCTAAATAATAGGACCTGTAAATTGGATGGGTTTGAGAACAAAAATGAATTTAAAAATGACGCATAAAAAACGCAATTTGTTATACTTAATGAATTTTTTAATGATGAAAACTTCGGGAAATCTGTTCAAAATACCTTTTTTGGCAGCCTTTTTAAAAATATATTCTGCCTTTATCAAAAAATTGGCCAATACGTCGCATTATATAGTTGCTAAATAATAGGATCTGTCATTTGGATGCGTTTAAAATCAAAAATGAATTTTAAAATGAGTCAGAATATAAGCAGTTTGGATTTGAGGTTTTTTCTCCAACTCCTATTTTTGTTTAATTTATTTTTGCTATAAGAATTGGTTCTATGAAAAACTTGTCAATATAAAAATTGTAGATATTATTGTGAAGATGTAAAATAAATTTAATTAGATTTAATTGCTTAAGAATTGAGTAAGTTATGGTTTTTTTTCTTTTTCCTCCCCCCTTTTTCTTTTCGTTTTTAATTTTTTTCATCGGTAAAAATTGGTCCTATCAAAAACTTGTAAATACAAAAGTTTTAGATAATATTGAGTACATTTATATAAAATTTAGTTGGATTTGATATCTTGAGAATTGACGAAGTTATGATTTTTTTTCTCCCAAAAACCATGTTTTTTTCGCCCCTTGAGCCCACTTTTAACTTTATCAAAAATCTGTCACGCATAAACTTTTTCCTCATTTTTTAGAAGTAATATAAACTTTAAACTGATTCGATATCTATTTTAATTAAAAAGTTATCGCGTTTTTTCTGTTTTCACAAAAACCCTCCTAACTTTCACCTCCTTGGTCCGATTTTGCCCATTAACGAACTTAACCGAGATTTTATGCCCTTTGATTTTATGTAAAAGTTTGATGAAGATCTGAGCATAATTATGGAAGTTATCGTGTCTAGAAGAAAGTGATATACACCGATAGATAGATAGATAGATAGATAGATAGATAGATAGATAGATATATATATAAACTTTTTTACTGATGGTAGTTTTGGGGTCTAGGAGTCATGATTCGTGTAGATCCGCAAAAATTTTTCAGAAATTCCAACATGGGAGACAATGCAATAGGTAGTATTTCATACGAAATCTACCTAAAAAAAATGTACTTTCAAATGACATTAGTTTGAAACCTATATCGCAATTTGTTTGGAAATTGTATTGAAATAAACTCAATTTTTACTGATTTTAAAAACATTTTCAAGCATGATTTATTACAAATCTAGGCGCTTACACATAAAAAGTTAATTCCTGAAGCGAAATTAATATAAAAGCTTGCTTTTTACTAAGTTACAAAACTTTATTAGAATGCATTTTTATTTATTTTTTTTCATCGGACTATTTTCTAATTAGTTGGAAAGTGTTAAAAAATACATAGAGAGACCCGTATACAACTTTCTAGGAGCAATCTTTGAGATTATTTGCTGTCACTTTTATTAAAAAAATTTTGATTAAAAAATAACAAAATAACGTGTTTTACCAACATGTAAGTATACTACATCAAAAATTGCTTCAACCTTTCGAAAAATATCCCATTCATCACTGTGTCTTTATTATGGACAAAGAAAAAAGGATATCACAAATAATATATATAATGGTTTTCTTATATATTTTATAACCCGTAAAGCTCGGGTTTATTCCCTTGTAACAATAAATTCAATAATGTATTGTATACATGGATAATTTTTCATTTAGTATTCTGAAAGCTGAACTGAAACATATGTGGTGCAGATTACAAAAAATAATTGCATTCATGATGAAGGGAACTTGGAACTCAATTTTGTTGATTTTAACAATGTTTTTATTTTGATACGTATACATGGTGATCTCAGAAAATCCGACTAATTGTAAAAGAACAATTGATTAAGCAAACGACATTTCAGATATTTTAAATCAATTTTAAATTATTTACAAGTAATAGGACAGACATTATCTTTCCATGAAAATGTATAAAACAACACTGAACGTCTTAAATACATCTTATGCAGACTTCATTTGATTTTTTATTTGGATAAATTAATGACTATGTGATCCCGGCCGCGTCTACATGGTTGCCAGGTCCACATGCGCCCACGGTTTGAGTGCAGGTTGCGTATGGCTGAACTATATGAAGCATTTTAAGGCCCCACAACAGTCACTGAAAAAGACCCGGATGATAATGTAAAGTTTATGGGAGGGTTCTTATATTAGTTAGGAGGGTTATATATATATATATATATATATATATATATAAATTATTACCAACTAACGTTGTAAAATTTAACAATATTTTTTCAATAATCTCGTACTACATGAGCATTTTAAATGGATTAAATTATTTAGTTAAAATATATATCTATTTAACAACTTAAAAAAATAAATATCAAAGTTACTTCCCTTTTCAGATAGCCTACAAATTGTAATTTTAAAAAGATAGTTAACAGATTCATGCTGTAAAATTTGTCTTAAATAATAAAATTTATCAAAACAACAAAAATGAGTGTGTCAAAAGTTTAAGCACAGTAGTTTTTTAGTCTTTAGCAGAACAAGAATAAAAAAATTAATACTTGATTATTGCTCCTTTCTGTTAAATTACTTTAAATATACGGTGTTCCATCGTTAAAATGAGGTTCTGTATTGTTTCTGGTTCATTTTTAAACCAAGCGTTCTCAATGGCATCTTTCAAATCTTTAACTGAAAAATACTGCTTTCCATTAGGGTAAACTGCATGTGTGAGAATACTCCTCATATTTTTTATAAAGTTTAAATCAGGACTAATTGCCGGCCATTTTAAAACAGACACTGTTTTCGATTTAAGACACGATGAAGTTGAGTTTGAGTATGGATGGAAGCATTATCATGTTGAAATAACCATTTTTCTCCCCCTAAAAACCTCGGCAACAGGAAATAAATGATTGGCAAGTGTCTCCTGGTAGTTTTCAAAGTTTTCACGACCACTGATGAATTCTAGAGATGTCTGACCATTGAAAGAAATAGCCCCCCCCCCCCATACCATTACAGAACTACCATTATGTTATCGGCTAAATACACTCTAAATAAAAAGGAGTGACTATTCACTCCGGAGGAGTGAATACTCACTCTATCACAGACTCAAAATATGTCCAACCTCTTTAGAGCGACTATTCACTCTGAGCAAAAGTGGAATCGTTGACTTTCTGAAAGAGTGAATACTCACTCCTGGCAAGTGAATATTCACTCTAAATAGGGGTCAATAATCACACTTTCTGGGGAGTGACTATTCACTTTTGCTAGAGGAGTGCGTTTTTTAGTGGTTTATTTTAAAAGAATCTTTTCTTTCTGAGCATTCAATGAAAATAAGTACAAGCATGGTAAAGATTGGAATAAAATACTTTATTGACAATATTTATATAATTCATAGTATGTAACATTAATTGAAATTTTTAAGGGAAAACATAATTAAAGTTACTATGAATTAAATCAGATTATTAACAGAAATAAACTATTTTATTCCAATCTTTCCCCTTATACTTGCTTTCATTGGTATATGATATAAATATATGATAGTTTTAAAATGCCCATAAGCTCAAGATATTAAACAATTTTAAAATCTTAAACAGTCAGTATTTTTTTTTCAGATACCCATTAATTTTTACATATTATTTTAATAATTTCGTAATGCAAATTTTCTATGTTTTTTTTTTTCTTTTCTTTCTTTTTTTTTTAACGTGTAATTAAAATTTTTTTTGCTGAGAATCACATATTAATACAATCTGTATTTATAAAACGACATGGAAAGTCACATTTAATTTCAATTTTTTTTCCCATATATAGAGTAGATGTGCTAGTAATGGACACCCTTAAGGCTTCTGTCCCTGCTGGCGAAGACACTCACGAGGTAACTAATAAAATCCTATGGGGAGGGACTTTCCTAATATCTCGTTTGCATTTCGACATTTTATTTATTTTTATTTATTTATTTTTTTGCATTGGATAGCTAAATTTTTTTTTTTTTTTTTACTTTTTCGATTTTGGTCGCAGATATTTTTTATAAAGTTACCTTCGCTTTCAAAACCGGTACCAAAAATGAAAGTGTTATTCTAAAAAATATCTGCTACCAAAATTGAAAAAGTAAATGTAAACAAATATTTAAGACAGAAAATATATTTTTAATGACATCTGTAACTTAAGTGTTTTTATTTAAATGGTGAACGATTAAGCCCTATAAGCCCCTCTTTGACTGTGCCCTTAAATAATATTCTCGGCTTCGTGAGTGGTTTGATTGCCAGATTATAAAATAGGCGAAACATAGGTTCATTTTTAAATAATAAAAATAAAAATGTATAAAATATTGAATTTTTATTAGTCACATTAATATAACTTTTTATAAAAGTTTTGGTGTCATTACATTTTGATAAGTGTAATTTAAAAATAATACTTGATTATTTAAGTTTTTCATTAAGTCAATTTACTTTAAACATTCCCCAAAATTGCATTTTTAGGAATGCCTACATTACTGGAAAATAACTATTTATATATAGACTTTAAAATGAAAACATTATTTTCCGCTTCCTGATTAATTTAATTAAGAATATGAACAATAGTGCAAAATTATAAAATATGTAAGGGGGGAGTTACGGAAAAATAATATAAGCTACATTTTTATTGGTTATTTTTTATAAACCGAACACACTCAGGGGTGCTTATTACTGGCATATCTACCCTATTGCATTTTATGAATAAATATGAAAACATAAATATATAGTTAACATAAAAAGCAGCTATTTATCTCTTTAAAAATATTTCATTTCATATAAGGCATACTATGAACTTTTAAAATTACTAGAGCAGTTTTATCACATCAGGAATAAAAATCACTTCGTTTCAATGCTTAAATATCATGTTTTATTTTTACATGTCTAGTATTACATGTGTCACGAACCAAAAAAAAAAAAAAAAAAAAAAAGTTTATAACAGATGGACATTTTATAACGGAATAAAATACATTCTTAGATTCAACAATTTCTCAAAAATCGTACCATGTAAAAAAATTCCTATTGGAATTCCGCATTTAACTTTAAAAAGAAAAAAAAAAGTGAATGCTTTAAAACAGTATCGGAATAATAAAATCATGTAACAACTAATTGATGTTTATAGTGCATGACGAATGAAAAGAAATGTTTTTGTGTCAGCATTTTTTCCCCCTGAGGAGGTAAGATATAGAATGGCTGACATAGAAATAACATTAGAAATGAATAAAGAAATGACATCATAGAAACAAATGATTTTCTGCTTAAGCGTGAAACTTTTGGGAATAAAAAATTAAAATTAAACATAGCTGACCTTGATAAATAATATCCTTTGTTTTATAAATAATAATTCCTTGTTTGGTAAATAATATCCGTGTATTGTAACCCCTTTGTTATTAAGTATTAATGAAATATTTTTTTTTTTTTTTTTTTTTTTTTTTTACTGAATTATTTTTTTTTATTGTGATTCCAGAAAAGGTTTAATCTGTTTTTTGGATTATCTCACATCATACATATCGAAGCATATCATTCAAAGATCGAAATTTATAATACGTTTGAATATTATTAATAAAATTGAAATTAACGGAGTTCCACATATGTGACCGAGGAAACGAAAGATTCATTCTAAAATGGCGGAAACATTTTTCTTATCAGTAAAGGAAGTGAGAAGACATTTCTCATTGGCTGATGAGTCACTCTTGCCTACGGAGTGAGTATTCACTCTTTCGAAGAGTAATTGCTGACTCTTAAAAAGAGTGCGTTTTAATACCAAATAATCGTAATTTTCCAGGTTATATTATGAAATGGAGTATTTGAAAATTAAAAATTGACATATTTTGGTGTTTTTTATTATATTTTACTTCATATATTGGTTCAAATCTTAACAGAATTTTTTTTAAAGTTTATAATGCCGGGCTTTCACTCTCATTAGCGGAGTGAGACCAGTCACTCTCATCAGTGGAGTGACTCTCTCACTGTCGATTATAGAGTGAGATTATTCACTCCTTTGTACAGAGTGGAAATTTCCACTCTTTTAGGAGTGTATTTTTACAAAATTCACTCCAAAAAGAGTGAAAATGGCTCCCATTCTCCCTAAAAGTAAGTTTTTCACTCTTTCCACTTTTAGAGTGTACACTCCTAGGTTCTTTACGGAGATCATGCCAATAGTACCCATCAGGTTCATCGAGGTTCCATTTTTTTCATCACTGAATATGACATTCAGACACTTTTCACCAAATGACATATGCTCTTTGGCCCATTGTAATCTGGCTTCTTTATGGTGTCGTTTGAAACACGGTAATAGAGCCATTTTACGGTATTTGATGTATTTGAATTCCAAAACTCTTCTATAAACAGTTTTTTTCGATATTTGTTCTCCAACTGCATATTTTATTTCCGAAAGGGAGTAATTACCAGTTGAAGCTAAATTTCTGATGCGGCAATCTTTGCTCAAACTAGTCACTCGCGGCCTTCCTGAACGAAATTTTCATTTAAAATCATTATCACGAGTCAAAATTTGATGAATACCTTGTTTTGATCTTTTTAATGCACTTGCAATTTTAGAAACAGAATTACATTTTACTCTCATACTCCAAATTTTTATCATCTCCTCCTCTGAAAATTCTTTCGACTTGGGCATTTTGTTCTAACTCAAAACAACAGCGGACTACTTCTTATACACCCATAAATTGTTTGCGTGCGCAACCGTTTACATCAGACTGTAAAATTTGCATAAAAATGATTTTGTGCTTAAACTTTTGACACGGTCATTTTTCTTCTATTCTTAAACTTCATGGTTTGAAATAAAATTTAAAAGTTAATTTAAATGAATATGGTGTAAAAATAGATATTATTAACGTATACAAGGCAGATATTGAAATTAAAGATAATATTTTAAGTTTTATTTTAAAATTGCTATTGTGCTTAAACTTTTGACACGCACTGTATATAATCGTTGTAGAATTTTCTCGGCTCATTTCAAATTTTATGAAAATTGAATTTAAACTTTAAAATACATTAATAAAAAATGTTTTCATCCCAATTTCGCGTTTTAATCATAAGCAAAATTAACAAACATCGTTATCTAAATTAAGTATTTAATTCATCAGGTTAACAAATCTGGAAGTTAAACAAATAAATTCAACAATAAGTGAAAGTTAATTGAAAACATTTTTATCAAATTTCTAGCCGAAAAATATAATAATAAATTACGCTTTTCAGGAAAATGAGATATTCTGAAAAGGAAAGAAACTAAAATATGCATTAATTGTGCATAAATATAAATAAATTGTGCATTATAAAAAATGGGATTTGTGGCGTCCAGCGCAATGATTAAGCGGGTCAGATCTTAGAACCAATGAAAATCGGGAAATCCCGCATAAATCGCGGCTTTTGTCAAACACTAGTAAAAATCTCAAAGAAAATGAAATTTCTGGAAAATAATGAATCCAAAGTTAAGAGCAGTTTTTTAAAAATTTCTATGGATAAATCCAAATCTCTGAAATATGATAATTAAAAGGATATATGTTTAAAAGGAATTTCGCGTTTTAATCATTAACAGTATTACTAATTCCATTATGAACAGATTTCGTTTACACAAAATTTGCTGAATAGCAAAACTCGTGAAAACTTAATTGCTAAGAATCACAAAAAATACATTTAAGCAGGTAGATTTGTAACCTATTTTTTCGGAAGGGGCTATAAAATTTTTTATTATAAACAGGTTCTGTTTTCTAAGATTGAATTGTGTTAAGTTGAACTTGACGCAGACTGATGAATAGCAGAGTACTAAAAGAAATTAAAATTTTGTGAATCTTGAAAAACTGAAATTTATGGCATCGGGCGCAGTGATTACCTGGGACAGATCACAAAATCTCTGAAAATCGGGACAGCCCGCGGAAATCGTTACAAACGGACAACAATAGCAAAAATCTCCAAGAAAACGAGATTTTCTGGAAAGTAAGAAATCCAAAGTTAAGAACAAGTTTTTTTTTTTTATGTCTATGGAAAAATTCAAATACCTGAAAAATGATAACTAAAAGAATGTGTGTTTTAAATGAATTTCGCGTTTTAATCATAACCAAAATTAACAAACATCGTTATCTAAATTAAGTATTTAAATCATCAGGTTAACAAATCTGGAAGTTAAACAAATAAATTCAACAATAAGTGAAAGTTAATTGAAAACATTTTTATCAAATTTCTAGCCGAAAAATACAATAATAAATTACGCTTTTCAGGAAAATGAGACATTCTGAAAAGGAAAGAAACTAAAATAATTGAAAACCTTCTTTATCTATTTTTATGAGAAAAAAATTGTGTAAAAATACAAGTTACAATCTGCGAAAAAATAATATGTAAAATAATGAATCAAAGTTTAGAATAGATTTGTTTCTTCTTTAACTAAATTCAAAGAGCTGAAATATGATAACTAAAAAGCTGTATGTTTAAAATGAGTTTCATGTTTTGATCATTATAAAAAATATCAAATATCACTATAAAAACAGACATCATTATCTAAATTAAATACTTAAATCATCAGGTTGTCAAATTTAGAAGCTATACAAACAAAACCAACAATAAGTGAAAGTTAATTGAAATCACTTTTCTCCAATTTCCACCAAAAATAAAATAAAATAAAATAAATAAATAAATAAATAAATAAATAAATAAATAAATAAATAAAAATAAAAATAAATAAATAAAAATAAAAATAAATAAATAAATAAAAAATTAAATTACACTTTCCGAGAACATGACATGTTCAGAAATGTAAAGATCCTCAAATAATTGAAAGCCTTCTTTATCGATTTCTGTGAGAAAAAAGAGGGTGGGGGGGGGGTGTAAAAATATAAGTTACAATAAAAAAAAATGCGGAAAACAATGAATTAAAAGTTTAGAACAGGGTTTTTTTCCTTATTTCTAATGCTAAATTAAAATACCTGATATATAAAAACTAAAAGGGTATATGTTCAAAATGAAATTCTCGTTTTAATCATAACAAAAATTATTAAACATAGTTATGAAAACAGACAGTAAATTTAATACTTAAATTACCAGGTTAGCAAATTTGGAAGCTAAACAAGCAAATTCTGCAATAAGTTAAAGTTGATTGAAATCACTCTAATTTCTAGCCGAAAAATATAAAGATAAACTACACTTTCCAAGATAATAAGATACTCTGTGAAGTACAGAATCTAAAATAATTGAAGGTCATCTTTATAGATTTCTATGAGAAAAGAACAGAAGGATGTATAAAAATAAAAGTCACAATCTCCGAAAAAAATGTGATGGAAAATAATGAATTTAAAGTTTAGAAAATATATTTTCTTTCTATGGCTAAATTCAAATATCTGAAATATGATAGTTAAAAGGGTGTATGTTCAAAATAAATTTCTCGTTTTAATCATTAACAAAATTATCTAATATCGCTATTTAATCAGACATCATTATCTAAATTAAGCACTTATATCATCACGTTATAAAATTTGTAAGCTAAACAAACAATTTTACTAATAAGTGAAAGTTAATTGAAATCGCTTTTCTACAATTTCCACCTTATAAGATAAAAGTAATTACACTTCCAAGTAAATGAGACATTCCGAAAATTAAAGAATCTAAAATAATTGAAAGCCTTCTTTTTCGATTTCTATGAGAGAAAAAAGAGGAGGATGCCAAAAAAGTGAAAGTTATTATCTTATACTATAATGCGAGCAAAAATTGTGTGTGTGTGTGTGGGTAAATTTTATCTCAAAAACGGCTCTAACGATTTTCGCAAAAATTTGGATTTTACCATTTTCGGGCACGAGAAGACCATTGGGCTAGGTCACATGTTCGAGAAAATTCGATTATTGGGTCATTTTGGGTCATAATGGGTCAAGATCAAGCTATATATATCTAGAGAACGGCTGGATCGATTTTAAGGAAATTTACTATCCAATCGTTTTTTGGCACGAGAAAACTATTGGGTTGGGTCACATGTTCGAAAAATTTCGATTAGTGGGTCATTTTTGGGTCATTATGAGTCAAGCCATTTTTATCTAAAAAACGGCTCTAACGATTTTGACCAAATTTTATATTGTATCGTTTTAGATTGCAAGAAGACAATTGGGTTAGGTAACATGTTCGAGAAAATTCGGTTAGTGGGTCATTTTTGGGGTCATTGTGGGTCATGCTATTTTTATCTAGGGATTTTCTTACGCAATTTTGACTAAAAATTGCATTCTATGGTTTTCGGGCACGAGAAAAACATTGGGCTAGGTTACATGTTCGAGAAAAAATTTTAATGGGTCATATTGGGTCATTAAGGGTCTGGGTCAAGCTATTTATATTTAAAGAACGGCGTGATGGATTATAACGAAATTTTGTATGTAACAGTTTTTTGACATGAGAAAACTAATGGGCTAAATCACATGTTTGAGAGATTTCGACTATCAGGGTCATTTGTGGGTCATGATGGGTCATAATGGGTCATGGTCAAGCTATATCTAAATAACAGGTGGATCGATTTTAATGAAATTGTGTATGCAAAATTTTTTGGCACGATAAAATCATTGGACTAGGTTACATGTTCGAAAAATTTCGATTAATGGGTCATTTTGGATAATAAAGGGTCTGGGTCAAGCTATATATAATTAAAGAACGGCAGGATTAATTTTAACGAAATTCTGTATGTAACAATTTTTAGAAACAAGAAAACTAATGGACTAAGTCACATATTCGAGAGCTTTCGATTATAAGGGTCATTTGTGGGTCATGATGGGTCATAATGGGTCATTGTCAAGCTATAGCTAAAGAACAGGTGGATCGATTTTAATGAAATTTTGTATGCAACATTTTTTTGGCATGATAAAATCACTGGACTAGGTTACATGTTCGAAAAATTTCGATTAATGGGTCATTTTGGATAATAAAGGGTCTGGGTCAAGCTATATATAATTAAAGAACGGCAGGATTAATTTTAACAAAATTCTGTATGTAACAATTTTTAGAAACAAGAAAACTAATGGACTAAGTCACATATTCGAGAGCTTTCGATTATAAGGGTCATTTGTGGGTCATAATGGCTCAAGGTCAAGCTATATATAAAGAATGGGTGGGTCGATTTTAACGAAATTTTGTATACAACATATTTTTGGCATGAGAAAATCATTGGGATAGGTCACATGTTCGAGAAATTTCGATTAGTGGGCCACTTTTGGGTCATTCTAATTTTATCTAGACAACGTTTCGCGCAACTTTGACTAAATTTTGTATTTTATCGTTTTCGGGCACAAGAAAATCATTGGGTTATGACAGATTTTTGAGAAAATTCGATCAATGGGTCATTTTGGATTATAAGGGGTCAGGGTCAAACTAACTATATCTAAAAAACGGCTCAATCGATTTTATCTAAATTTTGTATCTAATGTTTTTCGGCATGCTAAAACTAATGAGCTAGGCCACACGTTCGAGAGATTTCGATTATAAGGGTCATTTGTTGGTCATGATGGGTCATCCTAATTTTATATAGAAAATGGTACTCACCATTTTGACTATACTTTGTATTATATCGTTTTTGAGCAAGAGAAAACCATTTGGATGGACACATGCTCGTGAAAATTCGATTAGTGGGTCATTTTGGGTCTTAATGAGCTAGGGTCATTCTAATTATATATAACAACGACTCAATCAATTTTACATAAATTTTGAAACCAAACGTTTTTGTCACGAGAAGACTATTGGGCTGAGTCATGTGTTAAACAAAATTATATTAGTGGGTCATTTTGCTTCATTGCTGAATGCTGCCAAGCTAATTTTACCTATAAAATGGCTTAAAAGATTTTGATTCAATTTTATATTCTACTGTTTTTGATTACCTGAAGACGATTGAGCTATGCCACATGCTTGATCAAATTTGATTAGTGGCTCATTTTGGGTAATACGGGTCAGGGTCACGAGAATATGGCAAAAGCCAAAAACTTGGTGATATTTGAAAAAATATCGGCGACATATGGCTAAAAAATCGACTATAAAAATTACGAAAACCAAAACACGTATTTGGAACCAAATGAAAGAATGCCTCCAAATTTGGCTATATCTAGCAGAAAATATAGTCTTTCAGAATGTAAAGAATTTTTTTTATACATTCTTAAGAGGATTTTAGATGCATGGTTAAACCAATCAGAGTCGAGCTAAAAAAGTGATTTATATCGATGTCCCTTCGTTGTAAATTTTAAAATCAAGTAAAATTTATAAACATGCGTATAAAAACATAGTTTTCTTATTGATTGTTTTTCTAAATAAACAACATGTTTTAAAGTAATAATACCGAGTGAATGACACAGTGAAAATACTATATGGAGTTGAACACAAAGTTAATTTTGACCGAGCTAAGCTCGGTCTCCCCTGCTAGTTTCCTAAAAAGTGAGATGGGAAATGATGAATCGAAAGTTTAGAACACGTTTTATTTAATTATTTTTTTTTTTTTTTTTTTTGTGGCTTATTCAAATATTTGAAATATGATAACTATCATGGTGTATGTTTAAAATGAATCTCATGTTTTAATCATTACCAGCATTATCAAACATAGTTAGGGAAACAAACATCATTATTTAAATTATATACTTAAATCATCAGGTTTCCACATTTGGAAACTATAGAAAGAAATCCAAAAATAAGTGAAAATTAATAGAAATCCCTTTTCTCCGAATTCTAGATGAAAAGTATAAAAATAAATTAAAATTTCCATGAAAATGAGATGCCCCGAAAAATTATAAATATCTAAAATAATTGAAAGCTTTCTTTATCGATTTCTATGAGAAAAAAAGAGAATGATGAAAAAACAAAAGATACAATTTTCGAAAAAGTGAGAGATTTTGGAGAATTCTAAGCTAGAACAACCTGTTTTTATTTCTATGACTATATTCAAATATCTGAAATATGATAACTAAAAAGATGTATGTTTAAAATAAATATCGTGTTTTAATCAATCATTACCAAAATTATCAAACATCGTTACGAAAATTGTCATCATTATTTAAATTAAATACTTAAATCTTATCAAGTCTGGAAGCTAAAAAGACAAATTCAACAATAAGTGAAAGTTGATTGAAATCTTTTTTCTCCAATTTCTAGCTGAAAAATATGAAAATAAATTACACTTTTCAAGAAAATGAGACGCACTGAAAAATAAGGAACCTAAAAATTGCAAGCCTTTTTTATCGATTTCTATGAGAAAAATTAAAGGATGTAAAAAAGTAAAAGTTACAATCTACTAAAGTTTCCATCTCTGAAGAAATGAGTAGAAAATAACAAATCCAAATGACTTTTTTTAAATGTGGTTAAAATCAAATAACTGAAATATGATAACTGAAATGGTGTATGTTTAAAATAAATTTCACGTTTTAATCATTACCAAAATTATCAAACATAATTATTGAAACAGAAATCATTATCTAAATTATATACTTAAATCATCAGGTTTTCACATTTGAAAACTATAGAAAAAATCCAAAAATAAGTGAAAATCAATAGAAATCCATTTTCTCCGAATTCTAGATGAAAAATAAAAATAAATTATAATTTCCATGAAAATGAGATGTCCCAAAAAATTGTGAATATCTAAAATAATTGAAAGTCTTCATTATCGATTTCTATGAGAAAAAGAAGAGAAGGATGAAAAAACAAACGATAAAATTTTCGAAAAAGTGAGAGATTCTGGAAAATAAGGAATCCTTAGCTAGAACAACCTGTTTTCATTTCTATGACTAAATTCAAATATCTTAAATATGATAACTAAAAAGATGTATGTTTAAAATAAATTTCGTGTTTTAATCATTAACAAAATTATCAAACATTGTTATGAAACAAGGCGTCATTATCTAAATTTAATATTTAAATCATCAGGTTAACAAATCTGGAAGCTAAACAGACAAATTCAACAATAAATGAAAGCTAATTGAAATCTTTTTTCTCCAATTTCTACCCAAAAGATATAAAAATAAAATACAATTTTCAGGAAAATGAGATGATCTGAAAAGTTCAGAATATAAAATGATTGAAGAGAAAAAAGAGGAGGGTGTGGAAATATAAGTTACTATTTCTCAAAAACTAAGAAGGAAAATAATGAATCCAAAGTTTTTAACAGGTTTTTATTTTTTCTGTGGCTAAATTCAAGTGTCTAAAATATGATAATTAAAATGATGTATGTTTAAAATGAGTTTCACATTTTAATCATAAACAAAATTATCAAACTTCACTATAAAAAATGATATCAGTCACAAAATTAAATATTTAAATCATCAGCTTATCAAATTTGGAAACTAAACAAACAAATTTAACACTAAGTGAAAGTTAATTGAAATCACTTTTCTCCAATTTATACCCGAAAGATATAAAAATAAATTATACTTTTCAAGAAAATGAGATGTTCGGAAAAGTAAAGAATCTAAAATAATTGAAAGCCTTCTTTATCGATTTCTATAAGAGAAAAGGATGTAATATTATAATTTACATCTCCGAAAAAATGAGACTAAATTAATAAATCCAAAGTTTAATTTTTTTTTGATGTGGCTAGATTCAAATAGCTGAAATATGATGAGTAAAATGGTGTATGTTTAAAATAAATTTCAAATTTTAATCATTGCCAAAATTACTATAGGAAGAGAAATCATTATCTAAATTAAATACTTAAATAATCAGGTTATCAAATTTGGAAACTAAACAAACAAATTGTACAATAAGTGAAAGTTAATTGAAATCCCTTTTCTCTAATTTCTACTCCAAAAATGTAAAAATAAATTAAACTTTGGAAGAAAATGAGATGTTCTGAAAAGTAAAAATTTTAAAATAATTGAAAGCATTCTTTATCGATTTCTATGGGAAAAAAGAGGAGGATATAAAAAAGCAAAAGTTCAATCTTGTAAATTTACAATCTCCGAAAAAATGAGATAAAAATAACAAATCCAAAGTTTTTTTTTTATGCGGTTAAATTCAAATAGCTGAAACATGATAACTGAAATGGTGTATGTTTAAAGTGAATTTCACATTTTAATCATTACCAAAATTATCAAACATTATTATTGAAACAGAAATCATTATTTAAATTATATATACTTTAATTATCAAGTTTTCAAATGTGTTAACAATAGAAACAAATTCAAAATTAAGTGAAAATTATTTGCAATGCTCTTTCTCCGATTTCTGCACGAAAAGTATAAAAATAAATTACAATTTCCAAGAAAATATGATGTTCTAAAAATTAATGAATCGGAAATAAGATAAACTTTTCATTCGATTTTTAATGGCTGAATTTCAAATACTTGATATGCGATAAGAAGGACGTTCTTTATCTAAAATTGATTTGCGTGTTTCACATCACATCTCTATCCTCTACATGACAATTTAAAAAGTTTTCTCATTACAAAACCATTAGAAATTAAATGAGAGTGAATTCAATAAATTTTAAATTCAAACTGAAATGTAATTTGTATAATAAAGAAATCGGAAACTATGCATTAAACGAAAGAAGAAAGAGGAGAAATAGTATCACTACAAAAAATACTTACGTAGTGCGTATTATCTTGTTCATTATATGCCAATTTGACAATGCCAAATGATCCCTAAAACAACAAAAATATCATGCATTATTAGACTGAATTGCTTAAATGTTTCTCAAACAACAGAAATAATAAAAAAAATTACATGTATAAATATTATTATTTAAAATAATAGATAAATATCGGAAATGTAAATTTAAAAAGGGGGATAATTTGAATAAAACATTCTTTTCACAAATACAATAATCAAATCCTAATACAAAATATTCTTTTAAAATTCGGATTATATTTACTAAAACAAACAAGAAATAAATTTTTATCTTATTTTTTATACATTTCGATTTCCGCAAATTATAACATTCAAAAGTACAATATTAATAAAAAATGCTTTTAATTTTTCAGTTTTATCCGATGTAAATTCCATCCATTAAAAAAATTCCATTTATCTAAATAAATGAATATACGAAGATAGTTAATTCTAGAAAAAGAAAAACAGTAAGTGTAATATAAAACAAGTTTAATGCGTTTTACAACTTTAGACTTGTGGTGTTTTATGTAAATTTGTTTAAACTATTTGAGAAATTAATTCTTAAAATATTTTTAAAGAATGGTTTTCCCCATTATATTTATTGAAAGAAACGGATTAATGCAATTTTGTATACAATGGTGTCCTAAAACCTTCCATCCATAAAATGTCGTTTATTAAATAACTGTTCAAAAAAATCAAAACGACAATATTTGTTTGTTATATTGTGGATATGAATAATATCAAAATAAAAAAGATATTCACACTGTCACAAATTGGAAAAATATTATAAAAAATCCGTCACTATACAGTTTTTTAAAATCTTGTTTATTTGCAATGGAAAAAACATGTCATTTAACACTTACACCATCACTTGGTTTCAGTAGCTTCAAACAGACGCATAGTGGTCCCAAATCGTATGTATATGGCCAAAAATGTGAAAATCGAAGTTTCGTATTTCGGAATGAAAAATATTTCACAGTATTCAGAAATGTCTGAAGTTTTATATTTTTAAATATCTTGGTTTTATAAGTCAGGTAAAACTGCATGAGGTATAACCTACAATTGGAGCAAGGGATCATTTTAACATCATTATTTTTTAAATAGGATTCTTATTTCCCGAGATTGCTTTAGAATCAGAATTTTCAACGTTTTTAGATCACTTATCGTACATTTTCACTCCTCTTAAATTTCATATTTTTTAAGAAATGTTCTTAGAAATCATTTATTAGTAATTAACATGCCAAATTTTATATTTCTAGGTGTTTCAGTAACATAAAAGCCTCGTTTTTAGAACGTATTTTGCTCCTGCACCACTTTTGGTGTCGTGACAACGACATATGACGTAGACTATGTTGGAACAAGGATTGTCACCATCATTTTGACATCATTAATTTTTAAATTGATTCGTTACTTCTCGAGATTGTTCATAAATTGTTATTTAGAGCGTTTTAAGAACACTTTTCGTTCATTTTTACCCTTTTTAAATTTCGAACTTTTTAGCAAGTGTTCTTAGTGATAATTTATATCTAATATTTGTTTATAGTAATTAGCATATCAAATTTCATGTTTCCAGGCCCTTAAGTAAATCAAAAATAGCATTTTTAGAACGCTTTTTGTTCCTGCACCCTCTCTGGATTATTGGCATCGACATAAGATGTAGCCTATGTTTGAATCGGTGTGAACACCATCATTTTGGTGCCATTACTTTTGAAATTGGTTCGGTAGTTCCAGAGATAAACTCTTACAAGTAAACCGACTTTACCTCTTCACAATATAATATTATTTTTTAATCAATTATTGGTCTATTGGAAAAAGTAAATACTTTAATTTATAATATTTTTTTTCTATGAATAATGGATTGTTAGAGGAATTTGTGGAGAGAAAGGGATACTCGAAATTATCCCATATTCGTTCCTGAAAGGTCATAATATGAACAAGCTGGTTTGATGATATGGGGTAGAATCAGCTTAGGTGGACGTAATGACGTGCATATCATTCGGAATGGTACTTTGATGGCCCAAAGTTATGCAGACGAGATACTGAGACATTATGTCTTACGCTGCAGCGTTTGGAGATTCCTTTGTTTTAGAATATGATAATGCCAGACTGATTACAGTTCGTCTGGTGAAGAACATGCTTGAAGCTGAAACAACCAGCGTATGGAACGGCCAGCGTACTCTCTTGACCTGAATCCGATCGAGCATATTTGAGAAATGCTCAGACGACGCACTGCTGTGAGAACAAGACCTCCTTTTACTGTCCGAGACTTTCAAATTGCATTTCTTGAGGAGTGAAATAGTATTCCCCCAAATATATATGGATAACATCATCACATCCATGGAAAACAGGTGTGCAGCAGTCTTAGCTGTTCGAGGAGACCCCATGCTTATTACCTATATGCATATTAATCTTATTTATCTAGTGAATTATGAATTCCTGAAAATTTTACGTTCTAAAGCATTTTACATTGTTTAAACTAAATTAAAAGATTTAAATTTTCATTTAATAAATTTTTCAAGGATTTTAGAAGGATTACAGGATTTAGAAGTATAAATTAAGTTTGAATTTAAAGGGATTTTATGCAATATTTAAAATCCCACTCAAATCTTTTATTTGAAATTGTTTTCTTAGTATTTTGTAGAATTATAAAATGTACAAATATGATGTTCTTACAATATAAATAGAGAAATATTTCCGAATTGAAAAATCCACATCCTCATCCCTCAGTGCCAAGAAAGCTGAAGAGATACAAAGGCAAAAGAAATCATCCTTTTAAAAATATTTTTGTTTTGTGTAACCAATAATGCTTTTGGAACAAAATAAAGTAATGTATCCGTAACTCATTCTAAACAGTATTACAACTAATCGACGTATTAGAAGAATTTTATAATAAGTAATTTTAATGGTTCTTATATGTACCGTTGGTCAATCAAGGATTAAAAATCTTGCATAATTTCTAAAAATATTTTTTTTCAGCATTTACATGCAACCAAATTGTTGCCCTAAATCATCTTCTCACGTTTTTTCTATCTTTTTAAAAAATATAAGCTTAATTAAAAAAACTTTTAATCTTTTTTTTCTGCATTCCGCATTGATACGCATGTACGATCCATTTTATGCCAATACATGGCTGTTTCGCACGATTTTCTTAACTTCGCTTGCTTCTCTAATTTATTTTAACAGTGTGTTTTGCATCTTGGAAATTTGGAGCAAAATAACAATACTTTTGTAGGTGTTATTCCAAAATTAATTTGAAGAACACCTATGCTTCACATCATTTAGAGCTATATTTTCAACGCCACGATATTGCTAGAGCTTCAGCACCGACATTTTGGACTTTAAACAAATATATATATATATTTGTGCATATTGATGGTGTTAAAGATTAATATAGTAAATACCTTCAAACCAATTTTCAGTTCGATGTGTAATTTTCTCAAAAATAAATAAAATTTCAAAAAATATATAAGATAAATAAATTATGTACAGGTAAATAAATTAATTAAATGTAGTTAAATATTCAGCGATTTATTTTATTTTTATTTATTTATTTATTTATTTATTTATTTATGGCGTCGTGAGCTGCATCCACCCACCCCCCCTCCTGAAAGGCAAAATAAAAAGGATTTAGCAACAAAAAGAATTGAAGTTTAATTTTCATCAGTTACATATATTATATACACTATATTGCCATTGATTATGGGACACTTGCGATTTTAGACATTTTACTAAATATCTAGAAAAATACATGAGGAATCATCTCGAAACTCTTAGTGTATGAATATAATAGTATACGTCATACATCTCCGTGAAGATTTTTTACCGAAACTCCATTGGGGATCGTCAACAAATTAAAAAAGAATGAATATCTTTTGAATAACCCTGTCAAAACTAATGTAGCAAAAGCACTCAAACTCTAGATTATGATTGAATGCCTTATTGTAATACACTGTGTTCATTTTTATGCAAATAGCATGCATACTCGCAGAGTAATTAAGGTTTTTATAAAAATGGTCCCAAATTTTTCCAAGTTTTTTCCTTATAATTTTCAGAGTTCTTAATATAAAATAATATTTTTTTCAGAAAATATGACAAACAACATTGCACACAGTACCCTGTAATCAGAATTAAAAAATATTGAAAATTGTATACAAAATGAGTTGGTTTACTAAATAATTTTTTACTGCGCATGCGTCAACGATATCAAAATTTCATTTGCATATTATGTTAGCTAAATGTATAGAGCAACTTTTGTGAAAGTCACAAAATCATAACTTGAAAATTCTGAAAATAATCTTCAATTGAATAAGTTGAAAATCCGTTATTCTCAAAATGAAGCAAAAACAAGAGGGGTTGTATCCATATATTCATTGATTAGTGTCAATATAGAATACACAATACGGGATGATACAACTACTTTTGGATAAAATCCCTCATTTTTTTGCTTCATTTTGGAAACAACGGATTTTGTCCTTTTTCTATAGACGATTACTTTCAGAATTTTCAAGCTATAATTTTGAGACTTTTACAAAAGTTGCTCTATACATTTAGCTAACATAATATGCAAATGAAATTTTGATATCTTTGACGCATGCGCAGTAAAAAATTATATAGTAAACCTACTCATTTTTCATACAATTTTTATTATTTTTTAATTCTGATTAGAGGGTACTGTGTGCAATGTTGTTTGTCATATTTTCTGAAAAAAATATTATTTTATATTAAGAACTCTGAAAATTATAATGGAAAAACTTGGAAAAATTTGGGACCATTTTTATAAAAACCTTAATTACTCTGCGAGTGTGCATGCTATTTGCATAAAAATGAACACAGTGTATTACAATAAGGCATTCAATCATAATCTAGAGTTTGAGCGCTTTTGCTACATTAGTTTTGACAGGGTTATTCAAAAGATATTCATTCTTTTTTAATTTGTTGACGGTCCCCTATGGAGTTTCGGTAAAAAATCTTCACGGAGATGTATGACGTATACTATTATATTTATACACTAAGAGTTTCGAGATGATTCCTCATGTATTTTTCTAGATATTTAGTAAAATATCTAAAATCGCAAGTGTCCCATAATCAATGGCAATATAGTGTATATACATATACAATCTATATGTTTATCATTCAACAAAATATTTTCTTTATTTTAAAAATACGTAAATATGTATGATAACATTTTCGTATCTTTTACAGACTATATAAATCATAAATTTAAAAATATTTAGGTTTAAAATATTTCATTATCTTTTTATCAACTGCAAGAGATATTACTGTCATATTAAATTAATTTGATTCTTTTCTGCATTTTTAAAATTGGATGCTTAAATATTATTTCTTAAAACCTAATTTTTCCATCAAATCGTATCTTTGCATTCACCTAAATTGAATAAATTCTTTTGTAAACTGACAACAATCCCAAGTCAAATGAAATATATTTTGAAATCACTCGGATTATTTACTTCGTTTTCGACGCATACATTTTTATTTGTTATTTCATAGACCCCGAGGCAATAAATTTTCACTGCTTTCAGATTTTTGTAATTTATTATCCTGTGATTTATACCTAAAAAGAGAAATAAAATTTCATTTGAATTATTTGAATAAGGAAAATTACTTTTATTCATAACCGTGTATTCTAAACGTAGAAAAAATATATTGAAATATATCCTGAAATCTAATATTTGACTTTCAAATTATCATCGGTGCTTTAATAAACAGCTAATAAAAATATTAAAACTCGATTTTTATTTATTATATATTTGAATGACGAAAGTTTTAAGGAAAAGTATCTTATTAAATACAACTAAAATAAATGCAATAAAGTAATAAAGTCCATAAATTAATTTAACCCTTTGCAGTCGTGTGTTTACTCTCAGCCATCAAAGATTTTAACTGTTCTTGTCGTATGTGTGTCCTAAGTCACCACATCAAAGAATTATAGTGACCTTTTATTATACTTATTCGAAAAACTTTGGAGATACACAAAATTGGAAATAACATTTTAGAAATTTTATTTAAGTGTCATTAGGTATTTTCGCTTATTAAAATATTTAAAAAATAATATTTTAAAATGGAAAAAAGAAAATTATTGAACAAAATGTATCGTGAAATTGAAAGTAGTGTAATAAAGGTATTATATAAGACGTGAAGCGTAAAAATTATTTATTCTGTATGTTCAAACAGAAAAATTAACAGCTGCATAAAAATGCTGTTTACAACGATACCAATGCAATAAAAAACTGTAAATTATCATTTTTACATAAAATTAAAATATGTTATTACATTACATATATCAAAAGTTTAAAATAAAATGAATAAATTATGTTTTTGTTTTATAATCTTGCATTTTACGTATTACTGTTCATTCAACGAAAATTAATTTTGAGCAGGATGACATGTATATATAAATTTAATACGATAATGAATAAAAAAATTTTCTCGTCATAATATTGCATACTACTGCAGAATGCGTCAGATATTTGTGAACAAATCAATGCATGCTTTGAATCAGAGATATACACTAGAGATAGGGTCTTTTTTTAACGTTCTGTACAAGAAGCCACAAAACCACTTGATGACATCATTCATTGAAACCATTGCCAACTACAATAGCTACTTCTTCAGGCAGTTAAAACTAACTGCAAATGACTGAACATTTGTGACTGCATACACAACGGCTGCTTTGAGAACCGCAACATTGCTGAGTAGATGATTACTAGAATCTTTCTCACATATTTGTAATAGGCTATTCGGTTAATATCTTGGTAGGATCTGGCGGAACTAACAAGTCGAGGATGACATCATAATCAGCGCTTTAGCCATCCATTTTTTGTTTCCATACATTTGGTTTTAGCCATTCATTTTAGCAACAATTATCGTTTGTATCGGCCTTATGCGATAGTGGAAAGTCTTGTTAAAAAAATCCCTGTCGGCTGGACCTATAGGCGGAGGTAGATTTCGAAGAGTGCTCATTTCAACAAAAAAATATATAATTAGAGATAAACCCCGTTTAATAACTTCATTTGGCCGTTTATAAAAAATTTTTAATTTCATTTTTCTGCAAAAACTGGTTTTATCAGAATCATCTTAAGAAAAATTCAGCTCAAATGCCCATTTTGACAACATATTTTGAAATAGATTCTGAATTTATTAAAAAATCGACCAAAACAGTACATTATACAGTTCCTAAATAACAAAAAACTGTCAGTTGAATGCATTTGAGAAAAAAATGAATTTAAAAATGAGTCATAAAATAACCGATTTGTTGTTTGAATACATCCTTAAATCTTTAATCATGATTACTTCGGAAAATTTTGTGCGAAAAACTCATTTTGACAGCATTTTTAAAAATATATTCTATCTTTATCAAAAAACTGGCCAATGCGTCACAGTATATAGTTCCTATATAAGAGGATCTGTAAATTGGATGCGTTTGAGAGCGAAAATGGATTTTAAAACGAGTCATAAAAAACGTAATTTCTTATTTGAACACTTCCTTAAATTTTCGGTCACGATGATTTCTGAAAATTCTGTTCAAAATACCCTTTTTGGTAGCCTTTTTTGAAATATATTCCGTCTTTGTCAGAAAATTGACCAATGCTTCACTTTATAGAGTTTCTAAATAAGAGGATCTACCATTTGGATGCGTTTAAAATCAAAAATGAATTTAAAAATGAGTCAGAATATAAGCAGTTTGGATTTGAGGTTTATTCTCCAACTCCTATTTTTTTTTTTTTTTTTTTTTTTGCTTTACGAATTGGTTCTATGAAAAACTTGTTAATATAAAAGTTGTAGATATTTTTGAGAAGGTGTAAAATAAATTTAAACAGATTTGATATCGTAAAAATTGACGGAGTTATGGATTTTTCTCTTTTTTCAGCGCCTTTTTTCTTTTCGTTTTTAATTTTTTTCATCGGTAAAAGTTAGTCTTATCAAAAACTTGTAAATACAAAAGTTTTAGATAATTTTAAGAACATTTACAAAAAATTTAGTTGGACTTGATATCTTGAAATATGACGAAGTTATGAATTTTTTTCTCTCAAAATCCCTGTTTTTTTCGCCCCTTGAGCCCATTTCTAAATTTATCAAAAATCTGTCATGCATATACTTTTGGCCCATTTTTAAGAAGTACTATAAACTTTAAACCGATTCGATATCTACTTTAATTAAGAAGTTATGGCGGTTTTTCGGTTTTCACAAAAACGCTCCCAATCCGACCCCCTTGGTCCGATTTTGCCCATTAACGAACTTAGCCAAGATTTTATCCCCTTTGATTTCATGTACCAGTTTGGCGGAGATTGGTGAAGAATTATAGAAGTTATCGTGTCCATAAAAAAGTGATATATATATATAGATAGATAGATAGATAGATAGATAGATAAACTGGTGCGATTGCAATAGGTAGTATTTCTTACAAAATCTACCTAAAATGTATGGATTCCAAGTGTTACAAAAATTTAACACTTCGGTATTTGATTCTGGTACCTTAAAGAATGAAATTTGGATGCATCAGATCACCTTCATTTCTCGGAACCTCCAGAATCATCAATGAGCCTGGAAATTTTCTACACGTGTCTGTCGCAACCTTTTCGGGTATTTTACACCATTACCGTTCTTTTTGCGGTTCACTTTCTTCACCTGGATAAAGTTTTTTTCTCATTGAAAAGAAACAAGAGCATTTCTGGCTCCTCTTGGTGCTTCATCTTCTTAAGGAAGCGCATATCAGGAAGTTGTTCTCTGTTTCAGAACTGTACTCTTTTGATCACGTACGACCTTTAACGAAGGATCTCGTGAATCACACATCAGGTTGTGTCCTCATCAAGCTGTATCTCACATTGAGGTCTCTCATCGACTTTGTAGAATTTTCACACACTTGACTAACAAACTTTGATGTTTTGATGATTTTATATTGCTTAGAATGTTGTTTCCTGCATGAGAAATCGCCACATGAAACCTAACAGCCTTCGGTTCTCTCCTGACGTTAAAGACGAGTGAATAAGAGAGTTTCAAGAATCTTGAAATCTCTAAATCGAAATGTTTTTCAGCTAATGAGACAGAATGCTGCTTCATTTTCTGAGTTTGTCTAGATTCTGATATGTTTACACGTAACAGAAAAGTATTTATGAATATGATATATAGGGTGATACCTCACGTATATCATGTGTTCTGAAATACCTTAAACAGCTTGTAAATTACTGTTAGTTCAATACAACTTAACTGGGATCAGCATAACACCTATTTACAACTTAATACGACTGTACAGAGTTATGCTATGTTACAAATGACACTGTTGTTTATTGCTTTCAATCGCAGAGGATATGTTGTATCGTTTATTCTTTTACCCTCATAGTAACATGAAAGATCTGTGATGGAATTTTTCGTTATGGAGGAAAATTATTAAAGGAAGGTTAATATATATATATATATATGTGTAACTATTCTCGCATAACTACATTTTTATATTTTGTATTTTTATGTATCACAGGGAAAAACCTGAATAAATTACAGAATGTTCTTATCTTGAGAATATATACCTTTATAAAAATATTTTTGGCGAAACCTCCATACACCGTTCGTAAAAAAAATAATGAAATTTTCGTTATTTGGCGATTTTTCATTGGTTAGCGATGGAATGCTTTTTCCAAAAATACATTTCTATGTCAAATGCACTTCAAAGGAAAAAGTTTCATGTTCAACTTGTTTAGATAAATTAAATTTAAATAATCTTGATTTTGTCAGTTTTAGTATTTTTTTTAAGTATAATTTTGTTATATCAATATATATATTTATTTTTATTCAAATTTAACCATAAAAATTTGCGATTTAATTCAAAATTCAAATTTAAATTAATTAAAATTGTTTCAAGTTCAAAGTCCAGTTGAGCATTGTCCATTCGATTTTGTTGCTATGAAAACATCCGGCTTTTATTTTTGAATACGCTTACATATATGAAAATAGTTTTTCTGAATATGAATTTTTTATATATGAAAATATTTTTTCAGAGATAAATTAAATAACTACAGCACAAACAATATATGTATGCAATACGATATATATCAGGGTGGCGAGTGTTCAGGGAAAACCGGGAAAAACACAGTCAAGAAAAGAGAAAACTACCAGTAATTTCTTACAGAAAATACTTCAAATAATATAAAGAAATTATATAAACTGAATTTATCTTTAATAAAATACTGGTATTTATCATCTATAGACTGTGTTTTTATCTAACCACTTGCCACCCTGTATATATACATATACATATATATATATATATATATATATATATATATATATATATATATATATATATATATATATCATATATACATGTGTATGTATAATACAGTGCGTGTCAAAAGTTTAAGCACAATAGCAATTTTAAAATAAAACTTTAAATATTACCTTTAATATCAATATATGTCTTGTATATGTTAATAATATCTATTTTTACACCATATTCATTTAAATTAACTTTTAAAATTTATTTCAAACCATGGAGTTTAAGAATAGAAGAAAAATGACCGTGTCAAAAGTTTAAGCCCAAAATCGTTTTTATGCAAATTTTAGTCTGACGTAAACGGTTGCGCACGCAAACAATTTCTGGGTATATAAGAAGCAGTCCGCTGTTATTTTTGATTTAGTACAAAATGCCCAAGTCGAAAGAATTTTCAGAGGAGGAGATGATAAAAATTTGGAGTTTGAGAGCAAAATGTAATTCTGTTTCTGAAATTGCAAGTGCATTAAAAAAAAGTCAAAACAAGGTATTCATCAAATTTTGGCTCGTGATAACGATTTTAAACGAAAATTTCGTTCAGGAAGGCCGCGAGTGACTAGTTGGAGCGAAGATAGCCGCATCAGAAATTTGGCTTCAACTGGTAATTACTCCCTTTCGGAAATAAAACATGCAGTTGGAGAACAAATACAAAAAAAAAAAAAAAAACTGTTTATAGAAGAGTTTTAGAATTCAAATACATCAAATACCGTAAAATGGATCTATTACAGTGTCTCAAACGACACCATAAAGAAGCTAGATTACAATGGGCCAAAGAGCGTATGTCATTTGGTGAAAAGTGGCTTAATGTCATATTCAGTGATGAAAAAAAAAAAAAAAAAAAAAAAATGGAACCTCGATGGCCCTGATGGGTTTAAGTACTATTGGCATGATCTCCGCAAAGAACCTGGGAGTGTATTTAGCCGGTAACATAATGGTAGTTCTGTAATGGTATGGGAGGATATTTCTTTCAAAGGTCAGACATCTCTAGCATTCATCACTGGTAGTGAAAACTTTGAAAACTACCAAGAGACACTTTCCAATCATTTGCTTCCTGTTACCGAAATTTTTAGGGGGAGAAAAATGGTTATTTCAACATGATAATGCTTCCATCCATACCTCAAACTCAACTTTTTCGTGGCTTAAGTTGAAAACAGTGTCTATTTTGAAATGGCCAACAATTAATCCTGATTTAAAAAATATAAAAAATATATTAAGTATTATCACTCATACAGTTTATCCAAATGGAAATCAGTATTCTTCAGTTAAAGATTTGAAAGATGCCATTGAGAAAGCTTGGTTTAAAAATAACCAGAAACAATACAAAACCTCATTTTAACGATGGAAGACCGTATATTTAAAGTAATTCAGCAGAAAGGAGCAATAATCAAGTATTAATTTTTTTTATTCTTGTTCTGCTAAAGACTAAAAAACTACTGTGTTTAAACTTTTGACACACCCAGTTTTGTTGTTTTGATAAGTTTTATTATTTAAGATAAATTTTATAGCATGAATCTGTTAACTATCTTTTTAAAACTACAATTTGTAGGCTATGTGAAAAGAGAAATAACTTTCACCCATTAATAAAATTTTATTTTGAAATTTTCTGTTGTGCTTAAACTTTTGACACGCAGTGTATATTAAATTTCCTCATTGTTTATTTTTAAATTTATTAAATATCATTTAAACGCATTTTAAATATCCAAAAATTTTCAACTGCGTGAAAATCATTTGCTTTTGGCGAGGAAAAGTTCTGCTCGCCAAATCGTGCGATACTTTCGCCTTTTCACACTAAATATTCGAAAGTATTTTATTTTTTACATGCATTCTACTGTAATTCCGCCGCTAATTTTGTCTGATCCTTTATTACATACATAAGTAGTTTAATTAGTATTTTTAAAAAAAATCTGAGTATGTCCAGTATGGAGACTTTCCTTGTCAGTTACACTCATACACACACAAACACAACTTCTTTCTAAACGACGCATCTTTGCCTAATGGATCATCTAATCCTGCGCCAAGCCAAAATCAAATGAAAAATCAATTTGGCATCTTTGATAACGTTGCTACGTGAACTGTCGTCTGTAACTCTACCCGTATTTTGGGTATTATTGAAATATCTTCCTCTTTTATGATAGTTTTTGAGTATACTCTATATGAAATAAAAAAAATTTAATGACTTCTGACTCATCCTGTATACAGGGTGTCCCTAAACAAATGGTATATACGCTAGGGGGTGATAGAAAACATCAAGACGAGTAATAGTAAATAGGAAATCAAGGGTCCCAAACGTTTTCCAAAGGAGATAGCCGCCATTAAAGTTTGGGGTCCAAAATTTCAAATACACATAAAAAACGGAAAAATTGGTCGATTGATTTGCGGTTTTCACTAAAATTATTCTTTATGTTGGTATTTCCTTGAAAATAAATTACAAAGATAAATTTCGAAAAAGGCCGATAGAGGGCGCTTTAGACTTTGAAGTAACGAAAAACTATTTTTTGCCTTGATTTTTTGCATCTCATTAAATGTTTTCGTAAGCTTAGACTTAAATTTTGAGCTCAAAATCTGAATAGTTGAGAGTGGTTAAGTAGCACAAACTGAACTGTGTTCAGAGGGTTCAAATTTCAAATGATAATAAAAAACGGAAAAATTGGTCGATTCGTTTGCGGTTTAAAATAAAACTATTCTTTAAGTCAGTATCTTCTTGAAAATGAATTTTAAAGATAAATTTCAAAAAATTCCGTTAGAGGGCGACGTAAACTTCAGAGTAACCAACAACAAATTTTAACCGTTATTTTTTGTATCTAATTAAATGCTTTCCAAAACTTGTTAAATGTTTTCGAAATCTTAGATTTAAACTTAAAGTTTGAACTCAAATTCTGAATCGTTGGGTGGGTTAAGAAGCGCAAACTGAAGTGTGTTCAGGAGTTGAAATTTAACCCCCCCCCCTCGAACACAGTTCACTTTTGCGCTAGTTAAACACTCGCAACGACTCAGAATTTGATCTCAAAATTTAAATCTAAGCATTACAGAGCATTTAATGAGATTTAAAAAAATAACGGTTAAAAATAGTTGTACGCTACTCCAATGTCTAAGGCGCCCTCTATCGGCATTTTGTGAAATTTACCTTTAAAATTTATTTTTAAGAAAACACTGATTTAAAGAGTAGTTTTAGCAAAAACCGCAAACGAATCGACTAATTTTTCCGTTTTTTTTATAGTCTTCCGTTTCGTTTGAAATTTAAACACAGTTCAGTTTGTGCTACTTAACCATTCCCAACTATTCAGATTTTGAGCTCAAAATTTAAGTTTAAATCTAAGCCTACGAAACCATTTAATGAGATGCAAAAAATAACGGCAAAAATAGTATTAGGATGGATTATTTCGTTAATCCAAAGTCTAAAGCGCCCTCTATCGGTATTTTTTAAATTTATCTTTATAATTCATTTTCAATAAAATACCGACATAAAGAATAGTTTTAGTGAAAACCGCAAATCAATCGACCAATTTTTCCTCTTTTTATAATCATTTGAAATTTAAACCCTCTGAACACAGTTAAGTTTGTGCTACTTAACCGCTTCCAACTATTCAGATTTTGAGCTCAAAATTTAATTTTAAGTCTAAGCTTACGAAACCATTTATTGAGATGCAAAAAATCACGGCAAAAAATAGTTTTTCATTACTTCAAAGTCTAAAGGGCCCTCTATCGGCATTTTTCGAAATTTATCTTTATAATTTATTTTCAAGAAAATACCAACTTAAAGAATAATTTTAGTGAAAACCGCAAATCAATCGACCAATTTTCCCGTTTTTTATCTGTATTTGAAATTTTGGAACCCAAACTTTAATGGCGGCTATCTCCTCTGGAAAACGCTTGGGACCCTTGGTTTCCTATTTACTATTACTCGTCTTGATGTGTTCTATCACCCCCTAGCGTATATACCATTTGTTTAGGGACACCCTGTATATTGATAATCTCATCATTTGAATACTATACGGGCTAAAAAAAAGAACTTCTTTCCAAGAAAATATCGTTACTCTGAAACTAATTCGTTTACACATTTCATCTCCTATTTAATCATATTTCGTTGTTTATCCTTTCTGGGATTTCTTATTCCCCGATACATTAACGATTTCTGCTTGCGGATAAATATATATTTTGTAAACTTTTATAAGATGTTATTAATACTGATAAGAACTCTTCTACTTTTGGGTTCGGTCAAAGAAGATTCGCAAATTAACGCACATTTTTATTACATAAATGCAATTTACTCGGATAATATTAGAGAAATTCGATCTAATTCATATCAGATAATTGTAATCGCATTGTAGCTTTAAACTTATGGTGTTAAACGATTAAAATTAGCAAAATATTTTGATTAAAAACTGTGCGCTTATACTTTATGACTATTATTTTTTTCAGAGTAACTTTTAGTTAAATGTTTGACAGACTAAAATTGTATTTCGTAACCTTCCTATTTCCGAAAACAAAAACGAAAATGTCCAAAAATGTTTTTTAAAGTTAATAATGCATGCATGCATGCATACGCATAATTATTAATTAATCAGTATGTGTGTATAGAAACATCAAACAAACATACAATGAAAAAGTCAAGATGTCCTCACACGCACTTGCGCGTCAGTTGAACGGAACACATAACTGCCCACTTCTGCGATCATATCAGAACACGAGCTCTATTAGGACAAAAAAACCTACAACTTCCTACAACAAATTGGAAGTTTCCAACAAAACCTACAACTTCTGATAGATTCCAGACCACTACGGATGTGGTGACAGAATCTTTGAACTGCACGGCAGTGCGCTACCGACTACGCAATCTTGGTAATGAGATATAATGCATAAAACGACAACACAGGCTATATTAAATGCTAATATTATAACGACTTGTTCATTCTCGACGCGTTTCGACTTTACTCGTTAAACATTTTTAATGACTGCGAGGGTACTAACATCCTTCGTACTTTGAACTCGTGTATATAAATTACCTTTGAAAAACTGCGTCAACCCAAATCCGAAACCAAAACAAAACATGTTAACCAGACACGGAATGAAAAAAAGTTATGTCAACTCTAAACGATCCAATCGTGCGGATTATGTTAAATTATGTTAATTGACACGATGCAGCGCTGTAGCGAGCACAAACCAGTTTCAATCTAAAGTCTTAGTCGCCAAAGTGCAATTTATAAATCAAAAATATGATTAATAACAGCAAATGTAATTATGATATTCCCAGGCAGGAAGGCAATGTATACACTTATCTCTGGGAACATTTTTTAAAAACTAATACGTAAAGGTTCACAATTTGTTAAAATTAAATGTGCACTCTCCACACACAAATACTCATTCTTTTATATTACTGTGTAAAGGATCCCAACATCCTCCATACACAAATATTCTTGTTTATTTATGACTATAATATTGGAAATAAATATCTATATTTTAAAGAAAATCGAATTAAAACATATTTCAGGATGAAGATTTTTATAAATCAGTAAATCAAGAATGAAAAAAAAACGCAGATTTAAAAAAAATTAAAAACAAGATTTTACTTACAATATAATTAGGCGTAATAAATTTTATGTTTTTTTTTTCAACTATAAGATCAATAAATTCAAATACTTTCGTAAAACATTCTCTTTTAGTTAACTCTTCATCAAAACATTTGTAAAAATATATCAAAAGATAACTTGTTATTATCTATTTTTTCATCTCCTTCAGTAACAATTAAACTGGGTAGCTTAATTGTACTTCAAAAACGTACTACTATCAAAATCACATCTCTTCATATAAAAAAAATTAATAATTCATTTGGAAATTTACAAAAGTTAGAATAATCATTGAAATGCATTTTGAAATGAATCAGATGTATTCACTTCACTTTTGATGCATAAACTAGATTGTTTCTGATATCAAAGAGCGAAATGATAATCATGATTTGTTTTGTATGTTTGAAATATATGATTTTGTAATGTAATAAAGAAATGAAAGTGAAATTTGATTAGAATGACTTGAATAAAGGAAAGTTTTGCATTTATACTCGAATATTATAAACATATGAAAGAGAAATTGGAATATATTCTGAAACAATATTTTATTTCCAACTGTCATAGAAGACTTCATATTAAAATGTTCTTTTTTTATTTTCTGTTTCAAACTAGCTTTTATTAAGCTTCGATGTCAAAAGTTTAAATCAAAATTGCTTCTTCAAAAGGAAAAGCTATAAAGCTATATTAATGTAAGAATATGAAATGCTGAATTTAAAAATAGTACATCTTTATGGTATTGTGTTTAGAGTAAAACATTTAAATGTATTAAGTGACAACACAAATTTTGATTATGTATTTAGTTACTTGAAATTAATAATCATTGTAAACAAAATTTGTTTTTTAACTAAAATTCATTAAAATAAATGTATACACATGAAAAGAGGTATTTTAATGTTAACTTTACTCTTAAAAATAACAATCATATTTTAAAAATATGGTTTCATTTATACACTATACTATTAGTTTTCGTACTTAAAAAATAAAAATTAAACTATTGTAAGATCCCCCCTGTTCTGTCGTGTCCTGTCACAACCCTTTTACTTGTTAACTAATTAACAATAAGTTCATATTGACTGATTTTGATAATTTAATAAATGTTATTGGGCCACATATTTACAGATTGTTAAATCATTCACAAATACATTTTAGGAAAAATGTAGAGCGTCTAATTAATTTATTTTAAAAAATATGTGTGTATATTGTGCGAAAGCTTTTATAACACCAAACTCAAAAATACATTTTTTTTAAGTATAACATTTTCAGAATTTTAAGTATTGCATTTTTAGAGATAATGTCGAAATTGCAATGCAAAAATATGTCCCCCTCCACAACCGTCTATTTCCAAATCTACGGAGATTAAAACTATGAAAATATCAATATTAGTGGAAGCAGAAGTTAATTTAAATCGTGCAGAAAAATTCTGGCGATTACCATAGGTCTCATAGTTTTTGAGAAAATAGCATTTTTCACTGCTATTAAACTGAGATATGCAGGCGCACAGCAAATAAGTTAAGGAGCGATCATAGTACTTATCGTCTCAGAAGTATAAAAGGATTATTGAATCTGATTTCCAAATATTAGGCTGCAATTATCGGAGATATTAGTTCTGAAATGCACTGAAGGTTTGGGCATACATAAAGACACGGCCGGCGTATTCTGTGTGCTTTCGGCTTTTAAAGACTTCATAACATTTTTTAATGATGTACTTGTATAACGTAATATTCAGCAGCAGTTCTTAAAAGGTGAGCACAGTACACACATCATAACTTTAAGCTTTTGAATAAATAAGTTTAATCGTCGTTGACTTTAATTTTCATTTTCACTGAATTCTTAATTCTGTTCAGAGACAAAAATTGATAATAATTTATATAAAAACTTTTGTATAAATATCTTAAAATTTTAATTCTTTTGACTAAAGTGGCCAATTTCGGACATGCATAACGTTAACTGTTCCATGTATCTAGAAAAAAAAAGTTTTAACTTGTTTTCAGGGGATTCTAATGATAAACACCGAATACATAAAGGAAATTGATGATTGTTTTATAATTTATGTTAACAAATGGCACTACCAATTTATTGCTTTTTGAAGTTAGAAGGATTTTTTAGAAAGACTTTTTCTGTATTTTCTAAGTCCAAAAGTAACGATCGAAACAAAGCTGTTATTTTTACGCAAAACATGTTAAGTAAGTACTTTAATGTCTTTTATCTATCTTTGAAATCATTTTTGTTTAATTTGAAAATATCTATATATATTTTCGTAGCATTTTTTTTTTTTTTTTTTGCAATAAATGCACTTTTTTTGAATAAGAAATTGGAATGTAAAATTGTGTAACGATCTAAACGCCGATTTTTGTTACGTAAATTTATTTTTATAGATGATCTGATGTCCTAAAACGTAAAATAAGATATTTATTATAATATTTTATCATAAATAAATATGTGTTTTGTGTAAACAAAGCGTATTTGGTACCTGTAATAATATAATTTTACTTAGAAGCACGCTCAACTTTCACGTACAGATTGATTAATTAAATGTTTTAAAAATTAATTTTATCAGGATAATTGTTGTTTTTTAATGTTTGTATATAAGTTTATAGACTTATATACTGTATTGTAAAAAAAAAAATGGCCTTAAATTTGAAAATTTTAAATATCAGTAATAGTTAACGTTTAATGATCCCACGTTTTGATAATCCCCCTAGTATAAACGCAAAATTGTTAGAGCTCTTAGAATAAGATAATTCAAATTATTAAAATCAGTCCATTATAATTAAAATTATTCACATATTACAGTAAATTCGAGTAGTTTGAATTGAATAGATCGCACAGTACGTTGTCTTTACAAAAGCCTTTACAAATTATATTAAAAACCTATCTGGGTAAATGCGGCACGAATTGAGGCGGCATTGCAGCTTTATGATCTCTTTTCGAAGTTCGCTTCGCACAGTGTTAAATTCAAATTTCAAACAAGGGTTTTGCTTAAGATAAATTATAAAAAGATTTTTCTACGCTGAATTTGTGTTTATGAAATGCCAAAAAAGTTTAAATATGGACTATTTTTACTGTCAGCACCGAATTGAGTTTATCATAAACAAAAATCCTAAAATAAAAAAAAAAATAGTTATCGAGAAAGAAGTATTTTTTACTATTTAGGCTTCATTCAGGTTTTCTTTGAACTTTCACAGTATATTCATTTATTTTTTTCTAGTATAAGCAGCTTTACCCAACCCTACGTTGTATAGTTATATACAATGTCGTAGCACTTTTGTTCATGATATGTGAGTGATTACAAATAAGTAAAGTAGAAGGTAATTTAAAGTGTTGATGTTGTAATATTTTGGAAGGACAGTTTTTGATCTGTTTGGCTTTCTACGGAATCTACTATACTGCTTTTTCTCACTGGAAATTTGCAAACACCAAGTTGAATAAGCATGAATAAGCTGCAATACATGCACATTTAGCGTCTGAATTGAAAAAGCTTTTAAAAGATTGAATAAAATTAACTATGACAAACTTTGAATACATTTAGAAAATTAAAATTTATGTACAAAAAAATAAAAAAATAATAAAGAAAAACATTTAAAAATGCAAAAAGTAAACGTTTCGCTAAGCTACGTGCAAACCACCATCAGTACAAATATCCATTGCTTAACAAACAGTGGTACAATGTGCAACAATTCTACTTCCCCTCCTTTAGAACGTAAACCAAATTCTTTCATCTGCATACCTTATTACAAGTGTATTTCTGATAATTTCTCTGGCATTTTAAGATTATTCCATGATGGTGTTTTTTTTAAACCAATTAATAAAGATAGTTCTTTTTTTAAGAAGCATAAATTCCAATATGATATATCTAAGTTACCTGGTGTTGTCTATCTCATTCCTAATGGGGATTGTGAGAGTGCCTATATTTGTGAAACTGATCGATCATTTGAAATTCGCCTGAAAGAACATACCGATGATCTGAAAACTGGTAATTTAAATTCTAAAATTTCTCAGCATTGTCTTCAAATGAGACACATCCCGCAGTTTGCAAACACCAGTATTTTAAAATCCGGTTGTAACAATTATCACGTTAGATTACTCCTCAAAGGCTGTTTCACATTTTTGCGATCGCCGACTCTGAATGAGGCTCGTTTTATCCCCAGTGAGTATTGTCTGTTTCAAAAAAAATATATCTAGCTTTACTGTTCCTGATTTGACCTAATATACAAGTCTAAAATTATACGTCAAATGTGGCAAATGAGGTGTGTTCGTACTAAAACTAGTTTCACAAATAATCAGATTTTGGTCCAACATGTGATACACTCTTAAGCAAAAATGTATTAATACTAAATTTATTACGATTATACATATTAAATTAAGTAATACGAAAGTAATATGACTCCATTATAAACATGATATAAACACAAAGCCAAGAACCATTGTCTATCATGGGGCCTCATTGAATTAATTGCTTGTTATATTATTTAATACAATAATCCCCATGGCCATCTGCAATCTTTACCTATTAGAAGATACCATTGAATTACTAATGTAGAAAGGATTTAAAAGAATAAAGAAAACTTTTACATCTCTTTAAGTTTTATTCTAAGTTTTATAAAATTTAAAATGACTTAACAAATTTCTGGATCGATTATATGTTTTAACCCTTTTAGTGCCAAGGAGCGCCGTCGCGCTGCTGTCTCGCTAGTTGGGAAGAATGCCAGCGTCGTGATAGCGCTTCTTTTGACAGTTCATTTTTGGCGCCCGCAGTGTTTGATAAAGTGCTGTTTAAATTTATTTAATTTATTGTCGTCTAGAAACAGAAATACTAAAATTAAGAAGTTCTCTTGTTGCAAATTTTTTTATATCAAAATGTCGGACACAAGTGAATTTTAGATACAGCACGACAACAGAGCAGCGCGACGGCGCTCCTTGGCATTTTTCAAAGCAGCACGACAGCGCTCCTTGACACTAAAAGGATTACATTTCAGACCATTCGCTTGGGTAGTTCTTGCGCTGTTATATCACAGTTATGGTCCAGACGACTGTAGGTGCTACGCATTTATATAATTACAAAACGCACCTAAAAATACCCAAGATTATAATAAAATATTTGTACATAAGATAATTTTTAAGCCAATAATATTTATCCAACAATACAAGAAACAATTTGCTTTAAAATTACGTTGAATCCTATAAGTATTATTTAAAGTGTTAAAAGTATTTCTGTGAAATTACAGAGAATCTACTTGTAATCCATTATCTTAAGTCTTAAGCAAAATTACAGCAAAATTACAAGACCGAGTTTCGATTAAATAGTAGAGAAGTTATTCGGTAAATTTGCAATAGACACTGTAAATTTACTTTTAATGATAATAATTTAATTTAGTTTATAAAATTAGTAAATAAATCAGTCTTCAGTGAGTTTCAAAGAACTTGAATTTTTCGAGTAAATTATAAATTTTGTATCACTGTACCTTAAGACAATTTAATTCTAGCCGACATGGGGATTTAGGGTCTAGCTATTAGCTATTTAGGGTCTTCTACCTTATGGAAGATCTCGGGCCCACATTTTCTAAAGTCGATCCAATCCTGCTAATTAAATTAAGAGAGAGATAATGTCAATACTGCATTCAAAATAAATATTGATACTAAATAAATAATAATAAACATGCAGACACATGCACACTTTCATTAACTCAACTCGAAGTAGTTTACTTACAAAAATGTTTATTTCGAACATATATAGAAAATTTGGTGTGGGAAGCAACACAGAATTCTATTTTTAACGACATTTATTAGAAATCACAGTATAATTTAACAAACATTTGATATTATAAATCATGCTAAAAGAGTACTTTAACAATGCAATAAAAAAATAAAGACAAAAAATCACAATATATAAACATAATAAAAATCTCCTGCTGGCGTACTTATAAAGTGATGTTTTAAAATAGTTTTTTACGTGAAAAGTTTTTTTTTCTCCTTGAGAACCAAATTATTAAACGTTTTATTTATCATTGACTGTCCTGGGGAAAGAAGTTTTATTAATAAAATTGTGCAAGCGTGATTTTAAAAAAATCTTGCAAAAGATACCGAAACAGTCCACATGACTACGAGCAATGTTTCAAAGTAATAATGTTTAATACTATTTTATCCACATAAAATCAAATGGATGTTTTAGAACCTGGAGCGGAAAAAGATAAATACGACTCTAAGCATTTCCTAAAATAGAAGGATAAATACAAGGCAGACTTAATAACATTTATGTTTAAAATTTCAAAAATAGAGTATTTGCAACAAGGAAATACTTTCAAAAAGGATTTTGAAAATATTTGTAACAATAATTTGTAATGCAAAAAATTTGTAAAAAGGAATAAGTCACTTTAATGCAAGCTAAAAATTTAAATTACTTCATTTTTTTTCATTTATTGTAATGGTTTGCAACCATAAATCATATCAGTATCAAAATATAATAAATATGTTTAAAGAATGTTTTTTTTTATCAACTTATAAATGTATATATAACAGTAAATTTTATTGTAAGATAATATTTCTTAAATAATAAATTTTAAGAATATGGGAAACGTTTGTATCAGTGCCTTGGACTTAGGATGTGTATTTCCGTGGCATAACAAAATATCTCAATTTTGTAAATTTCTTACATAAAAATATTTCGATTAAGCTGTATCAAGTAAGTTATGAACTTATTGAAATGATATATATAACATACGATTTTTTTTCAAATAACAAATTTCATATTTTCATAAAAATAAATATTCTATGAGTATTTGTAAGCCTTTGATTATCCGCTTGGTCTAATAAGTAATAATGCCATTCAAAATTAGAGGATATTAAAGGAAGATTTAATGTTTGCGAATACTAGGTGACAAGAAAGCGGCAAAGGATTTACAACAATGCATTTATGAAGCTTTTATGATAACGCCTTGAAATATAGTGAAATCTGATGATTATTTAGGAGTAAAATTATGGTGCTTTTGGCCATGAAATCTATATCGGTATTCAAATAAAATACCACTATTGGAAACGGTATTTACGTATACTTTGGAGGACAGATGACATAATTTTGCTATATATCTTATAAAAAGCAATTTGAAATTGAATTTGATCTCATGAAATTTCAAATTTCATGATTTAATTGATCTTCTCGTCAATGCTATTTTTAATTATTTCTATTTAATTTTTTTTCAAGAGAGGATATGCTCAGGATATAGTTATGATAATGAAAAATTACTTGTATAATGAAAATAATAGGAGTGTAGAAAACAATGTAAAGCATCAATAACCAGGAAATATTTAATAATGCAGAAATACTTAATGCACATTCTTCAAAAAGAAGACTTAAAATTGTTTTTTCAGTGCAAAATGCAATCAGTACAAAGATTTTTTCCCCATTCACTGTATATTTGTTTTGAACTGGGAAAACACACGTTTATAAAAACCTACACTGTAAAAAAAGAAAAACTGTAATATTCTACACATGTAAAATTATGGAAATATGTATGCGTCCAAGAATTTTATCTGTACACTGTACAAAGAAAGATGTAATTCTACAAATCTAGTTTTTGTAAAGCTACAGAAACATAGAGCTTTACAAAAGAATCCACTGAAATTAAAGTAATTTTACTAAAATTGTATCTGTAACCCGGATTGTAGTTACATAAGAAGTTCTACGCATCAAAGTTTCCTAAAAAAAAATTCTTAGTAATCTGTATCGAAATTTTGATTTATAGTGCAAACGTGTATATTACACGAATTTTTGTTGTTGTCGTTATATGAAGAGTTTTAGACATCCCAGATTCCTATAAAAAATTTAGTAATTTTACAGATTTTTTTAACAGCGTAGACCATCTTCATGACATTTTAATTAAGTATAAATAATGTGTCATAAAATGAACTGACGGTATTTAAAATGGAAAAAGAAGCGAACAATGAGAATTATAGAAATTATTCTTGCAAGAGGGTAATGCATGGAGTCAGGAATTTCATTAACATACTTCCTTGTTTTAGTATCAAATGTCACTGATAGATTTCGTTGGGATGTCGTAATGAGAATGTGCAAAATAATATTTTAGATACATATTTTAGATATTTTTATATGAACCAGAATACACCCATTTTTTTTCAATCTTACTTTTTGTTTAGCTGTTAAAACTCAAAAACTCACGAGATTTGAAATTATGTTATTTTGAACAATTTTCTACTTTTAGATAAGTAAGTGACATATGTCAGTGACATCTTATACAGAAACAATGATAAAACTTAAAGAAATGTCTACTATCATACATTAGCATTTTGTAAGACTAACAGTTATAGATGCTTTCTATTCCATTAAAACCCCCGTAGATCCATTTTGGGAAACTCCTCATTTTTAACACATTACTGTACACATATCACTCATATGTAACAATCATGATGTATTTCATGACATTAAAAAATAACCCAGTTTACAGCAGATGTTTATTACGACAGACTTTTATATTTTATTTTTACTAGGGATTTACTGAATATTTTTGATAAAAGCAGGGTGATTCCTTGATTCGATTTCTTCAGAAATAACTAGTAACTAAATTAGGTACATCTACAGACATGGCAATTAGGTATCGCAAATTGTATATGTGCTACATGATGACGTACTTGGTAGTGTTACTTAAAGATAAGCAACGAAGTTAGTATTCATACCTTGAAAACAGTACATGCACATGTTTAATATACCGGGCAAAATTTACCCATCCAGATGCGTAAAGTTTATTATAAAATTGTTCAGAGTATTACATTAATGAAACATGGAGATGTATTTTTATATTATTATTTATCATTTTGACCAGCTTAAATACGCTATTAATTGTAAGCAGAAGATTGCACTAAATAGTATGTACAGACGATAAAAGAAATCATACCTTACTTTAATGTATTGGCTTTATTATTAAATTTCTCGACATTATGATGCCATATTTTAGCATACGATTAGTTAATTAATATTTAAGCTGGTGACTTGATTTGAAATAATTGCATGTAACACTAGAATGTCTAGAAGTCCATTCAAATCTGACCAAAGATTATTTGTGGATTCGAAAAAGAAAATGTTTCAAAAAATTAGTTAAGTATTAACTACACAGAAATAAATGAATAAATTAAATAGTTTCAAATAAAGATTTTGATAAAAAGCTGATTATAAAACTCGAATAAAAGTTCTGGGCATTCTAGTGTTAAGATATTCGTATAAAATTATTTTTACAAATTACCCTTTCTTACTCAATCGACGCAAGTTTGTAATTGGTTTTTTCCACGTATCTTATGCAGTTTTTGAGGTAGGAATGCTCATGCCATAGTCTGTAGCAAGAAATGAGATGCTGTCATTTGCCTCATTGGAAGCGTAATATCCGTTTTACTATACTTTACTACAAGTATAATAAAACGTCACACGTATACAAGATATTTTGCGCCACAAGTATACAAGTTTACTTCTGTAGTTATTTCAGGTCATCACATATTAACACGTTCGCTGCGTGAAGATGTGATGATAGTTAATGCCGCACTGTAGAAGTGGGTTTTTCCCAGGCCGATTTACTTTTTCTAACAAAGAATCAGTGAAAGATTTTCCCGCGCCAGCGCGTGACTGGCTATTGAGGTATCGCCCCGCATCAGGAGCAGGCATGTAAGTGGCCCCTTAACGTTGGCGCCATATCACACGCTGGCGCGTGATCGGCAGCGAATGTGTTAAAGCGAAATGTAAGAGAAAAATCACCCACAAAATAATAAAATTAAATAATTTTCATATTTAGATTACTTCTTTATCAAAAAAGGCTATTTAAAAAGTTAATATCTCAAACTGCATTTACATCTTACATTTTCCCACGCTTCAATTTTTCTTAATAAAAATGCATGTGTATTGATTATTAAGGCTGCATCGGAGAGAGGAAAGTAAATTCACTATATATGTAGCTAAGTAAATAAATTATGGCTCTGTTTATCTGCCCAGCATTTGTTTTATAGCATTTTCCAACATAGTTCTAAAATACTTACTTTGGTTTACCTAATGTCTGCTGTCTATCCATGCTTATATCCAGATTGTCATTTAATTTTTACATTTTACTAATATTTACTATGTTCGGTGCTGAAAACAAAGTTAGTAGAGAGATATAAAAAAACATTTCGTTTAATTGTATCTACGGGGAAGATGTTTGCGGTGCATTTTAATAATGTTTCCATACTTGGAATTTAGTGAAATTTCAATGTATCATCGAGGTATACTACTACATGCTTTCTGTGCAATATACATAGGGTAGATAGACATTATATACTATAGAAGAGCACAAAAGAATTCCATAGAAAAATTATCGTTGTGCATTTTGTTGATGTTATGATACATCAAAGATAAATTAAAAGTAGGATAATTTTTAAGTTGTGCTTTTATTAGAATGTAAAAAAGGGGGGAAAACAAAGGCTAATTGATTAAAATAAATACCTTTTTAAAAAGAATTAAATTTCAAATGATATTTTTATAACTTTTTAAAATAAATGAAATATATATGCAATTTAAATCCAGTTTCCTGGCAAGAAACAAATCGTTCGATGTGCTAAAGAAGACACAACCCGCATTTATTGACACTATGCGCGTAACTAAAAGACGATGCACTTAGGAATCATGCAACGGTTCAGTCGAAGAACGTGAGCTTATTTCTGAAACAGTTAATGGCATTTCTGTAATCAGATACGTGATGATATTTGCATAGCCTTATTGGACAAAAGTTTCTGTCCAATGAGATGTGGTGATTTTAAATATATTTTTTACAAGATAAGTCACATTATCAAAATTTAGGCCAATTGTAGAATAGGAAGTGTATTAAAATAGGATTGCAAGATTCCAGACAAGTGCCCAAACAAGGTAAGCTAAATAAACGTTTTTAATAATGAAATTGATTTGGATCACTTATATGTATTAAAACATGATTTCTATAGATTACGGAATGTGAAAAATTTATCATTCATTTACGGACAAATAAAAAAATTTGATTTAAAGACTAACTATGACCGATAATTGTAGGAAGTACGTTTTCAGCTGTTTTATGCATGCTTAAGTGTGTTCTTAAATCAAAAAGGACAATGTTATGACATAAGATTTAATTTATTTTTGCTCGGAAATAAATGAAACTAGTAGCTGTTGTTATTCAGAAACTATCTAATCCCATTCATTTTTATGTTTTTTCGCAAACGTAATAGATATTGTAGAACAAGCCGTCAAAGTTGACGTTTTAAACGCATTTTCCGTCGAAAGCAGAAAAAACAGTCAACGAAAGGAAGAGAATCGCATGATCCCGTGATTAATACAGCTCATAACTCGCTTGGTAATTTAATTATCATAAAATGGAAAACTCACTTCGATTCGAAAGCGCTTCCTTAGTCAAGCCTTCCAATTTGATATCTTTCCGTTAAAAAAATGAATTTGTAAATTTTTCAAAATATTTTGCGCTTATTGAGCAGAGCAGTTGAGAACAACCTTAACGTAATGTGCTGTGTGTACATGGCGTGAATAAATTTTATTGTTCATATACGGGCTGTACGAAAGAATTCGCATAAATTATCTGATATGAACAATAACTGAAAATGAATTTTTATTGCGTTATGCGTTTTAACAAATTCTCTATTCAGATTTCTCTTTTTTGTATGAAAAGATGAAATTTTTTTTAATTATTTTGTTAATTTTGGAGGGTGCTTTAAATTATATGTCTGATTATGGTTTTTCGTTCTTGTTTGCATGTGATATCACCTCTAAATATTTCGGTTAATATTTTAGAAACACCCTGTATTTTAATAAAATTTTACTTATTTATTTATTAAATAAATAATATAATCTTAACTAGTTTACAAATGATCAAAAATGCTCAAGGACTGCTTTATTTTAAGAATCACACGAAGACTATAATACACTTAACGTTGTCACACCTGAGTCTACAATTACTACATTAACAAAATTAATTTGGAAGTAAAATAGTTTAGTTTTAATTTATAAATAATCTGAACATATGTGTTCTGGAAACAAATCATTTTACAATGGGAATGAACGAAATATATGTATGCATCAGCGGATACTAGAATGATTAACTAACTGTGAATAAATGGATGTAGATCATTTTTGAGGCAAAAGTTTTACCTAGTTCAGGTTTGTTATAATGCGTTTCCTTGGAAATGATTCTTTTACAACTATAGAAGCATGGACGAATTCATTATTTTCTGTAGTTAAAATAAAAGTTTCGAAATGCTTTGTGTAGTGTTAATTAGAATTTGCCAGGGCATTACAAATACATAGTAATGGGATATAGAAAGCATTCTAATTACTTCCTCGGAGTTATTTTGATGTAAGTGCGATATTTAATTCTTCCATTCATCTGAAGCCTATGCATTTTATTCATTAATATTTCTCTTTTAAATTATTTTTCGTAAGAAAATTACAAAATGATTTACTCTCCGGAAATTAAATACTCAGATATATAATACCACTAAAATTGTAAAGATAAGAGATGAAAACGAGATAAGATGTAATGAATGGTTGATGAGTTATAAAGTTTGTTTTAATGATAATTGGTGTGATTATCAAAAATTTTAACTTTGGTAAATAAATTGTTGAAAATTAAAAAATGTTTAGCGAGTTCAAGTTAGTTTGAGTTATATTTTATATGCAATGCAGTTGAATTATAAAAATCTGAAATGAAGAGCATAGCAGATTCAAAAGTTTAATTAAAACAAAATAATTTTGTTAATGTGCGCAGGCATATCACTCTTATTTGTTAAATTTATGCCGAATTGAAAGAAAAAAATTGATGATTTCCATAAAATATGAAGAAATCATTCATCGAATGTACAATTACACTTTGGATTTTAAAAAATATATATACATACATCTTACAATCATCTTTTTGCGGAGAGGTCGTTCTACGGCCCACATTTGTCCCCTTAAATATCAGGCAACCAAGAAAATTCGTGCGGTTTTTGAGAACAGCTACTTTTGTTGCGTAGGCGTGGTCATACTGATTCTGATGACGTCATTTCTGTACATTGCCTTTAAATTGCAATCAGTAGAGAGTTGTTTAACGTATCTCACGTTTCGCTATCAGTTTTGCAGGAAGTACAATCGTTGGCAAAAGATGTCGTTGATAAAGAAGATTTTGAAGCCTATTTTGCTCTACGAGTTCAAATTAGGAAACAAAGCTGCAGAGGCCTCTAGAAGAACATGCTCCGTGTTTGGAAAGACTTCAGTGTGTGAATGGACCGCTCGAAAGTGGTTCAGCAGATTTTCATCCAGAGACGAGAGCCTCGAAGACAAGTCCCGTGTTGGTCGTCCATCCATCTTAGACCAAGTCCAGCTGGAAGAGGAAATCAAACAGAATCCTGATCTAACATGCCAGGAGCTTGCGCAAAGTTTTGGAGTATCTGACGAAACCATCCGATCGCATCTTCATAGCCTTGGGATGTCGTGGAAACTTGAGGGTTCCTCATGTCCTATCCGAGGAAAACAAGCTCCAACGATTGAACATCTGCTTGTCATTGCTGTCGCGCCACAACAAAGCCTCTTTCCTGGATCAGATATTGACATGTGACGAGAAATGGATAATGTATGATAACTGAAAGAAAAAACACCATTGGTCGACTTCTGGTTTCGTCTTATTGGTTGCTAAACCGGACATCCATCAAAAAACGATAATGCTGTGTATTTCGTGGATTAGCGCTGGTATAGTTCACTAGGAATTCTTAGAAAGCTTTGAAAACAATCACAGCCGAAATCTACTCGACGTAGTTGAAAAGGGTTTCAGCTGCTTTGCTCGAAAAGCAGCCAGCGCTGGTCAATAGGAGAGGAGTTCTTCTCCCCCACGATAACGTCAGACCTCATACGGCCAAAGCGACCAGGGTCGGAATAAAAACATTGGGCTGGGAAGTTTAGCCTCACCCACCTTACTCCTCGGACATCGCCCCATCGGACTATTAGTTGTATTTGGCCATGGATAATCACCTGCGGGAACAGCAGTTCCAAACCCAAGATGATGTCACAAAAACTATAACCCAGTTTTTGGACTCTAAACCAAAAGATTTTTTCAAAAAGGGTATTTATAAGCTTGTGTCTCGTTGGGAACACGTAATTATGGTAATAATGGTGATAATAATACGTCGTAGCTAATGGTGATTATTTCAAAGAATAAAATAAGTGTTTGAGATTTTTGTGCGTCATTTTTTATGTCTGATGAAAACCGCACGAACTTTCTTGGTTACCTGATAGTAAAGATGACGATGAGTTGGACAGAGGATGCTGTAAACCAGAACCAAACATTTGTTGTGGAAGATGTCTAGCAGCAAGAACTCCGACCTGGCAAGTATTAACGAATCCTGTAATCCTGGTCAACGATGTCCAACTGGGTTCCGGTTCAACTTGTCGAACCCAGTAACCAGTTAGTGCGAATTCACCAGTCCAATCTTTTTGGTCTTCTGGCATTTGTTAATCGGCTGTTTTGCTGTGGTCGGAGTTATAGGACTTTATAATAAGAATTATGTTCTTGAACCGACAATTGGTATAAGGTAACTCGGGATAGGGATTAGGGTGGAGTGAAAAATCGAAAGTTGGAATTTTGATTTTGTATAGCAGCCAAAAGTTGCCTTTTTGTACCTCTAATACACGTGCAAAATTTCATGAATTTTGAAAAACCTCTTGAGTCCCCTACCAAGCCATTTATATTTTCATTGATTTATACGTTAGATTTTTACCATACATTGTACATTAACAGGATTTTTTGGTAATATCGTTTGATATTTTTTATTTAAAATGTATAATGTAATTTCTTTTATCATTTTCCAACTTTAGGTCTTAATTTTTAAATATTTGAAACGGTTTATTCAGTTTTAAAAATTGTATGTTCTCATTTTTACAGTCAAAATGAGTACGTGTGTAAACAAATCGAAGTTTACCTTTACTAGAAGTTGGTGATTCTTCAAAACTAAATAAAGCTGTTTTGCCAAGAATAGCAGAATGCTATAAAATATTATTATTATACAAAACAATAAATGAAACACATCAGTAATTGTAAAGTTTCGTCAAAACCAGAGGTAAAAAAAAAATCCTGAGAGAAAACATCGAAGGCATCAATTATTGTAGTTTCCCAAAGACGTATTGATCAAATGATAGACAACAATTTTTCTGAATATCAGAAGCTTATTCAATTCCCCAAAATCAAAGGAAATTATGGAAAATTGGAGATATATGGTAGAACTATAAGTTACAAACATAATCTTTGATTTTAACAGTCAAATGAATTGTATTTGGGACACATAACAGCATCTTTTGGACCAGGAAAGATCATTGCAGCAAGTATTAAAATATTGCACTGAAAAACATTTAAACCTTGATAAATTTATGGCAATAGGTTGTGACGGAACAACTGTAAAAAGTGAGATAAAAAATCATGCTAATAGATTTTTGAAACTAAGATTTAGTCGTCCGTTTTTGTGGTTAATATGTCAGCTCTCTGCAAACGAATTGTCGCTACCGATTGTTTATCAAATCATTGAGCTTTATAAACAAAATAAAGGTTCACGAGCTTTCCTGTTCTAATTGGAAAGTCTTTGGATCAATGTGAACGATAGACAGTTATGGAAATTAAAAAATATCTGCTCCTATCACACAGAAATGAACTCTGGAGAGTTAAGTGTAGACCAAAATTATCTTTATGACATGCATCAAATATTTGCATTTGGTTAATGTTCTTCAAATCTGGTAAATCTTAATCGTGCAAGAATGTCGCACTCCAAATGATTGACAACTACCAATTGATTACTTGGTTTGCAGATTGGAAGTCAGAATTCATCCCAACATCTGAAGATTATGGCTGAATTTGTAATGAAAGTACATTTGTCTATGTTGTTTCACTTCAAGAAATATTCTTCTTGCAGCAATAGAGCTGGAAATGTTTTTTTTTATAAAATATTAAGTTGTTTTGTTATTTGAGGGAATATTTAAAGAAAATTCTCAATCCTGTTATTCAACAAAACGTATACTTCTGTCACTGAGATGAAAATTTACAGGAACGATAACTGATTTGAAAAAAAATCATGTTGGAGAATTTGGATTCCGAAGAATATTGAAGATGAAGGATATTTTATGTTCTACAATAAGACAGTTTCATATTCCAATATTGAAATTCAGTGTTACAAACTATATAAACATTATTAACTGGCAAGAATGTGAAATCACCCCACATTCTTAAAAGAGTACCAAGAGAGAAACTGGAAATTCTCCGAAAAAATCGAAAGTCCCATCTTTTCAATTGAAAAATTTCCCTGTTAGATTCAAGTATTCGAAAGATGCCTAAACTTAGTTGTTGAAGCACCATTAGCGGCTGTAGTAGTAGAAGCAAGAGCCGGATATATATGAGCAAAATCAAATCACAAAAGGTAATACCTAATTTTGATAACAAAGACCAATATAAATTAGAATGAAATGAAAGATTTTTTTACAATACATCGTATATATTCTTTTCATTTAATTACTATATATTCAGAAAACTGCATTTCTTTTATATTTGGAAAATTATCTTTCATGTTTATTCGAAAAATAAAAGTGAAAGCATGTCTAATTATTGTGTTTTCTCATCTCTGCGACAATACGATTCACATTTTAGGGTTTTATTCGCGATTCAAAGAGTTAAAACGCAACTATACTTAAACCGTTCACAAATAATACTTTAAGAAGTCATTATTGTGGGTTATTTTACTGAAATCAGAAATTTAGTTTTTTGAAAAAAGTTGATTAATTTACACTACATTGTGAAATCTTGATTTTCACATAAAAAGGGCATAATCTTTAAGAGCTGGTAGAGAACTAAAATGAATTCCAAATGAAATGAAATTTTAACAATATATTCAGTGTGCAAAAAAGCAACATTTTAGACCTATCCAAAGAAATAATTAAAAAAAAATTCTTTTGGTCATTTACACTACATAGTGAAATCTGGATTTTCACATATAAAGAGCATAATATTTAAGAACTGGTAGGGGACTAAAGATGAATTCCAAACAAAATGAAGTTTTAACCTTATATTCAGTGTGCCAAAAGGCAACTTTTTAGACCTATCCAAAGAAAAAATTCTGAAAAAAAATGTTTTTGGTCTTTTCCACTCCACCCTAATAGGCATGCTCCTAATGGTCATCACACAGCCTTTATAATAGAGTAGTTTACGGGACGCCTAATCGGATTGTCCTGTTTGCATTCTAGCCGCCGCGCCGGGTGAAAGGATACCATGAACAGCGTCCCTCTTAGCTATCTTCGCTTCAGCTTGCATTTGAAAAAGAGTTTGAGGGGAGACAGTCAGGGGCTGGTATTCTGAGCAATGTCAATGAAATTGATTAGAACAGTAATCTTAAATACAGCGACTCGTTTATATGGGGAGCGATGGAGTGCCCGCTCTACTTTGCGTTTCCAATCCTGCCACTAGAATGTGGAAGACGACCGGGAGCAAAGTTTTTTAGACAATGAGCACTGCCGTGTCTTGTTCACCACTGCATGAATAGTTACATGCATGAATAGTCATCTACATGCATAGTTATCGTGAGTCGTATTCAGCGACCACATAGGATTTTCCTGTGTGGTTAACTTCACAAAGCAACTATTTATTCTATGGCTTACAAGGGGAGTGTCATTTCATCCTGTACACTCCATGCAGCCAATCGAGTGTGAAAAATGATTAGAAGCAGAGTTAATTCGAAGCCATCACCGTTAAAACTAATGGTGACACATTGCACCTTTTAGGGGTGAAAGGCTTGTCTCACTGGTGACACCCCTAAAGGAGCCAGAATGACACCTTTAATTAGGGTGAAAGATGGCACCCTTAATCCAGAGTATCCAATAATAAAAAAAAATAAAAAATATACAAACCGACTTTTGGCCGTCGAAGGATTCGAACTCACAACGTCTGATTACAAGCTCAGCGTTCTAACCGCTCGGCCATCGAGCTCACCTTCATTCACTCATAGCCATAGATTTTACTTGCCGTCACAGAAAACAGAAAGACACACGTCACAGCGCATGCGCATGGTTCCAGTCACCAGATAAGGTGCCACATTGCTGCCAATTCGAAGTGTATGGCACCTTATTTAGCTCCAATCACCCAGTAAGAGACCTGTCGGCACTGCAACCACATATCCAAGCTTCTATGGCACCCTAGGGTTCCAAATTCCCCGGGTTCCAATGGACCTTAGGGCCTTTTCACCTCCGGGTCCCAAATGGCACCGGTTTGTCACCATCAGTTTTAACAGTGATCGTCGAGATGTGATTCAAATGCGGTCACTGTACAGAAATTTTTAGGTTTTCTCTTTGTGAATAGAAAAAATCCGGGTCACCTTCTCATAGTCCTTCTTGTAGAGGGTTACTGCTTTTCAGTATGGTCACTATTTTAGGCTGTCATTGCCCATTGTTCCAGCTTGAACTACGAAAATTCTTGTTGGGGATAAGTCTTGTCGTTTGTGAATGGTGGCTATTTCCTATGCTTTAGGTATTCTTGGCACCATGCCTTTCATCCAGTGGCGAGTTTGTCAATCTACTGAACTTGCTGTTGCTTTGGCTGTGTTTTTCCCTGCGTCTAACTACCGATTAAATATCTTCAGGTACTGGATGATTTCTCTCTTTATTTAAAATCTGCTTTTAGGTATTTTGTATAACATTATAATAATCATTTGTTTATAAAATTTAAAATTTTGTCTGTATCGATGTGTCATAATTGACTTAAAAATAATCAAGAAGTATAACAGTCAACAGGGCGTATGGTAACATTTAAGGCTATTGTACTACTCCATATTGTAAAAAGATTAAGTCTGGATGGACTAACAGGAATAGAAACAACTTCATTATTATAACTTACCACACTGTAAAACATTTGTGTAATGTTACTTCACAAAATTGGTGATAGCTGCTAAGTCCATTTTATGGAGTAATTTTTTTCACTTATATAAGGGAGTAATTTAAACATACATTACTGGAGTAACGTTGCAATGCTACATCGGTTGCATCGGTTAAAGCATTCCATAAAATTGGAGGCAGCAAGTCTGTCACCAACGTTATGGGGTAGCGTTGCACAAGCACCGTAAAATGGGGTGAATCGGAACACTTCTCAACTTTAACGTTAAAAAAAAGCAACAACTGATTTTTTAATTTTTTTATTTTTCTTCTAGAAGCTTCGGTCTTGTTTTGTTCTTTACTTTTTAAGCAAAAACGAAACATTTTTACTGTTTGTATATATGTTATTTATTTTTTGGTGTTTCGATTCTCCCCGCAGATAGGGGTGAATCGGAACAAATGCTATAATCATTATTTATTCCGATTCAAACTTTAATAGAGTTAATAAAAACATGTAATAATGATAAGGGAGGAATAGGAACACGTAGTTACTGTGAAACCAAGCCTTTATTTTATATACAAGTAAAGATATGCGTTTTTAAAAATTAGAAACAACTTTTAAACCAAGAGAAATTAAAATTTATTTTAAGAAATCATATTCGAATTGCAGAAGTAGAATTTAATACAAATTTAGTCCTGTTCTATGTTTTCATTTACTAGTAGTCATTGGGTAAGTAAATCTATTGAGTAGCACCAATCGCTGTATGTATTAATACGATCTACTAATACTCCCTCATCCCCAGCCCTTAGTACTGTCATCCTTCTCTTTTTTAATTGGTTTTTCATTTTCAGATGTTTGTGTAATGTTGTGGATGTCAGAGAATAATTCTGTGCAGTTTTTCTAAATAATTTGCTATTTTTAAATTCGTTTATTGTGTGCCCCATGTCTGTTGGATTAGGCGTTGACTTTTTTGTTTAACCAAGTAATTTCTTGGCACCTTTAAACTCTTCACGTAATTAGAACAAACAAAATATTGTTACAGTGCATATTCATACATATGTTTTCATATATTACACGAAACTATTATTGTATAGTAAAATAAACCATGAGAGAAAACGTGTTCCGACTCACCCCGTAAATCTAAAACCTCTGATATTACAAGCCATTTTTCATTTTTTCATTATGTAATTTAGAAATAATTAGAATTTGATACAGAATATCCTTTACAGGTCTATCATTAATTAAAAATCCCCTCTCTCAGGTTTAGAATACGAAAAATACTATAGTTACATACAAAGTTTTGAAAATGTTGAAAAAATGAGGTTTTAGAGGATCCTCTTTAAGGTTTTTTTATATACCCTAGTAGTTCTGCAAACATGTCAAAACTGAATATCCCAACTCTTAATGTTATTACCTTCTTATAAAAAAATTGGCAATTAAAATTATCATCACATATATTTATAATGAATTTATTTGTATGACCGGGAAGTTTCATTCCTATTCACTCCATTTTATGGTATTTTACAATGCAGACATGGATTTACAGTTACATCAAGTACGTCCTGCTCTGCGTCATATATCTGGATGCGCGGCAAATTTCTATATCACTCATTATATTCTACATTAAAATACCATATTTTCAATATAGTGATGATGTTTATATAGATATATTTATTAGGGTGGATCGAAAAGTATAGGAAAAATTTTTTTTTTAGAAATCACTATCGGCGCGGCGTGCAAAAGTTGCCTTTTATGCATACTAGTTTACAAGTTTTTTTTTAATTAAAATCCATTAATATCTTCCGGTGCCCCAAGCGCCCCAAAAATAATTAAAAATTGAGTTTTTAATGATTTTTTTAATATTTTTTGTTTATTTATTTTTTTTAATTACTTTTGGCGCGGGGTGCAAAAGCTATCTTTTATCTATCTTAGCTTACATATTTTTTTTAAATAAAATTCATCCATATCTTCCAGTGCCCCAAGCGCCCCAAAAATAGTTTAAAATTGAAAATTTCCTGAAAAAAATATTTTTTGTTTTATTTTATTTTACTTTTTGAAATTCATTTGGCACTGGCTTGGAAAGTTGTTATTGCAATCTTAAATAACTCTGCAGTTCCCATATATTTTTTAATCAAAATCCATTCACATCTTTGATGCACCAATTATAATTAAAAACTGAAATTTTTACAAAGATGTATTAAGAATTATAATTTACGAAAAATACTTACAAATTTTTAAAACAGTTTAATTAATAACGTATAAGGTTATAAATAACATTAATTTTGCAATAATAAGTGACATATAAATTTAAAAATCAAAGCATTAAATCATAAAAATTAAAAAATCGAACTTACGTAGAGAAAAGTTTTACATCCTTCAATTTGGAAATTTACATATTTTTAAAGTTTCTAATCTTTTTTGGTATCAAAGTGTTTTATATGGCTTCTTGATTTTATTCTATTCAATATAAAACCGTATCTCTTTTCTTGCCCAGATACAGTTTCTGATGCCTCAGGCACTAGTCGAACCCATTTTTCAACCGCTTGCTTATGGCATAGATATTTTGACCATTCATTCGTTTTTACAACTTTTATCATATTCTCAATTTCTTTGCAAGGCACATTCATCAAACGAGGTTGTTCAAAACGTCCAACTGGTTGCCAGTCAATAAGTTCAAAATAATCCTTCGCTTTGAAGTTTATTTGGGGTACTTTGAAAATTTTCACTTCTGGTGATTTTCTTTATTTATTTCTAGCATAAATTAGCTTTCGCATTGCTAAAGATCTGATATGCTCTCTGTTATCTGTGAGCATTAACAATAACAAATTTTCAAAGTGGCAACAAAAAAAAAAAAAAAAAAAAAAAACCTATTTCGTTGAATAACAGCATTTACGATCTTTCTTAAATTGGGTTCCAAATATCTAGAATATGTGATAAGTTTCCAAATATGACGCGCTCATTCAGTTATGGATGGCTTTGTTTTGACATGAAACCATACAGGTGCATATACCTTCATAATATAAGGTACCCTGGGGTAATAACGCCAGGCGGGGTAATAACGCCAAGTGCTTATATTTTGCATAATTATGAAATAATCAGGTAAATGACACCCATGTACTCTGCGCAGAAGGGTTTTGAGTCATATAAATCGCAAAAAGCAGCTTCAAGTTAATTTTTTTCATTTTTAGGTCTTATTGTTTTTACAAACAACTAAAATTAACACTTGATCTAAAATTTGCGAGATACGTTTTGTGATGTGAAGACTATCTTTTTATCCGGAAATACTTTGTTAATTACATAAATTTGTAGTGCATTTCATGTACTTTTAAAATGTTATTAAAGATTTTGATTATCTTCTCGAGATAATTTGTAATTTAAAATGTACTGCGCGATAACTATACCGGGGTAATAACGCCAAACCTTGACATTAATACCCCGGTTGATTCCCTACAGTGGCCGAGCTACATCCTAAATACTGATTCAAATAAACACAGTTAAAACTGTGAAATGTTTCCCATATTTCTATTTAAGCGGTCCTTTTTAAGCAAAAAGAAGCTCACGGTCTGATATTCTTTTGCCTCATCCCCCCCCCTCCCACACAACACCTTTATTTTTCTTACACTTTCACAAAAAATTGAACATTTTCAATAGCTTAGAATGCAATTTGCCAATTTCTAAGTTTGTAGAATTTGTATTTTTAGAATTGGGCTATCAACATGCAATTATTCCATCTTATTTCATAGTTTTGTTTGCATGGCGTTATTACCCATATAGGTGGGTAATAACGCCAAATAGGTCAAGAAAAAACGCCATTACATTTTATGAATACATATTTGTTAAATTATTTTATTTTATATAGATAGTCAATGAGTTGCTGTATCATATCCTATATTTGTTTAAAAAATACAATCTAAAACTAAGCCGTGAAAATTGGTAAAACCTTAACGTGGCGTTATTACCCCAGGGTACCTTATGTTGTAAGAGTAATGAGATTATCAGAAGGATTTTCTGTAGCCACTTATAACCTTAAAATTCTACACGTAGTTGTTAGCCATCTTGAGTGATGGACTAGGTTTCATTAATGCCAGATCGGTACCACATTCACCACGTGATATTGCTATGCAAATATCATATAAATATTGCTGGTCATTGCTGAGAACTCTTCTATCTATGTTGTCTTCCAAATAATAAAGTATAAAAAGTTTATTTTATTCATTTAATAAAATACGATAAACGATTTCTCATCCTCTCGATCTACCTTTTACGTTATTATTCTTTAACTGTTAATTTTACTTGTATTTTTTACCTCAAAATTTGCAGAAAATTTGATTTTCGGCAAATAATTAAAAGTTTTGGGGCATTGGAAGAAATTTATCAAAGTCGAAAATTATTTGGATGCATGCTAATATACTATAAAATGCATCTTTTTTATCCCGCTGATAAAATAATTTAAAAGAAATTAAAAAAACAAAAATTATAAATTTTTTTAAAAATTTCATTTTTTTTTTTTACCATTTTGGGGGCGCATGGGGGCCCTGGAAGATATGGATGGATTTATATATATATATATAAAAGATTGAACTAATATATATCTATAAGGCAACTTTCGCAACCCGCGCCAAAAATAAATTTAAAAATATTAAAAAGCAAAAAAAATATATAAAATTTATAAAAATTTCAATTTTTAACTATTTTTGAGGCGTTTAGGGCACCGGAAGATATGAATGGATTTCAATAAAAAAAAAAAAAACATATGTGAATTAGTATGCATAAAAGGCAACTTTTGACACCCGCGCCGATTCGATTATCCGAATTTCGATTTTTCGATCCACCTTAATATTTATCTCAACATTAGGATTTAAAAAATTAACTAGAAAAAAATAAGTTGAATCCAATTTTTATGTATTTTCATCAAAAACAAAACAGATATATATGCTGTACACGCCAAACCGTGTTGGTTGCAAATAATTTCAACCTACAGGAGAAAAACAAATTTAATCCGTCATTGCGACAATGTTATACGTTTATAAACGCTTTATTGTCCTTAAATATGAAAATAAGCTTAACATTAGAGGAAAACCCAGTAAAATTACGATAACCTATAGAAAAATAGTGCTCGGAAACACGATATAATCATACATATTAGAAATAATAAGTATTTTAATTCGGAAATACTACTTATTTTATATTTTTTTCTATAATATTTGTTTATACACATATTATAATCTTTTTAATAAAAATTAAAGAATGGGAATTGAAGTATTGTAATTAATTTATACATGTCATGTTGCATAAAAATTATAATTAAGGAAAATCATATTTTTTGAAGAGAAAAGCAAATTAAATGCTAAACTGAATAGTACAATAAGGAGTTATTGGATGTTTATGGCATAAAATTATAAGTGAAACATGTTATACTATGTGCCTTTGTGGGTGATGCAGGAATTTCAGCGCACCTTTGCAGTTTTTTCTTTTTAAGTATGTTCGTAATTATATAAATATGTAGCACAAGTCATTGCCTCGCCCGGCTGTCTGTCCGCATATAATAATGCAAAAACTATTCATAAATGTTTTGAAATTTAATATATATAGATGTTGCAGAATTTTCCGATCATTTCAAATTTCTTAAACATCAAATCAAAACTTAAAAAAATATCAATAAAAGTCTCCTTCATTTTATTAAATTCTAACATATGTAATTAATTTAATGATAGCTAATGATTCTAGGTTTCCATGGTGATTATGTAATGTTTAAGATTCAGACATATTATTTACGTATTACTGAAATCAATAAAATATAATCATAATAAATTTTGCTATCATGCATTTCTGCATTGGGCAACAGTTGTTGCTCTCTTAAAATGTCAGCTAAAAATTAAATCATGTTGTGCCCAAAATTCGCTCATCGCACGTTTTGAAAGGCAGCTTCTCATAAAGAGTTAAAACAATTCAAGTGAATGAGTTGTTTCTAATCAATTTAAATCAAGATGAGTCATTTAAATAAGCAATCTAAATCAAGATTAGTAAAGCATTTAAAAAACAGCTCATTCACGATTCAATACATTACAGCTCTTTCCTGAGAAGCCAAATCCACTCTTTCATTTTAAGAGTGTGCACTAAGATCAGAATATTTATGAAATAGTTATAGTACGAAAGCACCTCATTTGCCACATGCAATTTCTGCTGAAATGCAGACTGTTATTTTTCTTTTTTTAAAAATAAGACTCTAAAATTAATTTTATAATTAAATTTCAACAAAGTAGCAATTGAAAGAAGCATGGAAACCAATAAAAGAAAAATAAACCACTTGCAATACGAGAAATTTGTACGAATTGTGCATAAATGTAATCCTCTTAAATATATAAGGAATCGAAATTGATTATTAAAAATAGAGTCTTATTCCACCGTAAAGAAATAGAAAAATCCTTTTACTAAAAGATTTTTCTAACAAAAGATAACGGCTGAGTTTTCATGCTTATTGATTCAAGAATCCCATTAACTTCAGTATATATTTTATTAAAAAATTGGAACGGCGGCGATGCTTTCATTCCTAATCTACAAAATAACTGATAAGGATTTACATTTGAACTGAGAAGCATGAAATTAAATCTAACGTGGAAATTAAATTACTTTAAACGTGATATATAATTCTTAGACGGGGACATTATAGTGCTTTATCTGCGTAGTGCATTAAAATAATTTATAATCCTTCTTCAAAGATTTATATAAGCTGAATATAATTTTCATGACAATCAGAATAGTAATACAACAATAAAAAAGTAAAAAACAAATCGGGAAAAATGCTTTTAAAATTTAAGCTTAGCGTAAAGAAAATAAAAAGGTGAATTTAATTAACTACTTTTTGCAAATCGGTAATTTTCTCAAGAAACGTATGAAATATTACGAAATTCTCAGAATTATATTATGATAGTTACCATGAACTATTTTAAACACACGTGATTAAAAAAAGGAAAGAAAAAAAAGAATTGAAAAGTGAATTCAATTAATAACCTTCTTAAATCGGTAATTACTTCAAGACATTTATGAAGTCATAAGAAATTCTCGGAATTATACGGAGATTGCGAACTATTTTATATTATTTCCGCATTACTGAAATCATTAAAATAAATCGTAAAAAATTGGGCAGTCATACAATTTTGCATAAGAGAGTAACAGATATTGCATGAAATTCTGAATATTTAGAAAAAGTGTTATAGTAATGCCACGTTTGATGTGAAAATTTCGCCCTTTTCTTAAAAAAAAAAAAACTCCAAAATTAATGATATTATTAATTATGTAAAGTAGCAATTAAAAGGACTATGAAAATCATGAAAAGAAAAATAAACCATTTGCAATAAGAGAAATTTGTACGATTTGTGTAGAAATGTAATTCATTTAAATGTATAAGAAATTGCAATTGATTATTAAAAACAAAATTTTTTTTTTCTACAGTAAAGAAATAAAAAAATCACTTTATGGAAAGATTTTTGTAAGAAAAAAAAAGGCTGAATTTCCATGCTTACTTAATTCGAGAATCCCATTAACTTCAGTATATATTTTATTTAAAAAAATTGGAACGGCGGCGATGCTTTGATTCTTGATCTACAAAATAACTGACAAGGATTTATATATGAACTTAGAAGCACGAAATTAAATCTAATGTTAAAATTAAATTATTTTAAACTTGAGGTATAATTCTTAATCGGTGACACGATTGTGCTTTATCTATGTAGTGCATTAAAAAAATTATAATCTTTGTTTGGAGATTTGTATAAGCTGGACATTATTTGAACACATTGTCCGAATTTTATCATGCACGAGTATTACCTTTTTTCCCCGGAACTAAATCAGTTAGATTTTCCTTCTAAAGGGATTTAAGAGGCTAAAGTAAATAGCAAACAACAGAGAAATTTGGACTCTCTCAAAGTCTTCCATATTGCGCTAAAGTGACAAATTACCTCTTAAAACGGTTCGTGCCGCCCTCCGACAATGGCAAAAGAGATTGTCTTTGGTAATTGATAAAGATGGCGGTCGATTTGAGTGAAATTGTTTCCAAGTAAAGTTTCATGTATGATGTTCATCATATTAGTGTATTTATCTTTTTCTATTTTATATTTGTAAAAAAGAATGTCCAAATACACTATATGGCCATTGATTATTGGACACTTGTGATTTTAGATATTTTGTTAAATATCTAGAAAAATACATGAGGAATCATCTCGAAACTCTTCGTGTATAAATATAATAGTATACGTTATACATCTCCGTGAAGATTTTTTCCCGAAACTCCATAGGGGACCGTCAACAAATTAAAAAAGAATGAATATCTTTTGAATAACCCTGTCAAAACTAATGTAGCAAAAGCGCTCAAACTTTCGATTATGATTGAATGCCTTATTGTAATACACTGTGTTCATTGTTATGCAAATAGCATGCATACTCGCAGAGTAATTAAGGTTTTTATAAAAATGGCCCCAAATTTTTCTAAGTTTTTCCCTTATAATTTTCAGAGTTCTTAATATAAAATAATATTTTTTTCAGAAAATATGACAAACAACATTGCACACAGCACCCTGTTATCTGAATTAAAAAATAAAGAAAACTGTATACAAAATGAGTTGGTTTACTAAATAGTTTTTTACTGCGCATGCGTCAACGATATCAAAATTTCATTTGCATATTATGTTAGCTAAATGTATAGAGCAACTTTTGTGAAAGTCACAAAATCATAACGTGAAAATTCTGAAAATAATCGTCAATTGAATAAGTTGAAAATCCGTTATTCTCAAAATGAAGCAAAAACAAGAGGGTTTGTATCCATATATTCATTGATTAGTGTCAATATAGAATACACAATACGGGATGTACTACTACATTTGGATAAAATCCCTCATTTTTTTTGATTCATTTTGGAAACAACGGATTTTGTCCTTTTTCTATAGACGATTACTTTCAGAATTTTCAGGCTATGATTTTGAGACTTTTACAAAAGTTGCTCTATACATTTAGCTAATATAATATGCAAATGAAATTTTGATATCTTTGACGCATGCGCAGTAAAAAATTATTTAGTAAACCAAGTCATTAAGTTTTAAGTCATTTTTCATACAATTTTTATTATTTTTTAATTCTGATTACAGGGTACAGTGTGCAATGTTGTTTGTCATATTTTCTGAAAAAAATATTATTTTATATTAAGAACTCTGAAAATTATAAGGGAAAAACTTGGAAAAATTTGGAACCATCTTTATAAAAACCTTAATTACTCTGCGAGTATGCATGCTATTTGCATAAAAATGAACACAGTGTATTACAATAAGGCATTCAATCATAATCTAGAGTTTGAGCGCTTTTGCTACATTTGTTTTGACAGGGTTATTCAAAAGATATTCATTCTTTTTTAATTTTGTTGACGGTCTCCTATGGAGTTTCGGTAAAAAATCTTCACGGAGTTGTATGACGTTTACTATTATATTAATACACTAAGAGTTTCGAGATGATTCCTCATGTATTTTTCTAGATATTTAGTAAAATGTCTAAAATCGCAAGTGTTCAATAATCAATGGCCATATAGTGTATTTGTATCAGTATTTAGTAGCCACCCTGTAGTTTTTAGCATTGTTTTAACGCTAAGTTTTATTCGTTTTTAGGTTTTAAAGTTTTAGGTTTTGAAGTTAAGTTTTATTCTACCGTAAATAAATAGAAAAATCATTTTATGGAAAGATTTTTGAAAGAAATCATTAAGGCTGAATTCTCATGCTTATTTGGATTCGAGAATCCCATTAACTTCAGTATATATTTTATTTTTAAAAAAATGGAACGGCTGAGATGCTTTCATTCTTAATCTACAAAATAACTAATAACGACTTACATTCGAACTGAGTGAGGAGCATGAAATTAAATCGAAAGTTAAAATTAAATTATTCTAAACTTCAAATACACTGGTTTCCAAAAATTAAGGAAAATCACAAAAATAGCGATAACTCGTTCAAAAAGAAAGCAATCCGTATGAAATTTGCATATGTTGTTAAATAAAAGATGCTGAATAAAAATACCAAATGCAAATTAGTGGCGCTGCAATCGCATTGTGTCATCCGGGAGGCACATAAAAATGCACGTTAGAGAGTAAGGCTGCAGTTGTCGCTGTGATAGTGATATTATAAATCTAGGATAGCCAATTCATTACAATGACCTCGAGGCATCATTTGCCCGCAGAACTGCGATTTAGAGCTATTGGGAGACTGGAGGCAGAACAAAGTCAGGAAGAGGGGGCTAGATGGCTAAATGTGAGTCCTTCGGTGGTTCATAGGCTTTGGCAACAATTTCAAACCACTGGTTCGGGTTCAAGAAGGTTCAGCCAAGGACGGCCAAGGGTTTCGACAAGCGCCGATGACCGATATTTGCGGTTATGCGTACGAAGGAATAGAACCGCAACCCTATCTCACCATAGATCCTGCTATGGTGCAGCGACTAGAAGGTTGGTGTCAGTGCCTACTGTGCGTAGAAGGCTTCACAAAGGTGGACTTTACGCGAGGCGACTAGCAATTTGTGTGCCGCTCACCTCGCGTCACTTTAGGGAACGTTTGATGTAAGCACGTCAACATATCCACTGGACGGTTGATCAACGGAGGCGTGTTCTCTTCACGGATGAGTTCCGGTTTAGCCTTCAAAGCGATAGTAGCCACTATTTGATTTGGAGAGAACGGGGAACACGCTATCATCCATCAAACATTCGTGAAAGAGATTCATACAGAGGAGGCAGTGTCTGAATTTGAAGTGGTATCTCTTTGGGTGAACGCACAGACGTCCATGTCTTTACACATGGAACCTTGAATGCTCACATCTATAGAGATGACATCCTTGATGCTTATGTTCAACCTTATGCCCGTGCAGTACGTAATGATTTATTGTTACAGGTCGACAACGCTAGACCGCACAGGGCTCGCATCGTGGAAGATTATCTTCAGCACCAGACAACTGAGCAAATGGAATGGCCAGCTCGATCACCGGACTTGAATCCCATCGAGCATGTTTGGGATGCTTTAGGGAGACGTGTCGCTGCTCTATATCCCCCTTCTCTGACCCTTGCCACGCCTACAACTGCTTTAGAAGAGCAATGGCTCTTACTTCCCAGCGAACTCATCGACCGCATAATTGACAGTATGACGCATCGCTGTATGTCCTGTATTGCTACTAGGGGTGATAATACGGCATATTCAAGGTACTTTTCCTATACCAAACTAGCAAACGTATTTTGTTAATTTTATAATTATGCTAATTTTTGAAACATCATAATTGTCTGACAATTTCTTTTCATGTTATTTTATACCTTACTATGCGTTGTATATTGTGGCTGAGTTTCATTAAAATCTACATGTAATATTTTGAATTATCGCTATTTTTGTGATTTTTCCTTAATTTTTGGAAACCAGTGTATAAATTGTATTCGGTGACATTAAAAAATTTATAATCTTTGTTCAAAGATTTGGGCAAGGTGAACATTATTTTAATTTTAATGGCAATCAGAATATTTACATAACGAAAAAAAAAGAAAAGAAAATCAGGAAAAAGATTCTTTTAAAAATTAAGCTCAGATTAAAGAAAAAGAAAAATGAATTTAATTAACTGCTTTCTCAAATCGGTAATTTTCTTAAGAGACTTATGAAATAATAAGAATTTCTCAGAATTATACCGATAAAGCGAACTATTATATACACGCGCCAATATATATATATATATGTATATATATATATATATATATACATATATATATATATATATATATATATATATATATATATATATATATATATATATATATATATATATATATATATATATATATATATATACACATATATATATATATATATATATATACACGCATATATATATATATATACACTATATTGCCATTGATTATGGGACACTTGCGATTTTAGACATTTTACTAAATATCTAGAAAAATACATGAGGAATCATCTCGAAACTCTTAGTGTATAAATATAATAGTATACGTCATACATCTCCGTGAAGATTTTTTACCGAAACTTCATAGGGGACCGTCAACAAATTAAAAAAGAATGAATATCTTTTGAATAACCCTGTCAAAACTAATGTAGCAAAAGCGCTCAAACTCTAGATTATGATTGAATGCCTTATTGTAATACACTGTGTTCATTGTTATGCAAATAGCATGCATACTCGCAGAGTAATTAAGGTTTTTATAAAAATGGCCCCAAATTTTTCTAAGTTTTTCCCTTATAATTTTCAGAGTTCTTAATATAAAATAATATTTTTTTCAGAAAATATGACAAACAACATTGCACACAGTATCCTGTAATCAGAATTAAAAAATAATAAAAATTGTATGAAAAATGTATGATAAATGAGTAGAATTAATAAATTATTTTTTACTGCGCATGCGTCAAAGATATCAAAATTTCATTTGCATATTATGTTAGCTCAATGTGTAGAGCAACTTTTGTAAAAGTTTCAAAATTATAGCTTGAAAAGTCTGAAAGTAATCGTCTATAGAAAAAGGACAAAATCCGTTGTTTCCTAAATGAAGCAAAAAAATGAGGGATTTTATCCGAAAGTAATCGTAACATCCCGTATTGTGTATTCTATATTGACACCAATCAATGAATGTATGGATACAATCCCTCTTGTTTTTGCTTCATTTTGAGAATAACGGATTTTCAACTTATTCAATTGACGATTATTTTCAGAATTTTCAAGTTATGATTTTGTGACTTTCATAAAAGTTGCTCTATACATTTAGGTAACATAATATGCTAATGAAATTTTGATATCGTTGACGCATGCGCAGTAAAAAATTATTTAGTAAACCAACTCATTTTGTATACAATTTTCCTTATTTTTTAATTCTGATTATAGGGTACTGTGTGCAATGTTGTTTGTCATATTTTCTGAAAAAAATATTATTTTATATTAAGAACTCTGAAAATTATAAGGAAAAAACTTGGAAAAATTTGGGACCATTTTTATAAAAACCTTAATTGCCTGCGAGTATGCATGCTATTTGCATAAAAATGAACACAATGTATTACAATAAGGCATTCAATCATAATCGAAAGTTTGAGCGCTTTTGCTACATTAGTTTTGACAGGGTTATTCAAAAGATATTCATTCTTTTTTAATTTGTTGACGGTCCCCTATGGAGTTTCGGTGAAAAATCTTCATGGAGATCTATGACGTATACTATTATATTTATACACGAAGAGTTTCGAGGTGATTCCTCATGTATTTTTATAGATATTTAGTAAAATGTCTAAAATCGCAAGTGTCCAATAATCAATGGCAATATAGTGTATATATATATATATATATATATATATATATATATATATATATATATATATATATATATATATATATATATATATATATATATATTATAATGCACTATACGTTTATATAAAAAGAAAAATGCAACGTAATCTGCCTGTACAAAAAAAGAACAGCGTGACCAAGAAAGTGATATATTATCATAAGTATTTAACTTAAAGCTTTTTCAATAATTTTTTTTGAAGATTTCTAGATTATTTACTTCTTTAAAGGTCTTAAATTTGTGATTACGTTCACTTAGGTTAATAGTTACTATACTGATTTTTTAAGAGGTTTTGAAGATTTAGATCCATATTTTTTAACCTAAATTACAAAGCCCCTAAAGATATTTTTTCTGTCATTTATAATGTCATTTGGTTTGGAAAAAAACAGTGAATAAGTATTTATATTACAATTTTAGCTTTGGAACTAAAGAGATTACGAAACTTATAAAGTTATTAGAAATACTCGGAATTTTACCGAGACGGCGTACTATTAAACACGCATGCCAAAAAAAAAAAAAAAAAAAAAAAAAAAAAATGTGTGTGGCACTCGGGGACTGCCGTGGTAAAGCTATTGCATAGCATTTTTTATCAACTTATGAAAAAATACCGCGTCAATGTCTGCCGAAGTCTATCGAAGGATACCGTGCCGAAGTCTGCTGAAATGAAACATCGTTAGCCGGAGTGTTAGGATTTTTTCTCGTTACGGAATTCCTAGATTCGGTCGCCGCTCTCAAAGCCAGCGATAAAAGCTATGCAATAGCTTAATAAATTACCAAACAAAATTTGGCCGCGCTACGAAAATTAGATCGCGAGTTATAAGCATTTTAAATTTTTCGACCCTCACGGTGGGGGGGGGGGTCTCCTGTCACCAAAAATTAACAGTCTCATAATAAACTACCAAACAAAATTTGGCCGCGTTACGAAAATTAGATCGTGAGTTATAAGCATTTTAAATTTTTCGACCCTCACCGTGGGGTGCCTCCTGTCACCAAAAATTAACAATGTCTCATAATAAATTACCAAACAAAATTTGGCCACGCTACGCAAATTAGATCGCGGAGTTATAAGCATTTTAAATTTTTTGACCCTCCCCATGGGTGATCTCCTGTCACCAAAAATTAACACTGTCTCATAATAAATTACCAAACGAAATTTGGTCGCGGTACAAAAATTGATCGCGAGTTATAAGCATTTAAAATTTTTCGACCCTCACTGTGGGGGGTCTCCTGTCATCAGAAATTAACAATCTCTCATAATAAATTACCAAACAAAATTTGGCCGCGCTACGAAAATTAGATCGCGAGTTATAAGCATTTTAAATTTTTCAACCCTCACCGTGAGGGGTCTCCTGTAACCAAAAATTTACACTGTCTCATAACAAATTATCAAACAAAATTTGTCCGCGCTACGAAAATTAGATCGCGTGTTATAAGCATTTTAAATTTTTCGACCTTCACCGTGGGGGTGTCTCCTGTCACCAAAACTTAACAATGTCTCATAATAAATTACCAAACAAAATTTGGCCGCGCTACGAAAGTTAGATCGCGAGATATAAGCAGTTTAAATTTTTCGACCCTCACGGTGGGGGGGGGGAGGTCTCCTGTCACCAAAAATTAACACTGTCTCATAATAAATTACCAAACAAAAGTTGGCCGCGCTATGAAAATTAGATCGTCAGAAACATAAGTTTGAGACTTGATATCCTAATATCTGAAAAATACCGCGTCAATGTCTGCCGAAGTCTACCGAAGGATACGGTGCCGAAGTTTGCCGAACTGAAACGACGTTAGCCGAAGTGGTAGGTTTTTTCGTTACGGAAGTGTTAGGTTTTCTCGTTACGGAATTTCTACATTCGGTCGCTGCGCTCAAAGCCCGCGATAAAAGCTATGCAATAGCTTAAAAAAAAATCTGTAATTGTCATAATGTACCATATGCTTACATAAAAAGAAAAACGCCACATAATCTGGCTGTACAAAACGCTGATTAATAGAATCGGTTCTTTTTATAAGGCTTCTATCAATGTAGGCGAAGGTATTCGCGATCTAACGTTAAGCCTATGGGGAGGTTATTTCTAATATTTTGTTTGCAATTCGACATTTTTAAATAATTGTTTTCCACTAAATATCTGAGGTCCATCTCTACACTTTTTTTTTTTTTTTTACTTTTTCGATTTTTGTTGGGAGATATTTTTTAGAATGACACTTTCATTTTTGGAATCGGTTTCGAAAGTGAAAGAAATTTTAAAAAACATTTTTGCGACCAGAATAAAAATAGTAAAAAAGGAATGCTGCAGGGAACCTCAGCCGTCCTATGCAAAAGAATTACATAAAAATGACGAAACGCAAGTGAGATATTACCTCCCCATAGTTTTAGTATTATGTCGCGAGTATCTTCGCCTGCAGGGATAAGACACTTAAGAAGTGTTTTAAGACATTTCTACTTTCTTGGCTTATCATTCATATGATTTTAAAAACCTTTGTTGTGTTTCAAAGAAAAGCGAAAACATCTTGCATTACATTTATTGACGTTTCACTTATATATTTTTGCGTATAAGTAAAATATATATATATATGTGTATATATATATATTATGTATTGCGCGACAGCGGCGTGAACTTCTTATCGGGCAACCGTTTTCCTTCTATCATAAACATCCAAGAGAAATTTGACTGCCAAATTATAAAAGGTTATTAAAATATACAGAGATTAGTTAACTTTCGATAAATAGCAGTCCTTTGAACAACAACAAAAATTTTCACTTTTTTTTTCTTGTTAGGAATTTGAAAAAAAAAAAAATTAAAGGAAGCACAATCTTTTTTTCAATGGTACAATCTTCATCCAAAGTGATGAATGCTTTATTTTTTAAAATAATAAAGAAAATAGTTTAGAGAAAAAATAGTCTCCCAGTTTGAAAATATGGTTTCGAGACGGTGCCGACATGGTTTCCAGAAAATTTCTTTTCAAAATAGTATCCAGATTTTTTTTTCCAGACATGTTTTGAACACGCAACAAACTACGAGCGTAGAGCTACCTAAAAGAACAAAGCCGTACCCTTGCAGCTGAGGCGTGCGTCGAACGAGCAAAAAATAAGATATGGAATCGGAAAATCATGAAACTGCTTTAACCCTTTATCTACCGTATTATGAATTCATGAAATTTTTACATTCTATAGAATTTTACGTAAATTGTTTAAAATAAGTTAAAATATTTACATAATCATTTAATAAATTTTTGAAGGGTTTTAGAAGGATTATAAGATTAATTAAATTTGAATTTATAAGGATTTTGTGCAGTATTTATAGCCCCACTCAAATTTTTATTTTAAATTATTTTATTAGTATTTTGTAGAATTATAAAGTGGACAAATATGATGGTCTTACAATATAAATATAGAAATATTTCCGAATTGAAAAATCCCAATCCCCCTCCCTCAGCGACGAGAAGGCTAAAAAGATACAAAGGCAAAAGTAAGTAATGTAAGTAATTGTAAGTAATTTTTATGGTACTTATAAGTACCGTTTGTAGATAAAGGGTTCAAATAACAAACAAGCTACACCAGCCATACTCAACTTTATTTTTTTCGAAGGTAACAACCATATATTTACGACGATTATGCAGGACGCAACATACTTACACACTATATGGCCAAAGGTGACCGGTCACTTGCGATTTTAGACATTTTGTTAAATATCTAGAAAAATAATTATATGAGGAATTTTCTTGAAACTCTAAGTGTGTAAACATAACAGTACAGGTCATACATTAACGAGAAGATTTTTTATCCCGAAACTCTACAGGGGGACGTCAACAAATTGAAAAAGAACGAATATCTTTTTGATAATCCAGTCAAAACTAAAGTAGCAAAAGCGTTCAAACTATAGATTATGATTAAGTGCCTTACTGTATAAATTGTGTTCATTTTTATAAGAATAGCATGTATACTCGTAGAAAAATGAAAGTTTTTATAAAAATAATCCCAATTTTTTTGTTTATAATTTCCAGAGATCTTAATAAAAAATAATGTTTTTTTTTTCCCGAAAATATGACAAACAACATTGTACGTAATACCACACAGACAGAATTTAAGAGTAATAAAAATTGTATGAAAAATGAGCAAGTTTACCAAATGACATTTCATTGCGCATGCGTAAACGTTATCGAAATTTCATTTGCTTATTGTGTTCGCTAAATGTATAGAGCAACTTTTGTGAAAATCTCAAAAACATAGCTTGAAAATTCTGTAAGTGATCGTCTATGGAATAAGTTCACTTAATAAGGCACTTAATCATATTTTATAGTTAGAACTCTTTGGCTACATTAGTGATTACAAAGTTATCCAAAAGATATTAGTTTTTTAGCTCACAGGCAATCATAGCCTGAGAGCTTATGTGCCCGTCCGTTCTGTATGTACGTTCGTATGTTCGTTCGTGTGTAACGCGATAACTCATGATAAAAATATCGGATCCACTTGAAATTTTGTATATAGGTATATCCTGATAAGGCGCTTCCCTGATTAGTTTTTGGAGTTCATTCGATATGTATAAGAGGGGGAACAGGGGGCTCATGCCTCCCCACCTTAATTGATATAAACGGGATTTTCATGCAGAATTAACAGTTTTCGTTCAAAATTTAGATATGGAATTATTCTGATGAGGCGATTCCGTGACTGTTATTAGGTGTTCTTTGAATAAGTATAAACAGGGGGAACGGGGGGCTCATGCCCAACTCCCTTATTGATATAAACGGGATTTTCATGCAGAATTAACGGTTTTCGTTCAAAATTTAGATATAGGATCATTCTGATGAGGCGATTCCGTGACTGTTATTAGGTGTTCATTGAATAAGTATAAACAGGGGGAACGGGGGGCTCATGCCCCTCCCCTTAAGTGATATAAACGGGATTTTCATGCAGAATTAACAGTTTTCGTTCAAAATTTAGATATGGGATCATTCTGATGAGGCGATACCGTGGCTGTTATTAGGTGTTCATAGAATAAGTATAAACAGGGGGAACGGGGGCTCATGCCCCTCCCCTTAATTGATATAAACGGGATTTTCATGCAGAATTAACAGTTTTCGTTCAAAATTTAGATATAGGATCATTCTGATGAGGCGAGTCCGTGGCTGTTATTAGGTGTTCATTGAATAAGTATAAACAAGGGGAACGGGGGTTCTAATGCCCCTCCCCTTAACTTGTATAAATGGATTTTTCAATCAGAATTGTCAGATTTCGTTCAAATCTCTGAATAGTTTTGGAAGTTTAATGGTTAAGTATAAAAGAGGAGAATAACTCCTCTTAAATTATATAAATGCTAAATGGGTTTTTATTAAGAATTATCCGATTTGCTCTGAATTTTGGATATAGGTTTTTTAATATGATAAAGCATGTACTTGATAGTTTAGGAAGTTCAATGATTAAGTATAAAAAAGGAGAAAGGGGAGAGCTGTTACCCCTTTTTAATTTTTTTTTTCGAACGGAATTAACGAAAATACAAGGCTGTAATGTACAATTCGTATGCGTAGCCTGTGAGCTCAATGCCATCAGTTTAACTGGGCAATATTCTTTTTTATTCAATTTGTTGACGGCCTGATAGGAGTTTTGGGAATAAATCTTCAAGGAAATGTTATGACCTGAACTATTATGTTAACACACCTGGAGTTTCAGGATAATTCCTCATATATTTTTCTAGATATTTAACAAAATGTCTAAAATTGTGAGTGGTCGGTCACATTTGGCCATATAGTAGCCTAAAAAAGAGGTAATTAAAATAGTAAGATGACAAAAATAGTATAACAAAATAAAATAATTAAGTTAGTACAATTACTTGAATTACATGTTTATTGCGGAATAAATGATAGTAAAAAAAAGTTTAAAACACTAATTCCAAAGAATATACTTCAAGGTAGATTTACAATGAAAATAAAGTAAGAATATGCCACGACTGTTGTTTTAGATATAGCGATGTAAAACTTTTTTCTATAATTTTGTTTGTGGTAATTCTAATAAGCATTATTAGCTATATGATAAGTATAAAACGTATTAACATAACAATCGCAATGAAGCATTTCCCAGAACTATATATGTATAATAAAAAAAGAAAAGAAAAGAACTTAACTAAGTTAATATATTTAACTTAGTTTTATATTTACACTATAGTTCAGTATAGTACTGATGTAAAAGTTATCTGTACAAGTTCAAATTGAACTGTTTTTTAAAATTCCAGTAGCAGCACTATATTTTCAGTGCGTATTTAATTCATTACACATAGTTGATAAAAAGATTATTGCCATACAAAATAATAGCTTGTTAGAATTTTCATGTTTATCTATGCCAGAATGCAGCTAATATTATTATCATATAATTTTTAAAGACTTAAAACTTGACAAAATAATTGATATCAACATGCATCCCATTTAGAAGCAAGAAATTGCATGCAACGTTAAATTAAATTGCTTTAAATGTAGTCCAGTAGATATTGCATTTTAAGTTGCAAAAATTTTGGCAATTCTGATTTTGTTAAAAAAAAAATTACATAGATTGATCCCCTATCAAGTTTTCGACCTCCTAGACCTTGTACGTTTTTCAAAAACGCACAAGGACGTTGCACAAAACACGCCTTGTGCGTTTTTACTTTCTTCTATCTTTACAAGAAGAAAGTATTGGATTCATGAAAATTTTCGACCTCCGGTTTTCGACGGATTTATACATTTTAGAAGGTCCTGAACACGTTTTGACTATTTTTAGAAAATGTCTGTCTGTGAGTCTGTCCGTCTGTCTGTGAGTCTGTCTGTATGTGACAAAAAATTTGTGGGCGCTCTATCTCAAGAACTAATACTCGAAATTTCATAAAATTTTATATTCAATTAGACTTGATATGAATTAGTGCCTATTGGTTTTTGGTGAAAATTGGCCTGCAGGTGGCGCTGCTATACTACGTTTTTCATGATTTTCAAGATTGCTATATCTCAAGAACTAATGCACAGAATTTCACCAAACTTCAGATTCTGGTACCCCTTGATATACATAGACGCTGATTAGGTTTTGGTGTAAACTGACCAGCAGGTGGCACTGTAATGCCACGTTTTTCATGATTTTCATGATAGCTATATCTCAAGAACTAATGCACAGAATTTCACCAAACTTCAGATTCCGCGATACCTTAAGACACATAGCCGCTGATAAAGTTTTGGTGTGAACTGCCCTATAGGTGGCGCTGCTATACTACATTTTGCACGGTTTTTGCGATAGCTATAGCTCAAGAACTAATGCAGAGAACTTCATCAAATTTTAGTTTCTTTTACACTAGAATATATAACATAATTAGACGCTGATTACATTTTAGTATTAACCTTGCAACAGGTGGTACAGCTATGCTGCATTTTGCACGATTTTTCCGATAGCTATATCTCAACAACCAATGCACAGAATTTCATCAAACTTCAGATTTTGTTACAAAATGACATATAACATAATTACACGATGATTACGTTTTGTTATAAATCCTTCAACTGATGGTGCTGCTGTGCTATATTTTACACGTTTTTTTAAACTAGCTATATCTCAAGAACTAATGCACAGAATTTCATCAAACTTCAGATTCTTTTACACCATAACATAATTAGACGCTTTTTTACGTTTTGGCATAAATTGTCCAAGATATGGTGTTGCTGTGCTACGTTTTGCAAATTTTTTGTTATAACTATACCTCAAGAACTAATGGACGAAATTCCATCAAATTCAAATTCTGTTAGGTCTTGATATCAATAGATGCTTATTAGGTTTTAGTATAAATTACCCAACATGAGGCACTACTAAGCTCATTTTCTCAGAATATTAATTAAATTTTGCGTTTTAGGCTTTTCGGATACTAGAATCTCATTAGGCTAGGTCAAATGTTCGAGGAAATTCGATAGTGGATAACTTTAGGGTCACCACGTTTATTTTTTTTTTTTAATATTAAACTGTACATATGAGATAGAAGAAAGTTTCGGGATTGACACATCCAACTAGTTTTTTATTCTAGTGCGTTTGTCAAGAAACCAAAAATTTTTTGCACTTTTTTTATTTTTTTAAGTAACTCGGTTCCAGTGCATTTTACAGAAAAAAATTCAGTTACAATTTTGTAGAGGACAAAATTTTCTACAACATTCACTATTCATATTCGGAAGTGAGATACGGAGCCGGAAATAAAAGGTAAAATTTACAAAAAGTGGAAAAGTACACAAATTGCGTTAGTTTTTTCGTAATAATACATTTCTATCTAATGTTTTTGCGGTTTAGAGACAAAAATGACGTAATAAACTTTGAAAAGCATGATATCGGCTACAAGTTTCATTCATAAGATAATTAATTATTTGTAATGAACTTTGAAAATAACAGCAAAAAGTTTTTGTGTGAAAACAGAAAAATTGCGCCTGGCAAGTCACTTATTTAAAAATGAGTTTTTATTTTTATTATTGAATAAACCAGATAAAAGTGTCTTAATAAACTTTATAAAACATGATATACCCTACAAGTTTCATTTATTAGACAGTTAATTATCTGTAATAAAATTTAAAAATCATAGCAACAAAATTTTAGGTGAAAACAGGAAAATACTGCTTATCAAGTAGATAATTTAGAAAAGAAAAGAAATTTTATTTTTGACATTGAAAAAAAAATATTGAAAACGAAATTATTAATTATAGCATATTCAAAAAATTAATCAACAATATATAATAAGTATAGTCACTTTATACATGTTTCCTTTTTCTACTGCTATGTCCAGGGGTCGCAGCGTCCCTAAAATTTTCCCACTTTTCTACCAGTATTTTAAATCAAAAATCTTCGCCTCAGATTCCTTCAACATCTATAATGAAGTTCTTCAGTAAATATTATCATTTTAAAATGGTGGTAGGAAACTGCGAAAATTTTACGGACGCTGCGACTCCTGTATGTCCTGGTTAGTGATACCATTGTCTCAGGTTCTTCCCCGCCCATCTCTATACTTGAGTCGATTGATTGTCCTAGATCGTCGACGTCCTTAAAATACAGTATAATATCCGGAGAGTTGCCACATAATTTGTTGTGGCATTTCGCACAGATAACCGATCATTAGAAAGGATCGGGATAACCGATCTTCTGTTGTTTCAACAAGTCTTCGCCTCTCTGTATTGGGTCTTTAAAGATATGAACTTTTTGGTTCAGGGATGGATTCTGAAGATTTCTGAAAATTTTCATTTTTCCATGGCTGAAAAGCGCAGAAGTAGTGTCACAGCCACTTACAGTATGAAGAAAAAGAATATTTTGTGTGAGTTCCTTAAATTTGAAACACTTGTTTGATTAGAAAGCAACAGGCTGTTTTCTTCTCCTGGGTTTTCGGACATAAACATTGTCCAGAGCTAGTGCAGTCACCAAAACAAGAAGGCCAATGACAATGACAGCGTCGTAATCACTTGCCAAGGAAATAGCTGCTTTCACTATTAGCACATCAGCAATTTCAGAGGCTTGCTTAATGACCATTTTTGCTTTTCAAATTCATTCCGAAACATAGAAATGAAAAGGGCATTGTTTTTTCATTCCCCAACATCTTCGCTTGTGACTTCTGTGGAAACATGGTCTCACTAAAATGAATCTCTGCAGAGCTATGAATTTTCAAGTGAAGAAATCTTTCTGTTTCAAGTTTTCTAAATTATAAAATTAAAAAAAAATGATGAAAACAGTGCTTTAGTTTTCTTTCCTGACATGATGCCTTTCTCAAAAAATTGTTTTTAAAATATTCATATACTTGATTAATTATCAATATTTCTTCCCATGTTATTTTAAACATACATATTAATGCATTTTTGATTTCCCAAACTAATTTTTAACAGTTATTCTTAATCGATATTCCTGGGACGAAACAAGATTTTTCTTTTTCATCAGGGGTAAACATTCATTTTATCCCGTCCTCCGTAAAATAAATTTACTATTAGAATTTTATAAGTTTGAAATATTCACTGCTTTATTTTAAAATTTTAAACTGAAATAAAAAAATCCTGAAAAGAATTCTGTTTATACAAGTTTCCGTCATAGCTGGTACATTTGTTTTTATCTAATTCTGGCCGTCGATACGCCATTTTCCTTTAAAATTTCTAAATTATATTTTATTTATCTTTGAAAATTTATTTATCATATTCGAAGCACTTGAGTCTACTTTCAACTTTCGATTCTTGGCCCATCCTCTGGACCGCGTTTGTATCTACCAACCATGATTTTTGGGTAACTTTTCTCTTCCCCTTCTCAACTATTCCAACGTTTCTTTTTATTGCTCTTACTATAATAAATTACATCGTTTATTTAATACCAAAAATAAAAACTTGTTTTTAAATTAGTGACTTGTCGGGTGGTATTTTCCTGTTTTTACCATAAATCTTTTTGCTTGTATTTTCAAAGTTCATTACAAATAATTAATCATCTTATGAATGAAACTTGTAGACGATATCATACTTTTCTAAGTTTATTATGACACTTTTGTCTTTTTTTTTTTTTTTTTTTTTTTACGGAAAAACTAACGCCATTGGTTTACTTTTCCGCTTTTTGCAAATTTTACCCTTTTTTTTTTTTTTTTTTTTTTTTTTTTTTTTTTTTTTTTTGGCTTTGTATCTCACTTCCTGTTTGAGCAATCTACAAAAAAGGAATAGTGGATGTTGTAGGAAATTTTATCGTCTACAAAATTGCAACGGAAATGTTTTCTGTGAAATGCACTGAAAGCGAGTTATTTAAGAAAAATCGAAAAAAGAGCCAAAAAAAAAATTTTTTTTTTTTGGCTATAGTGAAAAACGCACAAGGTCTAGGAAGTCGAAAATTTGGTTTTTTTTTTCATTAGAGGATCAAACTATACAGTTAAAAAAAAAATAGAGTTACCCAAATTTTTGCAAATCATGGTCTTTCTTTGGTCTATTTCTGCTGGACTAATGTGACACATCAATCTCTTATTTCTTCGAGACATGGTTCCGCTTTATCTCTGTAATACATTAGCAATTTTTGTTCTTCTTTCGAAGAATGGAAAGCTGAACATTATTTTAATCTTAATAACAATCATAACACTTAAGTAAAGAAAACAAAATAAAGAATGGTAAGGAAAACTTTCGCAATTTAAACTCAGCGCAGAGAAGAAAAATGAATTTAATTAACTAGCTTCTTAAATCGGAAAATTCTTAAAGGAGCTGTCGATATTAAATTATACATTTCAATAATAAAACAACATATGACAAAATAAAAAATTATCTTTATTATATTATGCGTTAGAAGAATTTGAAAGGATTTTACTAGAACTTAATAAGAGAAATTTAATTTAAAGTTACGAGATGTTCTTAACAAACTCTTCCAAATAATATTTAATAAAAAGCTAATTAACGAAAAAGCAGCTGAAGATTGCTTAATTATTAACAAAAGCCATTATGTAAAACTTTTGGATTGCATTTTATTAGGAAAATATACAGGGTTCCCAAATGGTCCGCCAACTGAACATCAGAATTTTCTTAGAGAAATTTTCTTTTTAGATTTTTCTTGCAAATTGTCAAGAAACCACCTTTGGACATTAGAGCAAACTTTTTACTAGGATTTTAGCGCAAACGTATCATGAAATTTTCTGTTAAAAAATACTGATGTTCAGTTCGCGGATCATTTGGGAGCCCTGAATATATAAAATATATATATATATTTTTTAAACGAATTTTCTCGCAAAATTAAATGGCCGTCAATATGCCGACTGCTAAATTATTATACACATGCCTAAAATAAAAGAACAGCGATTTATTATTTTTCTTCTATTCAAGAAGACTTTTTAAAGAAATTATCCAATATTTCGTTCAAAAACCTTCATAACTCATTATAAGAAGATTGATATCTTTATCGTATTTTTTCGACGAGGTTTTCTGCGTATTTATTTGGCAAAGTTCGCCATATCTTTTTGATTTGAAATATTAACTGTTAAACCTTGTATACCATATTTTTCCTTCAAGCTTCATTTTAATGTATGACCACATATTTTAAATTGGATTTTTATCTGTAGACATTGCCGGCTGTTACATCACAGTAGCTTTATTTTTTTTTCATTTCCACGCACTACACAGTAGGCTGCGATGTTTAAGGTCATTGTCGTTCTGCAGTCAACACTTTTGTCAGAACCAAAAAACTTTTCAATGGGCTTCAAGAAAAATTTCTAGAAAATGGTTCTCATTTCATTTGCGTTTTTTCGGTAATTGTAATATCTTCTTTTATTCTTGTCGTTAGGTCTGGTTCTTTTTCGCGGCAGATGTCGAAATTCTTATCTTCATATGTTTACTCACTTTTAAGTAAATGTCTTAGCTGTCCGCATAAATTACAGCTGCTTTAAATAGCATTTTTGGTCCTTTCGTGTCATTAACTAAAAGCACTGCGTCAAACAGTTTCCGGAATTTTGCACTTATAAAAATTATAAATTAATTGACACATACAGTATAATTTGCTGGAAAAGGAACTATTGTACATACGATTACGAAATAATTATTGAAATATATAAAAACAGATGGAGCTGAAGTATTTCTTATGAAAAAAATGAGGCTCACTTTTTTGTTGTCTTCGATTTTCTCAGTAATTTTAATTTCATTTCTGAGATCAATGATAATTAGTATTAATTTCTAATATTATGTAACATAACTATGAGTTATATTTCACACATTCAGTGCTTAGATTCGTTTAGGAAAATTTGCATTCAAAATTTAATTTATTGAGTTTTGTTTCAAACGTTTAAAATTTAAAATTAATGAATCCTTTTTTAAAAATTTTAAATAAAAATCAAATACCTAAAATAAAATTTGGAAAATAACGAAATTATTAAGTTAATTTACATCAGATTCTTTTTGTGCTTGAATGATACAGCTTGAAAATACACAGTGTTTGTCTATGTATTTCGTACATTTAAAATAAATCTATCAATAATATGGTTTTTGCTTAATCTTTTGCATTGCAAAATTTGCTAGTTGGTTTCACCTTTGACATTGAAAAAAAATCTTGGTTTATGTGTATATACTTCTAACCTTAAGACAGCTACATTTCTAAATATTTCTGTTCATCAAAGTAATATAAAAATTGAAATCAAAATAATAAACACATAAAAATTAAAAAAAGAGAAAAAGTATTACTTACTTGCCCGATTTCTCCTTTAAGTCTATAATGATTTAACTGTTCATAGTCATTATGAAATTCATAAACAACCTTCCGACTTTCTTTTGGTTGATGTCTCATCAACCTCGGGGACGAATTGGGGGAACAATAAGGCGAAAAAGGCAATGAAGGATATATAGGTCTACCATCACTGCCAGCTGTAATAGTATTTGCATCTCGCGTTTTGCTATAGGCTATTCTAGGCACAGAGTTTCGACCACATCTGGCAAAAGTTCGAACGGGACCGCTCAACATCCAAAGTTCAGGATTGGAAACAGAAACTTCAGGTTCTGAAACAGTTAAAGGTAATGACGCTTTTCTAGAACAACTGTTATCAATTGTTAGTGAAGATACTTGATCTGACAAAAATCTCGAATCTTTAATAAAAGACGATGTTTGGTCGAAAGAAGAACTTCGTGTTTCTTTAGTACAAAAGGGTGGATCTTTTGCAATTTTCGGTACCGCTCCATGGTAATATGTTATAGTGGTGAGAGGTACTTCTGTTAAGGATTCGGAAACATTTGAGACGTTTGGCACGGAAAAGGTAATAGAAGTATCACCAGAGCCAGAGTTGGCTAGATTGCTTCTTGGTTCACTATTTTGAGGAGTCATACATGTAGTTGACGTTGAACGTTCAACGGAGGTTTGGACAGAACAGGGTACACGTAGGCCATGAGCGGTGTGCGTTGCTACACTATTGTACAAATCACAATTGGGCGTTGTGTTTGGCGGAAGGGAAGAAATGGTATCCTTCAAATTTTGTGCCGTTAAACATGTGCTGTTAGGTGAGCATGACAAATCTGAAAGTACTGATTTGTTTTTAGAATCTGAATTTTCGTTACTAATTGGTACAGTACAAGAACACTTTGACGTTTCACATTTAATGAATTTGGGAATTGATTCTGTTTTGGAAAATAAATGAGTTTCGTTGCTGTGGCTTACAAGTTCTTTCTTGTTATTAAGTGTTGTGTCGGTGGAAAAATCATTTATATCACTAATATTGTACGTTCTGCAGTCTTCAAGATTCACCTGAAGAGCTGGCGTCAGTTCATGCACTTTAGGAGAGGTTATAGAGGGCGGATATTTAGGAACACATAATGTATCTTTCTTTTCTGGATACAAAGCACCATACCTGAAATGATAAAAGAAAGCAAAATTTAAAGTTTTTCAAGGTTTTACATGGCAAAATACTATAAATTTATTAATGATACTCCATAAATTACTATAAAATTTAATTTTGAATATTGACATAAAATGTGTCGATTCTTGAATACAATTCTTTAAAGAAATCTGTTTCAGAGTCTTTTTTTCCCATAAGAAATAATGAAATACTATTAATACGGTTTTCACTTGCCAATTTGCTCCCTGTATTTAGTGATTTCGAACAATACATTACACATATCATAGTGCTATATATGAAATAAAGCAATGAAAAATTGAAAAAAAAAAATAAAAAGTTAAGAAAAACTGTAAACATTTCTTGTGGCAAGAGTTTGGGTGCCGCGGGATTATAGAGAAGGAAGACGATTTCATTTCTTGACCTTTTAAAATACCAGCACCACTGGGCTAAATTACTGTTTATGACTAACATAACGTATAAAATTCGTTAGTATTGTGATGACTTTGAGTACTTTGGGTGACGCGGGATGACAGAGAAGGAAAACGATTTCAGTTCTTCACTTTTAAATTATTAGCACCACTGGGCTAATTTGCTGTTTATGAGCAGCATAATGCATAAAGTTCGTTAGCACTGGGATGACTACGTATACTTTGGGTGACGCTGGATTACAGCGAAGGAAAATGATTTCAATTCTTGACTTTTAAAACAGCAACACCATTGGGCTAACTTACTATTTATGAAATGCATAAAATTTGTTAGTGCCAGGATGACTACGAGTACTTTGAGTGACGCTGGATTACAAAGAAGAAAGATGACATTAACTGTTGACTTTTAAAATATTGGCACCACTGAACGAAATTAATATTTATGAATAATAGGATGTATAAAATTCATGGGTACTAGGATGATTACGAATACACTGCTCAAAACAATTAAAGGATATTGCAGTTTTAGGTGGATTTTGTATCTGGGAAACTTTTTAGCTGATTGATACATGGTCGACAGACATAGTAGGTTATATGAGAATAAATTACACATGTTTGGCAGAAAAAAATGCATTTTATTGCACATTTGTGTACAAAATGAAAAAAACACAATTTGTGCATATGAGAAAAAAAGAATAAGAAAAGGTGTTTTCTTCAAAGAAAATCATTTTCATTAGGGGGTATGGTTTCCACGGGCGGCCACCAACGTTGAACACCTTTGAGGCATGGACTCAATGAGGCTATTAATGACGAATTGGGGTATTCTGCCCCACTCTTCCAGAAGAGCTCTTTCCAGTTCTTGGAGAGTTTGTGGGGGTTGTTGGCGGTCAGAAACTCGTCTTCCTAGAGCGTCCCAAACGTGCTCGATTGGATTCATGTCTGGAGAACACGCTGACCATTCCATTCGAACGATTTCTTCCTCCAAAAGGAAATCCTCCACCAGATTTGCACGATGTGGCCTGCAGTTATCGTTATATATAATTATATTATCGGCCTGCAGTTATAATTTTAAATGTTCACTTTAATTCGATATCTGTCTTGAATATGTTAATAATAGCAGTTTTTAACATCATTTTCAATAAAATTATCTTTTAAAGTTTATTTCAAACTATGGAGTTTAAGAATAAAAGAAAAACACCCGTCTCAAAAGTTTAGAAACAAGATCTTTTTCTGCAAATTAATGAAAAAAATCTGTTTTAATGAACGGCAATTAAGATGGTTCAGCAAATTAATCAAAAGAATTCGTAGAATGTGAAGTTTATTTTTACTATTTTTTCCAAAGTAAATTTTTTTTTAAACCTCTTAATTGTTTTATGGATTTTCCTGAAACTACTCTTATAAACCCATCTCCAAAAATTTTGCTTATATGTATGTAACAATGACCACCTACACTGAAAAAATATATCGTTGGGGCATTAGAGATGAGTTTGGGCTCGTTTTCCGGGCCCGCCCGATCCCGATAATTTTGAATTTGGTCCGTCCCGAGCCAGAAAGATTTTTTGTTATCGGAGCCTGAGCCCGCCCGAGCTCGATAGCAAAAGTATACAAATAAAAAATATTAACATAATATTTAAAAATGATTTCAAATGTAATATCTTATTTAAAAATTTTTTTACATAAATATTACTGTTAAATAAAAATTTAAATTTAATCTTATGAAAAGAGCAGTTTGGTATCAAATAGAAATATACTTCATATTTAAAATTATTCCCATATTTGATGTTCTTTAACAAGAAAATTTAATGGACACGTTAAAGAAGTGCAATGAATAAATGGTTGAACTTTGCAGAAATTACTATTTGTATAATGAAGAATTACACAATGTTTTCGATTGCCTATAAAATGTGTACATCTTTAATTATAATAAATTCATTTTTCATAATGATTCTTCGTAATAGATGTGAACCTAAATATGTTTATTTACTAAAGAAAATCTTCAGAAAGCAAAAAAATCATTATTTTTTGGCAACATGGAACGAAGATCGTCTTTCGGTGCAACAATTTATTGGATTAAGAAGACGGAACCTATTTATAATACATACTTTCGCAAAATGAAAAATGTTTGTTTCGGGCTATTTAAAAGTGTAATGTAGTAAGGTTAAATCTATTAACTAAATCTGTCTAGAAAAAAGACTAGAATAAATTTTAAAATGACGTTTTTCCAACGGCAAGGAACAGCCTCCTCTGACTATTAATAATACGAATTCAATATTTCCCGCTGAGCGAAAAATTGCCCAGGCCGGGAATCGAACCCGGATACTTGGCTTACAAGGCCAATGCTTTACCTGTTAAGCTAACCGGGCGATAACCGGCTGGAATGTTTCGCTCAGATAACCTTATAGGCCATAACATCTGGTCTGTCATTTAGACAGCTCGGCAGAACAAGCCGCGGGTAATGGAACTCCATAGAACGATGGATACGTAGATATACTATTATTTTAACACAATCTAACTGATTGGTAAAGTTATCATACGAATTGAATATTTCCAGACTGGGCAATTTTTCGTTCAGCTGGAAATATTCAATTCGTATGATAACTTTACCAATCAGTTAGATTGTGTTAAAATAATAGTTTATCTACCTATCCATCGTTCTATGGAGTTCCCTTAAATGCGGCTTATTCTGCCGAGCTGTCTTAATGACAGACCAGATGTTATGGCCTATAAGTTTATCTGAGCGAAAAATTCCAGCCGGTAATCGCCCGGTTAGCTTAACAGATAAAGCATAGGCCTTGTAAGCCAAGTATCCGGGTTCGATTCCCGGCCTGGGTAATTTTTCGCTCAGCTGGAAAAATTCAATTCGTATGATAACTTTACCAATCAGTTAGATTGTGTTAAAATAATAGTATGACTATTAATAAGTTTAATAGAGAAAAGAGGTAACCTGTCTATAACCAAAATCTGAAGAAACCGAAAAATCACGAAATATATATTTTTTAAAGAATCGAAACGGTGTTAGACTTGTCTGTTTAACAGTTGAACTAAGGTTAAGTTGTGACGATGGAATCTGTTTAAAAGAGAAACCTGCTTAAAACTCGAAATTTCCTATTTCGGCATCCTCATCAGGTCGTGCAACAATTCAATTAAAAGGAGTTTAAAACAGTTAAAACGAAAGCTATCTTTTACGGAACTTGGCATATATTAAAAAAATATTATTACTGACCTTCCACGCGCTTAGTTAAAAATATTATTTTAAAATAGAATTTCCTTCAAATGAATAGGATAGGCGGAATTATTTCGAATATTATGGTACCTAAAAGCATTCTGGATCCAAAACCGATCGTCAAGACGGGAGAAGCAAGACTAATTAAATTTATCAAATTAAAATTAAACGTTATATTAGAAATAATAATTATTTTAGTAATTTGATTAAAAATTTATCGGCTATAGCATTTCGATAATGGTAGTATTAACTATTAAAAATAAGCAATTAGAATTCATTTTTTGCATATAAAATCAAACGCTTCTTATTTGTTGATGTTAATGAAAAATTCGATGCACATATAGTTATAATTAAACTTGATTTATATTTTTATAGGTTAACTATATGCTTTAAAGACAAATAAAAAAAAAATGGATTTTTTTTAAGAGCGATTACAAATGTAATCCTTTATTTTATAAAGCAACAATATATAATAAATAAAAATGAATAACAACATTTACTTTTATATTGTAAATTTGAACGGACATAAGCAGAACAAGTATGTTTAGTCCCCACAATACTATTTTCATGTAATAGGCAATTTACATTAAATCAGTGAGTTTAATAATGACATCTTAAATTGCTTTTGTTCCAAAAGGAGAATAAATGTAGGGGATTAATCTTGATAAAAGAAAGTATTATTTTCTTTTCAGAAATAAACCAATAAATGTTTGCTGCTGCAACTATAATGGAGAAATAAGTGAAATAAGCCTTCTATCCGATTGCGATGTCTATTTATAAATGTAAAGGTATATTTTTTAACTCTTGAAATGATGCAAATATTAAAAAAATAACTATAAATAAGGTATAAACATGAAATTCATTGCACCTTTTTCAATGAATTAAAAGAATACTTATATATATATTTTTGTTCTAGCTTTGAAACTACACTGATTATCGTAATTCCCACCCCCTCCAATTTTAAACACATATTATGATTCCGTAAAAAATTTTTTAGAAATATTTCTCCAGTTAATATATATATATATATATATATATATATATATATAGTATATTTTTAATATGTTAATAAAAGAGGAAATAAAATAAAATAAAATAAGTAAAAGAATTTAAAATTCGAATGAAAGTCAAAACGTTAGTTCTATAACTATGCCTAAAACTGTTTCGACTAAGTTACTTGCTTATAACTTTCTATAGTTGAGATATATTTTGTTGTCTTAGAAAATTGTTTAGAAGTCTATGTTTGATCAAACATTAAAAATAGACTGATCATTGTGGTCCCACCACCCTTCAATTTTAAACACATCTTATAATTCCATAAAGAATTTCTAAAAAATATTTATCGTATTAAAATCTATATATGTAGTATTTTACAAATGGGTAAAAGTACAGTAGATAAAAATAAAATAAAATAAGTAAAATAATTTAAAATTCCACTGAAATCAAATCTATAAGTCGCAGCATAAAGCTGTTTTGATTTAAATTACTTGTTTATAACTTTCTATATTTAAAATAAATTTTTTTTTCTTCGAAAATTGTCTACACAACTATGTTTGATCTAGCTTTTAAAATACACTGATCTTCGGAATCCCAATAACATTTTACTTAAAGCACGCTTCAACGCTCTTATTTATAGGTCATTGATTTCTTCCAAAATATACTGATGAAGTAATTTCCATTAAAAATAAAGTATATTTTTATTTACAGATCCCTTATTTTTCCATCAAGAAAACCTCAGAAATTCTTCAACCATGGAAATAATTTCCTATTTTTTATTATTTTGTAAAACTGAAAAATAAATTGCATTTTTATTCAAAAAGTTGTTATTGTCTAAACCTAACAATATTTATTAAAAATTTTTCAATAATGCATAATTATTGAAAAAAAGGCATGCAATAATTACATAATATTTATAATACTACCTCTGACAATAAAGTTCGGTGAATAGTCCTGTAGCATTAATTTAGATGAAATATTAACGAAAGTTACCATACCATCATTCAAAACAGTCCTCTCCTATAACTATGCACCGCTGAGATCTGCTATACATGTTCTGGGAAATTCGCAAGAAGTCTTTTTTTTTTTGGGGGGGGGGGTGAAGTTCAAAAGCTTCGTCACATTTTGTTGGATGTCAGCAATATGGTCAAATCTCTTTCAAAGAGAGTTTGAGTCGTGAAAATAGGAAGAAGTCGGAAGGATTGAGATCTGGCAAGTATGGTAGGTATTAAATATGCACCATCCCTCATGAATTTCTTTCGGTGCCTTGCAAAGCTTAAAACCAAACTTTAAACAGATCTTTTATTCGTTCATTTTCCTGTTCTCAGTTAAGAGCCAACACACTGAACAAGCACTTAGTAAAGCACGTCTTACACAGAACATAAACAAAGCACAACTGAATAACGGAGGGAGAAGATGATCTACACTTGCCTCTATGCAGGTGCCGCGTTTTGTTTTCCCAGTGTTGCTAGATCGGTTCTGAATTCATTCACCGAACTTTATTGTCAAAGGTAGTATTAAATGCTCTATTTTTAATACCCTAAACATTCTTGTGGAGTATGTATCAAATGTACATGTTTCATGCTTAAAATCTTATAACAGACCTTCTCGTGGTTTTCCGTTTCCAGAAATCATATTAAAATGACTGATGAATATAAAGTAAACAAAAACAGGACAAAGATATTACAGACAAAAATTGTAAAATAATATTGTTTTAGTAAAATTGTGACAATATTGTAGTTTTAAAAAAATCGACACATTTAAAATAATCAAGCAACAATATTGCAAACAGTTTAAATTTAAAAATATATTTACGTGAGACATTTCACATTTCTAAATGATAAACTATTGTTGCGAACTATATGTTTAAAAAATAGTCTAAGACAGCGGAAATAAAAAATATTTAGGCACAGATGTCATGTACGCACCACATTTGCACGTGCTTTTTTCCCCCGCTAATTTGGCGAAAATTTTGGATATAAGTTGCAAATTGCATGCAATAACAGGACGTGATTTTTTATTGCAATATAAAAATAAAATAGCTTGAAAAAATAAAAGAGATTCTAGTATTTTAAGAAAGAGAATAAAACTAAATAAATGGTAGTTTGATATAAATAATTATTGATATAGTACATAATAAAAATAATTTAAAACTTTAAAAAAAGACAGTAAATAAACATGAATTTAATAAAAAAGGACATAATAAATAAAACGTTTTAAATAATAAACTTAATAAGTAACAAAACAGTAAATATAATTTTCACAATAAATCGTAAATACTAATATTTATAGCCATGTTGGAGTTGTACCATGCAGTTATATCATTTAATCAGCACATTTCACTAAAATCTTTAACTTTTACCATTTTATTTCCCTAATAATTTTTATAAACTTGTATTTTTAACAAATACATTTTTAATTGTTATAAATTTATTAAACGGATCTTCTCCTTGGCACAAATGTGCAATGCCAAATTGGCGGGGAAAAAAGCACATGCAAATGTGATGCATCTGTGCCAATATTAATTTTCTGGCAACAAAAGTACACATGAGTAATAAACAGAGAATCAAAATTTTCAAATAATAAATTCATTATTGGGCGTTAAAAACATCAAGTAAATAAAAAAAAATAAAAATTAAAAAAAAGTCGCATTTAAAATGACCAAGTAGTATTGCAAAGCAGTTGAATTTTAAAAGTGTATTTAGACGGATATTTTGGTACAAACACTGTTAAAAATCTATTTAAAAAAAAACAGAAAAAAAGCGAGACTCCCTGTAAATTTATACTAGTTTACGGTTAAATGCATTTGATTGAGTTTTTCAGCCATCATTTTGCAAACGTTTACATTTATGTTACATCTAATTCCTCGTAGGGATTTTCATATCTTTATTTAAAAATATTTTTATCTTTGTTGAAACTTGTAATTCAAAACACACACTTTTAAAATTGTTTTTCTATTTTATTGGACATATTTAAAAAGAAAATTTAGCATTTTTTTTTTTAAATTTAGAATAATATAGAAAGAGAAAAATAATCTAAGCAGAGTTAGTGAGGAATTTTATCGACAGTCACACTATCGACAATCATGTTTTTTTTTCTTAGCCGTATGCCAGAAGCTTCGTGATTTTAAAAATGAAGTGCATAATATTAATTCACATCTATTATTATTGTTACAATGCTATTATTATTATTATTATTATTATTTCATTGGGAATTGCGTTATAAAAAATATATTAATCGTCTAAAAGCAAATTACACAAAATTAATAAAATAATAAAAATATAAAAAATCTCTTTTAAATGATAAATTATACTGTTTGCGTTTATTTTTCATTTATTTCTTACTAAAATATTCTATAGAAAGTAAAAAAGAAAGCTTGCAACAATTTTGAAAAAAAATAGATAAATAAACAATATTGTTGTAAAAAATAAATTAATTATATTCAAACTTTTTCATAAAAAATCTATTCATTTTTTTAAATTTATTACTTAAACTAGCAATAAAAATAAAATTGATTTAAAAAAAGCAGGTATTATGCATCGATCTAAAATAAATTAAAAGAAACTGATTATGGATTTTCTAACGAATATATTTGAAGCGAAATCTTTAAAAACCATAAGTAAAACAGATTTTTCCACGCTGAATTATAAAAGGCATATTTTGTACTCAATAACAAGAGTTGCTACGGCACAGTCAGTAAGCTGTTCCCCCACTGTCAAGAGATCTCGGGTTCAATCTTTAGCATGGTTCTGTAAAAATTAAATAATAGAGCAATTTAAGTCTACTCGAAAAGTTCAAATTATTTGAGGCCACTGAGGATTGAGTCATTCCCTAATTATTAAAAGTAAATTAAATTATTATCATTAAAAGTAAATTTACAGAGTCTTGTTTATTTTTAACGATGTTAATTTACAGAGTCTACTATAAATTTACTGCATGATTTCTCTGTTATTTAACAGAAACACGAGTTTTCTAATCTCTGTAATTTTACATTAAGTACATTTCACACTATACTACACATACTCTTTTTACATTTCATAGAATATATATATATATATGTGTGTGTGTGTATATAGTATAAGTGGTTTTATAATAGCATTCAAATTATTATGCTGCTTTAGCGCAAATAATTATGAATGTATGTACAACTTAATATTTGATAATATAGTATCTTTTCATTTTGAATAAAATATTCATTTTGAATTTTTTCCTATTTATGGTATCTTTTATATATTTTGAATATATAACAAAAGTAACTAAAAATATTTTAGCAATATTATAAATGTATGTATATACAGGGTGTCCCCTCCCAACTGTGGCCAATGGCTAATTTCTAAACCGTTAGTCATAGACATATTGTTCCAATTGCAAAAATGCTTTAAAAATGGTAAAGAATTGTTTTTCAAGCGATTTATGTCAAAAAAGCTTTTTATTGGAAAATTACGAAAATTAACTTTTTATACGGTCCCCCGGTCCTATAAGTGATATTTAGTAAATTTTTCCCACTACTCTAACAAGTAAGAGAAAAAAAGTCCCATTCACATAACATTAAAATTGACAGAGTTATAAAGCTTTAAATTTCATGACTTAAACCACTTTTCTGTATCTAAGTACGGATGAATTGGACTGAGCTTTAAGGGAACGTTCACTAAGTGCTTTAAGTATTACAAAGGGCGTCTATTTTCAACTCTCCCTAATAGCTAATTTCTAAACCATTTGCCACAGACATATAGTTCCAATTTCTAAAAGGTTTTAAATGAGATAAAGAAATATTTTAAAAGCAATTTAACTGAAGGTGATACCACCGTATAAGTTTAACGGTAATGTTAATTTTTATTATTTAACTTCTAGATTGGTTAAAATAGTTGAAGACGTGGATTTTAAAATTCTTTTTATCGTGAAAATCAAATTTTGGGAAATCGCAATTTTATTTTAAAAGGTGTGGTATTTTAATAAGCCTTTATTTTGCTTAAAACGTTCGTACTTATTTTTCCCTTGCTCAAAATTTCGATTCAAATTTTAACTCACTTCCAAATATTCAATCGAGGTTCAATTTGCACAGTTATTTATATCCAATGACAGTATAATATTAATACAATTTTAAGTGCGTACCATTTATTTATTTTATAGGATTACATCAAATTCTGTTAGGTTAAGTAATCTAATAGAATAGTAAATATACGTCATTTTGTAACGATTTGTGACTGTTGCTTTTCATAAATTAAATTAACAAACTTTCTGTTATTTTTTTACTTATAATTTTAGTACAAATTTTGCTTTAATATGTAATCATCAACATAAATTTAAAAATAATATTGTAAATATTATTTTACTCTCAATGTTTAATGTGAAATTTTATATCTTGCGTTTATTTTTATTTCCAGTAAATTTGTGACTGACCCCTAATTTGCAGCAAAAAAGATGCTTCAACTTTAAACAGCTATTACTCGGTCAGTTTTAATCGCAGAGGAATGGGACTTTTTTTGTATTATTTGTTACAGTAGTGGGAAAAATTGACTAAATATCACTTATAGGACCGGGGGACCGTATAAAAAGTTAATTTTCGTAGTTTTTTAATAAAATTTTATTTTGAGCTAAATCGCTTAAAAAACAATTCTTTACTTTTTTTAAAGCATTTTTGCAATTGGAACTATATGTCTATAACTAACGGTTTAGAAATTAGCCATTGGTCACCGTTGAGAGGGTACACCCTGTATATATATATATATAGATAGATAGATAGATAGATAGATAGATAGATAGATAGATAGATAGATCGATAAACATTAATTGTAAAACGGTATATATCAATAAAACATGAAAAAAATTGAATGAATGTAAAGGAAAATATTCGAAATTTGTAGAAGCACAATAGATTTACCAGGCCCCAAATACTATGGAACTATAAATAAAGTGTGTTGTTTCATCTTCATATCAGCCATATCAGTCATGGAAAAGCAAAATAATACGAATTTGGAGCTTCAACAAACATAAAGCTAAAATAAAATGGAGAAAAATATAAAACATAATATCATGATTAAAATGGGAAAACATACCAGACACTATAGTTACGCTTATAATGATGTATCGAAAAATAGACTGTTATGATTACATGCAAATTTTGCCAAAAAATAGGAATATTGCAAAAAAAAATTTTGACCTAGGAGTATATCCCATTAAACTTCAATATATTGAACCAGTGAACTCATATATATAAATTCAAATTTCTAGTCTCATGAATTAAGTCGCATTTTTTCCCTATTACTATTGATGAATAACATTTGAATCATATTGTTAATATTACAGTTAATGTACAAAAGAAATATCTTTTGTGTTTCTAAATGTAAAAACATAAAGCATGCTTTTTTATGATTGCATTATTTATCGAATTTTCAGCAAAATAGATAATTAAATATCATTTAAAAATAAATAAATAAAAGATATATTTTTAGAACATATTCCTTTAATGCATTTCATCGTCAAAGTTTTTTATATCCATTAGCCTTTTAAGAAAACTATTAAGATAATTTCATTTCTAAAAGAAAAGTGTACTTTAATTAAATGATTGTTCATTTGAAAAGATATTCTCATTCGTTAAAATTTGTTTATGCCAAAGAGTTTTACATTCATCTTCTTAGATATATTTAATGATCATTGTTGGGAAACTTATTATATGTAATAAATATACTTCTAATTTTTAGTTTGGTTTTACCTGGGACAAAAAAAAAACATAGTGGACATTTACGACGATACTGTCATAACTTTATTATATTTCGTTGCTTTTTTATTATGCTACAATTAACGTTTTTTAAAAAGATCTTATCAAATGAAATATATGCAGATTTTTTATTATCTTCAGTATATGTACATTTGTTGAATCTTAAAAAGAACAGTTTGTATATTAAGAATACATTACGCGGAATTCTGAATAATGTGTAATTATTTTTTTTCTATTTGTCTGTGATAATTTATTATTGAGGTATTTTTAAATAAATAAATAATAAAAATAAATATTAAATTGAGTACTTTTTAAAATTAAAATCTCTGATGTTTCCTTTTTTTTCAAAATGCGATAATATTTATTAAAATATCGTAGTAACAGGTGAATCCTTTATGGATATTCTTAATATAGAAAAATAGTTTTTAAATAAAAATCTGATTATTCTTAGTAGATATTTTATCATCAGTATTTGTGCTAAAAATCATACTTCTTTTTGCCAAAATGTCTTTCGAATGTAACCAGTGCGAAAAGTACTTGAGGGCTTAATTAATGCGAGTTAATACTAGACCGAGAGGCAACAGCAGCACAGACAATCACCTCATGGAGTTTACGGTGAAATTCCAGAATATTTTAAAACTTGATTTACAAATTAAAACGCAATCAGTGTGCCAGATTTCATCCCCTGGAAAACACCTAAAAACCATAATACAATGATACTAATTTTAATGTTATCGTTAATGTTAATAATCTATCATATTTGTTGAATATGAAAATATTTGCATGAATATTGACAGCACATATATAACTGCACGTATTATATGAACCATCATAAAAAGAGACGACTGGTAAAAAAAAAGCTGATTAAAACACGATAAAAACAATTCGGATAAATGACCGAAAACCAATGAAAAAAAATAATAATTTAAAAAAAAAAAATTAATTTAAAATTTACGAAAATATAATGTATCCATGGACGAAAATAATAAGTAAGTTTATTCAAGTCTATAATCATTATTACAAAAAGAGTTCTTTATAAATTAAAACACTTTGTAAAATCACCATAAAATGACTAATAAAGTAGGGCGCTTTTCGAGTTACAACAATAACAGCTCGTCCTCAGCTAAACCAACACGTGTCCGTAAAGGCACAGAGTCGAGATAAAGTGAAAGAAAGAAGGAGGAGATTACAATAAGTGCGACAGATGGACCTAGCTAAAAGAGGGCAGTTGGAAGGGAAAAGAGTTGCCAAAATAATAAAAAAAAGAGAAAAAGATGGGAAAACGATAAAAATAATAACGAAAATAAAATAAAATAAAAATAAATAATTAAGTAAAGTAAAAAATAAATAAATATAATAAATAATTAATAAATAATAATAGTAATAATAATAAGTAAAATAAAACAAATAATTAAAAATAAATAAATGAACAAAAATTAAAAAATAAATAAAATAAAACAAGAAAAATTAATAAATATACTAAAACAGTATATATAAATATATATATTAAAAAAATAAAAAACTACAGGAGTAATTTACACACAGGAGAAAGGCAGGGGGATGATGAGAGATCATTGATGAGATCTCCCTCCATTTCTACTCTTGTAGGTTTTTTTAATTATTATTACATATTTAAATATACTATTTTAATATATTTATTAATTTTTCTTGTTTTATTTTATTCATTTATTAATTTTTCTTATTTTTTATTTTATTTATTTATTTATTTATTTTTAATTATTTTTTCACTTTACTTAATTATTTATTTTTATTTTATTTTATTTTCGTTATTATTTATAATGTTTTCCACCTTTTTCTCTTTCTTTTATTATTTTGGCAACACTTTTCCCTTCCACCTGTCCTTTTTCAGATAGCGCCACCTGTCGAGCTCTTTGTAATCTTCTTCCTCTTTCTTTCACTTTATCTCGGCTCTCTGCCCTTACGGACACGTGTTGGTTTAGCTGATGACGAGCTGTTATTGTTGCAGCTCGAAACGCGTCCTACTTTATTTTTTATTTTTCATTTTATGTTTTTTTAGAAAGTGTTTTAATTTTTTTTATCAATTATCGCCAGTGTAATAAATTTCAGAAAGCGATATCTTATTTTTAAAAATGTTTATTTTATTTCCATTATTTTCCGGATAAGTTTCCGATTTGTTCTTCTATAGTATATTAATATTTTTTTTTTTCAAACCAGAATATAGGTTTTTAGAGTGGTATTAGATCTCATTTAAACATTTTCTGGTGCGTAAATAAATTTATACTTGCAAGAACAGCGAAATAGTGTTATTTTTAATATTGATATAAGTTATTTTTAATATTAATAATCTATCATATTTGTTGCATCTGAAAATATTTACATGAATATTGATATCACTTATAATATAACCGCATGTATAATATAGACAATCGTAAAACCATCGATTAAAAAAAGCTGATATAGATCATAGGTTTAAGAAAACTGATTAAAATAATTCGAATAAATGTTCGAAAATCAGTGGAAACAGTTTTATATACAGTGTCTCACAAAAGTGATGGGACACTTGTGCTTTATAAAAAGAAACTGCAATAAAATAAATAAACAAACATGTGCAAAAATTTTTTGGGTGTGTTCATATTTAAAGTTAGTAACATTTATTACATAACATACATTTTGTCAAAATATTAAAATATTAATTTAGTAAAAATACAATTGTTCAGAACAGAGCAAAAAATAGCTCACATAAGTGATGGGACACTTACTTTTCCATCAAATATTTATCCAAAAATATTACTTTTTAAAAGGTTTTAATATTTTGTTGGATTTCCTTTTACTTTTAAAACATGATTTAATCTTTTTGGGATGGATTCGACTAATTTTTTTGTGATTTCTGGAGTGATTTTACCCCATTCTTCTTGAAGCACCGATTTTAGTTGTTGTTTTGAAGAAATGGTGTGTTTGCGAATTCTTGATTCCAATTCTTGCCAAATATTATCTATGGGATTTAAGTCTGGAGATTGTAGTGGTGTTTTTATTATTGCAGGACAGTTATATAGCAGCCAGAGTCTAACATTCAGAGCAGTGTGCTTGGGGTCATTGTCCTGGTAGAATTTAAAATCGTTATGAAGGTTCAATTTTCGTGCTGAAAATTTCAAATTTTGCTTTAAAATATCAATATACTTGTACTGATCCATTATACTGTCAATAAAAACAAGATTACCAACTCCAGCGGACGACATACACCCCCATACCATAACTCCTCCTCCACCATGTTTTACTGTTGGTACCAAGTTCTGTTTGCGAAATTCTTCCCTGGGTTTTCTCCACACCAAGATTCTACCGTCAGAACCAAATATATTTAATTTACTCTCATCAGCAAATATAACTTTATTCCAGTAATCAGAATTCTTGTTTATGTTGGATTTTTCGAAAGCTAGTCTGAGTTTTCTATTCTTTTCACTTACGAAATATTTTTTCCTGGCTACTCTACCGTGATATCCAGCAGATCAAATTACCCTTCTAATAGTCTCAGGATTAACAATTATTCCATATAATGCTTTAAATCAGCAGCAACTTTTGAAGCACTATTTCTTGGATTTTTTTTAATATTTCGAACGATAATTTGCTTTATTCCATTGGATAGCTTTGATGGTCGGCCAGGTCTTCTTTTATCCTGAATCATATGATTCTTTTTATATCGTTTAATGATATTGAAAACTGTTGAACGACTCAAGTTAACTGTTTCAGCAGTTTTTCTAATAGATTTTCCACGTTCAATATGCAAATTAATAACTAATTTTCGAATTTCAGGCGAAGTTTCTTTTCGTTTAGCATTCATGACTACACAGAGCTAAAAAACACAAAAATTCCAAAACAAACTGGAGAGAAATACTGCAGACGATTTTATAAATTATTGCCAATTGCTTTTAAGTAAAAATAAAACCCCAAAAAATATTTTTATTGCTTATTTCAGACGATTTTTGTTGCATATATAATGGTGTCCCATCACTTATGTGAGCTATTTTTTGCTCCGTTCTAAACATTTGTATTTTTATTAAATTAATATTTTAATATTTTGACAAAATGTATGTTATGTAATAATCTTTACTAAATTTAAGTATGAAGCACACCCACAAAAAAATGTGTACATGTTTTTTTAATTTATTTGATTAGTTTCCTTTTGTAAAGCACAAGTGTCCCATCACTTATGTGAGACACTGTATATATGAATGATTCTTTCAATCTCAAAAATACACTGTTTTCCGAGATTTCTGAAGAGAAAAAAAAGGCTTTTGAAAATGTACAATAACTTCTCTTGAGTTACTGCCGATTTTGAAAATCCCTTTTTATCTTCAGAAATCTCAGAAAACAATGTTTTTTTTTTATTATTTATTTATTTTTATTGAGATTGAAAGAATCATTTATAAAAACAAAACCTGTTTTGTTTCTACTGATTTTCTGACACTTTTTCGAATTGTTTTTATCGTGTTTTAATCAGTTTACGTTAATCGATGTCTGTTTTTACGATGGACTATAATATATACATCCTGTCCCAAAAGTTTAGACAATTAATAAAATTTGCATTAACATAAAGAGTGATAAGATAAAATTAAAATTCTTGATATAGGTAATACATTAAAGCATTTTTGCTGATCTATATTAATAAAATAACAAATCGCTCTGTCTGTGTGTGTGTGTGTGTGTGTGTCTGCGATAGTTAGCGAAAACTACGGTACGTACGAAGCTCAAAATTTTTCTGAGAGTAGCCCAATATCTCTCCTGATGCACCTGAGTTTCAGAATTTCGAAATTCTATTTATTAACTGAGTAATTAATTAAATTCCAAAGATTACTCTCATAAAAAATCGCCCGTTTTCTTCTTTTTTTCCCGTCATTTAGTTATGGTTGGTTGGTTGCATAAAATTTTCGCATAAATAATTAAAAAAGCTGGAAAAGACCTTTAAAATCCATAGACTGGCAAACTGTCAGTTTAAATGATGATTTTTTTATCACAGCGGTTGTAAACCATGGAGGAAAAAGATAGGTGGTGGTGAAGTAAACAGAAAAAAGGGTTGCAATATTAAACCATTTATCGCTCAAATTTTAATGTCCCAAACAAAAGTATGTGGAAGGGATTTTGTATTAATAAGACGAATTGAAAGAAATTAATTACAGCTGAAGCATATTGTTACGGCTTCATCACAGTCTTGTATATCGCGTCTCCATGGCGCATTCTTTTGTAACGGCTTCACCATAACCTCGGATGCCGTGCGTCTCCTTGGCGCATTCTACTGTGCTTTAGTTTTGCCGTTTTGGCAACACTGGAATATCGTTTGTTATTGTTTTGTTTTCGGTGATCTTAGCGGACCTATCGTGTGTTTTGCTGGATCTATATTCTTTATTCGAAATGTAAATAATGTGTAAATAGTTTGTATATAAAGAATTTTTAAGTAATTAGTAGTATTAATTGAACCAGCGACCTAATGAGTATTAAAGATACTCGCAACATTCGACAGTTCGTCACATTATTGGTCCGCTCGCCGGTAGGACTTTCGTTTTTAATTCGAACTTTGTATAAAATCTCCTTGTTCTATTTGAATTAAAATGGCTTCATTAATTAGCTTGAATAGGACTAGAGGCTCTTTAAAAGCCCAGTTAACAAGATTAGAAAATTCTGCAAATGAAAAAACCGAAGAATTGTCTAGAATTCAAATTGAAACGAAAATCAAGAATCTTCAAAAACTGTCAACAAACATTGATGTAATTCGTCGAGATTATTATATAACAGCACCAGAAGATCATGATTTAACAGAAATTGATGCTTCATTCGTCGAAATGGAAGAGCGAGTAGAAAATCTAGAGGTAAGTTTCAATCAATTATTATATTCTAATAAAAAAGAAACAAAAAATTCGGAATTAAGGATAAGTAACAGTAAAATTAAATTACCTGACATACCACTTCCGCTATTTAGTGGGAAATATGAAGACTGGAACATGTTTAAAATAGAGTTTAATAATATTGTTACGAATAATGAAGAATTGACTGATGTTCAAAAATTACATTATTTGCATTCCGCATTAAGAAATGAGGCTAAATTATTAGAAACTCCAGATGATACATTTGATTCGTTATTTAAAGCGTTAGAAAATAGATTTGAAAATAAACGAATAGTGGTTAATATACATTTAAAGGCTGTGTTAGATTTTGAAAAAATTACACATGAATCATCTAAAGAATTAAGGCGTTTGTTAGATGCTATAAACAAAAATATCAGGGCTCTAAATAATTTAGGATTTGAGAGAAATAACCTCTCTGACATTTTGTTTACAACTATAATTTTAGAAAAACTAGATAAGGAAACAAGAAAACAATTTGAATTGTCAATAAACACATCTGAAGTTCCTAGTTTTGACAATTTAATGGACTTTTTAGAAAAAAGAAGCCAATCGCTCGAAAGCATAAATAGAAGTAATTTAGCTAGACCAAAAATTTCTAGTGAAATAAAATCAAAATCCCTTTTAGTAAATACAAGTTCTGAAAAACAGTGTATTATTTGTGACTCATTTCATCCCCTATATAAATGTAATAAATTCTTAAATATGAATTTTGGTGAAAGATTTGCTATTGTTAAAAAAAATAAACTTTGTCTCATATGCTTTAACAAATCACATTTAGCATCTAACTGTGTTTCGAAACATTTATGTAAACATTGCAAATCCCCTCACAACACTTTATTACATAGAGATAAAGAAATCGGTTCCAGTAATGAAATTCATTTCCAAAAACCAGGTGTTGATCAGACAGTACGTCGCCCAGAATCAAGTCTGACGCCTTCAGTCTCGCAAAATCTTTCTAATTGCTTATTCGCTTCAAATAAAACTGTTATCTTGTCAACTGCAGTTATTGACATAAAAACATATAAAGGAAATTATATCCAGGCAAGAACTCTCTTAGATTCTTGTAGCCAAATAAATTGTGTGTCGCTTGAATTTGCAAAGAAAATGGGTATAAAGAAATCAAAGGTTTTTGCTCCAATATCGGGTTTGAATAACACGACCACAACATTAAATTATAAAATTAAAACTGTGATTTCAAATAAAAATAGAGATTTCACAAGGGAACTGGAATTTCTTGTAGTGCCAAAAATTACAGAAATAACCCCACTTACACCTATTCGTATAGAAATTGCTGATATTCCTACAAATATCTCGTTAGCAGATGCTGAATTTTATATCCCTGGGAAGATAGACCTGTTGGTCGGCGCGCAATGTTTCTTCGATTTATTAAAATCGGGTAAAATTCGCAGCTCATCTCAAAATTTGTTATTTCAAGAAACAGTATTCGGATATGTTGCTAGCGGTGTCGTGAATAATTCCTCAGATGATTCCCAATATTGTGGTTTATTAACCAATGAAAAAATAGACGAATCCTTAAGAAAATTTTGGGAAATTGAAAATATTAATGATTCTAGTTCTCCACTTAGTAATGAAGAGAAATTTTGCGAAAATCATTTTGAAATGACTCATTACCGAACTTCCAATGGTCAGTATGTTGTTAGCATGCCTATGGAGGATGCTACACTTTTAGGAGAATCCAAAAAACTAGCCGAAAAAAGGCTCGATCAAGTTTGGCGCCGATTAGATAAGGATTCGAATTTGCAACCTCTCTATTCGGAATTTATGGAAGAATACACAAACTTAAATCATATGGAATTAGTAAAAGAATCAAAACCCGTAAAGAACCTTTATTATATACCACATCATGGGGTCTACAGGCCAGAAAAAGTACAACACGCTTGCGAGTCGTTTTTAACGCTTCAACGCCAACGACATCTGGTTTGTCATTGAATGATATTCTTTTAAAAGGAAAAATTCCTCAACAAGAATTATTCGTAATTATGATACGTTTCCGAAAACATCGATATGCATTCACAGCGGATGTAGAAAAAATGTATAGAATGATATTAATTGATTCATCCCAACGAGACTTTCTTAGAATCTTGTGGAAGGACAGTATTAACGCGCCAGTGAATACTTATAAGCTTAATACAGTTACTTATGGGACATCTAATGCTCCTTATTTAGCAACTCGTGCTCTTAAACAATTAGCTCTTGATGAGCAACCAAACTTACCTCTAGCATCGTCAGTCGTTTTAAAAGATTTTTATGTAGACGACCTTCTTTCGGGGGAATCGACTCTCGAAAAGGCGAAAATTTTAAAGTCCCAATTGATTGAACTTTTGAAGCGTGGAAATATGAAATTGCACAAATGGTGTGCAAACCACCGAGAATTACTTGAACCTAATACTATGGCTGCCACCGAATATAATTTCGATGATCAAACAGATTGTAGTTCAGTAAAAACTTTGGGTGTTCTCTGGGAACCTTTAAGTGACTGTTTTCTGTATAAATTAAAGATTCATAACAAGGAATTTTATAGTAAACGAGATGTTCTCTCTTTGATTTCAAAAATCTTCGATCCACTCGGATTAATTGGCCCTGTAGTAACAAGAGCTAAGATCTTCATGCAGAAAACCTGGCTAGCTAAGATAGATTGGAATGAGCCATTACCAGATTCCATAGCGAAAGAATGGAGTGATTTTGTTTCCACTCTTTCACAATTAGAAACTTTAAAAATTCCTAGATTTGTTTTCCGTGAAGAGCGCATAATCGTACATGGCTTCGCAGATGCCTCTTCTTTGGCATATGGAGCCGCCATATACATCCAGTATATACCAACTGAAGGTTCTCCTGATGCACATTTACTCTGTAGCAAGTCTAGAGTATCCCCCATAAAAACAGTGACAATCCCTCGTCTTGAACTGTGCTCATGTCTTCTCTTAGCAAAATTAATGCATAAAGTTGTACCGTCACTTGACATTCCAATAGAAACTGTTCTTCTCTGGAGTGATTCCACAATATCACTGGCATGGATTAGAAAATCTCCCCACCAATTGAAAACATTTGTGAGTAATAGAGTGGCTGCTATACAAGACCTCACCGACTCTTATCAGTGGCAACACGTATCATCGGAAAATAATCCTGCTGACGTCCTATCTCGAGGTCTAGATGCTAAAGGACTGACTAACTGCAAATTTTGGTTTAGTGGACCAAATTTTCTTCGGGACAGAATTCAGTATGCAGAAGATTATCCAGTAAAACTGGAAAACAACACTGACTATGAGTCCGAATTTAGAACTGAAATCAACAGTAACTTTTCACTTAGAACTGAAAACTGTTTTCATAATTGTTTATTCTCTTTAACTAATAATTTTTTGAAATTAATTCGTATTACTAGTTATATTTTTAGATTTCTAAATAATTGTCGAAAGGGTAAGGAGAAAAAAAGTGGTGCCTTATCTGCAAGTGAATTGAGATTTGGAGAAATTTTTCTGATTAAACAGGTACAGTATTCAGCCTTCTCTGAAGAGCTTAAGCATATGAAAAACCAAAGGAGCCTTTCAGGTAACAGTAAACTCAAATTTCTAAATCCTTATATAGATTCCGATAATTTAATTAGAGTTGGAGGTCGTTTAGACAATTCCAGTCTGACCTATGAGAGGAAACACCCTATAGTGTTACCACATGATCATAAAATAAGTGAAATGATTTTTGAATATTTTCATTCCAAATTTTTCCATTTAGGGCCACAATCATTGTTACATCATGTCCGGCAAAAATATTGGGTAATAAATGGGCGATCCTTGGCTCGTAAAATAGTTCACAAATGTGTAACGTGCTTTAAAAACAAACCAATAGGGGCAAATCAAATTATGGGAAATTTGTCAGCTGAACGAGTAAATCCTAGCCCGCCATTTAAAAAATGTTCTGTTGACTTTTGTGGACCCTTTATGATTAAGTATAAAAATCAGAGAAAGGGGATATATAATAAAATTTACGTCGCGATTTTTGTTTGTCTTGCCACAAAGGCAATCCATTTAGATATAGTGACAGATTTAAAATCTGAATCATTTATTGCCACACTGAAACGATTTTTCGCTAGAAGAGGTAAAAGCTCAACCATAATGTCGGATAATGGGACTACTTTTGTAGGTACAAATAAAGAGTTAAAGAAATTACATGCTCTTGTATGCAAACCCGATGAAGCTTTGTCAATTTTTTTGGCTTCCGAGGCTGTCGATTGGAAATTCATCCCTCCTCGTGCACCAAATTTTGGTGGATTATGGGAGGCTGGGGTGAAATCCTTTAAATATCATCTCAAAAGAACTTTGGGCAATTCTCGAGTCACGCTCGAAGAATTTTGGACATTAATTACCGAAATCGAAGGGGTTCTAAATTCTCGTCCCTTAGTACCTTTGTCATCAGATCCAAATGAAATTGAAGTCTTGACCCCTGCCCATTTTTTGGTAGGTCGACCCATAACTTCAATTCCTGAACCGAATTTGACCAAAATTAATGATAATAAATTATCACATTGGCAAAAGTTAACAAAAATGACCCAAATTTTGTGGAAAAAATGGAACACTGAATATTTAGTTAATTTACAGCAACGGAATAGGTGGTATATTGAGAAGGACAACCTAAAGGAAGGGTGTATGGTTATCCTAAAGGAGGACAATTTACCGCCTGGCAGATGGGCATTAGGTCGTGTCATTAAAGTAACATATGGATCTGACAAAAAAGTCAGAGTTTTAGATATAAAAACATCAACAGGTATAGTTACGAGGTGTGTCTCTAAAGTTTGCCCACTTCCTTTAGAGAATTGATGAATTCTGTTATTTTGAAAGATTTAAATAATTATATTATAGTTACCATTATTGTATTTGTATTGAACTGTTTATTATGTATAGCAATTTCATTGAGATTTAAAAATATTTCAATTCTTAGCTTCATAATTTGTGTAGCTTAACTTTATAACATAAGTGTAAATTTACGTGTCTTCGTCTGTATATATTCTTGATTAACTATTATTAACTTGTTGAATTTATCAGATTGCTACATATATTGAGTGTTAATTTGATAACTATCTTGCATACTATTCAAGTGTAATTATTGTTTGTATTATAACTTATCTATTTGCATTTGGTAAACTTATATTAAGTAATACATTAAGTAATAATATTGAAGAAGTACATTGTATTTTATCGAAAATACTGTATTATTGATTGTAGAATTGAAATTTCTATTATTTGCAATTGTTTGTTGTTACATTTAGTATTATTGTTGAATGTTGGCACATATCAACGGGGGCCGGTATGTTACGGCTTCATCACAGTCTTGTATATCGCGTCTCCATGGCGCATTCTTTTGTAACGGCTTCACCATAACCTCGGATGCCGTGCGTCTCCTTGGCGCATTCTACTGTGCTTTAGTTTTGCCGTTTTGGCAACACTGGAATATCGTTTGTTATTGTTTTGTTTTCGGTGATCTTAGCGGACCTATCGTGTGTTTTGCTGGATCTATATTCTTTATTCGAAATGTAAATAATGTGTAAATAGTTTGTATATAAAGAATTTTTAAGTAATTAGTAGTATTAATTGAACCAGCGACCTAATGAGTATTAAAGATACTCGCAACATTCGACAGTTCGTCACACATATTTTACGAAGAAATAGTAATTTTTTAAAATGGACTTTTTTCTATTATATTATTTATTTTTAAAAAATGTTTGCTTTTAAAATAATTGAAATTGATAAATTCGAAATAATTAAATGTCAAAATAAAATTAAATAAAATATTGAAAACATTTGATTTGAACTAAAAATTGTATTACTAAAAGTTTTCTTTTTTTTTCAGAACTTTTTAATACTTTAAAACGTAGATGAAATTTTTTTTATAATTTAACAACATAATAATAACTCTATGTCAATATATAAAATATATTTATGAAAACATTCTTTTAAAACCATGCGCGAAAACTTAAATAACAAATGTTAGTCTAAAATCTAGATTTCAGAGTGCAAACGATTTTTCAAGCAAAATCTTAAATGATGCTTCTATATTGATATTTCAAAGTGACGGTTAGGTTACATTTATGTTATATTTAAGTTACGGTAGGGTACTGTTTAGTCGCAGTTAGGTTACAGACAGATTATGGCAGTTAGGTTACAGACAGATTATGGTTATGGTACAAAAGTTTACGGTTAGGAATTTGTCCACAGAGTCAACATTACGCATGCTTTGATTAAAAATATACACTTTTGTTAAATGGCTCTGAAATTATAATACTATATACCAATCTTTTATCATCGCGTATAGATTTCATTCACGGTATAGTCGGATTTAAGAGTGATATAATTAGTTTGAAATTCAAAATATTTCACTTGGGATTTCTATGCGAAAAAAATAATTAGTTACATGATTTAACAGTGTTTTTTACGGGTAAATATCAACACTTAACACGAAACTAAATCAATCGTTGGATACATGTTCCCTCCCGTGTTTCTCATTGCTCATTTTAAGTATTTTTAGAGCTTAATATTAGTTGTTTTTAAAACCGATTTTTCGCAGTCAGCTGCGACGTATTTCAGACAGTGCATTTCTGCATGCTTCAAGTTAATGATAAAATCATACAAATTTCAAGTTCATTTAATATTGTTAATACGGACCCGGGCAACGCCGGGCGGATCAGCTAGTTTCAAATATTTTCCTCCTGCTTCAGAATTTGCTTTCCAGAAAAAAAAATCATGGAATTACATTAACATTATATAAAATTGCAATTTTCCCACGTTTTATGAAAACTTGTCATTTTTTCAGACAATCCTTGGTTTTTCAGTCTCGTAGGAAGCCTAGCCTAATCCTAGCCTAAACCAAGTGTTTCCATTAATGAATGCATAATGCTTTGAAAACACAAAATTTAGGCTTGATTGTACTTCTTTTTGGGAAGTGGAGATTAGAATTTAAAAACAGTGTGAAATAATGCACCAAAATTTGTAAAATATTCAATTTAGATAGCTTTTTAAATAACTAAAGATTTCACTTGAAAAAACTAACTGAAATTGTAAAATTTAGAAACAAAACTGATGCATATACAGCAGTAGATTAAGATTAAGTATTATCAGTATTATAAGTACTACTTTATTTTCTCGCCAACAAAAAAATAATCACCAAACTACAAGGCTAAATGCTCGTATTGGATGATCGCTGATCATCCACTATCAGCATGCTGGCACAATAAACAATTATATGATTAAATTTCTTATATCGTAAATTATCATGCAAAAACAGTTGTAAAAGTGGCAGTTAAAAAGTCAACGTGATCGTCAATTGAAATAAAACTTTTTTCATGAAATTATGCACTTCTACTTTTATTACATCTAACTAGCGAATTGATTAATACATTTCCTACCATTTGCAAGCAGATTTCAATGACATTGCTATATTTTCAGTATTTGGGCCTCATCATGCAGGCCCTAACTACCGCATGGGCAAATCGGGACTCTGTCCATGGGCCCCAGATATTAGAGACCCCCAAATCCATACATTATAGATTTTTTTTTCTCCAACTTCAACTCTTCCATATATTGGTTATTCAATTACTCATTAAATATAAGGCACATTTTTGTCATTGTCATTACTAATTTAACTTTTAATTTATGCTTTTGTTAATGTTTCAGTAATTTTAGTTTATTAAGGACTTTTAGCAGGGCACAGCACCCAGCCGCTCTTTTTATTTCTTTTATGCATCTTGTGTGCTCCTTTACACCTTTCTGATGACCCGGCAGTCTTTATTAAAGCTTCATATGCACTGCATGGCAATTCACTTGATTCCAAGAAAATATTACAAATTATTAGGTGCTCTAAACAAAACAGTTCAAAATATTTTGGTAAACAAGGTGCCCTTTTTGAAAAAAAAAATATATATATCTTTCAGAATAATGTTCTCTTTTAAAAAGTCCACATGGCAGCCCTTTTTGGGGGGAGTCAATGCTAGATTTATTTTTTCTTTCATTATTTAAAATGAAAATTATGTCAACTTGTATAATTTAGTGAAAGTGATTGACATGATAATCAAATAGTACTGTATTGTGCAATAACAGCATATCAAAATGAAATACTTGCATTATTACCGGGTAGTGAGTGGCCATGGAAAACAGTAAAAAAATGACGAAACTTCCAGTATTTTCTCAAAGAAATTACTTGCAGTAATATAAAGGGATTAAAGAAGGTTAATTTCTCTGCAACAAAATACTGGCATTTAACACCTTTGTTTTTCATTGATCACTCTCCAAACTGTATTTAGTACAGCATTTAGGAAAATTGAAGGAAAATTTTTAGATCATAATTATTTAATCCTTTCCCACTTGTATACACATATAACTTATGATCAAAGGTTTGAAATTATAAAATGTACAATAAATTATATAACTATATGCTGTCCCAAAAGTAGAGACAGAATACTGCATTAAAGGTTTTCTTTTTTACATTTTCATTCATAATGAAAAATATTTTTATTTTCGTCTAGTACTATTAATGCAGAATAATTTTTCCCTTTAATTGAAATACCGTCTGCTGTATTTTAGAATAAAAATTTATTAAAATTTTGCGGAATTAAATGAGTTCAGTGCAATGCTTTATTTGTGATTCGGAAAAGACATTTACTGCGTATTCTGATAAAAATGCCACGTTCTAAAAAAATGTCTAAAAATGAAATTATTAAGATTTTACATTTAAAAGTGCAGGGATAAAACTCTGTACAAATGTAAAGAAAAGTAAAGAGGTCTTTCAGTAATATTCATAGAATTTTGAGATCAGATAGAAGATGAAATGCTAGAAACCGAGTCGAAAGACCTAAAACACAATGTTTCTTGATGGTAGAATGTTACAGTCTTTTCCACTTAATCGGGTAAAGGATAATCGAATACCTCGCTTAGTCAAATAGAATCCTCCGAAACCGAATTTATCCCTATTGGGTCAATGTTATTTTTCCCCGCTTTAATGGAATAGTTTTCGCAAACGTCCCCGTTTAATGAAATAATATCCGAGTCCTGATGGTTAAAAATGGGTGTTGAAAACCGATCTCAACTGGAATTTTCCTCTACAACATACACACCTGTTGTCATTTTTGGTTCCTTTACACCAAAAACAAATTCCCAGTTCTTCTTGCGTGGTTTTATGTTGAAAAAGTATTATTTATTTTTTAAGAAAAATACTTGTCAATCATTCCTGACTGTACTAATTATTGTACTAATGTACTAAATTGGTAATCTGTACAAATTATTGGCATAAAACTTATTTCATTGGCTCTGTTTGTCTGTTGGCGGGGTAATATTTTCCCGCCAGTTTCACCTATCATACCTTTCATAAAATAAACTCTTCTAAAAGAAGGTTAACTCAAATAAATAGGTCATGTGATCTTTTTTTCTCTTTTTTTTTTTTTTTTTCTTGGAAAGATTTAGAAATTGGCGCTTAATTGGATCACTTTGGTATTTTGTCACTGTTAGTATAAGCACGCAATTAATTCGACGAAAGGGATGAATTAAAAACGGAAAGATTTGAACCTTGCAGATAAAGTTTTGGAAGCATTAAATAAGAAAAAGCAAACCCAAGTAACAAAAGATTTTAAAATATCTCAAACGCAAGTCTTCAATATAAACCGTAATGCAGAAATGATGAAGAATGGAGATGCAATGGAAATTTGGATAGAAAAAGGAAACGAAAATCTAATTTTGATATCATTGATCAAAGTGTGCTGGAATGGTTTTCAGCGAAAAGAGCAAAAGGTGCATTAATAAATGGCTCCATGATTATGCAGAAAGCGAACGAACTCTCAAAAAATTTTGAAGAAGATGGAAAGTTTTGTGCATCAAAAGGTTGGCTCAACCGTTGGCAAAAGAGAAAGAATTTGCCTTTCAAAACTGGACATGGAGAATCAGGATCGGTTGATGATTCACAGTGTGATCGATAGTGTGAGAATATTTTGGAACCCATTCTAGAAGAATATAGTCCAAAAGATATATTTAACTGCGATGAAACGGCGCTTTTTTATCGTGCAATGCCATCAGGGACCATCGCTGGGAAAAAAGAGAAGGTTCAAGGATTTAAAATAAATGAAGATCGATTGACGCTCTTGCTTTCTGCAAATCAAACTGGGACAAGAAAAGCTACAACTCTTAGTTTTAGGTAAAAGTAAGCAACCACGATGCCTGAAAAATGTCGAAAGTTATCCAGTGCCATACACGCACTCGCAAAATGCGTGGATGACCATGAAAATATTCAAAAATTGGCTAACGAAGTTAGATGCCGATATGGAAACGAAACAGAAGAAAAGTTTTGTTTTTAGATAATGTCTCCAGTCACAAAGTTGATGATGGAACTATTCGCCTCACAAACGTCAAGCTTCAGTTTCTTCCTGTCAATACGACAAGCAAAATCCAGCCCCTGGACCAAGGAATTATTCGATCATTTAAAAGTCATCATAGGAAACAAGTAATTAAAGAGCTTCTTTGTTTTCTTGATGAAAGCACGGACTCAAAATCTTTCTGTGATATTTACAAGAAATTAGCCTTTTGACCAGGGGTGCCCAGAGAGGGGTTTGGTGACGCAAGGTGCGTCATATAAGTTAGTTTTGGAGGGGAATTTGAGAAAAAGCACATTTTGCAGGGGGGGATTTTTAAATTCTTAATATTTCCATTTTTTACTGCTAAAAATAAATCTTGATTTTTTTTTAACATCATTTTTAAATTTTTTCTTCATTTAATTTCCAGGAATGTTCCTGAGTTTTCTTTCTTTAAATTCTAGGTAAGAGCAATAATAACTCAACTCGCTATCTTTTGAATGTGCAGTAGATTTTAAGTAGAATATATATTTACAATTGACATTCTGTCAATTCTATGTTAAAGTACAAAGTATATGTGGAGGGGGGGGTGTCAATGTTAAAGCATAAAATTTTGGGGGGGGGGGATTTGCGTCATTGAATTTGGGGGAGATAATCCCCACTGCTTTTGACTGCACTGCATTTTGTGAAAAGATCATGGAACGTTGTTACATTAAAAGTTATCGAAAATTGTTTCAAGAAAGCACGATTTGTGAAACGAAAAGACGAATGTACAAATCTTGATATACCGGACGATGACACAGTAATTTAAGATTTTGATGAAGATTTTCGTCATGAGGATTTTGGATTATTTCAGTTTACGGAATCTCAGCTCAATGAGTTCATTGATATAGACGCAGACGAAGAGACGGAACCTGGTAATGCCTTGCCGATATCGAAGGAAAAGGAAAAAGAAGAAAGTGATGACGAGACACCTGAACCTCCACCATCACTCCTTGCCATCAGGCTTTAATGGTAATGCGCCGTCACTTCGAGGCTCGAGGTGGTAATTATGACATTTTATATACATTTGAAAAAGAACTGGATATGTGTTCTGCTAAAACTCTACATAAACAAACCACTTTAAAAGACTTTTTTAAGCTATTGTAAATATCATAAATTAAATTTCAACAAGCTTAAAATTATTAGCCGTATTAAGTGCAATCTAATCTAAACGAAATACATTAATGTACTTACATTAAGTTATTGCGTATTTTTTTTATATATGCATTTGTATTTATTTTAATTTGTATTATGAAGTTTATAACGATCTTATTGCACTTTTATTAATTATAATGTTCATTTCAATTATAATGTAGTTGGTAATTTTATCTTTTTTATTAATCATTAAATATCACACTTATATGTTTCCCGCATAATCAAATACCCCGCTTAATCGAATAATTTTTCTGGAACCGTCAATATTTGTATAAGCGGGGACGACTGTATTAAAAATAGCTTCAGTTAATAATTTATCTGTGAGGGAGCTTGGACCAATTTCTGGAATTTCAAAATAAGTACATATAAGTGCATAGAAGACTTAACGTTTCAAGAAATAATGTTTACAGGAGAATAAAGCAAAACCTTGCTTAAACCAGAGACATAAAGATGCATGTCTAAAAGGGGCTAGAAAGCAAATGTCATTCTGTCATCTTTAGTGATGAAAAGAAATGGAATTTAGATGGCCTTGGTGGTTATAAATTTTACTGTCCTGACGTAAGAAAAGAACTTAAGAACTATTTCAGCAGGCAACAAGGCGGAAGATCCGTAAAGACCTAGGGAGGGCATTCTTTCACCGGCCAAACATTTCTAGAATTTACAGATAGAAAAATGAAATCAGAGGATTATCATCATATTTTAAGTATTAATTTACTGCCAATTATAGATTTGTTAACAGGACTGGACTGTGTTTTACAACAAAAGGGGGCATCCACCCATACTTCTATATCAACGAAAACATGGTTTAGGCAAAACAATATGACAGTATTATACTGACCAGAACTTAGTCCAGATTTGAATCCTATGGAGAACATATGGGGATCTTATCTCGTAAAATATATGAAAATAGAAAGCAATATACATGAGTAAATGACTTAAAAACTGCAACTGACAAAGCGTGATATAAAATACCTCAAAGTAGTATGAAATCCTCTTCTGTAAAGTAATATTTAGATAATTCTATGGAACAACATGTATTCAATTTTATGAAGTATTGTGACAATAAAATTCAGTATTGAAAGTAAGTTTTTAGTTACTTTTATAAATGTAAAACCAAAATTACAGGTGTACTTTTGGGACAGCATATTGTTCTGCAATTTAATGTACATTTTATAATTTCAAACGTTTTATCATAATTTATATGTGTTATCAGCAAAAGTGCTTTTTTATTATCTATCTCACAAATTTTAATTGTACCTTTTTACTTTTTATATTAATGCAAATTTTATTGATTGTCTAAACTTTTGGGACAGGGTGTTGAGGTTATATTGTAAGTGCTATCAATATTCATGTAAATATTTTCATATTCAACAAATATGATAAATTATCAACATGAATCTAAAATACAGATATTGCTTTCTGAAATTTCTAATGATAAAGAACTCTTTTTGTAATAATGAGTAATGGGCTTGAATAAAATTGCTTAATATTTTCATCCGTGGATGTATTATATTTTCGTAAATTTAATTTTTTTACAGCACATGTAAAAGATAAAATCTGTATTTGTGCTTTATTTAATGATATTTCCTTTTTAGCAATAGGCTAAGCTTTTCAAAATATAAATAAATATCTATATAGTATCGCTAAAATCTATTTTGGCAATATTATATTCGATATTTGATCTTATTTTGTTTAATGTAAAAATATATTCCTTGTCATCGAGAACAATATGATTATAGTTATTTCAATCCCGAAAGGAAAATAATACCTTTTCTTATCAAGATTAATGCCAGTATATTTATTATTCTTTCTATAAAAAACAGTTTAAAATATCATTTTTAAATTCACGTGATTATTATACATATCTCTTTCTTGAATGCTACACTGTAAAGAACTGTAAATACGTTTTCGGCTGGTATTCATATAAAAGCTACATCTAAAGTTACAATAGATAGAAGTAAGTTTTATTATTTAATTTTGTTTTTATTATTTACTCTTGCTTTTGAAGTTGGATAGTTACACTTATAACTCTTAGTTAAGCCCGAAACTTTTTTCATTCTTTTTTATGATTGATATCAGAATCATATAGTTAAGCGTATGAAAAATGCAAAGCAAGTTTATTTATGATTTCGTTTTATTGAATTTGCAACTAAAAGAAATAATTAAACATTGTTTTGAAAACAAGAAATTACTATACATTATTGTATTACTATAGTATTATAGTATTATTGTAGTATTATAGTATTATAATAATATGTAGTATTATTTTACATTATACTATAGTTATACTTATTTATATTTTCCGTTATAAAAATTTTATATCATTTAAGAAAAATCCTTTTCTGAATTTAGTTATTAAGTATGGTATAAAACTTTATTTCCGATTATTTGCTTTAATTTTGTATCCTATATTTTAATGTTCTTATTGCTTGGTGCTTGTAATGAAAACTGTTTCTTAATATAAACGTACGTAATAGTTGCATCTCTGCGTTTTATCATTGTATTGTATTCCATTCTATTTTTTCCTTTTATAATTTTAGATGGATGTATTAATATATACATACAGGGTGTCCAGCAAATAATACCCTGATTTCAAAATTAAATTTCTCAAAAACAAAGATCGATGCGGTAAACGGTTTTTTCATTAGGTAAGCTGTAAAAATCTTATACAGAAATTTCAGACAGGGAATATTTTGAAAAAAATGCGTTCTGATTGCATGGAATGCTTTGATTTGACATTTTTCTTGCTTTAGATTGCCTACAGAGAAATAATTTTTCAGCTTACAGTGCAATATTTTAAAGATTTTTCGAAGTAAATTTTTAGAATTTTGAAATTTCAAAAACTTAATTTAAAAAACTATGAAATATGGCACTTTAAGCCGAAAAACACATTTTCTGGCAGCAATCTAAAGCAAGAAAAATGTCAAATCAAAGCATTCTAAGCAATCAGAACACATTCTTTTCAAAATATTTACCGTTCAAAACTTTTGTATAAGATTTTTACAGCTTACCTAATGAAAAAACCCCATTATTTCTTGTCTTTAAATTATTAAATGGTGAGAATTTTTAAAGAAAAAAAAAACTTGAAACAAGCCATTTTTGATTTTTTTTACATTAGTTTTGTTTCGGCAAATTTGAAAAAATATTTACTTTTGAAAATATGATTTTTTTTTAAGTTATATTACTTTTTCAATAAATATTTTAAAAATTAATATTAAAAAACAAAAACCCTGGAACAAAACTAAAATCAGATTTTCATCTTTAATTAAATGGAAAGAAACTGAAATCCGATAAATAATGTTAAGAGTTATTACGATTTTTAACTATTCCAATTTTAATTAAACCTGTACTAACCATATGAAATTTTTATAAATTGTATGAGAAATTTTAGAATGTGATTTTCTAAGCAAACTAGGCTAACCATCCCAAAAAAAGAAAAAAAATCAAATTTCGAACTCAAAAAATAGATTTTTGCGCGTTTCCTAGACTGTTAAAGTAACATTGTTTTTTGAATTGCACACATTTCAATTTGTGTCTAATCCCTTAAAACCTGATGAATTTTTTAAATGGCTGTAACTTAGAGAGTTTTAAAGATATGAAGATGCAACTTTTTGTGTCTTATTCAGGACTGAATAAAGAAAATTTTTCTAACTGGAACTTTTATCCTACGGGGGCCGTATAAAAATTTATTTTCGTATTTTTTCAACTAGACCTCCCCATGGAGTCGCAATTTATCTTATCAAAAATTTCACCCTTTTTTTATGAATTTTTACAACTGGAAGTATGGGTCTAAGAACAATATTTAAGGAGATAACCTATTGTTTCGATATTTATGACTCATCCTGTATATATATATATATATACGATTCTCTGAAAAAAGATGGCATAAAATTCCTGTTTTTGCCATTACTTAATTACATTTTCTTTTATAAATACTTATAATTATTGAATGAGTAGAAGAAGCTCTATTTTATAAATAGATATTTTCATGAAACAACAATATCAATTTAATTATTGTGTTATTACAGTTGCAACACCAAACATTTCGTGGTTCAATCCCGAGAAAAAAAAATGTTATAATCTTTTATGAAAAATAATTACCGAAATATTTATTCTTCTTTTTGAACCAAAACTACCTAAGACATCATTATTAAATGCACTTGCTTATTATACATTAATTATTTTATAAAAACCACATGGCAAAAAAAAAAAAAAAAAAAAAAAAAAAAATTATCCTGGTGCCCATGCAAAATTGCCATAAAAAATAAAGTTTGATACGCAGTTTTACTTTTTATAATATTACTTTTCAAATTCACTGATTATATGTTTAGTCTTTGCCGTTAACCTAGTTTATGATTAATTTTTGAATCATCTAGTTAACCTGTAAAAAAATTCTTTTTTATTTGACATATTTTGCATATTTAATCAACGAGAAATAACTATATGTCGAATATTTGATTTAAAAAATTTCACACGTATTCTTTTAATCGTATTTATTTTATTTCTCCTTAATTGTACTTATTGTCAAATTTTTATATCATTTTTTTAAAAATTCTGTAAATATAAGATAATTTCTAATACTGAGACAAAGCTTTAATCTCGCCTGTTAGATTTAATTAATTAAACGTTTATTTGAAAAGAATTTTTCATTAGTTAATATTTTTATCCCATAATTTTACATCGTTTCTTCTGTTGTATTTAATGATTATTCTTCCGAAATTTTTTACATAAGACTTAAGATAATAGATTACTAGTAGATTCCCTGTAATTTCACAGAAGATTCTTCAATGGTAATATAATGGACAGTGTAAACTAAAATAGTGAGTAAATCAGCAAAATACAACTTTAAACACACAATAATTAAAAATTCTGAACATACGTATACGTTTCGCGAGTACCAGAACTCGCTTCCTTAGTGTTAAACCGGAAAAATGAAAAAAAAAATTTCCCAATTGCCAGCTAGGCGGAAACACAAATGATAGTAAACATAGAACCAAAAAAAAAAAAGCCCCAACCTTCAGGAACCGACAGAATCAAACCAGAAAGTTCAGATGTACGGCACGCTAGATAAATCATTAACCAAAGAGTTTTTTTTTTTTTTTTTAATTTATTGACATGGAGTGCTTCAAAAAAGTTTAAATCTAGCGGATTAGTTCATTTTTGGATAATCGTGGCTGAAGTAAAATTGAAATTATGACACTCCTCCCAACAATGAGAAGCAACACTGAGTTTTAACACCGAGGAAGCGAGTCCCTGTACTCGCGAAATGTATACATATGTTCATAATTTGTAATTATTGTGTGTTTAAACGTTGTACTTTAATGATTTAGTTTTCCACACAAGGTTTTTGTTGATTAAAACAGTGAGTTTAGTAATGGTGTGATGAATTGTTATCATTCAGAAAGAAAAGAAACTATACAAGAATTAATCTTGATAACGGCAAGTAATATATTATTTTTGGGAGTAAAACAGCAAATTTTTGGTGCTAACATTGCAACAGATATTATATATATATAATGAGACATATTTTCCTTTACAAAGGTGAGAAAAACCGAGGTACAGTTAATGCGGAAATGCGGACGAGTAAATGCGGAAATATTCGACTCTTTAAATTCACATCGATAAAAATATAAAAGGGACTTTATTTTTTATTTGTTTACTTTGAAATTTATGAAAAACTGGATTTTCTTTTTTGAGATGCGTTCGTAATTATGAAAATACGTAGCACCTATAATCGTCATTCAGTTCACCCGTCCTTTTGTGTGTTCGCCCCTCTGTCTGTCCGTGTTTTTTCCCTTGTAAATAAAAAAATAAATCTAGGGTAGATGTGCCAGTAATGGACTATCTTCCAGTAATGGGCCATCTCGCAGTTTTTGGTTTATAAAAAAATAATAAATAACAGTTAAACTTTTATTATTTTTTTTATGAACTCCAGCTTGCATGCTTTATAAGCTGGAGTAATTTTTTACACTTTTCGTCAAAACAATTAGGAAGCAGAAAATAAAGTTTCACAGTTTTTCTGTTTTTCACTGAAAATCTTAATGAACATGCTAAGAGCTGACTTTAATTACTTAGTTTATGTATTTTTTATTTTTCCGTAAAAATTGAATATTTTCGTTTGGTTAGCAATATAAAACATTGAATTTAATATATTAATGGCCATTTGCAAAATTTTATTTCTTTTTAAAATTTTAGGAGGGGTGGTCCTTTACTGTATTGCTTATTTCGTGATTTTCCAGTAATGGACCACCCAAGTGATCAATACAAAAAGTGTAATTTCAGTAGAGATAAAATATTTTGATTTAACTGAAAAGCTAAATAATCAAATTTAATACTTAAATTTTACCTCTTAGAAATTAATAGAGACAATTTCTTTATAAATAGTTGTTTTTAAAAAGTCATCTAAAATTGGTACAAAAACAAGCAGAACATTTGACAAAATCTAGATGTGCCGTTACAAAAGAAGTTGTTTTAAGTTGGTTTAGAAATGTAAAATCATATTTGGAAAAATATATTATTAATATTTTCTTCCGAATTCTAAAGCATACAGAGAGAATTTTCAATGGAGTTAAAACTGGGTTTCTTTTATGCTCTTAAAACAGGAAAAATTTTGGGGCCAAAATCAGTTAAAGATGTGTATTATGTAGTACCAAATAACGAAAGAGAACAAATCACTGTTATGGGATGTTTTTCAGCAAATAATGAGATTGTTCGATAGGTGATAATATATCTATATAAACATCTCTGAAGGGAAATTGTGGAATCAATCTGTGCCAAATTCATAAACTATATGATTATCTGAAAATGGTAGGATAGTGCAAGAACTTTTATCATTTTAAATGCATTCTAAAATTCCATATTGAATAGTATGGACTATCGGAAAGGGATGTTAAAATTGAAGATTTGTTATTTATATTTCATATTTGCACAGCACATCATTTAGTAGATAATGACATGAGTGAAGATTGGATACTTTTTTTAATGCTTTATTTTATCTAAACTTGATTTTCTGTAAAACATTGTCTTTATCTTATAAATCCTTTAAATTTAAATATTTTGTTTTATATCTTTACAATATAAATCCTTTAATGTAATAAACAGTTAATAATATCATTAATATTTTGTTTTATATCCACATTATAAATCCTGAATTGATATAATCCTGAATTGATATAATAAATTCATAACTTAAATTTAAATATTTTGTTTTATGTTTTTTCATTATAAATCCTTTTATGTAATGAATTTCTAAGTTAAGTTTTAATATTTTGTTTTATTAGTATGCTTTTGTTAAGTTCTGGAGCAAAATTCAATTGAAAAAACAATTATCTGTTACTTTTTGTAGGATGGCCCATTACTGGAACATAGGCGGTCCATTACTGGAACATAGGTGGTCCATTACTGGGCTTTTTGGTGTTTAAACATATTTCTATTATTTAAAATTAAATTTTTATTTCTATTGGGAGATGTAACTATGGGATTAGTTAAATAATGTTGAAAGATTAATATAATATGAAAAAAAATGAATACAATAATTATAAGTATTAATAAAAAATTATTTTTTAGAAAAATTCCTTAAGGGGGTCCATTACTGGTACATCTACCCTAGTTCAAACACGTGACATTTAGTCTCATTTAAAAAGCAATTTTCAAGAAAATTCTGATAAAAAACAATTTCCTGTTCCGAAAATTACAGAACCATTACGAATCCTGAAAAGATCATCATATAGTTCTACCTATCGTCTATTTTGCAAAGACTTTATGATCAGAATAAAATCGTTTGGATAGAGTCTACTAACTCTGATACTTTGATCTTATAAAAATTACACCTATAAAAATTTCCTTTCATTATTTTTGTTAAATTTTATCTGTAGGGAAATCCCTCGAAATTTCATTTTGTTTTGTTTATTTCTCGTGAGATAATAATAATAATAATAAAATACTTTAAAAATGCATTTAAGTAATGCCAGAGCAGTGGCATTTTGGTCACAGATGTGATGTGACCAAAGTGAGTCACAGTGACGTCACTGTGAACATGCATGCTATTAGGGTTATCAGTATGCAATTTTCACATTAATAATAAATTTCGATTCAATTTAACGTTTAAAAAAGGCATTGTATTACCTATACTCTATATCTCTTTGATACATTTTTTATGTGTATATCTAGAATTTAAATGTTTTATGCGGTATGTGGTGAAAAAAAGGTATAGTGTAATGTTTTAAGATGGACCTTCGTTTTATGGGCAGTGCAAATATCATACAAAAGCAAAGTACGCGTATTTTGCTTCGAATCATTATCACCAAATTCTTTCAAACATTTACCAATTATTTCCACCAGTCATCCATGTCTTTTGATTTTTCCGGTATTCTAAAGATCTAACTTTCGGTATTCCGGTATTCAACTTTTTTGAAACAGCGAGGATTCTTAAATTTTCAGAAAACCAAAATTTTTTCTGTGTGTAAAGTAACAAATTAAGCGAGCGATTAAGCCGGTCCATAATTTGTTATCACATGAAACTCTTCAGATCTGAGGTTCACAAATGTTAACGTCTAATCTTTTCTTCAAAAAATTAAATTATTTGATTTTTAAACGTTCACTTACATACAGTTGAACGTTTTTGGTTCTAGAACAAAAACAATAAATGACGGCACTGATGCTGATTCTCGAATAAAATATACTTTATTTTCATCCAAGTTTACAAAATGCCTCCAATTAAGTATGACTGAAGAAATAAGAAAGTTGCTTACTTGTTTAATTTTTGTATTAAAAACAAGATCGTAAAGTCATGCGCCTCGCATAAATTACGAAACCAACACATAAGAATACTATAATAAAACTTCACAATTTAATAAGCTAAATAAACAGTTTTTGAAAGCCACTACACTTTTGAAAACTCAATATCAGCAGTTACAATCAAGTCAGACTATTATCTGACTTTTTTATGCAACCTAGCAAATTATCCATTTATTTACCATATAATACGTAGTAAACTAAATTTCAGTTCAGTTAAAAAATGCATCGAATAGTTGAAAATAGCAATCCATCAATTTTCAACATAAAACAAAAACATACTTTAGGTATAATGTGTAGTACTGTATACGATAATTAGAATTTATACATACTAAGTAATATATAAAATACATTAAATATTTAAACACACACCACAACGGAAGACTCACTTCTAATAATTATTGTTCATAGATAGTATATTGTAACCGAATTATTTTGTGAGCCTTTATACATAAATGATAAATGCTATATATGCCATATTCTATAGTAAACATTAGGCAATGCAACTCAGAGATAGGTATCAACTTTAATATGATTGAAATAGTGTAATATGAATAAAATACACCGCAAACGATTTTCCCCAAAGATTCGGAACGGCTCCATCTGTCACACATAATGTAATGTTGCTTGTACAAAAGAAAAGAATGTGTACATACAATGTATTTAAACATCAGGCCTGAAAAAGGTATAATGTAAAATATCTAATAAATTAAAAATGTATAAATTATGTAAAATTGCAATAAATTATAAGCTTTCAAAATTTAAAAAATGAGTTAATTTTTCTTGATATGTTTATTTTTCATTATGTCTTTTCGATCTCTAAACAAGCATGTATTGGATGCTGAATTATCCTAACTATCATATAATAATGGAGGAACATAAACGCTAACTAAGATTTATGTCACTTTAGAAAAGTGCATAGTCATGTTTACATTAAAAAAAATCTTGTTTTTGTCATCTCCACTCTTTTCAAATTGCTTTATATGAAAAAAGGAAACCACATATCATATTCTTCAATCTATCAACAACTTCGCTGAGATTTTACGATCGAAATAAAGTCTTAACGATAGGATATAAACTGCCATGTTTTCATCGTAACGAAAATTCCGCCATAAAAGATTCATTTTATTGCTTTTTCTATATGTCAACATTGAGAATCATTTCAGACGTTAATTTATTTGACTGGTTTTTGTTTAATAATTAAAAAAAAATTAATAATTTTTAAAAAAGTTTGTTGAATAATTTAAAAAGTTTTAATGGCAACAAGTTAATTAAATGATATATAACTGGAATAATAAATAAAATTATTAGTTTTAAAATTCGCTCTCACAGTGTAATTTCGCGACAGAAGCATTTTCAATGCAATACCATGTGGAGGAACAGGGAAATAATTTTACAGTTTATTTTGTGATTCTTTAACACTTTCCAACAAAGTTGTAAAGTGCTTATGCATTTGCTTTATCTGTCCATCTGGCCGTCTGTCCAAGATCTATCTCCTGTAAATGTACTCGGATTTTCATGCAATTGTTAAAATTTATTTAGGGTAATCAAAACAGGTTTGATATTCCATATGAAGTATGAACGATTAATGGTTAATTTAAATGGGCACTCAAAAGAATCCGATAATATTATTGTATATGAGAAAAAATGGTTTGGAGAGTATTTTAATGACATTACGCTATTTTAAATGCATCGAAACTGATATAAATCACTGAATTTCACTACTGTAACGTTAAAACAGAGCATTCATAGAATTTGTTATTAATTTACAGGGACACAGAAAAAAAATCGGTTACAGTACCCTCTTTGCGTAATAATTTCTGGAGAGAATATTTTAAAATTCGGGATGTATTTTTTAATTTAATTAGCTTTTTACATATTACTCTTTATATATAAATACTATACCTCATATACCAGGCTGCAGAAAAGTATTCGCATACCATTCTCCTTATGAGAGGAAAGTGCTGAAGGGGAATTTTAACTTAAATATATTTATCTTTTGGATCAACTAAATTTTAGAATGCATGTTGTTAATAGATACAAATATCTATATCATATATAGTGCTACTAAAAAATGTGAATAACTTTCCTGTTGTAGAAGGGAACAGCGGAAATTCCGTTTTGAAATGTGTTATACATTTCCATATAGTGAAATGGGACGTAATATTTCAATTAATTAAATGTTGCAATTGTGTTACATTATTCTGAATGTGTTGGAAAATGCTTCATAATCTATGCTTGATGGATAATTTTTTCTTTCTTGTTTATATGTAACTAAAATACATTTAGAAATCATGGATGAGAACAAATAACATATAAATGTGAGATTGTGTTTTATATTCAATATCTTTCATATCTTTTTCGCATGAATATATTTATTGAGTCGAGCCCAGGTATTATAAACTCAACAAGGCTTTGAGAAACATTCGATATATCCTATATTGATAATAGTGGACACACACACAAAAAAATAGAGAAATAATAGTAAGAGACTTCCTTTTTTTCCTAAAGAGTTTAATTCATTTGTTTATAAACATTTATTAAAACTTTAGAGAAAAATCAGTAACTTTTGTTTTTCATTGAACGACTGAATTAAAAACTAATTTACAATTTTTTTCATCCACTTATAAACGATATTTGCAGTCATTATTCTGCCTTTCGAAAGATACTTCTAAGTTTTCCTCTCTGCAGCAAATTTTGATAACACTGATTCTTTTTCTTTTCCAATTCCATGTCATCATCTTCGGTTTCACCAGATTAAGGTAGATTTAGAAATTCATTAATGATGTTTTCATCTATTCTTTATCTTGTACTTCCACATTGCTATCACTAATAATGTAATAAAACAGTTTAATATTGATTTGTTACATTTCTATTTTCATACAGCCTATCCCACACTGTTAAAAATTTCTGTAAAAACACACAAAAAAGAGAGATCTAGGTTAAATGCATTTGATTGAGTTTCACGATCATCATTTTACATAAATTTCCCTTATCTGATATCTAATTTCCTGGAGTGATATACATGTCTTTATTTAAAAATACTTTTTGTTTGTTAAAACTACATACTTCAAACAACTAACATATTCAACAACTTCAAAATACATACTATTAAAACTCTTCCGCACTTGTATTAAACAATTTAAAGAAGAAAATTTAGTTAAAAAATTATCTTTTTTAAAAATTAGAATGATTTAAAAAGGGAAAAATCATCTTCTCGATGTTATTGCGATATTTATCGACAAACACTTTGCAGTTCAATCATCACTTTGCTTACTGAATCATAAAAGACAAACTTAAACACAACAACTTAACATTTTCTGTAGTTAAGACCTATTCTCAAGACGTCTCGGATTCAAATCTCAGGAGACGGCTAGGAGCAAGTTGTAAAAAAATTAAATGATACAGCAATTCTAATTTACACAAAAAATTCAAAATCTTTAAGATGATTGCGTGATTCGTTAATTTACAAACTAAATTAAATTATTATGATTTAAAATAAATTACAGTTTTGTGTATTTTCAACGATGTTGTTTTACAGAGTCTATTCTAAATTTACCAAATAACTTCTTTGTTATTTAGTAGAATCTCGGTTTTTGTAATCTCTGTCATTTTACATAAGACTTAAGATAATGGATTATCCGTAGACTTTGTAATTTCACAGGAAAAATTTTAACTGTGCAAAGAAAACTGCCTTCAGGATCAATTTCCGAAGAGAAATATAAAATTTTATGCTTGTTCATTGAAAATCCTGTGCAATTCCAACAATTTTGAAAAAAAAAATATTTAAAAGAGCGGCGCACTTCTTCTAATACCCGTAAAGCATGGTGACGTCACTGCAACGTCGTTGTGAAGTCACATTGTGACTTTGTGACCATCGATTGTCGATGTGACGTCACGTGACATCGATGTGAAGTCACAGTGACTAAAATGCGAACTCGTTATGGCCGTTGTAGAGCTCTTTTGTGACGTTTCACAAAGTGGTCCTAATGTGACAAATTTGTGAAAAATGTGTCATTTGTGACTAATTTGAGATTAACATTGTGACGAAACTGTGACAAAAGCGATGATATTTAAATTGCCAGAAACATGTTTCTTAAAGTAAATAACATGTTTTGAAGGATATATATAAATTTCTAAAGATTTTTAAGAAAGTCACATCTCAGTCACAATCTGACGTTACTGAGAAGTGGCATTTTGGTCACAGATGTGATGTGACCAAAGTGAGTCACAGTGACGTCACTGTGAACATGCATGCTATTAGGGTTATCAATATGCAATTTTCACATTAATAATAAATTTCGATTCAATTTAACGTTTAAAAAAGGCATTGTATTACCTATACTCTATATCTCTTTGATACATTTTTTATGTGTATATCTAGAATTTAAATGTTTTATGCGGTATGTGGTGAAAAAAAGGTATAGTGTAATGTTTTAAGATGGACCTTCGTTTTATGGGCAGTGCAAATATCATACAAAAGCAAAGTACGCGTATTTTGCTTCGAATCATTATCACCAAATTCTTTCAAACATTTACCAATTATTTCCTCCAGTCATCCATGTCTTTTGATTTTTTTCGGTATTCTAAAGATCTATCTTTCGGTATTCCGGTATTCAACTTTTTTGAAACAGCGAGGATTCTTAAATTTTCAGAAAACCAAAATTTTTTCTGTTGTTTATTCCACCCACTTTGTAGCAAAATAACGCGATTAATGTGACTTTGTAATGTTTTCAACAGTACAGGTTTCAGTGTTGTGGCAATTCATTGCCTTCAAAATATAATTCTTTTCTAAATTCTTAACAAATGGCATTGTTTCCTTTTTAGGTTCATTAAGAAAGTTCATTAAGTTTCCTTAACAAACGTTTATTAATTAGCAAAACTCTTACCGACATGAACTATTAAAAAAGTTGGTTTTGATATCATCGTATGTTGAATAACGAAACCGTTTTCTATCGTACGCCATAGGTTATTTTGATACATTTTTTAAAATTTATTTCGCTTAAAAATTGTGAATAGAGAATTAGCTGAATTTATTTGAGATTTGATTCCTTTCCAAATGAATATCAGAAATCAGTCTCGTCATTTCGATTTTTATCTCTATTGACAGCAATTTCTGTTTTCGCCTGCTATAGTTCAAAACGTTTTTAAAAAGCTAATTTCTAAATCCTTGTATCATTAAATAACCAAACTTCTTAGCGCCTGCCATCTTAACACGTATAAATACAAGGTCAAAACGAGTTTCGACAATAGTTTAATTCTCAAATGCGAAATTCTCGACAAATTCGTCTTACTCCGCATTCCTAAAAAAGTGATCTGTCCCTACATTTTTCAAGCCTTAATTTTACTGATATCACAGTTTGTCCAGATGACAAACTTTTCCTTCCTGAAATATTTGTTTTTCCAAAATCATACTTTTATTTAACGCAGGTATTAAAATAGTAAAGTTATAGTTTGGTACTCGAGCCTAAAAACATCCGATAATAATGCTTTCAGTTGTTTGTTGTAAATGATCTTTTGAACATTATTAAAATGTTGGAGATAAAATGGTAAATAAGAAACAGCATTAATCGATACTTTCTTTAAATATCTCGGGAAAGTTTGCATAATCATTTATTTTAAATATTTGAACAATAGTATAATAATTCATTTTTAATTGACATTTTTCTATGCTAACGTACTTAATTAGTGTGGACCTTAGACTAGATGGGATCACAATTTCATCCATTTTGACATTAGTAGTTATAAGTGGATTAGAAAGTGAACTACTCCATAATAGTTTTCAAACCATTTATTGTATAAAACATAATATTTACATTCTATCAATGTAATCACCAGCTGTAGTTACAAATCAAAGTAATACTTCTGGTAGAAATAGCGCATATGGAGGATGGTGTCTTTTTTTAGAAACTCTGTCCTCCCAGACGTTTGAAGAATAGATTAGTTCACGTACTCATATTTTGAAATCTATGAGAATTGGAGAGCACTACCAATGGATAACTATGGATATATAATTTTGGATCTCCTTGACAACAAGAAAAAGCATTAAAATGCTGCACATCAAGACATCTAAGGAACTACTAGTCAGATATTGTAATTCCCACTCAATATTAATAGATTTAATAAAGATTTTTATGAACAGAAAATAGTTTTTGCATTAGTAGTTGGAATAATATTAATATAATATGCGTTTTAGAATGTAAGAAATTTAAAGAGAAATAATAAGTAAGGTATTATTCAAAGACAGGGATATGGTGAATATGCGGGAAAATAATAAAGATTTTGAATATTTTTTTAATTATATATATATATATATATATATATATATATATATATATATATATATATAATATTAAAATGTTTTCGGCTTAATCCTAAGTTAATGACTTCCAAATTATTTTAACATTGAACTTTTCCCTTTCTTTTTATAATATTTTAACATGTTAATTTTAATTCCATACCTTTAACAAACCCTTTTTATTTTATATTATTCTAAAAAACATTAATCTTTCAAAACAATTCTTTTCTTAAAAAGAAAATCCCATTACTTAATTAATTCTGTATCTGTTGTGTAATATCTATTTATTTTTTCTCTGAAATTGTTTGATTATCCAGAATTCCCATTTAGTGGTTTTTGTTTAGTTGCAGATCCCAGTTGACTATACGCGAACGTGAAAGAGAGCTGTTTTATGTTTGCGTCGGCGGATTAAATTTCTTTGGTTAAACTGTTGGTTAATTCTCAAAATTTAATTGGAAAATTAGGAATTTGTCGTAAAATTCACTTCTCCCGCGCAATGAGGCTATATAAGACCGATTACTTTGGCTTCAAAAAAGTCTTTTTATTATTATTATTATTATTTGTGCCTGCATTTTCAGTCTGTTACTTGGAGGAAAAATAAGTTTTTATTACGTTTTTTATAATCATTTCCTTTTTTATGTGTTTTATACTTATTAATCATTGACATGTAGTCGCAACCGTAACATAAGTGAATTCGTTCGTTGGCATTTTGAATGTCAAAAAAGATTTTTAATGAAAATTCGATGTTTCAATCGTGTCATGAGAAAATCCTCCAAAATTTCACTCCATGTTTTGCCAACACATGCCACGCTGACAGCCAAAAATCCTCCCGAATTTCATACCGCGTGTTATTACTGAGTGATGTGTGTACTGTGATGGAATAATACGTTACACATATATATATATATTTATATACAATACATATATATATAAACCAATACAAGTTATCAAAAACAAATGTGAATATATAAATTATACAGGAATTTGTTCAAATTAAAAATGATGCATAAACTATAATAAAATTGTTTGAAAGATATTTTTATTACAAAAGCAACATGAAATTGAAAATACAATAACCATTAGAAAAATGATTATATATATAATGATTTTTCATAAATAAGCATTTTGACATATACTTACAGGAAACATGCGTATTTTAACTCAGAATATAAATCGAAAAAATAAATTCATTTCAATGTATAGCCATAAATTTTAATGTGATTATAAAAATATCTCCAAAAATTTTGGAAAAAGGATTCTTTTTTTTTCTATAAAAACCATAAACGAGTATATTCAAATGTACGAAACAGAGAAGATTTAAAACAAATATTTGCAAGTTCTCAATATCTCAAGGATCCTAAACATACGAAGTTTTTCTTTGCCGCTTCTTTTAGTGTTAGTAAAATAAATAATTTTTTGTTTTACTTGAAATATTATAAAACATGGCAAAAATTGTTTTTCGCCATAAAATACTTTGGCAGAAATTTTATCTTTTTGACTTTTAAAAACTTGTATTGCGTAACATTAACGATTTTTCATTTCAGAGCTATGTATATTTATGATTATTGCATGAAAAGAAATACTACAATTGGTGGCATAAAAGTATTCATAAATTTAAATATTTACTATATGTCGAAATTTAAATTAAACAAACAGAAAACAAAATCATGCATTAAGCATGAACTATGAAACATTTTCCAATATATTCAGAATACTATAATAAAAATAAAACTCACGGGTTAATAAGGTGTAAAATGTTGTCAAAATAAACAACTTGAAAACTCAATTTTATCAATTATTATCGAAAGATGAAACAAAATCTAAAATTTGAACAACCCTGTATATGAACAACAGATTTATTATATACTACATAACTTTCTAAAATTTATTTCAATTTGAAAACGTATATCACAATTGAAAATTCCCCTTTAGCAATTTCAATCAATAAACGAAAATATGCTTCAGATAGTACTATTCTGTATATGATGAGTTGAATTTATACACACTAAGAAATATGCAAATAAAATTTTAAAGTAGGCACGACATCAGAAAACTACTAGTAATTATTGTTTATAGAGACTACTGTAACCGAAATATTTTGTGTGTCCCTGTATACTAATTATGATTGTTATGCACCTCATAATCTATAACAAATATCAGACAGTTCAACTCATGGGATATATATATCAATTCCAATACGTAAAACAAGCAAGAAAAATCATGCGTTAAGCATAGATTAGAAACACTTCCCAACGCGTCATTAAATCTTTAACTAAACTTCATTATTTAGGTAAATAAGGATATAAAGCTAAATATGTATTCCAGTACTATTGAACAGTCCTGTATTTGATTTGTCAGCTTTAATATACATACTATATAATGGGAAAATTTAGTTTAGTAAAAGATGTCTAGTAGCTTGAAATTTCTCTTTCAGCGATTTATACTAACATATGAAAACATACTTAAATACTTTGTTCAACCTTGTAGTTTGCCTGGTACCTTTATTATACTTCAGTCTTAAGATAAAATTTTTTAAACTAAAACACTCTTAAAACAACTGAAATCACTTTCTTATAAATTATCATTCATAGGCTCCATGTACCCAATTCTTTATGTGGCCCTGTATATCATTTTATCTATATTATGCAAACATTTCTTAGTAAATTTAATGCAGTTCAGCGTAAACATGCATAATTCATTTAAGAATCAGCTTTTAGTAATTTATGCTCATATTCAGTAACGTTGATGAGCTCTTTTGGATAACCCTGTATATTAACTATAGCATTCATACACACCATATAATATGTATAAATTTATTGAAACTTATACGCGCATATAATAATCAAAATTCATTTCATCTATCCATCAACTATCATCGGATACATATACAGTACTTCGGAAAGAATGTACTATTCGGAATCTTTTGTGTGTCCCTGTAAATACTATGTACTTTACATTAGGGAAGGGAGTTTCGTATATTTTATACTAAGCCTCATTGACATACATCAATTTTATTATACATGAAACAGCTTAATATGTTTAAAATTAGTCACACACAATTCCCCCTTTTACCATTATCTAATGGAATTCTTTTGTGTGGCCCTGTAAATAAATAATAGCTACATTTTCACCTTATATTTTATAGAATGCATATTTTGACAGGGTATAACATCGCAAAAATTCCTTTGAAAAGATTTTCCCCATAGGCCGTAATGTAATGGAAAACTTTTGATTCGCCTTGTAGATAAACTAATCATGGTAGAAACTTCATTTTCAATAAGATTTGTGCTAGGGTAAACGCCAATAAAGTCCTAAAATTTCAAGGCAATCCCAGTATATTTACGTGAGTTAGAGCACGGCCAGACGGCCATATGGACAGACGGCCAGACAAACCGAATCCATAAGCACTTTTCAACTTTGTTGGAAAGTGCTAATGAATAAAATATACTGCAAAAGATTTTACTCCGCAGACCGCATTGGAATTGAATTATTTTGAGTAGGCCTGTAAATGAACGATGAATACAAGCATCTAGAAGTGCATTTCCAGAAAAATACATAAATTTCAATATGTTCGAAATTGTGAAACTTTATTAAAAACGAATGAAAACGATCTCCTCTCATAGGCCGTAATGTAATGGTATTCTTGTGAAGGGTCTGTGAAAAAATAAAAGCTGCTATATGCTTCATTCTTAAAACCAAACGTGCCTTAATAAATAACAGTAACCTACATCAATTCCATGGCGATCCGACTACGTTTACGCGAGTTAGAGTACGGACCGACGGCAAACGGCAGATAGGCAAACCGAAGTCGTAAACATTTTTTAACAAGTTGGAAAGTGTTAAAAAGTAGTTAATGTAAAAAACTGATTAAAAAATAAAGAATAATAAAATAACATCAATGAACGAAACTATAGATGTAGTTAAAAACCAAACTAACATAAGTGCTATAGTATTTTTTATCGTATTCTTAAAGTCAAGGTTTTGTTGTATAACAGCAATATTGATTATATATGTATGTAACTTATTCAAAATTTGAATAAGCATTAAACAATTTAATTTTTAAATTAAAATACAAAGCTTTTGAACGCAGCTCATAAAAATTAAAATAACATAAATAGATTGTATTAATTATCAACTTAATTAAGGAGAAAGTTTATATTTTCAACAATTTTGAGTATTTTTAAAAATATGGTTCAAATAGTGAACTCACTGCATTTCAATGTTAAAAAACGCGTACATAAAAAATTAACTGCATATTTAATTATATTTTTTTAAGTTTAAAAAATTGGAATGTTTTGAAAAGCCCTACTAGTTTTTTAATTATTAATATTTTTGACCAATTTATTTAGGGCTTTTCAAATTTATATTACACAAGACTGCGCATGGATTTTTAGATGCATCTAATGTTACTTTTAATATATATATATATATATATATATATATATATATATTACTTATACATGTAGTATAAAAAAGATGAAATATAACACTATTCATACACTTTCTTTTTTAAATAATAACATAAAATTAGAAGATGAATTTATACGCAGATTTATTGCATACATATTAAAGAAAAGAAAAAGTCCAATATATTTTTAAACTGTATCCTATATCCAAAGAAAAAGAACCTTAGCACTTTGAAAACATAAAAGTGAAAAAAAAAAAACAATAATGGAAAAAAGCCTTTTAAAGTTTTAATTTTTATGGAAAATTACGCTGATTGTATTGACAAAATTTATAATAAATCGCGGTATAATTAATGTGTTAGCAAAAACGAGGTGCGGAAATATTCCTAATTAAACGGGCTTTCATTGAAACAAAAAACGACGCGACGTTTTGATCAAATTTGAGATAAAACTGTTCCTGTAAGTTTTATTAAACGAATGAACATCGACATTATGCGATGCGATTTAATTTTCAATTCAATTTGCTACTGTAAAGTTTCGTAATTAAAATTCATATAAAAAGTACAAACTAATGTACTAAAATTACTTTAAAATGCATACCTATAATGTAAATTTATTTAAAATATCTTAAAGTATCTTAAAATCCATTAAAAATAGAAAAGTTTACAAACATTACACGTTTTGGAGTGGTTTTTAAGATATTTGTAATATATTTTAAATACGTTTAAATAATACTTAAATCATATGTATGCGCTTTAAAGTAATTTTAACATATTTAATAATACTTTTTAAAATATAAATTTTTATTAAGGTACCCTGGGGTAATAACGCCACGTTAAGGTTCTACCAATTTTCACGGCTCAGTTTTAGTTTGTATTTTTCAAACAAATATATGATTTGATACAGCAACTCATTGACTATCTATATAAAAAAAATAATTTAACAGATATGTATTCATAAAATGTAATGGCGTGATTTCTTCATAAATGCTATTTGGCGTTATTACCCACCTATATGGGTAATAACGCCATGCAAACGAAACTATGAAATAAGATGGAATAATTGTGTGTAGATTGCCCAATTCTAAAAATACAAACTCTACAAACTTAGAAATTGACAAATTGCATTCTAAGCTATTGCAAATATTCAATTTTTTGTGAAAGTGTAAGAAAAATAAAGGTGTGGTGTGTGTGTGGTGGGGGGGGGGGGGGGGAGGATGAGGCAAAAGAATATCAGATCGTGAGCTTCTTTTTCTTTAAAAAGGACCGCTTAAATAGAATTATTAGAAACACTGCACAGTTTAAACTATGTTTATTTGAAACAGTATTTATGATGTAGCTCGGCCACCGTAGGAAATCAACCGGGGTATTAATGCCAAGGATTGGCGTTATTACCCCGTTAAAGTTATTGCGCTGTGCATTTTAAATTACAAATGACCTCGAGGAGATATTCACAATCTTCAAGAAAATTTTGAAAGTCCATGAAATGTACTACAAATTTATGTAATTAACAAAGTATTTCCGGATAAAAAAAAATAGTCTTCGCATCACAAAACGTATCTCGCAAATTTTAGATCAAGCGTTAATTTTAGTTGCTTGTAAAAACAATAAGACCTAAAAATGAAACAAATTAACCTGAAGCTGTCTTTTGCGATTTATATGAATTAAAACCCTTCTGCGCAGAGCAAATGGGTGTTATTTACCAGATTATTTCTTATTATGCAAAGTATTAGCACTTGGCGTTATTACCCCGCCTGGCGTTATTACACCAGACCACCTTATTTAACTCACTGAGAATTTAGTACTAGAATTTTTACTTTTTTTTATTGTACACTCTAGAAAATAAAAGTGTAAATTTGCACACAAAAATATGTTAATCGATGATACAAAAACGATTTGTTTATATGTGTAAATTTGTGTATAAATTGCCAAAATACACACCTAATGTGGGCAAATTTGAAAATACACATTTCAGTGTGTAATTTGATGATAACACTAAGTGAGTAAAAGTTATAATGATTACTCATGAAATACCCAAATTAACGTGTAAATTGCGCAAGAATATACATATATCTGTGTAATATTCTCACTCATTTATCTGTGTAATCTTCTGTGATTACACTGATAAATGTGTATTACACAAAAAACACACATTATTGTGTTATTGTAATTTACACAGGTCTTTGCGTAATATGCAAAATACGCATATTCGATGGAGGTTCAATAACTATTGTGTCTAGTGTATATGAAATATCTGCACTGCAATGGGTTGATGTAGAATATCGATATATTTATGCTTAGTTTTAGAACCGTAGCTGCAATATTCATACAGTTTTGTGAGGAGGAGTAAAATGGGGGGGGGGGAGATGTAGTTGAAAATTTGATTTTTAGCTTATGGGGCTAGATTTGTGACAGTGGATTCGATAAAAGTACTGTTGTTTGGAATCGGGATCATAGTGATGTACACACTTCTCATCCACTATCACAAGTGTAGCCTCATAAGCTTCAAATCAGTCTATCACACTCACATCCCTCCTCTTAAAAACTCCCTATAAATAGGTTTTTAGAACTTTACCCCTCCCTCTAAAACTATGTTACTATAGCAGCTAAGGAATCTAAAATGCAGCATATAGCTATTTAAGACATTAGTTTTTGATATTCCTCATAAACCATCATAGTACAAATATTACTTCTCTGTTAGTGGGGAAGTAAGGGACACATTTTGAAATTTAAAATTTCTTTAATTATAAAATTGATTCTTCAAATTATTTTCTATATTGTTCAAGTACATTAGAAAGTGTTTCATTTTGTATTCTATAAATCAAAGTTTTTGTATTTGTGTCAAGTAAAGTTGATTTTATTATTTCTATAAAAAGTGTCCCATTCCTCCCCACTCTATTCTAAATATACACATAAAAACTGCTGTTTTATTTTCTATATTCCTCCTTACTTCTTAATTTTGTATTTTCCCCTCATTTAGATATTATTCAGTACATACAATTAAAAATTAATATAAAGAAAAATAAATAATAAATTAATGATAGATTTTAGACTAGTCAGATGGAATAATCATAGTTGGTAAACTTGCAATCTCCACACATTTTATTTTCAGAGTTCAGACTCAATTTTTCATTTTTTATTTTACAGACTTAAGATATAAAGTCAATTATACTGAAGGTACAGTGTTACATACAGTTTATAAAAGTAAAATTTAAAATACTATAAAAAATAGAAAAAAAGTATGTAATCTTCATCTCACACACACACATATTACCTGCAAATATTTTAGCTGATTTGTCTATATATACATAAATCACCTATATTATATGTTGAATTGTGTTCTTTTCATAAATATTCATCATTACAAAGAATTTACCATAAAATATTATCAAGACTATCAGAAAGGCTGTTGAATCATTAAAGTAACATCTTTTGCATTTAAGTTTATATTTAGAAATTTGTATCTTAAAAAAAATACAAATATATTTTAACATTAATGGAATAAATCCTATCTTCATAAATGATAATGTTAGATATACTAATTAAAATTTTAGATATCAAACTAATTAGTATTTTTATTTATCAGCTATAGTAAAAAGTAAAATGAGAAATACTATAGCTATATCCAAATATCAATTGACTCTTATAAATTTACGAAATTAAAGCTCGTAGAATTTATTTGACAATTACATTTGTGCCTTAAGTGTATAAAAACTCACCCGGCGCACAGTGGGGCAAAATCCCAAAAAGCTGGCCAAAATATGAAAATGTTATTCAAATTGTACGAAAATTCGTATGCAGGTGTTTTTGAGGATGCTAAGTAAGAATACAAAATTAAAAAAAAAAAAAAATGGCGGATTCAATATGGCGGAACAAAAATTAAAGTATCTCGAAAGTTATTCAATTTATATGCAGTTTCGTAAACTTTTCAGGATGCTAATTAGGATTTAAAAGTTAAACTTTAAGAATAAATAAATAAATAAAATTATAGATTAAAAGTAAAAACAATTAGATTTAAATAAAATTTAAAATTTCGAGGGTAAACTTAAAAAGGAATTTTCAAAAAACCAAGGCATTTTTAATCGAAGTTTAGGTACGTTAATGGAAAGTAAAATATTTGACTATTTGATATTTATATTATTAAAATAAAAACGAAAATATATTCCAGAAATTCACCTTTAGAATCAACTGTTGTATAATAAAAAGATTCTTCAGAAGTCAAGGTGTCGAAATAGTTAGCAGAACTTGTTGGCGGTATTGGAAGATCCTGTGACTCTTAGGATCAATGTTTTTAATTTCTTCCACGATATTTTACCTAAAATAGAAATGAAAGAATGTGATGACATTAAAAGGCGTAAAAATATCTTCCATTTTTTTTATACTGCATCTTTGCGATAAATCTTCTCTATGCCTTTTGATCAGTTTGTTGCATGATTCTTGAGTATCTTATGGCATTTGAAAAATTGGCAGTAATAAAGATAATGTTATTTCTTTGTCATTAATAAGTAGTCTGTGTTCTAAAGTAGGCATATAGAACCAGGGATGCGGCTCAAATCTACGAGCTATTTGCTATTTGTAAGGAAAAATCTTCGAAATTTATTAAATAAATGACATGACTACAAGAAATTACTTATGACATAGAATCGTTTAATCAAATCTTCGTATACGCTCGTTATAGAAGCACAAATAGTTGCGTTTTCAAAGAATCGTGAATTGTATTGCCATCATTTGTGCTTCCAAATCTGTGATTTAGTTTCTCGACGAGAAGTCTTTATTGTAAACGAAATGTTTTTTGCTATTTTATTTTGCAATTTCAGTGTTTCTTTTTTCATGCAGAGTACTAGCTTTTCATTTTTTCTATCCAGTTTGTCTGCCAGATGTAAGCCCTCTCTAAACATCTTTGCATGTAGCTTAAGATAGTCTAAATTCTAAATTATCTCAATCCACTTTTAATAAAAAATGTCAGATCGGTAAGATGTTGTTTTGATGCTGTCTGACATAGGTAGCAACGTTGAGTATTACACTAATTCGTTATTAATGACTATTTCTATTGCATCAATGATTGTATTAAAGGAAATAAGTTGATTCTCCTGGTGTTTAATACAATCCTATTCATTGACAGTAGTTTCCGTATTTCTTGAAAAGAAAAATGGATCTTGATTGGCCCGATAAAATCAGTGAAATGAAGATCTTTGAATTTTCAAATTGACGATTAATGAATTGTTCGCAACATTTATGTATTCTAGTAGCACGGGAGAACAGAGACCTCCTGCCATCTTTATAGCTAAAAATTTGTTTAAATGCACTCAGAATAGAAGTGCCATCACATCCTCACTTACAAATCAAATCCAAATTACTAATATAGGCGAAAGTGATATTCATAAAGATTTTCACTCGCATTAATGAAATACGCTCAGTAGTTTGATCTAGCAAATATTGCCATTGACAAAATAATTCTTATTACAATAAAACAAACAAAATTACTAGCTATAGAGATAAGAAAATTTTATTCTACCGGATTAGTAATAGAGAATTATTTTCATTTTTTTTATTACTAAGCTTACTTATCAAATTAATGGAATCTTATGACTATAGTACTTATTTACAATATAATAGGTAATAAACTATTATAAAATTGAATAATTCAAAAATTTGAAAAATACTTATCAGCTAAATTATGTGAAAAGTAGTCAATTTCAAAATTTTTGAAGCGGCCGAAAAAGTGGCATTTTTACTTACGGTTACTAAAATATGCGTGAAATGCAGAAAGGCAGTTTTAGGCAGCTGGTTTTTTATGAATCATTAGACAATAGACCAGGTTATTATTTCCATTAAATTTCGTTGTGGAACACCGTGGAACATTTAAACTTTTTGATGTTTGAAAGCAAAAAAATAAAAAAATTTCTAAAATTTTTTATCCAAAAGTGACAATGAATTTATTAATTTTTAAGTGCTCAATATAAATTTTGTAATACATGCAAATAAAGTACACTTTATCATAGTGTGAATCCATTTTAAATCATTAAAATCGGATAATATTATAAAATGTAGCACGCGTTTAGATTAACTGTTGTTTTGCTGTTTTTGTTCACTCTAAATGATACTCCTTCAAGCATCATTTTTGAAATGATGCTGCTTGTAAGAGCAAAGCAAAAATCTTTTTTTAAATACAGATTCTGACTCTCCAAACATTATTCTAGCCAGCTGTATAATCAAAATTCCCTAAATCGTAACTTCATTTTTCGACTTTTGGCCAGATTTTTGGGTTTTTGCCCCACTGTGCGGCGGGGGATATTTATGTGGGGGGGGGGGGGGGGAGGGACTGATAAGTGAAATTTTGAATATTCATTATGACACAATTGTTATACATTTTTATATTATACAATCATATGTTTTATGTCATATAAGTTCTGTAATAATAGGCAAAATTGGAATGAAAAAATGCATATTTTAAGAAAATGTCATTACTTTAATATAATTTTTTCTTCAGAATTTTTGGTCTGGAGCTTTTTTAAATCAATGTATTTGCGCCCTTTTGCAATTCACTTTTGTGTATTTTTATTAAATCTATAATTAACAAGCAAAAAATATGTGTTCTTTACTATGACTATTTTAGTGGAACACAGTACTTCTGATGTAATATTTTCAAATTAAAACACAGCAGAAAATTACATACATGTAATTAAGATAAAAAAAATTAATTTCTCAAAATTGGGAAATGTAACGTAGAAACTCAAAAGCAACGCTATAGTTTTAATCGATAGTAAGCTTAGTTAATATTATAAGTTTCATAAAAAAAAAAAAAAAAAAAACTTACAAAAAATTTTCAATAAATAAATAAAACTCAGATGAACTGTTTAACTTATAAATCAGAATATATAGTTTATAGGTATGATATACATTTGTATAATAGTTTAAAAATAAACTATAATATCTTTCACACAACCGACCCAAAATTTAACCCCTCACCCCCCCCCCCAAAAAAAAAAAAGATGTTAACGTTTATTTTGCTGCTGTTAAAATATATTCATAAATTCTTTTTAAGATGAAAAATTTTCAAGAAATAAATAACCTTAGATACAAGAGTTGTTATTTTAATAGACATTTATCAAAAGTTAGGTAATGTTCACATTTTTAAAGGCAAGTAAATTATACGTGTAAAAAATTCTTATGCGTAAAAAAACAATCCAACATATAGCATATACATTTATATATAAATATAAACAAATCAGATAAAAAGAATTGGAGGTAATACGAACGTATGAGATTACATAACTTATATTTTATAAGAGAATAACTTCTATGTATTTTCTGAACGCGAGCGCTGGTATTCAGCTGGACCCATCATTAGTTTTCCATTTAAACCTGATGTAGCCAAGTCAACAATGATTACGATTTTAGTTTTCTATACTAGATTCGCGTCTAACTCAGGGTCGAAGTAGTTCGTGAATACGGCCATCAATTTTACTACGAACTGAAGTTAAACTAAAATTACAAGTTTAATTTTGAAATGGATAAAAGGTTACAAGCTATGACGGCTAAAATAATTTAGGATAAAATCAAGCAAACTTATATTCGATGTGCAAAATGTAAAAATAACTCAGGACGAATTTAGAATTATCTTAATTACAGGAATTATATTATATGTTACATATTAAATGAATTCGAAATAGTTTTTAGATTTTACTGAAGATTAAACTACTGTCCTTTTAATTAAGAGGGGTGGTAGAGGTCTCCACAGGCCGGAATTTCCAGGCCCGGGCCCGGCCCGTAGGAAAAATTTTTCGGCCCGACCCGGCCCGTTGTAAAACTCAAAAGTTCGGCCCGGGCCCGGCCCGGCCCGTTTAAATTTTTATATTTTAGACCCGGCCCGTTACAATTTCTACGATTTCTAAAAAAGAAAGAATAATTTTCTTTAAAGAATACTGCATACATATCTATGGAATGATTTTACAGTATATTTTACAGGAAATACACATTAGCAACATTAGTGATTACTAAGATACTTAGGCTTTCAACAATCAAATAAAGATACATCAAAAAATTAATATGGCTTAAAATAAAATAAAAAAGAAAGAAAGTTAAAAACATCGTAACTTTTGAAGCTGTTTAATAAAAGAAGATTTATAAAAATATTTCTATGTCATTTTATTAAAGATTTTGAATCCAAATTAATTCGTTAATTCAAAGAAGCTCCTTTCTGCATTTTTAATTTCATTTTTTCTCAGAAACGCACAGCAGGTATCTTTATTCAGAAACTATATAATAAGGTGGCATTATCCGTTTTTTGATACAAGCAATTTAAGAATACTGAAAGGAAATAAATTATTGTTATTGTTATCATTTTCAATAGAATTTCCGGAAGCGATAGCATGGGAAGGGAAAAAAACCTGCAAGGTTTGAGAAATTATTGTATCTGAACAAATTTATGCAAGCATTTTATTCATGAAAAATGAAAAATGCTATTCGATTCCAAATGCCTTCAATAGTCAGGCTTATCACTTTTATATTTTTATAAATAAAAATTAATCTGAAAATGTGTCAAACTTTCGCGTTATTGAGAAATTAATTTAAAAACCATCAAACTTTCGCGTTATTGAGAAATTAATTTAAAAACCATCAAGAAGTATATATCCAAAGATTAATCTAACATAAGTTCTTTATCGCTGTTAATAATTTTACAAATCATGTTGTCTGCCCTACAGATCTTGAGAACAATTAAGTCTTGTTCCGGTCTGGCAAGTCTATATGTAGAAAAATAATGCAAGCTTGATCTTGACCCGGTATGAGTCAGCTAAAAAAATATTAAAACGGGTTACACACAATTTAACTGTCCGATGCCGATCTCACACTGTACAAGTTACATTTTTATATTGATGCTGTCAAACTAGTATGGCTCGTGACGCACATTTATATTTATTCTCGTTAAAACCACTTGCGTTGAAAATAGATCATATTTTATCGTTTCTGCTTAAATCTTCAGAACGGGCCGGCAGGCCCGAAATTTTTTTTTATCGGCCCGGCCCAGCCCGTATTGCCCGTTCAATTTTTTTGCCGGCCCGGCCCGTTTACTTTGTTTGTCGGCCTGGCCCGGCCCGTTGAGGAAACTATTCTGATTCTGCCGGCGCGGCCCGTTAGAAAATTTGAAACGATTTCGCCGGCCCGGCCCGCGGGCCGGAGCGGGTACGGGCCACGGGCCAAGCCCGGGCCCGTGCAGACCTCTAGCAGCAAAAAAATACCCACAGTACAAAAACTATAATTTAAATTTATGAATAAGCATAAAGTAGGAATATATCTCTGTTATAATGCCTCTTAATGAAGCCTTCCTAATTTCACATTAAGAATGAAATCTAACACTATTACTGAAAATTACAAGTAAAATTGTGAAAAAGAGCGATCTGTGAGATGGCTGAAAGAAATTACGATTTAATCAAAACCTAGAATTATAAAATCAAACATTTTTATATTTGATGTACAAATTTGAAAAGGTAATTCGGAAAACGAAATTAAAATTAACTAATTATATCAATAAAATTTTACGTTATATGTAACAAAATGTTGTTACATGTGTTGATATTAAATTTTTTTAAACTTCTTTTAAATGTTCACGTGCTACTGAAACGGGTAGGGTGAGAGAGGTGGTCAGAGTATCTTATAAAAATAAATAAATGTCGCACTATGTTATTTATGGAATGGGATTACCGAAATAAAAAGTGTAGCTCTGAATAATATGTAAGCCTCCTATCCCTTTCGTAACGTCTACTTTAAAATTCACGCATTTATAGCTTTTGTAACACATCAATTAGTGAAATTTCAAGTGTTATCTACATTTACACATTTTTCTGAGTTTATGAACTGATAACAACTTACAAACTTAATGGCATAAAATAAACACATATTAAAATAGGTATTTTTTATGACAAGCGGGTGATTTTAGAAATTTACACACTTACCTATGTGTATATCATTATGGGTAAATTACAATAACGTACCAATTTGTGTAAATTGGGACATTTTTCAGCATTTACACATTTATTTATGTTTTTCAAGTGATAACAAAATACACACTTAGTTTGTTAAGCTAAAATGCACATAAAAACAGGTAAAACTTTGCAAAAAGTGGGTAATTTTCATGTTAGGTGTGTAATTTTAGGAATTTACACACTCACATATATGTAAATTTGTCTAATTTACACTTTTATTTTTTGGAGTGTAGAAAAAATGTATTGCCCACTTTTTGTTATTATGAAGCTATTTTCCATTAACTAATTTAATTCGATTATGTGTGGTGTTATATTTCCACGTTTTCATTATATACGATATTTTATGGGAGAAAAGAATGCATTTTGAATTTCTCAAATTCTTTGTGAATAGAGAATTTTTACAAAGGAAAACTTTGAAAATTCCTTGAACTTTCGAGAACTAATTTCAAATTTTTGGAACGCATTTCTCGAGCCAAGTAAATATTTATGAGAACGTACCTTTCATAAATCATCCTGCAGTTTCGTCTATTAAAAATGCAAGGCCAATCGAAGAAAAGCAAGGAAATATTGAAAAAAAGGAACAATTTTGTTCTCCGTGGAGAACAAAATATATATAAACTATAATTATATATTTCATAATATTATATATTTCATATATACATTTCATTATATATTTCATAATATAAACTATTTCTAAACTAACATACACACACAAACTAATATTACCTTTAGTATAAATGATTTACTTATAATATAAAATGATAAAATCTAACGAATCTTCATGTACTTTTATTTTTTAAAAAAATAACATAAACCTGAAGGCTAATTCCAGATACCTGAAGGCTTTGCATATTTATTGCATACATAAGGGGAAAAAATTACAAAACATTTTAAATCTCCATACTAAATAAATCTCCATACTAAAAAAAAAGCTTTAGCATTTTTAAAACAATAAAGCGAAGAAAAAACGAACATGGAGAAAAAGGTTTCAAAATATTTAGAATTAGAAAAATGTTCAAAATTAAACGGGCTTTCATTTAATTAAAGAAGTTGGAAATTGCACGTGAAGCATAGCAAATGAAGTGCTTTCGTACGATAATGAAGTTTTAAAAATATCACTCTCATATGCCAATCTCATAAAATCGTAAATAGTTAATTACAATTAAAATGCGCACCAAACAATGTTCTCTCTATACTCATTATGTAATGGAATACTTTTGTGTGGCCTTGTAAATCAATAACAAATGTTCTTTGCACAACAGATTATGCAAAATCTATATTATAATATGTACTTTATGATGCATATCAATATTATTATGTTCGAATCAGTGTAATGTTATTAAAATGCATTTGAAACTTTTTTTTCCCATTGACTGTAATATAACGGAGTAGTTTTGATTGTCCCTGTATTTGATCTACGCATTCTATTTTCAAAAAATTTGAAATGACTTGACAAAATTATGTAATAAGTATGTAATTTAAATTTGAAACGATTAAAATGCATTTGAAACATTTTTCCCCATTGACCGTAATGTAACGGAATATTTTGATCGTCCCTGTAATTTATACATTTTATATGAATTTTAATTATTTAACTCAAAGTGAATTTAGTACTAGAATTTTAACTTTTATTTATTGTAATGAAAATTGTATTCCAAACTTTTAGTTATTATGAAGCTACTTTTCATTAACTACTGTAATTCAATTATGTACTGTGTCATATTTCCACGTTTTTATTATATACGATATTTTATGATATTATGCATTAATAATGCATTTTGATTTTCTCAATTTCTTTGTGAATAGAGAATTTTTACGTTGGAAAACTTGGAAAAATCCTAAAATTTTCTAGAACTAATTTCAAATTCTTCGAACACATTTATCGAGATTGGTAAATATTTATGAGAACATACCATTCATAAATGTCGTCAATTCAGTTTCGTCTATTAAAAATGCAGCGACCAATCAAATAAAAGCAAAAAAAAAGTTTTTTAAAAAAAAAGGTAGCATTTTTTTCTTTCTGGAGCGTAGTTTCATAATATAAACTATATCTAAACATACACACACGAACTAATATTACATTTAATATAAGTGATTCACTTATAATGAAATCTAACACATCTACATATATTTTATTTTAAAAAAAATAACATAAAACCTGAAGGTTAATTCCATATGCAGATTTATTGCATACACAAGGGAAAAAAAAGTACAAAAATTTTAAATCTTCATCCTAAATACAAAATAAGCTTTAGCATTATTAAAACATGAAAGTAAAGAAAATACGAACATGGGGAAAAGCCGTTTAAAATTTTCATATATGTATGGGGCTGAGTGTATTAACAATATTTACACTATCTCGCGATATAATTACCGTATGGGTAAGAATGAGTTGCGAAAAGTTTCACAATTAAACGGCCTTTCACTTAATTCAAATTCGTCATTTTGATCAAATTTGGGGGTGAATTGTTCCCTTAAGTTGTATTAAACTAAAAAACATCAACATCAAGCGATTCGATTTAATATTTCATTTAATTTATTATCCTAAAGTTTTGAAATTAAAATTCATGTAAAAAGTACAAATAAATTCACTAAAATTACTTTCATCTGCATTCGTATGATATAAATTGAATCCAAATACATTAAAAAATTTAAACCATTAAAAAAGCCAAAACGTTTTCAACCATTACATGTGTAAAGGTTGAAAACGTTTTAGGATTTTTGATGTTTTTAAAGATATTTTTAATGTATTTTAAATTAATTTACATCGTAAGTATGTACATGAAAGTAATTTTAGTACATTTATTTGTGTTTTTTATACGAGTTTTAATTATTTAACTCTAGGTGAATTTTGAACAAGAATTTTAACTTGCATTTATTGTAAAGTTTTGTAGTGGCTATTTTTTGTTATTATGAAGCTATTTTTCATTAACTAATATAATTCGATTATGTACTGTGTCACATTTACACGTTTTCATTATGTAGGACATTTTAGGAGAGAAAAGAATGCAGTTTGAATTTCCCAATTTCTTTGTGAATAGAGAATTTTTACGTTGGAAAACTTTGAAAATTCCTCAAATTTTCTAGAACGAATTTCAAATTCTTCGAATGCATTTCTCGAGACTAGTAAATATTTATGAGAACGTCCCCTTCATAAATCATTCTGCAGTTTCGTCTATTAAAAATGCAACGACCAATCGAAGAAAAGCAAATATAAATTGAAGAAAAATGAAGAATTTTGTTCTCTGTGGAGTGTAATTTCATAATCATATATATTATAAAGCAGAAGTTCTGAAACTTCCAAACGAGTGTTTTCAAAAACTACCCGATGGATTTTTTTGCCGATTGTATCATTCGATAGGAAATATTTTCCCGAAGGTTTATGATTCAAATTTACAGGGATAACTCTAATTTTTCGTAATAAATTTCGTATTTTTCGGTTATTTTTGACAAAAGGGTTGCCAGTAGCTGTTTTTGGCGAAAATTATAATTGCTAAAAGAATTAAAATGGTTATATCTGTGAGAAATATTACAAATATCTTGCAAATAATAGCAGAAAATAAATATTGATAATATTAATAATAATAAAGAAAGACCGCTTAAATGAGGCGTAATATTATAAAAATATATTTATCTTGAAAATGAAAAAAATATTTCGAATGCTTAAAAAATAAATTAACGCGAAATATAACAATTGGTTAACTTTCGGCGACTTATCCCTGGTGTTAGAATAAAAACATGAATTCCAGAAATTGATTAAATGAATTTTGAAAGATAGTTATTTCCCTTTTTATTATTTTCTTTCTCTTTTTTATCGAATTTCCGTATAATATAACTTACAGCAGAAAAAAGCAGATCTGATTGTAAAAGACACTGTAAGTTGTGAGTTACTATTCGTTTCTATACCATTTTCATCTTGCTTTTGTCGCCAAAAAATGTGTTTTTAAGCCGAAAATGCACTACTGACTTAATGCCTAACTTAGGTTCTTAATGGTCGCAATAATGTTTTTTTTTTTTTTTTTTTTTTTTTTTTTTTTTTTTCAAGTGAAGATAATTTTTAGAGTGTATTTTAATATTCAATCGTAAATTATATAGATATGAGTATAACTCTTTTATTTCTTTTTGCAAATGTTTTCATTGTTAATTTAATTTTTCTTGCGCCATTTCGTCAATTTCACTTACAGGAAAAATTTCAGTTTTAAAATTTAAAAACTGAAGAAGGAAAGATTACCCCATCGATTAAAAATCTACCCCCAAATTCCAAGATTAAATGTCAATAATGGATGATCGTAAATGTCACATTCACTTGACATTAAGTATAATATAAATGCTAATTATGACATCAAGTGATTTTTAATTCGACATTTTATTTCTACTTTTATATATGTTCTGCTAATTTGTTTTTCGTTATTTAAATGAAAATTTATGTTAATCTATATAATCTGGCTAATAGTTTGACGATTTGTATAATTTGGCGAAATTGGTCGACGGTATAACCAAGTAGTGCTGAAGGAAAAATTTTGCAATTCAAAATAAATTTATGCAATTACGCGTTATTACTATAGATAAATTCAACCTTTTGAAATGAAAAATTCCCGCTGAATAAAATTTACAAGTCTTTTTTAATTGACCATTTCTTCTTCAATGTTTCTTCAATCAAACTTTTGCTATTCTCTTTCGCGCAGGCTAACAAAATGTATTTATTTTATTAGATAAAACGTAAATAAAATTTTTCTATTTAAAAAAAAATATATATATATATTTTTAAAATCTAATTCTACCATTATGTGTCTTACAGGACAAAATAACAGAATTACTTTTAAAAATGGTTTTATCTGTTAATTGTATGTTATTTGGGTGTTTGAATTTACTTTTGTCATCAAACAATGCGATTTTATACCAAGAAGGCATAAGCCGGAGCGATGTTCACAATTACTAAATTCTCTCACTCTCTTTTAAATGTGTGAGAGCATTTTTAGGATATTTTTTTTAATGTTTAATTGTAAATATATAAATAGCAGTTATAGCAAAAAAATGCGTATAATGTTTAAATTTTAGTATAAATGTCTTCCTCATCCAAACTGTAAAATAATTTAATTGCAACTTTTTAAAGTTTTGGCGCAGATGTCATATACGCACCACATTCGCACGATTGCAACAAAATGGCGATTTTATGCCGCACATGGCAAACCGACTATGGTTGTTTATTTATTAATAAACTATTTATTAACTTTCATTTTGTTTTTTAAAATAATATAAATCATTTTGTTCTATAGCTATTAATAAAACTTTTTTATTTTTTTTTTTTCAAATAATACAAAATAATAAAAAAATATTTATGAAATTGGTAATTAAAAACCAAGTTCTCCAAATTGGCGCCAGAAAAAAATTGCGCCAATGTGGTGCATACATGACATCTGTGTCAAATTTTTTTCTTATACATAAGTAGGGAAAATGCAGTATAAATACCGCTTAAAGTTTTTTCCAAATGTAAATTTTGTCACGGATTTGGTCATATACTCATCGAGGTATCTCACTGGCGCCAAAATAGCATTATTTGCCTCATATGGTAACCCAGCTATAGTTGTTTATCTGATGATAATATGTTTATTTACTTTCATTTTTTTCTTTTTTGAAATGATATTTGTTGTTTTGTTCCACAGTTACTTTTTATTTATTGTTAATTGCTGTTTAAAATGATAGAAAATAATAAAATATACATAAATATCTTTGGTATACATAAATATCTTTGGTAAACGAGGGTTTTGCCACATTGCAGTTGCAAGATAATCGTGCTAAACCTATTGCGTATATGATGTCTGTCTAGGAATCTTTTGTGAAATATGAAAAGTGTAAATTGGCTACTACTTGATTATCACGTCAACCAATTTCGCCAAATCGTTCGCCAAATTATATAAATTATACAAATTTACATAATTTTATCTTAAATAACTAAAGAGAAAATGCTTAAATACGAAAGAGCAAATAATTTTGTTTTCATTTTTCAGGAGGAAATTTTGCAATAATAAAGTAATTGTTGTAGTGAGAATTTTAATGTTTTTTTTATCTTTGGCAACTTGCTGTAACGAAAAATTTTTATTTTTTTTCCTGCTATTGTTTTGTAAGAGCTGGTTTTGTGAAAGCCATGTTAAGATGGTATTCAAATTTTTGAACCCTTCCCAATTATCACCCCCTTGATCCGATTTTGCCCATTTGCAATTCCCACTGAGATATTAACCATCTCAATGTATTTGACGAGTTTGAAGATGATTCTTGCATAATTGTGCCTTTTATCTCGCGGACAAAATTTAATATATATATAAACTTTTTAGGTGGGAGTAGCTTTGGGTTCCTGGCTTCACATAATGAAAAGTTGTGAAGAAATTTTTCAGAAGTTGTACCATGGTAACGACTGTAATAATTAATATTTCTTCAGATAAGGGAAAATTTTAAATCCTGTTGCCATAATGGTCTCATTTCGCTTCCAAATTTGCACTGTTAGTAATAAACTAAAATAGTTACTTCTAAATAGCGGGTTTTTGTGCAACGTTTAAGATAATTTAATATCACAATGGTATCTAAATCGTTTTCAGCAATGAGCAAGGTGCTGCTGGAGATCCAAATTATTTAAAATAAAAATTTAAATTCACCAGTTCGTTTCATCCACGGTTGATTTTGAAATATTGACCAGCGCAGCGGGCATAGCCTGCTAGTATAAACTATTTCTAAACAGACACACGCACAAGAAAGATAAATAAATGTTGCAAAGCTGGGAGTTTAACTCTGTAATAAATTTTCAACTTGTCGTATTCTTCTCGAAAGATACGTATGCAATTAAAAAAAAGTTTACTCAAAAAAAAAAGAAAAGAAAAAAAAAATGTACTTTGACAATATTCAGGGCGAGTCTAAATTAGCCATATTCAACTTGCAGGCCACATATAGCCGATTACCTTTCATATGCGACTCGAGAAACACAATAAATTACTCATATTTATGAAATTTAATGAGATAGGCATAAAAAGTATTTAAGGAATTTACTTTTGTTTTTATATATTTCAAAGGGAAGACACAATTTTTCCTGTTATTTATAATTAGTTTAAAATTATGTACACCCCCGTTTTCTTATTTAAAAGTTATTTTTACGTGTAGTCCTATTTGTTCTAATGTGGTGAATACATTATTTTAATCATCAAACTTTATTCTAAATTATTTAAGTTAATGCTATATATTTCTATTCCACTTGAAAAAAAATGCATTGAGCGAAATACTTGTTTATTATTAAAACTTGGAAATTCTGCATTGTTATACTATTTCGATTTATCCTTATTATACAGTTAATAATGCTTTTTTGAGATTGAACAATTCTCTAAAAAAAAAGGCATTGAAATATTTTTATACCTTTTTTTTCCAAACAACAAAATTCGCGACTTATTTTTACAACATTTGCTTTAAAAATATACCACTAAATTTATTATTTTGAAAAAGTAGCGTTAACATTCTTGGTAACATTTCTTCCGCGACAAACGTTCAAACCTACTAATAATATTAACTTGTTTTGTTATACTACTTATGATACTTTTCTATTTTAGACATCCTTTTTTCAAGTGTGTTGTGGCCGTTCAAACATAGCAAAAACTTGTTTGTGGTGGCCGTGGTAGCTTAGTGGTTATAGCACTGAGCTCCAGACTGAAAAGTCTCGGGTTCGATGTTCGACATCACCAAACACACACCGAGTGTATGCAGTGTTCGTTTTACACTGTTTGTACGTATAACACCCGGGGCGGTCCGCTCCGGGTGTTACCCTCTAGGGGTGACACCCAATCATTATTTGAAAAATAAAAAACAAAATCTTATAAGATTTTGGAAAGGAATTCTGAAATAAGCTGAAATTTTTCGCACACGTCGCAATAGAGTTAGTTTCGTTTTCTTTGAGAATGTGAGATTTTATATAGAATGGTGTATATAAATAGACATGCACCAGGGAACAAAAACCTACCTATCCATCTAGTGAACAGCAAAAGCAAATTTCTGAAAGAATGAATTTTTTTTCTACATATAGACACCACATTGTTTTATGGGGACTATGTGTTAAGTGATGAGACGTTCCTGTGATTTATGCAGGAGAACAAAAGGTAAATAAGGAATGTTTATGGTCATTTGTTATAATAACGTAGATTTGTGATTAAAAATATATAACGAATCGGAAGGGGGAGGAGGTGACACCATGTTGGCTGAGGGCGACACCCTTTACATCCGCTCCGGGTGTCACCCATCCTAGCTACGCCGCTGTATCAGATACATGATATAAAATGTACAATAAGAAATGTTTGAGATAGAATGAACTTCGAAGCTTTTATAAACACGTAATACATTGAATCATACATCACGTTTTAGATGCAAAATAAATTTCAACAATTAAATTATATTAATAAAAGGACATTTTAATAAAAGGACTATTTTAATAAATTAATAAATTATATTTTAATAAAAGGAATTCATAAAAATTTAATTATTTAATATTTAATAAAATTAAATAATTTATTAATTTAACTTATTAAATTTTATAAATTATTTAATTTTAATAAAAGGACATTAGAAAGTTTTGTATTGTTTTTCTCCTTCTAAGCCATAAGTTTTTATCGATAGTGCAGGACATTTTATTCAAGACACTTAAAAGTTTATTAAAATTAAAGATAAGTATAATACTGATGCACATTTATGTACACTTTCAACAAATATCAATTAATGGATAAAGAATAAAAATAAACTTCATTTTCATCTATTCTTAAGTTGATTTCAGTTAACAAAAATCGTAAATCTAACATATTCGGCAGTTTTTAAAATAACATCAGATACATGTTACAAAATATACAATAAAAAAAGATCGTGAGATAAAATGAACTTAAAAGCTTTTAGGGACACGTCACATAGAGAACTAAACATCACGTTTCAGATACAAAATAAAAATGAAACTATTTTCCTATAATAATATCAGACATTTTTGCTCAATAATCTCTTTATCAGTTCTAACTTTTGTGTTAATAACGCAAGAACACGGATACAAGATAATAAGATTTCGCTAATGCTTAGTGTTAAAAGAATCGTGTAAATGTTGCAGTAATATAAGAAACCCAAATCACGATATCATTTAAAGGCATAAACTTTAAAAATAAACGACAGTTAATGTATTGAAGAAGTCAAAAATTTCTTATAAAATTTCGATACTATATAAAATGAATACTATACAAAATGAACTTTCTAATATTGAACTATAAAAGAAAAAAGGGATATAAACATGCTTTTTAGAAAATTCGATGTCTATAAAGCATATACAAAGACATTTTCTTTTATTCATAAATATTTAAAAAAATTATCTTTAGATACCTTTTTTTGCGATTGGAATAAATAAATTTTGTGTAGAAAATATAAAAATAGTTAATATCCTTTTTGTTGATAGGAAGTTTTCGGCGCTTCAACGAATGCTAAATATATTATCTTAAATTTCATAGAAAATTTGACTACAGATTCTGTAGCATAGTGAGGTCACGAATCATAAGAGACCGCGTCTTAAATTTCATAGAAATTTTTACTACAGATTCTGTAGCAAAAGTGGGGTGGAGAATCATAAGAGAGCGCGTCTTAAATTTCATAGAAATTTTTACTACAGATTCTGTAGCAAAGTGGGATCGAAAATCATAAGATACCCCCGTCTTAAATATCATAGAAATTTTTATTACAGATTCTGTAGTATAGTGAGGTCGCGAACCATAAGAAACCGCGTCTTAAATTTTATAGAAATTTTTACTACAGACTGTAGCACAGTGGGGTAGCGAATCATAAGAGATCGCGTCTTAAATTTCAGAGAAAATTTTACTACAGATTTTGTTGCACAATGGGGTAGCGAATCATAAGAGACCGCGTTTTAAATTTCAGAGAAATTTTTACTACAGATTTTGTTACATAGTGGGATTGCAAATCAAAAGAGACCGCGTCTTAAATTTCATAGAAATTTTTACTACAGATTCTGTTGCACAGTAGGATCGCGAATCATAAGAGGCCACGTCTTAAATTTCATAGAAATTTTTACTACTGATTCTATAGCATAGTTGGATCGCGAATCATAAGAGACTGTGTCTTATATTTCATAGAAATTTTTACTACTGATTATGTAGCTTAGTGGAGTCGCGAATCATAAGAGATTGTGTCTTAAATTTCATACAAATTTTTACTACGGATTCTGTAGCATAGTGGGATCGTGAATCATATGAGACCGCACTGTATAAGAGAATCCGAAAAAGAAACATTTCGACACACAAAATACAGAATTATACAAAATACATGCAATTATATAAACTGTGTTTCTCAAAATTGAAGTTATTGTAAATTGAAGAATTTTAATTCCATATTTTAATTCAAATCTTGTTATAAACTGAAAAAAAATACGACACTAAGAAAATATAACTACGAAGGAAACTACACAGAGATTAATAAAATAAAATAAATAAATAGGAGGAAAATAAAAAAAAAGATATTATGCATTATAAGCAAAACTTCCGAATTTAAAATTATGGCAGTTCAATATATTTTTTTTTCCAAAGTTATTAAAAGACATTGGTGAAAAATGCAAAGAGAAACATCTTCTTGCATCCTGTTAAATATAAAAGATAAATTGCTTTAAGTGTCTTTATAATTATTGTTTACAGACAATACTTGATACATTTTTAATCATAATTACCTGATTATAAGAATTTATTATGCGGATTTTTTAATGCTTCGAAAATCTTCCTCTTTCATACGATGCCTCCTATTTCTTTTTTAATATGATATTTAATGTTTATCATTTCAAAATCTGTATTTATTTAGTTTAATAATTTTTAAAAGATGATTCTGTATTTAACAAATTTTTCATATCACAAGCTGTTTTATAGGATTTAGTATTAAATTATACAGTTAGAATGAAAATGTATTTGTAAAAGCTCTTGCATTAAAAACACTATATTGCCACTGATTATTGGACACTTGCGATTTTAGACATTTTATTAAATATCTAGAAAAATACATGAGGAATCATCTCGAAACTCTTAGTGTATAAATATAATAGTATACGTCATACACATCCGTGAAGATTTTTTTACCGAAACTCCATAGAGGACCGTCAACAAATTAAAAAATAATGAATATCTTTTGAATAACCCTGTCAAAACTAATGTAGCAAAAGCGCTCAAACTCTAGATTATGATTTAATGCCTTATTGTAATACACTGTGTTCATTTTTATGCAAATAGCATGCATACTCGCAGAGTAATTAAGGTTTTTATAAAAATGGTCCCAAATTTTTCGATGTTTTTCCCTTATAATTTTCAGAGTTCTTAATATAAAATAATATTTTTTTTTCAGAAAATATGCCAAACAACATTGCACATAGTACCCTGTAATCAGAATTAAAAAAAAATAATAATTGTTTGAAAAATGAGTAGGTTTACTAAATAATTTTTTACTGCGCATGCGTCAAAGATATCAGAATTTCATTTGCATATTATGTTAGCTAAATGTATAGAGCAACTTTTGTAAACGTCTCAAAATTATAGCTTGAAAATTCTGAAAGTAATCGTCTATAGAAAAAGGACAAAATCCGTTGTTTCCAAAATGAAGCAAAAAATGAGGGATTTTATCCAAAAGTAGTCATAACATCCCGTATTGTGTATTCTATATTGACACTAATCAATGAATATATGGATACAACCCCTCTTGTTTTTGCTTCATTTTGAGAATAACGGAATTTCAACTTATTCAATTGACGATTATTTTCAGAATTTTCAAGTTATGATTTTGTGACTTTCACAAAAGTTGCTCTATACATTTAGCTAACATAATATGCAAATGAAATTTTGATATCGTTGACGCATGCGCAGTAAAAAATTATTTAGTAAACCAACTCATGTTGTATACAATTTTCATTATTTTTTAATTCTGATTACAGGGTACTGTGTGCAATGTTGTTTGTCATATTTTCTGAAAAAAATATTATTTGATATTAAGAACTCTGAAAATTATAAGGAAAAAACTTGGAAAAATTTGGGACCATTTTTATAAAAACCTTAATTACTCTGCGACTATGCATGCTATTTGCATAAAAATGAACACAGTGTATTCATAAGGCATTCAATCATAATCTAGAGTTTGAGCGCTTTTGCTACATTAGTTTTGACAGGGTTATTCAAAAGATATTCATTCTTTTTTAATTTGTTGACGGTCCCCTATGGAGTTTCGGTAAAAAATCTTCACGGAGATGTACGACGCATACTATTATATTTATACACTAAGAGTTTCGAGATGATTCCTCATGTATTTTTCTAGATATTTAGTAAAATGTTTAAAATCGCAAGTGTCCAATAATCAATGGCAATATAGTGTAGATCTTTGACTGTATTAAAAAAAATTAAACTGAAAGAATTGGTATAGCTAAATCCACTGCAGAGGAAACTTTTTTCAACAAAAGGTATTTTGTGTAATACGATTAAAAAAAAAATTGCTGAAATATTTGCAAATAATGGGCACTATACGATTTAAAATAATATAAGTTTATTGCAACGAACGATTATTAGTATTCAGCAGGGTTGTTTGGTTTAAACCAAGTTGGTTTAAACCGACTTTTTTCTTCCCTTTTTTAAAGACTTAAATATATATGCATATATAAAACCATTAATTTTAAAACATTTATAGCCCAGAAGGGCAGAGTCGAGCTAAAAGTGCACTTGCTTGATTAGTTAAGATTTATTAAGGATTTCATCATTCCTCAAAGCCTCGAATATGACATTCTTAAGTAATTTTCTCCATTGATTTGATTTTGATGCTAATGAATAATTGTTTTTTTTTTTTTTGTTGTTGTTGTTCTGTGTTTATTGGGTTAAGCCTTTGTTTTCTTGCATTGGGAATAGGGATTTTGCATTATGATTTAATTCTGTTACTAACCAGGTTGCAATAGTTTAAACCAGTTGATTTTTTAGAACAAAACTAATATAATATTTTCTAATTTTTGTAATTTAAGTGTGTCAAATTATTGCATGTAAGTAGTTTCCATTTTTAAGTCTTATCTCAGCAGTCACCGTGAGACATAGTGAGTCTAGTCTCGGTCATATTAGTATGCATGTAGAATGAAAATTTCATGCAATGATGGACATATCTGAATCTATAAAGAAAACAAATTACATAAAGTTGGCAAATACAAAATCGATTAAAAATATGTAACATTTAGAAAAAAAACGTTTTCCTTTGAGAAACGCAGATTTACAGTTAATAACATAAAATGAAATTTAAGATTTCAGTCAAATTCTAAAAGAAATTTTTCTTGATTGGGAGGATTATCTTTTAAGATAAAAAAAATCATGATATAAATTCGAATGAAAAGAGATTGAAAAATTTGGCGCTAGGGAAGCAGCTGTTTACATTTAATTAAAATGTGCAATAATGTATATTTAAATCTTCTATTGCATAACTAAACCCACTACTTATATCAGCTGAGAAAATTGGGGAGAAAGGGACAAGGCAAGGTTTGCTTGAGATATAACAGAAAGAAAATCTTGTAAAAATACCTAAAAAGTTGTAATTTTTTGTTTAGACATTTAAAAGTACTAAGCGTTAAAATATAGCATGTAGGCTCATGGCTATTTAAATGCTTTAGTGGAAGACAGTACATATAAAACTGCTTTATATTTTAAGATCAATGTTTTTAATAGTTATAAAAGCTATTAAATAGGTATTTTTGCTTACTTTATGAATTTTTGTTGCCTTTTCTTTTAAACTGGTAGTTTTAGAGAAGAGATGTTAAAAAGCAATACACAACAGTTCTTAAAGTGTGTAGACTCTACTGCTAAATTCAAATCATTCCAAAAATTCTTTATAAAAAGCTTTATTTTCAATAAAAGATAATTCATGTATAGTCTTCTCACTGAAAAATTAGACATCTCATATAACAAGAATTTCAAAGAAATTATTTTGAATAGCCTTGTGAAAATATAAATGAAGTTTTATTTATGAAACTGCATCATATATTTATTTATAGTGCTAATAATTAAAAGATTGTATATTAAGATTTTCAAGGTATCAATGCTTGATTATGTAGAACATTTTATCTATCAAATAAAAGACAGCTTTTTCTAAAAATGTTTAATATTTAAATGATTTCAATTTTCTACATAACTAATTGTATATTAAATTGAAAAATTGTATATTAAATTGTATATTAACATTGATTAGAATTACTTTTAAATCAAGTTATTACTTACATTTTCAAAAAATTTATTTTTATTGATAAATATGTATGTATATGTAATAGGAAATCATATTTTTAAAAAAACCGGTTTTAACCAAAAAAAACCTGGTTTAAACCAAAAAACCATGGTTTTTGGTTTTTTTTTTTTTTTGAAAAAAAAAACCCGGTTTTTTACAAACCCTGGTATTCAGATAAAACTTCAGAAGCATTTTCGAACACCAAGTACTACATGCATAGACCACCACAATGAATCACATTAGACGTGGGAATTAGTACATTTTTAATTGAACAACTTAGTATATATGGAAGGATGCAGAACGTTTTGTGACAAAACTAACCCATTTCAAGGTTTTAACTTTAACCGTTCAGTCGTTCAATGCTTTAACCGTAATTAACATGTTGTATATATTTTTTAAAAACATAGGTTGCACTGTTTTATTTCACCATAAAAACAAATGAAAAATTACGCATAAGGTTTTATAATTTGACCATCTTCTATAGTTGATATACAAATTCACGATCACATCATAAAAACAAAATTAATAAGACATTTTAAATCTTACAAATATAAATTGAAAGTATAATTAGTATTAGCGTTCACGCAATATATATGTGACATCAATTGGTGTTCGCAAAAACTGTTACACACCATTTCGAATATCGGTTCATTCTCGAAATATTAAATAAGGCTTTCTGGCCGAAGAGTTATATATATATGTATATAACCATTAATCGTATTACAATATATGAACCATTGAATTTAATAACTTCTAGCACTTTGAACTTGGAGGGAAACAATAAATAATTAAAATGAAAACAAATGGAATTAGTAGAACCAATGCGGAATCTTCAGGACCCAAATACTTTGGAACTACAAATTATGTGTGTGGTTTTATCTTCGTATTTGCCACGAAAAAGCAAAACAATACGAATTTAGGACTACCAACACACACAAAACCAAAAACAAATGGAGAAAAAACATAAAAAACAAGGCACATCAAAACTACCAAATTGGATAGCAAAATGAAAAGGGAAAAATAAAAATAATTATTGTCAACATGATAATAGTAAATAAATAAATTAATTAAAAATGGAATAATGTGATAACAGAAAAAATAAACCATAGACCATTGTTTACCCTATTAAGATTTAAAACAAAACCTGTTAATTTGACTATGCTAAGCTAAACTCAATGTCTTAATATAAGATGATTTAAGATTAAAAAATAGATAATTAATACATTTACCCTATACACTTAGAAACTGTATAATATGTCTCCAATTTATCAAAAGTTAGGTACAATTTAATCATGTAAATTAATTAAATTATATTAATAGAATAAACTGATGTAACAATTATCCATTATTTAGTGTCAATTAAACATCGATTATAATATATTTTTCAATTTAACAAATGCATTTCCCACCCTCATTTTTTTAATTAACCATTGCGTATTATCCAGACAACACCACCCTCCGCCGTACTCTAAAATCTACCCACCCAGCCATCCTATTACATACTTTTATATATTTTTTACATTTTTAATTTTTGATTATATTTTTACGTTTTAATTATTTTTTGTATTTTTTTTACGCAATGTGTATTAATTTTTGAGATAATGTAATAACTAATTGTATATTAAAGAATATATGACATTTTTATGAAAACCATTATTTAGTGCATCATAAACTAGCTTTATATATATATAGGAAATGTAGATGTAGATTAAAATGTAGATTATTTTATAAATGAACGGTCGATGAGATGTTCCAGGACTTTATCTCCTTTTTCAAGAAACATTCTCAGGAAAAATGCTCCACCTCATTACTACCATAATTTACGTTTTGAAATCATTTATTTAACACCATTCCATTCAAGTAAGATATCTTATAGCGCCAACAACTTCGTGAACTTGAAGAAAAAACAGCAAGAAAATTGAATATTTGCGGAAAAGAAATGGTTTCTTTCCCCTTTCACATTTTCCAGTAGCAATCCAGTTTCTTCAAATTTTTTTACCATTTTTCTCACGATTTCAAAAGATCTTTTCTTTTACGGATACCTTTCGCATACTTAAATTTACGTAAAACAGCTACACAGTTTGAGCTGTTAACGTAGAATAGTTTTAAAGTACAATCTGCAAACGGAGAGCTATCTCGTACAACATTACCAGCAGAGATGGCCACTTTCTGATTTTGCCCAGAATTATAATGGCGTTTGCAGTTTGCACCGACAAACCGATACAACAACTTGTGAGTGGTTATCGCATTATTTTTTATTATTTTTCTATTCCTCTTCTCTCATTTCGAATAACAAGTGCACCAATTTTGGTTCCACTTGGGTTATTGCGTTAAGCAAAAGATAACTCAGTCCGATATAGCCCGCCAGTCCAAAACTTTAATTTGCTTAGCTGAAAAGCATTTTCTATCCTTTTTGAAGGTGTACTTGGTAACATTGTTTTATCGAAACATCCATCTATACATCTTTTTACGAGCATAAAACAGCATATGACCTCCTAAAAGGCTTTTAGAAACATTTCAATCCGTAATTCCATAGATATGTATGAAAAGAACGACATAAGTGTGGTAAAAGGCTCAAAACACCATTAATGATCTGTTTCCGTTTCTTCACTCTTGGACGTTGTATAGGAAATTTATCCTGATGCCTTATAGAATGTGTTTATAGCGTTGGTCATCATTTCTAAACAAATGGAATTTCGATTATTCATCGCTTCAAAGGTCCTTCATTGGTTGTCATTTTTTTGTGTTCATTAGTAAATTTAAATCGAATTTTGCCATTCTTTGCATGGATGATAATTGTTTTTTAATAGGACCCATTCACTCAATACAATGGTTTTTAAACGACGTCTTTGGATGTCCTTATTTTCCGTGAGTCTATGTTTGGCAACTATCTCTTTATGTATTTCAGAAGCGTTTTTGTTTGGGTCAGCAACCGAGATCCTTCAGATCAATATTCTTGAGATTAAGTGATTTTTCTTGGAAATTCTAATCCTTGAAAGATCGCGCATACCTGTACGATCCTTCCACTTTTTTACTATGCGATTTCGGAGTTCCCCAAATTGTTGGGAATAGCAGATTATGACATGCCCCCCTTCCCACACACACAGCTTTCATTTTTTATCAGTAAATTAAATGCGAATATCCAGAGACGAATTTTCCATTGTCTAAATATATTGAAACTGATACAGATACTAACATTAAAATTTTCACACAAGAAGTAGAATTCTAATGCTTTAAGGATTAAACAAGTCAGTTTACTATTCAACAACCTGACTGAGATGTAGAGTTTCATTCTTTATATCTGAAGCATTTTGTATATTCTAGGACATTCAGAAAATGTCACAATGTAATGCTTTAAATTTGCATATTTGCGAAAATTTATCGAATTATATAGTCATTTGCATACAGCTCATACAAAAAGGTAATAACAAAAATGTAATATAAAAGCCGGTGACATGATTCATACCCACATAGTCTGAATGGAATTCCTCTGTTTTAGTGACTCAACTGGTGGATTCATGGTCTACATGGCAATATTACTAAGTAAGTATTAAAAACTTGAATTCTTACAGATCGTCTCAAGACAATGACAGATTTTGATCTATAAAAATTCGCAATTGGCATTTTTTTAATTAAAAAAAATTTACACATATCATTAGTTGAGCACCATATATGAGGATTAAAATTATAAATTATTAATTTACATCATTAGGAAATTATGTTTACAAAAGAGTTCGGACATAAGAACATATCGTCTTAAAACTTTTGCCAGATACTACATATAGATATACATACATACATATATATAGATAGATATATATTATCTATACTAGTATTATAAAGAGTCTGATTTGTTTGTTTGTATTTTTTAATTGGATAGGCGCGGGAACTACTCGACGGATTTGAAAAATTCTTTCACCGTTAGAAAGCTACATTATTTTCGGTGAACATAGGCTATAGTCGCCGCTTAAAAGTGGATCAAAAGCAATTTGAGAAATAAAAAGTTACCTGACATCCTAGACACATGACAATCATTGAAACACATACGAAAATCGTAACTATGCAACCAAAAATAAACAACATTTTAAACTTTTTAGTTCGACCTAATATAAAAGCGTGTGTTTTAATTTTTAAAACTATTTCGCAATTATTAAAAAAGGAAAATAAATGCTGAAACGCGAATTAATTAAAATTAAAAAAAATCACAAAACGATTATTTTGGAGTTTTCAAAAAAGTTATAACAGATGGTAAATATTTTAATGAGTAGTGAGCATCAAATATGGGGCGGGGAATTTTTTTAGGGAGGGGGGCGGTCAAATATTTAAAATTGCAACGTTTGCTACCATTTCAAATGCGGACTCTTACTCTAAATCCAGGGGTAAGTGTTACTTATTTAATATAAAACTTTCAGATAGACTATAACACTAATATAGATTTTAAAGAGTAGGGGACGTTCAATTATGGGTAGGGGAGGCAATAATTGTTTTTGGAAAAACGTGATCAGATATTTAAAACCGTACCGTTTTAGATGCGGATTTTTCAGAGCCCAAAGACAAATACTTATTTAATATAAAAATTTAAAAATACTTACCCCTATTTTCGAATAATAAATTCATTAAATATCTTTCTTAAGTCCAAAAAAAGTTTCGTTGAGTTCGCCCCCTGGTGGTGAAATGTGAAACTAAAAAATTCCAGAACCCCACACCCTTTTTTTTCTTGCCGTGCGTGCACAGTACTTCTGCTAAACGGTACCGTAGGCAATGGGGATTCAATTCGAGATTGTATCTTTTTATGACATTTCTTAATACAAATTTCAGGTTTGTTTTAGAATATAATAACGGGTCAGGGCAATGTCGGACGGCTCAGCTAGTTTCTAATAAACTTCATCGAAGGATGAAAACACATTACTACAATGGGCTAGAATACTGAAAATGGATTATTTTTACTAGTTTAGAAAAGTGGTAGCAAATCCCGAAAATACATTAAAAATTACACAAAAAATTTTAAAATTGATATACAAAACTCTAATGAACTTTACTAAAGAGAAAATAGAATTTATTTTAGGTCAAAAATTGAAAGTCTAGAAATTGCTGCAGATCGTGAAGAGATTTAAAAATCGCAGTAAAAAGTGCAAAATATTCAAAAATTACGAAGGTTAAAATTTACCATAATTGGAATAAAGTTTCAAATCTAATTCATTTGACGAATGTCAAGCCAGCATGAAATCCAGAAAAACGGTTAAATAGAAAAATTGCGTAGGAGAAAATTTAGCAGTTTAGGCTAAAAGTTTTTAAACTGAATTCCCTCTCTATATTTCCATAAATTACCACAAACTCTAAAAAAAGAAAAAAAATCGCTAAAAAATTACATTCAAAATCGGACTAAAAATGTCTTCTATTCAAAAGTAGCAGACGAGAGCATTTACCATAATAGGCTAAATGCTTGAAACCAAATTACAACTTAGTCTAAAACAGAAGTCTAGAAAGCTAGAAGTCTAGAAAAATAGCGGTCTGAAACAGAATTTATTTTAAAAATGTCAAAGAATCATTGTGACAGACGAAAAATCGCATTAAAAATCGCAAGGGAGGGAATTCTTAATAAGGGATAAAACATTAGAATCATAAAAATGTACTATAAGAAAAAAAACAACTTCCGAATTTCAAAAAACCGCCATGGAGAATGGCTGAAAATCACATTGAAAACTGCATTAAAAATCACATTTGAGATTCTCTGCTCTAAAAACTTAATATTAAAGGGGAAACATGTAATCAAAAATCCTACATAAATAATAAAAAATATACATTCTAATCTTTACAGCCTAGCGATTTTTAATCGCTAAAAATCCGCCTATCGACTGTTTTTTAAGTCTATTTTTTTTTCCTTTTTGAAGAAAATTCTCGTGACCTATATATGTTAACCCTGCAAAACCGTTTTTTATTTCAATTATTTTTCTGGTTTAAGAATTTTCAGAGTTCTTACAGACAGTTTGGTCACCCGGTATATATATACACATACACACATAAACACACACACATATATAGATATATAAAAATGTATAAGACACCTACTATTTTTTTTATATTTCTATTTTCTACTCCAAACAATATGAGAAATTAAAGTTCTGGCTTACATGGAAGAGATAACTTTGCAAAGCTGTAATATTACTTCTGAAAATCCGAGAGATATGGGACTTTTTACTCTGATTAATAAATAACACCTTTTTATGTGATTAATAAATTCCAAATATATTACTTCCATTATGGGCCCAACGATGCATATTCACTTAAAAGTTAAGTCTAGAGATGCTTTCAAATACATGTGATTTGTAAGTGACAATTAATCTAGACGGATTAATTACATGAATGGCATAAATTCTTTTAAAGATTAATGCAATCAGCATTTGGTTTTAAAAACTTCTTTTAAACTTTACCACAGAAATATTTTAATTCATGTTGCTTTTTTTTAGAAAATATTTCGAGTAAAAAGTTTTATCACACTAAAAGAACATTTAAGGAAAAGTTCTCAGCAAACTGCAACGCGTTATACTGAAATATTTCATTTTTATGAATTTTAGAAATGTTGAAAAATTTATGGAGCCTAAATATATCTTTTTCAAACAATAATATATATTTTTTAATATTTAACAAGCCTATGGTCCCTGTGAAAATATCCCCCGGTGATTTGCTTTAGTACGCATTATAAAAATACTTTTAATAACAAATATCAATTACTTTTTCTGATTTTAAATCAACATTTGCATTGAATAGAATGTTTACTCCGTAAATATTTCAGCGTAATCTTCAGAGGCCGCCGGGTGTTACCTAGTCGAAAGCACAACTCATATGCCTAAACACGGTTTGGAATGAAAATGCAAGGAAGTTTATCAATAACACATTTAAATGAATAATTTAATGGAGTTTCATTTTAAAATTTTAAATCGTTTAGGAATTAGGTTAGAATAATAATAATGCATAAATGTAACATTAAAAATATTCAAATGCCAATCATTGTTATTTTGAAGCAATAATTATACTGAATTCATACTAATACTTCAGCATAAATACTTCAATACATTTCAATAGGAGAGGTTTTCATTGGACATAAATTTTGTCCCTTTTTTTAGAAGTCCGAGTCTGGCCGAATCCGAAGATTTCAAATCCGGGACCGAAATATTCTGTATGTTTGGAAATTGATCCCTCATGATAGCGAATGTGCACATTAAAAAATTCTTCATAACATTTTAAAACTGTTTCAAGATATCAATGTGCGATATAAAAGCAGTAAGACGTGCATTATATTATTATTATGTTTCAAGATGATTCTTTTATTTAAAAATCCATTATCATTTAGAAAAATATATTACAGTAAAACAGTGTTTAAATGTTTCTCATTTATACGTCGTTTCATTGCTTTTCCGATTTATTCCTATACATTTTAATGGTGTAAAGTTTCGTTTATATGACGCATAACGTCGGTTATGCGTCGTTTCTTTTTTGATATAACTGATTTTATCCAAATTTTTCTTCCAGCTTCTTTCTTTTTTTTTCTGCCAGCAGTTTTTCTAAAACCAATAAATATAATAAAGCAGGTTCCAAGACCAAGAACAGAACATGTGTGTTTGCAACAAAGGTTATTTTAAGTTCGAGAAATGTGATTGGGGGGGTGGTATAAAAAAAGAATGCATATTGAAAGACCGGTGGACTTTCAATAACATTCCACCATGGGACATTGGTGGAATGAATGGAATGGGTGGTATTAACATTGAAAAACTTGAAATCTTCTTGGTTTATCACAATATTGGTGAAAAAATTTTCAAGGAATATACATTTTGCTTTATTTAGGTCTAAAAGAAAAACGACATTCCAGACGACGTATAAAGATTAGTTTAGATAAAATATGTTTGTACTTTCGATAACAAAACAAAAAAAAGGGTAATTTAAGATGTGCAATGAGGTTTGAGAATTGTCACTTTTATTTTTCAGTTTAAAAAAAATTTATTTTTTTTAATGTTTTAATTTTTTTAACAATCGAAAATTGTAGAAAAATTAAATTTGTATGATTGCACAGTTATTTATCTATAGTTAAAGATTTTACAACTTAGGCAACTTCAACTTCGATTATACGTTTTCCTCAGTTATACGTCGTTTTAAAACTGTCCCCGGAGAAACGTATTATTGGTGTAATACTATAATATTAAATACGCTCTCATGACAGCAATTCGGAATTTCAAATCCCTGAAATTGAAAATTTGTTACTTATAGTCGTACTTAACAATTGGCAGAAAGCCGAAAAAGAGTCATAATTTTTATCATTTTAAAGTACCATAGTATATCTATCTGTGTCAAAAAGACATGAGTTTAGTTTCCCACCGATTTTGGAAAAATCGCTTCAAACAGACAATCGAAGATGAACATGATATATAACGCAGTTTCTTTATGTTTTTAAAACTGGCCGTGCAAATATTTCAAAATCATATTGATAATTTCTCCTTATCCCATTGATTGCAGTTAAATTCACTTTTAAACTGTTTTTAAAGAATGTTAATTGCTTTAAAAAAAACTAAGATTACGTTTTTATTTATCAAATAGAATGGTTTTCTTCCTTTTTTCAATTTGTGGATCTGTAAAATTTTCATTTTGAGTTAAAGCTGGTATCTAAGCCCGAAATCTTGCATAAAAATATAGATGGAGCCTCTTGCAGGACCGGACTCGGGTTGGGCCTGTCTCATCTCTGGCATGCTATAGTTAGATTTTGCCTGACCCGTATTACGACATCACTGAACTGACCAACGTTCAGTAATTACCATGTTCAATTGACCCATATTCCAAACATACATTCATATTACATTTCAAAAGAAATAATTAAAGTTTTATTTATTATAAAATATAAAATATGAAATGCATTAGATTAATTTTAATTCTGTTACTTTTTATTTAATTAAAACATCCTTGAATAAGAACAAAAATGCACGCTTTTGATTAAAATTCAATTATTAAAAAACAATAAAATGATCTTGGAAGTTTATTTTATTTTTACGTTTGACGAACATTTCAGGTTTTTTGTGCATTTAACTATTAAGATTAGAAAAATGTTGTATTAATTTTTTTTGTTTTGTTTTTCTTTCATGTTAACGAATTCAGATTTTTTGTTTGTTTAACCATTAAGATTAGGAAAATGTATAATTACAAATGTTTTAAAATGACACAAAATAATTTACAATTAAAAATTTCAGATAAACAGCAAATTATAATTTTAAAAAATAGTGCACTTCATTTTATTTTATTTTATTTACATATTGGTTCTTATTTATTGATTTATTTTTTTTAGATATGCAAGAATATTTTTAAATAATATACCCAATTCTTTTTTTTTTATTACATATATTTATTTCTGTCGAATCATTAATATAAGCAAATGTTTCATAGCTTTGATCATAACTAATCAATACTAGGACTCATTATAGAAGGAAAATAATTTTTTTCTGTTGTTGCCGTAGCGGATACTAAGATAATAAAAATAATTAAATTATAGATTGTGAAAAAGGTATTTAAAAATATTAAATTACAGCTCCATGTTAATAGAACTGAATCAAATTTCAAGATTACCATATTCAAATACAAAAACAAAAAGAAAAATCATGCCTCAAGCATACATTATTAACACGTTTGCTGCCACTCATACAATAGCACGTGATATGACGCCAACGTTAAGGGGCCACTCACGCGCCAGCGCGTGATGTGGTGTGATGTCCAATAGCTAGTCACGCGCTGGCGTGGGAAAATCTTTCACTGATTCTTTGTTATAAAATGCAAATCGGCTTCTGGGAAAAACCCACTTCTGCAGTGCGGCATCAACTATCATCACATCTTCATGTAAGCGGCAGCGAACGTGTTAAATACTTACAAACACATTCAGAGTACTATTGGGTGGCAAGAAAGTAATTTTTATAATCTAGTACGGAAAAAATCATTTTTTAAGCCAAGTATATAAACTTTAATCAAATATATATTTTCTATTTTGTTCAAAGACCTTTTGTCATCTTTCTTTCAGAAGCATGATTCCACGCTCATAGAATTTCTAGTCCTTATTAGACAAAAACTGAACCGAAAACCTTTTAAGGTTATCGTCACTTGTAAACTTTTACGATTCAAACAATTCTTCAAATTTCAAAACAGATACTAATCAGTTGGCATCAGGTCAGGGCTGTGGGAGGGATGCGGCATCACTCCAAATCCAAGCTCTAATAATTTCTCACGAATTACCAAAGATGAGGTTGTACATTATCGTGGTGGAAGGCAATTCCTTTACGATTTGCTAATGCTAGACGTTATTTTTTAATTTCTTTTCCAGCTTCATTAATTATTGATAATAAATACCTGAATTAATTGTCTGGTTCCTTGAAAACAGCTCAAAATGCACAAAATCTTTGAAATCTCACCAGATTGACATCATTATCTCTTTTGGTGCAATTCAGATTTCAGTGTGGTTTGTGCTGGTTCATCATGCTTGGATTTCTTTTTTCCGAATGATGTTACTCCAGGTGACCCATTTTTCATTACCAGTGATGATTGCTTTAAAGGAAGGATCGTTTCTAATGCGCTTAAGATGCATATCGCAAAAATTGATTCGTTGTGTGAAGAGAATATCTTTCAATTTATAGGTAAACCATATATCGAACTTCTTAATAAGTACAAGACATTTTAAGTGATTTTCAATGATGGGGTGTGATACATTTAACATCTCTGAAATTTTTTGAGCTATTTTTTGAGCTATAAAAATTAAAAATAAAATTAAATATGTCGAAAACGTTTGTTTTTGTACTCCATGTTAATTCTGAACCTCAACTAACACAATTGAACTTCAACTAAACAAAATTACACTGCACATGTTTCTTAAACAACCTAAATGCCACCGACCCAATACCAATTGGAAAAACAAGAACATCATTAACAGAATTCATTCAAAATTATTTACATAATGCTGTCTATGCGTGAAAACCAAAATTGTTTTCATACTAAACCAATATAACAAAAATTCACCTTTCAATAAGGTAAAAAATAATTATCAGTCAAATAATTTGAATACTGTGTAACACATTTAAAAGACTAATTACATCAAATGCTGGTTAGAGAAACATTCCACTTCTTTCTTACAGCCCTGTATATGATTCATAAGTTGATATATATTTATATACATTTATATATATAAATAAATATATATATATATACAACATAGTTTGATAAAACTAAGTTCAGTAACGAAACGTGTAACACAATTGAGAATTCCATTTCAGCTATTTCTCTCAAAAAATGGAAAAGTACTAGAAAAATTTTACTCAGCCTTGTTTATGATTACATATAATTTATACGCCACAAAAAATACGAAAAATCTTAGTTAAATATTAAAAAAGCAGATGACAATTGAAAACTCTCTTCCAGCAGTTATTGCTTATAGACAATACTGTAACGAATTCTTGCGTTTATCACTGTAAATGAATCATGAACTTTGTGAAGACATTAATCAATAGTAAGCATCGTACAGTGCACAGCAATGATACATATAAGTTATATTATGATTGAAATACTGTAACAACATCAAAATACATTGTCAACGAACCCTCCCACCTTAGATATAGACCATAACTTTATTGCATGTTTTTGGCAATCTGTAAATGAACAATAAATGCTACTCCATTTTGATAACTGAACATATTTTAGTAAATCTGAATAACACAACCACATAGGTATGTGTTATTGAGATTTACTGTAACATGTTAAGTTATAGTAATACGGTAACGGAATTTTATTCAATTTCAGGAACTAATGACCCGATTCCAAAAGTAATGGTAGCGAAGGAATATAAACAATCTCTGATCCTACCGAGGTTTAATTGTATGCAGGTGCCACAACCATCTTGGGTTGAAAGGAGCAACTAATGTCCTAAAGAAGTATTTATAAACATTTAAATTACGTTTTCTATGGAATATTAGGAAATACACCGATACTAAACCGTATCGTAAACGTGTACTAAACCAATTTCAAAATTAATGTTGGCAAATTGATGATGACAGTCCCTGTTTTAGCATAGACATTTTATGTCGGTGTCACGACCACTAGAGAACTGTTAAACCGTTCGACAAGAAACTTGGAGTTTGACATGATGTTAATTTTAAGATGTAAATGCGTTTTAAAAAGATTGTTTTTAAATCATTTAAACCATCAAATGGATACTGAAATGAACATAAGAGCTAAAAAATACTTTCTAAATTATCATTTATTTAGTTTTAGTTCTTCTTATTTATGCAAGTCTCATTTCATCCGAATGCAGTACAATAATAAAGTTTAGTGAAACTGTGGCTTAGTTAGCAATTTTTAAATTGTTCCTGGGAATATAAATTCTTCTTAATAAAAATTAGACATACAAATATCACTTGGCATTCTTCAAATATTACAGGAACAAAGCCGCGGAATTAGCTAATCGCATGTATTATAATTTCTGTTGAAAATTCTTCTACAAGAAATGGCAGAAGAATTTTGATACATTACTGTACTTTCGTTGGAGATATATTCTATTAAAGTTTTTCAATTCAGGGACATTTTAGTAAAACTAACTCGAAATACATATTAGACTTCAGATTATCAGTTTATTTTGTGTTATTATAACATTTAATAAAATAAGCTACTAGCATAGTTTCTAGGTAATTAATTTCTAATAAGACCATTTTATAAGATATATATATATATATATATATATGTGTGTGTGTGCATATATATTGGAGGGAGAAAGGAGGAATATTTCTTATCACATAGCCGAAGACTAAGAAAGAATTCTTGAAAACACCCTTATAAGGGGTCGAATGTTTGGTAAATTTGGTCATATCTCAGCAATAAAATTAAACAGGATCATGAAATTCTAAAAAATATAATTATTAAAAAATTATGATACATGTATTTCATTGAATTAAAAAATTGTTTCCATAAGAGGGATAAAGGAAGAAGGGGGGGGGTCAAAGATGTTTGAAAATTTAACCATATCTCAGAAAATGTTTTAGGTGAAAGTGTGAAATTCCAGTAAATAAATCTACTAAAAAAAATACTTAAACTTGTATTTCCGCGAGTTTAGAAATTCCTCTGCCTAAGAATGTTAAAATGAGGGGGGGGGGGGGCAATAATTCTAGGACATTTGGCCATATCTCAGCAGCTGCTTTATGTAGGAGCATGAAATTGCACGGTAACTAATCTACTAAAAACATTTAAAAAATTATTTGAAATATTTTTGAAAATTCAACCCCTAAAGGGATTAAAAGGGGGAAGGGGTGAAAATTTTAGGACATTTGGTCATATTTCTGCAGCCGTTTATATAGGTGCAAGAAATTCAAAATAACAAACTTATTAAAAAATAATTAAGCATTTATTTCAGTTATTTTAGAAATTGCCCTCCATAGAAGTTTAACTGGGAGTCAAATAGAATCAAAAAGAAAGGGGGTCGCTAGAGAATTTGGCCATATCTCTACAACAATTTTCAGTAGAAGCATATAATCTTAGAAAATAAATCTAATAAAAACATGATTAAGTGCATATTTCAGCGATTTTAGGAAGCCTATCTCTAAAAGTGATAAAAGGAGAGGAGTGGAAATGTTAAGGACATTTATCCATATCTTAGCAGTCGTTTTAGATCGGAACGTCACATTCCAGTAAATATATTGACTAAAAGAATAATTATACACGTATTTCAACGATTTTGCCATTTACTTCCCAAGCCTGTAAAAAAATAATATTACAGATTTTTTAAAATTCAAAATTTGGAATACTGAGAAAAAAAGAGGAAAGGTATACTCGCTTCCCTTTTCTGTTACTTCTGTTTATTATGTTTTTTTTTTTTTTTTTTTTTTATAGACATTACTCTGATACATTTTGCGTTACATGTCTAAATTACATTAAAAAAAACTGGCCGAATAAAATACATTTTTCCATTACATATTTCTATTTATGCATGTTATTTTCTTATAGAAATTTCATGTACTTAAATTAATTTTTATTTAACGATTTTTTTCATAATGAATTATTTAAGTGTAACGATGCGACTTCGTTAAATGGAAGTTTCACTGTATTTTCTGAAAATATATAAATATTTAATTTAACGGAAAATTTATAAATTAAACATTTACCTGTGTACATCAGCGGAAGCTAAGTTTTGAGGTCTAGAGCTTGCTACGTTCCTCCAGGTATGGCATAGGCAACTTGATGCTGAAAAAGAGAAAAAAAATGCAATCTACTTTTATTTATCAATATAAGCGATAATTTTGTTAAATATTGAGTTAGATTATTAAAAAAAAAACTTTTCGAAATCGACAAGAAGATTTCATTGATAATTCTTAGAAGTAAACAAATCTCATGATTATCTCCTCATATGTCCAAGGTTTCAAACATGATCAATTTGAGTAGCAATATGCATGTGACAAACAGCAAGATTTAAATGTTAAGTAACAGGTATAATAAAGTTCACAACTAAGCAGTCAGCATTGTAGGTAGAATGACGATCCAGGCACTCGTCAGGTTTCAGAATCTCACCCAGATATGAAAACAGTTATGTTGGGGCTACCCCGCAGGTAAGGGCCTGATCATCGGTTATAAAGAAAGAAAGAAGCAAACTGAATATTGCCTGTAAATTGAGATAGGACTTGACTTTATACATAATGAGATTTGCTTCAACTCTATTGGTTAAGAAACCCATCTCTCCAATATGCTTTTCAATTAAATATATATTAGGTTACATGAAGTACTGAGCCATGATTTTACAACGTGGCTCTGAAGATTCTGACATTTCAACTGCCAAAAGCTAATGTTCACTTGAATTAATATTCAAACCTTTGTAAATGTCTTCTGTTGGGTCCTCTTTTGCATACAAATGTTTTCAAAATTAAATTTTAATGTTTAAAAAATATATATAAATATGTATTTCGTCTCTTTTTATTATGGGTCTAATTGCCCCATTTTTATAGGGCAACCGGACCAGGCGGGTCTGTTTTTCACACACCTTTGTATTTTTTAAAATATATGGTATCAGGTACTGTTTAAACAAGTGTAAATAATGTAAAAAAAATTAAATCAGACAGATCTTGCAAATTATATATCAACTAAAGAACACTGTAAGGAGAACCTTTGCTACCAATTCGTCTAAAAAGCGCACCAAAAGGAAAATTATTATACTTAATTATAGCAAAAACTTAGGAATTAAGTAAGTGTACATGTGGACTTTAGTATAGGTTATAAGTATAGATATTACAGGAGTATTTTAGGAAAAAATTAACAAGATAATCTGTGAACAAAGGACTTATTAAAGGACTTAAACAATAAATACTTAAATATCTAATTCTTCTTTTTATGTACTTCAATATAAATTCCATAAATCCAATATATCTGAAAAGAATTTAACTATGTTTTTATATCGAACAGAACTACTTTTTAATCGGTTTCGATAGTTTTCTTATAATGTTACTTTGTCTTATGTATCCTTCTTTATCTATATTGTAAAATTTCGAGGTTTAGAAATCTCGATTTAAAAATGCGGTTTAATACCTGATGATTTGCTTTTTTTTAAATTTTATCACGTAAGTTTAATGATATATTATGTAATTTCCTTTACTGCAACGAAAAAAAAGACAGATAAATTAATTTTCCATAGGAACAGAAAGTCGAAAAGTGTATTTATAACTGTTGTTGTAATTGAATGCTACATTTGTCCAGTTATACTTCCCCCTACATTTGTCCAGTTATCTTTGACCCATGTCCCAGTTGCTCCATTCTTCAAAAATGTATGGAGTAACTGGAACATCGGTCTTACTTTTGAAACATGTACTAAATATATATAGATACTTAATAACAATAATGTACCTATATATATTTATATACCTAATCTTTAAGAAATGAGATTGTTTAATTAAGTACATACCGTACTTTAAAATTCAGTCGAAGAAGAGTATAATCAAATAGACGTTGTTTTATAAAAAAGGAGCCTGAATTCTCGGTAACCTATCACAGAAAAAACAGAGTTATGATTGAGTTAACATGCATTATCCTAAGAAGTATAGATGGGGGTGAAATGTTCATAAAATTTAAGAGTCATCTACAGATTTTAATAAAATAGCCTATGGCTCAGATATCTCGTGGTTCAGTTATCCCAGCCTACCTTATATAAGCAAATTGTCATTAATTTTGGCACTTGTGAAGATAAACTGACAGGAGACTGGTGGAAACCGGTATGAATTGTTCATAAATATTTTGGTTATAAAAATGCTTTTTCGTTTAATTATACAATACTGGTTATATTGGTTATATTAAGACTCAATATTTCCCTAATAATTTAGCCATCGAAAATTTTTCTTAATATTGATTCTAATATTTGTTAAATATTAACTTTAAATGGCAAATATCAGCAAGAAAATCCAAACACTGCAGAGATATCAGTAATGACAAAATATGCTATTTTTGTTGCAATATTGAACAAATATTTTAATTTTGGAGCAATATTTGCTATCAATATGTGTCAAAATCGCATATTATTATTAGCTTCCTTTAAAAAAAATTAAATTCTCAACTTTAAAATTTAAATTATGTTTTGCAATTTCAAATCATTAAACATTCTTTTTACTTTCTAAAAAGAATATATTTATCTCTTTCCTCTTTCCTTTAAATTGCAGTTACATAGGTTCTCATGCTTATCCGAGGCCGTTAATAAAATAAATCAAAAACAAATCTTTTCTCATCCTAAAATCATTATCTGAGCGTGCATATTTTCGTTTGTTCAAAGAGTACATTGAAAGATATTTTAAAACCATATGCTCCTTTGCGGCAATAACTTAGCTCATTTACAGATTAACAGACATAAAGTATAACGCTCTGTTTATATTAAATCGGCGTCTGACATCTGTGTTATGCATCTAGAAATATATTTCACAGCAATCAGTATTGGCATGCATATTTGTACTTTGATGTATTTATCGCCAAATTATCAGTCCGGTTGGCACGTTTTTAATTAAAACTTTCCTTATGAACTGTACGTATGGGGTTACAACTTTTTCAGGGCAACCACATTTAGCTCGACGCATTTTGGCTACTTTATCTGATGTCACGATGCATTCCGTCTCTGAACGCGCTGCTGTCAAGATGTAGTATCCTGTATTGTCTGTCCCTGTATTGTCTGGGGTCACCCCGTAAGAGTGTAATACTCTTTTATTTTTCATTAATAAATGCCACATACATAGTTAGATCTTGGTCCTGAGTCTCTCCTACTTGAGTTATTGCTGTTTTACGCAAAGTACTTTTAATATTCACGGCTGTTTTTTTACACGTCTCAAGCAGTTAACAAACTTTAATTCTGGTTCTTTAAAAATATGAACGAAAAATATTCGTTATACAGCCAGTATTAACGATAGAGTAAAATATAAATAATTTTAACATTATTGGTTCAATGCGGTTTTTTACCTGAAGATAATATTTATATAGATTTTTAAAAAAGTTAAATTTGTTATGATCTTGCGTGAAAAAAGCTTACCAAAATTCAATACTTAAATAAAAAAGGCTTAATTTATAAAAATTCAATATTAACTTGACATTTTCTTATGCCTGAACAGATTCTAATAAAGTTAAATAAAAAGTGGTTAAAAATCTAATATAACCGAAGGATAAAAAAACTGTCATATCGTTAATCACATTACCCAAGTAATCAAATTCTAAGCTGGCGAAATATTAAATTTTGCATCTTTGTTGAGGCAAAGCTTTCATGTTTATTACTTCAATCCACTCTATCATGGGACAATGATAATGTGTAGGGAGTTGTTGCATTTTTATGCTAGATAATTCTGCCATAATGAAAAGAGGCTTAACTCTTTCAGTAAAAATATTTTAATATTTTCTACTTAAATATTTATGAATAACTTTCATTACTTTTAGAAATTCGCATAGAAGTTTTAGATGGATATAAATGTATTTTAAAATTTTTAATTATTCTAGCGGATAAATATTTTAACATTATCTTATGAAAAGGTAAAAAAAAAAAATAAAAAAAAATAAAATAAACGTAAATTGTAAATTATTTTTACCAAACAAATCACTGTGGCAACACTGTGGCATTCCGTATGTGGCTGAATTTGTATTTAGGGGAATTCGAATTCTCAGCAGTAAATTTAAATAATTCTTATTCTTTTATAATATGATAGATATTCCACAAACAAAATAAAAGGAAACTGCTACTCAAATTTTTCCGGTGTGTGTTTCAAAACTAGTGAGAACTCGGTCCATTAGTGCTAACTTCACGCCTCCTGTCCACATGCCTGGAAAGTTTCAATGGCAGCGACTGTATTTGTATAATATTTTGACTTTGAGGCGAAAATATGTAACAGACTTTTTGATTGCAAGGAGGGTTTTTGAGAAGTGTTAAAAAATAATGACAGATTGAATCTCATTACTAATTGAATCGGAATTTTTGACAATTGTAATTATCAGTTTTCATTAATAAAAAATAATCACTGTTTTTTGTCAGCGCCAGTTTTGCTCTGGTTCAGAAATTTGAATTTAAATTTTTAATCAAAATCATGTTATATTCTTCTGAAATGTCCGTAATACATCTGACCAATATTTTCGTAATGCTGCAATTATTGGCATACATTATTTTCTTTACTATTTAAGAGATATTTTGCGAGTGTTGTGCAAATTTAAAAAACACTGTAAAGCAAATAATTTTTTTAAAAAATGCAAATGTTAAAAAAAATTGATATTAAATTGTAAATATTGCATTTCCAGTACAAATATAGTATGAACATTGATTTTAAACTCGAATTACTTACAATTTTAAAATGCCAACACTGGTATTATTGGTATTACGTTAGTTAAATTTTTCTAACCTATATCGAGGCAATATTGAAAAAATAATTTACATTTCATGATAATATTTAATAAATATACCAATAATTGGTCAAAAAATATCCTATTATCAATCAATCAGATTGTCTAAATTTTAGTTAAATTATTCACTCTAAATAAAACTATATAAATTAAATATTTTAGTACGTTGTCTTTTTAAATGAAACATCCATCTTTATCTTATTTTAAGCTCAGAGAATATGTTATTTTACTTCGTTGAATGTAAAATGTAGATTTAAAAGAAAAATATTTGTTTTTTCTCGTGTTCAAAAGTGGAAGACTTTTCTATTTTTCTTAAGAAGAGATTATTTGCTATCTTCTTCAACTTTACTTGGAAACAGTATAAGTTGCTGGTATATTTTTCTTCAAATTACGAATAATGTTGCATAAAATATGAAAAACAAAAAAATTGCCTATTTCAAGAATTTTTTTTTTTTTTTTTTTTTTTTTTTAGAGCGATAGTTTATATATATATATATATTGCATTAATGTAGCCATCATTCCACTGAAAAACTTTTTCATAGAGCAGATAAAAACAAGAAAAAAAAAATAATTTCTTGCTATGCGTAAGTTTTTGTTTTTAGTTTGTGAAACCTTGACTTGATAAATATTTATGGTTGTTCTCAACTGCTTTTTTAAACAAGCGCAAAACATTTTGACTCATTTACAAATTCATTTATTAGCGGAATGATATAAAATTAAAAAACTTGAGCAGGGAAGCGATTTGGAACCGAACTGTGTTTTCTATTTTTTGATCAATAAATTACCTTTTGAATTATCAGTGTTTTCGATCACGTGGCATAGCGTTTTTCTAACTCCGTTGGCTGGTTTTTCAGCTTTCGTCGAGAAATTTGGTTCGAAACACCCACTGTGACACTATCTCCCAAAACATCTCTTGCGTTTACAAAAAAGAAAAAAAAATGGGAAAATTTCAATGCGATTTGATAGATTCTTAACAACAACACCTGATATTGTCTGGCAGCAGGCATTTCCAAATAAAGTAAATTAAAACTTATGTCATAAAGTTGTCTCTTTACATTTAAGAAAAGACTTAACAATAGGAGGAACATGAATATGAATCGCAGGCTTATAGGCCGGGAGACGGCAGAACTTACTATCATATCACCAGAGTTCATAGCTGAAATTCCAAAATTAATTAAACCTCGTTTCACATATTGAAACGCACTTTATATGCCAAGTCATATTTCAGTAAAAAACACTCGAAAACCTGATTTCATTGATGACTCGCATGTTTACCATTTTGTTTTCTTGCACCCAAATCTATGAAAACATGGAAGACCGAGTGCAGAAAAATACTACGGTAAACAAAGGAGTCTACCACTTAAATCGGTTTTTGAGGTGCTTTCCACAAAGATATGAATTGGCAGACCGATCGCGTTTTAATATACGAAACGACTTTTTTATTAATTCGGGAATTTCAACCATGAACTCGATGAGGTGACGGCCTGTGCTGCCGCCTCCCGGTATATTAAAATCAAAGAGAAAAATTATTTTGGAGAACATAAAATATTTAGAATGAAATATCTAGATAAAATAATCTTTTTTAAAAAATGCAGCATTGAGCAGTAAATTATAAAATTCACATATATTCAAGAGAAAAAAAACTTGCACAAAAAGTAGGCTTGTCAAATAATTTTATTTAATTTAAATTACTGTAAACAAAGTTATAATGATTATGGTTTCTTTTTCCGCAATTAATTACTCATTAGCTAATTTGAGTTAAATAAAATTCTTAATATGATATAAACGAGTAAGTAAACAAAAATATTTGCACTCATAGTTTTATTATAATTGTAGTTTAAATATTTGCACTTTTCTAAGAATTTTTTTTAGTCATTTAACTAAAATTGAAAAAATAACTTATCAGCAGAAATTTACAATCAATAAACTCACGGTGCCGTAAAACGTAGGTATTATTTACTTTATAGTTATCTATTATTATCGAGATGATATTGTAAATGAAAATTTTAGATTCAAGTTGGGTTCTGAGGTTTCGAAACCTTATTCAGTGAAATAAATTCACATGCATTAATTTCTCTTATTTTTTTTCATTTTTTTTCTTTTCATGCATTTATGTTAGCTTCTTAGAGTTCTCCTATTACCCTTTTATTTTTGTCTTTGAGCTTATTCCCTTTTACTGAAAAATTATATATTTTTTACTCATTTATATAGTTTATATATTTTCTTTTTGAGTTCCCTACTTTATATTGTTCTTTTTATCATCGTTCCAACTTCTGATTTGCTATTGTTAGTTGTTGGCACTTATAATTGTTGTTTCCTTTTAGCTTTTTCTTTCTCATTTTTCTCTTCTGTTTTCCTTACAGTCTTCTTTCTTTTGTACATATTTTTCTTTTACATAATTTGCAAAAAGAAAGATTTATCCTTTTAATACTCACTGTTATTTTCAATAATTTTTTACAATATTTTATAACAGTTCGTTCCATTTTATTGGATTTTATACCATTTACGTATTCATAAAATTTGTTAGAAATTTATACGGTAATTTTTGGATGCGGTACATTATTTAACGGCTGACCGGACCTCATTAGTTATTTACAAATCACTTCTGATTTAGAGCTTTCTGAAGTGGTTCGAAAATACAACTTCATGGAAAGAAGACAAATTTGTATGGGTTTGTTCTAAAAGTTCCCATTAGAACTGATGCAATGAACCTTTACACATTGTATTCACATGAATGCATGTATAATCATGCCCCAAAAAAAAAAAAAAAAAAAAAAAAAGGAAATGCAGTTGGACAAAATGCCATTTTATATTTTATCCCTGTTTTTAATTTCTGTGAGGCATTTGGTTGTGCTGAGAGCATTTGATGACATGTGTGATATGAATCATTCCAGTCACCTAGTTTCCACGCTGGTTCATAGCCAACAACCACCTTCTGCTACTGATACTGCTTATTTTAATCATACTTAGAACCATTTATTGCGGCATCCGCTATGCTCTGTCTTTTCAAACGCGAATATACTTGAAGTGCATCTATCAAGGCCTCTACCTTGAAGAATATATATAGTCAAATTTTAGATTTTAAAACATTGTTAAAAAATAGGGAATGCGTGCAATGGAGTTCCTTTAATTTTAGCTTATATAATCTTAACACAAATGTAATTTTGTCCTTAGATCAATAGATGATAATGCAATAAAAGCAAGGTTATTAATTTCAAAACGCATTTACGTACGAAACACTGGCGGATCATATTACTAATAACTTCGAGATCAAACAAGACAACCGCTGCAAATCAAAGATTAGCTCGCAGTTTTCATGAAGATTATGAATATCACTAAACAAGCTATCCGTGATTGTCGATCAACTTTATTTAATGATAACCAATCTTACTCTTATAAAACTGGTAAGTTACACACGTCTAGATTCTAAACCATTCAGAGAACATAGCAAACTTCTTCAGCAGTCGATTCGTCTCGCAATTCTAAAGCAGGCAGGTTTCGATCCAAGATCCGCTCTTACGAACTTTCGATCCTTCTTTAATACACAGCAGATTGACAAGCGTCGCCTAATCTGTAGGAAACCACTGCGAAAATCACTAACTGTAGATTTCGAGAAGCTCAAACACACTTCGGAAAGTTAAAATAAAACTAAGGATAAATGTCACTTTTGCGCACTCAGATAAATATCGACACAACATTCTAATTAAAAAACAGACTCGCTTTATAAAACAGTTGATAGTACCCTACACATTTTCGCCATTGCATAGTTCTTCAGGTAGATTCACTTTCCCTTTCATTTGAGCGATTCTTATTGTTACGATCTTATTATATAAACGACTTGAAAGAATTATTTTACAATCTAGTAAGTTAAATTACGTTTCAATTTTATTGGCGCAAGCCAAGTTTCGATATTTTAACTTCGATATTTTTAATTACGATTTTGTTCAAAATATTTCTGTCTAATACTTTAATAACCGTCAAACCAATGAAATAAATAATAATTTTAAAATACTAAATTGGAGATATCTTCAATAATACGTATTTTATTTAATTTCGTTTGTTCAACAAAAAGAATACACATAAACTCGCTCGAAAATTTTAAGTGTTAAAAGTGGAAAGGGAAGACATAAGTAATTTATTTCACTATAGAAGAGCATTTTCGTCTATAAGTAGAACCACATTTCTAATAGAATGTTAAAAAAAATTGTCATCGTGGTTAAAAAAAAAAAAAGTAAATCAGTAAATATTTTTTTCTGCCTTTATAATCAGACTTTTTAAAAAGATCAACGTTTAATTGGCACAAAAATGTGTTACAAAATTGCACAATTATGTAAAAATAAAGAAGCTTAAAAAATTTTTGAAACCTATTCATATCAATTTAATGATATTTAAAAAGAAAAGTTCTTCAAAAATCCGTTGAAATGTTATTTACAAATATAAACAGTTTTTCGCGTTTGTTCAGTTTTACTAACATTTGAGTGATCCTTATTGTTAAGACTATAAACGAAAATTTAAACTACTTCCAAGAATTAGTTTACAATCTAGTAAATTTTATTACTTTTCCATTTTATTGTCACAAGGCAGTTTCCATTACTTTCGGCTTTTTTAATTACAATCTTATTGTCTAAAACATTTCTGTCTAATACATTAATCTTCGTCAAACTAAAATAATTATTTTAAAATACAAAGTTAAAGGTATTTTCAAGAATACGTGCATTATTAAATTTCGTTTGTTCAACAAAAGGATACACTTACACTTGTTTGGAATTTTGTAAATGTTAAAAGGGATAAAAGTGAAACATAAGCATCTTGACGATGATAAGTTAATGATTACTTCTTTTCTTTCTGAAGTAAAATATAGAATATTTTGTGGTAATAAAGAATTTCCTTATTTTAATAAAGATAGAAGTACAAATAAAGGAATCCAAGGGAGTTCCTTACACACATCAAATGTGAAGAGGGATTTTTCTCATGATAGTTTGTAGCTGTAACGTTACTTTATTTTATGCTATTAGTATTTCATGCTTAAAAAATTCCTAAATATTTTCCTTTTTGTATACTTTAATTAATCGTGTAGATGTCGATCTCCCCCCTCCCAATCATTAAGCAAAATTTTGAAAAAAAAAATTTTTCGTATATAACTAGATTTCTGATAGTATGTTAAAAATCATTTGTAATCGAGGATGAGAAAATTTGTAAATCAGTAAGCTTTTTTTTCTGCGTTTCTGATCAAACCTTTTAAAAAATCCAACGTTTTAAAACAGCATAATTATGCAATAGTAAAGAAGCTTAAATTCTTTTGAAAACTATTCACATCAATTCAATGATACTTAAAAAGAAACACATCTTTCAAAAATCAGTTGAAGCTTTATTTACAAAAGTAAACAGTTTTTTACGTGTATTGAGTTTTACTTTCATTTGAGTGATCCTTATTGTTTAGATTACAAACGAAAATTTAAACTACTTCCAAGAATTAATTTAGAATCTAGTAAATTGTATTACTTTTCAATTTTATTATCACAAGGCAGTTTCCATCACTTCAGACATTTTTAACAACAATTTTGTTCAAAATATTTTTGTCTAATTCTTTAATCTCCGTCAGACCAATGAAATAAATAATTATTTCAAAATACATAGTTTGAGAAATTTTCAAGAATATGTACATTATTTAATTTCGTTTGTTCAGCAAAAGGATACACGTACACACACTTCGAATTTTTAACTGTTAAAAGTGGGAAAGAGAGACATAAGTATTTTATTTCACTATAGAAGAGCAAAATCTATTTTTGCTTACTTCTATTAAATAAATTTAAGCTATTGCCTTGTTTAACAAAGGTAACGTGAGCTGATTATTAATTCTTTGGAAGTAAAATATAGAATATTTTGCAGTATTAAAGCCTTTCCTTGTTTCAATGAATATAGAAGTACGAATACAGAGGGAAGCCAAGGGAGTTCCTAATACGCATCAAATGTCAAGAGGGATTTTTCCCAATAAAGCTGGCTTTAGTGATAGTTTGTAGCTGTAATGGTACTTCATTTTATGCTACTATACGTTCATGCTTAAAAAATCCTTAAATATAATTTTTTTATATATATTTTATATACTCTTGTATATATTTCGTATATATTTTATATATATCTTATATAAATCGATCCTCCCCTCCCCCATTTTAAAGTAAAATTTTGAAAAAAAAATAATGAGTTTACGTGTATAAGTCGAGCCATATTTCTGGCAGAATGTTGAAGAATAATTTTTAATCGAGAGTAAAAAACAATATGCATATAAATTATTAAATTTAATTAGATCAGTAAACGCTTTTTTTCTCCGTTTCTAATGGAACTTTTTTTAAAAATCAATGTTTTAAAAGTGTATAATTATGTAAAATTAAAGAAGCTTAATCTATTTTGAAGCGTTTTCACATAAATTTAACGATACTTAAAAAGAAAAATTATTTGATAAATCTGTTCCAGTCTTATTTACAAGGGTAAACCGTTTCTTAGACTGCTAAACTATAATTCTTCTGTGTATTGCAGGACTTTTAGAAGAGATATCTAAAAGTATTCTTAAGTTGAACTCTTTTTAAAAAGTACTTTAAAATGTTAAATGAAATGCTCCTGCATGAAGGGATTATTTTAAAATACAAAGTTGTCGATATTTTCAAGAATACGTACATTATTTAATTTTGTTTGTTCATAGAAAATACACTTACACTCATTTGGAATTTTTAACTGTTAAAGTTGGAAAGGGAAGATATAAGCATTTTATTTAACTATGTAAGGGCAAAATCTGTTTTTGCTAACTTCTATTAAATAAATGTTAGCTATTGCCTTATTTAACAAAAGTAACATGAGCTGATGATTACTTCTTTTGAAGTAAAATATAGAATATTTAGCAGTAATAAAGCCTTTCCTTATTTTAATAAAGATAGAAGTACAAATAAAGAGAGAAGCCAAAGGCGTTCCTGATACGCATCAAATGTCAAGAGGAATTTTTCCCAATAAAGATAGCTTTAGTGATAGTTTGTAGTTGCAACGCTGCTTTATTTTATGCTACTACAAGTAAATGTTTAAAAATTCCTAAATATTTTTTTGTGTACTGTATATACGTTTGTATATGTCTATTCCCTTTTCCAATTCTTAAGTAAATTTTTGAAAAAAGCAAGTTGAATTTTCATGTGTAAGTCAAACCACATTTCTGGCAATATGTTGAAAAATGATTTGTAATCGAAGAGAAAATTTATAATAATAATACCAAGAAATATTTCTGAAATCAGTAAACATTATTTTCCTGCGTTTCTAATCAGGTTAATTTTTAATTAGACGTTTTAAAACTGTATAATTATGTAAAACCAAAGAAGCTTAAACTATTTTGAAACTTAGTCACGTCAGTTTAATGATATTTAAAAAGATTTTTTTTTCATAAGTCTGTTCAAGCCTTAGTTACAAGGATAAACAGCTTCTTAGATTATTTCACTATAGTTCTTCTTTGTATTGCAGGACGTTTAGAAGAGACATCTAGAAGCATTCATAAATAGAACTCTCTTCAAAAAGTAAATTAAAATGTTGAAAGAAATGCTCCTGCATTGAAGGGAATTCTATCCCAAGAGAAAATGGATGCAGACCAATTACAGGTACATTATTGCTGAACTTTTTTGTCAATCACAGGGAAATGACCATTGTCCACTTCTATGTTTCTCTTGACCTTAGGCTCAGATGCATTTACCATTCGCTGATTATCTGAGAAAAAATAAAAAATGAGAAATTCTTTACTATTTCGTGAGTAAGACGTCCCTAAATTTTTAACTCCCAAATTTTATCTAAAATTCTTCGACATGAAATGAACATGAATTGCACTCTGAAATTCATTGCGATCTTTAAAATAAACATTAAATGCTTATAAAAGTTGTTTTGTTTTTTAAAATTGTTTTTGATTTTACACTCATTTAAATTATTGTAAATATTTTTATATGTACTCGTGTATAAGTCAACCCTCCATTTTCAACTCTCAAATTTTATCTAAAATTCTTCGACTTATACACGAGTACATATAAAAATATTAAATAAACTTTCTATACTTATTAACAATAATTTAAATGAGTGTAAAATTAAAAACAGTTTAAAAAAATACTTTTATAAGCATTTAATCTTTATTTTAAAGATCACGATTAATTTCAGAGTGAAATTCGCGTTCTTAAAAAATAAATAAATAACAATAACAAAATTGTAATTTAACACATTACAACGACTATCTGGAAAATAATATTTTCATAGACTAAAATTTTAAAAATTTATAAATAAATTCCATATTAAAATTAATAATAATAAACATCAGTCTTATGATGATCATAACGAGTGATATATTACGTACGCCATGCATTAAGATTAATATTCCTAGACCAATGATAAAAAAACAGTAGTTTATAGATACTTTGTTTAAATGTGCATTTTTATTTGATGGAGTTAATCAGATTGACTTCTGACCGCCTCATATAACGTACGATATGGATTAAACATTTATATTCCTGGATCCATCCTAAACAAATTTTAAATGAAATTTCAGTTTTACAATTTTCGGAATTGCAAATTTTTAAACTTCTAAACATTGCACAGTTTGAATTTTTACACCGTTGTGTGGAGAAAAAAAAATGCACTTTTAAATAAAATTTGCTTGAAAACTTTATCACAATTTGTTTTAAAATTATTATTTTTTTAAGTTTTTAATAATTTTTTGTCATCGTCGCAACACAAGTATTCCATTTTTGGATATTAAACATGGACCAATCAGAAAACGAATTAAAAAAAATAAGCTGCGGAATTCAACCAATAAAAAGATTCAGATATGCTTCAGATTTCTCAATTCTCTACCGAGAACAACATTTTTTTTTCCAAATAGTTAAAAAAAAATCTTTACAAAACATTTGTTTGACGAAGGTCGCGATTATGAAAATAAAATCACTTTGATTTACACTTGTAGAAAGCGCAAAATAATTAACATATTATAAAAATATTAATTTTTGCTTTTTAACATTTTCTAACAAAGTTGAAAAGTATTTATGAATTCGATTTTCCTGTCATTCTGTCTTTCTGTCAGTTTATTCACGCTCTAAATCACGTAAATACTTGAATTTTCACTCTACTCGGATTTTCATGTTGTTGAAATATGCTATATTGATGCTTTCCATGGCATGTTCGATATTGTACATTAAGTATGAACCAATCAACAATAATTTACAAGGGAATTCTAAAGAATTTCATTACATTATGGTATATGGTTAAAATCTGTTTGCAGAGTATTATAATGATGCTATGCTATTTCAAATGTATTGAAAATGATATAAATAATAAATTTTTACTACAAGATTATTACGATTGAATAGGGCATTCACATCATTTATCGTTTATTTACAGGAACACAAAAAACAAATCAGTTACAGTACTGTCTTTGAGCAATTATTGCTCTAAGTGAGTTGTGAATTTCGGTATGCGCTTTTAAATATAACTAATTTTTTGCATGTTACTTGTTGTATATAAAGTCTATACACCGTATTCAAGACTACACAAAAGAATTTGCATAAGATTTTCCTTGTTAGAGGAAATTGTTGAATGGGAATTTTCAACTTAGGTAGGTATTTCCTTACCAAACAAAATTTTTAAATGCATGTGTAGTTAATATACACAAATCTATATATCATATTGATGGCTGCTTTATGAGGTCGGATAATTTTCTGATTGTAGATTCAAATAGCTAAAATTGGGTTTTGAAATGTGTTATGCGCTTCCACATGATTGAATTAGGCATAACATCTTAATTTATTAAATGGTGCAGTTTTGTAACATTATTCTAATTGTGTTCGAAAGTCTTACCTAATCTATGCTTAAAGCATGATTTTTTTTCTTGTTACCATGTGGCACCAAAAAAAGTTGAGAAGTGCATACTTGCGACTTTTATCGTGTGATCAAAATTTAGTTCATAAATATATAAAATTTTCGATGGAGGTGGTTTGATGTTCCTAGAGTGATACAATGAAAAATTATAAAGGGGCTTTTCAAAAGTTATATCATGGTAGCGACTTCAATTGGTAATATTTCTATATAATCTACCTAAAAAATTATTTAAACAAGTGATTTAGGAATTCTAAATTGTTACTAAATTCTATACATACAACTCTAATTTAATATTAAATTATTAATTGATTATAGCGTAGTTAAAAAAAGTATATTCTTAATTTTTTATATTTTCTACATTTTAGTGCTTAAAATATTTCATCGTTGCATTTTCATAGCCATTCTGCATTGACGAACAAATTTAGACGCATTAGATCTCCATGTATACATCCCTGGACAAAATTTAAACTAAAAAAAATCTTAATTGATTTAAATCATAATATAAATAAGCTTAGCTTTACATAAATAAATAAAGATAAATATTTATAAAGTGACATCTAAATGTAATATAATTTATAAATAAAATGGAGCAAACAATTTAAATTAGAAAATGTATTACTTAAAAAAAATAATAACATTATGTGAGATCTGGACAAAACCATAAACACAAAATTATGAAATTCTACATTTTGGTATTTTTTACCTGTACAAATGTATTTTATGATAAGAAACTATTAAATGAAGTCTTTAGGAATCAATACATTTCAATACATCAAATATTTTTTTTTTAAATTTTTCTCAAAAAGATTTGTAATTTTAATATAGCGCATGAATAAACCGAATGCAGAAATTTACTGAGCTTAAGAAATGAACATTATTTGAATCCTGTGCTAAGAATTAAAGTACGCATTTAAAAATGAGTTAAACTGCCATTTTAAAAAATTATCTCGAATATACGGCTCAGCTTAAATTTAACAGGTATTTCTAACTGCTTCATTGACAACTGGTTCTGCTGTGAAAGTATAGCTATATTTAAATCCTTGATGTTAACGTCATAATGATAGACAATTCGAACCATTGCACTCCAACAATTTTTAGAGTGTATAGATCACGGCTGCGGGCTTGTCATTTTATGACATTCACATTCCAGCGCCTAAGACACTCTTTTGTACTTTTTTGCAAAGTGAATAACTGCATTATTTTATTAAAAAACAGTTTACTCCAGCAATCAATGGTACACAAGACAATATATTATATTCCAGCATTAATTGGTAGTCTTCTGCTTTTTGTTTTCCAATTAGGAAAGCCAGACAGTTTTACCATTCAGAGAAAAACCAGCCCACACCATCGCGAATCTTCCACCAAAGTTTCAAATAAAGATATAGCGTTAAAGATATAGCGTTCTTCATGCCTATACCATCCAGTAGTAATCTTACGCTCTCTGGGCGGTTTAAAATAAACTTCTTTTCATCTACCAGATGACTGTGCTCCACTCCTTTGTCCATGACATGTGATGCTGTGTAAAGTGAAGTCTGGTTTTCATGTGATAAGACTGAAGTTTAAGCTTAGCATTCAACTTATTCCATTTTATGTTCAGGGCTAGTTGAATAATTTGCCTAACAGTTCAAGAGTTTATATTTAGCTTTAAATCATTTACAATATGAATAGAAGAAGCTACAGTACTACTCACAACAGCCCAACACTTTTTTGAATGCGTACAACAATACTTAGTACCAGGACTCAAATTATGTTATTTCTCAAATACAGTTAATTAATTCGAACAGTTAGAGAGTTTATATTTAGCTTTAAATCATTTACAATATGACTAGAAGAAGCTCTAATACTACTCATAACAGTCCAACAATTTTTTGAATGTGTGCAACAATACTTAGTACTAGGACTCAAATTATGTTCATTTCTCAAACACAGTAAATTATTACTTTCCGTTAAATCATGTGAGTTATTAAAATTAAAAATCTTTTTCAGAAAAAAAATGCATAGATGTATTGAAATCTATTGATCTCAAATGACTGCATTTATTTGTTTCATATCATAAAATGCATTTATTCAAATAAAAATACCAGAATATAGAAATTCATAACTTTGAGCTTATAATTTTGTCCAGGTCTCACATAATATTATTTTTTAAAGTTATATACTTTCTTATTTAAATTATTTTCTCCTTTTCTGTATGTGTTACATTAAATTTAGATGTCTTTTTATAATTATTTATCTTTATTTTATTAATCTGCAGCTAAATTTATTCATATTAAGATTTAAACAAATTGAAAATTTTCTCATTTTATAATTTTGTCCTGGGGTGGATATATATATATATATATATATATATATGATTCATATCTCGTTGTAACCCTAAAGAATATTTTCCATCCATCTCGAGGCTAACGGAAAAATTCTATAAAATTAATTTTTAATTAAACTTATAATTTGTTTTAAATGTCAAGCGAAACACACCCCCTGTACATAATCTTTATCATTCTCGTTTATCAGAAAGTGAATGAAAAAAAATCGATTACAAGTTTACATCCTTACATGTAAAAACTAAAATAAGTTAAATAAGAGAGAGTAAAAACATAATTTTATTAACTACTTATTTTCCAGTTTAACAACTTAGAGACAAAAACGAGTTTGTACAAGTTATAAAAAAAAATATTGAACATAAAAAATAAGGCTTTAATAAAATAAAAATTAATTATAAGTTAGTCGTTTATAAATATATTTACGTTTATATTATTGTTCGCTAAAATATAAAATTAAATTATTTTATTTAAAGTTAGAAATCCATTAATAAAATCTGATATTCAGATTTCATGAAGTGCGATGAATTAATTTAATTTAATTTTTGCATAAAATATGTTTTTATTAAATGTTTAATTAAATTTAAAACTTCATTAAGCTGGAACTTTTGAAAAATAAATTTAATATTAAATTAAAATATTTGTTTTTTTAAATACTTATTTTTTTCTTTGTATTTTATTTAAATGCATACATACAAAAGTTAAATAATAGATACGTACAAACATACTAATCAATAAATTTAAAAGTGGTAATCATATTCTAGTGGTGATTATATAAATAAAATTTAAAAATATAATGAAAAAAATATTTAATTAATAATAAAATATAATAAAGTATATATGTATAATAAATTAAAATAAATATGTTGGTACTGTTTTAACAATATCAGCGGAACTTGACTATTATGAAAATCTACCCTATGCATCTAAACTAGTCAGCACACGGCATTTGCAAGCTAATGCTAAACCAACGAAAACGTTTTCTACAAATGTTCCACTTTCATAAAAATATTTTTAAATAATTCTTTGTATGTAAGATCTGGTCTATATATGGTATCTGAAGTCAAAGGACCTGCTTTTTTCTCAGGAAAAATTTATGAATTAAGTTGTACAGATTTTGAAAGAAGTATATATGTATCCGTACCTGTTTCGAAATTGAGTTTACCAAAAAAACAAATAGCTTCAAACCGCAGTTATCGTATGTAATAATGATAATTTTAAAGAGTCGGAAGTCAAGCTAGGAATTCGTAAAGAATGTTTCAGTTGGTTTAATACTAGCTTGCGAACATTGTATGCTTGCTAGGCTAATAAACAAAAAATTTCACAATTTGCAAAAAGGAAAAAAATGGAAACATAGGGTGTTTATAAAGACCCGGATCCATTTTTATGTTTAATAACTCATAAAATAATAAAGATAGATTACAATTAATAACATAAATGGTTAGATAGACCAAAAAAGTTTCATGACCCTTGTCAATGAACTTCCACGTGACTCCTTTCGTCGCACAGAGAATATCAAGTCGATGGTCAACTTCACGCCAGGAGCGGCAAGCATGTCGGCACCCACAGAGGCTATTGCGGTTGTAATTCTGGCCCTTAAGTCATCAATGTTTGACACTCTCCTTCTGTAAACATTGTCTTTTACAAATCTCCAAAGGAAAAAGTCCAGCGGCGTTATATCAGTTGATCTGGTTGGCCAAGGAATTGAACCTCCTCGCCCAACCCATTTTCCTGAAAAATGGTCATTCAAAGAAGTACAAACGATTGTACCCCAATGAGGTGGTGCACCATCTTGTTACAAAAAGACATAACGCCGCTGGACTTTTTCCTTTAGGGATTTGTAAAGGACAATGTTTACAGGAGGAGAGTGTCGAACATTGATGGCTTAAAAACCAGAATTACAACCGCAATAGCCTCTGTTGATGCCAACATGCTTGCCGCTACCTGGCGTGAAATTAACTATCGACTTTATATTATCCTTGCGACGAAGGAGGCACACGTGGAAGTTCATTGACAAGGGTTATGAAACTTTTTGAGTCCATCTAATCATTTATGTTATTAATTTTAATTTATCTTTATTATTTTATGAGTTATCAAACATCAAAGTGGGTCCGGGATTTTATAAACACCCTGTATTAAGAATAAAGAAAGTGATGAAAATCGAGTTTGAGAAAAGTGAGATGAAAGTTATAGGTATTATCCCGAGAGACAATCATCGGTCATTGTTTAATCGAGGCAAAAATTAAGATAAAGGAAAACAAGATAATGAGATGAAATGCCTTGATCAGTCTGATAGGCTCTTAAATGTAAAAAATAGAAAACTCTGGAGAGAATGATATGAAAAATCAAAAGAAAAATAATTATCGTCCAATTAGAGAAAATTAAGATGAAATTGCCATCTATTATAGTGCGAGGCCCACATTCTTGCGAGGCCCACCCTTGGATCGAAGCAAACATGTGGGCAATCTTTTCAGAAATGCAATTGAAGATAGATATAAAGGAGAACAAGTAAAATGAAAGGCCTTGAATACTCTGATAGAATCTTAAACAACATATTGCAAATTCTGACGAGGATAATATGAAAAGTAAGAAAGGAAAACAATCGTAGTCCAGTCTGATAAAATTGAGATTGAAAGAACCATCTTGAGAGATCTATTACAGTTTGATTGTTGGATCGAGGTGAAAATGGAGATCATCCTTTCAGAAAAAAATTTAAAGGAAAACAAGATGATGAAAAGTCTTCATTATTCTAATAGGATTTTAACCGAAAGATTTCAAAATTCTGGCGAGAATAAAATAAAAAGTCAGAAGGGAAAAAAAATCATAGTTCAGTTTGATAAAAGGGAAATTGAATGCTCTATCTGTTATCTTGAGAGACCTGTTATCTTTTGATTGTTGGATCAAGGAAAATGAAGGTAATCCTTTGAGAAAGGTTTTCATTATTCTAATAGGATTTTAAATGAAAAATTTCAAAATTCTGGGCCGAAAAAAAAATCATAGTCCAGTTTGATAAAATTGAGATTAAATGTTTTATCTGTTATCGTGAGAGACCTGTTATCTTTTGATTGCTGGATCAAGAAAAATGAAGGGAACGTTGAAGAAAATTAATTTAATCCTTTGAGAAAGGTCTTCATTATTCCAATAAGATTTTAAACGAAATATTTAAAAGTTCTGGCGAGAATAAAAAGAAAAGGCAGAATGAAAAAAGCATAGTCCAGTTAGATAAAATATAAATTGAATGTTCTATCTGTTATCTTGACAGACCTGTTATCTTTTGATTGTTGGATCAAGGAAAATGAAGGTAATCCTCTGAGAAAGATTTTCATTATTCTAATAGAATTTTAAATGAAAAATTTCAAAATTCTGCCGCGAATAAATGAAAAGTTAGAAGGAAAAAAATCGTAGTCTAGTTTGATAAAATTGAGATTAAATGTTTTATCTGTTATCGTGAAAGACCTGTTATCTTTTGATTGCTAGATCAAGAAAAATGAAGGGATGTGAAGAAAATTAATTTAATCCTTTGAAAACGGTCTTCATTATTCCAATGTGATATTAAACGAAAAATTTAAAAACTCTGGCGAGAATAAAAAGAAAAGGCAGAATGAAAAAAAAACTTAGTCCAGTTAGATAAAATATACATTGAATGCTCTATCTGTTATCTTGACAGACCTGTTATCTTTTGATTGTTGAATCGAGGAAAATGAAAGTAAGTTGAAGACAGGTGCAAAGGAAAACAAGATAATGAAATGAAAGGCCTTCATTTTCTGGATAGACAATTAAATGAAAGATTGAAAATTATGGAAAGAATGATACGAAAAATTGGAAGAAAAAAATTGATTGATTGAAAAATATTGAAGATAAAATTGCTATATTTTATCGTCAGGGGCCTAAGCACCCTTGAATCAAAGCAAAAATGAAGACAATTCTTTAAGAAACACATTGAAGATAGATATAAAGGAGAAAAAGTGGATGAAATGAAAGGTCTTGATTATTTTGATAGAATCTTAATCAAAAGATTCCAAATTCTGACGAGAATAATCTGAAAAGTTGGAAAGAAAAACAATCGTAGTCAAGCTTGATAAAATTGAGATTGAAAGATCTGCCTGTTATCTTGAAAGACCTATTGTAATTTGGTTGTTGGATCGAGGTGAAAATGAAGATAACCCTTTCAGAAAAAAATAAAGGTAAACAAGATGATGAAATGGATGATCTCCATTATTCTAATAGGAATATAAATGAAAAATTTCAAAATTCTGGCGAGAATAAAAAGAAAAGTCAGAAGGGAAAAAATAATTATAGTGCAGTTGTATAAAATTCAGATTGAATGTTCTATCTGTTATCTTGAGAAACCTGTTATCTTTTGATTGTTGGATCAAGTAAAATGAAGGTAATTTTTTTAGAAACAATTGAAGGTAAGTAAAGGGGAATAAGTTGAGGAAACAGGCCTCAATTATTCTAACAGGATATTAAATATAAAATTTCTAAATTCTAACGAGAATAATATAAAAAGTCATAAGAGAAAACAATCATATTCATGTTTTATTGAATTAACATTGAAAGTTCCATCTATTATCCTAAGAGATATATTTTTGTTTGACTGTTGTATCGACTCAAAAATGAAGGTAATCCTTTGAGAAACACAATTGTAGATAGGTGTAGATGGAATCAAGATGTAAGACCTTCATTAGCCTGATAAACTCTTAAATTAAAAATTTCAAAATTTTAGCCAGTATTACGCAAAACGTCAGGGTTAAAGGCAATGATTATCCAGTTAGAGGAAATTAAAATGAAATTTCATCTGTTATCCTGACTAGCCTACAGTCTTGTCAGCCTTGGACCGAGGCGAAATAATGGTAATTCTCCGAGAAACACCGTTGAAAATAGTTATAAATGGAAAAAAGATGATGAGAAAAAATGCTTTCATTAGCCTGACAGGCTCATAAATACAATTTTTTTTAAATTTTCACAGTATGATACGAAGCGTCAAGGGGAAAACATATTGATAAACAAGTTTCAGAAAATTCAAATTAAAATGCACGTGAATTACAATTAATAACATAAATGGTTAGATAGACCAAAAAAGTTTCATGATCCTTGTCAATGAACTTCCACGTGACTCCTTTCGTCGCACTGAGAATATCAAGTCGATGGTCAACTTCACGCCAGGAGCGGCAAGCATGTCGGCATCCACAGAGGCTATTGTGGTTGTAATTCTGGCCCTTAAGTCATCAATGTTTGACACTCTCTTCCTGTAAACATTGTCTTTTACAAATCTCCAAAGGAAAAAGTCCAGCGGCGTTATATCAGTTGATCTGGTTGGCCAAGGAATTGAACCTCCTTGCCCAACCCATCTTCCTGGAAAATGGTCATTCAAAGAAGTACGAACGATGGTACCCCAATGAGGTGGTGCACCATCTTGTTGCCAAAAGACATAACGCCGCTGGACTTTTTCCTTTAGGGATTTGTAAAGGACAATGTTTACAGGAGGAGAGTGTCGAACATTGATGGCTTAAAAGCCAGAATTACAACCGCAATAGCCTCTGTGGATGCCAACATGCTTGCTGCTACCTGGCGTGAAATTAACTATCGACTTTATATTATCCTTGTGACGAAGGGGGCACACGTGGAAGTTCATTGACAAGGGTTATGAAACTTTTTCAGTCTATCTAACCATTTATGTTATTAATTTTAATCTATCTTTATTATTTTATGAGTTATTAAACATCAAAGTGGGTCCGGGATTTTATAAACACCCTGTATTAAGAATAAAGAAAGTGATGAAAATCGAGTTTGAGAAAAGTGAGATGAAAGTTATAGGTATTATCCCGAGAGACAATCATCGGTCATTGTTTAATCGAGGCAAAACTGAAAAGAGAAACACACAGAGAACCTTTGAGAAACACACATGATGTAGGTATAAAGACAAGCAAGATGATGAAATGAAATGCCTTCTTTACAATAACAGGATCTTAAACGAAAAAGTTAAAAACCCTGGCAAGAATAATTTGTAAAATCAGATCGGAAAAAAGTTAATAGTCCAGTTAGTGAAAATTGAGACTGAAAGTTTTATATGTCATCACGAGAGACATATTGTAAGTTTGATAGTTAAATCAAGACAAAAATGAAGGAAAATAATGCATATATTACTTTTCTTTTGTTTAAAAATAACAAGCGTTTTAACATTTGAATCTAAAAAGTAGTTCCATTAAAGCGAAATTTTTAAAAAATTCTTTTTAAGGTTATTCACAGAATCTGTTTACTAAAAAAGTTTACTTAAACGTAATAACGAGCAATTTTAATTTGTTTATAGCAACAATTAGCAGAATGAAATGTTATATTGGAAATATTAGATGATACGTTGGAAGGAGATTAAAAGCAGTCACATATAGAAAAGTAATTTCTTAAAGCAATTACTTCCAAACTAGATAATTAAAATAGTAGTATGGTTTTATTTTTCTACATCAGAATCTTAAAAACATAAAAATAAATAATTATTAATATATAACTATTATAATTTCATTATGCTATTATTTAAAAAAAAAAAAAACTAAATATATAGCTCTATTCAGAGACAGATTAAGAATAGAGCATCTAGCAACAAACCACGATAAATTAATACGACTTTTTAAAATAGTAATTTTCATCTTATTTAAATGCAAAATGTTTATTATAAAAAAGACAAAAATGTTTCTTTGAAAATAGTGCGGAATTTTCATGTTCAAAAAGTGTCATGTCAGGCTATACAGTGTAAAAAAAAGGGTCGATCTACTAAAAAAATTTTAGTGATCCGTGCAATTACTAAAAAATTTTTAGTAATCTTACTCGGTTACAAAAAAAATCTGTAAGAATTGCTAGAAAAAAGCTAGCAACGAATAGAGTTAATAGTTTTATATTTTTAATAGCTATTACCTAAACTCACTTGGTGTAGCCGTGATAGCCTAGTGGTCATAGCACCGAACTCCAGGCTGAGAGGTCTCGGGTTCGATGCTGGACAAAACCAAATACGCACCGAATGTATGCAGTGTAAGTACTCGTTAAATAAAGGGATTGTGAAAATCCTGTTGGAGCAGGTAGCAATGTTTGGTTCTGCCATCTATTGCGGCTTAACCGAAAAGCTTCAGTAGTCTGTCTTTTTATCCACTGGATGCAGCTCGAAGAAAGCTCCTGCCATTCGGGCACACGTACTGGTTATTAAAAATAATTTTGGAGCTATTACTAAAATTTGCTTGGTGGCTCATACTAAAAAGTTTTAAGTTAGTTATACAAAAAATTCTTTTGTAACAAAAATGAAAGAAATTTACAAAAGAAATGTTTGTTTCACTTGCAAAAAAAAGTTTGTAATGATTACTAAAAAAATCTGTGGAATACAAAATTACTAAAAAAATTTTAGTAACCTCTTGAATTTTTTTTATAGTGTAGTTCTCTCTAAAATCATATCAGTTAGCTATTAGTAAACAACTATTACTTCCATTTCATATGTAGTAATCCAATGCTGAAATAATATTACATCCTTTGACAATATTTAAAACAACGTATCGATAATTCTTAACTACTTTCTTAACAGGCTTCAACTATTTTTTTAATGCAACAAAAACTGCCGAAATATAGGTTTTAAAATTGAAACATTGGTAATGAAATTATGATATATTTCTTTGTGAAAATATTACTAAAATATATAATAACCTGGTATTCTACGGCAGTGTTTCTAAGGGTATAGGCAAGATACAGTCGATATTTCTTCTCATATTGCGAAGATAAGCCAATATTTCAACTCATATAGCCAAGATACAGTATATGCTTTGAAAATATTTAAAACAACATCTCGATATTCGTTAACTATTGTCTTAACAGATGTTAACTATTTTTTCCATGTAACCAAAATTGTCGAAATATTGGTTTTAACGTTAAAATATTGGTAATGAAATTATAATGTATTTCTTTGGGAAAATATTAAGAAAATATATAATATCCTAGTATTCTATAGCTGTATTTCTGAAGGTATAGCCAAGATGCAGCCAATATTTCTTCTCATATTGCCAAGATACAGCCAATATTTCTACTCATATAACCAAGATGCCGCCAATAATCAGCAATATACAGCCAATAAAAATAATGTTCCTCATTCGACGAATTTCATTTTGTTATTAGCAATCCAAAGACATTTTGCACATAGTATTATTTTTCAACCAAAAAAAGATAATACTAAGCATTTAAAATACATTCGCTTTAGAAAAAAATGAATCTTTTAAGATATTAAATAATTTAGATTTAAAATAAAAATTGTAACTTTTATCTTTTGTCTTCTGAAAACTGTTGTTTTATTTTTGAAAAAAAAAAGAAAAAAAAAACTATGCTTGACAAAGAAACGGATACATACTAAATCAATAAAGCTGAAATGAATATAAATGCCGGATATTCGTCACTTTAATGATACAATCTATTGGATTCCAATTACTCGAAGTTGTAGGAAACACAGACGATTTATTAATCAAAGGGGAGTCTATTTGACAAATGCTTGATTATCATTATATGTCAAGTAAATTGACTTATCGATTTATCATTTTCGTGAGCTCGGCAGTTCTGTTTATCATTATCGTAATAAATTGAAAATTTATATACACCGAACAGAATTATTAAACATAACAAATTAAATAGTAAGTGAAAATTAAAAAATCTGAATTAAATTCAATGAATTTAATAATACTAATTCAAATTAAATGATTTTTTAAAATCTGAATTTAAAAAAATTGTGCTATTTTTTAAAACAAAGGTAAAAAAAGTAACAAAGACAATATGCTTTTTTAGGTTTCGTTCATCTGACGAAACCCTATGCGTCTGTATCATCTGTATGTCTGTCCGTGCACGAAAATTGTAAAGTTAGAAACTTCAAATTTTGTGCACTTACAGGTGAATATCTCCTGTCTTACGACAAATAAGAAAATTTGAAAAAGTCATTTTTTTAAATTATCTTTTTCAATGGCATACGTTCATTTTTGCGGCTTAAATTTTAAAAGAGAAACTTAATTTCAAAGTTACGCGTGTAGACATTAGGGTGGAGCGTAAAAAACATTTTCGAAATTCTTTTCTCCCTAGCGCGGAAAAGTTTTCTAGTGGTATCAGTAATATAGTCACAAAATTTCAAAACAATCAATAAATATCTTCCGGTTCCACTTTTGGGTAGAAATATGCAATTTTAGCCAAAAATGTTGTAATTTTTCACATTTCAGTAATCTTTTTAATTTTCAATATTTTCTTCGCCTTAGTGCGGAAAAACTGAAAGAGTACATAAGAAACACAAGTCCAAAATATTAAAATAATTAAAAAATATCTTCTGGTTCCACTTTGGATTCTAAATATGGGAAAGTTTTCGAAAGTTGTACAAATTTTCACATTTTAATCATTTTTTCTATTTTTCGATTTTCTGTTCCCGCTGGCATGGAAATGTTCGTAGAATATGCAAGAAATATAAGTAAAAAACTTTAGAATAATAAATAAATATCTTCCGTCTTCCTTTTCGGGATCTAAAAATGTCAAAGTAGTCTAAAAATTTGTAACTTTTCACATTTCAGAGATTTATCTCTCTTCTCGCTGGCGTGGAAAATTCGGAAAATCATGTGACAAACGTAAATGTAAAAATTTAAAATAATTAATAAATATATTTTGATTTGACATTTATTACTTAAACTGGCAAATTCATGACATTAAAGTACTCAAAAATCATAGAACAATCGAATTACAAGGGATCTGAGGGATATTGTTGGTTTAATGTTCTGCTCGTGATAGGTTCGTAATGAAGATATTCAATTTTAGCTTCTATATTTAATTGAAAAATAATACATCTGAAAGTGTTTACAAAATTTTTATTTTTAATATTGTGTTGAACTGATAGTGTGCATGGAAAATATTACACAAAATATCACAATTAAGGTGCAGTGTTCACGGGATATGTCTCATTCCATTTTTTAGTACCCTACAGAATTAAGAACTGGCATTCTACCAACTAGTGAACATATAACGTACTTTTTTGTTGGTGAGAATTGAATCAAAATATAATTAAAAATCGGACCCACCTTTGGGATGAGAGCGGATTATGGGTTGAAATGGTTGAAACAATTTGGCAGGCTCCTCAGTTCCAACAATTTCTAGGCAAAGAATTACCCAAATGATTGGTTCATATAATGATAAATACAAGAGTATAAAGAAGTTTGACGCTAAAGAACAGACGAAATCGAAATTGAAAATTTTCTTATTGGAAGGGGGGGGGGGAATGTCTATTTGAAAAATTTTCTTACATCAAATACATCAAGAGTACATCTCTAGAACGATGTAAATGCCCACGTGATATAAAAATTCCAGGATTGGAAGACAGTTTCTCAAGGATCAAAGAACTTCAAGGAAATTGTCGATAGACCCTATTAATACATTCGGAAACACGGTCCACAACACGGAAACTTAGTAAAGGAATGAGCAGGCTCGAAAAAGAATAAGAAATTTTCAGAAAATGGTATAAAAGGGAAAAAACAATCACTACTGTTTCATTGAAGACTTAGAGTTATTTAAATCTTTTAGTCTTGTTGATGAACAACTGTGTCACGATCTTAGTGATAAACCTTTAGTGTCATTGCAGTCGAACATATTACCATAAGTATATCACGAACAACCCGTCGTCCTGCCCTAGCCAGAATTTGAAACTTAAGGGTGTTTTCGAAAAAACGCTTTTCCATCTTCAACAGCTCGAAATTTTCCGATACAATTTCAGACACATTTTTTAAAGTAGAAACATGAAATTTGCTGAGAGGATTCTTGAAGGGACGTATGAGGTGCCGAGTGATTTTTTTTTACGCTCAATTCATTAGAATTTGAGTTATAAACAATTATCTTCTCAGTATGACCCCTTTTTTCGTTCTCAAATCTCCCGCTTGGGAAAAATCGGTTCGAAATGCCGTTTTTGATTGCTTTTTTTGCAATATTTTCTGCATTTATCAAAGAATCGACAATTACTTCCTCTTGTGTACTTTCCAAATAAGAGATTTTGAAAGTTTGGTGTATTTGAGAGCAATAATGAGTTCAAAAATAAATCGGAAAATAGGCAGTTTGAATCGAAATACACCCTTAATTCGAGTGTCCGACCATGTTGCAGTATCAGTAACAAGCGCACTTCCTGAAGACTTACGAGTTGTGACACGTGACGACATGACCAATGTTGTAGACAGGCATAACACAAGAAGAGAAAGAAAGAAATATCGTATGAAATGCCAAATCCAAGATTAAAGTTTCATATCCACCAATACCTTGAAAAGATTGTATTTTGACAGTGGAAAAGATGAAACTCTAATTCAGAGGTATATTGAGAGAAGACTCCATCAACAAAGAGTGCATGAAGAATACTTGACACTTTTAGAAGAACCTGGCTGCGGTTATATAGGGCAAGTGTTACCAATAACCTCTTCTGCTATGTTTCGCATATGATTTTCCATACTTTCCGCTCCAGAAAGAAGAGAAAATTGATAAGAAAAAAAAGTCTCTGAAATGTGAAAATTTACATACTTTTTGGCTTCTTTGACATTTTTAGACCCCAAAAAGGAAGACGAAATATATTTATTTATTATTCTAAAGTTTTTTACTTATGTTTCTTGCATATTCTTCGAACATTTCCATGCCAGCGGGAGTAGAAAATCGAAAAATAAAAAAATGACTATGATGTGAAAATTTGTATAACTTTCGACAAATTTCCCATATTTAGAACCCAAAGTGGAACCAGAAGATATTTATTTATTATTCTAAAGTTTTTTACTTATGTTTCTTGCATATTCTTCGAACATTTCCATGCCAGCGGGAGTAGAAAATCGAAAAATAAAAAAATGACTATGATGTGAAAATTTGTATAACTTTCGACAAATTTCCCATATTTAGAACCCAAAGTGGAACCAGAAGATATTTTTTAATTACTCTAATATTTTGAACTTGTATTTCTTATGTACTCTTTCAGTTTTTTCGCACTAGGGCGAAGAACAATTTGAAAATAAAAAATATTACTGAAATTTGAAAAATTAAAACACTTTTGGCTAAAATCGCATATTTCGACCCAAAAGTGGAACCGGAACGTATTTATTGATTGTTTTGAAATTTTGTGACTATATTACTGATACCACTAGAGAACTTTTTCGTGCTAGGGAGAAAAGAATTTAAAAAAAAATGCTTTTAACGCTCCGCCCTAGTAGACATCATAGATTGGAGCTAAATCTTCTCGCTTGTGAACCGAAGTTTCTTAGTTCGAGCCCCCATGCTGCAAGTTGAAATTTTCATATTATAAAGGGTTTAATTAAAAGAAATTTTCTATTTATTTTTTGCCTATTGGAGGTTTGATATTATTAGAGTTTCGTTCATCTGATATTCATAATATTTTTGCAATTCAATTTTTTTTTCTAACTTAAATTTTTTTACGAATTATTAATGATTCAGCATTTCAAATTTCGTTTAAACATTTTTCTTTCATTTTTAGAAATTAAAAATTTTATGTATATCTCCGCAGTTTTTTTTTAAATTTTGCATTTTCAAAAAATTTTAAAATTTGGACTTTATTTAAATAATTTGATTTGAACATTTTTAATGTGACTAAAATAAATAACTTCCTTTAATAATTATTTAAAAATTTAATTTATTCTGCTATCTACATAAGAATTTCATAATTATAAATTAACAATTTGGATTTATCCGTTAAAGTTAAGTTGTTTTGAAAGAAATGTTAAGCAAAACCCTCGGTACGACCTGCAATCTTACTTACCCACTTGTTTTGTTTTGGTATAAAAAATCCATTTATACAGTCAAAAATAAAAAACATTGCATTCCAGTCAGAAATCTGATCATAAATATTCCTAATTTTTTCAATTTTGAAACTTTTTTAACGAATTTGTTTTCCCAATGTGTGAAATTCAAAATTATCTGAGAAAATGCTGGAACTGTCTATATGCCATCCATATAAGAGTTCAATAATTATAAATTAACAGTTAGGATTTACCAGTTAAAGGATAAGTTGTTTTGAAAGAAATGTTAAACAAAACCCTCTCAAAGTGTGAAAAAAAAAACCTTTACCCACTTCTTTAATTTTGTTATAAGAAATCCGTTTACACAGTCAAAAATAAAAAGCGTTGGATTCCAGTCAGAAATCGGATTATAAATGTTCCTAATTTTTTCATTGTTAAAACTTTTTTAACGAAGTTTTTTTCATTTTTTGTGAAATTCAAAGTTATGTAAGAAAATGCTGGAACTGTGTGTTATTTGGTAAGTTATACCATACATAATGTCAAACACGTTCTGAAATACACTCTGGTTGTTTGGGAATGGATGAGGAAATATTGTTTTAACCGTAGAAATATTGGTTATGAAATGATGGAATATTTCTTTGAACCAATATTAAAATTATATAATATCCTAGTATCCCATGTTAATATTTCTGCTGATATAGCCATTATTTCTACTGTTATATTCCAGTCTTTTTTCCCGACATTGTTCAATTCCACACATATCAAGCTAAAGATCGTCCTTATTATTAAAACAATCCCTTCCTTTACTACAGAATCCATAGATTGTAACATTAATAGCAAGCATCACACATAACTACTGTGCTGCATTGATGTTTGTGGAAATCGCACTTCAAATTGAAGATGCTGTTTACTTGATATATTCAATATTTGATATGTCAATTTGATACGTAAGCTAATTAATATAAAATATATTGCACTGTAACTTGTTATCATTTTACACTTTACTATATAGTTAAAGCTTGGCTCAGATTCAGTAAAAGTTTCTAAAGATTTCAAGTTTTTAGAAATATAAAGGAGGTACAATATAAAAAAAATCTGTAAAAATACAAAATTTCTTTAAGGAAACTGGGATTTCTCGAACTTTTTTGACCGACTTCAAAGGATGAGGTTTGGAATTCGACCTGTATGTATTTTTGTTAACTCATAAATTCTTTAAATGTGAACCGATTTTGATCATTCTTTTTTTGTTTGGAAGTATAAGATACCCATGTGGTCCCATTTTAATTTCATTAAATTCTGATGACAAGAAAGTTTTTAAATAAAATCTTTAAAAGTTCAAATACATTTTGAAGCAATGCTCCAATTAAAAGCGTTCATTTTACTGGCAATTACTCTTACACAGATATGAGATCTTTTTTTTTTTTTTTTTCTCAAAGTGAAAAATCTGGACTAGCAAAGGTAGGGATCTAGATAGATTTTGCGAAGTTAGAGAAAGTAGACTGATCAATAAGAAAATCTACACTGCTAGAAATCTACAGCTATAGCCGCATAATCACTCCATCTATTGTGTAGGTAGAAACCTTACTCCATACATGAAAATGCTCTATACATAGTGAATTAATTGTTTTATATAAAAGCGGTATAGTGATAATGCAGTTGCAGCTTCAGATTTTAAATAGATTACCTATTTAAAGCAGCAAAGATTTAGCAAAAATGCAGGTTTTTGACTGGGCAATAACAGTGTTTAATTCTTTTTAGAGCTTATTTTGAAGTCGGTAAGTATTTTTAAAAGCTTTTTTAAGTATGTAATGGCAACAACAAAAATTCGTGTAACAGGTACACGCTAGCACAATAAATCAAAATATTTGTAAGGTTATTAAGACCTTTTTGGGAAACTGTGATGCCTAGAACTTTTTAAGTGTTACTTTAATCAGTGTTAGAGATAAAAATTTAGTAAGATTACTGTAATTTTAGTAGGTTCTTTTGTTAAAACTACAGATACCTGTAGCTTTATAAAAACTGGTTTTATAGATTTACTACTTTTTTTTTTTATAGTGTGCATAAACAATTTTACTAAGTGTACATAAACAATTTTATTAAGTATATAGATTTTTGTAACATTACATCTGCAGATATACAGTTTTTTTATATATATACAGTGTATTGTTTTTTATATATATAAATTCCTTATAACCAGTATATAGCCATTTAACCTCTTCGCTACGGGAGCACTTTACGAAATTTTTAATGTTTTTTCGCAGGTTTTTAAAAACAGAAATTTGAGCGTTTTTAAATCGAGAAAATGCTCTGCTTAAATAAGGCAAATTTCACAGTAAAATCTTACTGGTGGGCATAAATAAGGATTCTTAAGCGTTTATTCGGCACGTATACGTGTCGCTCGTCCCCAACGGGTTAATAGCTCTACTACATAGCGATCTTTTAGCAATAACGATGTTTTAAGTAATCGTAAATACATTTATATAATCACTTAATGGCCATAATGTTTCTATAAATCATATAATTTATTCATATGTTAACTTAACAAGAATAAAACCATTTTAGCATACGAATTAAACGCAATCAAAATAAATTGATCGGACGTTACGAAAATATTTTACAACAATAAAGTAGGCATTTAATTCCCTTATTCTTAAATGTAAGATTAGATAAAATAATTAGACTTCAGAAGAAATGCAAAAGAATTTAATCTAAGTTCTGCAAGAATTATTTGAGTCTGAGATAGAAAATCAATGAAATGTCAACTATTGTAGAGTCTAATGTATTCATTCTGACTATACAATCTTTACAGTGTTTTTATATCATATCATTCTATTCCGTTTGGAACAAATAAATACGTTTTTAATAACCATAAAACATCTATAAGAAGTATCATTATTAGTTTATAAAAAAGACACAAATTTTTTAAGCTTATATTATTACGTTTTTGCAATAGTTTCACTTTATAAGTATTAAATATTTCTATTGCAGATTTTATATTACGTTTACAATATGAAATAAAAAGACAGATGCAAAATACAAACCTTTAAAAATTTCTAAGATTTATTTCGATTTTATTCGAATAAAATCCAAGTATATTTGATGTTTTAAGAAGCATATTATTTGAATTTTACTTTTATTTTTTAATGTTTGTTCGATTTAACTTATTAGCTACAAATATTTAATATTAAATGTTGAACTAATTGAATGAAATATCTCATGTTTTTGTTTTGTTATGTAAATTTAATATTATTATAATGTACAAGTATTAACAAGATAATATAATGTACCTTATTTTAGGATTTTATCTTTTGTTTTATCATCATGCTTAAATAAATTATGAAATAAATTTACGGTTCATTTTCCAGAATGTATATTACTGAAATATTCAGAAAAATCTTTGAATCATAGCATGTTTTTGTTTGTCTCTTGAGACACAATTTTTTAATTCAGTATGCAAAATATGAACAGAATATTTATACTGAGTTCATGTTGAAAAAAAAGGAAGCATTCTGTATATAATTAACCCTTTATCTTAGGTTTCTACCTCTTGTTTTGTTATTATGCTTTAAAAAAATAAAAAAAAAAATTTCTCATGTTCCAGAATGTACATTAATAGGGTTATTCATGAACATTATAGAATTTTAGCATGTTTTTTAAAGTTTCTGATGGCACAATTGATTTTTTAATTCATTATGGGAAATATAAACAGAATAGTTAAATCGCATTCATATTGAAAGAATGAAATATTCCAAATACAGTTAACCCTTTTTCGCTTCGATTTTTTCAAAATTCAGGGATCAAAATACTGGTACATTAGCAATCTAAATATAATAAAACGTAATGTAATGATTCCGACGCGAACTCATCCGTTCAATCTCGCCTCTTCGCATTTAAACTTTTACCGATTCAAGAGCTCGAATAGGCCACGTGGTGGAGAAAAGATGTAACTTCTTCCTTCAAGAAAATTCCATGTAAGTACATTGCATTACATATATTCTCAATTTATATAGAAAGATTTTTTACCGTATAAATTCAGATTTCATGTGATATTCTTTTCCGAATTACATGACCAATAAAAATTTTTCCCAATTTGAATATCTAATGCTCTTAATCGCATTTACTATAAAGAATTATTTAGATGGCTGTTTAGCAACAGTTAAAAAGACATTACAGAAACAATTTTCCTGTACCGAAGGCTGAGATCAAAATTTGTGTCGATCGTTTTAAGTTTCATTTGCACAGGATATGCCAAAGATTTTCTATCCAAAATAGCGGAATAAAACATCGCGTCAACACCGGTGTGTCTGAGACATCTTTGCCAATATTTTTTTATCATTTTTTAAAATTTTAAGTGCAAACCACGCTTTTTACCCACCCTCCTAGGACGGGTATTTACACTAGTATTAATAATAGCTATCCAAACAGATTTACTGAAAATTAACAAAGATATTTGTGTCTGAAATCTAAAAAATGCAGTTTTTTCTCTGCTATTCAAATCATATTCATATGACAACAAGCTGAGGAAGAATATTTGGAAAATATCGTTTTACTATATGATTTAACAGGTATTACAACTTTCTAAATTTATTTTTTGTGTTTTATATTATAACACATGTTTCGTTCAGAGAATTAACTTATATTTTTAATTTAAAAACTAAAATGTATGCTTACAAAAAAGGGGGGTACGTTAAAGGTGCAAACAGAATGAAACAAACTTTTATTATTAATAGGTTTGTTATAAAAACAAGCGTAAAAGCGTGTAACGCTGACGTCACTTTGACAGTGGCAACAACAGACGTTTAAATTTAACTTTTATTGGAATTTTTCAATTTTTATACCATCGAATAGGGAAAATGTGTTTTGAAATTCCATTTGTTTGAAAATTACATCGCAATTTATCTTAAATTTTATCGTTTTTAAATTAATTTTCAAACGTGCATATTTTTCAAATTTTTCTGAATCGCATACGACTCCGAAGGAGAAGTCCACATGGAGGAATAAGATAGGTGGAGGAGAAGTAAGCCTAAAAAAAGGTTGCAATATGAAACCATTTATCGCTCAAATTTTAATGTCCAACAAAAGCACTTGGAAAGGATTTTGTATTAATAAGACGAATTTAAAGAAATGAAATACAATTGAAGCATATTTTAAGAAGAAATAGCAAATTTTTAAAATAGTCATTGTTCTAATATTATTTGTTAATATAAATGTACGCTTTAAAAAAATTAAAATTGGAAAATTAGCAACAATTAAATGTTAAATTAAAATTAAAATTAAATAAGACATTGAAAATATTTGATACGAGCTAAAAATTGTATTACTAAAAGTTTCCTTCTTTACAGTAATTTTAAATACTTTATAACGTAAATGAAAAAGGCTTATGATTTGCATGTAAATGAATATTTAAAATATAATGATGAAAGCCTTCTTTTAAAAACGAGTACGAAAACTTAAGTAATAAATATTATTCTAAAATCTAGATTTCTGACTGCAAACGATTTTAAGATATTAACAAAATAATATTATCTTTTCAAGCAAAACGTTAAAAGAATTTTCTATATTGATATTTAAAATACATACAATAAAATAATTAATCAATTCTTACCGGTGAAGTGGTAAATTAGTTTAAAAAAAAATCAAGAGCTAAAAAATACGGGTTTAAACCGGCTTGAGTTGATAGGCGTAACAAAGCACGGTGTTTTGTTGGTGCTTAAATGGACTTAATGTAGGGTTGCATTTTTAGCATCACCCCCAGACATTATACTTCCACTCTATTAATTTCTCTTTACTCTATGAGAAATCCATTTGCAATTACGTTAATATCAACAGCTCATTATTTTATTCCAGTTTATATTCCACAGCAAAATTAAAACAATCATCAATAACTAAATTTAACAACAAAATATAAATAAAACACTTTAAGACATGTAATCCAGTTTTTCATTTATACACTGAAATGAGAAGAATCACAACGACTATTGTAGAGTTTTTCTTTTAGAGTTAACTACCGAACTGACGTAAGAAAGTATTAATAGTAGTTTTATTATTGTTGGCAGGTGATCTAAAAATGTATTAAGAGTAAAAAAAGAAAAAATTTGATCCGTGCTTGGGTTTCTCACCGTAATGTTTGAAATTATTTGTTGGTACGTTTCTGCATTAATTTTTGATTATTTTTAATTCTTTTTTTTTCAAATCAAACAACGTGTTTTAGTGAAATATGTATATTATGTGAAAAGCTTGCTTGCAGAATCTTTCGAAAACTACTTTACTCATCGTTATGTTTTTAAGAGGTGCAGGCCTAAATATATATATATTTCATAATGAGGCTTTTGAATTTGGCCAATATGGTCTCTGTCCTTAGTCTGGAACAAGCCGAAGAATGGAATTACACTGTAAATTGTTCATGTGACATAGCTGTACTGGACAAAAAATTAAAATTTGATCTTCGGAAGCAAAAAAAAAAAAAAAAAAAAAAAAAATCCATCAAGTTGTTAAGGCAAGATTTACTTTCATTAGTTTTTCAGAATATTAAAAATATTAATATAAAAAAGTTACAGAGTGTTAAGCAAATAAAATTTAATGTTTAAGCTAATTTAGTTGCAAAATATAGCAAAACAATACTTTAAAACCCTAGTTCGATTTGTAAATTTCAAATAATTTTTTTAATAAAAAAAGAAAAATTTATTCAGTGAAAGGATGTGATGTTTTTCAACTATATTCTGTAATCCACAAAGCCCGGGTTTGATCCCTTGTTATTTTGAATGTCAAAATACAAATAAAGTAATAAAAAGAAATGCATACACATACAGGGTAACCCGCCAGCATAGCAATATATAATCATTCCAGTAGTTGATGAAGTTTTTGAAATATTACACCTTATCAGGCGGAAATGAGTTTTATGCGTGGCACTAGACACAATATTTTTCTTTAAATGTTGAGGCACCTGTTGTCACATTATTGTCAACTACCTGCTGTAATAGAAGATATTTTATAAAAAAATTTCTATTAGAAAATGTAAAAATTTAGTTATTGATTAGTTGGAGACAATTACGATAAGTTAAAATAATCCATTTTCATTTTGCTTATTTCGATTAATAGCTTTATAAGAATTACTGTTAATCACAACCCAAAGATCATAGAGTACAGATAAATTTTGTGATTTTCGATTGACTTCTTTGATTGACTAGCCTAATCAACTACTGGGAAAATGGTAATAATAATAATAATAATAATAATAATAATAAAAACTTTTTTTTATAATTCTGTTGACATTTAATTTCAGCAGATTTCATTTTTGTAAATTATAGGACATTCATGAAGAGTTGTAGAAGTTACATTTAGTTCACTTCTAAAACCTAAAAGAGAGGAAATATAATAAAACTCCGTAGCATTGACTTTAATTGATCAACTACTGGCGGAAGTCACCTACATCCTAGAATCATTACTATATGTAGACAGTAGAAAAAGGATTTGTTAAGGCGGCTGGTCTCTCAACGGCTGAATTCCGCAATGTTAAGTCTACGGAGGTTTGATGCATTTTTCTATTCAAAGTATCTCCTCAGAAAATTAATATTTTTAACATTTTTTCAATATTCTCTTCTTAAATTATGTCTCATATTTTCCCCTTAGTTTTCAAAATATTTCTAAAATTAAAGCATAAGTTTGTATGTAGTGGCAAAATTTTACTTCCAGCTAGTCAGTTTTTAAAATATAAAATATTACATTGAGCATAAATTTTAGAAATATTTTGACGATTAAGGAAAAAGTGACATTTTTTAAAAAGAGAATCCCGAAAAAAAGAAGTTAAAATATTTTAATTCCCAGAGTAAGACACTTGGAATCTAAGAATGAATCAAACACCCATACACTTAACATTACCGAGGAGAATTCTGCCGCTTAGTGACCAACCACCTTAAGACAAAATAATACACAATGAAAAACATCTACTATTAATAGTAAGTCAGATCCTAAAAGGTTACAAGGAAAGAATAATTACATGGCTAAAAGTTAATGAGTTGTTTTTGAATAAAATACTGTAAATAATACATTATTTGGAAATTCAAAAGAAATTATAAGGATGTGAAAATTACGGTTTGTTCCTCCATCTAAAACCTGACAACCCTGTTGATTTGCAATTTTATATTGAACAAAATTCTGAAATTATATTAAATTTTTAAAAGTTGTAGTTTTAAAAATAATCAATATACCACATTTCCATTTCAGTAAATAAAGTACTCTTTTAATTTTTTTTTTAAAAAGCAATTTTTACTATTTTTAATTTTAGAAAATATATCATTGAAAAAAATATTACAAAATTTGCAAATAACATATTTTGTTTCAGAAAATTATACATGAAAATCTAATTAAAACAGCTTTCCGCAGGCTATATCTATCAACAGATAACAAATCATCGAATACACGAAAAGTAAACATCATAATCTTAAATTAAACAGTAGACACAGTTATCAAACAATTTATTAATTTACACTGGGTAAATATCAGTTTCAGTGTTAGGAAAAGGTGAATTCAGGGAGAAAATTAATATTTAGAGATATGCTGTTTGAAACATCAATATCAATAGATGCTGCGAATTTTTTATGGATTTAAGCGAGAAAAAGGAAATGATAGTAAGAATATAATTATTTTGAAACAAGAAATAGCAGACACAAGAAATTATCTGTATAATTTCTTACTTTAGTAAAACTTTTCAATTCATGATTAATGTATACAAACATTAAAGTGATATTTTGAACGATTGCGATACAGTTTTAAAAAATTAATAAATAAACATTTTAGATGAAATAACTGCATATATACAAGTAAATATGCACACAATAGCTCATATAAAAATCAAAAGAAATTAGAGTCATGCATAAAATTATTCTTAAGAACTAATTAATATTTTACATAATTTTTGAACAATGTGTCTGTTTCGGTACACTTTTCTAAAAAACTGTTGAATATATCATCTTAAAATTTGTTGTGGTACCAAAAAAATATAATATTTGAGAACTATACGAAGTAATTTTCATTTTTGGTTTAAAAGAAATAAAACTGGAAGTATTTTACTAAAAAACTTAGGAAAGACTATAATTTTTAAAAACATATATTTTCATTATTTTAAACAGTTTTTCACTCAAACCTAAAATGTTAGTTATTTTTAAATTAGCTACACAATTTTGTAAAGTTTCAACTGTTTACCTAAAATATAATTTTAGAAAAATGTATTAAAGCAAAAAAGCCAAAAAGTATATATCTACCGACAGTGCTTAGAATATATTATTTTCAAACTTTTCAGTACCACAATCTTTCAGGTCCACTTAGCACCATAATTTTTATCTCAATATTTTAAAGCCGATAGTTAAAAACTCAAAAATCTGAATATTTATATTCCATTTGCTCTTAAATGGTTGTTATTGTCTTCATATTTAAGTGTAATCATTACTGTAATTAAGTTCTCTTGTTATGTTTCTATATCCCACTTTAATATCTTATTTCTCTATAATCCTTTTTTTTTTTTTTTTTTTTTTTTTTGAGACATTTTATAGTTAATTTGTAAAACTAAAACAGCTCTTTTGCAAGTCCAAGCAAACTCTATATTCAAATAACTTATATCTCATTTTTAAAGAGTATTTAACTTAAACTTTACAAATGAAGACAATTTGAAATAATGACGAATTAAAGTTAAAAAAAATGAATGAAATTTAAAAAAAGAATGTAATTTAAAAAACTTAAGGAATCGAAACAGGAAAGTAATTTTTCTGAAAAGGAATTTTTCTTCGATAAAGAATGCGATTCCAAACATTATTTTTTTTTACAGAACTATGCATAATAAGTTGAAATTAAGAAAAAGATTTATAGCATTTTAAAGAAACACTTTAAAAGTAAAGATAATGATGAATGTTATTTTTTTTTTCAAATGTTAAATATCGTGCAGAAAAAAAATCTTTTTTTGCTTTATTAAAAATAATTGTAATTTTACATCAGTAACTATTTATCCCTAGTTTCTAAAAATGCAGTAATATGTTTCAATTTTTAAACTCTTTCGTGTCTGATTTATTTTTCAATTTTTAGAAAACAATATATATACATATATATTTACATATATATATATACATATATATTTATATATATATAAACAAACAATTGTTTTGTGCCGATAATTAAAAACTCAAAAATCTGAACCATTTTATGTTCCACGTGTCCTTAAAGGGCTGTTGTCGTCTTCTTATTTAAGTGTAATAATTATTGTAGTATTATTGTAGTAAAGTTCTTTTGTTAAGCTTCTAAATCTTACTTTAAAATCTTACTTCTCTATATTTATTATTTGTTTGTATTGGTCAAACCATTTAATAATTAATTTGCAAAACTGAAACAGCACTTTTGAATTTCCAAACAAGCTATATATTCCAACCACATATATTTCTTTTCTTTTTTAAAGAGTATTTAACTTATACTTTACAAATGAAGGCTATTTAAAAATAATGAGGAACTAAAGTTCAAAATAAATGAATGAAACTTTTTAAAAAATGTAGTTTAAAAACTTTAGAAGTCGAAACAAGAAAGTAATTTTGCTGAAAAGGGATTTTTCTCCAAGAAAAAATGCAATTCCAAACATATATATATATATATATATATTTTTTTTTTTTTTTTTTTTTTTTTTACAGAACTATGCATAAGAAGTTAAAATTCAGAAAATGATTGATAGAATTTTAAAGAAACATTTTAAAAGTAATGGTGATGATAAATGGTATTTTTAAAGCTGAATACCGTAAAATAAAAAATGAAAAACACTTTCTATCTTTTTGCTTCATAAAAAATTATTGTAATTCTTCAACAATAGTTATTTACCGCGAGTTTCTAAAAATGCAGTGATGTGTTCATTTTTTTTAACACTTTCGGGTCTGAATTATTTTTTTTATTTTTAGAAAAAGTTTCTTTTACATTAACAATATTAATATCAGCTACTCAAATAGATTAATTAGAATTTAACGAATGCTTCATTAACTGAAAGATAACGAATATTGTTGTTTTGTGGACTATTCGTTTAATATTAATATGAAAATAGACTAAGGAAGAGTTTTCTTTTTATTACACATGATTCTTTAAGGAAAGTAATTTTTATTTCGAATTTAGTGAAATATATGTTTAAAATAAAAGAATCACAAGCGGCGCAAAGAGATCGAAGCAAATAATAAAAATAATTACTATTCCAAAATTCCTAAACATAAACGAAATCATAAAGTAAATGATTAGATTGTATCAACACTACCACATGTAAAAAGTACCTTTAGAAAAGTAAAAGTACCAATATTTCTTAAAACAGACTAATACTCGATTAAAAGACATGTACTATTAATAGCACACCAGACCGTAAAGGGATGAATAAATAGTTGGTAAGTTTGTAAAGCAGTTGGTTATCGTTGGTAAACATTTTACTCATCTGGCCTGATATTTATCTTTCACGTGACATTGTTAAAGTAATGAGGCATATACAATGAGAAAAATTTGTCTCATGCATTACAACAAAAGGTAAAGTTGAAAATACATTGACATGTTAAGAAATCCTGGTGCTTGATCATGTTAAACTTAACCATACTTTTCATTCACATATATCTCATTTTTTAAAAAGCATTTAACTTAAACTTTACAAAAGAAGGCAATTTGAAATAATGAGGAATTAAAGTTCAAAATAAATGAATAAATCTTAAAAAAATAAAAACAAAAATCTTAAAAAGTCGAAACAGGAAAGTAAGTTTGCTGAAAAGGAATGTTTCTGCGAGAAATAATGCAATTCTAAACATTAATTATTTTTTACAGAACTATGCGTAACAAGTTGAAATTTAGGAAATGATTTATAATTTTGAAAGAAACACTTTAAAAGTAATGATGATGATGAATGATAATTTTTTATGCTAAATACTGTAAAATATTATATATATATATATTGCTTTATTAAAAATATTTGTAATTTTTTACAACAGTAACTATTTATCACGAGTTTCTAAAAATGCAATAAAGTGTTTCAATTTTTTTTTAATGTACAGTTGGTATGTTTATTAAGCAGTCGGTTATTAGCAGAAAATATTATATTCAAATAAGGCTTAACTTATATTACAACTTTCTAATATTTTTTGCTCTTTATTACGTTTGATTCTTTCAGGAAAGTAATTTTTATTTTGAATTTAAACAGTGAAATATATTTTTAAAATAAAATAATTGCTAACAGTGCAAAGAGAATTAAACAAAAAATAAAAATAATTATTATTACTAATTATCTAAACATAAATGAAATCTTATGGCAAATGTTTAGACATATACTAACGTTGCTACATGTATATAGCACCAAAAATGTTTTTAATAACAAAATTCCATTAAAAGACATGTAATAATTATAGTACCAGATCCGAAAGGGTTAAATGAACAGTCGATAATTTTGTTAAGCAGTTGGTTAACGATGGTAAACGTCTTACACATCTTGTTTGACATTTATCGCTCACGTGACATTGTTCAGTTGATGACGCATATGCAGTGACAATTGCATTTCAACAAATGGTAAAGATGAAAATACATCAACGTTTTAAGAAAACCTGGTGATAATCGTGATTAACAGAAAAGTTTTAAAAAATGTAATGATTCTTAAATCAGTAAAATTTTGCTTATTCTAAAATAAATCGATTCCTTTAGTAGCTAAATTATTTTTTGTGCAAATATTTGTACTTCCAAAAAGATTTTACAAATTACTTATCCTTGCCATTTTTTTTTTTCAGCAGTCAATTAAAAATAGTTACATAACATCTTTTTTACGCACTATAATGTTTGCCGTATATGATCTAAAAATGTCTGCCTATTAAATAAAGCAAAAATTAAACTTTAAAAATAGAGGTGTCGAAAAGCTTCTAGAAACGAAACAAGTAAAGTCTTTTTGCACCTAGGGTGTACTGTCAAAACAGGTTTAAAAGGACCTTTTCGTTTGATTCAAATTATTAAAACATCCCAGTCAATAAAAAATAAACAAACGGTTAGTGTTTTTTTTTCAGTTATATATTTGAATAAGTAGAAGAATAAAATATTCACTAAACTTTAAAACTAAAAATTAGTAAAAAAAAATCATCCAAATTAATATAGTGTGAATTAGTAACAGTTAAAAATAATACATATGATATTTGTAGAAAATTCTAATTAGGTCAATTACTTTATTCACTAGTCCTAAAAAAAAGAATGTTTTTTTCATCACATTGGTCTTGGTGAGAGAAAGAAATTTTCATGTATTTTTATTATCAATCTTTTCAATTACCTCATATAAGCAAGCAACTTCTTCGATATTTATACAATTTATTCAATATAAATCACTTTTATATTATATTACTTTTATATTCAAACTGAGCTAAATTGTATTATAAAATAATAATTTGCAAAAATAAAATGTTTTATATATAAATACGTATATAAACACTAAGAAAAGTTAATTAGGTTTATATTTACAGCTGTTTCTATAATTTGGCAACAAATTGTACATTTCGAAGCAAGATATTTAGAAAACGCGAAAGATCTTATACTTAAAAAGTTCCGAAAAAAAGGAAGATAAAGAAAAAGAAAAGAAAAGAAAATGAAAGCACGAAAGATGAAGCAAAAGAAGAAGAAGCCACTGCTTGTATGATTCTCAATGTTTAAAATCATTGTATTCATGATCCGTAAATTTTACTTTGATATCATATACATTCAAATTATAAACAATAAGAAAGTAACTCAATAAGTTAAATTAATATTTCACACACGTCATAAGAGAGATTAAACATAGTTTATATGTTGCATTTATTTATCTGTATATATTTAGTTATTTTTCGTAGGTAAGATTTACTATAAAAATGTAGTACAACAAAGTAACAATTGCGAGAAAGTTTTCTATTTAAAAAGAACCTATCTTCGAGTTGAGAGAGTTTTACAACATAAAACCTATGTTTTCTGTAATTTATTATTTATAACAATTAAATATTGGTTTTTTAATATCATTTCTTTCATAAGAAGTTCGAGTGAGTAATTCACACATAGTAAGATGTAGATAGCAGGCAATTAAGATTTGATTTGCTATCATTAAGCTATGTTCGAAACGCCTTTTAAATATGATAGGACCTAAAAACAAAGCCCTACTTTTTCCGTTTAAAAAATTACTATGATTTATATACATGTTTTTATTTCTAACGCAATGCATTACACTAATTCAATAAATTATATCGTAAATATTTAATTATGAACATAGAGATGACTAATTAAAAATTAAACTTGTTTACTTATTAACATTTATTTTCTTCTTCACCCCGGAAGGGGATATTTTCTACACTCTTTAAAAGAACTGCTTCGTACCTAATCAAATATAAATCTTTATTTCATTTTTTTGCGATTCAGATAATTTATGATAAAGTTATATTTAATAAATCTGATTTGGAAATTTATCATTCAGAAAAATGAGAGATTATAAAAAAAATTAATTTGTCGAAAGGTTTGAAGAAAAAAATTTAGCGCAAGTAATTAGAAATGATTCAAAGTTTTTCAACAATATTCTAATGTGTGAATCAATGTATTTTTCGTCAAGAAAATTTCAATATCAATAATCTGGAAATACTGACTTCAGATAGTGAATCTCATTCAATTGCAACTTTAACGTTGCTAACATTAAGATATTTCATAAATTGGTTTTGCCAGAAATTATTTCGCGTGTAAGCAACATAAAAAAATGAATAATTCCTTAAAAAAAAGAGATTCAGGGTTAAAAAAAAAGTCGGGAAATACGCGTGAAGCGTAGCAAATGAGGTGCATTGGTGCTATAACGAAGTTTTAAAAATATTCAGATCCTGGTGTAATAGTATACAGTATTTTGCATACAGTATAGTAGCCGGAATCTTTAGTGCATACTGTAAAACATTTGTGTAATGTTACACCATAAAATGGGTGGCAGCTTCGCTGCCTCCTATTTTATGGAGTAGCCTTGCTTTCTCCAATTTTAAGGAGTATTTTAACCAATATAACCGGTGTAACATTGTAATGTTATACCAGTAGTATATGTTTACATTACACCATTATATAGGCGAAAAAAAATCACTCCATAAAGTTGGAGGCAGCAAAGCTGCCACCCATTTTATGGTGTAACGTTACACAAATGTTTTACAGTGTATACAGTAAATACTATCTGCTTTCTATTATACACGAAGTAACTTGTAGTAAACTTCAGCAACAAATATCAAATTCATAAGATGTGAAATAGTTAAAATAATTAAAACGCGCCTAAACAGTATTTCTCCCTACACCATTATGTAATGAATAATTTTGTGTGGCTCTGTAAATCAATAAAAATGTTCATTGCACCACAGATTGAACAAAATACATATTTTAGTACATACTTCATAGATGCATATCAATTTTATTATGTTCAAAAGTATTAATATCATTAAAATGCACTTGGAAACATTTTTCCCATTGGCCGTAATGTAATGGGATACTTTTGATTATCCCTGTAATTAAACTACGCAACCGATTTTAATAAAATTTTAAATGACTCGACAAAACTATGCAATAATTATATTTTAAAGCATATTTATATTTTAAAGGATTCGGTTGGATAGTTTTTGAAATGTTATACGCATACGGACGGACAGACTGAACGACGACGCTTCATATTTACATAATTACGAAGGCACCTATAAAGGGGGGGATAAGCGTGGTATGGATGAAAGTTTGTACATACAAAAAAAGTGTAATATAAAACTTTAAACATTATAGTCTGATATATTTATTTTTAATTGACTAAATTTTCATATGATGCACTTCATGAAATCCCTCTCTCTTTACTACATTCGTCATAAAGTGTTTTTGAAAGACTATGAATTTAAACATTTATTTATAGACAGCCATCTTTCTACATTCTGTATAAATTTCGAAAAATCCAAGTGCGTATTTAATGCCTGAAGATTGAGACCATTATAATTCATTTCTTAGAGTACTTAATCATTTAAAAGCAGTGAAAATCGATATACTATCTCAAAATATGTAATTGAGTAGGAAGAGTTCTCCGAATAACAATAAAACAAACTTTAATCTTATTAATACGAGCTTATTATATGGATAAAAAAAGGGGAATCTATTTAAAATAATGACAAAGAAATTCAAAGAAAATTTTTAGTAAGTAATTTGAAATGATTCAGCGTTCGTCAACAAAATTCTCTTTGGTGAATCTATCAAGAATTTAAATATTTATTTATAGGCAGTCATCTGTCATCTGTCATATTCTGCATAAATTTCGAAGAATCCAAGTGCGTGTTTAATACCTGAAGATTGGGAATATTATAATTCAATTCTTAGAATACTTAATCATTTAAAAGCAGTGAAAATCAATAAACTTTCTCAAAATATGTAATTGGCTAAGAATAATTCTCTGAATACCAATTAAAAAAAACCTTTAATCTTATAAATACCAGCTTATTATATGGATAAAAAAGGGAATGCATTTAAAATAATGACAAAGAAATTCAAATAAAATTTTTAGCAAGTCATTCGAAATTCAGCAAAAGTTGATTCAGCATTCGTCAACAATATTCTCATGGGTGAATCAATAGATATTTTTTCTAAGCAATTCCAGTAACAATAAACTAGAAATATTGATTTCAGTTAGTGAATCTTAATCAATTCTAACTTTAACGTCGCAATGATTAAGATATTTAATTTGTTATTTTTGTCAGAATTGTTTTTGAGCGTCCAGCAACCTAAAAAAGTAAATATACTAGTAAATCTGCAGATCAGGAGCCTCAACGTCAGCTTTGTTAATATTTTTTTAAAAGAAGCTTTGAGTAATATTCAACTTCCTGGAAACTGTAATTTAAAAATTTCAAATTACGTAATTATTTATAAGAATAAAATAAGAATTAGAAGTTTTCAGCCATCAAAAGCGGCAAATAAAAAATTTAATTATGTTAGGATATTCTGAAAATTTCATGATCTATTAATTTTGTTTTCTTTATTATAACATAGTAGATTTCTTCAGGGGGGCTCCGCCCCCCTGAACCCCCGAGCCTCACTTAATTTAAATTTGTCACTTTCTAATAATTGTGCTAATGGTTATTGTACATCTTGCATTTCTTTATATATTTTGATTTATAAGGATAAGTAACAGTTTGGACAAATATTTTTCATTATCCTCATACTTCTACATGCCTGCCAATCACAAACACCTAAACTTGATGTATCAGGAACTTTTGTAAGTGTAAACACAGTAATCTAGAGATTTACACTTTCGTTTCCGAAAAAAAAAAAAAAAAGTTTTGATTCCATTTTGCGGCAGTTATAGCAGGACAGACATACATAAAGAAGAACAGACTGACAGATGAAAAACAATAAATTTCGTGTCTCCAAAGTTAGCCTTCGCTGAAGTTTCGCCAATGACGTCATTATTAATGAGTTATTGATATCCATGTTTGTTGAATTTTTAACGACTACTATAAAATACCTGTTTTTGTTCAATTATGACGTCATAGTTTACTAAGTGAAATATTTATTAAAAATATAATTCTTTTTTATTTCTTTTACTTCTAATTATGCCCCCATTTTTGTTAGAAAAATTCTTATTAACGAAAGAAATATCGGTGTTTAATATTTAACAAAAAGTACTATATCTATAGTTATTTTAATTCTGACGTCATATTTATTTTTTTTTCTTAGTTTAATTTTTTGAATGGAAATTGCTCAATTGAAACTTATTGCTGTTGAAAAATTGTTATTCCAAATTTAGATTCGTTTTTTTTTGTTTTTTTTTTGGCAACGATAAAGGAAATTGGATAAATTTTATTTAAAAAATCCCTATTGATTCGATATGAAAAAGAAGGAAATTTTGAATTATTAAGGAAAATATTTGAATAAAATTAATAAAATATAGCTAATGTTTTTTTCCTGGGCTATGTTATATTTATACGCAAAGATACAAAGTTATTAATTAATTCATCAGTTTTGATGTTGCATTCATTTAAATTTTTGTACACGCTTTCAAATTTATAGCATTACTAGCAGTTACCCGTGACTTCGTTCACATAACTTTTAAAGAAGAAATAATTAATCAATCAAGCAAAAAATTTCGATGATGAAAAGCATGTGCAATTAACTTTTTATCGTGAATTTATGGTAAAAAACTTCTGATAATAGCTATTTGCTAATTTGTTTGCTGGTTAAAAATTTCCTTTCAGCGATTAATACTAATATATAGAAAAATTCTTGAATTCTTTTGTTCAGCCCTGTAGTTTTCCAAGTGTCTTTAATACACAAAAGTATCTTTCTAAAACTTAGTTCAAACAAAAATATTTCTTATTACTACCTAAATTACATTTTCAGAAATTATCATCCAAAGGCAACCTTGTATCCAGTTCTTTGCGGGACCCTGTATATCATTTTATATATGTACCACAAACATTTCTTAGCTTACTAAATGCAGTTCAAAATAAAAATGCATATTTTATTTAAAAACCACTTTTAAGTAAATTACGCTCATATTCAGTAACCTTTCCGAGATCTTTTATGTAACCCTGTATATCTAAATTTAACTATTTATACTATTGCCATTTATTCTCTCCATTTAATATGCATACATTTAGCGAAACTCAAAAGCACATATCATAATTCAAAATGCATTTCATCCATGCAACAGTCATCATCCATCATATTCTGTACTTCGAATAGAATATATAACAATTGAAATCTTTTGTGTGTCCCTGTAAATTCTATGCACTTCGTTTTATGCATGAAATATCTCACATTAAGCCTCAGCAACTTATATCAATTTGATAATACATGAAATCGTTTACCATAATTAAAATATGTCGTAAACTGTTACTCCCTTTCTTATGCAATGGAATTCTTCTGTGTAACCCCCTGTAAATGAATAATAAGTGTCCTTTTCACTACATACTTTACAAAATGCATATTTTAGTGCACTTTGTAAATGCATATAAATTTGAATATGTTTCACAGGGTGTAACATCGTTAAATTTAATTAAAACGATTTTCCCCATAATGCCGTAATGTAAGGAAATTTTTTGACAATCCCTGTAAATAAACTAACCATGGTAGAAACTTTATTTTCAATAGGTATTCGTGCTAGGTAAACGTTAAGAACGTCCAAAAATTTCATGGAAATCGGAGTATATTTACGAAAGTTAGAAAGCGACCAGACAGACAGACAAATCGAAAGCATAATAACTTTTCAACTTTGTTCGAAAGTGTTAAAAAATCGAGCCAAAAATATATTAATCAGTAGTTTTATTTTCCGCCTTTTCCCCACAAAAAATTTCTTCCATTGATACTTATGAATTTTGAATAAAAATATTCATAATATTTCTGATTCATTTTAAATATGACGTCATTTTTTATCTCGCTCCATTAGCTACTGATATTCATACCCCTTGTATTTTTAACGACTGCTGTAAAGTACCTGTTTTATTTCAACTATGACGTCACATTTTCATAAATGAACCATTTTATTAAAAATATAACTCTTTTTCATTCTTTTTACTTTTAATTTATGTCGCCATATTTTACACAAAAATTCCCATTAACTAAAGAAATATCCTTGTTAAATATTAAATATATTATAAAAATACACCTTTTATTTTTATTTCAAACATAACATCATGATTATTTTCTTTTAAATTATTTTATGATAGTTTTTCGCGTGGAAGTTTTTTATTAAAAATTCATTGCCGCTAAAAAATTCTTATTCCAATTTTTTGTTTTCTTGGCAACAGGAAAGGAAAATGGTCAAATTTTATCTGAAAAAATGCCTATTGATTTTGTATGAAAAATAATTAAATTTTGAATTATTAAGGAAAATATTTGAATAAAATAAATAAAAATTAGCCTATGTTCATTCCACTCTCATAATCTATCAATATGCAAAGATTCAAAGACATTAATCCATCCGTTTTGAAGCCAAGTTCATTCCAATTTTTCGGACACACTTTCACATTTATAATATACTAGCTGTTACCCGTGACGTCGTTCACGTAGCATAAAAAAAAGATAAACACTTTAATTAAACAAAACGTTTCATTAACAATAATTTAAAAAATATATAACACATATCTTATACCAGGCTATGCAGTAGTTTTGTTTTTTTTATATAGGGGATTATTATTGTGTTAGATAATATTAACGAACGCGAAAATGAAATTGCAACCATTTATACTGTAGAACACCTGTAACGCACCCCAATAGTACAGAAATCATGTTGTAGTGCATTTCAGAATTCCATATGAAAGAAAGAAAAATCATGTATTAAACCTAGGTAATAATTAATTGCCGGCCCATTCTTTGCTGCATCTGTGTATGTGATCTATGTGCTTGTAAATATTCTAAATACAATGTTAAAATTTTGCTTAGTTAGAAAAAGTATAACGAAGATTAAAATTCACCTTTAGCAATTTCTAATAATAGACAGAAACGTACTTGAATTCTTTTGTACAGTCCTGTATATTACGTGCAAATAATTACACGACCGTACATTTAGCTTAAATTATTCAAGCAAAAAAGCCGATTCAAATTATTGAATTCATATTTCCGGGACTCGCTATTGCACAGGTGACCATATATCCAGTTTATTGTATAGTCCGATACACGATTTATTTAAACTCTACAAACATCTCTTATTATACCAAATGTAGCTGAACTTCAGGATGCATTAGTTTTCCTTAAAATACATACTATAATTGAAAAAGCTCTTCAGCAATCTTTTCTAATAGACCATACTTTGGATACAATATCTGAGATCTGGACACAGGTCCAAAATCTTTAAGCGTCTCTGTAAATGAACAACAAATGTGATGCAAATCATACTTTAATGCAAGCATATTAGTAAATTTCAGTATTTATCATTGTATTGATTATCTCAGTATATTAATTTCATCATGTTTGAAATAGTGCAACGCAATTAAAATACGCTGAAAATATTTCCCCCCCCGTAGACTATTATATTACCGAACATTTTTCTGTTATCTTGTAAAAGAATGTTAAACCTTTTCACCCCATTTTCTACATTAATCCTGTTTTAGTGCACTTCAGAAACTGATATCAACTTCAATATTATTAAAATAACCTTAATAAAATAACATTATTAAAATATACTGCAAATGGTTTTTCTTCACAGAGTATGATATATTGAAATACTTTTGAGCTCACTGTACGCACACTATAAGTACTATACTTAACAAATTCGATATTAACCATGTTCTTGTGAACCTTAAAAATGCATGTAAATTTCATTACATTTAAAATTATGTAACATTATCAAAATACACCACAAATGATTTTTTCGCCGTATATCATTATGTAAAGTCTCCTTTTGAGTGCTTCTGTGATTCAGCTATAATTGCTACCTGGTTCATTTTCAATGCCGCACATGCTATAGCAAATCAAAATAACGTATGTTATTTTCGTATGAATCCCACTATATTTACTCAAGTTGAAACACGGACAAACAGACAGCAGACCGCAGGCACTCGGCATCCGGTATACAGACAGGTTGAAGTCGTAAACACTTTTAGACCATGTTAGAAAGTGTCAAAAAGGGGGGTAGTTTCCGTAAAACGATAAAAAAAAAAAAACAGAATTTTTGAAAATTTAAAAACTTATACAGTAGAACCCCGATAATTCGGATTAATTGGGACCAGGCCCAATCCGGATTATCCGGAGAATGTGTAAAAATGAAATAAAATTATGTATAATATTCAAAGAAAATCACCTTTATATTCAACATAATCAATATATACAGACAGTAAAAATGTTTACTTTGTAATTATAAAATTTGACATATTCTACCATTTTTGAGGGCCACATGGTCACGCATTCTCTTGAGCATTCTTCCTCCTTTTATTTCAATTTTCCGCAAGTGATTTGTAGAAGGGTTTTGGCACGAAGATAAGGAAACAGTCACAAGAAGATTGTTTCCAAGAGTAGTTGATAGACAGAGGTCATATGGACTGGTTGACAAAGATCGGATCACGATCACGATCCTTATCAGTCAGTGCGTCTATAAGGACTATTTTACTTTGCTTTCTTGCAATGCTCTTAGTAAAACTTCATTAAGCAGTGAGCTTAAGATGACATTTACCGAATGGATTAAAAAGAAAAGTGTGAAAATTGGAATTGGCAAAGCTTAAATGATGTATAGTTGTTCCTTTCATAGATAACATTAAAGAGTTTAAATAAGAAAGCTTGAGGTATTCTTCCGAAAAAATTTCAGAAAATACTTATTTATTCAGAATATGAGGTCGAAATAAATTTATTTTATGGAAATTTGCCGATCACTTCTCAAACTTGAAAAAAAAAAGTTCACCAAATCGATCCGGATTATCCGGAGATCTGAATTTGCAGGGTCCGGATTTGCGGGGTTCTACTGTACTTTGTTTCAGATATGACGTTACATTGATATTTTTAAAATTCTTAATAGAAAGTATTCCTGTGACGTCACAATTGGTAAAAAGTTGAATTTTATAGCCTCGAACCGAAAGAAAGAAAAAGGTTCATTTTTATTACGGATTAATATCTAAAAAAACTACTAAAATATTCATATTCTTGCAAAGTGTGAAGTTATATTCTTGCGAAGTCTTCTAAGTGTAAAAGAAATTTTATATAATCGTATGCGTGATATAAGAAGAAAAACAGTATTCCTCTGACGTCACAATTGGTAAAATCGCGGTTTTTAACCTCGAACCGAAAAACAGAATAGGGTCCATTTATTTATTTCATTTTCTTTTATCACGTGAAAATCTTTCAGTTGACAGAATTAATTACAGAAGAGAAATAATTATTCCGGTTTTTTTATTTTTTGGCAACGAAAACAGAAAGATGATTAAATATTATGGAAAATTTTTCAATTTATTCTGTATGAAAAATAGTGAAATGTTGAATTATTAAGAAAAATATTTGAATAAAGTAAATAAAAATTAGCCTATGTTCATTTCAGACCAATAATCTATATATATACAAAAATTCAAAGACATTAATCCATCCGTTTTGAAGCCAAGTTCATTCCAATTTTCGGACACACTTTCACATCCTTATATCTATATATATAAAAGAAAGTCTGGATTTCGTATTAATCACTGCAGAAAAAAATCTACCGAACCGATAATCTTGAAAATTGGGGTAAAAACACTTCTTATAACACCGAGTGCCGCTAAGAAGGGATTTTGGAAAATTCCACCCCTAAGGGGGCTAAAAAAAAGAACGAACTTTAAAAAAATTCCTTAAAAATCTGCTTTTGAAGTTATTTTTCAACTGATAACATATTTTAGTGTATTTTTCTACGCTGAATCGAATGGTACCAAGCAAATTCTTTTAAATCCAGTAGTTCGTGAGATACTTCACGTTTCCCTAATTTGGCGATGCCTTCGGCGCAAAAACCTGAAATTTTCAATCCTTATCTATATATATAAAAGAAAGTCTGGATTTCGTATTAATCACAGCAGAAAATAATCTATCGAACCGATAATCTTGAAAATTGGGGTAAAAATACTTCTTATAACAACACCGAGTGCCGCTAAGAAGGGATTTTCGAAAATTCCACCCCTAAGGTTATTTTTCCATGCTGAATCGAATGGTACCAAGCAAATTCTTTTAAATCCGTTAGTTCGTGAGATACTTCACATTTTCCTAATTTGGCGATGTCTTCGGCGCAAAAATATGAAATTTTCAATCCTTATCTATATAGATCGGATTTTGTAGTCAATTCAATTGATACCATTTAGTAGACGATTCAATTGGTACCATATTTTAGTGTATTTTTCCATGCTGAATCAAATAGTACCAAGGAAATTCTTTTAAATCCAGTATTTCGTGAGATACTTCACATTTTTCTAATTTGGCGATGTCTTCGGTGCTAAAAGCTGAAATTTTCAATCTTTATATATAAAAGAAAGTCTGGGTTTTGTATTAATAATCGTACAAAAAAATCTACTGAACCTACAATTTGGAAGTGAGTTCTATAATCAGGTTAACATGATTATGTAAGCTCTATTTAATTATCTCAATATATATAAAACGCAAAGTGAAATTTCATTCCGGTCTCTTATAAATTAAGTTCCACTAGATAGATTTTAATAGAACTTACATTGTTAGTTGGGTAATTTTTCAGAAATTTTGTAACAATTGAAATATAGCATTCTACGTTGTTTAATTGAATACTTATGAAGATATTTTTAATCAGATGAACCCAATTACAAAAGGTTGGCTGTATTTTAAAGGTTCCGCTGGATGAATTTTTCTGTGATTAAAACTGTTAACATGTTGAGCGCTACGTCATTCGTTGGTGACTAACTTTGAACTTTCTGTTTAGATGACTGCCTTTTCTCCAATGACGTACAGTCTAAAATACAATATAAAACAAAAAATTACTATGATATAAAAATTTCGTTTGATTTAAAGTTTCTTTAAAAAAACTGACCAGCGTGGCGGGCGAAGGCTGCTAGTATATTATAAATGTGAAAGTGTGTCCGAAAATTGGAATGAACTTGGCTTCAAAACGGATGGATTAATGTCTTTGAATCTTTGCATATGGATAGCTTATAGGAGTGAAATGAACATAGGCTAAGTTTTATTTATTTTATTCAAATATTTTCCTTAATAATGCAAAATTTAATTATTTTTCATACAAAATCAATAGGCATTTTTCAGATAAAATTTAACCATTTTCCTTTCCTGTTGCCAAGAAAATAAAAAAATGGAATAATAATTTTTCAGCGGCAATGAATTTTTAATAAACGACTTCCACGCAAAAAAAATTATAATAAAATAATTTAAAAGAAAATAAATATGACGTCATGTTTGAAATAAAAATAAAAGGTATATTTTTTATAATATATTTAACAAGGATATTTGTTTAGTTAATGGGAATTTTTGTGTAAAATATGGCGACATAAATTAAAAGTAAAAAGAATGAAAAAGAATTATATTTTTAATAAAAGGGTTCACTTATGAAAATGTGACGTCATAGTTGAAATAAAACAGGTACTTTATAGCAGTCGTTAAAAATATAAGGGGTATGAATATCAGTAGCTAATGGAGCGAGATAAATAATGACGTCATATTTAAAATGAATCAGAAATATTTTTTACTTATACTAATTAATAAGTTATAAGTTACATACAAATGAATATTTTTATTCAAAACTCATAATTATCAATGGAAGAAATTTTTTGTGTCGAAAAGGTGGAAAATAAAATCACTGATTAATATATTTTTGGCTCGATTTTTTAACACTTTCTAATAAAGTTGAAAAGTTATTATCCTTTCTGTTTGACTGTCTGTCTGGTCGCTTTCTAACTTTCGTAAATATACTCCGATTTTCATGAAATTTTTGGACGTTATTAACGTTTACCTAGCACGAATACCTATTGAAAATGAAGTTTCTACCATAATTAGTTTATTTACAGGAATAGTCAAAAAATTTCCTTACCTTACGGCATTATGAGGAAAAATCGTTTTAATTAAATTTAACGATGTTACACCCTGTGAAACATATTCAAATTTATGTGCATTTACAAAGTGCACTAAAATATGCATTTTGTAAAGTATGTAGTGAAAAGGACACTTATTATTCATTTACAGGGTCACACAGAAGAATTCCATTGCGTAAGAATAAAAAAAGAAACTGCTTCCGACATATTTTAATTATGGTAAACGATTTCATGTATAATCAAACTGATACACGTTGCTGAGGCTTAATGTAAGTTATTTCATGCATAATACGAAGTGCATAGCATTTACAGGGACACACAAAAGATTTCAAATATTATATATTCTATCCGAAGTACTGTATATCATGGATGATGACTGTTGCATGGATGAAATGCATTTCGAATTGTGATATGTGCTTTTAAGTTTTGCTAAATGTATGCATATTAAATGGAGAGTATAAATGGTGATAGTATAAATAGTTAAATTTAGATATACAGGGTTACACAAAAGATCTTGGAAAGGTTACTGAATATGAGCGTAATTTACTCAAAGGTGGTTTTTAAATAAAATATGCATTTTCATTTTGAACTGCATTTAGTAAACTAAGAAATGTTTGTAGTATATATATATAATGATATACAGCGTCCCGCAAAGAACTGGATACAAGGTTGTCTTCGGATGATAATTTCTGAAAATGTAATTTAGGTAGTAATAAGAAATGTTTTTGTTTGAACTAAATTTTAGAAAGATACTTTCGTGTATTAAAGGCACTTGGAAAACTACAGGGCTGAACAAAATTATTCAAGAATTTTTCTATCTATTAGTATTAATCGCTGAAAAGAAAATTTTAACCAGCAAAAAAATAGCAAATAGGGATCATAAGAAGTTTTTTACCATAAATTCGCGATAAAAAGTTATTACACATGATTTTCATCATCGAAATTTTTTGCTTGATTGATCAATTATTTCTTCTTTAAATGTTATGTGAACGAAGTCACGGGTAACTGCTAGTTTATAATATATATAAGGATATAAGGATAAGGATAAGGATTTAGATGAAAGGTTACTTAGCAACCATTAAGAGAAAATAAAGAAAATAAAATAAATACATTTGAAATAAGTAAATCTCTAAAACAAATTAGTTTATATTATTGGAACACATTTATAAAAAATTTCCAAAATTTACAGTAATAATTTTAAAAATCTGACAAATGCGTTGACAAAATTTCAAAACAATACGAATAATTTAACTGGTAAATTTTAGTATCCATTTATCATTGAATTCCATTAATCAAATGTGTCATTTTCTCTCGGGGAAAAAAAAATTGAAAATCATTGGATTTGCCATAGAAAAGCATTATTGCGCGAAATAAAATATTCTATATCTTCCGAACGAATGAATCAAATCTTACAAAAAATTATACAGCTTAATCCCAGTGTCTCACTAACATACCCACTTAATTTCAAGCCAATCGAATGCTTTTTACGTCAGTTATCGCGGAACAGACAGACAGACTGACAGACAGACAGACAGTACAGACAGACAGACAGAATCCAAAAAATTTTGTGTCTCCAAAGTAAGCCTTCAACTGACGTTTCGGCAATTAAATAAGTCATAAAAATATTTTTTATTAAAGGAGGAGGGGAAGGGGAAGTGTGGGATGCACGAAAATTTCTACATACAAAAAAGGTGCAACATAAAACTTTAAAACTTATAGTCCGATATATTTACTTTCAATTAACTAAATTTTCACATGATACATTCAATAAAATCCTTCTCTTTTTAAACTATATTCATCATAATGTGTTCTTAAAAGCTAAGAATTTAAACACTTATTCGTAGACTGCTATCTTCCTATGTTCGATATAAATTTCGAAGAATCCAAGTGAGTATTTATTACCTGAAAATTGAGAATATTATAATTCAATTCTTAGAGTACTTAATCATTTAAAAGAAATGAAAATCGATATACTTTCTCAAAATAAGTAATTGGGTAAGAAGGATTTTCCGAATAACAATTAAAAAATCGTTAATCTTATAAATATCAGCTTATTATATGGATAAAAAAGGAAATGTATTTAAAATAATGACAAAGAAATTCAAAGATGATTTTTAGAAAGTAATTCGAAAAAGATTCAGCTATCGTTAACAATATTCTCATGGATGAATCAATATATTATTTTTTCTAAGAAATGTCAATATCAATAAACTAGAAATATTGATTTCAGACAGGAAATCTTAATCAATTTCAACTTTAACCTTGCAAAGTTAAGATATTTCTTTAGTTGATTTTGCTAGAAATTATTTTGATTTTAACAATCTAAAAAATAAATAAGACATTTCTAAAAAGTAAAAGAAATAAATAAAAGTCGGAAATTGTACGTCAAACATAAGCATAGGTATGTTCGAAATATACCGAAGTTTGAAAGATATTCAGATATTGGTGTAATAGTACACAGTTCTTCAGATACAGCATAGTAGCCAAGGTCTTTTGTGTGTTTCTGTAAATACTATCTGTTTTCTATTATACACGAAGTAACTTGTAGTAAACCATAGCAACGTATTTCAATTTTATAAAATGTGAAATAATTAATATAATTAAAACGCGACTAAACAGTGTTTCATCCCTTACAATTATGCAATGGAATACTCTTGTGGGGATCTGTAAATTGATAAAAAAAAAATATTTGCACCATAGAATATACAGAAAGTTTATTTTCATGTGCACTTCATAGATACATATCAATTTTATTATGTTCGAAAATAGGTAATATCATTAAAATGCACTTGGAACTATTTATCTTTTTGGCTGTAATGGGATGGAATACTTTTGATTGACCCTGTAGTTAAACTATACACCCGATTTTAATAAAATCTGAAATGGCTGGACAAAATTATGCTATAGTTATATATTTTATATTTTAAAATATTCGGTTGGGTAGTTTTTGATCTGTTATATGCGGACGGACGGACAGACTGAACGACGACTATAGGTGCTTCGTATTTACTTGATTACGAACGTACCTAAAAATAGGGGGGGGGGGGTAGATAAGCGTGGTATGGATGAAAGTTTGTGCACACAAAAAAGGTAAACTTTAAATCTTATAGTCCGATATATTTGTTTTCAATTAACTAAATTTTTTATGATACATTCCATGAAATCCTTCTCTCTTCACTACATTCATCATAATGTGTTTTTAAAAACTAAGAATTTAAACATTTATTAATATAGAAAGTCATTTTTCTATATTATACATAGATTTAGAAGAATTCAAATGCGTATTTATTACCTGAAGATTGAGAATTTTTCAATTTAATTTCATGTAACACTTTTTTCACAGTTTTTTTTTCATTCAAAGTAAAACAACTATTTTTGTTTGTGATAAAAAAAATATTATTCTGGAACAATATTTTATTAATGTAGTTTTAGTATGGTATTTGAAACAGTATTTAGACGCAGTGATTTCTGTATAATATTTGATAAATTGTGTTTGTTTTTAGAGTAGATTTTAAAAATATGATTTAAGGAAAAAGCAAAAATCGCATGACCATAAAAAAATAAAATAATAAAAAATGTAACAGTTAAATTATGCAACATATAATAAAGAAAAATTATCGCATTTTTTACTTTTTTTTAAATTGTTTAAACTAATAAAATATGTTTATATTGTTAGCTCAAATTTAATAAACTTTAAAAATTGACAACCAATCAATAAAAACACCTTAACAGTTTTACGCTTAATAATCAACAAATGTGATTTGTATATTTTGAAGATATTTTAAAATATAGCTATATCGGAAATTCTGAGAAAAAAATAAGTCCTGGGGATTCCTTTTAATACTTGAAAAATATATTTTCATTTGAAAATAAATTCTAAAAACATAACTTGCATGGGAAAAGGCAACAAGTATTTCTCAGAACACTTTTTTTATTACCTTTATAGACAATCGACGTGTTTTATAAATTTAAAAGATGTGTATTTAGAAATATAGCTATTTTTGGAATTCTTAAATAGATAGTACCCTGGAATCCTTAAAATATTTGAAAACTATCATTTTTTTTAAATTATAAACAAGTAAGAAAAATCATGCGTTAAGCATAGATTATGAAACACTTTCCAACACTACCTGAAATCTTTAACAAAACTTTGTTCTTTAGGGAAATACGATGCAACTGTCCATAGCCAAATATGTATTCCAATACTTTTGAACAGCCCTGTATTTGATCCGCCCGTTGGGTGACCAAGTAGTTAAATCTTTGCGTGACTCTGTATATCATTTTATCTATATTCTGCAAACATTTCTTTGTAAACTGAAAGCAATTCAACGTAAAAATGCATATTTTATTTAAAAACCACATGTCAATTAATTTCCCTCACATTCAGTAACCTTGATGAGCTCTTTTGTGTAACCCTGTATATCAACTATAATATTTGTACACACCATATAATTTGAAGATATTTAGTAAAACTTAAAAACGCATATCATAATAGAAAACATATTTCATCCATCCATCAGCTATTATCGATAATATACAGTACTTCGAATAAGAATATAAGATTTGTAATATTTTGTGTGTCCCTGTAAGTGCTATGCACTTCTTATTATGCGTTAAATATTAAGTCTCAGCTGCGTATATCAATTTTATGATACTTGAAATCGTTCAACGCAATTAAAATATGTCACAAACAATTCCCCCCTTTATTATTGTGTAATGGAACTCTTTTTGGTGGCCCTGTAAATGAATAGAAACTATTATTTTCACCGCATATTTTAATGGTTGCGAATCCATGTAAATTGGAATATGACTGCGTGTAACACCTTTAAAATTAATTTGAATTTTTTTTCCCATTGACCGTAATCTATCGGAAAACTTTTAACTATCCTGTAAATAAAATAATCATAGTAGAAACTTCATTTTCAATAGAGTTCTCACTAGGGTAAACATCAATAACATATAAAAATTTCATAACAATCTGAGTATATTTACGAGAGTTAGAGCGCGGACAGACGACCTTCCTGTCAGACAAACCGAATGCATAAACACTTTTCAATTTTCTTGGAAAGTGTTAAAAAGGAGTTTGGAGGGAAATTATCGAAAATTTTATTGCAATGTTTGTGAGAATGAGTTTGCTTGCAGATTTTAAATTATTTGAGAGGTGAAAAAGGAACTCCTGTTGGCATTATTTGGTGGTGGTAAAATAGTTTGTTTAAATATAAAGTTACTACAATAACACTTTGCCTATCACGATTTTCGATAGAAACATCTGTACTTAAATTATGAAGTGATAGGTAACATAGGTCACTACTGTGTAATAAGTTAACAAGTAAGAAAAATCACGCGTTAAGCATAGATTATGAAGCACTTTCCAACACTTATTGAAATCTTTAATATAAGTTCGTTATCCAGGGAAATAACGTATTATTGTTCATATCCAAATATGTATTCCAATACTTTTGAAAATCTGTGTATTTGATCTGTCGGTTAATATATACACTACATAATGGTAAAATTTAGTTTAGCAAGAAAACGCCTAACTGTTTGAAATTTTCCTTTCAGTAATTTATACTAATAGGTGAAAACATACTTGAATACTTTTGTTTAGCCCTGTAAAATACATAGTACCTTTAATACACGAAAGTATTTTGCTAAAGTTTAGTTTTAAAATAATTTCTCTTTAAACTACTTAAATCAAATTTCTAGAAATTATCATCTAAAGGCGACCATGTATCCAGTTCTTTGCGTGACGTTTGTATGTCATTTTATCTATATTCTACAAATGTTTCTTAGTAAACTAAATGCAGTTCATCGTAAAAAAGCATAACATATTTAAAAACCCCCTTTAAGTAAATTACGCTCATATTCAGTAATCTTTTCGAGATCTTTTGTGTAACCATGTATATCTAAATGGTGTAACAATTAGCATTTATATAAACCATATAATATGCATAATCCAGTGTGACTTAAAAGCTTATATCATAATTAAAAATGCATTTTATATATCTAACAGCCATTTTCCATAATAAACTGGACTTCGGATAGAATATACTATTTCTAATCTTTTGTGTGTCACTGTAAATCATAGGTTCCCAACCTTTTATGAACCAGCACCCCCCTTAGAAGAAATAAAATTTTCCAACGCCCCCCCCCCCTCTTTCATAATAGTTAATTATACTAATTAAAATGTTGTTGCATATTATCTAAATCTTTTTGTCTATTTATAAACTTTCTGAGTGGTTTGCTCATATCTTTCTATTTCCCAAAAATAATTTTAATATGTTTTAGAGATAAAAATATTTTAAACAGAATTGTATTTCAAGATGTATATAAAATAAAGGGGAGTGAAGTGTACTTTAGAAACAAACAGTGAAAGAACATTTTGATTAAGATTATTTTTATAAGAAATTTTATGTAAATGCAGGAAATCTCTCAAGACGCTTGGATTGTTAAGAAACACAAACTAAAAATTAGAATTAAAACGACTATCAAACGTAGTAAAAAAATGTTTAAGTAAAAATTTTAAAAATAAACTTTCTAAAAAGGTGCAATTAATACGTTGAAGAAGTCGTCTATCGAAAAGATGTTATTACATATAAAAATACAGTTTTAAAAGCTGAAAACTTCAAATATTATACCCCAGCGTTTTCGATCAGAACTTCATCATCTTCAGGGCAGCCTTATTTATGTACTGAAAACGATCAAGTTTGATCAATGATCAAGTTTTGATAAAAAGTATCCGACGTATAATATTTGAAGTTTATTAAAATTGTGCTTTTATCTGTAACATCTTTCAGATTTGTGAAATCTTTAACGTATTAAATGTTTCACAAATAGTGATGTGAATTAACAGAAAATCAATAAGGAATTAAAAAAATAATGACATAAACATAAAATCGATAAGAAATAAAAAATATTAGTGAGATGGTTGAGGCTTATGGAATTTTTTACAATTTGTTAATGTCGGGTTTCAATTTTGCTAACAGCAAAATTGATTTTTGCTAACAATTGCCAACAATTGCCATGTTCACTGACGTTCAGTCTATTGCTTTTCTTAGCCAGTAAATGAGATACTGCACTGAACCCACGCTCAGCCAAATAAGATGACGCAAAGAAATAAAACTTTTTATACTTTCGCCAACAACTCAGGGTGGAGAGCCGGTATAGACTTCTGAAGCCAGACCTCTCGGTTTTGACTTCCAAATTTTACTTTTAGTTCTTCATTAGTTGTGAGGTCTATGCTTTCTTCTTCTAAATTTGATGATTCTGCTGTATCTGCATTCGCCGAAGGTTGTAAAATCCAACTCGCTTATATTCATGTCTAAAATTTCCATAAAATATTCGCTCAGTAAAACGTCTCAATAAAATGATAGCTAATATAATCGCTCAATAAAATCAGTATGAAGAGCATTCAAATGTCGGCAGTAAGTTAATAAATCTTCCTGATTTGCAGAGACCGCTTCTAATGTAGAAAAATGGCTGTATTGACCTCTGAAGGTAATGTGCCCAGGCAAGGTTCGAACTGGAGTACCCACGGTCAGAAAGCGAGCGTCTTATGTGCCGAGCAAAAGGCTTGCTCCATTAGCTTTCTAATATACGTAGACGCCACATCCCATTGTTCTCTAGGCATGGTTTCGAATCCAACATCTTTGGCAAAAAGATGACGTTTTTTGGCGGTGATCGCTTTATTGGTATCTTTCAGATTTCACAAAAAGAAAAGTAGAAGTGCGGTCAACTCAAGACAAACGTAATAACATGAGTTTCGGCGGGAGAAAAACCGGTTTGGCGCTCTAAATCTGCCCTCCGTTACTTGACGGAAGGCAAAGATGTCGGCCTAAGAAAAGGTTGCCAATGTGGTGTCTAGGTATCTTAACTCATTGGCATGAAGATAGAAATAGTAGAAGGAGAACAAAGACGGTGCTTCCACTTTCGCCCCTAAAGTCTTTCCGAGTCTGGCTGGGATTTCCGGCGGTTCGGGAGAAGATGAAATCTGATGCCCCCTACGTCCCGCTAGAAGATTTGTCGAGAGACTAGTAAAACAGGTCATGTGATCGAAAGTCAGTCCATCATCACTAGCACTACGCCATGCACCGGGCAATACTTTGGGGCTAAGTTCTGTTGGGAAAAGCCTATCTTCTCTGTTCTCCTTCTACTATTCTATCTCCATGGTCATTGGCTAGCTCCATCGCTTCCTGCGAGAAACTCGTTTTACTGACCGCGCAAGATGGCCGCCACAGTACTCCAACGCCAGTGAGAAGAACGTCGCGTTGACGTTGGACGAGCGATATGCACTCGTGTTGCGCTGGCGCGTGCCAGAGTGATGTATATATATATATATATATATATACATCAATATATATACAGTCGTAGTCTTGCTGCCGCCAATTGCACGTGTGGCCCCTCGATGAAGCGCGGCGTGGTAGGCTTTGGTCGATGCTGTGAGCGTTTCACAGGCTTTGCTGCTGCGAGCGTTTCGCAGGCTTTGGATGCTGGGGGTGTTTTCAGTGCTGCCATCTGTTGGTCTAGAACGACGATGGTGAAGTGCGTGTTCGTTTGTCCAAGTTCACCAATGCAGGTAATGTGCCCAGGCAAAGTTCGAACTGGAGTACCCACGGTCAGAAAGCGAGCGTCTTATGTGCCGAGCAAAAGGCTATCTCCATCGCTTCCTGTGAGAAACTCGTTTTACTGACCGCGCAAGATGGCCGCCACACCTCTATCTGGATTTCGCTTGAACATAACAAGTTTTATCATAAAAGCAGCTATGACAATTTTTGTTTTAATTAAATTTAATTCATTGCCTTACAATTATAAATTGATTTCATTGAATATTTTAAACAGGTCTGTCAAATAAGCAATGCCATTTTTTTTTAATGCTATCAGATTTTCGCGCAATGTTTCTTCTCTGATTTCAAAAAAGTCCAGTATTGAGTCAAAAAGATATAAAAAATGATTCAGACAAATATCTTTAGTGAACCAACGAACTTCTGTGTGCAAGAACAAGCTATTGTAATCTTCATCATTTTCACAACAAAGTTGACCAAATAATCTGTCATACTAAGAATTGTTTCTAATCTTATTCATTGCTGTAATAACGTAATAAATAGATATATGCAGACAATCTTTTTGTTTGTTTGTTTGTATTTATGTCGGCCAATTACCTACTCTATGAGGATATAGGCCCTATGGGGTGAGATGCCATTCGTGGGGGTCTTTCTAAGGGAACCTAACCCGTATTTACACAAAGTTCGAAGAAAACCACGGAAAACTCCGAACGGTTGGGTGGACGGTCGCGATTGGGTTCGAACCCAACACCTACCGTCTACCAGTTTGGAGGTCAGAACCTCGCGGCCATTGGCTGGGCTGCAGACAATCATTCAGTTTTTTCGCAACCAAATGTTTACAATGACTAACACAATGTACAGCGAATACATTTAATACAACTTCTTTCAAATGCGCTATGAAGCCCTTATGACACCCCGCCATTCCTGGAGCACCACCCTTTGCTGCTGACAAAATATTATGAACAGGAATACCTTTCCCTTGATGAAACATGTTCATGCTATTAAATATATATCAATTCTCCCTTTGTATCAATTTCCAAATTTTTTGCAAATAATAAATCTTAACATTTTTTTTGTTCTTTTATAAATCGGTCACATTATAAGAGCAGTATTTTGTTATTTGGTAGTGTACATTCATCAAGTTGAATGGAAAATTAGAAAGTCTTTAAGCAATTGCATAAATGATATTTCAACATCTTTGGCCATTTCATCTATTCTTCTTTTTACCTAATTATTATTCAGACAGAGGAATTTTTTTAATGATATATGACGGTGTTTTGTGATGAAGAACAGTTATTATTGCCTCTATGACTGCCGGCAAGATCAATTCCTCGTCAATTGTGTATGGTTTTCTTACTTTAGCCATTAACAATGCAATATTTTATGAAGCTTGTAGTCCGTCATCTTCTTCTTCAGAAGACAACTCAAAAAATATTAATACAGTTCGCTGTTTTAAATATCTCTTTTCTAAGCCTTGGAAATAAGATAAATTCTAGCCCTTTTTATCAGCATGCATTTTATTCAAATGCTCTTATAATCTAGAAGACTTCATGGCTTCATTTGAAAAAAATTTTTGGCAAATTAAACACACAGATAATGATTGGTTAGTTGGAGAATGCGTAAATCCATATTTCAAATATTCAATACAATACTGCTGGCATTTCTTCCTTGATTCAAACATTTTGAAGTACAAAATTTGCCACAGTTTAAGTTTAAATAGATTAACTTTTCAACATATTTATAGATAAGTATAAAAAAATAAAGCCTATTATGTATTTTATAGCTTTCACTCAGAATAAACTAATTTCTTGAGTAGGTTCAAAAGTTTCAATTCGAAATCTCTATCCAGGCATAAGTCGACATTTACTTACATTTTTCGAAAAATCGGTTATTAAAAAATAACTCTAGTTATTAAAATTTTAATGAACTTATTGTAGAAAATTCTGCAATAGTGACAGTGATAGAATTTTGATCAATGGGTTTATTGTTACTAAATTAGAATGTTAAATAACATTTTTATTTAATCAAACGCGACAAAATCAAATTATTCGTCGCTGCGAGAATGAAGAAATGCGGCTTGCAGAGCATAAGCGTCCGCGATCCTAATAGCATACAAGTGTCCTCAAGAGGGGGGCAAAGAAAGAGTCGCACATTATTGTTTCTAATGGAAAGCTCTCCTACAAGCTGTGACAGGTGAACGCAGACCACAGCTCTAGGCTCGTTTTCATAGATATTCATGTAAAGCTGTATTTAAGATTTTTAGCATGTGCCCGAGCAACACCGGGGAAACGGGGCATCTATAGTTTTATTATATTGATTTCTTAAATAGGTACATCATGAACGCCCCCCCTTGACTGTCTCAACGCCCCCCCCCCATTTTCCTCTAGATCCTTCACCGCCCCCCTGGAAGACTCCAGCGCCCACTGGGGGGCGGTACCGCCCCCGTTGGGAACCTATGCTGTAAATTATATGCACTAGTATTATGCATGAAATAACTCATATTAATCATCAGCTTTGATTATATATGAAATCGTTTACCATAATTAAAATATGTCGCAAACAATTCCCCCCTTTATTATTTTGTATTGGAATTTTTTGTACAGCCATGTAAATGATTAATAACTATTCTTTTCGCTGCATACTTTACAAAATGCATATTTTAGTGCACTTTGGTGATGCATATAAATTTGAAGATGTTTGGCAGGGTGTAACATCTTTAAAATTCATTTGAAACGATTTTCCCCTTAGGCCGTAATGTAATAGAAAAATTTTGACTGTCCCTGTAAATAAACTTATCATGGCAGAACATTCATTTTCAATAGGGTTTGTGCTCACATAAACGTCATTAACGTCCAAAAATTTCATGACAATCCGAGTTTATTTACGAGAGTTAGAGCGCGGACAGAGAAACAGATAAACTTGTTATAAACATTCAACAAAAAATAAAATTGAAAAAAAATCGTTCGAGAGGGAACTGCATTAAAACACATAACAATACATGTTTACAAATTATTATAGTTTACTCGACAAAATTTATTTTCATTCAAAATTAAGTCGATAGTATTAAATACATATGAAATTGGATTACAATAAAGCTCACTATAAAAGCGTATAGGACGGACTTTTTATTTAATTATAAGAAAGATTTATAACAAAAATATAATAAATATTAAGAAAAGCAAACAGAGAAACTTTATCAGAATTTATAAGTGGATTTGTCGTTCATACATTTTGTATTTCTTAAAACCAGATGCAAAATATAAATTTATATCTTGCTTTTGAGTTTATTTTGCCCAAATAACCATCGACCAACTGACAATAACTTTCCCCTACTCGTGTTTCTAAATCTAAAAAAAAAAGAAAAAAAAAATCAATGAGTTTGTTTTATGAACCTGGAGTTTGTTCAATTTTTAAGTACAATAAAAAATGTTAGTTCTCCTTAAGAAATAACTCTCTAAAGCGACAATTTTATTTTCACAATTCGGGAAATAACAGTTATTCTGAGAATCTATATATTTAAAACACCTGGCTGTTTTTTTGGTCATCAGCCCTGAGCTTTCTACTGGCCCGATTTTGATAATTATTTTTTTAAATGAAAGCTGTTTATGTGTAGATTTGCCCATTCTGGCTAATTTTTAATTTATTTCAATTTTTATATTTTATTTTCAATTTTAAAAGCTTTTTCATGACATTTCTTCAAAACAGTGGCAACAGGTTAAGCTTTTCTCGCTTTTCTCAAAATTTATTTTGTTTCATTATTTTCCACCAATCAGAAGCTGATCTCATCGGTGAATGTATAATCGCATTTCAAAAAAAAAAAAAAAAAAAAAAAAAAAAAGAGGTTTTTGTAAAATTTAATCATAATAAAATGATTGCACATAGTTATTTCCTGCAATACACAGATTATTTTGGGTAATATTATTAAGTGTTATGTAAGTAAAATAACAGAAGATAAACTTTAATAAAATTTAATATCTAAAGTGAAATTTTGTCGATGGAGAAAATGTCGTCATACAGAAACCAGATAAATTTATTCCATGAATATAATATACATTGTTATAGCTGTGTCAGTGACAGAGATATTCAGTCAGTGATTTAATAACAGAGATTTTTTTTTCGTTGCCATAACAATTAAATTATTTTTTGCAAGTTCATGGAGGATACAAACCAATAAATAAATTAAATTTATTGCAAGTGCTGTAAATATGCAGTGGGTTGGTTAGGCAGTTTAGTAAGTCCCTGTTTCTATTATAATTAAAATGTTTCATTGATATAATAATTATTGTACAGTTATCAAGCGATATTTAAACGGAGAAAAAAATAAACTATGCAGATATTTTTGAATTCGTCTTCCGGGGTATAATATTAACTTCCTAAATAATCTGGCATTTAAATAATATTTAAGGTTTAGGAACCGCATTAAAAAAAAGATTTGTAGCTGAAGTTAAGCCCAACATAATAATTTATGAGTTGTTTTCCTTATTTTTTGTTATTTTCTGAAGTTTGCGTATCTTCATCATGAAAAGCTATGTTATCCCTATTTAAGAGGTGGCAATTGTTTATTTCGCTCAGTGTTTTACTGTCTATATAAGATTGATATATATCATACCTAATATATTTTCTTTTCCGTCGAGTTTCGACGGGTGCAGCTAGTAAATATTAAAAACGTCATATAGATTTTTAAAAAAATCAGAAATTTTATTATAGTAATGTCTGTGAATACATTTACTTATAACTTTTAAAACATTCAACTGGAGGAAAAGAATAACCGTTTGAGACTTTCCTCGCTGTTAAAATAATCTGTTTATACAACGCAAATGCAACATTACTTAAATAGCATTTTTCCTAGCAAAATTTCAAAACGTTTTACAGGAAATGAATAAAGTAGCAGGGAGTTCGGAAGTATTTCTATGGCTTTTAGATGCTATGAAAGGGGAGGACAAAATAGCATTAGGAAAAGAAAAAGGATTTGTAAGGTAACGGAATTTTGTTTCACCTTTTCAAATGCAACGGAAAATCTACTCGTAAAAAAAATCGATATGAAAGATTTTCTATTACTTTTTATCCAAATGTATGGAGTGTTAGGAGATATTTATGATGGCCGATTATCTGCACGAGGGATATAGGCTATAGGGAGAGTGCCCTACGGGGAGGGGGTCTTTCTAAGGGAACCTAATCCGTATTTACGCAAAATTCGAAGAAAACCACGAAAACTCCGAACGGTTAGGCCGACGAGTTCGAACCCAGCACGTCTATCATTTTCAGAGCAGAACTTCTCAGCCACCCAAATATATGGGAAATTCTTTAACATTAATAAACAGTAAGATATGCATAAAGAGAAACTACTAATAAAATGAAAGAATGTACAAACCATTCTATAAAATCCACATGTTTCATATTCGTTGAAACGAGATGTAAATTTGCAATTGGCATAATAAAGACTTATAAATGGGTTTTTTGTTCACATATTTCATATTTCTTCGAACGAGATATAAAATATGAATTAACATATAATTTATTCCATTATTTTGCACAAACCTGTACCTACCAACTATCAATAACTTTATCCAATTAGTGTTTTTAAATCACAAAAATCTATAAATTTGCTTTGTGAACCTATAGATTGTTCATTTTTAAGTGCAATAATAAATTTTGGTTCTCTCAAAGAAATAACCTTCTATTCTAAAGCGATATTTTTATTTTGAAAATTTTGAAAATAGCAGTTATTCGAAAATTAGAAATTAAAAATGTGATATAAGTAAAAAAAAAGGGGGGGATAAAAGTTTTATTGTAATGTCTGTGTACTTGAAACGAACATTCAACCAAAGGAAAAAAACTATGATTTTCGTCACTGATTAAATAATATGTTTATTGAATGCAAATGCAACATTTCTAAAATAATATTTTGTCTAGCAAAATTTCAAAATGCTTTACAGGAAATAAATAAAGTAGCAGGAAAAGGGAAAGGATTTGTAACGTAACTTAATTTTTTTTGCACATTGTTTTTTGCAATGAAATATCCAATAAAATATACGTGAAAGATTTTCATCCAAATGTATGGTTTTGTTAGGTGTTTTTAACGACAGCTAATTATCTGCATGAGGGATATAGCCCCTAGAAGGAGTGCCCTCCTTGGGGTCTTTCTAATAGAACCTATCCCGTATCTACTCAAGTTTCGAAGAAAACCACGAAACCTCCGAATGGTTAGACCGATGGGCTTGATTGGGTTCTAGCCTAGCACCAGCTGTTTACCAGCTTCGAGAGCCGAACCTCTCAGCCACGTAACTGCATAGAAAATTATTTATTTAAAGATTTAACAAACATTGAGAAATGCATAAAGAGAAGCATTAGTAAGAAAAGGCGACAGTCATTGCATAAAATCCACATTTTCGTTAAAGCAAGATGTAAATTGGCAGTTGCCATCATAAGAATTTATAAATTAGTTTATTGTTAACCCATTTCATATTTCTCCGAACGAGATGCAAAGTAGGAATTTACACCTTACTTATTTGATTATTTTGCCGAAATGTGTACCCACCAACTGTCAATAACTTTAACCAATTAGTATTTCTAAATCATAAAAATCAATAAATTTGTTTTATGGGCCTGTAGGTTGTTCATTTTTAAGTGCAACAACAAATTTTAGTTCTCTCTTTGAAATAATCTTCTACACTAATCCGATAACTTTATTTTTAAACTTTGGAAAATAATAACTATTCTAAAAAATATATATTAAAAACGTGCTATAAGTAAAAAAAAGTGGGGGACAGAAGTTTCATTGTGTTTGAATAAGATTTGTTTTTAACTTTTTAAACATTCAATTGAAGAAAAAAAAGCTGTGACTTTCGTCACTGTTAAAATAATCTGTTTATACAACACAAATGCAACATTACTGAAATAGAATTTCCTGGCAAAATTTTAAAAAGGCTTTACAGGAAATGAATAAAGTAGCAGGGAATTCGGAAGTATTTCCATGGCTTTTAGATGATATGAAAGAGAAAGATAAAATAGCATTAGGTAAAGGGAAAGGATTTGTAAAAGGTAACCGAATACATTTTTCCCCTTTTCCGTATGCAATAGAAAATCTAATAAAATACGACTTGAAAGAAATGACATTTTCTATTATCCAAACATCTATATATATATATATATATATATATATATATACAGGGTGTTTCAGTTAAACTTTTCAGAACTCCTAAGAGAGATAGGGTGCATCCTGACGACTCGAAATCATAGAGCAATGTGAGATCGGAAATGCTTTCTTGAAGCGGTGATGTACACAGACGCACCATAAAGAAAAGACACTGTAAGTGAAAAATAGTTTTATTAATACATGTAAAAAAGCAAAAGGTACATGGGTCAAAGTAAGTGTTCGAAATTTCTGCCACCGACTACAATGCACACCTCACATCTCCGACTCATGGAAATCTGAACATTCTCGAATATTCCAGGCATATCTCGAATTTCTCCGGCAGCTACTGCGATTCTTGCAACCAGCTCCTCAGCATTGTCAACATTGGTGTCATAAACCAGTGTTTTCATATGACCCCGGAAATAAAAATCAAGACATGATAGGTCGGGTGACGATTCCCTGCATGAAAGCTCGGAACTTTTGCACAACGCCATCTAGCGCGTCGGGAAAGCATTTCTGACCAGCAATGCTATATGATTTCGAGTCGTCAGGATGCACTCTACCCTTCTTAGGAGTTCATAAACGTTTAACTGAAACACCCTGTATATATAAACTTATGTTTATATATAAACTTATATAAAATTTTTGCAAACAGGAGTAAAAAGAGATGCATTATAAATACATAAACATAAATATTAGTAGAACGTGCAAGAACATACAATCGTGAGAAATAAAAGTAAATACTCCCTAATAAATTTGCAACAAATTATTGTAGAAGAAAGTTACTTATACCAAACGACTGGAAATAAATTTTACTTTTAAATGATTTGTATGAAATTTTACATAGTAAACGTTTAAAGGAAACTAATTTTTTCCCACACTTTTCATACAACATGGATAAAATCCGAAATAAAAGTAAATAAATGTTTTTATTCAAATATATAAAAGTTTGCTTGTAAAATTAATAAATAATGAGGCATATAATCACAACATATAACAATATTGATATACAAATAAAACTTATGAAATGAGAAAATAACTTCCTTGAAACTTTCAAAGTATTCAACAGAAGGAAAAATAATACTTTCTTGTTTTTTTTTTTTTTTTTTTTTTTTTTTTTTTTTTTTTTTTTTTCAGGTAAAATAACCCATTTATGCAATGCTTTTACAATGTTACTGCAAAAACATTTCGCCTGGCAAAGTTTACAATTGAATCAAGGGAAGCGAATAAAGCAGTATGGATTTCGGAATAATTGCAATAGCTTCTGGACGACATGGAAGATAAAGATAAATAACCTTTAGATAAAAAGGAAACTAAATATTTTTCTGCACTTTTCGTACAAAATGGATAAAAGTTCGAAGTAAAAATAAATAAGTATTTTTATTCAAATATGCAAAAGCTCGCTTGTAAAATTAATAGATAATAAGACATAACCAAAGCATATAATAATAAACTGTTAAAAATCTTATCCAAAACATATAATAATGCACTGTTAAAAATCTTGTCTAGGTTTGAACCAAATTTTGGTGCTTAGTAGCTGCCGCCATCAGATGTTGAAACACCGAACCAAAATTTGGAGCTCTGGTTAAGGAAGTATCCCAATACATGGAACAACATTGCAATAGGAAGCTATAAATGATGGTTTTACCATTTAAGAGTGGCAGCAACTGAGCACCAAAGTTTGGTTCAAACTAGGACAAATTTTTTAATAGTGTATAAATATACAAATCAACTTCCTTATAACTTTCAAATTATTCAACAAAAGTAAAAGAAATACTTTCTTGTGACTTTTTGGTGTTGTTAAAATAATTCATCTTTGCAATGCATTTGCAATATTACTGCAAAAATATTTTGCCTAGGAAAGTTTACAATTGAATCAAGAGAAGCGAATAAAGTAGCATGTATTTCAAAAATTGCAATCACAGATAAAAAGGAAACGTTGAAAGGAAACTAAATATTTTTTCACATTTTTGGTACAAAATGGATAAAATTCGACATAAAAGTAAATGAAAGTTTTTATTTAAATATATGTAAGCTTGCTTATGAAACTGATAACTAATGAGATACATAACCGAACATGTAACAATATAGATGTACAAATCAGACGGTAAAATCCGAACCTTTCATATTTGTCGAAACGATTAGCATTTTATAATGAATTCGAAATGCCATGTTAAAGATTTTAAACAGAATATCAGAAGTTGTATTTTTATTCTGAAGTGCTCAATTTGACAGTTTTAAAAATATATATATTAAACCTTTATCAAAAAACTGACCAATACGGCATATTACACAGTTCCTAAATAACAAGTAACTGTCAATGGAATGCGTTTGATAGCAAAATTGAATTAAAAAAATCAGTCATAAAATAACCAATTTGTTATTTTAATACATCCTCAATTCTTAAATCATGATCGCTTTGGGAAATTTTGTGCGAAATGCCTACTTTGACAGCTTTAAAAAATATATATATTTAGCCTTTATCAAAATTTCGACAAATTCTCACATTATTTAGTTCCTAAATAACAAAAAACTGTCAATTGAATGCGTTTAAAAGTTAAATTGAATTTAAAAATGAGTCATAAAATAATCAATTTGTTATTTGAATACATCCTCAATTCTTTAATCATGATGGCTTTAGGAAATTTTGTGCGAAGTGCCTATTTTGGCAGCCTTTTTTTAAATATATTCTGCCTTTATCAAAAAACTGGTCAATCCGTCACATTATATAGTTCCTATATAAGAGGACCTGTAAATTGGATGCGTTTGAGAACAAAAATGGATTTAAAAATTTGCCAGAAAAAATGCAATTTGTTATACTTCCTCAATTTTTCAATCACCATCACTTTGGGAAATTCTGTTCAAAATACCGTATTTGGCAGTTTTCTTTGAAAATTATTCTGCATTTATCAAAAAACTGGCTAATACGTCACATTATACAGTTCCTAAATAGGAGGATCTGCCATTTGGATGCATTTAAAATCATTTGAATTTAAAATCTGAATATAAAATTATTCAGAATATTAGCAGTTTGGATTTGAGTTTTTTTCTCCAACTCCTATTTTTGTTTAATTTACTTTTGCTATAAGAATTGGTCCTATGAAAAACTTGCTAATATAAAAGTCGTAGAAATTATTGAGAAGATGCAAAATAAATTTAATCAGATTTGATATCTTAAAAATTGACGAAGTTATGGATTTTTCTGTCTTTCACCGCCCTTTTTCTTTTCGTTTTTAATTTTTTTCATTGGTAAAAGTTGGTCCTATCAAAAACTTGTAAATGCAAAAGTTTTAGATAATTTTAAGAACATTTACAAAAAATTTTGTTGGACTTGATATCTTGAAAATTGACGAAGTTATGAATTTTTTTCTCTCAAAATCTCTGGTTTTTTCGCCCCTTTAGTCCACTTCTAAATTTATCAAAAATCTGTCATGCATAAACTTTTGGCCCATTTTTAAAAAGTCATATAAACTTTAAACCGATTCGATATCTACTTTAATTAAAAATTTATGGCGTTTTATTGGCTTTCATAAAAGCGCCCCCTATTCCGACCCCCTTGGTCCGATTTTGCCCATTAACGAACTTAGCCGGGACTTTATCCCCTTTGATTTTATGTACGAGTTTGGTGGAGATTGGTAAAGAATTATAGAAGTTATCGTGTCCATAAAAAAGTGAGCTATATAGATATATATATATATATATATATAAACTGGTGCGATTGCAATAGGTAGTATTTCATACGAAATTTAATTCGCTTTATTTAATTAGCTTTGATTGCTTGAGAATTGACTAAGTTATGGATTTTTTTCTTTTTACACCCCCCTTTTTCTTTTCATTTTTAATTTTTTTCATCGGTAAAAGTTGTTCCTATCAAAAACTTGTAAATACAAAAGATTTAGATAATTTTAAGAACATTTATAAAAAATTTAGTTGGATTTGATATCTAATAAATTGACGAAATTGTGATTTTTTTTCTCCCAAAAATCCTGTTTTTTTCGCCCTTTGAGCCCATTTTTAACTTTATCAAAAATCTGTCATGCGTAAACCTTTGGCCCATTTTTTAGAAGTAATATAAACTTACTGATTCGATATCTATTTTAATTTAGAAGTTATCGCGTTTTTTCTATTTTCACAAAAACTTTCCTAACTTCAACCCCCTTGGTCCGATTTTGTCCATTAACGAACTTAACCGAGATTTTATGCCCCTTGATTTTATGTAAAAGTTTGAAGAAGATCTGTGCATAATTATGGAAGTTATCGTGTCTAGAAGAAAGTGATATACACCGATAGATAGATAGATAAACTTTTTTACTAATGGTAGTTTTGGGGTCTAGGGGTCGTGATCGGTGTAGATCTGCAAAAATTTTTCAGAACATCCAACATGGGAGCGATCGCAATAGGTAGTATTGTATACGAAATCTACCTAAGATTTCATACGAAATCTACCTAACAAGTGTGTTTTAACATAAATAAATAGCTATATCCTTTTTTATACTTTGAAAACAACAATTTTTCGAAAATAAATTTAGAAACTTGATTTAAAGGTAAAACAATAATTAATATGTTTCTATGAAAACATTTATTTTTAATTCTTAAATTAACCATTCGGAGGGAAAAATGGCTTTTTTTTATCTTTATACTGTGTATATACAAATGTAATACTATAGCACTTAAATGTTGTCTCGCATGATTATTAAGTACCTTAAAAGAAACTGAAAGAGTAAAAGGGAATTCGAAGTATTTCAACGGATTTTACATCACATGAAAGAAAAGGAATTAGGAAAGGCTTCGAAAGATACGTGAATATTTCTTCACACTTTCGCTGAAAATGGGAGGTAGAATTAAGTTCAAAGCAAAAGTGAACAGAATTTTTTATTCAAACACATGAAAGGTTGCTTATAAAATTGGAACAAACAATGAGAATGCATAAGGAAGACAAGCACTTACAGTTCATAGTAATACAGGTATGCAAATCAATCGATCAAAATTTCATTATGTTTTGAAATGAAATGGTATTTCTCATAAAATCAAAATTCTATGTTAACAAGTTTGTAATATTAGAAATAACGAGTTTGTAATAAATATTAGAAATAATCCTTTATAGAGGGAAATTGTATCTAATACTTAAAAATATAAGGCATTTATTACCTACGCACCATACATAGTACAAGGTATGTCTTGCAATCGCTTTAAAAATAGAAAAATAATTGTCGGATTTATCGTCTCAGACATTGGAGATTCCATAAAACATAGGATTTCTAGGAAACAAAATTTGGCGTATGTCTGTGTGTATGTCTGTCCATCTGTTTGTCTGTAGACGGCTCTATCTCCCAGACAAATTGAGATAGAGACTTGTAATTTGGAGAGTTCTTGGAATGAAATAATTAAAAGATGCCTCTACTGAATTCAATAACCTCGATTATACGGAACGATTTTTTTCGAATTTTCTAAATATTCGTTCTGGTAAAAGGCACATAAAACTTTTCGAAATTGTTCATTTCAAGAAGTGAATATAAAAGACAATAAAGAATTATAAATTTGGTATAAAGAAGGAAAACAGTTGGACTATTAGTTGCCGAGATATTTGTAATCACATTTTCAGCAATTTTAAATTTTTCGTGACCCTTTTTTCAGTCAAATTTCAATTCAAAAATATATTTTATTTGGTAATGAGACACTTAATCCGATGCAATAAACTGTTAGTTAATATATTTAACATTTTTGGATTCATAAAAATGTTTCTTCCATTCAATTCGGTACAACTTGACTACCGCGTCGACTAAAAGAAATATCGTCAAATTTATCGTCAACTTGTCAATATACCACCAAATCTGGAGACAAAAATTTCTTTTGAAAAGTGACGTCAACTTGGTGCTATTTCTGGTATGTCACCAAATTCCCATAGACACCCTCACCCATAGTAATCCAATAACATCCTGCTTCGGTAAAAACATTAAAATAAACGTTAAAATTTTATTTTACAATTACAGTAGGCTCAATAACAATTTTGCAAACACAACTGCTACCTAGTTGCCGGATTTTAACTGTACTATCTTTTACTTTAAGTGATTGGTAGAGGAGTGTAAACCTCGTAGAATGGGAGCCATAACTCAAAAAGTCCAAATTTTGAGTTGTAACACATTTGCAGTAAGAGTGAGATGCGTCCACGCTCTCGAAACGAGTCTTAAAAAGGTTTAATTCTACTATAAATAGTAACACCATCAAATTCTATATTATTATGGGCTTAGAATAAATTAAATTCACAATATTTGGTGATACCATAGGTAAAACGACATTATTATATCACGAATTAAATGTTTCATTTATAAAAATATAATAATCTTGTATATAATAAATATAAATATAGAGTATATTAATACAAGATTATATAATAAATATAATCTTGTTAATATAATTTGTACAAAAAATAAAATAGTGAAATAATGAATTATTTGAAAGCAAAGCATCATTGGAGCATGTAACGATGCATGTTTACAAATCAATGGATTTAGTATACGCAATTCATGCTCGATAAAAATTAAGTGCGAGTTCGTTTAAAATTAAGTATGCGTTTGTTCAAATTTAAATGTTAAGTAAAATACCTCTGTCATTATATAAATTAAATAAATCGGATTATATAGTTACAAACTCTTTATAATTTTTGGAAAAAATAGAAAAAAAAATAAATCATTCACAGAAAAGAAAAAGAAAAGAAAAAATCATTTGAAAGAAAAACAGCAATATAACATTACAGCAAAAACTATATAGTTAAAAATCAGTTGATCAAATACATGCATTTCAAATTTGTTGAAAGTGAATTCATATCCACTACCTATAATAAATTAAATGCGTCTGCTACTAAATTTCATATCATAATCATTCGGAAAAGAAGTTTTTGCTGGTTTCTCTAATTTAATTTAACATTTCTATATTTTGCAATCTTTACTGCCTCTTACTTGTCACTTTGCAAAACCGTCGTGCTTACCGTGGTTTTCCAAATTAATGTGAGCAGTCACGTGTTTTTAAAATTTCATCTCTTATACATGCTTAAAGGGATATTCAGTTGATTATGTAATGATGTTCAGACGTCTTTTTAATTATTTTTCTGATCGCAAGGTGGAGAAATGTGGATTAAAAATTCTCGTCTCTTTGAATATTTATGAATATTTTCATACTTAAAGTGACATGGATGTGCCCAGGGAATACTGAATGCTTAATATTGGAGATATATCATTGTTTCGGTAGTTTTTAGCTCACAGACAATCAAAGCCTGGGAACTAATGTGCCCGTCGATTCTTGTATGTATACAACGTATGTATGTATATGCATATATATGTACGTAATGCGATATTTCCACATAGAACTATCAAGTTTGCTGCAATTTTTTTTTTTATGTTCATTCTGATAAAGTGCTTTCCTGATTAGTTTTGTGGATTCATTGGTTAAACGTAAAGGGGAGTAACTGGAGGCTAATCCCACCTTTATTTAGATACATGGCTATTTCATGCAAATTTGTGCTATTTGCTTCATATTTTACACACTGGTTTATTCTGATAAAAAGCTTCCCTGAGTAGATTTGGAGGTTCATTGGTTAAGTATAAAGAGAGAAAAGTGGGATTACCGAATTAACCTTATCAAGGAGGGGGATTAGTCCACTTCGTTAATTAAGATAATTCGATTTTACATGCAAAAATATTAAGTTTGCTACAAAATTGGTATACCGGTTTATTATATTAAGGAGCTTCCTTGATTAGATTTGGAGGATAATTCGTTAGGTATAAAGAGGGGTAACTGGGGACTAATCCTCTCTAAATTTAGATAAATGTTTTTTTTTTTTTTCTTGCAGAATTATTAGATTTGCTTCAAGCTTTATAAAAAGGTTTATTCTTATAAGGATCTTTCCTAATTTTATTTGGAGGTTCATTGGTTAAGTATAAAGGGGCGAAAAAGGGGTTAGTCGCCACCCTTAATTTAGATATTTGGATCAAAATAGGGATCCTTTCTAACATATATGCATATTTTATTCTGGATAGAATGCTATTGTCTGCAAGTCGATATGATTGTTTGTTGCAAAGTTACAGCAGATTTTATGAATATAAAGTCGAAAATTATATTTTAAGGCAGGTAAAATAAGTTTTTACAGAAATAACAGATGGCCAATTATCAAAATTTGGGAAGAGTTTCTTTTTAACGCTAGAGATAAAGATCCGATAAGTTCTTCAAAAATAAAATTGTTTCACCGTTCTTTTTTTCTTTTTTTTCGGGGGGGGGGGGGGTTGGCAAAATAAGATCATTTATTTTGGAGGTTTTATTTTTTTTTTCAAATCAATCAAACAAGGCATCGGTTACCATGTATTTTTTAAATATAACTCAAATGATTGCATCTATAAAAAGATAAAGTTATTCGTTACAACGTTACACATGTTTTATGAATACAAAGTCTAAATGTTATGAAAATGAACGGAAAATAAAAAGGCCTCAATGAAAATTACTTCTTTATATTAAATCCTGTTATACGCATTTAATTGAATGATATCCCATAATAAATAATGATTCTAGATTGCCATGGTCATTATGGCCTCTTTAAGAAGGAGTCGTATTATTTCCGAGTTAAATAAATATATTTAATCGTAACAAATTTTGTTTTCATAAATTATAAGAGTGCAACAGCCATTGCATCAGTAACTGAATATTTGTAAAACAAGTTTTAATACGAAAGCACACTTTTTGCCCGTTTGGCTTACAATTTCTGATTATTGTTTAAAATATACTTCATTAATGTCTCCTACAAAATCTGTAATAAATTGAAATACTTTCAAAAACAATTTCCGTCAGAAATAACATAGAAATAATATATTTAAGTATTGATTAATAATTTTACTTAAAATCATTAGATAATTAAATGTCAAATACAAGGCACGCACTCGCAAAAAAGAAAAAAATACTTAGATTACAAGTAAATAAATTTTAACGATGCATCCTAGAAGCTTAATACTAGTTTGGGTAGATCTAGGGGGGAAAATATTCTCTTAATGGAGAGCTTAAGGCGAATAAGTTTCCCTTCTTTCTTGTCTTTATTACAAAGCAATATTTAGATTAAAAGAAAAAAGAGAAAGTATTTATATTGTATAAACAAGTTAAACAATTATTAATCGAAGGATTTTTTCTTTTCCAAAAAAGTCTTTAGGCGATTTTTATCTCTACTTCTCAAGCTATCACAGAAGTAAACTGAGTTTCAGTTTTTCTACCTGGAATACATGAATTTTCTTTGACAGTTCGTTTTATATATATTTTAGACTAGGATGTGAAACTGCCTTTTTTCCCTTGAGGGAATACTCACTCTTAATAATTTACTCTTGTAATACTTGTTCAAATTGTATGGGAAAAGACGATGTACCTCAGTCTATACTAACATGTTAATATTTAATTTAATAAAAATATGTGTATATTGAAATACTAAGTCATTGTCTAATTATTTATCATAAAATATTTTGCTTAAAACCATTAGATAATTAATGTCAATACGAAACACATACAAAATAAAAAAAGACTCAGATTACAAGTAAATAAATTTTAAAGATGCATCGTACAAGATTAACACTAATTTGAGTAAATGTACAGGAAAAAAATATTCTTCTGCACATTAGTACTCTTATTGAAGAGCTTAAGCCGAATTAGTTTCCCTTCTTTTTTTCTTTATTACAAAGCAATATTTAGATTAAAAGAAAAAAGAGAAAGTATTTATATTGTATAAACAAGTTAAACAATTATTAATCGAAGGATTTTTTCTTTTCCAAAAAAGTCTTTAGGCGATTTTTATCTCTACTTCTCAAGCTATCACAGAAGTAAACTGAGTTTCAGTTTTTCTACCTGGAATACATGAATATTCTTTGACAGCTTGTTTTATATATTTTTAGACTAGGATATGAAACTGCCTTTTTTCCCTTGAGGGAATACTCACTCTTAATAATTTACTCTTGTAATACTTGTTCAAATTGTATGGGAAAAGACGATGTACCTCAGTCTATACTAACATGTTAATATTTAATTTAATAAAAATATGTGTATACTGAAATACTAAGTCATTGTCTAATTATTTATCATAAAATATTTTGCTTAAAACCATTAGATAATTAATGTCAATACGAAACACATACAAAATAAAAAAAGACTCAGATTACAAGTAAATAAATTTTAAAGATGCATCGTACAAGATTAACACTAATTTGAGTAAATGTACAGGAAAAAAATATTCTTCTGCACATTAGTACTCTTATTGAAGAGCTTAAGCCGAATTAGTTTCCCTTCTTTTTTTCTTTATTACAAAGCAATATTTAGATTAAAAGAAAAAAGAGAAAGTATTTATATTGTATAAACAAGTTAAACAATTATTAATCGAAGGATTTTTTCTTTTCCAAAAAAGTCTTTAGGCGATTTTTATCTCTACTTCTCAAGCTATCACAGAAGTAAACTGAGTTTCAGTTTTTCTACCTGGAATACATGAATATTCTTTGACAGCTTGTTTTATATATTTTTAGACTAGGATATGAAACTGCCTTTTTTCCCTTGAGGGAATACTCACTCTTAATAATTTACTCTTGTAATACTTGTTCAAATTGTATGGGAAAAGACGATGTACCTCAGTCTATACTAACATGTTAATATTTAATTTAATAAAAATATGTGTATATTGAAATACTAAGTCATTGTCTAATTATTTATCATAAAATATTTTGCTTAAAACCATTAGATAATTAATGTCAATACGAAACACATACAAAATAAAAAAAGACTCAGATTACAAGTAAATAAATTTTAAAGATGCATCGTACAAGATTAACACTAATTTGAGTAAATGTACAGGAAAAAAATATTCTTCTGCACATTAGTACTCTTATTGAAGAGCTTAAGCCGAATTAGTTTCCCTTCTTTTTTTCTTTATTACAAAGCAATATTTAGATTAAAAGAAAAAAGAGAAAGTATTTATATTGTATAAACAAGTTAAACAATTATTAATCGAAGGATTTTTTCTTTTCCAAAAAAGTCTTTAGGCGATTTTTATCTCTACTTCTCAAGCTATCACAGAAGTAAACTGAGTTTCAGTTTTTCTACCTGGAATACATGAATATTCTTTGACAGCTTGTTTTATATATTTTTAGACTAGGATATGAAACTGCCTTTTTTCCCTTGAGGGAATACTCACTCTTAATAATTTACTCTTGTAATACTTGTTCAAATTGTATGGGAAAAGACGATGTACCTCAGTCTATACTAACATGTTAATATTTAATTTAATAAAAATATGTGTATATTGAAATACTAAGTCATTGTCTAATTATTTATCATAAAATATTTTGCTTAAAACCATTAGATAATTAATGTCAATACGAAACACATACAAAATAAAAAAAGACTCAGATTACAAGTAAATAAATTTTAAAGATGCATCGTACAAGATTAACACTAATTTGAGTAAATGTACAGGAAAAAAATATTCTTCTGCACATTAGTACTCTTATTGAAGAGCTTAAGCCGAATTAGTTTCCCTTCTTTTTTTCTTTATTACAAAGCAATATTTAGATTAAAAGAAAAAAGAGAAAGTATTTATATTGTATAAACAAGTTAAACAATTATTAATCGAAGGATTTTTTCTTTTCCAAAAAAGACTTTAGGCGATTTTTATCTCTACTTCTCAAGCTATCACAGAAGTAAACTGAGTTTCAGTTTTTCTACCTGGAATACATAAATATTCTTTGACAGCTTGTTTTATATATTTTTAGACTAGGATATGAAACTGCCTTTTTTCCCTTGAGGGAATACTCACTCTTAATAATTTACTCTTGTAATACTTGTTCAAATTGTATGGGAAAAGACGATGTACCTCAGTCTATACTAACATGTTAATATTTAATTTAATAAAAATATGTGTATATTGAAATACTAAGTCATTGTCTAATTATTTATCATAAAATATTTTGCTTAAAACCATTAGATAATTAATGTCAATACGAAACACATACAAAATAAAAAAAGACTCAGATTACAAGTAAATAAATTTTAAAGATGCATCGTACAAGATTAACACTAATTTGAGTAAATGTACAGGAAAAAAATATTCTTCTGCACATTAGTACTCTTATTGAAGAGCTTAAGCCGAATTAGTTTCCCTTCTTTTTTTCTTTATTACAAAGCAATATTTAGATTAAAAGAAAAAAGAGAAAGTATTTATATTGTATAAACAAGTTAAACAATTATTAATCGAAGGATTTTTTCTTTTCCAAAAAAGTCTTTAGGCGATTTTTATCTCTACTTCTCAAGCTATCACAGAAGTAAACTGAGTTTCAGTTTTTCTACCTGGAATACATGAATATTCTTTGACAGCTTGTTTTATATATTTTTAGACTAGGATATGAAACTGCCTTTTTTCCCTTGAGGGAATACTCACTCTTAATAATTTACTCTTGTAATACTTGTTCAAATTGTATGGGAAAAGACGATGTACCTCAGTCTATACTAACATGTTAATATTTAATTTAATAAAAATATGTGTATATTGAAATACTAAGTCATTGTCTAATTATTTATCATAAAATATTTTGCTTAAAACCATTAGATAATTAATGTCAATACGAAACACATACAAAATAAAAAAAGACTCAGATTACAAGTAAATAAATTTTAAAGATGCATCGTACAAGATTAACACTAATTTGAGTAAATGTACAGGAAAAAAATATTCTTCTGCACATTAGTACTCTTATTGAAGAGCTTAAGCCGAATTAGTTTCCCTTCTTTTTTTCTTTATTACAAAGCAATATTTAGATTAAAAGAAAAAAGAGAAAGTATTTATATTGTATAAATAAGTTAAACAATTATTAATCGAAGGATTTTTTCTTTTCCAAAAAAGTCTTTAGGCGATTTTTATCTCTACTTCTCAAGCTATCACAGAAGTAAACTGAGTTTCAGTTTTTCTACCTGGAATACATGAATATTCTTTGACAGCTTGTTTTATATATTTTTAGACTAGGATATGAAACTGCCTTTTTTCCCTTGAGGGAATACTCACTCTTAATAATTTACTCTTGTAATACTTGTTCAAATTGTATGGGAAAAGACGATGTACCTCAGTCTATACTAACATGTTAATATTTAATTTAATAAAAATATGTGTATATTGAAATACAAAGTCTTTGTCTAATTATTTATCATAAAATATTTTGCTTAAAACCATTAGATAATTAATGTCAATACGAAACACATACAAAATAAAAAAAGACTCAGATTACAAGTAAATAAATTTTAAAGATGCATCGTACAAGATTAACACTAATTTGAGTAAATGTACAGGAAAAAAATATTCTTCTGCACATTAGTACTCTTATTGAAGAGCTTAAGCCGAATTAGTTTCCCTTCTTTTTTTCTTTATTACAAAGCAATATTTAGATTAAAAGAAAACAAATAGAGAAAACATTTAGAATTTATAAAATAAGTAAAACAGTGATTAATCGAAGCATTTTTTTCTTTTCCAAAAAAGTCTTTAAGCAATTTTTATCCCTACTTTTCAAGCTATCACAGAAAAAAACTGAGTTTCAGTTTTTCTACTTGGAATACATGAATTTTCTTTGACAGTTCGTTTTATAAATAGTATTTCAGACTAGGATAGTAAACTCCCCTTTTTTTCCCTTGAGGAAATACATACACAAATTAATAATTTACTCTTGTAATACTTATTCTTTTTGTATGGAAGATGAAAATATACCTCAGTCCTATAATGACATGTTAAATTTTAATTTAATAAAAATCCCTGTTGGCTGGGCCTATAGGCGGAGGTAGATTTCGAAGAGTGGTCATTTCAACAAAAATATATATATATGTGATTAGAGATAAACCCAGTTTAATAACTTCATTTGGTCGTTTATGAAAAATTTTTAATTTCATTTTTCTGCAAAAATGGTTTAATCAGAATCATCTTAAGAAAAATTCAGCTCAAATGCCCATTTTGACAACATATTTTAAAATAAATTCTGAATTTTATAAAAAATCGACAAAAACAGTACATTATGCAGTTTCTAAATAACAAAGAAACTGTCAGTTGAATGCATTTGAGAAAAAAATTTAATTTAAAAATGAGTCATAAAATAACCGATTTGTTGTTTGAATACATCCTTAATTCTTTAATAATGATTGCTTCGGAAAATTTTGTGCGAAATACTCACTTTGACAGCATTTAAAAAAATATATTCTATCTTTATTAAAAAACTGGCCAATGCGTCACAGTATATAGTTCCCAAATAAGAGGTCTGTAAATTGGATGCGTTTGAGAGAGAAAATGGATTTTAAAAGGAGTCATAAAAAAAGCAATTTGGTATGTGAAAACATCCTTAAATTTTCAAATCACAAAGACTTCGGAAAATTCTGTTCAAAATACCCTTTTTGGTAGCCTTTTTCGAATTATATTCTGTCTTTATCAAAATACCGATCAATGCATCACATTATATAGTTCCTAAATAAGAGGATCTGTAAATTGGATGCATTTGCGAGCAAAAATGAATTTAAAAACGAGTCAGAAAAAACGCAATTTCTTATTTGAACACTTCCTTAAATTTTCAGTCACGATGATTTCGGAAAATTCTGTTCAAAATACCCTTTTTTGAAATATATTCCGTCTTTATCAAAACACTGACCAATGCATCACATTATTTAGTTCCTAAATAAGAGGATCTGTAAATTGGATGCGTTTGAGAGCAAAAATGGATTTAAAAACGAGTCATCAAAAAACGCAATTTCTTATTTGAACGCTTCCTTAAATTTTCAGTTCCGATGACTTTGGGAAATTCTTTTCAAAATACCCTTTTTGGTAGCCTTTTTTGAAATATATTGTGTCTTTATCAGAAAATTGACCAATTCGTCACTTTATACAGTTTCTAAATAAGAGGATCTACCATTTGGATGCGTTTAAAATCAAAAATGAATTTTAAAATGAGTCAGAATATAAGCAGTTTGGATTTGAGGTTTTTTCTCCAACTCTTATTTTTGTTTAATTTCTTTTTGCTATACAAATTGGTCCTATGAAAAACTTGTCAATGTAAAAGTTGTAGATATTTTTGAGAAGATGTAAAATAAATTTAATCAGATTTGATATCTTAAAAATTGAGGAGTTATGGATTTTTCTGTTTTTTCACCGCCCTTTTTCTTTTCGTTTTTAATTTTTTTCATTGGTAAAAGTTGGTCCTATCAAAAACTTGTAAATACAAAAGTTTTAGATAATTTTAAGAACATTTACAAAATATTTTGTTGGACTTGATATCTTGAAAATTGACGAAGTTATGAATTTTTTTCTCTCAAAACCCCTGTTTTTTTCGCCCCTTCAGCCCACTTCTAAATTTATCAAAAATCTGTCATGCATAAACTTTTGGCCCATTTTTAAGAAGTCATATCTATACATATAATAAAACAGTAGGACCCGGTGTGTCTGTACATTGAAGATAATTGACAAAAATGGAGTCAGGGCGATAAAAGAAAACCAATGAAACACAAAAAAAAATTTTTTGAATTTTTTGTCTGTCTGTCTGTCTGTCTGTCTGTCTGTTTGTTCGAGGTTATCTTCGTAACTACTGAATGGATTTTTATGCGGTTTTCACTAATGAAGAATGCACACTCCCGGGCAGTGTATAGGCTTTGTTTCATCAAAATCGGACAACAGACAAAAAAGTAACAAAAAGAAACAAAAGAAACTATTAGGTGCGCTGCTCACGTTTTTTAGTACATAACGTTTTTTAGTACATATAAAATCCAATAGATGTCACTGTGCGATTTTAAAACGCGCTATCGTTATGTTTTCGCCAGTCTACTTAAGTATGAGAAAGTTTCAAGCTGGCTGTCGTTCCATGTGGTTTAGTCGGTAGAACGTCAGTGCGCCATACTGATGGCCCGGGTTCGATTCCCAGCATGGAATTTTTTTTCACTATGTTGGCATTAACGCCTATAAGCAATTAAAAGAATTTGAAATATTGTATTCAAGGCGAATTTTCTCTCTGGGAAAATTTCCTTGCATTAATATGTCAGTGTAATTTTTTTTTCGATTTAATTTTTTTTTTCGAAACTTTGTTTTTCTTAAAAAATTACAGTAAATATTTGATATTTCCCAACGTTTTTTGAATGATCGACTTGCTTTTTTTTTTTTTTAATGTATGTCTGAACCTTATCTAACTACTTCTTCAAGATTTCTTTAGATAAACCGACCAGCGTAGCGGGCGAAGGCCGCTAGTAAACTTTAAATCGATTCGATATCTACTTTAATTAAAAAGTTATGGCGTTTTATCGGCTTTCACAAAAGCGCCCCCTATTCCGACCTCCTTGGTCCGATTTTGCCCATTAACGAACTTAGCGGAGACTTTATCCCCTTTGATTTTATGTACGAATTTGGTGGAGATTAGTGAAGAATTATTGAAGTTATCGTGTCCATAAAAAAGTGAGATATATAGATATATATATATATATATGATGTGGGTAGGATTAATATTGAACCACAACGCGTTATACTAAACTCAGACCTACCTATATCTTTGAGGCCCTACCGAACATCTCCCCTAGAAGAAATAGAAATAAAAAACCAAATTCAATCATTGTTAGCAGCCGGACTGATAAAGGAAAGTTATAGCCCCTATTCTGCCCCTGTTACACTAGTTATGAAAAGAGAGGAAGGTAAAAAAACGCGATTATGTATAGACTATAGAAAATTAAACGCAATAATTAAAAACGATGGAGAACCCTTGCCCCGTATCGATGGAATTTTAGATAAATTGAGTAGTGCTCAGTATTTTTCAACTTTGGATTTAGCCTCTGGCTACTGGCACATACCAATACATCCATCCGATACAGAAAAATTAGCATTTGCAACCAATTTTAGACTTTTTGAGTGGCTCGTGCTCCCTTTTGGCATAAAAACGGGCCTTCCCATATTCAATAGAACCATTCGAAGGATCCTTAATAAATATAAAATCGACTTTGCTTGCCACCATTTTGATGATATTATAATTTTCTCTTCCTCTTTAGAAGAACATTTAAACCATTTAGCTCAAATTTTTGACATTTGCAAACAAGAAAACATTAAACTTAAACTTTCTAAATGTAAATTAGGCCAAAATAAAATCAATTTCTTAGGTTATGAAATCACTAATGGAACTATAACACCAGCAAATGCCAATATTGAAACCATCAAAAATTTAAAACCTCCTTCAAATGTGAAAGAGTTACAACGATTTCTAGGTTCCATTAATGTTTACCATAAATTCATAAAAAAATATGCTGAAATTAGATATCCTCTAAATCGATTACTTAAAAAAGATACAATATGGGAATTTAACTCAGAGTGCCAGGAGTCTTTTGAAAAATTAAAAAATTCTTTAATTGCAAAACCCATCCTCAAAATTTATGATCCTAAATTACCTTTACATATGTTTGTAGATGCCTCTCAGATAGCAGTAGGTGCCGTTCTAAAACAACCTGATAAAGATAATTTCTTACATCCTATTGCTTATCATTCTAGAATTTTGAAGAGTTATGAACAAAATTATTTCATAACTGAATTAGAATGTTTAGCTATTATAGATACTCTTGACATATTCTATCATTACTTTCATGGTGTCAAGTTTACAATTCATACGGACCACGCATCTCTAGTATGGTTAAAGAATGTTAAAAACTTAAGAGGTAGGCTTTTTAGATGGTCACTCAAACTTAGTATGTTTGATTATGAGATAAAATATGAAAAGGGTTCAACAAATGTCGAAGCAGACATGTTGTCACGAAATCCTGTTTGTCATTTTAATCAACGTATTAGTTTATTGCTAGATAGGAAAGAAATTATAGAGATGAAAGACAAAGACAATGTTTGTGACAAAAAATATAAAAAAGAGAATGGAATTATTATAGTTCAGAAAAAGGGATTCAAAAAAATTGTTGTACCAATGTTATTAAGAAAAAAATTACTTCATATTGCTCATGATAATTTTGGACATTTAGGGATTCAAAAAATGCTTAATTTAATATCTCCCAACTATTATTGGCCTAATATGACAATAGACATTACAGAATTTGTTAAACATTGCGACACCTGTCAGAAAAATAAAAAACCAAAACAGAAAAGATTCGGCTTGTTACAAGCTATGCCAGCAACAGATCAACCTTTTGAATGTCTTTCTATTGATACTGTTCGTGGATTTAACTATTAAAACTCAACAAAAAAATTCTTACACATAATAATAGATCATGCAACTAGGTTTGTTTGGGCTTTTCCCTCCAAAAATGTTACCACTGAAACATACACTAACTGTTTAAAACAAATTTTCAATATTAAAGCACCTCAAAAAATACTTAGTAACAGGCATAAATCTTTCAAATCTCCAAGATTTAAGAAATTTCTTAGAAATCATCATGTTCAACAGCGTTTTACATCCGCACATCATCCTCAGACCAATGGAAAAGTAGAGCGCGTTAATCAGACTATAGTTACCAGGCTTAAATGTAAAGTTAATTCCACTTCTTCTAAAATACCTTGGACTAGATTATTAAACCAAGTCATCGAAGAATACAACAATACGCCCCATTCTATCACCAAATTCTCACCTGCCTATTTATTTTATGGTCAATTGCCTTATGAATCTCCTTTAAAACAGAACTATTACCCACCAGTAGACAAAGCCCTCAAAATTGCGAAAGCGCGAACTCATGAATTTCACCTTAAAAGTAAAAGACTCTATGATCGAAATTTTGTTGAATGCCCATTAAAAATACAAGACTCTGTAATTTATGAAGAATTTAAATACCCTAACACTCGAAAATTAGAACCTACTTTCTCTGGACCATACAAAATTATAAATAAACTTTCTGATGTAACTTATGAAATAGATAAATTTAATTATGAGACAGGACAGAATTCCATTATTGTGCATGTTTCTAAATTAAGACCCTATTTTTCACCAGAAGATTTTAAACTGTTTCATGAGCAACCCAAAAAACCAACAAAACCTCAGATACAATCACAATCACTAGATCAAACTAAAGTCAAGACAGTAGATTAAGTTTTAATTCTTAGTCTTTAAATATTTTATCACCATAATTTTCAACATCAGCAGGTATGTTCTTGGAGGCCTACAAGAATATTACTTGTTTTTGGGAGTTTTTGGGGTTAAATTGAGCTCCTTATGCAGGCATAAGGTGAACACTTTGATTGTAAAAGCGTTCAAATTGATGTTGATAAATTAATTTTTAAGTGTATATAAGTCTAACTATATTTACTCATGTATTTGACATTAGTATTATTCTATTTATTCCGCAGATATTTATGTTATAACAGTTTTAAAATCTAATGATTCTACTCAAACCTATAACATAATATGTGATTTTCAGTGATTGTGAAAACTACAGATATTAAAGTTTTTCAAAAAAGCACACTATTTTTATTTCCATTTCTCAATTAAGAATGACACCTTTTATTCCTATTGTATTTTATTATTAAAGTTTATAAACCATGTGTAGATAAAACATTATTCTACATTTGGCATTTGAAAACTTATAACCAAATTTGACAATTTTGTAAAAGAGTATCAGAGAGGAATTATTGTAAGGAAATACTGGTTGTGAGTCCATTTTCTAAATAGTTAGATTTAATTTTATTTGGATTTTGGAATTATTATGATTTTTTTTTATTTATACTTTCGGCTAGCAAAAAATACTTTTTTATGCTATTAGAAGATAAGAAAATTATTTAGTTGCTATGTAATTATTTTTATCCTCAACCAATATTTTCCCTATCAATAATAAACAAATAGTGATATTTTCTTTTGATTATACTCTTGTTTTACTATTATTATTATTATTATGATTTCTATAATGAAGTTTAGTATTAATTATACTCTTATTGAGAAATATTAGGATATGGAGAATTATTGTTATTATTGCTATCAATTTTGAGTCTTATTATACTACTACTTATTATTGTTGTTATTATTTTTATTTAAATTTTTCTATATTATTTATTATTGATATTGAGAGTGATGCTATTTATTATTGAAAAATTGATATATTATTGAAAGATGTTGGATCCAACATAACATTAAAACCAAAGATTAAACTAGGTTTGAAGATCTTTAATTAAAGAGACTGTATTCAGTGAACATTGGAAAGGACTCTTTTATATATACTATTGAAAGACTTTTTTCATTTAAAGGACTTATTTAAAATAAACTATGCATTAAGTCATTGTAATTATTTAAACTTCCATGAGAACGAATTTTTATTGTTTTTATTATATTTTTATCTCTTGCTTATTAATATTCATAACTTATTTACTGTTATTATATGTATTATCTCCTATGCACTTACAAATGGTAAGTGATGTTGTAACATTATTGTATTTCTTTCAGGGAAATGCTCCTACCTAAATTTAATTCAGATTAATTTTCTCTCAACTATTTTATTTTAATCGCTAATATTTTTTGTATTGCGTTAATTTTCTTTTCTTCCATCTCTTGGCTTCCTGGGTTTGACAGTTTTATTCCAAAATTTAACTTTTCTAAATTATTATATTTCTGTTGTCTGAACTTGTAGTTTTATTTAACTATCAATTTCATACAAAGTCTTGGGGAGGGGGGATAATATTACAAATTTAAAATTTTTTCGCAAAAACTAATCTTTATACTATCTTAATTTTCTTATAATAATGTCCCGTACTTACTTCAAATTATTAAATTAAAATCTTGTTTCTAGATCTAATCTGTTAATCTGTATGCAGACGATATAAATTCTTAATTTGCCTTAAAAAACATTATTCCAGTATGCGTAATTTAAAAAAAGATGGCTCTAAATTAAAAATATTCTTAATTAAAACTTTATTTCTTAATATTCCAAATAAAACTGATTTCTTCTATGTTTTTATCAACCCTTTTTAAGAAAGTCTTATTAAATTTATTCCAAAACCATACCTTTCAAAAAATATCATTATTTTATTTTATCTATTTATTTATTTTTACTCAGTCAACCTTTGATAGTGTGCATATTAATAAATTCATTTCTTTTCTTTTTCTCTTAAAATTAATCATTTATAAAAGTCGTCTGCCTAAAAAATCCCGATTCAATTATAAATTGGTTAAATAATATTTTTTTTAAAATAAATTTATCGTCTGTGGAAAATAATCTCGTAGCTGGACAAGAATTCTGTTTACATAAAAGAATGATGGTTTGAGGTTACAGAATGTTCCAGAATTTTCTTTTTAGTTTAAAAGGTGGAAGCTTCGAGTTGAGAAAAAAGATTCTTGGTTCTTTCTTGGCTGAGTACGGCTGGTTTAAGTAAATGATGGAATATTTTTTTTTTTTTTTTTTTTTTTTGGATATTTCGGTTAGAGAATGTTTGTAAAAAGGAGCTTTTCCCTCTATTAATGACTACAGTTGAATAAATAAACTTACAGCTACAAATGAGTAATTATTGGATCTTCTACATTTATTTATTTATTTTGTTTTTTCCCTCGCTTGCCATGACTGTGTGTTTTGTTTAACCAGTGGAAATAATTCGAGTTTCTCCTTAAATCGTCACACACATATATATATATATATAAACTGGTGCGATTGCAATAGGTAGTATTTCATATGAAATCTACCTAATAAACTGGTGCGATTGCAATAGGTAGTATTTCATACGAAATCTACCTAAAAATATGTATGTATTGAAATAGTAAGCCCATTTCCCAATTATATATCATAAAAATAATTTTGCTTAAAATCATTCGATAATTAAAAGTAAAATACGAGACACACACAAAATAAGAAAGGCTCAGATTACAAGTAAATAAATGTTAATGATGCATCTTAAAAGCTTAATACCAGTTTGGGCAAATGTATAGAGTAAAAAAGTATTCTTCTGTACATTAATACTTTTGAATAAGAGTTTAAGGGGAATTATTTTACCGTCTTTTTTCCTTTATTAGATTAAATTTAGATTAAAAGAAAACATATAGAGAAGATATTTATAACCTATAAAATAAGTAAAATAGGGATTAATCAAAGTATTTTTTATTTTTCCACAAAGGTTTTTACATCTTTAAGCGATTTATATCTCTACTTTTCAAACTATCAAAGAAGAAAACTGAGTTTTAGTTTTTCCACCTGGAGTACATGAATTTTCTTTGACAGTTTGTTTTATATATTTTTAGACTATGATGTGAAACTCACTGTGGTGATGAAAATTACACCACATTACAAGGTACGCGAAAGATAGTGGTTAGTACGCAAGAAATAATATTAATAAGATAATATCCCAATCCGCGTTGTGAAAGATTGTTCTGGATATTACCAAAAGGAAAATTGTTTTCTTTTAAACTTAGCAATAATTTAAATAAAGGAACATCGCAATAGCTCAGATTCCACTTATTTAACGTTCAACTTTGCAAATCAGGATTTTAAAGAGATAATATGAATGTAAATAATAACTGTCTTCCGAAAAAAATTAATTTTAATAATCTAGAATCTGCATCTATAAAAATTACTTAAAGAGAAATAAAGAAAAGAAAATCTCAAAGAAAACAAGGATATCTATGTACACACCAACATTTATTTCAAACAACAAATATTATTCAAAATTCAATCATAAAATACCATTCAAAATATTGATTTCATAATTAGCAACACAGTGAGATAACACCACTCAAAAATGTATTCATTTCATAATAATATATTTTTTTAAGTTTTATGTTATCATAAACCTACACAATTTTTCACAGCACAACTAAAAAGGCATAGCCTAAGTTTTCCCTATTATTCACTTTTCTTCTTTATTTTTTTAAATTTTATTTTATATTATTTTATCTTATTTTATTTTATTTTATTTTATTTTATTTTTTTTTTTATTTAAATTTCAAATAAAAAATTTAATAAATTTCTCTTTATATATACATGTAAAATTGACTAAAAAATAATTTCTAAAACCAGGTAACACCACAAGAGAAAAATTAAATTGCTCACCATTGTTGAACAGCTGTCAGCTAAATCCACTGAAGATCTGTCGAAACAAATAACTGGTAGCAGTCTCTCGCGGCGCAAATGAAGTCTCACAAGTCAGAATTGTCCATTATGATGCGTGGCAGTAATTAAAAGGTTCACATCAATTTTGTACATCGCATTTGAAGTCTCACGAGTCAGAATTGTCCATCATAATGTGTAGCAGTAATTAAAGATGAACACATCGATTTCATACATCGCATCTGAAGTCTCAAGAGTCAGAATTGTCCATCATAATGCGTAGCAGTAATTAAACATGAACACATCGATTTCATACATCGCATCTGAAGTCTCACGAGTCAGAATTGTCCATCATAATGCGTAGCAGTAATTAAAGATGAACACATCGATTTAATACATCGCATCTGAAGTCTCACGAGTCAGAATTGTCCATCATAATGCGTAGCAGTAATTAAAGATGAACACATCTATTCCATATTGTTTCAAAAAAAAATCTTAGACATCCGCATCGGAGTGGAATAATTTCTTTTCGGAGTCCTTGCTTCGTGACAACATACTGGGAGAGCAAAATAAAAATCTTCCGAATCTGTTGACTTCTACCTTCTCTTCTGAGGTGGTTCTTTTTTTTTTTTTTTTGATTACTTCCAATCCCTCTTCTTTATCTAATTGGTTTATTTGCAAACGTTTTCATTGGGGCAATTGCCCTTTCACTTCTCATTGGTTCCGTGACCAAGTAGGAGTTACACGCCTTTCAGCCACTAAAAAAAACTTTTTATTTTTTCTTTCCACGGGTTGCAGAAACTCGTCGGACCCCTGACCTAGGCCTCCCTTCTGTGGGCGTTTCCCGGCTGTAAATTCTCTTATTGTTAGCTCCTGCGCGTAATATCAACTTTGGAGACAGTCTGGGTTTTTTTACAACTTTGCTATTACTCTGCTGTTGTCATTATCTGATATTTTTATGGCGAGCAATTGAAATTTGACTTGGGTGTTCCTTGTTACCATTCATTCCCACCGAACGTTCTAGAGTCATAAAGTTTATGGCTTTAATTACAACCAAAAAAATAGCCTTCATCTATTCCTGAAACCTAAAATTATTATTACTACCTGAAAGAATGAAACGAACTTAAAATAGATATTAGTGAATAAAATAAATTTAAAACTTTACTTTAATCAATGATTCTTTTTTTCTTTTTTTATATACAAATATTTATGTATTTTCGCTTTAGTTGTGCTTAATCATTCTTTATATGTACATATTTATTTTAGCAATGTTGTGACGATTCATCACTACACTCACATATTTTTTTTACAGAGAGAGTTTTTTTAAATGTTTCTTTCCCTTTTTTTCTTATATAGAGAGATTTTAAAAATGATTTTTTCTGAAAGAAACATTTTTTTTAAACTCTAAGAATGCTTATTCTTTATAATTTACACAGATAATGCTTGATCTTTTAATGTAGGAGAAAAAGTGTTATCTCAGTCCTGTTGTGACATGTTAATTTTGTAATCTAATTAAAATGTATGTGTTGAAATACTAATTAATTAATTAATTAATTATTATAAAATATTTTGTTTAAAACCGTTAGATAATTAAATGTCAATACGCGACACACACAAAAACAAAAAACTCAGATTACAAGTAAATAAATTTTAATGATGCATCCTACAAGATTAACACTAATTTGGGTAAATGTACGGGAAAAAATATTTTTCTGCACATTAGTACTCTTCATGAAAAGCTTAAGGCGAATTAGTTTCACTTCTGTTTTCTTTATAACAATGCATTATTTAAATTAAAAAAAAAACAAATAGAGGAAGTATTTAAAATTTTTAATCTAAATAAAATATGTATGTATTGAAATACTAAGCTCGGGCTTTCGGTATACTACCGAACCCGTGCCCGGTCCCGACACAGGCTCGGGCTCTATTTTTATTCTAACCTTCGGGCTCAGATGGGCTCAGGCTCATTTTTTTAAACAGAAAAATTTTATTTATTCATGTGTAGAAAAGATTGAAAAACCTTTTTCTTTTTAAAATTGCGTACTTATTCCTTTTCAAGTCATTTTGATCAAAATGACAGGGAACCGAAGTAGTGTTCATTTATTTTAGTTGCATTGTTCATTTATTTCATTGCTGTTTCAAATGAAAATTTGTGACAATTACAGATTTAAATCGGCATAATTTACGACGACGACCTACTCAATGGCGTCAATCAAAATAAACACAGCTATGAATTTGCTTTTAGTTTGCTTTTCGTTTGAAGGTTTTTTTAATAGGATCGTTTATTTATTTATTTATTTAGTTAGTTACGTAACGTGAAGAGAATTTTTTTTCTGTTATTAATAGACGAAAGTTAACCGGAGGTTTGCAAATTATTTAATCTTCTATTGTGCACGAGTCATAGTCGTTTTTAATATGAAAATTAGTGACTGTTTTATCTATTTCTCAACTTGAACTCTGTTTATGCTGAATACAGTATACATTTTTGAAGTCACTTTCCTCCGTAAGTAAACATAATTACCATGTTAATCTGATAGAAAGCAATTTATCAGTGTTTCCTCTTTTCCTATGAAAGCATCGGACCTTTGATATAAGAACGTCATTTTTTACGTTGTTTTTTATGCACCTATCAAATCACGGAAGATTGTTATTACAAAGGATTAGATTTAATTAAAGATGTACATTTTTTGCAGAAAATTGAAAAACCTTGTTCGATTCCATAGATTACAAATAATAGTTTCTGCAAATTTCATGCATTTATTCATTAAGTCACATACATGTTTATGAAATTTTCTTTTTAAATTAAGGAAAATTTTGAGATTAATTTTAAGTGACAAGTATATTTTTATTTGATACGGATTTTGATAAGATGGAATTTAAAATTTCATTTCACAATTCTATCTGTGCTAGAAATTTATAGTACCATAATAATAACTATATAACACAATAACAATAAAGAGAAATAATTAACATAATAATAAATTTTTAATTCCATAAGTACCATACAATTTTGTTTTGTATAGTTTTGGTATCGGGCTCTTGGAAACAAAAAATCTTTCGGGCTCGGGCGGGCCCGGGCCCCGGAAAACGAGCCCGAACTCATCTCTAATACGCGACACACGCAAAACAAAAAAGACTCAGATTACAAGTAAATAAATTTAAATGATGCATCCTACAAGATTAACACTAATTTGGGTAAATGTATGGTAAAGAAAATATTCTTCTGCACATTAGTACTCTTAATGAAGAACTTATAGCGAATTAGTTTCCCTTCTTTTTTTCTTTATAACAATGCAATATTTAGATTAAAAGAAAACAAATTGAAAAGGTATTTAGAACTTATGAAACAAATAAAATAGTAATTAATCGAAGCATTTTTTTCTTCTTCAAAAGAGACTTTAGGCGGTTTTAACTCTGCTTTTCTAACTATCAAAGATCAAAATTGAGTTTCAGTTTTTCTATCTGGAATACATGAATTATCTTTGATAGTTCGTTTTATATATATTTTTGACTAGGATTTGAGACCCCCCCCCTTTTTTTTCTTCCCTAAAGATATTTTTTAAATGCTTCTTTCTTCAAGAAATATTTTTTATAATTTATTTAACACTTATTTGTTATAATTTACTCTTCTAATTCTTGTTCTTTTTGTATGGGGGGGAGGAAACATTGTACCTCAGTCCTATTGTGACAGGTTATTTTTTAATTAAATCAGTGATATCTCATGATAGATAATGATTCTAGTTTGCCATGGTCATTATGGTCTCTTTTAGATGAAGTCGTATCATTTCAATATTACTAAAATTAATATAGTTAATCGCAATAATTTTTGATTTTGTGCATTTTTGCATAAGAGTGCAACAGCTATTGTATCAATATCTGTATATTTGTAAAATAAGTTATAAAATGAACGCATCTCATTTGCCACGTTTGGTGTACAATTTATGACTTGTTAGAAAATATAACCTTTAAAATATGCTTCATCAATGCTTCCCATAAAAAACTGTAATAAATTGAAATACTTTCAAAATTTCGATTTTTTTTTTTTCAGAAATAACGTACTTAAGCATTAATTAATAATTTTGCTTAAAACCATTAGATAATTAAATGTCAATACGAGGCACAAACAAAATAAAAAAAAAAGACTCAGATTACAAGTAAATAAATTCTAATGATGCATCCTAGAAGCTTAATTCTTGTTTCGGTAAAAAATATTCTTCTGCCCATTAACACTTTTATTAAAGAGCTTAATGCGGATTGCTTTCCTTTTTTTTATTACAATGATTAAAAAGAAAGAAATAGAAAAGATAATTAGAACTTATAAAATAAGTAAAATAGTGATTAATCGAAGCATTTTTTCTTCTTCAAAAAAGTCTATAAGCGATTTTTATCTCTACTTTTCAAACTATTAAAGATGGAATTTGAGTTTCAGTTTTTCTACCTGGAATACTTGAATTTTCTTTGACAGTTCCTTTTATATATCTTTAGAGTAGGATGTGAAACTCCCATATTTTTTACCTAAAGCGATTTTTAAAATTTTTCTTTCGTAAAGGAACATTTTTTCCCCTCTAAGAAAACGTACATAATTTACTCTTGTAATAACAGTTCTTTTTGCATTGGAGGAAACGTTGCACCTCAGTCCTATTCTTACATGTTAATTTTTAATTCAATTAAAGAATGTATGCATTGAAATACTAAGCCAATTTCTAATAATTTATTATAAAATTAATTTTGCTTAAAATCAATAGATAATTAAATGTCAAATATGACACTCACACAAAAGAAAAAAAAATACTCAAGTTAGAAGTAAATAAATTTTAATGATGCATCATAGAAGCTTAATATCAATTTGGATATATGCACCGGAAAAAAAAATATTCCTCTCCACACTAATACTTTTAATGAAAAGCTTAAGGCGAATTAGTTTCCTTTCTTATTTTCTTTATTATAAAACAATATTTAGATTAAAAGAAAATAGAGACGCTATTTATAATGCACAAGTAAGTAAAACAGTGATTAATTGAAGCATTAGTTTTCCCAAAAAAGTTTTTAAGCGATTTTTATCTCTACTTTTCAAGCTATCACAGAAGAAAACTGAGTTTCAGTTTTTCTACCTGGAATACATGAATTTTCTTTGACAGTTCGTTTTATATATATTTTAGACTAGGATGTGAAACTCCCATTTTTTTCTAAAGAATTTTTTAAAATGTTTCTTTTTTAAAGAAATTTTCTTTTTCCAAGAATATTTATTCTTTATAATTTAGTCATATAATGCTTGTTCTTTTTGTATGGGGGAAGACATTGTACATCAGTCTTATTCTGACTTGTTAATTTTTAATTTAATAAAAATATGTAAATATTGAAAAGTTAAGTCATTTGCTAATTATTTATCATAATCTTCTTCTCTCTTAATTATCAGAAATAGCTTAGAAACAATTTGCTTAAGCATTAATTATTAATTTTACTTAAAATTATGTGATAATTAATTGTCAAATACACACACACACAATATAAGAAAGATTCAGATTACAAGTAATATATATATATATATATATATATATATATATATACACACATATATATATATATATATATATATATATATATATATATATATATAAATTTTTCGCTATGGAACTTTTTAAAATATTTCTTCCTTATAGAAACATTTTTACTCTCTAAGAATACGCACTCTTTATAATTTACTTTTTTTTTTTATTTTGTATTTGAGCAGACGTTGTATCTCAATGCTATTCTGACCTGTTAATCTTTAATTTAATTAAAATATGTAAGTATTGCAATGTCATTTGCTAATTATTTATAATAATCTTCTTCCTTCCTATTTTTTAAACCTGCCTATCGTAGTTTATCGTTTAGTTAAAAAAGTAATAATTATAGAAACAAAGTACAACACGCATTAGTACTTTGGATTTGGGCATGTTGTACGACAGAACATGCATCTTTTTTCTGTGAAAAAATGAAAATAATTTGTCGAAACTACTTTAAAGGTGTCCGGGACACATTTTAAAATAATTTTAATTTATTGAGTTTAAATTTTGGAATATTTTGAAATGATTAACCATATTTTTTGTAAACAAAATCACATAATAAAACTTCTCCGATTTTTTTTTTTTATGTATTTTTTTTAAATGGGGTAATTTAAGATCATTATAACTTGAAATATTATTTTCAGTATTTCAATTTTTTTCATGATCATTTAAATATACAGAAATATATACGTTTTAATTTGTATTCAGCATTTAAAAAAAATATAAATTTAAATAAAAGTTTAAAATATTTAAAGTAAAAATCTTAAAAATAGTGATGTAATTTTTTAAAAATCATATTTAAAAAAATATTTTTTTTTCAAATTTGCCGAATTAAAATTAAAGTGAGACAGTTGAAAAAGAGATGTTCCGAGTTTGAATCATTTATCTTTAATGGTTTAAACAATAACAATTTAAATGTGAGAAATGGTGAAAAAAGCCATCATGAAGAAAAACGCATTTTCACAAGATGTACAAGATAAATACATAGTTTAAACATTATTTTAGACAGAAAACAATAGAGAAATTTTTAGTTCCATAAAATTATTTTTGAAAATTTGAAGATTTTTGTATCTTATCCTACTTAAGACGTTTTAGAAATAAATTTTAAAATATATTTAATAACAGATTTGTCATAGATACCTATTTACAGTTTTAAATTGATACATTCAATACATTGTAAATTAGAGCGTAGATGGCGTAGATGAGAGGATAATTCCAACCACAATAGATGCCAAATGAATTATAATTATTCTACCGCATTTTTATACATTTTTTATACATGTCTGTTTCAGCATGATGCAAAAACATCAAAAAACTATTGTATAAAAAGTACTATTATTTTTCAAAATCTTATATTAAATCAGGAAATACATAGACAAGAATAGATACAAGATATATAGTTACAAGAATACTTCTGTCTCTTTAAATAAAATTAGGTTCTAGAAAAATGCATTTAGTAGCAATTAATTAAAAAATACATTTTTTCAAGTAAGAATTTCATTATAGTGCTATTAAGACATTTAATAACACGACAAGAATCTCTTTTTGAGCAGTCATCATTTATGCATGCATTTTCCGTACAAGTACTTTATAGAGAGGGAGTTATGTTTTGAATTCTTTCTATTAATGTTACAAGGAGAATTTTTTCCTACAACTTTTCATTTCTTGGCTTTTTAACAGAATAATGTTTAATTTTTTTATACTTAGGACCTGTTTAAGGTACGACACTATTACTTTGTTCAAGGTATAAAGCTTGGTAACATAAAGAGAAAAGACTTCTTACCATTTTTGTGTTAGGTTTAATATAATTTAAAAATCACATTCATAATACATATAAATACTCTTTTATGTGCAACTTTTGAATTTAAAACAAAAAACTGTTGATAATGAGATATAGTAAAAAGTTGAAGCTTTAAAATAATTATTTTTGATAATTTAATCTTTTATAACAATTATCTGCAGCGTGTGGTATTATTTAAAGAAAAGAACTACTAAGTGACAACTAGTGGTATGTCTGAAAAAGGTATGGATTCATTTTATACAAATCTAAATGAGTTAAAAACTTTGTAGGTCCAAAATACTTACATGGTCAAATTAGAATACCTTTACTTATTTTCTTCATTATGAATTTTGTATGAATCGGTTCCATACAAAACATCGGTTCCCACTTCATTGTTCATTTATTATCATATCGCTGTATGGCACATTTTCAAAGATAAATTTTAGACCTTTGATTTTAATTTGGTCAACATACAGTATAAACCAAATCTCAATCATTTTTTATTTCAAAAATGCAATATTTTTGTTAAATTTAAAAATAGTTGGATAACTTTTGAGAAAACATGGTTTATTCTGCTTTTGTAATCGATCTTTCTACTCTTTGAGATAAATTTTCTCATGCTTCACATAGTTTTTTTAATGGGAAGCTTTGATGAATAGTATGTTTTCCAATTTTTTCGATCTTAGTACAGTTATAAAAAAATCAATTCTGAACATTTACTGTAACAATGTTTTTCAAGTTTCCAATTCTGTAGATATGGGAATTGCATATTTTTAGTTTTTCATAAATTTTAGTTTTTTATATAAGTTAGTGTAACACTAGTTTTTACATAAGTTAGTGTTTTATATAAGTTAGTGTATATAAGTTAGTAGTATACCTGAAATCTCGTAAATATTATCTTTTCCTAGTAAACTTAGCATTTACAAAAGTGATCTTTATAAAATAGTTTTATAAAGATCGTAATACTCTTTTAAATGCTCCAATTTGGGGCTTTTAAAAAACTATTTCGGTAAATGCTAAGACTATTTTTTGTAAAAGTCCCAAATGATTGTGAGCCTATATACTTGAGCTGGAGACTCACATATGGCACTATATAAACACAACACCATTGTGGATTATTATTCAGAAAGCGTTTCATGACATTTTATATGAATCTTTAAAGTACGATGGCTGTTTTTTAACCTCCGGTGGACCGTAAAATAAAGACTAGAATGAATAATAAAATTAATTTATATTCTAAAGTCAAGTACCATCAAAGTTACATTTTGATATAGTAGCAGTGAAAAATTAATCATTTGTCATACTTGTAGGCGAGAGGAAGCATATTCTTTTCAAAGAAAGTTACCACGAGTGTATTGAGACAGGACTTTAAAGCTTTTGAAGATTTGTGTTGGAATGAAAAGTGAAATGGCGTGCAGTCCATCCAAACCTGCCTTCAGATGTCGAAAAATGTAACAATTACATTAATTACGGAAACATAATAAATTACCGAGCGTATCAGGAGTTAATCAAATGTACACCTTACGAATCTTTTTCGATTTTCCTATGAAACTATAAATCGCTAAATTAGTTTTCCAAGCAATTTTGATATTAAAATGATAATGAGGAGTTTTTAAAAATAATTATATACATTAATAATGAATGCACAATCGTTATAAAAGACGAAGGCACTATCTTCAAACAGATAAAAGCATTAACGAAGTTTAGAAATGGGGGAAAAAAACAGAACTGCGCGCCAAATGTCTTGATGAGACAGCTGAATAAAGGACGGAAAATGAGTGTATCGAGAGGTTGCCAAGGCCTGACTTGATGAGCAAGTGAGGAAGACGAAAGTAGCGTCCACTAAAAATCACCAGAAATGTATTCCTGCTAAAATTGTTAAAATAAAAGTACCTTATTTTGACAAAGCAAAATGGATTAAAAATCAATAATGGCCACTATCAGAAATATTAAAAAGGATAAATTTTATGTACTTGGCACGAAACGACGTAAATTAAAAGTGCTGTACATAAGAAACCAATTCTAGGCTTTCCTAATCACTCCTTCATCAGCCTTTACTGAATACAGGTAAGTATTAATAAAATGTTTATTACTGATTTGTAAGTATTTAGATATAGCTAAAGCCAACTAAGAGTAATCTTAATTCATGTAATGGTAAAAAAGTAAATGTGCATTTTGTTAAAATTCATTCCTCCTTCACAGTCACTTCCTCATAGCTCTTATTTTGGCTTATTTCCAGAGAATCACCCATATATTTATTAACTCGTTTATCCCAATTCCCCGGGTCATCTATTAATTCGGATAAAAAATGCCCTTATATATATAGATAAATACCAAATATTTTGAATTAAAAAAAAATCTCAATATATTGGTTAAATAGGTACTCATTCAAGAATGGTTCCATAAGCATCGAGAAAACAAATCCCACATTACCTTAGTAATCAATCAATGTATTTTTAGGTGCGTTCGTAATTATGTAAATACGTAGCACCTATTGTTGTCGTTCAGTCCGTCCGTCTGTCTGTCCGTCCGCATATAACAACGCAAAAACTACCCAACGGAATCGTTTGAAATTTAAAATACATAATTATTACATAATTTTGTCGAATCATTTCAAATTTTATGAAAATCGTATGCATAGATCAATTGCAGGGACAATCAAAAGGATTTAGTTACATTACGGTCAATAGGGAAAAGAGTTTCAAATGCATTTTAATCGTTTGGAATTTTAAATACATAATTATTACATAATTTTGTCGAGTTGTTTCAAATTTTATCAAAATTGGATATATAGTTCAATTACAGGGAGAATCAAAAGTATCCCGTTACATTAGGGTTAATGGGAAAAAATGTTTCAAATGCATTTTAATGTTGTTACATTCATTCGAAAGTAATAAAATTGATATGCATCTATAAAGTACATATTATAATATAGATTTTGCATAATCTGTTGTGCAAAGAATATTTGTTATTGATTTACAAGGTCACACAAAAGTATTCCATTGCATAATGGTATAGGGAGATCATTGTTGGGTGCGCATTTTAATTGTAATTATTTACAATTTTATGAGATAGATATATGAGAGTGATATTTTTAAAACTTCGTTATCATACGAACGCATCCATTTGCTACGCTTCACGTGCAATTTCCGACTTGTTTAAATATATTTTATCATAATTCATATCTTATTTTATGAATAAAGCTTTCGTGAATGACGTGTTTTAGCTTTTCTCATTTTAAAAATATTATAATAAAATGAAAAAAAAATTCTTCTTAGTCATAAACATTTACTTCAAATGTTATTTTCAAGTTTCTTTAACACTGTAGATAGAGTTTCTGAACATTTTTATTAACAGAAGCTACAATTTTAGACATAGGATTCCATGATATAGCTAGAAAGGAAATTCTGTTTGCAATTCTGTACCCGAGAGCCAAAGTCACATTTCACACATTTTTGAGACGGAGCAAAAAAAAGTTTTTTTGGCCTTAAGATAAGATGTTATAAATATGTTATAACAGTTAAAAAGCTGTTAATATAAAATTTTTCTTTTTGGACTTTTGATAACTTTATGGTAGCTAGACTGTAATTTGGTTCCTAGGTACAGAAATAATCTTGCTCCAGTTTTTTAATTTCAAGTATGCTCACAGGAACCAAGTAGTAACAACCATTAGTGTTACAGATGATTTCAATGCAAATAGCATTTAGTAATTAGCCGTTATGGGCGATCGATTGGGTCTCCATTAAAAGTATGCTAAGCATTGTATCGTACAACTTTTATTAAAATTTAATTTACATATTCAATACTTTGCCAAATCGAATATTCTCATATAGAGAAATCAAGAACTTTGTATTTTTAAGTTAGCCGTACGCAAAAAACATATCGCCAAACATTGTTTCTGTCACATATCTTTTTGTTTGTCTTTCATTAATTTTATTTCAAATATAATCCTTTCAATCATTTTATTTAACATAAAAAACAACAATTTTCTGGGGTTTTTTTTTTAGTACTAACATTCTTTTATCCTTCATCACTTTTTATAATCACTTTTTAAAAATCTCAATGTGTTGGTTAAAGAGGTATTCATTTAAAAATACTTCGACATCCTTTGCGAAAACAGATTTCGTGCTGCCTTGATAAACAATCAATCAATGTCCATTTTGGAATTTTTTTTATCGTCTTTCCTATCAATATTTTATGAATGAAACTTTCTGGAGTGATGTTTTTTGCAATTTTTTTCATTTAAGTGCTCATGAAATGAAATAAAAAATAATTTTTGTATATCATTGTTCTAAACATTTGTTAAACAGATTATAAAACTGTAGGCAATCGACGTACACTTTTTTTAAAATGAGGCTACAATTTTAGATTTAAATATGTATGTTACCAGTAAAACTTGATTCGTCTAGTTAAAAATAGTTTTAACTAAGCTACTCAGTCTAAAGAAAACACTAGTTTTGACTGGTAAAAATTAATTTAAAATGCAACGCCCAGTCACAAATTGTTTTAACTGGTATCAGTCTTAAACTAAATACTAGTTTCAAGTGGGGAAAATTAATTTCGAATACAAAACTTTTTAAACATTTGCTTTAACTAGTTCTCAGTCACGAAAAAGTAGTTTTTAGTAGGTAAAAGTTATACTATCCAACATGTTTTGCTCAAAACTAGAATAAAACATAATAATGAGAGGTTCGCAGTTATGTTCAAAATAAAGCTAGAATTAACAAAATCTGATTGTACATTTTCAATTATTAAGGATTTCTAACAGTCATAACTAGCTATAACTGAAAGGAGTGTTTTATTATTTTTTTTAATGTAAAAACACTTAGTTGACAGGCATTTGGGAAACGAATTAAAATCGAATAGCCTTTTACATTTTTAAACAAGCGTTTTACATCTTGAGTTATAAATGATTGCTGTGTTGATGACTCTCTTGATCTGTCGCATCCAGAAATTTGCTTCAAACAGCTAACTTTGACAGCTTTTTTGGAAAAACATTTAGACTCGAATCACATCAGGATAAACATAATACGCTATCCCATTTCTTCCTGTAAAATTTCAGCGTAAACTAGAAATAATTATAATGATACACTTTTAATTATAGTTTTTAGCAGTTCTACTTGATAAACCTGTTACAGTATAACAGAAAATCGGTTAAAGAACCCGTTTAGTAAAGCGAAACCTTTTGGCATTATTCATACATCCATTTTTAAGCACAGTATCATTCATTCATTTGGCAGGAATGACTATAGTAAATTGAGATTGGAATCGAAATTCGTTTTTCAAAGGAGCGATTTTTTAGAAAAAGTCATCAAAGATGTCACTCTGAATCGAATTTGCAGGCATCAGAAAACAATAATGATCATTGTGAGACAATTCACGAGACGTATAACGTTTAAGGCTGTTCATCACTCATCTTTCCAATTCACTTCGGTAATATTAAATTTATGGACGTACGATGAAGGTCATCGTGAGACAATTATTTTATTTGGAATCACTTCACTTGAAATAATTGACTGTTTGATGGTTTTCTGTTCAAAAGCATTAAAATATATACATTTTAATTAAAACTAGTTTTAAGAGCTAAAAACAGTTAATAATTAAAAATATAATATCATATTTAGATAATTCTAATATTACCCCCCATTTAAGGCCGCCGTACTTATTTGAGTACAGTAATTTTTTACGCACCCTATAAAAATAATTTAAAATAAAATCTTTCTAAGATTTTTTAATTTTCGATGAAAGTACACTAATATTTTTAAATTAAAAAAAGTGAGTAGTCAAATTTTTTTGTAATTTAGTGTCAGTTGTAAACCATTTATCAACAAATCGTGGAAGTAAGCACATTATTAGCATTTTTAAAAAATCTATTTAAGAAAGTGGTGTTCTAAAGTATACTATTATTTTACCACCATTAAACTGATTGGAAAATTTATCATACGAATTAAATATTTCTAACTGAGTGAAAAATTGCTCAGGCCGGAAACCGAACCCAGATCTTTGGCTGTAAGCCAAGGATCTGAGTTTGAATCCCGGCCTGGGCAATTTTTCACTCAGTTGGAAATGTTCTATATATATATTTTTTAGTCAAATATAGTGTAATTGATAAAATGAGTTAAAATTTATGCATAAAATATTGAATATTAAGTATTTACACTTAGTTGTATCTTGCTTTAAAAAACTTACTGATTTTTTCCATATTTTTTTGTTCTTTTATTATCGTTTGCGTTATCTTTAATACCATAATAAAGAAATATATGTTTTGTTTTGTTTTATTTCTCTTTGGCCTTAAAATGGGTTAACTAAAACGTAATTCAGAATGTCTCAATATTCTTTGTTAATTATAATTTTAACTATACGTACATTAATTATTATAATTTTTCTATAAAAATATTTTTCTATAAAAAAAATTTTCTATAAAAAAATTTTCTATAAAGCTAAAAATAGTTTTTTTATAAGTGGAATTAATTACAACCAGTTTCTATTAAAAGTCTCAGTTAAGGCGGTTTTCGCCGGCTACAACTATTTTGATCTTGTTAAAACAAGTTGGTGGTTTTACTAGACAAAAACTTACAGAGGGTTTAGTTAAAACTTAAGTAAACAAATCTACTTAAGAAATTACTTACGAACTTAACTTTTGATTACATTGGTAATCAAAAATTATGTAAACAAACAAAATGCTAATTTTGTTACTTGTGAGTATTCAAAATTAAAAATAAAATAAAAATAAAAATAAGTCATCAAAATGTATTTCAAACAATCTCTAATCTACAATCAAGGCAATCAAATCCATATTTTGCCTGTAAATCCGACTTCTTTTACACGTTCCTATAAAAGCAGTCTGAGTACTATATACATTACTTTTAAATGAAAAAAAAATGCTTTTCTACATCTCAATAACTTGTATACATTTTGTTGAATTTGAATTAAAACTCCTGTTTGTACGGGGCGAAAAATCTGATATATTTTGTGTCATCCAGTAAAATAAGTATTAATGCAGCGCAAACCAAACGAAAATAATGTTATAATACCGTCAAATGTAACTATGTATGTGCGAAATTTCCTCTCGATCGGATAATGCGAAGTGGGTTAGAATTCGAGTATCCAAATTTTGCACTGGAAAGATATACAGGGTGGTTATAAAAAAAGTATCCCTGTTTGGAGCTGTCTGTAGCTTAAAGGAATAACCCGAATGAAACCAAAATCGGTACACATACTATTCAAGAAGGGGGAAGAAGAATGGAACAATAAAAAAAGATAGTTACAATAATCGGCAACAGATGGCGCTACGGGTCATTTTGGTGCAAACGCCGTTGTAACATTAGTAAAATCAAAACGTGATCATTTCTGTCATTAATGTTGTACGACATGACTCTCAGTTTACCAGATTGCGCTTTAATTTTAAAACTATTCTACGTTAACAATTCAAACAGTGCAGCTGCTTTACGTGAATTTAGGCGTGTGAAAGGAATGCGTAAAGGAAAAGGTCCTTTGACACCTTGTGCAGTGAGAAGATTTGTAAAAAAATTCCAGGGGACTGGATCGTTTACTGTAAAATGTAGAAGATGGAGGAAACCATTACCTCTCCGCACTCAAGAAGAAATTGCTACCGCGATTGTGGAGCCATCAGGGATTCCGGAAGTCGGTCCTTTTGCACGTGGAGTTGCCCGAAATTTGAATATTCCATATGCTACTGTTCGAAAAGTCCTACGAAAGGTAATCCAATTTTATCCATATAAAATTAGTTGTTATCAACAATTGTTACCAGGTGACGCACAGCAGAGACTGGATTTTGTTTTAATGTTTTTAGCACGAATGGAGATGGATGATGCCTTCCCATGGAAAATTTTATGGGGGGATGAAGCCAATTTTCATAAGAATGGGACAGTCAATACGCAGGACTGTAGAATATAAGCTTCGGAGCCACGAACTGTTATTCACGAAATACCCCTCCACTCTCCAAAAGTCACTGTGTGGTGGGGCTTTACTGCAAATTTTATTCTTGGACCTTATTTTTTGAGGAGTTACGACCAACAGGCCCTGTAACATGTTCCGTTACTGCACAAAGATACCTGCGCATGTTACAAACTTTTGTAGTTCCTCAACTGCAGCAAAGACAGTGCCTGTCTGAAACAATTTTTATGCAAGATGGAGCCCCGCCCCATATTAGGCGAGCAGAACAACAGTTGTTACGGCAACATTTCACAGATGATAGAGTAATAAGCCGGTATTTTCGTATGACGTGGCCTTCTCGATCCCCTGATCTGACGCCATGTGATTTTTGGCTTTGGGGGGCACTTAAAGTTTATTGTGTACCGTGAAGGTGTCGCAAACCTCAATGACTTAAAAGATCGCATAACATAACATGTGCGGAATATCACTCCTAATGCGTTGCATTCCGCAGTTGAGCACGTCGTCCACTGCCTCGATTGTGTCTTGCAGCACAATGGTCATGTGAAACCTGAACTTGATCGGCACCGCCATGCGAAATCTTAACCCCATTCACTGTGAAAATTTTTAATAAATTAGGTATGCCATCCGGTTTTGTGCCTTAATTTTTTGTTCTTGTATTGCACATTACATTTCAAACACAAAAGCGCCATCTGTCGGCGATTATTGCAATTTTTTTATTGTTTCAGTCTTCCTCCCCCTTCTTAAATAGTATGTGAACAAATTTTGGCTTCATTCGGGTTATTACTTCAAGCTAGAGGCAGCTCCAAATAGAGATACTTATTTTATAACCACCCGGTATATACTATGGATACGAACGTTATAGGTTTTAAAAAATTCCTGCCAAATCGTTATAGACGCACGGGTAGATTTCGAAGTTAAATACTAACTTTACCAACGAAAACTAAATCAAGATTAGTAATAAACGTACTTTAACAATTTTATCTGGCCGCTTTTGACGAGTTTTTATTTCATTTTCTTTAACCGTTTGACTGCTACGCGGCGCAAAAGCGCTGCGATAGTTTATCTCGAAAACCGCGGCGCAGCGCTTTTGCGCTGCGAGTTCTTTATAATACAAAAAGAATTATTAAAATTGATTGATATTTGTCTAAATAACAGTGTTTTATATGACAACATTATTTTTTCCTTTAAAGAAATCAAAATATGTACCGCAATTTTCGTGCATTCTTGCAAAAATTGCTTAGCACTAAAACGGTTAAAATTTGATTTTATCAGAATCAGGGTAATACTATAATTTTTTTCCTTTTTGATCTCATCAAAAACTTCACAATATGAAAGTTTTAAAACACATTAAGAAGATTTATAATAAATTTAAGTCAATTTGATATCTTGTGAATTAATGATAACATTTTGTTTCCTAAAGTTATGAAAAAGTCAGATCTTTACTCTCCCAAACAAACAAAATCAAACTGTAAAGAAACATATCCGATTGCCACACAGTTAGTATATAATAGTTGGCATAGTAGTTCCACTAGTTAAACTAATACACAGGTTGTTGTTCGATGCACACGTTCTCTCCAGACGTGGAATAAAATTCACAATATGAAAATGCATGGCATATGGGGGAAAATATTTCCTTGGCTTGTATCATAATAGTTGATGTAAAATCTGTTGAAAAATACTTTTAAATCATCATTTTTTAAAAATATGTATATCCTTTTTTTAACACAACCACCTATAACAGTTGCATTTTCAAATATGTGAAAAAACAATGATACCTCAATCAAATGACATTAATAACTAGGCGTTAGGGGGGGGGGGGGCACCGTAATACTTACACGTTATGAATATGCATACTATAAAGTATGAAAATAAACCACGCGTAAACTATTTATAAAGTGCATTGTAACTTCAAAAAGAAGTTTAAACGAATATTTAAATATTTTTAATACATAGCTAATGATCTATAACGGCATTGCTGGTACTATTTGATTATTCCATCGACCCATTTCGACAAGTTACATAAACCGACAAACTACTCGTAAATTATACAAATAGGCATATTTTTTTTTTATTTAAATAACGAAAGAAAAAATAAATTCGAAATAGATTAAAAACTAATTATTTAAAAACTTTTACTTAAAAACTTAAACACTTTAAAATTACCTAAAAACTTTTTTTGTTGCTCCAAGCGGAAGAGTCGTAGCAACAAAATGCAGCAAATTTTTAGCAGTGTAGCCGGATGTGGCAATCCCAAAAATCTCATACACGTTAATACTTCCAGAAAAATAAAACATAACAGTAAGACCGGTTCAGTAATTTACACCAAAATCTAATCTGCAATAACCTTTTAAAAGTTCTAACTCAGCTTGAATTTTTGATGAAAATCCGTGTATTAGTATTTGACATAAAATTATTGCAGAAATCGTAATAAAATTGGATAGAAACGCCACCTATTGACCGATTTACTCTAAAAACAAAGTAATACTAATTCATATTAAGAACTAACTGAATCTGAAATTTGATGAAAAGATTTAGATCTCTTGAGATAGAACTATTGCAGGAATCAAATAATGACGCATAGCAGCGCCATCAGTTGGGCGATTTATACCAAAACGTTATCAAAAACATATTCTATCAAGTACTAATGGAATCTAAAGTTTTATGAAAATCCGTGAATTAGTTCTTGAGACATAGCTATTATGGTGATCCTGAAAAGGTAGCATAGCAGTGCCACCTGTTGGGCGATTTACACCGAAACGTAAACAAAACCATATTACATTATGTACTAACAGAATCTGAAGTTTTATGAAAATCTGTCCATTAGTTCTTAAATTATAACAAATGTGGAAATCCTGGAAAAGGCTGCATAGAAGCACGATCTGTTGAACGATAAACACCAAAAACTAATCAAATCCAGATTTATATCAAGGTCTAACCGAACCTAAAGTTTGCAAAATTTCGTAAATTTGTTCTTGAGATAGAGCGCCTACAAAATTTATGTCACATACAGGCATTTTGCAAAACATGTTTTTTGAATCTCTCATGCCTAAACCATGTAAATCCGTCGAAAACCGAAATTCGAAAATTTTCAGGAATACAATACTTTTTAATTGTAAAGATAGAAGAAAGTAAAAATACAAATAAAACGTCAAATTAAAATCTCAAATGCAAATGTAACGTATTTAATGTCAAGTACATGTGACATTTATGATAAGCCATTATTAGCATTTAATAGTTTGGCGATAGTTTTTTTTATCGACGTAATAAAGAAGTAGTGAAAGAAACATCCTTATAACTCCAAAAATGATAAACCTATTAACTAGTAGTTTACTCAATCGGATTAAGTGTATCACTTCCAACTAAAATAATTTTTTCTATAGAAATTTTAATGAAATACAGGGTCATGAAAAATCGAAGAATGTAGAAAATAGCATTATAAATATCTCGACAACCGATGACGACTCGACGACGACGACGACTCGAAATCCGATCGATTTCATTCTTTATGGAAAATTTATATTTGTTATTGTCTTTTACAATCACTACTTAAATTAAAAAATTCAAAAACTATTATGTGACTTCAGAACTAATATTTCGAGAGTCCGAAAAAAAAGTTCCGAATACTCAAGGTTACTGATATTCATAGGCTTCTTTCCCTTATTACATACTGAGTAAATATTAAATTTTAAGTCTCTATCTCAAATTATTCGGAAAATAGAGTGTTTACAGGCAGACGGATAGACAGATGATCGGCAATTTATTTTTTCTAAAAATATGTTTTTCGGAAACTCCAGTAACTGAAACGTTCAAGTCCGTCAAAATTTATTTTTCGACTTTCAAAAAGATTGCAAGACTTACCCTATACTACGTATGATAGGTAAGTAAAAAATGTTTAGTCTATTCGCTTAAGCTGATATAACAAATTTCTGACTTGTGTCATCATGAAAATTACTTTTATAGGATTAAATGGAATTATAATATTTAAAAGAAATTAATTCAATTTAATAAAGCATTCAACATAGATTTATCTCTTCCTTTTATTTCCTGATTATTTAATCCCTTCTTTAATTTATATCGAAGCTTTTATTTGAAAGGAAAAATAATTAATTAATTACCTTTAAACGAAGAATAATTAGGTTTATGCTCAGTAAATTTTCTTATTGTTTGTTTTATTCAATTATCTTGTTATTTTATGCAAATTTAAAGGGAAGAAATACGCGAAAGTACTTGTTTTAGAAAAAGTTCTTGAAAATAATAAGCCATGCAGTCATTATTAAATCTCCAAAAGCTTCCAGCACAGATTTTAGCTCTTAATTGAGATAAATGTAATTTCTTGGCATTTAAATATAAGACGATATTGTTGTATACAAATTATAATATTGATTGAATGAGAAATAATATCGATAAGATGATGCATATTCTCAAATGTGTCACAATTTATATGACAGTGTTTCGAAATTTGTTTGAGAAATGGTTGTCTACATTCATCAAGATTAGAAATTTTATTCTTATTTTACGATGACGCTTCGAATTTGCTTTGATTAAGAGAGCGCGATTCCCCTTTATAATGATTGCTAGCGATAATTGCTAATTATAATTGTCCGCTTCACCGTTACTCCTCGATCGCTAAATCTCTAAAATTTAATTAGATGATAATCATAGGGCGGAGTGTAAAAAACTTTTTTTCGAAATTCTTTTCTCCCTAGCGCAGAAAAGTTGTCTAGTGGTATCAGTAATATACTCACAAAATTTCAAAACAATCAATAAATATCTTCCGGATCCACTTTTGGATCGAAATATGCAATTTTAGTCAAAAATATTGTAATTTTTCGCATTTCAGTAATATTTTAAATTTTCAATTTTTTCTTCGTCCTAGTGCGGAAAAACTGAAAACGTACATAAGGAACACAAGTCCAAAATATTAGGGTAATTAAAAAATATCTTCTGGTTCCACTTTGGGTTCTAAATATGTGAAATTTGTCGAAAATTATACAAATTTTCACATTTTAGTCACTTTTTTATTTTTCGATTTTCTATTCCCGCTGGCATGAAAATGCTAGAAAAATATGCAAGAAACATAAGTAAAAAACTTTATAATAACAAATAAATATCTTCCGTCTTCCTTTTCGGGATCTAAAAATATCAAAGTAGCCAAAAAGTATGTATCTTTTCACATTTCAGAGATTTTTTTTCTTATCAATTTTCTCTTCTTGCTGGAGCGGAAAGTATGGAAAATCATATGAGAAATATAGCAGAAGAGGTTATTGGTGACACTTGCCCTATATAATCGCAGCCAGGTTCTTCTATAAGTGTCCAGTATTCTTCAAGCACTCTTTGTTCATGGAGCGTTCCATCAATATTCCTCTAAATTAAAGTTGGATCTTTTCGACGGTCAAAATACAATCTTTTCAAGATATTGGTCGATATGAAACTCTAATTTTGGACTTGGCATTTCATACAATATCTATTTCTTTTTCTGCTTGTGTTATGCCTCTCTATAACTTTGGACATGTCGTCACGTGTCACAACTCGCAAGTCTTCAAAAAATGCGCCTGTTACTGGTACTGCAACTCGGTCGGACACTCCTATTGTGTCTCAAGTTCTGGCTAGGGCAGGACGACGGGTTTTTCGTGATATACTTATAGTATTTATATTCGAATGCAATGAAACTAAAGGTTTATCACTAAGATCGTGACACAGTTGTTCATCAACAAGACTAAAAGATTTAAATAACTCTAAGTCTTCGATGAAACAGTAGTGATTGTTTTTTCCATTTTATATCATTTTCTGAAACTTTCCTATTCTTTTTCGAGCCTGCTCATTCATTTACCAAGTTTCTGCGTTGTGAACCGTGTTTCCGAATGTATGAATTAGGTCTATCAACAATTTCCTTGACGTTCTTTGATCCTTAAAAAACTGTCTTCCAATTCTGGAATTTTTATATCACGTGGGCATTTACATCGTTCTAGAGATGTACTCTCGTAAGAAAAAATTTGTAACAGGTGTTTTTTCCCCTTCCAATAAGAAAATTTTCAATTTTGACTTCGTCTGTTCTTTAGCGTCAAACTTCTTTAAACTCTTGCATTTATCATTATATGAACCAATCATTTGGACTATTCTTGTCCTAGAAATCGTTGGAACTGAGGAGCCTGCTAAATTGCTTCAACCATTTCACCCATAATCCGCTATCACTCAAAAGGTGGGTCCGATTTTTAATTATATTTCGATTCATTTCTTACCAACAAAAAAGTGCATTATATGTTCATAAGTTGGTAGAACGCCAGTTCTTAATTCAGTAGGATCCCAAAAAATGGGATGAGAAAAATCCCGTGTATACTGCGCTTAATTGTGATATTGTAATATTTTCTATGCACACTATGAGTTCAACACAATATTAAAAATTAAAATTTTGTAAACACTTTCAGATGCATTATTTTTCAATAACATACAGAAGTTAAAATTGAATATCTCATTAAGAACCTATCACGAGCGAAGCACAAAACCAACAGTAACACTACAGTAAATGAACAGAAAGCTGAACTTATTAGAGGAATTTCCTTCAGATCGCTTTTAATTCGATTTTTCTATGATTTTTGAGTACACTAATGCCATGAATTTGACAGTTTAAGTAATAAAATTTAAATAAGATATTTATTAATTATTTTAAATTTTACACTTATCTTTGTCATATGATTTTTCGAATTTTCCGCGCGAGCGAGAATAGAAAATTGATAAGAAAAAAAAAATCTCTGAAATGTGAAAAGTTGCATACTTTTTGATTATTTTGACATTTCTAGACATCGAAAAGGAAGAAGGACGATATTTATTTATTATTCTAATGTTTTTACTTAGGTGTCTTGCATATTCTTCGAACATTCCCATGCCAGCGGGAATAGTAAATTGAAAGATAAAAAAATGGCTAAAATGTGAAAATTTGTATATTTTTCGAAAAAATTCCCATATTTAGAACCCAAAGTGGAACCAGAAGGTATTTTTTAATTCACTATATATCTTGGACTTGTGTTCCTTATGTACTTTTTCAGTTTTCCCGCACTAGAGCGAAGAAAAAATTGAAAATTTAAAATATTACTGAAATGTGAAAAATTATACCATTTTTGGCTAAAATTGCATATTTCGACCCAAAAGTGGAACCGGAAGATATTTATTGATTGTTTTAAAATTTTGTGAGTATATTACTGATACCACTAGACAACTTTTCCGCGCTAGGGAGAAAAGAATTTCGGAAAAAAGTTTTTTACGCTCCGCCGTAATAATCAGTATCTAACACAATTACCGAAAAATGGCTTTCACAATCACTAAAATGTGAAATGCCAACATAGTGAATTTTTTAAAAAGTATAACAACTTACCTTTTTTTTCAGAATCAAAACTTAAAACTTTTTTTCAAGAGTAAATTTGAAAATTTTTCTATTTTCAAAACGATTTCAAGACGTATGATAAGTAAGTAAAAAATAAATATAGTTTAAAAAAATTAAAAAACACGCTTTTTAAGTGTATAAAACTAAAAAGTGAAAAATAATTCGTACTATAAGCTGAAAACGAAAATAGATTAAAAATAAGGTACCCTGGGGTAATAACGCCAGTCGGGGTAATAACGCCAAGTGCTTATATTTTGCATAATTATGAAAAAATCAGGTAAATGACACCCATGTGCTCTGCGCAGAAGGGTTTTGAGTCATATAAATCGCAAAAAACAGCTTCACGTTAATTTGTTTCATTTTTAGGTCTTATTGTTTTTACAAACAACTAAAATTAACGCTTGATCTAAAATTTGCGAGATACGTTTTGTGATGTGAAGACTATCTTTTTAATCCGGAAATACGTTGTTAATTACATAAATTTGTAGTGCATTTCATGTACTTTTAAAATGTTGTTAAAGATTTTGGATATATTCTCGAGATAATTTGTAATTTAAAATGTACTGCGCAATAACTATACCGGGGTAATAACGCCAATCCTTGACATTAATACCCCGTTTGATTCCCTACAGCGGCCGAGCTACATCCTAAATAAACACAGTTAAAACTGTGCAATGTTTCTCATATTTCTATTTAAGCGGTCCTTTTTAAGCAAAAAGAAGCTCACGGTCTGATATTCTTTTGCCTCATCCTCCCCCCTCTCACACCACACCTTTATTTTTCTTACACTTTCACAAAAAATTGAATATTTTCAATAGCTTAGAATGCAATTTGTCTATTTCTAAGTTTGTAGAATTTGTATTTTTAGAATTGGGCTATCTACATGCAATTATTCCATCTTATTTCATAGTTTTGTTTGCATGGCGTTATTACCCATATAGGTGGGTAATAACGCCAAATAGCATTGGTCAAGAAAAAACGCCATTACATTTTATGAATACATATCTGTTAAATTATTTTATTTTATATAGATAGTCAATGAGTTGCTGTATCATATCCTATATTTGTTTGAAAAATACAATCTAAAACTAAGCCGTGAAAATTGGTAGAACCTTAACGTGGCGTTATTACCCCAGGGTACCTTACTATATTAATATAAAATCATTGTTATTATAAGAATCAATTAATAAGCAATAAATAAAATTATCGTGGAAAAAAAGCGTGGGGTGCTCCATCTACCATGCTCCATCTATCAGTTATTAAGAAGCACCCCACGCTTTTTTCCACGATAATTTTATTTATTGCTTATTAATTGATTTCTATAATAACAATGATTTTATAGTAATATAGTATTTTTCATCTATTTTCGTTTTCAGCTTATAGTACAAATTATTTTTCACTTTTTAGTTTGATATACTTAAAAAGCGTGTTTTTTAGTTTTTTAAAACTATATTTATTTTTCATTTTTTAGTTTGATTACTTTAAAAGCGTGGTTTTTAGTTTTTTTAAACTATATTTATATTTAATACAAAAACCAAATTAATCGGTTGGATAGTTTCAGAGTAATTGGTGAACATACATAGAAAAAAAATACATACGCGTCGAATTGATAACTCCCTCTTCCTTTTTTGAAGCCGGTTAAAAATAAAAATTATAATACGGATTTTTTTTAAATTTTACATAGAGCTTCAATCCGGCGCCTTAGACCGCTCGGCCATGCTGTCTACACTCCATTCAGTGAACGTATTCAACACTTTTAATTAGCGAAAAATCACTAATTTTATTAGTTTTTGCCTAGTTACTAAAAAAGTACTGAACCAATTTCGATTAAACTGAAGTGGTACCAATTCGAGAGCATTATCTTTCATTTAACACCAAAACCAAGTCAATCGGTTGCATGGTTTCGAAGTAATCGGTGAACATACATAAAATAAGGAGAGTTACAAACTCACAAACTCACAAACCCACAAACACACAAACTCACAAACATACAGGTGAAGCTAATAAAAGCGTGGTAAAAATGCTTTAGCCTTTATTCGCGTAAGCTAAAATAACAGATTTCTGATTTGTGTTGTCATGAAAATTACTTTCATGGGATTAAACGGAATTATAATATTTAAAAGAAATTAAGTTAGTAAAACATTCAACATAGATTTATCTATTGTTTTTATTCCTTGATTATTTAATCCCTTCTCGCAATCTTTAATTTATATCGAAGCTTTTATTTGAAAATAAAAAAAATAATTAATTACCTTTAGAGAAAGAATAACTGTATTTATGCTCACTAAATTGTCTTATTGTTTATTTAATTCAATTGTCTTGCTATTTTAAAGGAAAGAAATTTGCGAAAGTATTTGTTTTAAAAAAAGTTTTTGAAAATAATAAGCCATGAAGTCAATATTAAATCTCTAAAAGCTTCCAGCACAGATTTCAGCTCTTAATTAAGATAAATATAATTTCTTGTCGTTTAAATATAAGCCGATATTGTTGTATAAAAATTATGATATTGTTAGAAAGAGGAATAATATCGATAAGGAGACACATACTCTCAAGTGTGTCACAATTTATATGACAGTGCTTCCAAATTTGTTTGAGAAATGCTGGACTACAATCATCAAGATTTGAAATTCTATGTTTATTTTAGATAAGGTTTTGGAATTTACTCTGATTAAAGAGAGCGAGATTCCGCTTAATAATGATTGCTAGCGATAATTGCTAATGGTAATTGGCTTCTTCACTTGATCTCTGTCGCAAGATCCCTAAAATTTAATTAGATGATAATCAGTATCTAACACAATTACCTAAAAATGATTTTCACCATCACGCAAATGTCAAATGTCAACACAGTGAATTTTTTTGAAAATTATAGCAATTTTCCTTTCTTTCAAAATCAAAATTTAGAATTTTTTCCAAGAGCAAATTTGAAAATTTATATCGTAATTCCTTAAAATAACCGGATAAATTTTTATTAAAAACGCACGGAGTTATATGTAGAACTTCAAAAAAATGTTATATAAATAAAAAGAAATGTATAAGCTATAAATCTGATTTAGTATTTAAAAAATATTAATTTAAATAAAAAATAAAAATATTTAAAATAAGAATCTAAAAAAAATGATGTAACTTTTTTTCTTTTAAAGTAAATATTTTCCTTTTTTCAAATTTCCTGAATCAAAATTAAAATAAAGCGATTGAAAAGGACATGTTCCAAGTTTCAATCATTTATCTTAAACGGTTCTTGAGTTATAATAATTTAAATAATAAAAAAAAAACATGAACAAAAATGCATTTTTAAAAGAAATCGTTTCCACGATAGCCATTGTTTCAAAGCAAGATTTTAGAAACCAATTAAAACGAAAAAAAATATTTACTGTACGATAGAAACATGATTTAATCGCCATTTTAAGCAGAAAAATAAAAGATATTTGTATTGCAATAAATTTGTTTTAGAAAATTTGAAGATTTTTGTGACCCCGGACCCCCTTAATTAATTGCAGATGTATTCCATTTATTCAGATTTAATATAATTTGAAGTTCCTGCACAGAGAGTTGAAAATACTGCCTAAAGTTTTTTTCCCATCTGTACACAGAACAAAAGTATCCTACTCACATCGATTGGAGAATTTATGAATTGTGCCTATTTTCTGATTTAAAGATTTTCTTCTTCACTAAATCGTTTACCGACTGTCCCATAAATTTATATACGTATTTAAAAAACTCGGGTATGATTAAATTTAATTTTCATGAAATTTATTCTAACGAAGGAAAATTACTTTTGTATAATTGTATTTGTTTAAATTACAGTGAAACCCAGCTAACAAGGAAGGTCTCCATATGGGCATACTCCAAAAAATCTGAAAAAAAGTACAGCATGTTCTTGTCGAGAGGATATATACGTTTATAAAAAAAATTCGGCGGAACATCCATACAGCGTCTCCAAAAAAAATATGAAAATTTCGTTATTTGGTGATTTTTATCGGTTAGCGGAGGAATGCATTTTCAAAAAAGTACTTTTTTATGTCAAATACACTTTAACGTAAAAAATTTCATGCTTAAATTGTTTAGATAAATTTAATTTAAATAACTTTAATTTTGTCAATTTTGGTTTGTTTTAAGTATAATTTTGTTATATCTATATTTATGTACATTTATATTCAAATTAAACCATCAAAAGTTACGATTTGAAGCGAAATTCATAATTTAAATTAATTAAAATTGTTTCAAGCTCAAAGTCCAGTTGAGCATTATCAATTTGATTTTGTTGGTATAGAAACAGCTAGTTTTTATGATGCTTAAGTTTAACTAAATATGAAAATCTGAGCATTAGTTTTTGAATTTACTATGCCTACAAGTTCACAAAAACAGGATTAATGAGATTAAAGTGTATAGCACACAAACAACAAAATAGGCAAACTGTATTCAGGACATTACAAAAATTAGTCGAAAACAGGAAGATAAAAATTTCCATGAATCCAATACATAAATTCTAATAAAAATACATCCTAAAAAACATAGAAGCAAATAATAAAAATTAGAACATTTAAAAAAAATTAAATTGAATACGATAGCAATCTTACATATTTAGCCATGGAGAAAGGATTTAAGATGTTATCAATATATTATAAGGCTAGTCATACAGTTTTTGAACAGCTGTGTGATTTGGTTACGTTCATTTGTACCATTTCTATAATTTATAACATTCTCTTTTTTGTATCAGAGGTTTAAATAATAATTCTCAGAGAAAAAAGAAAGAATAGAGAATTCAATTGTTTAACAAATCTTTAGATATAACGAGTAAAATGAGAAAATATTTAAGTCCGTTAAAGTAATTAAAGAAATTAATTTATAAAACTAAATATATGTAACTGATAACTTACTATGGCGTAAATTAAAATAAAATCAACCTATAATAATTAGGAGTGCATTGGAATACCAATTTATTGTAAAAATAATTTAAAAAATATATTAAGTAATACAATATGTGCCCTTAACATTAATTTGTATATAATAAATAAAAATAAATAAGAAAGTATGATAAATTCTAAAATGAATTTAATACAAAAAATTGTCATTGTGTATTACCTATTTTTTTTTCCGGAATTTCTTTTCTAACTTCCACAATTAAAAATGAATTTTTTTGGATTGAGTTAATGACTTATGTGTAATAAGGGATTATTTAATCCTAGAAAAATGTCTGAAAGCTACATATTTTTGCTCATTTGCATTAATATGCATCTGCGTGATAATTTTACGATCATAAATAACACTTCTCAAGGTTATGTTTTTTTCAGCTGTTATTATACAATCACACTTGGAGGCCATGAATTTATGCAGAACAAGATGATATGTTTTTTCTACTGAAAAAAGTAGCATTCTTTATTGGATAATTATGAAATGTTTAGGAAAGTACGCATTCAGGGAAGATGTCATAACATCGTGAATTTGGTAATAATTGTAACCTGAAATTAAATGTATCTAATCATACGTAGTTTTTCCAAGTTTCGAAAAATCAATGAAGACGTGGTTATATATCGATTACATACTTGATGCAAAGCATGGACAATACAAATTTATATACCGGGTTTAGCCGAATTCAATCGAAAAATACAGAGATTTGAAAGTCGTCATCAAGAAGATGAAAAATAACTGTATACTTCAAATATAATTGTTGATTTTACAGAATAATACTGGTGGCAGGGGTGCCAGTTTAATAACTGTAAATTTTACGGTAATAAACAGTAAAATTAGTTAGCAATATATCATTAAGCAGTTATATACTGTTGAATCCCTTTACACGATAGATATTAATGCTTATTCTACAGTTATAAACTAGCGGACCAGCTATCAGTATTATACAGTAAAATCAACAATCGTTTTTTGCAGTGTACAGCACGCGGTAACCATGTATTTAATGAAAAATATGAGTCTCTAAGTCAATTTTGGTTGACAGTAATAATTTTCAGAAAACTGAGGTATATCGTAATAAAATTTTAATTAACATTCTTATCTTTGTCATGAATGTGACAATTTAAACGTTAACTGATGTACCGGTCTCACAGACTACTGCTGTTTTTAGTTTAACTTATACTAAACTAGTTTAATTTATAATTTGCTGTTTAACTACAAACACTATCGAAATTTTGCTTCGTTTGGATTTTTAGTACTATCACCAAAGACTTTTAAATAGGTGAGGGTTACTTATAACAATTCTGTACAAAAAGTTTAGTACAAATACAGTATCCTATGAGTTAATCATCCCTTTTATACATTTTTCGATCTTGCAATATCACAGACCGCTTCACACTAGTCATGTTACAATTTCTGTTACATTAGTTAAGGTTGAAAAAAAAGGATAGAATTTCCCATTATACGCGTCAGCTGTGAGCACTCGACATTCAAAATTGTCGTATCCTGTCATCTAAGGCTGATGATTTTCTCCAACTTTGTTTATTAGTGGAAAACTGCAGACCCAAGTATCGGTCGGAGTGGCTCAGTTGTAGAGCAACAGCCAAATACGCTGCTGTCTTGGGTTCAATTACTGATTCTGGCTAATTGTTCACTCCAATTGGGGTTATTGTATTTATTGGCAATAATTTCAAATAGAAACTAATAATCAAAACGCAATTTCCTGTTTAACTCAGAGGCCTTATTCACGATAGTCTACTGTATTGGTATTTAATGTTGCGACGATATTGCCTTTCACAGAAAAATTTCCACTGAAATACAAATAGTACTTCACTAATGGCTTTGTATAAAGAATACTAGAAATTCTTCGGTAAAATATTTCTTAGTAATAGAGCACATATATTAGAAACGTGTAAATATTCTATTGTAAACAATTTTTTAACTAGTTTTGGCCAATATACAGACCAGATTTAAGTATTATTCTTCGTTTGTACTAAAACGTATATTGGGTAACATTAATTTTCTACTAGGAACATAAATTTTATAAACATTAACATAAAAATTTGAAATTTCAAGGATAGAAAATATTATGCTCGATACTCTAATAAAATTTATTTTTGGAAGAAAATTTATATGACAATACAATTAGTTTATTAATCTATGCTTGATTCTTTAAATTTCCTAGACATTTTAAAAACTGTAAACTCAGATAAATTATAATTTAAGATGATTCAATTTAACCACTTAATCGTCGCGCCCGAGACATTCACGGGCTACAAGCTTCACGGCTTTTAATCAGACTTGTTTGATTCCCACCAGTTTTATAAAAAAGTGTAATTGGCTTTATTCTGGTATCATTTTACTTGTCATTAAATAAGATGATTTTTTTCTACAAAAAAGTTGTGGCAATAATGAATTTGAATTTTTAAGCCGTAATTTAATGCGACCGTTAAGTAATTAAAATAAAATATATGCAAATTACGTAACATACTACTATTTTTTTTACAACAACATAAATTTCTAACTTCATTTTCACACTGTAAAAATAAAATAAAATAAATAAATAAATGTTGCGACTAATGCAACTTCCCTCAGACTTGAGAAATTGTGCAGAATTATTAAAAGAGGCAGCTTGTATATTTTACAGTGATTGTGCTGGAAGCCGAAATATCAGCACATTTTGTTGTAAAATACCGTGATTTTTCATGCACTTTATACTGTAATTTTTCAAACACTGATGCTGTGAAAGTCGATTCAAGCAACAAATGAACTAAAAAAAAAATTTTCTCTGTCACGTGCACCGCGAATCTAATGGCAACGTGATTTACTCCAGATTTGAGAAATTTTACAGAACTCAAAAACAGGATCTTGTGAATTTTACAACAAATGTGTTAACAGCACCCTTTTTTTGGTAAAATAGAGATATTACTTATTTATTTATTATTATTATTATTTTGCAGTGCATAACAGACGTTTTGAGAAAAAAATTTATAGTTTAATCTTGTATATTAAAAGCACATTAAAAGAAAAAGTCTACTTTCTAAAAACTTCCGAAAATTTGCTCTTTGCATTAATATGAGTGTGTTATTCTTATCATTGTTGTTGTTTAGGAAGGTAATAGGTATGTAATAGGTAATACCACAAAACCACACTTTAAATTCATATAATTATATAAGATTATACCTTTTAGAGAAAAAATATTTATTGGATAATTGCGGAGCATCGTTTAAGTAGAGAAAATACATAATTAAAAAGTCTTGTTTTCTGTTTATAAATGCTTTCAAATAATTTATTTATAAATTTGTAAATTATATTTATGCTATAAGAATCGTTTCTTCTTTATAAATGATTTGAAATAATTTATTTAAAAGCATTCGAAATTTCGAGCAAGTAATGACGAATTCAGATTATTTATTTAGTGCTAATTATCTGCGATGTGAACAGATAAATAATAAAGAGAAAATTTTAATATTATCAATCAATCTTACAAGATTTTCGTTGAAATTAATTGGCTGCAAAATTCTCCAGTTAAAAATAAAACAAATTTGCATGGTAAAACAGTAAATTTGGAATTTCTATAAAATTGAGATACAAACAATTAAGTTAAATATGTTACGTTTTTAAAAAATAGGGGGTGGAGGAATGTTTTAGAATTTAATTATAACATATGTATATACATATATATATATATATATATATATATATATATATATATAAGTTAAAAGGTTTGTATAGTTTGAGAAGAACTTAAATATCATCTATGTACCTAAACAAACAATCTTTAAAAACTAACTACCGATAAGTGTAAAATTGTTATAAACAAATAATAATAATAAATAAAACAATTAAGCAAATATTTGAGTATTGGTTTGTTTACAACTGTCTCAACTGTCTTAGTATATAATTCAATATGGGATTTTAATAAAAATTACTAAACTATGTATGATGATAGATAAGGTAAATTTTTTCTTAACTAGTAGGTACATTTACTAGCTTATGAATGCATATAGATAAGCTAGGTTTTCTTTCTAAACTATTAAATGTATCTACTTGCATAAATTTGCATTATATACTATCAATTTCTTTTTCAGGAAAATCAGTTCTAACTTTCATCGTTACGAGAAAAGTTTTCGGAATAAATTAACAGTTTATCGTTATATATTAAAGTCATTTTACATCAGAAAATTTTCAACTCCCTTAAAGCGTCACATTTTTTATCATAAGCATTAATATGTGTCCGTAGTATACTTTTATGATCATGAATAAAGCTGTTTCTCAAGGTTATCCGGGCTTTTAATAGCTGTTATCATACAATCTCACATGGCGGTCAGGTAATAAATGCACAACTAAGTGATACTTTTAGAAATATGAAAAAATCCTTTCTTTATTAGATAATTGGGTAACATTTACTTCATTATTTATGCATTCAGAGATGATATCATAATCATGTTGATACCGTAAGACTTGTTAACAACTTAAATTGTATTTATTTATAATTGTTTCAAGTTTAGAAATAGTAAAGAAAAATTTATTAACCCTTTCAGGATCAAAGTATTTTTATTTGTAAAATGCTGAAAGAATTAAATGACACAGTAATTTAAAAACAAATTTATTTGAAAATAAATAAAATCTTTTTTTGGTTTACTTATAGACTAGGAGGCGGCAGCACAGACAATCACCTCATCGAGTTCACAGCCAAAATTTTAGAATTAGTTAAACCTCGATTCGCATATTAAAACGCAAACAGACTACGAAGTCAGTCTTACTGGAAAACTTCTAAAAACCCAATATTAGCGGTTGACTCGTAGGTTTACCAGTATTTTCCTGTGCCCAGTCTTTCATAATTTTGGATGCAGGAAAATATAATAGTTTAACCTACGAGTCAACTGTTAAAATCAGATTTTCAGGTGGTTTCTGCCAAGCTATGATTTGGCAGACAGATTGCGTTTTAATGTGAGAATCGAGTTTTAACGATTTCTGAAATTTCAGACGTGAACTCAATGGATTACTGTCGGTGCTGCCGGTTTATTAATAATAGGACAATTTTTTAACATTACAAATTTCTGGTTTCAATATGGCTTTTAAAAGTTTAATTTTAGTAGTCCGAAAATGAGCCAACGCCTTCAAGGGGTTAAATAGAGATAACATATTTGATACTAAATATCGGCTATACAATACGGCTATAGAATTCGGCTATACGGCTATTTAATTTTGGTACTGTGATATCGAGTTTTGAAGTGGAGCGATCATGTATGAGATCGAAGAATATTTTGGATTGCTATATCTGAATAGTTATTGATTCGAAAAATAAATTCAATAACATTCATATTGGCAACAGAAGCTTAAGAAATAAGTTGGAAATTTATTTTCACTGAGAGAAAGTATTTTATTGCAAAACATTTCCACTCTCTTAGTTTTATATATTTGTACACCTCTCTTAATATGTATATGCGAGATAGTTTTGCTTAATAAATAATGATGCTTCTGAAAATGATGCGTATTTTTAAAAGCTGCAATCATGCAATCATACCTGCGGGGCATGTAATTATGCAAATCAACATGATACTTTTAAGTGAAAAGAGTATTCCTTATAGGATAATTGGGAAAATTCTTCGAAAATATTTACGTATTCTGAGCAGATGACATTGCATCGTTGAATCTGTAAGGGTTGTTTTTTCAAATTAAATGGGTTTATTTATAGTCGTTTCAAATTTCGAATCAGTTTAGGAAGTGTTTACTTTTTCCAAAACTAACCAGCGGCAATGTGAATTGAAAAAGTATTATGTAATAGTGAAAATTTTTTACTTTTCTTAGAGCTTTCACATGTAAGCCATTATTAGATATATTAAGACCCAATATTGTGCAACTTTATTGAACAAGACTCTCTATGCACGAGTAATACTCGCACCTGACTGTTTATACAGAAAAAATATTAATATTTTAAATACATATCGATAATAAAATGCTTTTCTAAACTATAAAATGCATTTATACTTGTAAGACTTACATTTTTACTATATTTTTTCCCAAAACATAAATTCGATAATAACTTCCATATTAGCAACTACGGCTTAAAAAATAAGTTGGCAATTTATTTTTACTGATAGAAAATATTTTATCGCAAAACATTTCCGCTCTGTTTGTTTTATATATTTGCACACGTCTGCTAATATGTATCTGCGTAATAGTTTTGCTCCAATAAATAACGGTGCTTGTGAAAGTTATGCGTATTTTTAAAAGCTGCAATCATGCAATCACACCTGCGAGGTATCTAATTATGCAAATCAACATAATACTTTCAAGTGAAAAGGTATTCCTTACAGGATAATTGGGAAACTTCTTCGAAAACATTTACGCATTCAGAGAAGATGGCATTACATCGTTGAATCTGTAAGGATTGTTTTTTTTTTTTCAAATTAAATGTGTTTATTTATAGTAGTTTTAGATTTCATAACTGCAAGAAGTGATTACTTTATCCATTGCTAACTAGCGACAATATGAATACAAAAAGTAATGGTGAAAATTTTTACTCCTTTCTTTTTTTTAGGCAAGGACTTTCAATTGTAAAACATTTTTAATTATGTAATTTTTAATTAGTTTTCCACTTAATTTTCATCAGTTAGATAATTCAATATTTAATACGTTATTTATGACTTGCTAACTAAACGTAGAACCAACAAGGTGCAAAATGTTCGAGCTGGGTATCGAACCCGGAACCATTGCATAAGCTACGAGGACGATATCCAGTTTTTCACATTGCAGCCCCACATGTTGATAAGGCTGATTGCAGCACAAGATGGAATAATCTTCATGAGCACACATACCTGAAGAGTAACATGAGATACAAATAAAATCAGAATCAGTTCCATCGGTTGGTGAGAGTTCCGGGTTCGATCCCAGACACTTTTTTCACCCAGTTAGTTCTATGCTTAGTTACCAAGTGATAAATCACGTATTAAATATTGAATGTTTCAAGCTTAATTTCACTGATGGAAATTAAGTGGAAAACTAATTAAAAATTGTATATGTCTTCACTGATGCTGAGATTATTATTGTTTCATGTTACGTTTCAGGATTGTGTGCTCATGAAGATTATTCCATCTTCTGCTGCAGTGCAGCCTTATCAACACATGGGAGTGAAAAATGCTAACCTGGACATCGTCCTCGTAGTTTACGCCAGGATTCCAGGTTCGAACTCCTGCTTAGGCATTTTTCACCCTGCTGGTTCTACGCTTAGTTAGAAAGTGATAAAGCACGTATTAAATATTCATTATTAGTTATATTAAGACCCAATATTGCGTAGATATTCAATTTCTCAGAAATACTTTCAATGTAAAAAATAATTAAAAAATGGATTTATGTAGAAAATATTTATAATGAAATGGTACTTTTTCAGAAATATTGACTTTGTATTAAAAACATTCAAATATAGTAAAATAAATTAAAAAATAAATTACGAGTACCTTAAAAATAGGTAAATAACTGCTTTGATTTGAAAATAGTTACAATAAACTGATATTTGGTTACAGAAATATTGATCACACATTAGGAAAATAATAATAAAATATAATCCGTTATCCGAACTTCATGTACATAAACATCTGCATCAATTTAATATAGTATTATGTATTTTACATTACATAATACAAAATGATATTTTAACATAAATTAATCTGGAAATCTAATTAATTTAATTGATCAGCAAATATTTTCCTAAAGTATATTAAACAAAATTACTATTAAAAAATGTCCATTTTATACTGTCAGTTTTCTTTTCGAGAAAATGCACTTTAACTTTCATCATTACGGATAAAAGTTTTGGGAATGTGTTAACAATCGATCCTTATATATTGGATTTGTTTTACCGAAGAAAAATTTCTACTCTCCTAAAACTTTACATTTTTTCTCATTTTGCGTTAATACATGTCTGCGTGATAGTTTTACTATCGTGAATAATAATGTTTCTAAAGGCTATGCAGGTTTAAAACAGTTGTTACCAACTATTCACACCTGGAGGTCTTGTAATTACGATAGACAATGTGATATTTTTCAAAAAAAATATATTCTTTACTGGATAATTAAGAAACATCTTTGGAAATAATTACATATTCAGAGAAGATGTCGTAACACTGTTTTTGATGTAAGGTTTGTTTTCCCATTGTAAATGCTTTCGATGCAAGTTAATGGTATTTATTTGTAGTCAGTTCCAAATTTTGAAAAAGATATGACTAAACTAAGATTATGTATTTAATGCTAACTAACTGCAATTAGAAAAAGATTAAAAAAACTCAATATTTTCTTTGCAAAACTAAGTTGAAGAACAATGTTGGAATAATAGTCTTTGTGTTATTTGAATTTATGACACTAAAGTTCAATTATGATATGCATTTTTTTCTTCCACTTTAAATGCATTAAACATGTATTAAGAAATATTCAAAGTATGTGTCTTACTAACTTTTATTTCACTTTTTCATAATTACATACAGATAAAAATAATACCAGTTCTATAATATCTCAAATTTTTCTTATAAAAGTGTATAATACGTAAATGTGCATTGTTATAAACATATGTAAATTTTTATTACAAATTAAAGAATGAGATTAACAGAAATTAGTACAATATAAATGTAGGTAGATCACAAAAATTTTCCTAAAGCATTGAACAAAATTTCTACAAAAAAAAACTGCATTAAATATTTAAATTTCCTTTCCAATAAAATACATTTTACCTTTCATCATTACGACAAAGTTTTTGGAATATATTAACAATTTATCCTCATATACTGGATTTGTTTTATCACAAAAAAAATTCCACTCTCCTAAAGCTTCACATTTTTGTTTTGTTTACGTTAATGTATGTCTGCGTGAGAGTTTCATTATCGTGAATAATGATATTTCTAAAGGTTATGAAGGTTTAAAACAACTGTTACAAACCATTCACACCTAGAGGTCATGTAATTATGCAACACAATATGAATATATTCTTAAAAATTACATTCTTTGCCAGATAGCTGAAAAAATATTTCCGAAATGTGTACATATTCAGTGAAGAGGTTGTGACGCTGTTTATACTGTAAGGCTTGTTTTCTCACCATAAATGTTTTCGATGCAAATTAAGGATATTTATTTATAGTGAAATTTTAAGTTTTGAGAAAGATATGACTAAACTGAGAATTATGTACTGAATTTTAACTTACCAAAATAAAGAGATATAAGAAAATTAAGAAATTTTCAATATTAACAACTAAACTAGAGAAATAATATAGGATTACTAGTGTGTTGTGTTGTCTATATTTATTACAGTAAAGCTAAATAGTGATGCATTTTTTTCTTTCACTTTAAATGTATTAAAAATTTATTAAGAAATTCTCAAAGTTTGTTCTTTATTAACTTTTAAAGTATTTCAATTTCTTCATGTAGACATATACACTGTAAAAAAAAATTCAAGAGGTTACTAAAAATTTTTTAGTTAATTCGTATTCCAAGGAATTTTTTAGTAACCATTACAAACATTTTTTTTGCAAGTAAAACAAGCATTTCTTTTGTAAACTGAACAAAATAATATTTTGTATAACTAACTTAAAATTTTTTAGTATGAGCCACCAAGCAAATTTTAGTAATAGCTCCAAAATTATTTTTAATAACAATTATGTGCGTCCGAAGGGCAGGAGCTTCCTTCGAGCTGCATCCAGACTTGTGAAGCGATAGATTTTCGACAAAAACGCAATAGATGGCAGGACCAAACATTGCGACCAGCTCCAACACGACATTTATAACCCCTTTATTATAGAGTACTTACACTACATACATTCGGGGCGTACTTGGCGCTGTCCAGTATTGAACCAGGGACCTTTCAGCCTGGAGTCCGTTACTATAACCACTATGCTATCGAGGCCACGCCAAGTGAGTTTTAGTAATAACTATTAAAAATATAAAACTATTAACTCTATTCGTTGCTAACTTTTTTCTAGTAATTCTTACAGATTTTCTAGTAACCGACTAAGATTACTAAACATTTTTTAGTAATTACAAGGATTACTAAAGTTTTTTTAGTAGCTCGACCCTTTTTTTTTTACAGTGTAGATAAAAATGTAAATGATAATCAATAATACCTGAACTTCTTCTAATAAATGAGTATATCAGTTTGTTATAAACATGAGTAATTTTTCATCACAAAATAAAAAATGAGATTTTAACAGAAATTTCTACAATATAAATATAACAAATATATCATCTGCATTATAATATCAGCAAAAATTTTCTTAAAGCATTAAACAAAATTAAGGTGGTCTGGTGTAATAACGCCAAGTGCTAATATTATGCATAATTATGAAATAATCTGGTAAATGACACCCATGTGCTCTGCGCAGAAGGGTTTTGAGTCATATAAATCGCAAAAAACAGCTTCAAGTTAATTTGTTTCATTTTTAGGTCTTCTTGTTTTTACAAGCAACTAAAATTGACGCTTGATCTAAAATTTGCGAGATATGTTTTGTGATGTGAAGACTATTTTTTTTATCCGGAAATACTTTGTTAATTACATAAATTTGTAGTACATTTCATGGACTTCAAAATGTTGTTGAAGATTTTGGACATCTTCTCGAGATAATTTGTAATTTAAAATGTACAGCGCATTAACTATAACGGGGTAATAACGCCAATCCTTGGCACTACCCCGGTTGATTCCCTACAGTGACCGAGCTACATCCTAAATACTGATTCAAATAAACACAGTTAAAACTGTGCAATGTTTCTAATAATTCTATTTAAACGGTCCTTTTTAAGTAAAAAGAAGCTCACGGTCTGATATTCTTTTGCCTCATCCTCTCCCCCCCCCCCCCCCCACACACCACGCCTTTATTTTTCTTACATTTTCACAAAAATTAAACATTTTCAATAGCTTAGAATGCAATTTGTCAATTTCTAAGTTTGTAGAGTTTGTATTTTTAGAATTGGGCTATCTACATGCAATTATACCATCTTATTTCATACTTTTGTTTTCATGACGTTATTACCCATATAGGTGGGTAATAACGCCAAATAGCATTGGTCAAGAAATCAAGACATTGCATTTTATAAATACATATCTGTCCAATTATTTTTTTTATATAGATAGTCAATGAGTTGATGTATCAAATCATATATTTGTTTGAAAAATACAATCTAAAAAATACGTGTGGCACTCGGGGACTGCCGCGGTAAAGCTATTGCATAGCATTTTTTATTAACCTATGCAAAAATACCACGTCAATGTCTGCCGAAGTCTACCGAAGGATACTGTGCCGAAGTCTACCGAAGGATACCGTGCCGAAGTCTGCCGAACTTAAACGGCGTTAGCCGGAGTGTTAGGATTTTTTCTCGTTACGGAATTTCTAGATTCGGTCGCCGCGCTCAAAGCCCGCGATAAAAGCTATGCAATAGCTTAAAAAATTACCAAACAAAATTTAGTCGCGCTACGAAAATTAGATCGCGAGTTATAAGCATTTTAAATTTTTCGACCCTCACCGTGGGGGGGTCTCCTGTCACCAAAAATTAACGCTGTCTCATAATAAATTACCAAACAAAATTTGGCCGCGCTACGAAAATTAGATCGCGAGTTATAAGCATTTTAAATTTTTCGACCTTCACGGTGGGGGTCTCCTGTCACCAAAAATTAACACTGTCTCATAATAAATTACCAAAGAAAATTTGGCCGCGCTACGAAAATTAGATCGTGAGTTATAAGCATTTTAATTTTTTCGACCCTCACCGTGGGGGGGGGTCTCCTGTCCCCAAAAATTAACACTGTCTCATAATAAATTACCAAACAAAATTTGGCCGCGCTACGAAAATTAGATCGCGAGTTATAAGCATCTTAAATTTTTCGACCCTCACCGTGGGGGGGGGGGTCTCCTGTCCCCAAAAATTAACACTGTCTCATAATAAATTACCAAACAAAATTTGGCCGCGCTACGAAATTTAGATCGCGAGTTATAAGCATCTTAAATTTTTCGACCCTCACCATGGGGGTCTCCTGTCACCAAAAATTAACACTGCCTCATAATAAATTAACAAACAAAATTTGGCCGTGCTACAAAAATTAGATCGCGAGTTATAAGCATTTTAAATTTTTCAACCTTCACCGTGGGGATGGGGGGGGGTCTTCTGTCACCAAAAATTAACAGTCTTGTAATAAATTACCTAACAAAATTTGGCCGTGCTACGAAAATTAGATCGCGAGTTATAAGCATTTAAAATTTTTCCACCCTCACCATGGGGGTCTCCTGTCACCAAATATTAACACTGCCTCATAATGAATTAACAAACAAAATTTGGCCGTGCTACAAAAATTAGATTGCGAGTTATAAGCATTTTAAATTTTTCGACCTTCACGGTGGGGGGTCTCCTGTCACCAAAAATTAACACTCTCTCATAATAAATTACCAAACAAAATTTGGCCGCTCTACGAATATTAGATCGTGAGTTATAAACATTTTTAATTTTTCGATCCTCACCGTGTGGGGGGCTCCCGTCACCAAAAAGTAACATTATCATAATAAATTACCAAACAAAATTTGGCCGCGCTGCGAAAATTAGATCGCGGGTTATAAGCATTTTAAATTTTTCAACCCTCACCATGGGGGTCTCCTGTCACCAAAAATTAACACTCCCTCATAATAAATTAACAAACAAAATTTGGCCGTGCTACAAAAATTAGATCGCGAGTTATAATCAATTTAAATTTTTTGACCCTCATCTTGGGGGGTCTCCTGTCACCAAAAATTAACACTGCCTCATAATAAATTACCAAGAAAAATTTGGCGGCGCTACAAAAATTAGATCGCGAGTTATAAGCATTTTAAATTTTTCGACCCTCACAATGGGGGTTTCCTGTCACCAACAATTAACAATGTCTCATAATAAATTACCAAACAATATTTGGCCGCGCTACGAAAAGTAGATCGCGAGTTATAAGCATTTTAAATTTTCGACCCTCACGGTGGGGGTCTCCTGTCACCAAAAATTAACAGTCTCATAATAAATTAACAAACAAAATTTGGCCGCGCTACAAAAATTAGATTGCGAGTTATAAGCATTTTAATTTTTTCGACCCTCACCGTGGGGGGGGGGGTCTCCTGTCCCCAAAAATTAACACTGTCTCATAATAAATTACCAAACAAAATTTGGCCGCGCTACGAAAATTAGATCGTGAGTTATAAGCATTTTAAATTTTTCGACTCTCACCGTGGGGGGTCTCCTGTCGCCAAAAATTAACACTGCCTCATACTAAATTAGCAAACAAAATTTGGCCGCGCTACAAAGTTACATCGCGAGTTATAAGCATTTTAAATTTTTCGAACCTCACCGTGGGGGGGGGGGGTCTTCTGTCAGCAAAAATTAACAGTCTTGTAATAAATTACCTAACAAAATTTGGCCGTGCTACGAAAATTAGATCGCGAGTTATAAGCATTTTAAATTTTTCCACCCTCACCATGGGGGTCTCCTGTCACCAAAAATTAACACTGCCTCATAATGAATTAGCAAACAAAATTTGGCCGTGCTACAAAAATTAGATCGCGAGTTATAAGCATTTTAAATTTTTCGACCTTCACGGTGGGGGTCTCCTCTCACCAAAAATTAACACTGTCTCATAATAAATTACCAAAGAAAATTTGGCCGCGCTACGAAAATTAGATCGTGAGTTATAAGCATTTTTAATTTTTCGATCTTCACCTTGTGGGGGGCTCCCGTCACCAAAAAGTTACATTATCATAATAAATTACCAAACAAAATTTGGCCGCGCTGCAAAAATTAGATCGCGAGTTATAAGCAATTTAAATTTTTTGACCCTCATCGTGTGGGGGTCTCCTGTCACCAAAAATTAACAGTCTCATAATAAATTACCAAACAAAATTTGGCCGCGCTACGAAAATTAGATCGTGAGTTATAAGCATTTTAAATTTTTCGACTCTCACCGAGGGGGGTCTCCTGTCGCCAAAAATTAACACTGCCTCATACTAAATTACCAAACAAAATTTGGCCGCGCTACAAAGTTACATCGCGAGTTATAAGCATTTTAAATTTTTCGACCCTCACCGTGGGGGGTCTCCTGTCACGAAAAATTAACATTCTCTCATAATAAATTACCAAACAAAATTTTGCTAAGCTACGAAAATTAGATCGCGAGTTATAAGCATTTTAAATTTTTCGACCCTCACTATGGGGGTCTCCTGTCACCAAAAATTAACACTGCCTCATAATAAATTAACAAACAAAATTTGGCCGTGGTACAAAAATTAGATCGCGAGTTATAAGCATTTTAAATTTTTCGACCCTCACCGTGGGGGGGGGTCTTCTGTCACCAAAAATTAACAGTCTTGTAATAAATTACCAAACAAAATTTGGCCGTGCTAGGAAAATTAGATCGCGAGTTATAAGCATTTAAAATTTTTCGACCCTCACCATGGGGGGTCTCCTGTCACCAAAAATTAACACTGCCTCATAATGAATTAACAAACAAAATTTAGCCGTGCTACAAAAATTAGATCGCGAGTTATAAGCATTTTAAATTTTTCGACCCTCACCATGGGGTGTCTCCTGTCACAGAAAATTAACAGTCTTGTAATAAATTACCAAACAAAATTTGGCGGTGCTACAAAAATTAGATCGCGAGTTATAAGCATTTTAAATTTTTCGACCCTCACGGTGGGGGGGGGGTCTCCTGTCACCAAAAATTAACACTGTCTCATAATAAATTACCAAACAAAATTTGGCCGCGCTACGAAAATTAGATCGTGAGTTATAAGCATTTTTAATTTTTCGATCCTCACCGTGTGGGGGGCTCCCGTCACCAAAAAGTAACATTATCATAATAAATTACCAAACAAAATTTGGCCGCGCTACGAAAAGTAGATCGCGAGTTATAAGCATTTTAAATTTTCGACCCTCACGGTGGGGGGGTCTCCTGTCACCAAGCATTAACACTGTCTCATTAAAAATTACCAAACAAAATTTGGCCGCGCTACAAAAATTAGATCGCGAGTTATAAACATTTTTAATTTTTCGACCCTCATCGTGTGGGGGTCTCCTGTCACCAAAAATTAACAGTCTCATAATAAATTACCAAACAAAATTTGGCCGCGCTACGAAAATTAGATCGTGAGTTATAAGCATTTTAAATTTTTCGACTCTCACCGAGGGGGGTCTCCTGTCGCCAAAAATTAACACTGCCTCATACTAAATTACCAAACAAAATTTGGCCGCGCTACAAAGTTACATTGCGAGTTATAAGCATTTTAAATTTTTTGACCCTCACCGTGGGGGGTCTCCTGTCACGAAAAATTAACACTCTCTCATAATAAATTACCAAACAAAATTTTGCTAAGCTACGAAAATTAGATCGCGAGTTATAAGCATTTTAAATTTTTCGACCCTCACTATGGGGGTCTCCTGTCACCAAAAATTAACACTGCCTCATAATAAATTAACAAACAAAATTTGGCTGTGGTACAAAAATTAGATCGCGAGTTATAAGCATTTTAAATTTTTCGACCCTCACCGTGGGGGGGGGTCTTCTGTCACCAAAAATTAACAGTCTTGTAATAAATTACCAAACAAAATTTGGCCGTGCTAGGAAAATTAGATCGCGAGTTATAAGCATTTTAAATTTTTCGACCCTCACCATGGGGGGTCTCCTGTCACCAAAAATTAACACTGCCTCATAATGAATTAACAAACAAAATTTAGCCGTGCTACAAAAATTAGATCGCGAGTTATAAGCATTTTAAATTTTTCGACCCTCACCATGGGGTGTCTCCTGTCACAGAAAATTAACAGTCTTGTAATAAATTACCAAACAAAATTTGGCGGTGCTACAAAAATTAGATCGCGAGTTATAAGCATTTTAAATATTTCGACCCTCACCAAGGGGGTCTCCTGTCACCAAAAATTAACACTGCCTCATAATGAATTAACAAACAAAATTTGGCCGTGCTACAAAAATTAGATCGCGAGTTATAAGCATTTTAAATTTTTCGACCCTCACGGTGGGGGGGGGGGGTCTCCTGTCACCAAAAATTAACACTGTCTCATAATAAATTACCAAACAAAATTTGGCCGCGCTACGAAAATTAGATCGTGAGTTATAAGCATTTTTAATTTTTCGATCCTCACCGTGTGGGGGGCTCCCGTCACCAAAAAGTAACATTATCATAATAAATTACCAAACAAAATTTGGCCGCGCTACGAAAAGTAGATCGCGAGTTATAAGCATTTTAAATTTTCGACCCTCACGGTGGGGGGGTCTCCTGTCACCAAGCATTAACACTGTCTCATTAAAAATTACCAAACAAAATTTGGCCGCGCTACAAAAATTAGATCGCGAGTTATAAACACTTTTAATTTTTCGACCCTCATCGTGTGGGGGTCTCCTGTCACCAAAAATTAACAGTCTCATAATAAATTACCAAACAAAATTTGGCCGCGCTACGAAAATTAGATCGTGAGTTATAAGCATTTTAAATTTTTCGACTCTCACCGAGGGGGGTCTCCTGTCGCCAAAAATTAACACTGCCTCATACTAAATTACCAAACAAAATTTGGCCGCGCTACAAAGTTACATCGCGAGTTATAAGCATTTTAAATTTTTCGACCCTCACCGTGGGGGGTCTCCTGTCACGAAAAATTAACACTCTCTCATAATAAATTACCAAACAAAATTTTGCTAAGCTACGAAAATTAGATCGCGAGTTATAAGCATTTTAAATTTTTCGACCCTCACTATGGGGGTCTCCTGTCACCAAAAATTAACACTGCCTCATAATAAATTAACAAACAAAATTTGGCTGTGGTACAAAAATTAGATCGCGAGTTATAAGCATTTTAAATTTTTCGACCCTCACCGTGGGGGGGGGGTCTTCTGTCACCAAAAATTAACAGTCTTGTAATAAATTACCAAACAAAATTTGGCCGTGCTAGGAAAATTAGATCGCGAGTTATAAGCATTTTAAATTTTTCGACCCTCACCATGGGGGGTCTCCTGTCACCAAAAATTAACACTGCCTCATAATGAATTAACAAACAAAATTTAGCCGTGCTACAAAAATTAGATCGCGAGTTATAAGCATTTTAAATTTTTCGACCCTCACCATGGGGTGTCTCCTGTCACAGAAAATTAACAGTCTTGTAATAAATTACCAAACAAAATTTGGCGGTGCTACAAAAACTAGATCGCGAGTTATAAGCATTTTAAATTTTTCGACCCTCACCAAGGGGGTCTCCTGTCACCAAAAATTAACACTGCCTCATAATGAATTAACAAACAAAATTTGGCCGTGCTACAAAAATTAGATCGCGAGTTATAAGCATTTTAAATTTTTCGACCCTCACGGTGGGGGGGGGGTCTCCTGTCACCAAAAATTAACACTGTCTCATAATAAATTACCAAACAAAATTTGGCCGCGCTACGAAAATTAGATCGTGAGTTATAAGCATTTTTAATTTTTCGATCCTCACCGTGTGGGGGGCTCCCGTCACCAAAAAGTAACATTATCATAATAAATTACCAAACAAAATTTGGCCGTGCTAGGAAAATTAGATCGCGAGTTATAAGCATTTTAAATTTTTCGACCCTCACCATGGGGGGTCTCCTGTCACCAAAAATTAACACTGCCTCATAATGAATTAACAAGGTATTAAGAAAATTACAACAAGGTACAATTAAGAAAAAAACGCAATTTCTTATTTGAACACTTCCTTAAATTTTCAGTTACGATAACAAAATTTAGCCGTGCTACAAAAATTAGATCGCGAGTTATAAGCATTTTAAATTTTTTGACCCTCATCTTGGGGGGTCTCCTGTCACCAAAAATTAACACTGACTCATAATAAATTACCAAGCAAAATTTGGCCGCGCTACAAAAATTAGATCGCGAGTTATAAGCATTTTAAATTTTTCGACCCTCACAATTGGGGTTTCCTGTCACCAAAAATTAAAAATGTCTCATAATAAATTACCAAACAATATTTGGCCGCTCTACGAAAAGTAGATCGCGAGTTATAAGCATTTTAAATTTTTCGACCCTCACGGTGGGGGTCTCCTGTCACCAAAAATTAACACTGTCTCATAATAAATTACCAAACAAAATTTGGCCGCTCTACGAAAATTAGATCGTGAGTTATAAGCATTTTTAATTTTTCGATCCTCACCGTGTGGGGGGCTCCAGTCACCAAAAAGTAACATTATCATAATAAATTACCAAACAAAATTTTGCTAAGCTACGAAAATTAGATCGCGAGTTATAAGCATTTTAAATTTTTCGACTCTCACTATGGGGGTCTCCTGTCACCAAAAATTAACACTGCCTCATAATAAATTAACAAACAAAATTTGCCCGTGGTACAAAAATTAGATCGCGAGTTATAAGCATTTTAAATTTTTCGACCCTCACCGTGGGGTGTCTCCTGTCACAGAAAATTAACAATGTCTCATAATAAATTACCAAACAAAATTTGGCCGCGCTACGAAAAGTAGATAGCGAGTTATAAGCATTTTGATTTTTCGACCCTCACCATGGGGGTCTCTTGTCACCAAAAATTAACACTGCCTCATAATAAATTCCCAAACAAAATTTGGCCGCGCTACGAAACTTAGATCGCGAGTTATAAGCATTTTAAATTTTTCGACCCTCACCATGGGGGCGGGTCTCCTGTCACCAAAAATTAACAATGTCTCATAACAAATTACCAAACAAAATTTGGCCGCGCTATGAAAATTAGATCTTAAGAAACATAAGTTTGAGACTTGATATCCTAATATCTGAAAAATACCGCGTTAGTGTCTGCCGAAGTCTACCGAAGGATACCGTACCGAAGTTTGCCGAGCTGAAACGACGTTAGCCGAGTGTTAGGTTTTTTCGTTACCGATGTGTTAGGATTTTCCGCGTTACGGAATTTTTGGATTCGGTCGCCCCGCTCAAAGCCCGTGATAAAAGCTATGCAATAGCTTAATAAAAAATCCCTGTCGGCTGGGCCTATAGGCGGAGGTAGATTTCGAAGAGTGCTCATTTCAACAAACATATATATATATATATATATATATATATATATATATATGATTAGAGATAAACCCAGTTTAATAACTTCATTTGGCCGTTTATGAATAATTTTTAATTTCATTTTTCTGCAAAAACTGGTTTTATCAGAATCATCTTAAGAAAAATTCAGCTCAAATGCCCATTATGACAACATATTATGAAATAGATTCTAAATTTATTAAAAAATCGACCAAAACAGTACATTATACAGTTCGTAAATAACAAAAAACTGTCAGTTGAAAGCATTTGAGAAAAAAATTGAATTTAAAAATGAGTCATAAAATAACCGATTTGTTGTTTGAATACATCCTTAATTCTTTAATCATGATTGCTTCGGAAAATTTTGTGCGAAATACTCTCTTTGACAGCATTTTTAAAAATATATTCTATCTTTATCAAAAAACTGGCCAATGCGACACAGTATATAGTTCCTAAATAAGAGGATCTGTAAATTGGATGCATTTGAGAGCGAAAATGGAGTTTAAAACGAGTCATAAAAAACGCAATTTGCTATGTGAAAACTTCCTTAAATTTTCAAATCTCGAAGACTTCGGGAAATTCTGTTCAAAATACCCATTTTTGGTAGCCTTTTTCAAAATATATTCTGTCTTTATCAAAAAACCGATCAATGCATCGCATTATATAGTTCCTAAATAAGAGGATCTGTAAATTGTATGCATTTGAGAGCAAAAATGTATTTGAAAACAAGTCAGAAAAAAACGCAATTTCTTATTTGAACACTTCCTTAAATTTTCAGTTACGATGATTTCTGAAAATTCTGTTCAAAATACCCTTTTTGGTAGCCTTTTTTGAAATATATTACGTCTTTATCAAAAAACTGACCAATGCATCACATTATATAGTTCCTAAATAAGAGGATCTGTAAATTGGATGCGTTTGAGAACAAAAATGGATTTAAAAATGAGTCAGAAAAAAACGCAATTTCTTATTTGAATACTTCCTTCAATTTTCAGTCCCGATGACTTTCGGAAATTCTGTTCAAAATACCCTTTTTGGTAGCCTTTTTTGAAATATATTCTGTCTTTATCAGAAAATTGACCAATGCGTCACTTTATACAGTTTTTAAATAAGAGGATCTACCATTTGGATGCATTTAAAATCAAAAATGAATTTGAAAATGAGTCAGAATATAAGCCGTTTGGATTTGAGGTTTTTTCTCCAACTCCTATTTTTGTTTAATTTCTTTTTGCTATACGAATTGGCCCTATGAAAAACTTGTCAATATAAAAGTTGTAGATATTTTTGAGAAGATGTAAAATAAATTTAATCAGATTTGATATCTTAAAAATTGACGGAGTTATGGATTTTTCTTTTTTTTCAGCGCCCTTTTTCTTTTCGTTTTTAATTTTTTTCATCGGTAAAAGTTGGTCCTATCAAAAACTTGTAAATAGAAAAGTTTTAGATAATTTTAAGAACATTCATAAACAATTTATTTGGACTTGATATCTTGAAAATTGACAAAGTTATGAATTTTTTTCTCTCAAAACCCCTGTTTTTTTCGCCCCTTGAGCCCACTTCTAAATTTATCAAAAATCTGTCATGCATAAACTTTTGGCCCATTTTTAAGAAGTAATATAAACTTTAAACCGATTCGATATCTACTTTAATTAAGAAGTTGTGGCGTTTTTTCGGTTTTCACAAAAACGCCCCCTATTCCGACCCCCTTGGTCCGATTTTGCCCATTAACGAACTCAGCCAAGATTTTATCCCCATTGATTTTATGTACAAGTTTGGTGGAGATTGGCGAAGAATTATAGAAGTTATCGTGTCCATAAAAAAGTGAGATATATAGATAGATAGATAGATAGATAGATAGATACAGAGCTGCCAACTTCTACACCTATTTAAATCATATAAGCATGTTTGGAACCACAAAAATGTTTTTGTAAAATGCGTGCCAAATATATTCAGTGATATGTATTACAGCATATATTCCTAATCCTTCACAGAAATTTCTGTTTTTAACATGTTTATTTGACTCTAAATAGGCGTAGTAGTTGGCAGCCATGTAGATATATAAACTGGTGCGATTGCAGTAGGTAGTATTTCTTACGAAATCTACCTAACTGAGCCGTGAAAATTGGTAGAACCTTAACGTGGCGTTAATACCTCAGGGTACTTTACTATAAAAAATCTTGATTAAATGCTATCAATTTTCTTGCCAAGAAAATGCATTTTAACTTTCATCATTACGACAAAATTTTTGGGAATATATTAACAACTAATCCTTATAGTGGGTTTGTCTTACCGCAGAAAATTTTCCACCCTCCTAAAGCTTCACATCATTTTTGCTCATTTGCGTAATGAATCTGTGTGATAATTTTACTTTCGTGAATAATGATATTTCTAAAGTTTATGCAGGTGTGACGTCGTAACTAAATATACTCCACTCTCTGTAGAATTTCACAATTCACTTTAATAAAACCAACACACAGAGTACACGATGAAAACTATATACATAACCACACTGCGCTATTTACAATTATGTACAGTTAATTTACACATATATCCATTAGGAAAAGCACATGAGAACATACAGCCCCTTCCGGGCATGAGGTTTTGAACACTCTTTACCGATGTTCTTTAAAACCTGAACTATACACGGCTCACACCCGAGCCCTCCGAAAAAAACGTTCTTTCTTTGCTGCGCACCAATCAACAACTCAATCCTTTCGTTTCAGTTCCATTTCAAACAGAAAAGTTACTTTCAAAAAATCTCTTTAAACATGAAAAAATCACGGAGCGGACCGTTTCCAGACCTCATGGCACTAGGCATGGAACGTCATCACAGACTTATTGGCGTCGACATCACGGAGCCGGCCGACATCACAGCTCCTTCCCCCTAAAGAGATTTTCATAGGGTGCATACACCTATGAAAATTGAAGATTAGGAGACGGCATTGAGCCCTTCGTCACTCCCGACACGCCAAACCTGAGAGGTCATAATACCAGAACACTATTAAAATATATGCATATTAATAATTAAAAAAAACTTATGATTAAAATTCACTAAACATAATGAGCTACTCATCTGAGATATCCATCTGAGCCGAAAGAATGGCACAGTACTATTCTCGAACAAGCAACATAAAGTTCTATACTAAATAATACACAAAATTAATACAATTAAATTCAATATATGTAAAATAAATATAAATGAGTGAATTCAATGATTGGATTTTAATATTTACACACACTATTACTCAGTTCTACTCAGTCCATCCGCATTCCCGCGAAGCCTTCCCGGTTTGTGCTTAATCTCAAAATTGTATGCCTGTAAATATAATGCCCATCTAGTCAATCTAGCATTTTTCCCCATCATTGTTTTAAGATATGTCAACGGATTGTGGTCTGTTTGTATAACAAACCGCTGCCCATCCAGATAATGATTCAGCTTTTTAAGACCATATACAATCGCTGCTAATTCGCGTTCAATAGTGCTGTAGTTCTGCTCTGCTTTAGAAAATTTCTTACTTAAATATAAAATGGGATGCTCTTCCCCATCTCGAATCTGTGACAGAACTATACCAGCCCCTGTATCCCTTAAATAATTTCGTTCTATCCCATTAATTTCTGCTTTTTTCAAATAAGGTGTAAAACACTGTCCTAAACTTACACCTACGTCCACGTGACTGACTAAATCTCCAGAACTTTTGCGTTTTAAATCCGGACAATCTGGCCTAATGTGCCCTGCACGATTACATTGAAAACAGATAATTGGTTTTTTTTCTATCAAATTTATCTTTATTCCCAAAATCCCTACGCACATTATCTTTTTTATCAACCCCACCTGATTTAACTACCTGATCCCCTTTACTTCTAACATTATCTTGCCCATTCCTATCCCTAAAATATGGTTTATTATTCAACGTTTTGTTATCAAACTTCCTAACATTCCCTCTCACACTTTCAAATTTATCGCATTTTTCTGCTAAATATGACGCTGTCTTAATCTCATCCCACTCATCGAGGAATTTATCTTTAATAGCAAAAGGAACTCTACGCTTAACCTGCTCTGTGAGCATTAGTTCTTTGAGTGATTCAAAATCATTTACTTCAACAGTTTCTAACCAGTATTCTAAATACCCTCTTAATTCATAAACAAGCTCAGTCCATAACGCACCTGCCTTCCTTTGATGAGTCTCAAATTTTGTTTTCAGGGCCCCTGCTCCTAATCTGAATCTCTTTAACAAAACATTTTTGATATGCTGGTAATCATCCATTTTTTCTAAAGGTTCTTTTACAATAATTTCAGCTACCTCTACAGGTAACAAAGGTATAAGTTGGGAAACGTAATTTAATTCTCCTAAATTTTCTTTTGACGCCTGACTCTCAAAAATCATAAAAAACAAGGTAATATCAATTAATTTAGGGTCAAATTTTGGAACTAAATCCTTTAAACTCACTCTTTTATCTTTATTTTCAGCCGTTACAGAATCAGGGGAAACTAAGGAATTACTATCTGCACTGCATTGTAATCGCAGCTTCTCTAATTCCAATTGTCTATCTTTCTCTCTTTCTAACCTTTCCTGTTCCGCTAATTTATTTAATTTTTCCTGTTCTGCTAATTTTTCCCTTTCTTCTAAAATCCCTTCTAACATATCTTTTGCAATTTGTTCATCATAATCAGAAGCTTTCAAAATTGCCTGAATTAAAGGCACTTTTTTAATGTCAGCAGATATTTCGGTATCAAATTCTGCTGCGAGCAAAAGCAATACATCTTTATTTTGCCTATTCAAGAATGAAGCCATAATCAAACTCAGAAAAATATCTCACTACAAAAAAGTAAATACAATTACAAAATATTTCTATAACTTTCCTGAGCACAATAGCATTAAAAAACCAAAGAAAAACAAGATTTTTTTTTTCAACTGAGTAACACTTTTCTCTAATCACAGTTAATAATTTAAAACCGTAACTAAAGTATTCATAAAAAATGCACAGTAAAATAATAAACACTCAGTACATTACTTTACTAAATCACTTTGCTTTAATGCACTAAGAAAAAGTCAATAGTAATTTCAGTAAATTCAACTTTCTAATTTAATAAACTTAACACTGTAACTTAAACAATTAAGTTCATTACCGTACTACTTGTGCAATGAAAATTACTTTACTCTTTATGCAAAAAATAAAAATGTATTTAAAATACTTAATATATTCTACTTTTACACTTCTTATTTTGTTTTACTTTTAAAACAAAACAGCAAATAGCAAATAATAATAATAATAATAAATCCCGAAAATACTCTTGTGCTATAACCTTAAAAAAAAAGAAAACAAAACGAAACACGCTATTTTAATTTTCTAACATTTAAGCGTATGGCATTGAGACCTCCCCAAAATTCAGCGCGCAAGAGAAACAATAGGGACTCACCGTTCGATTCTTTAATATTCCGAGCAGAAATTCATAATCTTCGAATGCTGATTTCAATGATCGACACAGCTTTTCAGTCCACCTTCAAAATAATACAGCAGAGACGATGAGTTCGCGGAACTTTTGATATCAGTTCCTGTATCCCACAGCAAGCCACCAATAATTTTTATATATTACTAGCTGTGACGTCGTAACTAAATATACTCCACTCTCTGTAGAATTTCACAATTCACTTTAATAAAACCAACACACAGAGTACACGATGAAAACTATATACATAACCACACTGCGCTATTTACAATTATGTACAGTTAATTTACACATATATTCATTAGGAAAAGCACATGAGAACATGCAGCCCCTTCCGGGCATGAGGTTTTGAACACTCTTTACCGATGTTCTTTAAAACCTGAACTATACACGGCTCACACCCGAGCCCGCCGAAAAAAACGTTCTTTCTTTGCTGCGCACCAAGCAACAACTCAGTCCTTTCGTTTCAGTTCCATTTCAAACAGAAAAGTTACTTTCAAAAAATCTCTTTAAACATGAAAAAATCACGGAGCGGACCGTTTCCAGACCTCATGGCACTAGGCATGGAACGTCATCACAGACTTATTGGCGTCGACATCACGGAGCCGGCCGACATCACACAGGTTTGAAACAATTGTTAACAGCCATTCACACCTGGAGTTTTCATGTAATTATGCAAGACAATATGAATATATTCTGAAAAAAAAAAAAAAAAACTTTCTACCGAGTAATTGAGAAATGTTTTCGGTAAGATGTACGTATCCTATGAAGATATCGTAACACCTTTTTCTTTAGTAAAGTATGTCTTCTCATTATAAATGCTTTCAAGGCAAATTGAAGATATTTATTTGCAATGAAATTTCAAATTTTAGGAAAGATATGACTGCACTGAGATTATGTATTTAATGATAACGAACCGCAATAAAAGCAGATAAGAAAATTAAGAAAATTTTAATATTTTTTTTATAGAGGAACAATATTGGACTAATAGGGTTTGTGTTGGCTGTGTTTAAGACAGTAAAACTAAATTGTGATATGCAATATTTTCTTCCATTTTAAAAGCAGTAAATATGTATCAAGGAGTATTCAAAGTATGTTCTTTACTAACGTTTATCTCATTTTTTCATATTGGCACACAAATAAAAATTTAATTGATGTTCAATAATACTCGAAAGTTGTTTTATAAATGTGAATATTATATGTAAATGTGTACTGTTTTAAACATAGGTAATTTTTTGTTATAAAATAAAAAATGAGATTTTAATAGAAATTAGCACAATATAAATATATCTAAACCAGTAAAAAATTTCCTGAAGTATTGAAAAATAGTATTATAAAAAATCTGCAGTAATTACTATCAATTTTCTTTTCGACAAAATGCATTTAACTTTCTCCATTACGACAAAGGTTTTGGCACTATAATAACAATTATCTTTATATTTTGGATTTGTTTCACCAAAAAAAAAAAAAAAAAATCCCCAAAAGCTTTTACATTATTGCTTCTTTATTTTAATATATGTCTGAGCGATAGTTTTACTAAGTGAATAATGTTGTTTCTAAAGGTTATGCATGTTTAAAACAACTGTTACTAGCCATTTACCTTCGAGGTCATGTCATTATGCAAGACAATATGAATATATTCTAAAAATATATTCTTCGCTTCATAATTGAGAAACTCTTTAAAAATGTGTACGTATTCAGTGAAGGTGTCGTAACGTTCTTTATGTTGTAAAAGTTTTTTTTTTTTTATTATAAATGTTTTCGATACATACTAGTTATTTATTTGTATTTAACTTTCAAATTTTGGGAAAGTCATGACTACACTGAGATTTTGTATTTAGTGCTAACTAACTGCAATAAAAACAGGTAAATTTTTTTAAAAAAAATTCGATATTTTCTTTGCAAAACTAGAGAAACAATATTGGAATAACAGTGTTTGTGTTAGTTATGTTTATGACATTAAAGCTAAATTGTGATATGCATTAATTTCTTTCATTTTAAACGCATCAAAAATGTATTACGAAATAGTCAAAATAAAAGTTTGTTCTTTATTAATTTTAATGTATTTCAATTTTTCATGTGTAAATATTTTCAACAGATAAAAATGTAAATAATAATCCATAACATCCAAACTTTCACTTATAAGTTGCATATCAATGTGTTATAAACACATGTTATTTTTTATTACAAAATAAAACATGAGATTTTATCAGAAATTAGTACAATATAAATATAGCAAGATCATCACAAACTTTTCTAAAGTATTAAACGAAATTATTACTATAAGAAAATCTGCATTAAATACAATCAATTTTCTTTCCGCGAAAATGCATTTTCACTTTCATCATTATAACAAAAGTTTTGGGACTATAACAATGTATCGTTATACATTGGATTTGTTTTACCGAAGAAAAATTTTCACTCTCCTAAAGCTTCATATTTTTGCTCATTTGCGATAATGTGTGTCAGCATGATATTTTTACTAACGTGAATAATGATATTTCTAAACATTATGCTGGTTTAAAACTGCTGTTACCAATCATTCACACCTGGAGGTCATTTAATTATGCAAGACAATTTTCTCTTAAAAATTTATTCTTTACTGCATAATTGAGAAACATGTACGCAATTACAGAAGATAACGTAACACTGTTTAGGCTGTAAGAATTGATTTCTCATATAAATGCTTCGATGCAAATTAAAATTATATATTTGTAGTAAATTTCATGTTTTTAGAAAGATGTGACTACATTAAGATAATGTAATGTTAACTAACCGCAATAAAAAAAAATAAGAAGAAAATTTCTACACTTTCTTTGCAAAACTCAATTGAGGAACAATATTGGAGTAATAGTGGTGATGTCGTTATATTTAGGACGGTAAAGTTAAATAATGATATGCACTTTTTTCTTTCCCTTTAAACGCATTAAACATATTAAAAAGAGCATTTAAAGTATGTTCTTTACTAACTTTTATCTCATTTTTTTCATATTGACATATAGATAAAAATTTAAATGATGTTTCATACTACTCGATGCAGGGCCGTACACTGTAAGAAAAGTATAAATACAGTTGCTAAGATTTTTCTAGTAGATTTGTATTCCAAGAACTTTTCATAAAACAGCAAAATTTAATGTAACCAAAGAAGGTTAGATGAGTTTTTCCTGTTACCGTTACATGAAAAGTTCCTGGAATACAAATCTACTAGAAAAATCTTAGTAAATATACATATAGATATTTTTACAGTATAGCTACGATGGAACTACGAGAGGTTCAGCCCTCACCCCACCCTAAAACATTTTGAGCCTCACCTGGAAAAAATCCCAAGGTCTCTAAACGATTTTATGCTCGAAAAATCCAAATGAAATTCTGTTTAAAAATGTAATTTAGTTTTGAGACCCTTTCATAATTTTTTAAAAATACTAAAGTGTCACTAAAATATGGATTCCAGTACTTGTTTATCCTATTTGCACATATGAAACTAACATGATTTTTAATATTGCACTGGTTATACATTCTTATTTTTCGTCATCATATTTTTTTCTTAATATAAGATGAAGTTATTACAACAGTTTAATGAGAAACCTAATAATTACAGTATGAATATGGATTAATTTATCTTTTTGCGTTATAGAGAGGGAGAGAGTAAAAATGAGCCTCCTTCCGCATTTTCTTGAGCCTATCCCTATTATTTACTTCTAACTACGTCCCTGATATTATGTAAATGTGTATTGTATAAACATATATAATTTTTTATTACGAAATAAGAAAATGAGATTTCAATAGAAATTAGTATAATACAAATATATCTATATCAGCCCATTTGCGTTAATATGTATCAGTACGGTATTTTTACTATGGTGAATAACGATATTTTTAAATGTTATTAAGGCTTAAAACAGCTGTTACCAGCCATTCACACCTGGACTGAAAGAAAAACTTTAACGTAACTAAATTTTTTGTACTAGACTTGTATTCCAAGAACTTTTCATATAACGATAACAGCAAAATTTCTTGTAACCGAGAAGACTGCATGAGTTTTTGCTGTTATACTAGAAGAATCTTAGTAACTTTACAATTTTTATTTTTACAGTGTGGTGTGTCATTTTATTATGCAAGACAATGCGTATATACTCTAGAAAATATTCTTTACTGGGGGGAGGGGAGTAATTGAGAAACATTTTCGGAAGTATGTACGTATTCAGAAAAGATAGTGTAACTCTATTTATGCAGTAAGGTTTGTTTTCTCATTATAAATGTTTTCGATGTAAATTAAAAATATTTATTTGTAATGAAATTTCAAGTATCGAGAAAGATCGACTACACTGAGATTACTTATTTAAAGTATATTTCTACCTTCGGGGCACTTTCTTTGACAAAATATGATATATTTTTTAAACACATCTATTTTTAGTTAAAATAAGGAATGAAACAATTTATTCATATAAATATTTAATAAAATTTTGTTGGATAGTTTTTTTAAACACTCGCCAGTAACAAATTTATAAATATTTGACAAAACGTACTTTTTCCTACGATTGATACCGTAATTTACTAATATTTTCTATTTGTCCTTTGTAAGATTAAGTTCTAGAGAAAAGATTAAGTTCTAGAGAAAAAAGGCATTCCATTTAATAGAGAAATATAAACAAGTAACGGCAGCCAAATTATAACATTATATTGAAAAATATTGAAATATATTGAACACTATGTTTGTGTTTGTATTGTATAAAATAGACAAGAAAATTGAATATTTGAAATTAAAATACATTTTATTAAAAAAAAAAATATCTTCACATTTTAGCTATTTTATTTTTACCTAAAACATAGTAAGACCTATTAAGAATTGAAATATTAGGTTCTTCCGAAAGTTTATTTCGTTTTTTGACAAAACATAACACATGCAAATTTCGAAAACAGCGAGATTTTATTGAAGAATTTATGTGATATCCTGTTCAACAAATCTTCTTCTATCTTTCCAAGAGTCTCCTAATGCCTTCTTCCTAAAATATTTACCAAGTTATTTTTTTATGTCATTCAAACACTTAATATTTTTTGGTGAAAAGAATTTTTGAGAGAGAAAAGCAAATAATAGTTGGACGGAGTAATGTCCGAAGAGTAGGGAGGGTGGTTCAGAATGGCTCAGTCGAACGCAAGGAATTTGTTTCTCCCATTTAAAGATTTTCCGAAAAGCTCCTTTTGCAGCTCATGTTTTTTTTTTCTTTTTTAATTCGATTGGCACCACTTTTCTGCAAATAGAAATCTTTTACTCATAGTTTGATAACATTTTCAAAATAAAAATAGTATAAAACAGATTTTTTTAATACTGGTACGAATAGAATATAAAAATAGTTTTTAGCGTCCAACCTGTTGTAATGTAAAATCATAAACTACAAAATTCAACAAAAAAAAAATCCTTTTATGAAACGATTGATCCCTATAGATAAAAGTTTTATACTTTATAACAACCAAGAACACAAACAATCTTGATCCAGCTGGGATAAAGGTTCCATGCCTATTGCCAAAGCCGGAGTCCTATTGAAAAAATTTTTGGTCTGCTTTTGGTGAAATTGGATCTACTATAAAATACTTTTACCAAACCAGACCATCAACTTTGAAAAATACTATTTGCAACTGAAAGAATTAAAGGCAGCGACTGCCAGGAAACACCCCGAATCAGAAAACAAACGAGGTTATCTTCTATTACAATAACTTCATTTCACATGTATCTTTGACTATCTGAAACAAACTCCTTGCATTCGGTTGACATATTCTGAAACATCCTCCATACTCTTCGGACATTGCTCCGTCCGACTACTATTTGTTTCTTTCTATCAATCATTCTCTTTAGAGAAACAAAAATAACTCTTTGAATGACAAAAATAAATAAATAAATCACTTTGATAAGTATTTCGCCTTTAAACCAAAAGTGAATTTGAAAGAAGGCATTATTAGACTTCCAGAAAGATAGAAAAGGTTATTCTTCAAAAGATTTGCACAAACATTCCTCAATAAAATATTTTCACTATCGAAATTTCCATTGTTTAGTTTTTGTGAAAAAACGAAAGAAACTTTTGGGACAATCTAATAATATAGTGGTGAATCTCGATGTATACATTAAACCTTTCCGGACCGGCGCCTTTTACAAAAATTTTATTCAGTTGACACCGTTTTTTTATAAAGTTACCTTTACTTAAATAATCCCGAAAATGCTTTAATTAGAGGAAGAAAATACTACATTATTTTTTTTTTACTGGTGCGATTAACAATGTCTGTATGCTTTGCATTCATGGTCTCGAACAGATTTAGTAGAACAAAAGTAAAAACAAAAATAAATTTATTTTGTTGCACTGAATTTGTTATTTACAACAGGCCTCCGTAAAATAACTGAGCCCTCTCACCGCAATTTTATTGCAGCAATAGGATTAAATTCGTTTAACTTTCGACTGTTTGGCAATTAGGCAATTATTTCGCCTAATGTGTTATTCTTTATCGTTAGTGATAAACTTTTGTCTTTCAAAGTATATTTTCACAACTTCAAAATATTTTTTCTTCAGCATTACTCGAAGCAATCGTTAGCAGGATCTTAACTATATATGTTAATAACGTGTTTTCATTGAATTTCTCTGATTTAACATTTTTTGCTAATTGAATAAGAAATATAAACAGGTGAAAGTAAAGCTCATTACTATTTTGATTTGCTTCTATTTAACAATAACATGTTAAATATTAAATGCAAATTTATCGACGATATAAGCATCGTGATTAGTATGCGATGCATTTCCAAACGAATTTTATCTCCACGCACCCCCTTTCATACATTTTCCATTCAATCATTCTGATTGGCAATTAGTAACTATTAAATTTGGCTAGTAATAAAGCTAATCGCCTAATTTTAGTATAACTCGCCAATTGGCGAGTGTTAAGTTCTAATTTTACTAGCTTTTAGCAAAAATCTCTGAATTCAATAATATTTCTAATCAACAATATTTAATTAATTTAAAATAAAATTCATTGATATAAAGTAACACTAACAACCTATCAAATTATGAAAAATTATCTGTTATTACTTAAATAATTATTTATATAATCTATTTGGAAAATCACATAAAGCTATTTGTCTTAAACAATAAATAAAACAATAAATTAATATTATAAATATATATTTAAAAAAAATCTTTCTAAAAGCGAAATTAAATTGATTTTTATATCAATAAAATGAAAATTACAAAAACTGACTTCTGTAGATTCAATGGAATAAAACAAAATTACTAAATAATATTTTATCTTTATTATGCATATCCCGAAAATATTTAAAACTATTCATTTAAATATTTCTTTTTTTCTCGCAACTCAGACAAATAAATTTAATTAGCTAATCAGCTATTTCATTTCTTTCATGTATGTTTAACTGGTTATTTTTTGTCCATGTCAATAAAGAATTTGGTATAAAAAATGGTATTCATATATTCAATATATAAATATATCAAATTAAAAATTAAGTATAAAATTAAATATTATTAGTTTATGAAAAATTCTAATTCAGTGTGAAACTGATTGCATACAAATTTTGGTTACACTGGTTTAATTGGGGATTGATATTGCGCCAATACTGCACTGATAAGAAAATTTTCCAATGAAGTAATAATATTGGTTACGCTAGCAAGTTTCATCCACTACACTCGTCAATATTTCCAAACAAGTGTAGATGCTACTACTAGATGTGTACATGCCCGTCTTTCACATAAATTTGAAAAAAAAAAAAAATGATGAAAATAATTGGCAATATGGAAGCGTTTAGATGAACAGAGATAGGCTAGTTAATGTTATCATAGACACACTATTAGCATTTACAATACTGCTGGATAAACCAGGCTTTGCGGAAAAAGTACCATAATAAAATTAAGATTTCTTAATAAAAGAAAATTTTAACAAATATGCAATAAAATTATGTAATTAAAAAAGTCTGCTGAAACTATTGAAATAAAACAAATTCATCATTATTTATATTTTTTATGGCTTTTTAATTCTTTTTTATTCCCCCTCTCCTTGAAAAAAAAGAAAGATTATCATTTTTCCTTTTTGTTGGCAAATTTCTGTTTCTGCTGTCAAGCTTTGGGAGAGAAAAACCCGTTTCGCGTCCGTTGATTCAAGATTCATCTCTAAGTAACACTGTGTTACATAGAGATGGATCTTAAATCAACGGATATATATCGGTGAATTTAACTTTGCGTTTTAAAGCTATATGGATTTATACTTGGAGTAACTTTTAGCATTGCTGAAAACGCACGAGTATCATTGCGCTATTATATTTTCTAACGAGTCTGACAAATTTCGTCTGCTAAGGACCAACTTCTGTAATTAATCTTTTACAGCAGAGTGTGGTAAATAACTATAGAAAAGTTATGTGATGTATTAAAACCAATTCTCAAAGTTATCTAACTAGTAATACAAGTTGGATCAAAATCTGTTTAGAATGACAATTAAAAGGCTAATTTTTCATAATTAGGTTTACCAATTACAGAAATTCTCCCACAAATTTGCAACTAAAAAGGTAGAATTATGTGTTATACAATAAAACTCGCCCTAAATCTGTATCTAATTATCAACGTAAATCTCATCAAAATCTATGTTAATCTTCCATGATTGGGTTTACCAGAATATATAAGTTTATTCTATAATTTTATAACTAAGCAATGTACGACAAAGTACAATAAAACCTTCCATGAAAACTTATGTAATTAATAGTGAAAGTTTCATCGAAATCCATATAGCAAAATTCATGCTACAAGCAGCAGGAACGAAATAATCCCATTTGAATTTTATAATGACATAATGACATCATATTGGAAATATTCGAAGTAAAATGTCCTTATTGTATATTTACTTTATAAATATTTGCATAAAAATAGAGAACTATATATGTTTTTCAATATTGCATTAATATTGACAATATCTTCAGGAAGCATTTCACGTCAATATTGGCAACTATAAATATAATCAATACAAACGATATTTGCTTAATATTGTTTTGCTATTAGGATATTAATATATATATACAGGGTGTTTCGCTACCAGACCGACAAACTTTGAGGGATGATAGTAGATATGAAGACAAACATTATTAAATAGGAAACCATGGAGCGCAAACGTCTTCTGTAGGAGCTAGGGGCCATTTAAGTTTAAGGTCCAAAACTTCAAACAATGATAAAAAACGGAAAAAAGGGTCGATCCGTTTGCGGTTTTCGCTAAAATCATTCTTTTTACCCCGAATCCTTTAAAAAAAAATTTAATGGATACGTTCAAAAACTGACGGTAGAGGGCGCTTTAGACTTTAGAGTAATGAACAAATACCTTTTTACCGTTCTTTTGTGCATGGGGTTGAGATTATTCTAAAGTTTAGATTTTAACTTAAATCTTAACCCCAAAATCGGAAACATGGGGATCAGGTAATTAGCGAAAATTTAACTGTGAACCGAGGGTGAGATTTTAACCGCTCATAAACAATGGACAAACTAATCGATTCTGTTGCGATTTGCAACTAGGTCATTTCCTTGGTAATTATTTTATTCAAACTGGCGTACAGTTTTGGTGCCATCATTTTTTGATAGAGGGCGCTTTCGACACATCTCCGACATTTCAAAGGCATTACTCTTGGATGTTTTAGCACCAGACCAACATAATTCCAGGAAGAGTCAGGTATGCAAAGACGACTCGGAAACACATAGGAATGTAATGTTGAAAATGCCTTTTTTGCGATTTGTGGTTAAAAGAAGCAGAGAACAAAGCAAGAGAAACAAGCATAGAAACAACAACATGTTAAAGTGACGTACACTGTCAGAAAAATTCGTCAATATACACTAAGTTATCGTTATTTTTTCACAAATAATTATCGTATTCCCAGAAAACGTATTTGATCTGTGAATTCATTCCGAACGTCGAAAAATGAGGAAGAGATTCCGTTTATTTCTTGCACGCATGCGTATTGGGTCTGTTAGTAATAAATTCGAATTTATTTTTTAAATGAAAAACAAAATATTCTATAGATTAAAATGTCTAATTTAGTTTAAAAAAACACAAATGTTTTCGAATTTAAAAATAAATAACAATTACTTTCTTCATTCATTCAAAAATTCTCACAATTTGTTATTCATATTCAAAGTTGGACAAGTTGAATAAAGTTGAATTTACTAAGTTATTTATATAATAAATATTCCCATTTAAAATATACTTTAAGTGAAACCATTTAAAAGATATTTTAATTAAAAAATAAAATGCAAAAAGAAAAAAAAATTGATATTATTCAAAAGAATCTTGTCATAGAACATCCATATTTTTCTTCTAGCAATCTATGTAAATATAATTAATGAATATAAACGTAAAAAAACCCCAGCCACAGTTTCATTAAAAATTAAATCTTCCCGAAATTAACTTCAAAATTAAAAGCTCTTTAACGAAATAAACCAAATCACACACAAAAGAAATAAAGGCTTCTACTTCAAAGCACTTTTCTCCTGAGCAATCGTGGCGCCGAGGCAAGGTGCTGGCTTTCTAATGCTGGGAAAGTGAGTTCGATCCCAACCGCCGGCGTATTTATCTTTTCCAGACTTTTTTCAAAAGACGGATATTTTACCTCTTTTGACGGAGAAAAAAATAAACGGATATTCGTCAATATACAGACAATTTCTGGCAGCAGTGCTGCCAGAACTTTTTCTGTGAGAAGTCGGAAGTTTTTTTGAGAGTTTAACAAAATTTATTTAAAGGTTTTACTGATAAAAATGTTCGACATTACGACCAAAGTAGTTCGGCATGCATGACAGTGTCGTTGCACGGAATTCCTCACGCTTTAAAAGATTCCTGGCAGCTTTAGAACTGACGTGCGAAAATCTCACCTGTTGGCTTATTACACGAGTATTCTTGCTTGGATGCCTTCTGCGATATTTAACACTTGTTCCTCATTGTATGATTGTTTTGTCGTTCGTTTTCGATTCATCTTAGCTTTCGATAAACAACCAGTCTCACGAAACCTTCTGTTCACACTTGAAAATGTCGTATGACCGCACTGTCGTATGACCGCCGTAAGCACGCCTATACGGAAAGTGCTTCTTGTTCAACAAAGAACGGCGTTTCCGTTACAGTCCACAGCTCCATATACGAGCAACATGTCGACCAGTTCATCGTTTGAATACTTCATTCTACTACTTTTGGAACAGGTTCGCGAATGATCATTTCAGCGTGGTCGCTTTTCACGCGCATTACCGTTCAGCGCCATCTATAGTCGCTGTTAAGCTTGCCGGTCGACTTCTGGTCGTAATTTCGAACACCTTTATCAGTAAAATCTTTAACTAAACTTTGTTCTGTCACTTTAACATGTATCTGTTTCTCTGCTTATTTCTCTTGCTTTGTTCTCTGCTTCTTTTAACCATAACTCGCAAAAAAGATATTTTCAACGTTACATTCCTATGTGATTCCGAATCGTCTTTGCATACCTAACATTTCCTGGAATTATGTTGGTCTGGTGCTAAAACATCCAAGAGTAATGCCTTTGAAATGTCGGAGATGTGTCGGAAGCGCCCTCAATCAAAAAAGATGGCACCAAAGCTGTACGCCATTTTGAATAAAATAATTACCAAGGGAATGACCCACTTGCAAACCGCAACAAAATCGATTAGTTGTCCAATGTTTATGAGCGGTTAAAATCTCACCCTCGGTTCACAGTTAAATTTTCGCTAGTTACCTAATTCCCATGTTTCCGATTTTGGGCTTAAAATTTAAGTTAAAATCTAAACTTTAGAATATTCTAAACCCCACGCACAAAAGAACGGTGAAAAATATTTGTTCGTTACTCTAAAGTATGAAGCGCCCTCTATCGTCAGTTTCTGAAAGTATACATTAAAAAAAATTTTTATTAAATCGGGATATAAAGAATGATTTTAGCGAAAACCGCAAACGGATCAACCCTTTTTTCCGTTTTTTATCATCGTTAGAAGTTTTGGACCTTAAACTTAAATGGCAACTAGCTTTTACAGAAGACGTTTGCGCCCCACGGTTTCCTATTTAATAATGTTTGTCTTCATGTCTACTATCACCCCTCAAAGTTTGTCGGTCTGGTAGCGAAACACCCTGTATATGTATATATACAGGGAGATTTAAAAAAACGTGGACAAATTGATATGACAAATCAGGCATACGACAAGGATAAAAAATCACATAGGAACATAGGGTAGCAAACAACTCTTTGTCTCACAAATACAGAGTGTTTCATTGTTATTGAATTTGGGTTGACAGTAATAAATTTCAGAAAACAGAAGTAGGGGGAACTGGGGCACACTGATATAGCTTTTTTTCTAAAAAATTTTTCGGTATCAAGAAAGCAGAAATTTCAAGTTTTTTGCATGTGGTGTCAGCAAAACTTGTGTAGTGTGATATAAAAATTTACAATCGTTGTTTTATACATTATTTTTGCATGTAATTTTGAAAAAAGTGAAAAAAAGTCTTTTGTATCAATGTGCCCCATCCCCGGGGCAGATTGGTACACCTCATGGGGCGCTTTGATACGTCTGAGAAAAATGGAGATAAAATAACACCAATGCATATTTTTCATAGAAAAATAGTTAGCAAACCATTTTATATTTATATATAAAAATTTAAATCACCCATAATTTATTTGTAAGCAATATTAAAGCAATAAAAATGAAATGTATAATGACCTGATGTTCTGGCTGTTTGTTGTCTGATTGTTGGCTATGGTAATTTTGTCATATCTATGGCACTTCAACCCCAGTATTATCATCTTTCTTACGAAAGATGAAAAAATTATAAGGTTTTCTATTTCTAAATCGGTTTATAAACAGAAAATAAAGGTTAATATATTAAAAAGTCTGTTTATAACATAATTATCCTGTGTTGTTCTACATCTTGTTTATCTTACTTAACATTTCTCACGTCGAAAATACATTTTTTTCTGGAGAATCGATATAAATTTGAGATTTTCTAGGCTGCCGTCCTTTTCTTTTGTTCGTTCTCGTTCTACTAGCACTAGATGTTTGGTAAATTCGTACGTCTTCTGTTTTCAAAAATATTATAAAATGTTCTAATATAAAGAAATTACAGCTATTTCACTTCAATAAAAACTAATATTAGAACTTTTTGGCGGAAAATGGTTGGATTAAGGAGTGTATGGTAAAAATAATAATAAAAGTTAATGAAAAAATGAACACTAAAAAAGGATTTAGGTCGTATCAATGTGCCCCGACTTAGACTGTATCAATGTACCCCATACAGTCATTTTGACAAAATGAGTCTCAAATCTAACACTTAACAACTTATCTAACAATAAAAAAATGAGGAACTGATAAAGAGCAGCTCAACTTGCCAGGGAGAGTATTCCTTTTGGTTGAAAATACTGGAACAGTTGCATAATACCATTTCAATTGTGCAACTCAAATTTACTTTTGACCTACAAAAACAATAAATCACCCGTCCCATTTCATTAAACTACTGAATCATTCCAAGACTTTCTGTGTGTAGTTGAGTGCACTACCATCACCTTTTGAAGCTGTTGTGAAACTTCCTCTAATGACCCTGTGAGCAGTAGAGGGGGTGTATCAATGTGCCCCATGTATCAATGTCCCCCAGTTCCCCCTATATTATAATAAAACATTTAACAGATATTCTCACCTTTGTTTTAAATGTGATAACATCGAACAAAAGTGGTAGAAGTTTGCATTATGCGCACCAGCAGTATGCACTTGACATCTCACATTTTGGACTGTGATAATCAGTCTATACGATATCATCGATTGCTTGAGCAATATGTTTTTCCAGATCTTTTCGTAACGTTATCACATTTCACACAAAATAAGATACATATCGTTGCATTTTCATAACAATATTTTTTTTTCGCGAAATTATTACTTTCGAACCGAGTGTAACTAGAATGAAACACCCTGCATTTGTGACTTAATAAATATTTTGCGACCCTATGTTCCTATGTGATTTTTTTTATCCTTGTTGCATACTTAATTTATCATATTATTTTGTCTACGTTTGTTTAATCACCCTGTATATATATATATATATATATATATATATATATATATATATATATATATATATATATATATATATATATATATAATATTTATTTAAAATAGTTCATAAAATCATTTCCGTAATGGAAGGTCTAATATTACAAAAATAGACTCTTAAAAATCAACTGAGACTATTTATTCCAAGAGTGAATTTTAAAGGAAATGTTTTATAAATCTATAAAATGCAAGTAAAAATGAAATAATAATAATTTCAGTAGATTTAGTGGAATAAAATAAAATGATAAAATATTAATTTCAATTAAGATTTAATTCCAATTATTTATGTATTGCACGTTAATTCCTTAGAGCTATTCGTTTAAACCTTTCTATTTTTAAAGAAAAACATGTGAAATCAGAAATTTATTGAACAACTTCTTAGTACCTAATTTTTTTTTCATGTAGATTTATCAAGTAGATTTTTCCCGCTTGTCGAGAAAATTAATATTCATGTTTAATTGGACTGTTTTTAAATATTCAGTATATTAATATATTAGTCATATTTAATAATTATCAAATTATAGATAATGAAAATTTAATATAAAGCAAACATAAAAGTAATTTATTTAAAATAGTTCTCATTATCATTATATTCTGTACGACTATATTTTTAGATTTATGTATATAAGATATATATACATTATATATAGAGAGAGATATATATATAAGTAGAATATTTGAAAATCTCAATTAACATTAATGGGAGATAAATAATTAAGTATTGACCGAAATCAAATTTCGGTATTCTCCCTATTTTCGGCCGAAAACGAAAATGAAAATGTCGAAAATGTTTTGAAAGAAATTAATATATACAACATTTTACATAATTATCAATTGCGTGTTTATACAATATATACAATGTTTTCGTTAATTACGTGTGTGACTTAAGTTGGCTCTCTATGCTTCAGACAAAAACATTCTATTTTCATCTATATAATAAAATCCGAAGTCTTGTGATTGCAATCAACAGTTTCGAGTTCACCATTTCATTTTTTATATGCCAAGCAACCATTTTAATACTTTTATGTTAATCGGCACAGGTGATAAATCGCCAAACATAATGCCACCGACATCGATGCATTTAAGACACATAAAACACAACTTTCATTTTAAACACATAAATTTAAAGTACGTATATATGAGAGAGATTTAAAACACACGTCTTTTAACCTAATAATAATAATTAAAACAAGTTCGAAATTGCAAATAGCGTAGAAAATGAGGAGCATTAGTATTATAACGAAGTTCTTTTTAAAATCAGATCTTGCTGTTATAAAAAACACTACGTCGGATACAGTATACAAGCCAAACTCGTTTGTGTGTTCCTGTAAATATTATCTGCTTCCTATTACACACAAAGTAACATGTATTAAATCCCAGCAACGTATGTCAATTTTATAAAATGCTAAATAGTTTAATACATTTACAACACGCTCCAAAAAATGTTACCCCGCATAACATTATGCAGTGGAATACTTTTGATGGGCCCTATAAATTAATAATAAATATTCTTTGAATCATAGATTGTACACAATGTATATTTTAGAATATTCTTCATAGATTCAGGTCAATTCTATTATATTCAAAAGAGTTTCATTATATTCACAATTATATATTTTAAATCTCAAACGATTTGATTGGGCAGTTTTTGGTTTGTGATTTGCAGACAGACAGTCGGACGGGCGAGCAGATTGAATGACGACTACAGGTGCTATATATTTATATAATTATGAACGCACCTAAAAATATTCAGATTTTGGTGTAATAGTATACAGTATTTCGGATACAGTACAGTAGCAAAAACGTTATTATGTGTCCCTGTAAATACTATATGCTATCTATTTTATAGGAAATAACTTGTTGTAATCCTCAGCAACGTATGTCAATTTCATACAATGTTAAATAGTTTAATACAATTAAAACGCGCACAAAACAATGTTCTCGCTATACCATTATGTAATGGAATACTTCTGTGTGGCCCATTATATTAATAACAAATGTAGTATTTGCACCACGGGTTATACAGAATGTAAATTATGCAATATATACTTCATATTATTGCATATCTATTTTATTATATTCGAAAGAGTGTAACGCCAATAAAATGCATTTGAAATTTTTTCCCTCATGACTATAATGTAACGGAATAATTTTTATTGCCCCTATAATTAAACTATACTTCCGATTTTCATAAAATATGAAATGGCTCGATAAAATTGTGTAATAATTATATATTTTAAATTTCAAGTGATTCGTTTGGGGTAGTTTTGACGTTGTTATATATGGATAGATAGATGAACTGAACGACAACTCTAGGTGCAATGCATTTATATAAATACGAACGCACCTAAAAAGCGTAAGTCATGTGACTGTCATAAGAATTAAGACAGACTTGCTTCGCTTTCCATATGATATTTGGTCATTAAAAAAAAAAAAAAATCCATTAAATTTTTTCAAAAATTACATTTTTAGAAAGATCGTTCAAAAGTAATTAATATTTGAGCGAAAAAGTACATTCATATAGGTAAGCACTCTAAGATAACTTGAGTTGCAATTGGGCTGGCAGCTCAATATCTCATTTCATAAACATAAATAAATAATAGAAATTCATTTATAGTGAACGATCGATTTATTAAACTATGAAGGTAATAATTCGTAAAGCGAGTTGTCCAGAGAATTGACCTGGTTGTGATTTTTATAGATGTCAAACCACGAGGCAAAATACAACTTTGTTTGGACCTGCCATACATCGCGAGCTTGCTATTCGTTGAATGTAAGTCAGTGTATTATTATTATTATTGGAACATAATCAAATAAATAAACTTATAATGGAAAAAATGGTGTTTTAATTTGATCATTTTGATTCAAAACTTGAAGCCTCGATGCTATTAGCTGAAACAGAAACTAAACTATTTATATTATTTTAAGTGTACATGAAATTTTGTAATTGAAACCAAAAGTCACTGAGTTTTATAACAGACTACATTCCTGACACAGTACGTATTTAAATTCATTTTCTAATGCGAAAATGGCAACATAGAGTAATCAATATTTCGCCCTTTGCTTTTAATAGAAATAGAGAACTTCTGTTGCCACAATTGTAAAAACGGTATTAAAAACTACAAAAAATAGTATTTTAAAAATAAATTAAGATATAGTTTTCAAATAAATTGCATTTAAAAGAATTTTTTTCCCTTTACAACCTGTAAAAGTTTAAAATGTGCGATGTTTAGAAGTTTAAAAATTTGCAGTAGCAAAAACTGCAAAGCCGAAATTACATTTCGAATTTCAAAATGTTGCCATTTGCAAAATGACGTATGTGTTACGCACAGATATGTTTGGCTCTTATAATATAGATATTGGGAAGAACAGACTCTTCATAAGTCTACTATAGCATACTCTTCGACCGACAATTTCTTTTGGCGAAAGCAAAATTTCTAGCTGGCAAAAGCATGCTTGATCACTGCGTGTTGCCTTTATCGTTTCCGTAGGCGATGCTGAAAGTATCCGAACTTTCATGGTTGCCACGGATCTGTTGTTCGGGTATGAGGAGCGTCGGAATTTGAGGTGCACAAAAAAGTCTCATGTTCACTTTTGATGTAAAAATAGACTCTTCATAAGTCCACTATAACATACACTTTGACTTAGTGATGGGTGATTCTCGAAAATTTTCCCATCGGTAAAATTTCTATCGTAAAAAAACGCCGATTAAAGAAGGACCCACTAGCGAGCGAATCCGCTGCGTCCTTATTAACGCCAACTCATTCCAGTTCTCCCGCAGTCGACCCTTGATAAAATCGAATTGTGTAGTATGGTATTGGAATTGCAAACTGGAGTCATCGAGAAAAAATTTACACAATCGGAAGTTATCGAGATATCCATACAATCGAGAAAATCGATAAAAATATCTCGTTATCGCACTCATATCAACTTTTATTGACAATTTCTCGTGTCGAAAGGAATATTCAAGCTGCCAAGAGCATACTTGCTCATTAAGTGTTGTCTCCATCGCACATTAACCTAAAAATCGGAGCATAAAGTAAATTTATCTGCAATAAAGTATGCCAAGAAAAAAATAACTGAGAATTATGTCTTTTTTCAATTTATGCAAAGTAAGTAAGCTTAGAGACCGATTTTCACTCTAAAATTATAACAAATCATAAAATTTCTAATACTAATTAATTTTGAGATGGGGTTTCATTCTATTCTAAAAAAAGTAATAAACGATTGTCAACGCCACTGACAATGAATTTTTTGTGATCGGAGGTCTTCCTTCGATAATATTAAGAGTTGTTGTATACAAAAATATAAAAATTGGTGATAATTTAGAGAAATGTTTGATAAACATGCTGGTGCAGGCCAAAAACTAGTTATAACTTAAACCAAATTTTAACTTCAATATATATTTAAAGTTAAAGATGGTCAAAACCGCTCCATTAAAAAGTTTTATAGCAGCAAAAACTATGCATGAGAATTTAAACAGTTTTAGATCAATTTGTACAATAGAAATTCGCGGTGTGCAGACTGCTTATAATTTTTTTATTTGACTCATTTTTTGAAATTTATTTCCATTTTAAATTCAAATCTACAGCATTTTGAAATACATTTTTTACATATTTTAAAAAAGAATATTATTTTAAACTGTTACCAAATGATCAAAGAATAATATTTCTTTAAATTAATAATAAAAAAAAAATAAATACACGCGATTATCACAAACAGAAAAAAATAACATTCAAATGAGAATTAAATAATTACGAGTTAGTAGCGGGAAAATATTGGAAAATATGTTATAAAACTATATTTACCTGTGAATATTAAAAGGGAAAGAAAGTTATAAACTAATAAATTCATTAATATGCTTTTACATATGTAATTGAAGAAAAATTACATCAGATTTAAAAAACAAAATAAGGCAGTGCAAATAATAATATTTCCTTTCTAATGATAAAAACATTTTCAAGTTCATATTACAAAAACAAAAAAATGGTGAAAATACATCCGATTTATAAAGCTACATTTAAGAATCACTTATTTAAAGCCATTATCCGATAGTATTGTTAAAAAATACCGGCAAGCTAAGCCTTTGTTGACTAAGATCAGTTATATTAGCTGATTCTGAAATGCTTAAATAATCTTATTTAATCAAACGCGAAAACAACTATTAACAGAGTCTCATTTGGCCGTAAATCCCCTCTGTAAAACAAAAAAGAATAACAACCCATATATAGGCGATCGCCACTGTTTTATTATTATTATTATTATTATTATTATTATTATTATTATTATTATTATTATTATTATTATTATTATTATTATTATTATTATTATTACTCAATTTTTCGTAATTTTTAAGCTGATCAAATTAACTGCTTTTTAGGGACGAGACGGGGACTGACAAGTGTAGCTCGTAGGGGGCAGAATCCCAAAGTCCAGAAAAAAATGTGCAACATACATATATCTGCAATAAAACAGTAGCATATGATATTTGTAGACAGTACATTCCCTTTTTATTTTAATCAACTTAAATGAGAATGTGGTTGATGTCGCGTTAAGACTAAACATTAGAAATTACGTGGTAGCAGTTAACGATGCAAATAGCTTATTAATTATTGCTTCCGTTTATTTAGACTGGTTTAAATAAATTTTTAAAATAATAATTAACCAGAACATTTAAAAAGTGAGTGGACGCTTATTTAATAAAGGAAAAAAAAGATAATTTAAAATATATGTGATATCATATCACAACCATTATATATTTGTTTATATGAGCATGTGCAATATACAATAAAAAATAAAAATAAATAAATAACTAGTCGTTGGAAGCCACCGTAATACTTACCCATCATGGATATGCGTAGCGCAATATATGAAAAAGTAACACACGTAAACAGTTTATAAAATGCATTACAATTCCAAAACAAAATACAAACGTATATTTAAGTATTTTTAACACATAATCATGCTCTAGTAATGAATTTCTGATGACCCAATTTCGATAAACTGTATGAAACGCCAAACTATTCAAGTAGCACTGAATTGCGTAATAGAAACATCCTTATAACTCCAAAAGTAATAATCATATTCACTAACGGTTTCTTGCATCAAATTAAGTATCTCATTTCCAATTAAAAGATATCTTTGAATTGAAATTTGAATGAAATACAGGGTCATGAAAAATCAAAGAATGTGGAAAATAGGATTAAAAATATCTCAACAACTAATTATCCGATTGACTTTACTTTTTATGTAAAATTTGTATTATTTTATTGCCTTTTACGTCCACTCCTTAAAGTAAAAGAATTCGAAAATTTTTATATACCTTTCATCAGAACGAATTTTTCGAGAGTCCGAAAAAAATAGTTCCGGATAATCGAGGTTACCGATATTGAATAGGCTTCATCCCATTCTTATGTAATAAGCACATACAAAATTCCAAATCTCTATCTCAATTTTTTCGGGAGATAGAGCGGTTACACACAGACAGACAGACACACAGACGGACGGACGGCAAGATTTTTTTTCTAAAAATATGTTTTTCGGAATCGCCAGTGTCCGAAACTTGTAAATCCGTCAAAAATTTTTTTTCGATTTTCAAAACGATTGCAAGACTTACCCTATACTACGTATGATGGGTAAGTAATAAGCATTTTTTTTAATTTTTGCGCTGAAATATTGCATTTTATACTTACATTGTGAAATATCTGCTCTGCATATAAGAACCGAATATAATGATAGGCACTTACCTGGAACAGAAAAAACAAAATTAGAAACAAGAATTTTACAAAATGATGACATACATGTATAAATATAAAATTAACAATAATCTGCATTGATATTCAAGTATCACTCCATCTTTATGTATTCATTAAATAGATTTTGGAACATTATTAGGTAAGATATAGCCAATACAATCAATATTAAGTTACTACAATCGAGTTTGTCACAGCTTTCAGATTTTGTCCCTTCTTTTACGGACAATAAATAAATAAATAAATAAATAAAAATAAAAAATACAGACATTATTAAATATGTTTACATACCTTATCCAAATTTTATTCCAATATTTTATTTACCTTTGCATTTTTTAAACTGAATGAATTTCGCAAAAAATTCATTATTAACAAAATGGCACCAAATACCACTTTTACTTCACAAATTAGAAAAGATTTATTTTACTTAACCCCTTAACTGGTATGCCCGAATGTCGTTCAGGCAATACGAATTTGCTTATAGCATCATTTAAAGCTTTTTGACACCACTATTATTTTTCAGAAATTTTTCATACTATTAAAAGGCGGAAATGCTTAGACTCAATTTTAAAAATATTTTATTTAAATAATAGTGGTGTGAGTCCGCTATTTTCAATTTATTGGACGGAAAAGAATTAACCAGTCAAGGAGTTAATTATATGTTGAACAAATTACTTAAATTAGGCACACAAAATAAGCTTCCTTTTTTAACACAACGTTTTATCATTCTTTTCAATCAAAATATAGCAATACAATATTTAAAAACCCTAATTGTGTATATAGGAAACACACCTTAAAAAATCAAATTTTGACTGAAAATTTGAAATGTATTTTTTTTTTTTTACTTTTTAACGCTTTCCAACAAAATTAAAAAGTGTTTATGCTTTCGGTTTGTCTGTCCGTTTGTCCGCGCTCTAACTCTCATAAATATACTCGTATTGCCATGAAATTTTTGGATGTTATTGAAGTTGAACCTATTGAAAATGAAGTTTCTATCAAGAGTAGTTTATTTTCAGGGACAGTCAAAAGTTTTCCATTACATTACGGCCTATGGGGAAACATTTTTTCAAATAAATTTTAAAGATGTTACACCCTGCCAAACATATTTAAATTTATATACATGCACTAAAATATGCATTTTGTAAAGTATGCTGTAAAAAGAATTGTTATTATTAATTTACAGGGCTACACAAAAGAGTCCCATTGTATAATAATAAAAGGGGTATTGATTGCGACATATTTTAATTATGACAAGTGATTTCATGTAATAATCAAATTTATATACGTCACTGAGGCTCAATATGAGTTATTTCATGCATAATACAAAGTGTATAGCATTTACAGGGCCACACAAATAATTTAAATAGCATATTCTATCCGAAGCATTGTATAATATGAATGATTGCTGTTGGATGGATGAAATGTATTTTTAATTATGATATGCGCTAAATGTAGTAAAAATTTTACTAAATGTATGCATATTATATATTGTATATAAACTCTAATAGTAACACAATTTATAAATACAGGGTTACATAAAAGATTTTGGAAAGGTAGCTGAATATGAGCGTAATTTACTTAAAGATGGTTTTTAAATGAGTTATGCATTTTTATGTTGAACTGCATTCAATTTACTATGAAATGTTTGTAGAATATAGATAAAATGATATACAGGGCCTCGCAAGAAGCAGGATACATGGTCATTTTTGGATGATAATTTCTGAAATGTAATTTAAGTAGTTTAAAGAGTATTTTTGCTTGAACTAAATTTTAGAAAAATACTTTCTTGTATTAAAGGTACTAGGTAAACTGCAGGGCTGAATAAAAGTATCCAAGTATGATTCCATCTATTAGTATAAACTGCAGAGAGGAAAATTTCAACCAGTTAGCGTTTTCTTGCTAAACTAAATTTCCCATTATATAGTCTATATATCAACCGACAGATCAAATACAGGGCTGTTCAAAAGTATTAGAATACGGATTTGGCTAGGACAATAATACTTTATTTCCCTGGATAAGAAAGTTTTGTTAAAAATTGCAGGAAATGTTGGAAAGTGATTCATAATCTATGCTTAACGCATGATTTTTCTTACATCTTTTCCCATTAGATCGATGATTCAAATCGACCGATCGATTCAAATAATTTTTTTCATAAAACTAGGAAAAATCGTGCAGTGGAGAACTAACTTAATTTATATACAAATTGTTACAATGTATCGATTTTTCTTCTTTTTGCTCAGTGAATTTCCAGAACATAAATATCCTTACTTTTATTAACTTTATTACACTGTTTAAATTTTATTTGATTTTTTTTTTATTTACTGTAACGCTTGTTAAAATCGTGGCAATTCAGCTAAATTGAAAGTTACAGATAAATGGCAATTTTAGTTAAAAACTCATTTTGGCCTTTTTATATTTCGTTAATTAAACAGCTTTGTTTGACTTAGTACTTTAACGACATGAAAAGTATATTTCTTCAAAACAAGCGGCTTCTAACTGTACGGAAATTTTATAGTATTTTTCATTGGCTACAAGGAAAGAATTTCTATCACTTTATTTTAAAAAATGAAATAATCAAGGTAGTTTTATTTGCATTTGCCTGACAATTGCACCTCTATAAAATTCGTATAGTACTCAGAACTAATTTTTATTTCTATTTTTCTTATGTAAATAAAATAGCCATTAAAAGGAAAATAATCCTTCGCAGATTACGACTTAATGCATAAAACAGTGTTTTTAGTTTGAAATAGTAAGTCTTGAATGAGAAAGCGGCTTAACCCTTTCATTCCCATGGTAAATTACGTTCTAGAAAATCCATAGTTCAAAGAATCTGAATTTACGCCAGAAAAGTTCAATGATAAATTTATCTTTATTTAATTATGGAATTTTGGCTATTACATAAAACAAGTATTTCTATTTTAATTTTCTGGTATGAATTCGAAATATCCGAATTAAATATAGAAATAAAATAAATAATGTCATGATGCCATTTGGACTCACTGGGAATGAAAGGGTTAAAAACAAAGGTTTAAAATTTTAAATATGTGATTCCCATTTCTTTGTTTAGAGCATTCTAATTATATCCATTCTGTTAAAGAAATATTTTCTATTTATGTTATTCTTACCTGCTCGGTGTTGAAAATTATTTAAAAGAAATTTGAATTTTTTTTCTCTGTTCGTTATTTTGGACCATTTCACCTCACGTGTAAGACAGCTTTTCTACATGTTTTTTTTTTTCATTTATTTTATTTTATTTTATTTATTTATTTATTTATTTATTTTTTGCTGTTTTAACAGCGTTATTATACATTAAAATTAAAACAACCATGCAAATATAAAACTCTAGAGGTTTCTGTCATTTTTAATGCATAGTTTTTGTTTAAACAATCTAAATGTCAATAGATATAAATATTTTTGTAAGTATCAGGTGCAGGACATCTTGTCAGTTTTTCAAGGAACAGTCCTGAAATGCGCAGATTTTTTAGATGCAGCGCTTAAAATGTGAAAGATTTTTATCATCTATTATTTTTGCTATTTATTTATAATTAAAAACGGGCAACTTACAGACTTCAAAATGTAGAAATTTGTAAACCTATTACAGTGTTGACTCTAAAAAAAATAAAAAAAGGGCCCACGGGCCGGAATTTTTTCAAAAAACGAACGATATTCTAAAAAAAAAAAACACTTTTTTTAAAAAATGTAACACTATTCTAATAAAAAGATACTTAAAAAAATTGGGGCATACTTTTACCTTGTTCACCAAAAATATTTTGAACTGTTTGGTTTAGAGTCCCCTAGAATTTGAAATATCCCGGGATCAATTAAATGGCCACGGAGTGAATAAGAAGTGTTAAAAAGGATTAAATTTAAAAAAAGTTTTCTACATATTACTGAACTACTGGGATATATAAAAAAACTTCAAGAGGATCCTCAAAAACCTCATTTTTTCAACGTCTTCAAAACTTTGTATGTAACTACAGTATTTTTCGTATTCTAAACCTAAGAGAGGGTATTTTTAGTTAATGATAGACCTGTAAACGATATTCTGTATTAAATTCTAATTATTTCTAAACTACATAATGAAAAAATGAAAATTGGTTCGTAACATCAGAGGTTTAAGATTTACGGGATGAATCGGAACACGTTTTCTCTCACGGTTTATTTTTAGGTAGATTTCGTAAGAAATACTACCTATTGCAATCGCACCAGTTTATCTATCTATCTATCTATTTATCTATCTATCTATATATCTCACTTTTTTATGGACACGATAACTTCTATAATTCTTCACCAATCTCAACCAAACTTGTACATAAAATCAAAGGGGTTAAAATCTTGGCTAAGTTCGTTAATGGGCAAAATCGGGCCAAGGGGGTCGGAATAGGGGGCGTTTTTGTGAAAACCGAAAAAACGCCATAACTTCTTAATTAAAATAGATATCGAATCGATTTAAAGTTTATATTACTTCTTAAAAATGGGCCAAAATTATATGCATGACAGATTTTTGATAAATTTAGAAGTGGGCTCAAGGGGCGAAAAAAACAGGGATTTTGAGAGAAAAAAAATTATAACTTCGTCAATTTTCAAGATATCAAGTCCAACTAAATTTTTTGTAAATGCTCTTAAAATTATTTAAAACTTTTGTATTTACAAGTTTTTGATAGGACCATCTTTTACCGATGAAAAAAATTAAAAACGAAAAGAAAAAGGGCGCTGAAAAAAAAGAAAAATCCATAACTCCGTCAATTTTTAAGATATCAAATCTGATTAAATTTATTTTACATCTTCTCAAAAATATCTACAACTTTTATATTGACAAGTTTTTCATAGGACCAATTCGTATAGCAAAAAGAAATTAAACAAAAATAGGAGTTGGAGAAAAAACCTCAAATCCAAACTACTTATATTCTGACTCATTTTAAAATTCATTTTTGATTTTAAACGCATCCAAATGGTAGATCCTCTTATTTAGAAACTGTATAAAGTGACGAATTGGTCAATTTTCTGATAAAGACAGAATATATTTCAAAAAAGGCTACCAAAAAAGGTATTTTGAAAAAATTATTTCCGAAATCATCGGAACTGAAAATTTAAGGAAGTGTTCAAATAAGAAATTGCGTTTTTTTCTGACTCGTTTTTAAATCCATTTTTGCTCTCAAACGCATCCAATTTATAGATCCTCTTATTTAGGAACTAAATAATGTGATGCATTGGTCAGTGTTTTGATAAAGACGGAATATATTTCAAAAAAAGCTACCAAAAAGGGTATTTTGAACAGAATTTTCCGAAATCATCGTGACTGAAAATTTAAGGAAGTGTTCAAATAAGAAATTGCGTTTTTTTCTGACTCGTTTTTAAATTCATTTTTGCTCGCAAACGCATCCAATTTACAGATCCTCTTATTTAGGAACTATATAATGTGATGCATTGATCGGTCTTTTGATAAAGACAGAATATAATTCGAAAAAGGCTACCAAAAAGGGTATTTTGAACAGAATTTCCCGAAGTCTTCGTGATTTGAAAATTTAAGGATGTTTTTACATACCAAATTGCTTTTTTTATGACTTCTTTTAAAATCCATTTTCGCTCTCGAACGCATCCAATTTACAGATCCTCTTATTTAGGAACTATATACTGTGACGCATTGGCCAGTTTTTTGATAAAGATAGAATATATTTTTTTAAATGCTGTCAAAGTGAGTATTTCGCACAAAATTTTCCGAAGCAATCATTATTAAAGAATTAAGGATGTATTCAAACAACAAATCGGTTATCTTATGACTCATTTTTAAATTAAATTTTTTTCTCAAATGCATTCAACTGACAATTTCTTTGTTATTTAGTAATTGTATAATGTACTGTTTTGGTCGATTTTTTAATAAATTCAGAATTTATTTCAAAATATGTTGTCAAAATGGGCATTTGAGCTGAATTTTTCTTAAGATGATTCTGATAAAACCAGTTTTTGCAGAAAAATGAAAAAATTTTTTTTTCATAAACGGCCAAATGAAGTTACTATACTGGGTTTATCTCTAATCATTTTTTTTTTTTTTTTTTTTTTTTTTTTTTTTTTTTTTTTTTTTGTTGAAATGAGCACTCTTCGAAATCTACCTCCGTCTATAAGCCCAGCCGACAGGGATTTTTCTATATAGTAATAGTTTCATGTAATATATGAAAACATATGTATGAACATGTATTGTAACAATATGTTGTTTGATCTAATTACTTGAAGAGTTTAAAGGTGCCAAGAAATTACTTCGTTAAGCAAACAAGTCAACGCCAAATCCAACAGATATAGAACAAACAATAAAAGAATTTAAAAATAGCAAATTAGTTAGAAAAACTGCACAGAATTATTCTCTGACATCCACAACATTACACAAACATCTTAAAATGAAAAACCAATTAAAAAGGAGAGAAATGCAAACAGTACTAAGGGCTGGAGATGAGGACGTATTAGTAGATCGTATTAATGCATGCAGCGATTGGAGCTACTCAACAGATTCATTTATCCAATGACTACTAGTAAAGGATAACACAGAACAGGACTAAATTTGTATTACATTCTACTTCTGCAATTCGAATGTAATTTCTTAAAATAAATTTTAATTTTTCTTGATTTAAAAGTTGTTTTCTAATTTTTAAAAGGGCATATCTTTACTTGTATATAAAAACAGGCTTGGTTTCACAGTAACTACGTGTTCCTATTTCTCCTTTATCATTATTACCTGTTTTTATAAACCCAATTAAAGTTTGAATTGGAATAAATAAAGATTATAGTATTTGCTCCGATTCACCCCTATCTGCGGGGTGAATCGGAACACCATTAAAAAAATAAATAATACATATATAAATAGTAAAAATGTTTAGTTTTTGCTTAAAAAGTAAAGAACAAAACAAGACCGAAGTTCCTAGTAGAAAAATAAAAAAATTAAAAAACCAGTTGTTGCTTTTATTTAACGTTAAATTTGAAAAGTGTTCCGATTCACCCCATTTTACGGTACCCAGCCTGACACTTTTCACTATGATTTGTTGGCAAGACTACAACGGCAGCACAAGATGGAATATTTTTCGTAAGGCACCTACTTTAGCGCAAACACGAAACTATAGAAAATCCAGCATCGATGTAATAGAATAAATCTGTATAATTCTTGAACATTTTTCACTAGGGAAATTTCTCACGCCTTGCATTCTCTAATATTTGAAATTTTAGTTGCTTAAATGGCGCACAGCCAAAAGAGTAAAAAAGTATCCCGTATAATAATTATAACCAGTATAATTATTGTGTTTTCAAAGAAATGTCATATGGAATAAGAATGAATTGAAGCGAAACATTCTGAAAAATGTTTAAATCCCAAGATGGATAAAGAAATTATATTTATAAACTAACACCTTACTAAAAAAATATTTCATATGTTTAAAAACGCAATACGAGAGATAGCGAATTACGCTATGTTTTCATATTTCCTCTTTATCTGTTTGAAAATATTTGGCAGCTCATTATCGAAAAAGGTTTTAAAAAATATATACGCAAGATAAGCTCAAGTTAAAATAAGACAAGGTACCCTAGAGAGAAAAAAAATACATCGTGACAACATTGAATTTTGAAAAGATAAATTTTAAAACGTTAGGTTGATAAAACAAGTGGATACGTTTTATACCTTTCAAGAAAAATGTATTTTTATTAGATAAATTTCTTTTACAATTTAAAATTTGATGTTGAAATATGGTTTATTTAACCAGAGTGCGTACATTTTTACATTAAATTTTTAATTGGAAAAAATACTGTAAGACATACAAATAAGTAAGTCTGCTATTTAAATATTAAATTGAAAAGAAATATCAGAAATACAAGTCAAATTAGAAATTTTCTGACGGTACACATGTCCTTGTTAGCCAATCTTAAAGTATAAATTTTCATCGATAAATTTATAATAATATAATGCCAGTGCAGTAAATTTGATGTTTTAGTATAAAAAGGATTTATTAAATAATTTACTTCTGGAAAAAATCCATAGTAATATTATAATTTTAGTAGTTTAAATACAATGACAAACAGAGATTTGTTATTAAATTTTTAATTAATAATGGTAAAACAATAAATATTAGAAGAAATTTTTGATTTGGTTCAAAACATAATAAATATGAAAATCAAGTTTAAACAGCAAAATTAAACACATAATTAGATTACATATTAGTTTTAAAAGCATAGTAATCGTTGTCAATGCATTTTGAATCTACCACATAGTGTCTACGTTCTATTACGCCACTAAAACCATATTCTTCAATTATGTAAGGAATTTTGGTACTTAAATTGTAGTATTGAAAGCTAATATTTATAGCATAAGTTCAAGGTGATTGAAGTTTGAAGTTATTACTGTGGATTTTTTGCAAGGAGGTCAAGAAAACGCAACTAAATCCTGTTTTTTTTTTTTTTTTTTTTTTTTTTTTTTTTTTTTTTTTTTTAATGGTACCTTACTTATGTCATTTTTAAGAGATAAATTTTTTTATTTCTTTCAATTGCCGAAAGAAATCTCATATCATTAATTTTGTGGCAATAAACATTGTGTCAAGTCAACAAAAATGTTATTAAACTGTAAAAAAATTTCTTTTTTCAGTCTTTTTTTTTTCAAAATTATATTTGAATGTTTAATAACAAGAATAAAAAAAAATACTTTTTTTTTTGGGGGGGGGGGTTTCATGTACTTTAACGTTTTTAATAAAATATCATCACATCTAACATTTTTAGAAATACCGGATAACCAAGAAATTTCATGCCCTTTTCATCAGACAAAAACAAATCCATAAAACTCTTAAGCCTTTATTTTATTCTTCGAAATAATCAACATTTGCTTTGATTGGATGTTCCCAACTAGACACATGTTTGTAGATACCTTTTTTTTTTTTTTTTTTTTTTAATCATTTTTTTTCTTTAGTATCCAAAAATTGTGTTTCAACTTTTATGATATCGTTTCAATTTCGGAACTGGTATTCCCACAGGTGGTTATCCATTTCTAAATACAGGTAATAGGCTGAAGAAGAGAAGTAGGGTGGATCGGCTGAAATTTTTCAGCCCAATTTATTGATCACGTTACTGGCAGTGTTGGGTATGAACGCGCTCACTGAACGAAAACTCACGAGTTTCGCTCACTATTTGTGAACTTTGAACTGAACTTCGCTCACTATTTTATGAACGAGTTTGAACTGAACGGAAACTCAAAAAATAGACTAGTTTGAACGAAATTTACGTTCAAATTTACGTTCAATTTTTTCATAATTTATTTAAAAATTTTCCAGACCTTAGCACACTTTTTCCCTCTTTCAAATGCCATTTAGAGGCCTACACGAGCCTCAGGACGGGTTAAGTCTGGATATCACTTCTCTGGGTAGTATCCTAGTCTTACTTCTTCTGCAGACTCGGGTCGCGCCGAACCGGACCTGGGCTGTATACAATTTCGCCGAAAATAGATATATACAGTAAACTCTCTGTACAAGGTGGACTGTGTAAGGCGGAAATATGTCTAAATCGGAAAGATTTTAAAGAAATCGGAAAGATTTTAAAAGAAAGCATAAACATCGCAGCCTACGGCGCTTCTGCATAAATGGAGATTATAAACAGACTAAGGTAAGTTTTTTTGGCCAGAACTCTTCCGTTAGGGTAAATATCAATGTCCTGTAGAAATGTACTCGGGGTCGGTGCGAAACTTCAACTTTTTTTTCCGGGCCGGACCAAGCTCGGGCCTTGTTTTTAGCTATTATATCGGGCCGGGTCGAGCCTTCACTTTAGATATTATATCAGGCCGGGTCGGGCCGCTAAATTTTCTCTATGAACCGGGCTGGTCTCGGGCCGAAATTTTTATTTTAATATTGGGCCGGATATTTTTTTCCTATGGATCGGGCCTGAAAATTTCCGTCAGTGCATACCTCTATCTTACATATCGAATAATCAAATGATTAGTTCACAAAATTTTGTAAATTTGGACAATAATATCTAAACAAACAAACAAAAAAAAAGTTAACTTTTTAGTGAACTTTGTTCACTTTTACAAATGAGTTTGATTTGAACGAGTTCGTTTGAAAATTTTTGAATTTGAACGTGAACTTAAATCACTTTTCAGAAATTGAACGTGAGTTTGATTTAGTTCGTTTATTTTGTGAACGTGCCCAACACTGGTTACTGGTGGCTTTCGCTGTATGAGATATAGTAGTATTGTAGAGGAGGACAACTCCGCTTCTGTTGACCAGCGGTGGCCCAGTATACACAGCATTATCTTCTTTCATGAATGACTGGTTTGCCGGCTAATAAGATGGAACCAAAATCAACCAGTGATCTTTCCATTTCCGGTTATAATTAAAGCACATGTTTACAAACAAACACTTCCGTCAACCAATCTACCACTACATTTTTGTCGTTACGATCATAGTTGAATTCTTCTTGGCGACGTAGGCCAATCACATCATAGACCTGTCGAATGCAGACCAATTAAACCGCTCTATTTCATGTGCACATTAGAAGTGATAAAGAATTGAACAGATGTTTCTTGTTTATCCACAGTTATTCGACACACAGTGACATCAGCCGCCCTTTCCTTATATGTGACTAATTTTTCGTCACATGTAAGTATTGGTCCAAGAACAAGGCTTTGTGGTGGCACGACAATAATGATAAATAGGTGCCCAATGGCTGGAGATTGCTGAGTGCACACGTATCTAAAGTTTATGGGATGCTGTCAGGTGGTTTTATCAGATACTCCAAACCTGTGTTAGGAATTTTGTTTCTGTTTTCAGTGACGCGACGACGCCAGCACATAATGACTAAATTAAAAGTGAGAAATTCTTATCGCACAATCCTCCCTGTGATTTCGGCTGTTGCAAATTGAATTCATGATGAATCAATATCTCGATAAACAGAGCAATGTAAATGACATGGTGCGGTTGAATATATAAAACGACAATAGTCCTTCAGTAACACAAGTGAAAATTTCGACTGTATTGGCACGCACCTCAAAGATCAGAAATTGAGCACTCGCAATTTGGCGAAATTGATTGTTAATTTACCCGCTAAATGAGACGTTTTGTCGCAATTTGACGCAATGGCGAGCTGTAGCGAGAATCCTGCTGGGTCTATCATCGAGGCTCTCGTCTCCGGAGAAATACGGCTGAACCAGTTTTAGGCGGTCTTACTCATAGAAGATCCTCTAATGAGGAGCATGCTCTTCTAGCGACCTCTGCAAAATTGTTTCTTAATTTTAATTTCAAATGATCCATTGCTATTTTGCTCCATATTATTATTCATTACTATTATACTATTTTGCTCGTAAAGCAAAATAAGCCTCGAGATCCCATTTGCCAATGACACGTTCTTTGAAAGATTACATTTCAAATAAAAAATGATAGCAAAACGTGCGATGCTTTGAACAATTTTTTGCTGAATTATATTTGAAGTTAATGCATACATTTGACGACATCAAAATCAGTGTGATCACACCTATTTGAATAAAGTAACTGTTCTCAAAAACTGGAAACTTTCCTCATTATCTGATATAATTGATACTTCATATAATAAATAAAAGAAAGTAACTCAAAATAATTTTTTTTCCAATTTTTTTTTCTTTTATTTTAAAACATTTTCAATCACCTAATACTTGATTAAATTTCACTCTCATTTAAGAATTTTTCAACACATAAAAACATAATTAGCTAAATTGTTTGTATAGTCTGAATATAGTTGAATTTAGCCAAAGGCCTAGCTATAAAATATTTTTAAGAACAAACTGTTCCATCACAAACATTCAAGAGCATGAAAATGTGTAGATATTATTTTTATCATGGTAATGATAAAAGAATTTAATTATAATATTTCATTTACTTTAAAGGTTAATTTTCGTCTAGTAAAGTTATTAAACCTCACTTATGCTTACTTTTTTGAAGAATTTCATATATATTTATCTTTTTTCCGTGTTAATTATATGAAGGCAAAAAGAAAAATTTCTTTTTGAAGCTATTTAACAAAAGGTTTAGAAAAATAACAGTAATTTCTATTTTTCAAGAAAGAAAATTTCATATTATGGCAATTTTGAAGTTCTCAAAAGAATTCGAACATAAAAAGTTTCTATTTAGAATAGCTTGGCTTGCAGTAAATTTCAACGAAATAAAGTATTATAAAAGTTTCATATCTGAAGACTTTTATTTCTTAACTATAATTGATTGGCTTAAGAATTAATAAAAAAAAGTAGATTTTATTGTATCCTATTTATATCAAGGCCCGGCAATTGAATTATTACCGGGAATCGCAGACACTTTGTAGGGTTTTATTTATATGACTTAATATCAATAACTTGATTTTGTGTGGAATACGTGTCCGCTGAGTGTGCAAAACAATAAAAAAATAATAAACTGTTATTCAGCTGTAAAAAAGTAAATAATTAAAACCGGAAACTGAATGTGTGTGGGGTGAGGACGAGGAGTGGTATGTTTCAACCTATTGACAACTTTGGTAGCAAAATCTTGACATGAAACTTTAAAAATAACTTTTTTGCCTCACAGTTTATATTTTTTAGATTACGCTCAAAATGACTTGCGTTCGCGAATTTTTATAAAGGGTAAAAATTCGTATTTTTAAAAACGATTGAACTGTCGAATAGAAGAATATCGGAGATTTACTTACCTTTTTTTTTGTAAATCGATACCTCAGATATTGAGCCCAAGAGCAAAATTTAAAATAAGTATTACCAAGTGATCACACTTTTAGGCTCCATCTAGCGAGGGTGTGATAAGTGAAATAATTGCAAATGAAGACTGATTTTCATTTGAGTATTATTTTAACACTATAGTTATTACAGTCCGAATTTTCTAAAATTTTAATGGATTGTAAATATAACTATACCCGGTCCCTTTTAAATTTTTCCGGAAAAAATATGTATATTTAATAGTGAAAACATTTACCGAACTCGTGAGAAACCGCGCCAAACCCCTCGATTTTTATTATTTATGTAAATGTTTTCAATTATACCTTTCAAACCTTAACTAGTCCGAACAGTTTGGTCGATTTCGTTTAAAGCAGAAGTATTAAAAAAAAAAAAAAATTATGGAAAACTTGGTTCTTCACATACCACCGATGCGTGAATGTTTTTGTCTGTGAAATTTCGGATACTTTTTCCTATGTAACTTACGATTTATCAATTCTATTTATATGTTTGCTTTAGGAAGAAAATTGATAATCAATTTTGAAAAAATGAAATATAACTTCATCATTCATAACAAGAAATATTCTTGTTATTTTTTTTTAATAGGTCACAGTGTTTGAGTTATTACTATCCAATGAAATATTTGGTACCAAATTCTAGAGCTAGACTGTTACAAAGTTCTTGATAGGAGTTTAAGGTCAATATAAAATACTTATTATTCATGTATATATATATATATATAGATATATATATCTATATCACAATACATTCAAATATTTTTGTGTCGCCCTGTATAATAAAAATATTTTACTCAAACTCAATCATGAAAATCAACTACCGATTGCTAATAAAAAGTAATTTATCCCATTTATTTTCCACAGACAATAAGTTGAAGTAAACATCAGCAGTGTATCATTTTGAAATAAATTAAAATTAATAAACTCACTTAAAACAGACAGGCCATGTGTAAACAAATATTAATAGAAACCAATAAAAATTTCTACGCAAACGATTTTCTATAAGTGGATATGCTTTCGTACTGCTCGTAACATTGTAACAATTTCCTTAAATTTGAAAAATATAATTTTGATTTCAGAGTCATCAAAATAAAATTAAAAAAAAAATCGCCCATAGTCACCATTTAAACGAATTCTTTTGCAGACTTCTTTGAACCAATGTTAAATGCTACATTTGCCACTTCATGTAATATACAGTAGTGGACATTAATAACATACATAAAGTTCGCAGGTATGTGTATACGGCATTTATTATGTCGGAACAATGGAATTTTTTTATTAAAGTCGGATTACTTTCAAAACAGGTTCCTTTTATCATGAATTTTATTTTATTCCAAGAAATTTCCATTTTCGCTGTTCTGTTTTTACCGGCATTACACCACAAAAATTTAAAACGCTATCCTTATTGTAACTGAATTGTTATTAAAATATCGGAAATAATATCTAACAATTTGTGACTTGTGTATCTGAAATAACTATTCTTAGATACAATTGTTCTTTTTTAATCTAAATATTTCTGATAGAAAAAATATTAAATTGAGACGCACCACAAATTTATATGCATAAAATATTTTTTTCATTTATTTGCTTATATGTGATATTAACTTTATACATGGAGAGAATAATGAAAAAATTAGTGTTACATAAACATACCGAGGAAATAAAGCCGCATTACTCTTTTACCAAGATTTCATAATATAACTCAAAATTAGATTGGATAAATTATTAGATTATTAGATTTGATAAAGAATACGAAAATCTTTTTATGGTATAATAAAATGTCATTTTAGAAAGCTACTGAACATTGTAATAACATTATGTAAAACTAGACGAACTTTTTTGACAAATTAAAAATTATAGAATACGAAGGAAGTAATTTAAGATTAGATAAATTATTAAGGAAATGTAGAATAAAACCGCTTATTTTATTATGAGTCGCTTTTTTAATATGGCTGAATTGAAAAAAATAATATAGTTAAACGCTTTTTAATACGAAATAACATTTCTTTAAAGAAATGCACAACACTTACAATTTCTGCATTAATTGTCACAAATAAAATAAAACAAATAAATAAATAAAAATGCATTACGAATCTCGTAGCAAAACAGTATTTTATAAAATTTGTTTATATAGGCTATGTATTGACCAATATGCCATAAAATGTTGTACTAACATTGCCTATATGTGTAACTTAACACCTACATTTGTACAATTTTTGAATTTCACAACAAATATTTCCAATGTAAAGACAATAGTTAGCCAAAATCGATATTATATTAAAAGTGTTTCCAATAAAAGTAATATTGGTGAAATAGCAGAACAATATTGGTTTGATACTAAAGTAAAATTAGATCTATAAAATAAATCTTTTCAATAAGCATTACACTCATTATTTAGAACTATTAATGAGATTGTACTTTTAATTGAAAAAAGTTCCTATGAACCTGTCAAAATTTAATTTTACCTTGGGTATAATGCTTTGCACTTATCATTGTACCATAATAGCATTTTATATGTGATATGATTATAGCGTATGATATGATTATTCCTTTTCTATCCATTTTGATATTATTATTATGATTTATTTTTCTTCATTTTATTTTGTTTTTATGTGTGCTAGTAGTCCAGAATTCGTATTATTTTACTTTTTCATGGCCAATACGAAGATGAAACCACACACATTGTTTGTAATTCCAAAATATTTGTGAATCTGAACATCTACTTTGGCTCTACAGATTTCAATTATATACAAACTTTAATTAATTTTTGCCATGTTTCAATGTGGTAATTTTGCATTAAATTTAATGGTTTATATATTGTTTTACAATTAATGGCTTTGTATATATATATATGATTAATTCACCTCATATTTCTTTATACATGATTAATTATAAAAAGTCAAGCATTATCTCATTTACGGTTTGAAACCGCAAGCCAATGTTAATCTTACAGAAAATGAAAATGTTTATACTTTCTTGTAAAAAGGAACAATATACATTACTTTACTGATTTAACTAAGGATCTAAACTGCAATAATATTTCAGTTATAAGCCTAATGATTCAACATTTAAAAACAAAAGGATAATTATCTGCATTAGAATTTAATGAAATGCTCAAAATTAGTTGTACTTTTTATCAGTTTTAAAAATATCATAATTACTTTTTTATTAATTTTTACCGAAATTTCTTTAAACATTTTCATGATTTCTTTAATTATTGTTTCCCACTATATATTTTTAAACCACATAGTATATCCTGTTTTATTCTAAGATAATAAGAATCTTAAAGAAGGTTATAAAATATCACCTCTAAAGGCTAACAATACTTTCACTTTCAAAATATTAAGTATACTACACACACTACTATAAAAAGTTTAAATAATTTCAATAACCCTGAACGTGTTTATATTTAAGAATTTTTAAAGGCTGGCAAATATTAAAAGAAAAAAAATGATAAAATAGATATTCCGGCTCATAAATTGCTCAAATGCCAACATGGATATGTCGTTATTATTTGGCAGTTTATCTCTGGTTGGCGAAGGAATAAAATTAAAATAAAAAAATACCCGCTTTTATGTCGATTACTATTTAACCATTTTGCACAGTGGTCCCACTTCAGGCATACCTGATTTTAATTCCAAACATGCAAACGACAATAAGAATACTATAAAACAGGGCTGTCCAACCTTTGACTAAGCAGGGGCGCATCTCAGCTTTTGGCAAGCAATGAAGGGCGCCATTATTAAAATGGCTCAAAACATGCATAATATTAGCAGCAGTACATATAGGCAAATGCATATACTGTAGAGACATAATGTATGGATCTAAAGTGCCATGCAAAAAAAGAAAAAAAATCAAAATTACTGTAAATTGTAATAAATTTCGAATAATACATTTTTCTGAGAGGGATTATATTAAATATTTTTGAATTGGAAGGAGTCAGAAAATGAAATATCACCTATTATTAAAATAAAATATATTTAGATATATTGTTACACTGTAATAATTAAATACTGTGTAATAAATGTAGTTTTTTTTCTTTTTGAGGTATAAATTTCCCATTATAAAAAGCACAGTAAGAAAGTCGTGGTTGATTCGAAAGAGAGAGCCTGAAAGAGTTTTCATTTGTGAAAATCTTTTCGCATGATTTTATAGAAATTTTTTTAAAACAAAGTCTCAGGTATCAAAGGTCTGGGACAGAAAAAGACAGCCTTTATCTGTCTTATAAAACAGCCAAATGGCCAATGAAACAACGTCTAATAACGATAACAAATATGCTGAATTTCCATTCATGAAGGAGGGGGAGGATCGCTTATTTATTTTTTTTTTTTTACATTTTATTTCTTAACATATTAAAAAATATACTGTCGACATTTATTAATTTCTATTGGCATAATTTCCATAAAGATACACAAAAAGTATTACTAGAAATTAGTGATAAAACACGACAGCACATGATTTGTTTCTTGAAAAACTAATTATGTGCTATTGACTTCATTTTAATACATTGCGTACTTTATAATTGTTGAGGCGTGAAATGCCTGTACAAATTTTTAAAACATCTCGCAAGAGAGTATCAAGGATTTTAAATAAAGAGCCCTTTACAAGGGAATTTTAAATAATAAAAAAAAAGATTAGTAACTGGAAACCTTTAAAAGGGCGCCAAGAAAACCTGCAAAGGGCGCCATGGTGCCCGCGGGCGCCGCGTTGGACAGCCCTGCTATAAAAGATTTATTTTACAAGGAAAGCCTAAACTAGGAAGTTCCTAATTTATAAAAAAAGACGTTTGTAAATTACCGTGTCAGTCAATCATTTCACATTTTACAAACACAATTTGTCTATGCCAAGAGCAGTTAAAGGAAAACTTTTTTCTTTGAATTTTGTTTGAATACGTTTAATTTAAATAATTTTAGTTTTGTCTTATATATTTATGTATACACTCTAAAAAATAAAAGTGTAAATTTGCACAAAAAAAATGTGTAAATCGATTATACAAAAATGGCTTGTTTATATGTGTAAATATGTGTGTAAATTGCCAAAATACACGCCTAATGTGTAAATTTCTAAATAAACATTTCAGTGTGTAATTTGATTATAACACTAAATGTGTAAAAGTTATAATGATCACTCATGAAATACCCACATTAATGTGTAAATTGCGCAAGAATACACATACATCTGTTAAATATTCTTACTCCTTTATCTGTGTAATCTTCTGTAATTACATGTATAAATGTGTATTATGCAAAAAACACACATTATTGTATTATTGTAATTTACACAGTTCTTTGCATAATATGTAAAATACACATATTCGATGGAGGTTCAATAGCTATTGTGTCTAATGTATATAGAATATCTGTACTGCAATGTTTTTATATATAATATCGAAGTCTAATGTCTTAGTTGATTTTATGCTTAGTTTCAGAACCGTAGCTGCAATATTCATATAGTTTTGTATGGAGGAGTAAAATGGGGGTGGGGTGTAGTTTAAAGCCTGATTTTTAGCTTATGGGGCTAGATTTGTGACAGTGGATGAGATAAAAGTACTGTTGTTTGGACTCGGGATCATAGTGATGTACCCATATCTCATCTACTATCACAAGTGTAGCCTCATAAGCTCCAAATCAGCCCATCACTCTCACCACCCTAATCTTAAAAACTCCCTATAAATAGGTTTTTAGAACTTTACTCCTCCCTTTAAAACAATGTTACTATAACAGCTACGGATTTAAAATTCAACATATAGCCATTTAAGACATTAATTTTTGATATTCCTCATCAATCATCGTAGTACAAATATTACATCTCTGTTAATGGGGATGTATGGGACACATTTTGAAATTTACAATTTCTTTAATTATAAAATTGATTCTTCAAATTATGTTTCGACATTGTTCAAGGACATTAGAAAGTGTTTCATATTGCATTCTATAAATCAAAATTTCTGTATTTGTGTCAAATAAAATTAATTTCATTATTTTTGTAAAAAGTGTCCCAATCTTTCCCATTCTCCTCTAAATATACACATAAAATTTTTTGTTTTATTTTCTATATTCTTCCTTGCTTCTTAATTTTATATTTTCTCCTAATTTAGATATTATTCAATACATGCAATTTAAAATTAAGATAAACAAAAAGAAATAATTAATTAATGATAGATTTTAGACTAGTCAAATGGAATAATTATAGTATGGTAAACTTGCAATCTTCACAATTTTTATTTTCAGAGTTCAGACTCAATTTTCCATTTTTTATTTTTCAGACTCAAGATACAGACTCAAGTCAATTATACTCAAGGTACTGTGTTACATACAGTTATAAAAGTAAAATTTTAAATACTATAAAAAAATAGAAAAGGGTATGCAATCTTCATCTCACACAAACATACACATATTACCTGCAAAAATTTTAGCTGATTTGTTTATATATACATAAATCACCTATTTTATACGTTACATTGTTTTCTTTTTAAAAATATTCATCATTTTTTTACAAGGAATTTACCTTTAAAATTATCAAGATTATCGAAAAGGTTGTTGAATCATTAAAATAACATCTTTTGCATTTAAGATTATATTTAGAAATTTGTGTCTTTTTTCAAAAAAGTACAAATATATTTTAACATTAATGAAATGACTCGTGTTTTCATAAAGGAAAATTTTAGATATTCTAATTAAAATTTTAGATATCAAACTAATGAGTATTTTTATTCATCAGCTATAGTAAAAAATAAAATAAGAAATACTGTGATTATAACCAAGTATCAATTGACTCTTATAAATTTTCGAAATTAATACTCGTAGAATTTATTTAGCAATTATATTTGTGTCTTAAGTGTATAAAACTCACCCGGCGGGGGATATCTATGTAGGGGGGGGGGGGGGTAATATGTTCGATTTTGAATATTCATTATGACACAACTGTTATATATTTTTTATATACATACAATCATATGTTTTAGGTCATACAATTTCTGAAATAATAGGCAAAATTGCAATGGAAAAATGTTTATTTAAATAAAAAGCCATTACTTTAATATAAATTTTCTTCAGAATTTTTAGTCTAAGGTTATATTGAATCAACGTATTTGTGTCCTTTTGCAATTTACTTTTGTGTATTTTTATTAAATCTATAATTAACAAGCAAAAATTATGTGTTCTTTACTATAATTATTTTAGTGGAACATAGTTCTTCTGATGTAATATTTTCAAATTAAAACACAGCTGAAAATTAAATATAATTAGGATAAATAAATATTCCAAATTTCTCAAAATTGGAAAATGTAGCGTAGAAGCTAAAAACAACGCTATAGTTTTAATCGATGATAAACTTAGTTAATATTATAAGTTTCATAATTAAAAAAAAAAAAAAAAAAGCTTACAAAGAAATTTCAACAAATAAATAAAACTCAGATGAACTGTTTAACTTATAAATTAGAATATATAATTTATAAATATGATATACATTTGTATAGTAGTTTATAAATGAACTATAATATCTTTCACACAACCGACCCAAAATTTAATACCGCACCCCCCCCCCCCCCAAAAAAAAAAAATAATGTTAATTTTTTTTTTTTTTTTTTTTTTGCTACGGTTAAAATACATTTATAAATTCCTTTTGAGGGGAAAATTTTTCAAGAAATAAATAACCTTAGACACAACAATTGTTATTTTAATAGACATTTATCAGGAGTTAGGTAATGTCGACATTTTTTAAGGCAAGTAAATTATTCGTATAAAAAATTCTTATAGGTAAAAAACCAATCCAACATATAGCATATAAATATGCTATATGTTGGAGAAAAAAATATCCAAAATCAGTTGTAAAATCTCAGGCACACAAAAAAATTTTTTTTTGTAGGCCTGTGTAATATATACATGTAAATATATTTTTACATTGTGTATTTTTTGCCACAAACTGCACGAAAAATAAGAGAATCTCAGTCTTTTTACAAAGTTTTGTGAAAAAAGATTGATTTTGCAATGGTATCCTCCACCTATGTCGTCAATGTCGTCTCTCCCATTAGGCTCAGTTTTATAAATACGGTAAAGTAAAATTAATGTCATTAAACCAAATACTTTATTTTTTAAGATAGTTTAACTCGTTTTTAAAAATACTAATATCAACCATTTTTAAAAAAATCACAACTCGAGATTTTTTTGCACCGCCCAGAGAGAGTCTTTTTTTACTTAAAAGTAACTAAATGTCTTTATTTTAACATTATCTTTTTACACATTCTTTGTACACTCAATTTAGATTACGCATAGAAATCGCTAAAGAGCTAAATTATTAGAAAAATTAAAAAAACATAATAAAATCTGAAAAATTTTCTCATTTTCTCATGCTTTTTATAATTAAATACACTGTAAAAAAAGTCTGTAATTCGACACATGTATGAAGTTACAGAAATTTGCATTCTTACTAAATTTTTATCTGTATTCTCTGCTAAAAAAGATGGAATCCACTAGACTAGATTTTGTAAATTTACAGTTTCTGTAGTTACAAAAGAATCCACTAAATTACAGTAATCGTTCTAAAATTTGTAACCTGTTTATTATTATTATTTTACAGTGTATTCATATTCTTTTGCACGAAATATATACTCAGGTATCGAAAGATTCAATTTATAACAAATATTTTAAAGAGTTCGGACAATATAATTTTTAATATTAAATATTGTCTATATAATTTTTAACATTAAACATTTCCAGAGCGGAAAAAATAACCGTAGGAGATAGATAACCGTTTTGCTCTCAAATATCAATATTGTTTATATAAAGTTCAAAAGCATTATGTTTATAATTGATAACAATTTCATAGAATTCGAACAACAATGACTTTTTTTTTTAATATTAAAAGATCCTATGTCAAACAAACTCTTCTTACAAGCGCCTTCAACACAAAATCTCAAAATTGAAGGCATTTAAGAGTTTTTTAAATATATATATATATATATATATATATATATATATGTATATATATATATAATATATATATATATGTGTATATATATATATATATATATATATATATATATATATATATATATATATATATATATATATGTATATATATATATATATATATATATATATATAATAAAGCTTTTAAAAATAAAAAATAATATTAAAATCTTAGATAATTTTTTTTTACTTAAAAATCTGATATTTAAAACTCAATGTGCTTTTATAAGTTTGTTTCTCAGCCTAGCAACACCCTTTTCTTTGATTCAACAACATATGCATCTTCTTCTTTGATTCATATATTTTCTTGATTAGAATGTTCCATCAATTATTTAAATTTGCAGACTTTATATAAATACTATGGGTAGATTTTTGATTGTTTATAAAGCGGCTTTAATTTTTAATAAGGTACATGAATAGCAGCTTTTTTACATGGTTTTTTGCAACGGTGGTCGCTCTGTTTAATACAGATGTTTCATTGATTGGGATATTTTAATAATTCAGTTAGATTTGAGAATTCTACTTACACTGCTTGAGAATTTTCAGGGAGCAGATATATTTTTTAAAATAAATAATCCCATGCAATGATTGGAAAAATATACATAATAAGTATACAATAGAGGTGAAATGTTATATTTATCATGGCAAATGATACAGAACACACCAAATGGGAAAACGGGATAACAATAAAATAAATAAAAGTCTTGTTTGAAAATTTTCGGCGTTACAAAAAGTTCTTTAAAAATGAAAGATGTGAGATACCAGTCTCTCTATATGGAGTATACCTTCCACGAACTCTAATGCACATTTTGATACTTACTAAACGATTGGGGATTCCTTCGAGTATATTGTATCATTCCACACTTAAATCGTTTTTACAAGGGGTGATCAAATGAAAAGGTAAGAAACGACATAAAAACGTAACAGTTAAATTAACAGTTAACGTAACAGTTGCGCAATAGAGAGTAGAGGCTCTTATCAAAAGCGGTGTTCAAATCACGCGGCAGTCCGTACGAGGACAGAATGGCGTTCGCGTTGCAAAATTCGACGATTGAGAAGTAGCAACATGGTATTCGATTTCAGACAGCGGGTCATCACCCAGACTCTCATGGTCTGCACGAAAACGGGCACTCCATCTTCTGACAAACTTGTCAAAGACACATTTCTCTTCGTAAACTCTCACTATCCGGCGATGAATAGCTGCCGGTTACTCATTATCCGCTGTCAGAAATCTTATAGCTCAAAGGCTCAAAGGCGATTGGTATTGGAATACCTACGTGGGCGTGATGCCCACGTTAACTTTCATCGAACAAGAGACGAAATGAAATAATGAAATCAGTGACAAGTATAAGGGTAACACAATGCAAATGATAGAAATAGAATACACGATGCAAACAGATAAACATAATGATGCAAACAATTTCAATTAATAAAATAAATTTCTTTGTACAAAATTAAGCAAGTAAAAAAGGATAACAAAACTTTATCTATCACATAAATTAATCAAGTATTTAAATTTTTAATCCCCAAGGTAACTAGGAACAAGTTAGGAAGGTAAATATTACCCGGTGCCAAAAGCGAGGCAGGAAGACGTCATTGGCTAAATTAGTGGGAGGATGCCAAATAAAACAAAATGAAAATGAATTTTGGAATTTGGAAAGTCCACAACGATGCGTTTAAGGGGGTTCACGCCTCCTTCTTTTTGATGGAGGTGCAAATCCGTCATCTCTACTAAGGATGACCAGCGGTCTTTTCTGTCCCTGAGTGTCGTTGACACTGTAAGGTTGATTGGATCGCAACGCATCATTGGGTATAAGAATGCGATCTCTATGAAAATTTATCACCTAGCTGCGCATCAATCGTCGAATTTTGCAACACGAAAGCCATCCTGTACTTATACGGACTGCCGTATCATTTGGACGCAGTTTTTGATAAGACCCTCTGCTCTTTACTGCGCATGGGCGCCCGCGCATGCTCCGATCCCAGTCAGAGACTGCAATCGCATTCCGAGATGTCTCCCTACATTTTCCCATGGCGGAATATGCAAATATATTAACCGTTACGTTTTTATGTCGTTTCGTACCTTTTCATTTGATCACCCTTTGTATGTTCTTAAATGTTTTCGTATGGTGAGCATTTTGAGAAATATATCTGTCAGCAGCTTCCAAGCATATACTATGGAATTTAAGTTTGGAAAATAAGCATTCCATTTCATGCATTCAATATTTTTCCTTTCTAGTTTGTCTGATTATTCAGCAGTTCTGAGTGGGCTTCTTTAAACAGAAAGCATACTGCACTCCTAAAAAAAGATGAACACGATCCAGATTAATATCTCTGCATTAACACTTCGATGTAGTAATACTTTTCTCAAAGATGTGAAGCAGTATTCTGCCATTTTGCATAATGCCTGCCCATATCATCGCATCCTGGCTGTGCCGATCATGTTCCTGAACAGACTGTAACGTATTCCATGTTTCCCTCTCTCTCCACTTTAACTATAGGCCAGAATAATTTGTCGCAGTGAAGCGGCATTAGTCTGAGAACATCAATCTGGACCACTATTAGCGACTTCAATCAATATGTTTCTTACAAACCACGCAATCTTTTTCGGTTGTGGCGTGATTTAATTAGGATGCATTGAACAAATCTTCCATGTATACAAAGCAGCCAGATTTAATAGCCGAAAAATGGTTCTAACAGATACATGTGCACCAGTAGTGATTGCAAAATCTGCAGCTATCTGACGAGGTATGGGATTTCTGTTCCTTTATGCCACAAAAAATAAATATTAATGCTCTTGTTGTGAGATGTTCTTTCTAACACCAGCGGAATGCTTTTGCGTAGATTCAATTTTGATCGGCCTTTTTTTAATCGCGAGATCGCACTTTTTGACACTCTAATTCATGAAGGTCACAGTTGCCGCGTTTCGATCTGCTTTGAGCCCTCCAAATCTTCAAGCACTCAAATTATGTCAACTTAATTATTGCCATATCACATAGAAATTCACAAAAATAAATTCCACAACCTATGGTACTTTTTTCGTCAAACACTTAATTGCAGGAACTTTCAAATGAATAAAGAGTTTTCATGCACCTGCCTTTTATAAAGATAACAGGTGCTGCCCTACTTGGCCCTCTACATTTAATTTTACTATAATTTGTCGGCTGTCAAAAACATTGCACTGTAGAAACCAGTTGGTGCTCAGCAATTATAAAGCAGTGTGGATATTATGTGTAGATTAGAGATGTTCTATGAAGAAACTTTGATTATTAATAAAGTACATCAAAGGCAGATTTCGAAAGTGTTATCGCACCTTTAATCATATATTTTATCAATTCATATACTTAATTAATTCGAATAAATTCACTTAGATGTGAGTATTTCAAATAAATATCATGGATAGATTATGAGTGATTTTTGAAGTAACTTTGATTTTTATTAAGATACGACATGGGCTACTATTTTACATGTTATTTCGCATTGCTTTTATCAGCACATTAATACAAATGTTTCACTCGTTCAGATACATGATTCATTCGGATTTTTTATTAATTTACTTACAGTTCTGGATTCTAATTCCATGATATGTGTAGATTATGGATGTTTTATGAAGCAACTTTGAGTTTTGAGTTCATGAAATTTTCATCCATAATGCATAAACACTTTCAAATACAAAGAAGAAAACATTTTGTAAAATCTAAATCTCTGATTACATTATAATTCATTATGTCAATAAATATTGCAAGTAGATCATAGATATTTCCTTATATAACTAGATTTTTTAACGTTTGTAAAGTTTGTATAATTAATTCTTATAATTAATTAATTATTTTCAAACATGCAGAAAAAGATGATTTGAAACTTTAAGTTCATAAGTATAATAAACTAGAAATTTCTTTTGCATTCTACAACAAATTATAGAACAAGAAACGAAAGAATTTCAAAATGTCGATGCATAATTAATTGCATTTTAAAGGAAACATAAAAATAAATTTTTCTGCAAGTGAAATTTATTAAATCCGTATGCTAAAAGGTTTTTCTTAAGCTACAGCATTTTAAAATGCAAATAAACAAGCCTACAACGAAAAATGTTTTAGAATATTTTAAGAAAGTGTTACATATTTTATTAAATTCAAATACTGATTCTTTCCTCTTAAGCAGTAGCATTTAAATTTCAAAATTATATTGTTATTGGTGCTGCTTTATGGTAATTCTTGTCTAATGAATAAAATATGTACATATATTCAATTTTACTGGAAGATTCTAAGTAAATATCCGAGGCAAATGATATGGGGTTTAAATTATTCAATTTTATTGGACGCTTTTTAGGTGCGTTCGGTTTGGTTTGGTTTATTTTTGTCGTCCGATTATCTGCGCTAGGGATATAGGACCGGGGGGGAATGCCCTTCGTGGGGGTCTTTCTAAGGGAACCTAACCCGTATTTACGCAAGGTTCGAAGAAAACCACGAAAACTCCGAACGGTTAGGCCGACAGCCGCGATTGGGTTCGAACCCAGCACCTGCCGTCTACCAGTTGAGAGGTCTGTACCCCTCGGCCACTGGTGGGGCCTTAGGTGCGTTCGTAATTATGTAAATACATAGCACCTATAGTCGTCGTTCAATTCGTTTGTCTGCCTATAACAGAACAAAAACCACCAAACCAAATTGATTGAAATTTAAAATATGTAATTGTTGCATAATTTTGTGAAATGAATTCGAATTTTAAGAAAATCGGATGTATAGTTTAATTATAAGGACAATCAAAAGTACTCAGTTACATTACCGACAACGGGAAAAAATAGTTTCAAGTGTATTTTAATGATGTTACACTGTTTGGAATATAATAAAAATGATATGCATATATAAAGTATATACTAAAATATACATTCTGTACAATGTGTGTTGCGAAGAATATTTGTTATTAATTTACAGATCTACACAAAAGTGTTCCTATACATAATGGTATAGTAAGAAAACATTATTTTGGGGACGCTTTGATTATATTGAACTGTTTGACGTTTTATGAAATAGATATAAGTTGCTGAGGTTTACTACAAGTAACTTTTTGTATGATAGAAAACAGATAGTATTTACAGGGACATACAAAAGATTTCGATTACTGTACTGTATCCGAAGTACTGTATACTATTACACCAAGATCTGAGTATTTTCATAACTTCGTTATAATACGAAAACACCTCATTTGCTAAGCTTGACGCGCAATTTCCGACTTGCTAATGAATGTAATGGGTAGATAAAAGATTTTTATTGACAGTTATTGACATCTATTTATACATTCAATCAATATTATAAAATTAATTATTGTAACTTTTAAATATCATGAGTAATAAATACCGAGATTGTATTTTAATTACAAATAAAGCAACTTTGGTTTTCCGCTTAAATTCTTATTTTATTTTAATTTTTATGAAGTAAATTTTTAATTTACTCAACTGAGACATAAAAATAAAGAGAAGATATTTAAGATTTGATTTTAAAAGTTTGTAATGAGAGTGTAATTTGTATGCAATTAGCAATAACAAATGTGAGGAAAAAGACGATTAATAAAATGCAACTTTGAAAATTTAAGAAAAAAATGCTGTAAATCCTAATTTTTGAAGTATTTCAAACAAAAACTGAAAAAAGGTTCATTGTTGTTAGCAACGAATTTGTATGAAAAATTTGAACAAAATCGGATATTTTAACATTTGACACTAATATGAGGTACTAAATGTACGTGAACACAAAATTATCATCAATAATGGACTAGTGAAAAAAAAAGTAAGCAAAATTGACTACTTAGATATACAGTCTGTATATCCTCTTCAGTTCCTAAGCTAAAATAATAATACAAATACTTATTCATTGTTTTGTTTTTTTTTTTTTCAAACAAAATGACATTGTAAATAAATATCTTTTCTGAAATTGATCCTTTGGGCGCTTAGTAATTCATATTCAAAAATATGGATCTAAAGTTACAAAATCCTTTAAAACATCAATTTAATAAGCATTAAACTAAATTAACGCAATCGAAAATTTAATAGCTTTAAACAAGTAAATAATCTATAAATCCTCTAAAAAATTTGTTGAAAAAGATTTAAATAATAGGGTAACATCCCCAGTAATTCGCACATTAAGAATTTGTCGTTAAACTTACTTAAATTTTCATTACAAAGAAATAAGCTATTTACTTGGAAATATTTTTAAATCAAAGAATGCATATCTGTGCATCTATTTTGCCCACTAAAAGCAAAAAAAATGAAAAAGTATTTTTATAAAAATATATTTATAAAAAGTTGCTGAAATCACCAGTAATTGGCACCTAGAGCACCAATGTATGACACTTTGTGATCCAGTAATTGGCATATGTTTATATTAAAAAAAACTTTACATTTTGCATTGGGTTTAATCGCTTTAAATTAATTTACTGTAGATGAAGATGCCATATTTCAGGTTTTTGAGAGTAAGAAATCAGCATATTAATCTGAAATGTGAACACTTTAAAACAATACAATATACTTACATTAATATCCAGTAATTGTCATGCTGTCCCCAGTAATTGTCATATGAAGCTTTAATGGATTCCAATTACTGATGAAATTTATATTTTCAAATAAAAACAAATGATAAACAAAATTAGACTATAATTTTAAAAGTACTTCCAAAATAAATGGTTTAATCTCAAATTCCTTGCGAATTCCTTGTAATTGGAATAGGTGCCAATTACTCGGAACTAGCAAAATTGAAGCACCATTAATTGGCAACTACCATTAATTCAGAAATCCAAATATTTGTGTCGAAAATACTTTTACACAATGAAAGTAACCCTTTTAACTAAACAAAGCTGTTGTCAATTAAAATTTAAAATATATTATAAATCAGATAATAATGAATCGAAAAGCATGCCTTCCTTAAGCCAAAGAACAAGAATTTGCAACAAAATGGCTAATTTGATACAAGCCAGATTTGTTTCTCTTTCCACGGCTCTATTGTCATCTTGTAAAATAAATCAAAGTTATAATCTTTAACGTAAATGAGCATATAACTGATATATGGTCTTGAATTTTTTAAAGACTGGATATAAATCTTTTTTTAGGACATGTTTGTAAAATGTGCCAATCACTGGTGCATGCCAATTACTGGGGATGTTACCCTACTTATGAAAATTTATCACTTTCTTGGTCACTCTGTCTTTTGGACATATTTAGGTATTTTGCCAACTCAGATGAAAATAACATTTGTTTAATGAAGTATTCAGATTAGAAGCAGGCATTTATTCATTTGCTTTCAACGCCAAAAAAAATATTCAGCTATTAAGAAATAATGTAAAAATATTTTTAAAAAAATTAGTTGTTTTTTATAAGGAAAAGAACAGAGCTCCCTGAATGGGGGAAATGGGGATAGAAAAGGATCTGATGCTGATTTAATGTCCTGCATCTATACGAATGATAAAATTGTTACTGACAATGAAGTTGTATGCAAAATTTAAACCAATAAGTAGACATGTGATTCTACCTGATTTTACCTGATGATATCCTGAACCTATACATGAAAATAAAATCTTCACACAAAATGAACGTGTGGACCTCTAAAATAAGCAACAATAAATCTTGGGGGCAGTAAGGCTACCAATATAGTATCAGTGCTTTACATTGATATTTAAATGTCGATTTGAATTCTGCAGTAAATTTCCTGTCAAGTAATTGCAGCCATTTCTCTTCTCTATTATAGTTCTGTATGAGAAAAATAAATGAATCGCAAGTCTTTAGGCTGCATCTGGAGTGATTTTATATATAATATTAACAAGAAGGAAGGTAAGAAATCTAAAATCAAGAGATAGAGTTTTAAAAAATATTAATGATAAACATGAAAATGTATGAGATTAATATTTTGCTGCATATCTATGTAAAACAATGTCATATTTTACAAAATTATATCGAATCACCTTTATTGAAATAATTTTATACACAAAGTTCCAAACTTAAATAGCAGCATCAGGGACAGAGGACGGTAAGGAATTTAGACAATCACGTAATCATATTTTCTAATGTAAGAAAAAGAAACAAGAATATGTACACACACACACACACATATATATATCAGAAATTTAAAAGTCAAAATTTTGTAAGAATGTCTCACATATAATTTTATATCCTAGAAATATAATTAAAAAGAAACATTCTCAAAATATTTTATTTGCGCTTTAAGTTCCTCTAATAAGAGTCTGGAACATGATATCGTACGATACCTTTACAGGGAGAGGGAACTTGTCTTTTAATATCGCTATCATTTTTTATCCATTTTTATTTGCAACCTTGTCTTAACATCAAAATGGTATGTTATATTTTTTAGATCGTTATCTATTTTTGGTAAAAGTACAAAGTCATTATTAAAATCATTAAATGATTATAAAATAATTCAATTTCAAAATATGAAGCACTCCAACGTTTAGCATTCCTATTCATACGCCATACATGTATGTATATATAACCCGCTGTTAGACTAAGTATATGCAAAATATGTTTGAAATTATACTTCTGTTTACCAACAAATAAAAGAGAAAGAATATTGTACACCTGTAGTATTGTTGATAAAACGTTCTGTTTGCTCCACATCGTGCAAGGGGCCGCTGCTGAAAGACATTTTTATTGCTCAATATATCAGGTAACAAAAAAATATTATTAAATACTTTTAAATAGTAACTATATCTTTTAAGTGTTATTTGACTGAGATATATAAACTGATATTTGATTGACTTCTCTTTATATGAATCAATAATGTATGAGAAAAATAAATAGGGGATTTGTATATCATTAAAAAAAAGTAATAATAATAATAATAAATAAATAAATAAAAGTAAAAATAATTTTAGACATTGATAACGATAACATTCCTGGTGAAAGGGAAGGGGGTCGAGGGATGATAACGTACGATATCGAAAGGAAGGATGTGGATACAAAATTGAGAAAATTTGATAACGTTATACAGGGTGAGTCATAAATATCGAAACAATAGGCTATCTCCTTAAATATTGCCGCCCTTAAACACATACTTCCAATTGCAAAAATTCATAAAAAAGGGTAAATTTTTCATTAGACAAGTTGCAACTCCATGGGGGATCTTTAAAAAAAAGAAAACTAAATTTTTATACGGCCCCCATAGAATAAAAATCCCAATTAGAAAAACTTTCCTATCCAGTCCTGAACAAGACACAAAAAATTGCATCTTCATATCTTCAAATCTCGCAGAGCTACAGCCCGTTAAATAATTCATCTGGTTTTAAGGGATTAGACACAAATTGAAATGCGCGCAATTCTAAAAACAATGTTACTTTAACAGTTCTAGGAAACATAAAAAAAACTTTTGAGATAGAATTTTGATTTATTTTTTCTTATTTGTGATGGTTATTCATATAATTTTCTAAGAAAGTCACATCCTAAAATTTCTCATCAAATTTATAAAAAATTCATATGATTAGTATTGGTTTAAATGGGATAATTTAAAATCGTTATAATTCGAAACATTATTTATCAGATTTCAATTTCTTTCCAATTAATTAAAGATGAAAATCTGATTTTAGTTTTGTTCCAGGATTTTTGTTTTTGAATATTAATTTTAAAACTATTTCACTTAAAAAAATAATATAACTTTATATCTGTTCCATGTAGGCAGACATGTAGTAGATACCGTGCTACCTATAATAATAATGTCAGTGTTGAGAAAGTAAAAAATAAAGAATACTGCCCAGTTAAACTGATGGCATTGAGCTCACAGGCTACAAATACTAATTGTACATTAAAGCCTTATATTTTCAAGGGTTAATTCCGTTCGAAAAAAAAAAATTAAGAAGGGGAAACAGCTCTCCCCTTTCCTCTTTTTTTTATACTTAATCATTGAACCTCCTATACTATCAAAGACATGCTTTATCATATAAAAAAACTATATCCAAAATTCAGAGCAAATTAGATAATTCTTAATAAAAACCCATTTAGCATTTATATAATTTAAAAGGAGTTATCCCCTTCTTTTATACTTAACCATTAAACTTCCAAAACTATTCAGAGATTTGAACGAAATCTGAAAATTCTGCTTGAAAAACCTATTTATATAAATTAAGAGGGGGGGGGGAGGCATTAGAACCCCTGTTGCCCCTATTTATACTTATTCAATGAACACCTAATAACAGTCACGGAATCGCCTCATCAGAATGATCCTAATCTAAATTTTGAACGAAAACTTAATTCTGCATGAAAATCCCATTTATATCAACTAACGGGGGGGGGGGATTAGAACCCCTGTTCCCCCTATTTATACTTATTCAATGAACACCTAATAACAGTCACGGAATCGCCTCATCAGAATGATCCTAATCTAAATTTTGAACGAAAACTTAATTCTGCATGAAAATCCCATTTATATCAACTAACGGGGGGGGGGCATTAGAACCCCTGTTCCCCCTATTTATACTTATTCAATGAACACCTAATAACAGTCACGGAATCGCCTCATCAGAATGATCCTAATCTAAATTTTGAACGAAAACTTAATTCTGCATGAAAATCCCATTTATATCAACTAACGGGTGGGGGGGATTAGAACCCCTGTTCCCCCTATTTATACTTATTCAATGAACACCTAATAACAGTCACGAAATCGCCTCATCAGAATGATCCTAATCTAAATTTTGAAAACTTAATTCTGCATGAAAATCCCATTTATATCAACTAACGGGGGACATGAGCCCCCGTCCCCCCTCTTATACATATCGAATGAACTTCAAAAACTAATCAGGGAAGCGCCTTGTCAGGATATACCTACATACAAAATTTTAAGAGGATCGGATATTTTTATCATGAGTTATCGCGTTACGCACATACGCACATACGCACATACATACAGAACGGGCGGGCACATAAGCTCTCAGGCTATGATAGCCTGTGAGCTAAAAAGTGAATTATTTTTTTTTTTTTTTTTTTTTTTATTCCAAAAGTTGTGTTTGAGAGAAGTGCAGACGATATGCAGCAGTGAGCTGCTAATGAATTTATTCTTTATAAATAAAGAGTTTTTTAAAAGAACCAGTGCATATGGAATATTTTGTGTAGTGTGTGCTTTTATTAATTAACATGGTCCGCCTCGCAAGAAGGTGAAAATAATTATTAATGTGAGTGAACAATCTTCGAATTAACTATGTGCTGATGTGTATTAAGAGTTCTATGAAGAGTTCTTTCATTGTGAGATTCGTCAAATAATACTCTTCTCAAACAAATGAAGTATTGTGTCTAAGAAGATAAATTTAAGAGTTATAATGAAACTACGTCGGAATTTCGCAGCAATTTGAGTGAGGTAAGAGCAATTTTCTAGTTTATTTTGATTAAATTATGTCTGTTATTGATAATTTAAATAAATACGAGCTTAAGCTTGTAATTGAGGAATTGGTTTTAACTGCTCCTGAAAGTAGTAAAATTATTGATTTAAAAAATATTATAGAGAATAGTGAATATTACTCAAACGAGCAGTTATTAAAAAACATCGTTAATTCGGTTGTTGAGGAGTATAAATCACAAAAAAAAACTGAGAAAACAAAATTAGAATTAGAAAAAATTAAATTAGCGCAATTAGAAAAAGAGTTAGAATTAGCAAATATTCGTAAAGAATCATCCCAAAATTCGGAATTTGAAAAAAATAAACTAGCTTAGTTAGAGAAAGAATTAGAAATAGCCAAATTGCATAAAGAATCTCGGGAAAATTTGCCGTCCGTAACAGAAAAATCGGAAACGGAAATAGGGAACAATAACTTGGAAAGTTTTATTAAAAGTATTAAAACTAGAGATGGGAAATAGAGTTACTTTTGGTTAACAGGTTACGATGTTACATACTTGCACAAGTAAGAGGTTCCAACAACCTGTTATTTTTATAACATGTATCTAATGGCATCCTGTCAAAAGATGTTTTATTTAGAAGACTTTTAACAAATTGTCTGAAATAATTTTGGGACGTGAGTATAGACGTTTTTTGATCAGATGAATCAACACCATTAAAATCAGTTTTTAGTTAAAATGTTAGTTTTTACAGGACAAAACTTACCTAGTTATGCTACAAGCATTTTCAGGTTTTCTGGCACTAAAATCACGTTTTCCATTTATGGTAACTAAAACGTCAAAAATTCATAAAATTCTAAGCATAATAACTCAGTAAGTTTTAGCTGTAGATGAATACATTTTTACTCTTTTAAGGATGTTAGTCACTCAGCGGTCGAATTCCTCTCGGTAATGTTAAATATATTGGCACTTACTAATCCTTTTAAAATTTTTAACGAACCAGAAAGTTCAGCATTTGTAGCATGATAATCCAGGAACGTCATTAGGAATACCATGACAAATCACATCATTGAGCTATGTGCAAATGTGTTTAGGAAAAAGACCATCCTTCATCTGTGGCTTCCCATTCCCAAGTGCTTTTAGGGGTTTGATGCATCCTTATATTCAAAATATCTCCTTAATATTCGTAACTCCCTTTTTTAGTGATCTCTCAAAAGATGTCACTTTTTTTGGTCAAAATATTTCTAAAATTCATACTCAATTTAATATATTATGTTTAAAAAATAACGAACTACGTGTACAAATTCAACAATTCTAATAAAATTATAGATAGATTTAAAAAATATTTTGAAAACTTAGAAAAAAGAGACATTCTTTAAAAAGAGAATACTGATTTTTTTTTTTTTTTTTTCAAATATTAATTCGTCAAGGAGATGTTTTGAATATAAGAATACATTAAACGCCCATATACTTAACATTACGGAGTGAAATTCGACCCCTGACTGTAGCACCCTTTATGATTAGAACATGAAAAATTTTTTGAATAAAGCTTACAGGATCCAGACATTGTAATTTTTTTACATTTCTTAACTATTTAAAAGCACGTATATTAACGTAAATTGGGTTTTAAATGATGCATAATAAAATCTTAAACATTTTTTTAAAGTTGAAGTATTTTCTTCTTCTTTTTCTTTTTCTTATATTTCTTAAGGATTTAAATAACAGCTTTTTAAAGATAAATCGATTTTTTATGATACAGAGTAAAATTTGAAACAGTTTTGTCATGGGACATTTGTAACAGTTTTGTAATCTCTAAAATTAATGGCTTAAAAATTAGCTTTTTGTAAACGATAAGAAAAGACGTGCTACATAAAAGTAAACAGTGCTTTAACCCTTTGGGGACGAGCGACACGTATACGTGCCGCAAATAGGCTTAAGAATCCACATTTGTGACCACCACTAAAATTATACCGTAAATTTTGCCTTATTTAGTCAGAGCATTTTCTGGATTTAATGAGTAACAAATTTCTGTTTTTAAAAACCGGTGACAAAACATTAAAAATTTCGTAAAATGCTCACAAAGGCTTCGCAAAGGGTTAACAACATGTAAAAAAAGAAATTTGAAAGAATTTGTAGAAAAAGAAATTTGAACTCCGATTTCATTACAACTATATTTATAAACTCCTATTCAAAGATAATCCAAAAGAAACTGAAAATGTTATTTATAAGCTTTTCATTAAAAGCAATTCATCCAAACGGATTTTTATTACTTTTTCAAATTAATTACAACTGTAGTCGCGCAAATAATGCGGTGTTAATTTCTTCCTATTTTTTACAATGAAACAAAATCGCAGAAATATAAAAAATTTCCTTACTCTGATTTCCTAAAAACACAGACTTAAGAAACTAATAAATAAATAAAGAGCATATTCTTCCCCCCCCCCCCCCAAGAAAAAAAAAATCAAGCGTCACACACACACACACACAAAAAAAAAAAAAAAGAAAGAAAAACAAACTTATCAAACTCCATTAGCATTATCCCTTACAAACTTCCAAAGTCAAAAAACCGCCGCTACCTGAAAAGTACAACAAAAACAAAATTATCCCCTTCCTCTGATTCCCTTTAAGCATTCAAAGTCAAAGAAAACACCACATGGATAAAAATGGCTGACGATATTAACTCTGCCAATGGAACGAAATCGAAATTAATCCCATCCTTTGATATCCATCATTAAAAAACACCTTTGATAGTTTTATACCAATGAATCCCTTCTACTAAAATGATTCCATGCAACGCTATTCTGCACAACAAATTATAACATTTCAACTTATATGAATGGGATGTGTTACAAAATATTTTTTCTTCCTACTGAATAAAAAGAGTTGCAGTATTAGTTGTATTAGAATTAACTGTAATTAAAACAGGGAGTTTTTCAGAACATTTTTTAACAGTCGTAGCGTTTCCCCCCCCCTTTTTTTTTGGCGAACGGCCAGGCGTTTGCTTGCTAATGAGTTGGACTTTAATTGGGTGTTTGGATAGGGCTATTCTGCATGGATGGTGGATAGTGGATGATACTTTCTAGACATTGAAAACTGATAAGGACACGAAAGATTTGTGACTGTTGATTGCGATTTCTTTCGGTTTGCTTAGGCGCGTCGTAATAAGCGTTTTAAAAAAGAAGTTTTTTTTTTTAATTTCAAAATATATTTTTAAGATCTTTTTACATTAATATTGAAAACAAATTTTGAAAATTTTATTGTTATTATAATTTTAATATGTATTTTTTTAAGCAGTTCTTTTAGCTTTTTTTTCTTCTTTTTTACATACTTTGCAGGTAATGCGTTCCAAATTTAACAGGGACTTTCCGTCAACCTGTTACTAAATAATGCACCATAAAAGAATAACGTTGTTAGTTATCCTAATACGATAAATAATGTCCATCTCTAATTAAAACTTTAACTATTCCTTTACCATCGAGAGCAGAGTCATTTAATCTTTTTTTCAATCTCTTGAGAAAGTGTTTCGAACTAAAAATGTACCTGAAGAGTTTATGGCCGAAATTCTGCTAAATATTCTCGGCGAAAAAGCGAGCAATTTAATGATCTATTTATCAGAGGAAGAGTTGATTAGTTATGATAAATTGAAAAACATAGTCTTAAGGGAATTTCAACCTACTGCACAAGAATGTCTAAACGATTTCAAGAGCGCGCAAAAATTACCATCGGAAAGTTACGTTCAATTTGCAGCCAGGCTGAGTTCAATTTTTCAGTATTACTGTAATTTGCGTGAGGTAAATGATTTTAAATCATTATGTGATCTGATTGTTTCAGATAGAATTTTCAGTTCTTTAGATCGCGAATTAATGAATCATATCGCAATTAAACAAGCAGAGTCATATTTTAAACCACAGCAACTAGGAAGAGAATGCGATATTTTTTTGTCGATTAAAAATAAATCTAAAGGTGAATCAAATGCGTATTCGAGAAATACGATAAATGAAAATAAACGTACAGCGACAAATGAATTTCAAAATCGGCCTCAAAGGAGCGCTTCAAATATATTTTTTTCGGAAATAAAAAATGTCAAATGTGTCTTGTGTAAATCTAATGAATATCACGGTTTACATTCTTGTTCGCAATTCAAAAAACTGTCCATTAAAGATAGAGTAGAAGTTGTGAAATTAAATAAAACATGTTTCAAATGTTTAAATTATAATTGTTGCGCACAGAAATGTAAATCTAAAAATTGTGCTATATGTAAACTTCCGCATTCTGAACTAATACATTTTCCTAGAGAATAAAAGGAATTAAATAATCAAAATAAAAATATTGGTCATGTGTTTCAATCGGCTGCAGGAATAAAAAATTCACAACCCGAGGAAATCTTTTCCTACCCACCGAGTCAGACTGTCGCCTCTAGCTTTGAGAAAAATAAAACAAAATCCGTTTTATTAAGTACGGCGCGTATCCTCATTAAAGATAAGTTTTCGGAATGGCAGAAAGTTAGATGCTTACTAGATGTCGGTTCACAAGCCTGTTTGATTACTTCACAGTGTGATAATCGATCGCAGCTTAGAATTAATAAAATGAATACTTTAATTTCATGTTTGGATGACACTTCTATGACAATAAAAGGCTGCGTAAATACAAAAATTGCGAATAGAGATAAAAGTTTTGAAAGAGAATTGACTATGCTAGTAGTAAGAAAAATTACAGATTTAATTCCGCAACAAGTGGTTAACATAAATTTTGAAGTACCAGATTTAACTATATTAACAAATTATAGATTTAATTTCCCTGATAAAATTGATATGTTGTTGGGGGCTGAAATATTTTATGAGTTATTAAGACCGGGACAAATATATTCTCAGAGTTCAAATTTACTTTTGCAAAATACCGTATTTGGGTATGTGACTAGTGGATGCATAGAGCAGGAAAGTAATATAAAAGTTCATTGTGGGCTAATTCGGGTGGAAGATTTAAACTAAACATTAAAAAGTTTTGGGAAGTTGAAAACGTCGAAGTAGAGTTATCAAAAAGTAAGGAATTTGAGATATGTGAGCAGCATTTTGCGCGTACGCATTGAAGAAATGAGGAAGGGAGGTACGTGGTGAAAATGCCTTTAAAGGAAAATCCTTCGTATTTAGACCAATCTATGGAGCTTGCTCTTAAAAAACACAAATCGCTGTGGACTCGCTTATCAAAGGATAAGAAATACTTCAAATTGTATAAAGATTTTTAAAATGAATATGAAATGTTGGGGCATATGAAACAGAATAAAAAGGTGAAAGAACCTGATGCCGTGTATTATGCTCCACATCATGGTATTTTTAAACCAGAAAAGTCCACCACAAAACTGAGAGTTGTATTTAACTTTTCTGCCACAACAACAAATGGCACATCACTTAATTCATTGCAATATAATGGCGGTGTTATTCAGAATGACTTATTTACGATCATGGTTAGTTTTCGAGAGCATATTTATGCACTGACTGCGGATATTCAAATGATGTATCGAATGATCAATATTGATCCTAGTCAGCACGCATTGCAGAGAATTTTGTGGAACGATAATTTCGAAGAAGAGCCTAAAATTTTTGAACTACAGACTGTTACATACGGTACGGTTAGTGCGCCTTATTTAGCAATGAAAACTCTCAGCCAGCTATCGATTGATGAAGGAGATAATTATCCTATGGCAGCCTCGGTTCTTCGTGAAAATATTTACATGGATTTTATTTTGTGCAATGCACCTACGCTTGAAGAAGCCAAAGAGTTGCAGCGGCAGCTCATAGCTATTATGGATAAAGCAGGTATGAGACTCCATAAGTGGTGTACAAGTGATAAAAATCTTTCGCTGACATATGAACAAGGGTACAAATTTGAAAATGAAATTGAAACAAAACGTTAGGGGTTTTGTGGAACCCAAGAGATGATTGTTTCACTTTTTGAGTTAAGGTGGAATTGAGCAATTCCTACACAAAGCGAGAAGTATTGGCAACAATCACGAGACTATTTGACCCACTGGGACTTCTTGGTCCAGTTATGTCTAAAGCCAAAATACTAATGCAGAAATTGTGGAGAATCAATATTGACTGGGATGACGAGCTTCCTGAATCAGAGTTTCATGAGTGGCATCAATTTCTTATGTCATTTAAATGTGTAAATAATATAAAAATTTGTAGGCGTATTATAATTGAAAACCCAGAAATTATAGAAATACACGGGTTTGCAGACGCCTCAGAACGTTGCTATGGGGCAGCAGTTTATTGAAAATCCAGTGATTCCTTAGGGAATTTGATGGTGAATTTAATCGCTAGCAAGTTGCGCGTTACACCGATAAAGAGTCTAACTATTCCAAGAGTGGAGTTATGTGCAGCAGTGTTGCTAACCAAACTGGTAAACAGAGTATTATCATCCATGAAAGTAATAGTGACTAATATTTTCCTTTGGTCAGATTCAATGATTGTGTTAGCGTGGATTCAAAAAGAACCTATCGACCTTAAGCAATTTGTTCAACATCGAGTGGCTAACATACAAGAAAACTCTAGTGCTGAACAGTGGCATCATATTTGCTCGGAAGAAAATCCTGCTGACAAACTTTCCAGAGGTATGGATCCTGACAAACTTGCAAACTGTGAATTGTGGTGGAAGGGACCTTCATTTCTTCAGAACAGTGATTATCCTCAACGTACAATAACCATACCAGAAACAAATGATGAGTTCAATAAAGAGCTCAAATTTAATGTTAAAATCTGTAATGAATTAAATGTTATAAATTGTAACATTACCGAGAATAGTTTTGTATATAACTTGATTAATTTTAGTAATAATTATTTAACGATTGTGCGTATTCTTAGTTATATTTTCAGATTTGTGATGAATACAAGAAACCCGCTTTATAAAAGTATTGGACCATTGAGTACGTCAGAATTGGAATTTGAAGAGAAATATTTAATTAAATTAGTGCAAAATGAAGTCTTCAGTACAGACATACATAGTCTTCACACTAAAGGATCGGTAAGTCCGAGTAGCAAGTTATAAGGCCTCAACCCTTACTTAGATGAATTTGGAATTTTAAGGGTTGGTGGCAGGTTAGATAATAGTAATTTAAATTTTTCAAAAAAGCACCCGGCGATTTTACAAAAGAGTAATAAATTTACTGTACTTGTTATAAATTATTATCATAAGAAATATTTGCATGTTGGTGCGTCAACTTTACTATCCTTAGTAAGAGATAAATTTTGGCCAATAAATGGTCGTGCAATGTGTCGAAAGGTGGTTCATCAGTGCATTTCATGTTTTAAAGCTAAACCAGTTATTGCAAGTCATGATGGGCGATTTGCCCAGGGATAGAGTCCAATTGGACTATTGCTTTAATATTTCGGGTGTTGATCTGTGTGGGCCATTTATGATCAAAATTGGTTATGCACGTAGGACCATCTTACAAAAAAAATTATGTCTGTATTTTTGTTTGTTTTGTATTTAAGGCTATACACATAGAAATTGTCTCAGATTTAACTTCCGAATCATTTATTACGGCACTGAAAAGATTCATAGCACGCAGAGGTAAATATGCCAAATTGTATTTTGATAATGCAAAAAATTTTATTGGAGCAGATAAAACACTTAGGGTCTTTTATGAATTAGTAAGAAAACCTGATGATAAATTAACAGCATATTTGTCTAGTGAAGGCATTGGGTGTAAATTTATTCCCCCCAGATCACCCAATTTCGGGGGTCTTTGGGAGGCCGCAATAAAATCATTTAAATTTCATTTTAAGAGAATTGTTGGAGGTGCTAACCTCACTCATGAGGGATTTCTTACAGTAGTGATACAAATATAGGGAATATTAAATTCGAGGTCTTTGAATCCATTATCAGATGATGCAGATGATTTTGGAGTCCTAACTCCAGCTCATTTTCTTATAAACAGACCATTAAATGTCATTATTGAGCCTGATTTAACTAATATAAAAAATCGCCTCAAAAAATGGCAAAGAATAACTGAAATTGTACAACTTTTTTGGCGCAAATGGCATCGTAATTATTTAAGTGAATTACAACAGAGGGGTAAGTGGAGATTTGAAAAGGATAATGTAAAAATAGGAGATTTAATGTTGTTAGTAGAGGAAAATATATCAAGCAATAAGTAGCCTTTAGGCAGAATTATTGAAGCATATTACGGTAATGATAAGAAAATTCGCGTAGTTCAGGTAAAAACTCAGAATGGAATTTTTAAAAGATCGATTAGTAAAATATGTAATTTACCTATGCCTGAAACCCATAGTACTTAATTAAAAAAAAAAAGAGATAAATATATATATATGTGTGTGTGTGTGAGTGTTATATTGTTTTTTCTTTCAATTTTATATTTAAGTAACATATATAGTGACCTTTTGTATTTATTTGTGTAATTAGTGTACTTAGTAAAAAAGAGTTATTATTGAATGTGAAACATGTCAATAGGGGCCGGTATGTTCCATGTAGGCAGATGATATTGTGCTACCTATAATTAAAATGTCAGTGTTGAGAAAGTGAAAAGAAGTGAATTTTTGTTTTGTTTTGTTTTGTTTTGTTTTTATTCAAAAGGTTGTGTCTGAGAGAAGTGCAGACGATATGCAGGAGTAAGCTGCTAGTGAATTTATTCTTTATAAATAAAGAGTTTTTTAAAAGAACCAGTGCATATGGGATATTTTGCGTAGTGTGTGCTTTTAATAATTAAAAATATCTATTAAAAATACTTATTGAAAAAATAACATAACTTTTAAAAAAAAATCATATTTTCAAAAGTAAATATTTTTTCAAATTTGCCGAAACAAAACTAATGTAAAATAATCAAAAATGTCATGTTTGAATTTTGCACCTTTTTTCTTTAACAATTCTTAACTTTTAATAATTTAAAGAAGAGAAATAGTAGGAGAAAGAGCTCATGCAGAAAACGAAGTGTACTGTTTAAATGTCAGTCAGAACAATGCTTTTTCTAAGATGCAGATTAAGTCTTTTTTATAAACTTAGCTCTCACAACTTCAGGCTTTTTATCATCCTGGAGAGACTGGTATAAAATGTGTATTCTGAGTCCAGGCCGGGCCAGGACCACGAGACGTTACTTTTTTCTGAAGAATCGCCTGGAAGGGCCTAACGTATTTTTTTATACCGGAAGGGACGGCTTCCTTCTTCCTTAAAATTCATTTTTTAATAGTATATTTAAAGGGTAAAAAATTAAATAGAATAAAACCAGTGAAAAAATCTGCCTATGACGGAATTCTGTGTTACACGGAAAATGTGTTGATCCATGCAAAATAAATACAATAATACCTGAGGAAAAATAAATTTCATTTACACCTCCTAGGAAGGGTATTTGTCTATAACGTATTTTTTCTTTCCCGTCCCGTCATGTGATCCCGTCTTAAAAGGTTTTACGGTATAAAATTTTTCAAAGTCTCCAACGTATGGGATATAGATTAACGATATTAAAATATAAATGAAAAATTTACATATAAATAGAGATTCATTGCTAAAATAAACATATCACAGCATTTGGCACTTCTTTTATAATAAAAAGTATAAATATAAAAAACGAAAACTATAATAAGTATTTTTGGTCAAAAATTCCTCCATACGAAATAATTTTTAACCACACCGAAATAAGAAACTATGTAGAAATTCAAGGCTCAGCCGTGCTATGATTTAAACTGTTTTCCATACCGGTCCGGGTAATGATTTTAACATTTTTCCAGGCCGGCCGAATTTTTTCCCCTGTGGGTCGGTTTGGGACCGGATCTAGATATTTCGATCCAAGCATACCTCCAGTGCAGAGTACCAAATATTTTGAAAATAAGTTTATCTTTAACTCAATACGTTGCTTTTTTATGCCCAAGTAAAAGGTAATACCTTATATCGACATTTAATAACGGACAATTTGTGGACGATCCCTCGCATGTGTTCAAAATGAGTCAAAAACTCTTCCTTTACAGGCATGGTTAAGTGGTGTATGATTTTTTTGGAGAATTTTGGATTTTAATATCTCTGTGAGGTTTTTAGATATGGACATGAATTTTTTTGTTGTTGTTCAATTTAGGAATGGATAAGGAATAATTTCCTAACAGGGAATTTTGCTCTGTGGGGGCCGCATAAAAACTTAATTTTCGTATTTCTTCAAATAGACCCCCCTCCCATGGAGTTACAACTTATCTTATCAAAAATTTCACCTTTTTTTATGAATTTTTGCAATTGAAAGTATGGGTCTAGGGGCAATATTTAAGGAGACAGCCTATTGTTTCGATAATTATGACTCATCCTGTATATGCACAGACTCCATAATTCTCATCTGCTTCGTCCGTCTTGTCATCTTTTCTTGTTTGTCTGTCAGCGTATAACACAGCAAATATATTATTTCCTTGACCAAATGGTTTCAAATTTAACATATATAATCGTTTCAGAGTTTTTCGGAGACATTGTGAATTTTACAAAGATGTGATCAAAACTTAAAAATATATTAATAAAAGTTTTCTTTTATACTAAATCTTGTTATACGTAATTAATTCATGACAGGTAAAAATTCTAGGTTGCCACTATGATTACGTTCTATTTAAGACGGAGTCATATTATTTCCTTGTTACTGAATTTAAAATATATAATCGTAATAAATTTCGTATTCGTGTATTTTTGTGCAAGAGTGCAATAGCTATTGCACCAAAATTTGAATATTTATAAAACTGTTTTTAGTACGAACGCAACTAATTTGCCACGTTTGACATACAATTTTAGACTTTTTACATTGATATCGTTCAAACAAAAATGAATTTTTATAATTTTAAATTTTCTTTCTAGAGGGATCGTGGTAAAAAATTCAAATTCTGTAACTATTTAAATTTAAAATCAATCTATATCTTAAACATAAAATTGTTTCTTTCCTTTTTTTAACACTCTTGCAATTTCATTGTTGACTTCACGGTAAAAAATAATTATTGATTTTACAGTATAATATTGGCAGTTGGGACGCCATTTTAAAACTGTAAAATTTACTGTAATTAAACAGTAAGATTAGCAAGTAATATAGCATTAAGCAGTAATAGACTGTTTAACTCATTTTTACGATCGTATATCACTGCTTATTTTACAGGTATAATTTGCGACCCTGCGGCCAATATTGTAGTGTAAACTCAACAGTTATTTTTTGCAGTGTTATGTCTAAAAGTAAAAATTAGAGACAATTTTAAATTTTTGGGGGGGACACCCTGTATATTTATCGTTGTCATTTATGATTGATATTTATTTTTCTTTTATAAATATTATTTCTTTCATCTAGATCAAATAATCTAGTTTGAATAAAGAGAAATTGTTGTCCTGTTGATAAGAATATATATGAATTCAATCATAAATTACCTATGAGAATGCTATCAGTTTTGGACGTGAATTCTGTTTCATTACTGCGAAATATTTGCCGTTCCGAAAACTATGCAGTCAGGTTATTGAAACAGGGAATATTAATTATAAAATACCGATATTACTAGGATTGCGATAGTCATTAACTTTATTCCCAATCTCGGGTTAATGGCAGTATGTTGGAGTAATATTGATATATATTACATTTTAAATAAAAGCATATGACGGAATGCAATTTCCCCCTTGTTTTGAACACAAAATATGTAATATGAACTTTAAAATGCTCAGTTTTACTTAAAGGCGATTAAAATAATCAAATATAGATGTTCATAGCTAATTTTATTTAAAATACCTCAGTACTTTCAAGCCCTGATCAGGCTCTTCATCAGAGAATATTTTTATAACTAATTTTTATTTATTTATACATAATTTCGTTTTCCTTTGTTTATTTATACAAATAGATGATTTTCAAATCATATATTTGCATAAATACACAAAAATTAGTTCTAAAAATATTCTCTGATGAAGAGCCGATAAAGGCTTGAAAGTACTGAGGTATTTTAAATAAAATTAGCTATGAACATCTTTTTGATTGCTTTAAAATTTCTTTTAAGTAAAACTGAACGTTTTAAAATTTTTTAATACAAAATGTATTTTTTTTTGTGTATATATATATATATATATATATATATATATATATATATATATATATATATACATATATATATATTACAGTTCTGTATGTAGAAGCATAAACTTTAAAAGCGCATTGTTACATTTAAAAAATAATAATAACAATCTGCAACTTTCTAATTGAAGTATGTTTGTGTTACATTTGTTTACAATAATTGGAGTTAAAAGTTTAAAGTTAAAAAACGCAATGCTCAGCATGCAATTGCTATTTTTTTCAAATGTTGAATAATTTGGGTACGCGGTCCCAATTCTATGAAAGATCCTTTAAACTAATCTTGATGCTTTTTACTTTCTTCTGTCTTTTCGAGAAGAAAGTACTGGATTCGTAAAAATTTTCGACTTCCGTTTTTCGATAGATTTATAGGTTTTAGAAAATCTTGAACACTATTTGCTACTTTTTAGAAATTTCTGTCTGTCACGCTCTGAGTCTGTATGGGACAAAAAAAAATTAGGCGCTCTATCTCAAGAACTAACGAACGGAATTTCTCAAAACTTTAGAAACAGTTAGACCTTGATATAAACTGAAGTTGATTACTTTTTTGTATAAATCTTTTAACAGGTGGCGTTGCTATGTTCCATTAGCTAAGATTATCGTATTAGATTTATAGCGAGAAATCCGCTCTATCGCAGGAACTAATGCACAGATTTTCACCAAACTTGAGATTCAGGCAATACGTCATGTAAACAAGTGCTAGTTTTTAATGCAAATTGCCCTACAGATGGTGCTGCTATGCTGCATTTTCCGCAATTTTGCAGTAGCTGTATCTCAAGAACTAGCACAAGGATTTTCATCAAACATCAAATTCAGTTAGTCTGATAAAAATTGGTGCTCATTAGTGTTGGTGCACATAGCTCAAAAAATGGCGTTGTTATGCAAAATTTGTTATAGGTTTCTGCAATAGTTTTATCTCAGAAATTAATGCACGGATTTTCATCAAAATTGAGTTTCAGTTAGAAATTGGGACAGCATGTTGCTCATTTGATTTCGATGTAAATCCCCTAATCAATTTCACTGCTGCTGCATTTTCCAGAAAATAATAACCTGTATGACATAGAAGAAAGTTTTAAGAGTACCACCTCCAACTAGTTTGAACATGTGTGGATCTATGTCTAGAAACGATCCCTGGTAAATAATGGGAATGATATCAAAAGGGCAGTAGATGATGTTAGAAAGGACTTATTAATGTAAATTGCAGAAACTTGTGTACACGGATTATCCCAGATTTAGGCCTAATAATTTTGCTCTGAAATGGTTTCATCATTTCTTAACATATTTCAATTTATCTAGAGAGGAGTAACTTAAATGTAAAATACAACCCACATACCTACATTACACATTATACTCACAGTTAGGTATACAGTGAAACCTCGAAATAAGGACACTCTGAACAAGGAACACCTCTATTTAAGGGACGAAACTTCTGGTCCCAGTCCCTCGGTATAGGACGTGCAATGTATTTACCTCTGAATAAGGGACACTCTATTTAAGGGACACTTCAGAATGAGACTAAAGATAATGGTTTTTGAATTTCAGATAATGAAGTAGTTTGTGATGAAAATGAAAATACAGATTTTTGTGAACTTATCAAACAGACAGACAGTCATGTTGATACAGAGGCATACGACACTATTAACGACCAATTATTTACCCACAATTCTGATTCAACATTGGTGCTTTTATTCGCATTGAAAGTAATGATGAAAATTGTGAGGATGATTCTGAAAGTGGAGAATAAAAGAAAATTGTGAAATAAAGAAGTTTACATATGCTTTTAAGCTGTTCTCAAATCCAAAAAGGCAACTTTTAAGGCATATATTTTAATTAATTTTTCTCCGGAAATACAAGTTTTACCTGGAAACTAGCAAGTTTTGTTGTTCAGAAAATATGTAATCGACCAATTTTTTCTATTTTTTTCCAAATGCAATAAGATCTTTCAGAAAATACCAGTGTGGGCGTTTTGAACCGAATTTCCATGCAAAAGAAAAATAACTACTCAAGAAAGGATAAAAAAGTCTTTGTCACGTGATAAAAAACACTTATGACTAACATGTAATTTATTTATTTTTTTAATTGAAAATACAGTTCAATTGCAAATCGCTTCCATAATCAAGCATTCCAATTTTATACCTTTCAATTAAAAAAAAAAAAAAAAAAAAAAAAAGAATTTGTAAATACGTCAAAACATTTTCCAATTGCTAAATAGAGCATTTGAGAGATTTGTTGCATTAAAATGCAACAACAAAAAATGCATCAAATGTGCAAAACATTTGAATATATTTTTTTCTTTGATAAATACTGCTGGTAATGAAGAACTAAAATTTATAAGTATGGTAAATGAACATTTGAAAGATTTATACTGAAAAATTGAAGTTTGCAAAACAATTCCTCTTAATTGTTACTTCCAAGTAAAATTCTTTCTAATGTTTTTATACTTTTTGTTGCATGTATACAGTTTGCATAAAAAATACAAATCAATAATTCTACAAATCATGTAATAATTTAGTAATTAATTGAAAATTTTAATTAATTCTCTTATTTTATTTTTGTTTGATTAATATAATTTATATACATTTCGAGTCATTTAAGGAGTATCATCTTTAATGTTTTGCTATTTTTATATCCTTCAGAACGATTAATTAAAAAAATAATAAAAACTCCGAATAAGAGACACCTCTATTTAAGGGACAAAAGTTCCGGTCCCATAGGTGTCCCTTATTTGGAGTTTTCACTGTAGTTAGTTTTTAGAGTTTCGTTCATCTAACGAAACCCTATTCGTCTGAGTCCTCTGTCTGTTTGTCACATAGTTTACAGAAAAACTTTATGTCAGAGACTTCAAGTACTTACAGCTGAATCCCTCGTGTCACACAACAAACCATAAAATTTTGAAAAAGTAAATTATTTTAATTAAATTAATTTGTACTACGCCATTCATTCATTTTTGCGATTTAAATTTTCAAAAAGAATCTGAATTTCAATCTTTTTCGTGTGCTTAGCTAGGGAAGTAAAGCACCTGACTAAAAAACAAAAAGTTTCTAGTTCAAATCCCGGCGCTGGAAGGTGAAATGTTTCCATTGAGATGGATTTAATTAAAAGAAATTTCGTATTTTTTTTGCAAATTTGAAAGTTTACATTTTTTTTATTATTACTATTCTGTGATAAATAATCAATGAAATTCATACTGTTCTCGAATTCAATTTTCTTTCTATTTTAAAAACTATTGCGATTTATTAATGATTAAGCATTTTAAATTTCGTTTAAACAATTTTTTTCGTTTTTAGAAATTTAAAATTTTATTTATATCTTCACTAATATATATTTTTTTAATTTCGGATTATTTTAAATGAAATTTTCGATTTTGTTTAAATAATTTGATTTGAACATTTTTATTTTGATTAAAATAAATAATTTCTTTGTATAATCATTTTAAAATTAAATTTATGGGTGCTATCATCTATGTAAGAATTTAATAATTATACATCAACAATTTGGATTTGTTATTTAAAGGATAAGTTGTTTTGAAAGAAGTATTAAACAAATGTCTCTGAGTGATTTGCGATCGCACTTACCCACTTGTTTGAAATAGTTTGAGGTAACAGAAAGAACAATATACAACGATCACATTACTTATATGAAAGTGAAGACAGTGCAATTCTGTAATTTACAATTTGTGTTACATTTTAAGGCTACGAAAATGCTATTTTTAGAGCAAAATTTTTTTTAGGCAATAAATAGCAAACGCAGAAGTTCTGAACTTTAGGAAAATACCTATTACAGTTAACATACTTAAATTTTGCTATAAAGAAGAAACTTAAATCTATTCAAAACACAGAGTATATATGTACATCCACATTTGCTCAAATTTCTCCACTTACGGATTTATTATAGTATAGTTATTTTTTAAAAAATAGTTTGGGGAACCAGATTGGGCAATATACACAGACCATACTGCTTAAATATAGTCGAAAAAAGTGGGACATTCTGTCATTTGTCGCATCTAAGATTTTAAGCTTATGAAAATGCGAATTTCATATCAAAATTATTCCTTCGCAAAATAAATAGTAAACGCTATACTTTTAATGACGCTTAGAAGTACAGAGAAAATTTCATTAGTATATAAAACAAATTCTCAGAAGGTTATTTTGTGGCTGTAGCCTTAGGTAAAAAAAAAAAAAAAATCTAGAAAAATATTTATTTATGGAGTTCTTCATTGTTAGCGACAAAAAATGTAGTTGATTTGTGAAAAATGTACCGAAATAAGATTGTTTTTCCATTAAACTATTAGAACTAGCTCGTTAAAATAATATCCATAGTTTTTCAGACAGTTTGCTCTTGAGAACCAGCGTGGCTCGATATTTGCCAAGGCAAGTACAACTGGCGGACTTTTTTTTAACCAAGACTCAGAAGTTAAACCGAATTTGTTAGAACTAAATAAGATGTAAATTTTGCTTACAGTCGGTTAACATTAAACTAGAAATTTGAACAATTCCATTCAAAAAGTCATACGAAATTAAATACAGAATTTTTATAATTAAAACATCCCTTCTTATATCTCTGTATATATTGAACTATTCAGTGTTCGAACTTAAATTTTGTGTATGCATGCAATTCAATTCAAGACATAGGAAAACGAATTAGTTTTAGAAAGCATCGATAAATGTCGCTGTACAGCTGACATACGTGGAAAAAATGCATTGCTACAACTTTATTTGAATGTACTAAATATCCACGTGAGAAGAGGAGCATCGATCATCGATGCTGCTATCAATAATCAACATGGTTTCTTCATGAAGGTGTAAAATCTTATACAGAGATCTTATTCATTTGCAGATTTTAATAAGTCGACTGAGATGTTTTTTACAAGTAGAGTGATACCTTCATTCAGATATGCCAACGTTAATAGTTTTCGGTAAGCCAAAATTTTTTGTGTGTCTCATAGACTTTCTTTCTTTCTAACCGATGACCAGGCCCCTACCTGCCGAGTTATCTCAGCTTAACGGGTTGGATACCTGGTACCGGGGCGGACGACCGCCTAATTGCCACGTAGCGGCAATAAACTTTGCTTCGCATTTCATCATTTCTGCAGTACTTGCTTGTCGTTGAGCATACTTTGTTTCGCCTGTTAATTAATGGTACATCCTGGTGTCTCATAGACTTCTCATATAACTGGACTCAGAAATAGCAACCTTTTCTTGAAGCATTGGATACCTCCCTACTATCAAGTGATGATGGTAAAAATAAGCGCTAAACCGGTTTCTCTTACCGATCCCACCAGCCACCCAGACCTACCTCGTTTGCGCTACGTTTCTTTTATTACGAGAATGAAAGCAAAAAACTGCCAAGAAGGGATTACACAAAAAAATACACCCTTTTGGCGATGAAATCTTGGAGATGAATGCTTCAAGAATCGGCGAAGAGAACAAAAGGAGCCGTTATCTACTCCATTCCTCATCTAAGATGTGTCTTCACAGGCAAAAATTATATGAATTAAGACCTGGAGAACAAAATGGCCAAGTTGTCAAAAAACGTATGCGAATTTTCTTTGTCTTTATAAAAATGTTGTACCAGAAATAACATTCACGTCAGTTTTTATCCTCTTTTATATCCAGAACATGGGTGGAAACCATGGGTTTATGGAAAGTTTTGGGCTTATAAGGTAAAACATTTACAATGGCATTTAAAGAATATGTAATTTTTTTCCATTAGGGCAATAAAAATTTAAACTAAATGGGTTTATTTCCAATGTGTTTTTTCTCTGTTTTTTATTTTTTTTTCTGTTATACAGCTCCATCTCTCGGTATTCGAAACGCCAATTATTTATCATATTATCCTTTTCCACGTATCATGAATAGTGTGACAAAATTTCAAGCCTTTAGATTAAATGTTTCGATATATCGGAACGCAAGAGTAAAAGAGTAAAAATGTTTTTATTGTGGCTACCCGGTGTCATAATGTCATCAAAAGTTTAAAAAAATCATTCAAGATGGTTTTGTATGCATCTTATACTAAAGTTTATTATTTTAAGGAATAATGAATAATTATATTTACTAAATTCTACTAAGGAAAATGTCTGTAATATTATTTTTTAAAACAGTCAAAATTGAAATACTTAGCATTATAAGCTTAAAAGAAAAATATTAAAGTTGCATAAATAATGAACTGAGATAAAATAAGATTTTTAAAAATATAGATAATTAATATAACACGCAAGTATTATGCTTTTCTTCCGAAGCATCAGCCCATATACATGTATCAATAACATCCTGCTGGTCTTGTCCCGCATTAAATCAAATAAAGATTTAGAGCCAAAATCATTCTTGTTCACAAAGTCATGCATCATAAAAGGAAAAAACAAATGTAAACTGCCTCAAAAAAGGAAAACCGCGAGCAAATGTAATATATCTAATAAAAAAGAAAACAAAAACTCAATAATAAAAAGTTTTGATGAAAAGCTATTATAAGTCAGTAAAAGAAAAAATAAAATGGAAAAATATATGGGAAACGTTAATAAAAGCCAGAAATTTTCCTCTTTTTTTCTATCACTAAATATGAAATGATGTTTTAAATTAGTTTACGAAAACTTTAATAAAAAAATATGGGGAAAAAATAATCTCTTTCATATTTCCTAGATACAATCTTTTATATTAAATTGCTTTATGAAATAAACATATGCGGAACCACCCGAGAAAAAAAAAAAAAAAAAACTTTTAAATACAGTTCTATATCATATGGCAATTTCTTATGTTTTTGGATGCTAATGAAGCTCAATTTTAACAAATTTAATAAATTATACAAACTTATATATATTTATTATCTGCTTTAACAATTGTTTTTTAAATGACAAAATACTGATACTATATCTAAGTTCATTTACTTAGGAATACATGGAAGTGAAACTGAAACAAATATAATAGATACGAAAGGATAAATAAAATCATTAACAATAAAAAAGGGCTGGATAAAACTGATTGTATGGGAAAATATAAAAGATGGAAAAAATAAATGGAAAGTATTAATGAAAGTGATATTTTTTTTTTATTTATCTATCTATTTATTTTTTTTAATTTTTTAGGAAGTATGAGAAAGCAATACTTTAAGCAGCTGACGAAAATTGAAGACCTTCATTCATGAGAAGATAAAAAAAATGCCGTTCGCATATCCATAATATATCATCATAATTTGCTTCATGTAATCAAAGTACAAGAAGAAAATAAATAAAATGAAATTAGATTGAATAAATGAGTTCAATTATTTTGTGTTTGAAAACAAATTTAGTTCTGCTTTAGGTAGATTAATAAATATGCACAATAATTTATATTTAAAACTGGAAGTAAGTAAAAGTATAAAGAAAGAATAATGCAAATACAGCTCCATTTCAACAAATTTAATAAATTATACAAACATATTTATATTTATTATCTGCTTTAATAATAATTATTTAAAATGACAAAACACTCATAGTATCCAAGTTCATTTAATTACGAATATACGGAAATGACATTCAATTATAAGAGATCCAAAAGAGAAAATAAAATGTTAACAATAAAAAACAGATGTTTAAAACTTATTATAAGTGCAAATATAAAGGATGGAAAAAGTAAATGGGAAGTATTAATAAAAACGATGAAGTTATTTATTTATTTATTTACTTATTTATTTTTTCATTTGAAAGGAAGTATGAGAAAGCAATATTTTAAGCAGCTGATGAAAATTGAAGAATTTTTTCATAGAAGATAAAGAAAATTCCGTTCGCATATCCACAATATACCATCTTAATTTGCTTTAAGAAATCGAAGTATAAGAAGAAAAAAATAAATAAAATAAAACTATCTTATTAATAAACGAGTTCAATTATTTTGTTTTTGAAAACGAATTTAGTTTATCTTTAGCTAGATTAACAAATATGCATACTAACTTATATTTAAAACTGGATGCAAGTAGAAGTATGCAAATAAATGTGATGCTTTAACCCTTTATCTACGGAATTATGAATTTATGAAAATTTTACATTCTAAAGCATTTTACATAAATTGGTTTAACTAAATTAAAAACTACATCATCTAATAAATTTTTGAAGATTTCAGAAGGATTGAAGGATTTAGGAGGATTAATTAAATTTGAATATACAGGGATTTTGTGCAACATTTAAAACCCCACTCAAATCTTTTATTTTAAATTGTTTTCTTCGTATTTTGTAGATTTATAAAATGGACATTTATGATGTTCTTACAATATAAAAATAGAAATATTTCCGAATTGAAAAATCCTCATCCCTCTCTCTCAGCGCCAAGAAAGCAAGAAAGATACAAAGGCAAAAGAAATCATCCTTTTAGAAATTATTTTGTTTTGTGTAACCAAAATGCTTTTGGAATAAAATAATGTATCTGTAACTCATTCTAAACAGTATTACAACTAAGTGACGCGTCAATAGAAATTTATAATAAATAATTTTTATTGATACTTATAAGTGCCGCCGATAGATAAAGAGTTAATTGATTCTTTAGTTAACAGAGAGAACATGCTTAATAATATGTTAATCAAACAACTTAAAAAAAAAAAAAAAAAAAAAAAAAAAAAAAAAAAAAAAAAAAAAACCTAGAATTCATTTGAAGGGCATAAAAATGAAAATGAAATCGAAGCATAAGAGGAAAAAATAAATAAAATGAAACTATCTTAAATATATGAGTTCAAATATTTTGTGTTATAAAAACAAATTTAATTTTCTTTAGCTAGATTAATAAATATGCTTATTAATTTATATTTAAAATTGGAAGCAAATAGAAGTATAAATAATGAAGAATGCAAATAAATATGATGTTTTAATTGATTTTTTAGTTATTAGAGAGAACATGCTTAAAAATATGTTAATCAAACGAATTACAAAACCCTAGAATTCATTTAAGAGGAATGAAAAAAAAATTCCTTCCTCATTAGCTAGGTGAATTATTTAAATTATATTTTATTTTAAAAAGACATACAAATTCACAATAAAAAGAAAAAATTTAAAGGAAAATATGATTTGAAAGTGTTAATTTTCATTTGCTGTTGCAATAAAATGTGGACCATCTGTAAGGATAATTGTAAGTTACATACATTAATTATTTCAAATTAAACTTTGTAATGTATAAAGCATTCATAATAATTTTGTTGGTTTATTTATAAAAATAAATTATTTTAATTAAAATTAAAAAAACTTTTAAACACAATAATATTACGCATCAATGTATTTTGTTTTTGGATGTAAATAAAGTTTAATATTAACAAATTTAATAAATTATATAAACTTATATATATTTATTATCTGTTTTATTAATAAATATTTAAAATGACAAAATACTAATACTAAGTTCATTTACTTAAGAATACACGAAAGTGATAATCAAACAATAATAATAGATCCAATAATAATAGAAAGAAAAAATAAAATCGTTAACAATAAAAAAGATCTGGACAAAACTGATTGTGAATGAAAATATAAAGGATAGAAAAAATAAATGGGAAGTATTAATAAAAGCGATGAAGTATTTTTTTTTAATTTTTATTTACTTATTTATTTTTTCATTTGACAGGAAGTATGCGAAAGCAATATTTTAAACAGCTGACGAAAATCGAAGACCTTCATTCATGAGAAGATAAAGAAAATTCCGTTCGCATATTCACAATATATCATCATAATTTGCTTTGTGTAATCGAAGTATAAGAAGAAAAAAAATACTTAAACTATCTTATGAATAAATGAGTTCAGTTATTTCGTGTTTGAAAACAAATTTAGTTTATATTTAGCTAGATTAATAAATATAAACACTAATTTATGTTTAAAATTGGAAGCGAGTGGAAGGATAAATAAATAATAATGCAAATAAATGTGACGCTTTAACTGGTTTTTTAGTTATTAGAGATAACATGCTTAAAATATGTTAGTCAAACAGCTTACGAAACTCTAGAATTCATTTTAAAGGAATGAAAAAAATCCTTCCACATTAGCTAGGTGAACTCTTTAAATTTTATTTTATTTAAAAAAGACATACAAATTCAAAATAAAAAGAAAATATTCAAAGAAAAATATTCAAAGAAAAATATTATATTAAAAAGTTTTATTTTTCATTTGCTATTGCAATAAAATGTAGATCATCTTTAAGCATAATTATAAATTACATGCATTAATTATTTCGAAATAGCCTTTGTAAAGTATAAAACATTCATAATAATTCTGTTGGTTTATTTAGAAAAATAAATTATTTTAATTAAAATTTTAAAAAAAACTTTTAAACACAATTATATTACGCTTCAATTTATTTGTTTTTAGATGCAAATAAAGTTCAATTTTAGCAAATTTAATAAATGATAAAAATTTATTAATATTTATTATCTGCTTTTATAATAATTATTCAAAATGACAAAACACTCATACTAGCTAAATTCATTTACTTAGGAATACACGGAAATGAAACTCAAACAATTATAATAGATCTGAAAGAGTAAATAAAACCGTTTACAATAAAAAAGAGCCGGAGAAAACTGATTGTAAACAGAAATATAATAAATGGAGAAAATAAATGGGAAACATTAATAAAATACGGAAATTTTCTTATTTTTTTTCTACACTAAGTAGGAGAAGCAGTTTTAAATTAGATGACGAAAAATTTAATAAAAAAATTAGGAAAAAAAACACCATTTTCGCATTTCCTTGCTACAAGATTTCATATTAAATTGTTTTACGAGATCGACAAGAAAAAAAAATTAAACGCAACTATATTACACTCCACTTATTTTTGTTTTTGGGTGCAAATAAAGTTCAATTTAACAAGTTTAACAAATTATGCAAACTTAATTTATTATCTGCTTTAACAACAGTTATTTAATTTGACAAAAAACTCATAACTAACTTCTTTACTTATGAATACACGGAAATGAAACTCAAACAATTATAATAGATCCGAAAGAGTAAATAAAATCGTCAACAATAAAAAAGTGCTCGATAAAACTGATTGTAAGTGCAAATATAAAAGATGGAGAAAATAAATGGGAAGTATTAATAAAAGCGGTATTTTTTATTTATTTTTATTTATTTATTTTTATTTTTATTTATTTATTTATTTATTTATTTTTTTTACTTATTTTTTTTTTCATTTGACAGGAAGCATAAGAAAGCAATATTTTAAGCAGCTGATGAAAATTGAAGAATTTCTTTTATGAGATGATAAAGAAAATTCCATTTGCATATCCACAATACATCATATTAATTCTGTTTATGAAATCGAAGCATAAGAAGAAAAAATATATTAAATGAAACTATCTATAATAAATGAGTTCAACTATTTTGTGTCTGAAAACTAATTTAGTTTAGTTTTAGCTAGATTAATAAATAAGCAAACTGGCTTATGTTTAAACTTGAAAGTAAGTGGAAATATAAAAAAAAAAGAACAATGCAAATAAATATCATGCTTTAATATTTATCAGAATAAATATTTTAATATTTATTTTTTAGTTATCAGAGAAAACATGCTTAAAAATATGTTGATCAAGCAGCTAAAACCACCCTAAAATTTATTTAAAAGGCAAGAAAGTGAAAATAAAAATGAAATTTCATGAAAAGATAATGAAAATTCCGTTCGCATATTCACAATATATCATCGTAATTTGCTTTGTGTAATCGAAGTATAAAAAAGAAAATAAATAAATAAAATGAAACTTTCTTGAAAGTTCAATCATTTTGTGTTTGAAAACTAATTTACTTTAGTTTTAGCTAGATAAATAAATGTGCACACTAACTTATATTTAAAATTGGAAATGTGTATAAATATAAATAATGAATAATACAAATAAATATGATGTTTTAATTGATTTTTTAGTTATTAGAGAAAACATGGCTAAAAGTATGTTAATCAAACAACTTTAAAAACTCTAGAATTCATTTAATAGGCATGAAAAAAAAATCTTTCCACATTAGCTAGTTAAACTATTTAAATTCTATTTTATTTAATAAGGATATATAACTCAAAATAAAAGAAAAACATTTAAAGGAAAATATGATTTTAAAAGAGTATTTTTTCATTTCCAATTGCAATAATGTGTGGATCATCTGTAGCCATAATTATAAATTAAATACATTACTTGTTTCAGAATAACTTTTTGCAAAGCATAAAGCATTAATATTAGATAACGTTAATAACTATGTTATTCACTTAGAAAAACAAATTCTTCTAATTAAAGTTTAGAATCCTAAATATATAAATTTATACTAAAAAAAATTGATTTAAAATTGATTGGCAAAGCTGACAGATTCACAAGTATAATTTTTATGTGTTTATTAATTGTTGTTTTATTTATTTATTTATTATTTTATTTATCTATTTATTTATTTGTTATTTGATTTATTTACTTATTTGTTATTTTATTTATTTATTCATTCACTATTTTATTTATTTATTTATTTGTTTGCGATGCCGCGTTCCGTTTCTTATGTTTTCAGAAGTTAATTAAATTTTAATAAGATTAATAAATTACGCTTTTTATATATATATGTGTGTGATGTGCATGTCCTAATTTAATAGTATTCATAAATTCCTGTTCATCAAATGGAAATACAAAATTAAAAACAGTGCAGAAAAGAAAATGGTCGAACACATTTCATGAATCTGAAAAAGACAAAATATAATCCTTAATAATAAAAATGTGTTGGAGAACAGTTATTGTAAACAAGTCGAAATATAACAAATAAAGAAAAGAGATGGAAAACATTAACACAAGATGACAAAATGTTTTTCTTTTCATTTTTTTTCATTTTAAAGAAAGTATGAGAAATCTTCTTCCCTCCCCCCCTAATCAGTAGACGAAAAGTAAAGAACTCATTTTATCAAATAGAAAAGAAAAATAGTTTTATATATCATCTAGCTTCAATGTTTCATTTTATATTGCTTTAAAAAATTTATGCACACGCAAATATAATATTGAAATCAGTTATTGAAACTACATTGAGAAATTGCTTTAATTTCTTTGCAAACAAGTGTAACCAGATATACTATATAAATTACACGCATCATTATTTTTTTCGATGATTTTCTTTACATGTTTTAACAATAGTAAGAATCAAATTACAAAACATTCATTATAACTGTTGATTTAACTAGAAAAAGTTTTCAATAAGCATTTAAAATTCTATATATAATTTGGTTAATTGTACATAAAGGTTTTATTTACAGGAACCAGTCACGCTTGAAAATTAAAATAACACAGTGAGAAATAAAAAAAGGTTCTAAGAAGCCTAGTAAGGTTTTTTAATAAGACAGCTAATAGGAATTGGTAATAAGAGAATCAATCAGTTTTATTTAAAGTAATGACGTGATCAAATTAAAAACAAATGATCTAGAGAAATGTAATATGTGATTACATCATTCTAACAGTTAAAAAGGTAATATTTGAAAAAAAAAGTCATAGGGAAAAGTTGGATAAAATCGGGTAGGTGGATAAAACAGGGAACCAGGGTTTATGGCTTTATTTGCGGCGGTATCAAGCCGAAACTTTTAGAATTACTTTTAGGCGAGCGGTATGCCAGCTCCCAGTAACAGTCAGTCAGTATATTCGTGTAAACAAACTCATTTCGCAGTGGGGATTTTTTAAAGATTTCACGTGTAAATGTTAAAAATTCGACGTCTGCAATATTATGTTACCACTCCTAAATACCAAAAGATTTAGATTAGGTAAGTATAACGTATGATAGTCTATTATTTACTCGTTATTTTAATGTTTTGTATTGGTGTCTACGAGTTATCTGAAGAACGCTAGAGTAACATTTCATCAAAATGGCGTGGTCGGACAAAACCGGGATGCAGATGGTCGGCCATAACCGGAAAGTATCCGGGATTGGACAACTCATTTATTTGCGTTATTGAAATAGAATTAACTTGTTTATGCATTGTTTGACGATCTATAAATATTTAAAAACTATACAAAAAAAATTATTTAAATTAAGTTGCTAGATAGAAGATTGTTTTTAATCATTTCTATTGTAACATCTATCCTTATTTCAGGCTCTTAAAAATTAGAACTCGAACAAGAAGAAAAAGAAAATAATGGAAAAACAAGACAAGAAGAACTTAACCCTGAATCGAAGCTTTCTATAATGACAGAAAAGAAAAGTAGAAAAACTGATGTGAAAAAGAAAAGTCCTAAGAAAAAAAAAAAACCCTTGACATCAAACGAGGACGAAGATATAAGCGAAGAATGCATTTTTTGCAACGGCTTACATGAACAATCTAAACCTAAGGAAAGTTGGATGGGTACATGAAGTATGCAGCAATGCAAATGAACAAGATCAAACTTTCATTTGTGATTTTTGTGCCTAACAATTTTAACTCTTATAGCATATCTTAATTAATTTTTATTTTATGTAGATTTTATATAGATTCACATTCTATAAGTATAAGATGTCAATTTTCCTTTAAAAAATTGCATTATTGCCAAATTACAATAATTGCATTATTGCAAAATTACCGGTTTTGTCCGACCTGGTCAGACAAAACCGGGACATTGTTCAATTTTAAAAAAAGTATTGTTATGATCTCAATTTCTGTTGTTCGTGACTGAATAAATACTTTTTTCTTCCTAAGGAATCCATTTATCATTTTAATACAAATTTTGACTGTTTTATTCACATAGTGCACAATAATAAATAGAAAAACATTAGGGTCCCGGTTTTATCCGACTTTCCCCTAGATGTTTCTATGTATGAGATAAATTATTCGTGGTTCACTTGGTCTTCATAGTGAGCAACTGTTGATGAATGCGTTCTGTCAGTAGGGTTGTTGCAAACCGCACACGTTAGTTACTAAGTAAGGAGTATTTTCTAAGAAACAAAGTACAAAATTTTTACTTAGAAATACGACTGGTTAGTCGTTACAAGGGGCGTGCGAAGAGAAAACTGCACCCAGGACAAAGTTTCAATTTGGCACCCTCTCCTCCCCCAACTTGACGCTAAACCTTTCAAAATGACGATGGTTGTATAAATTTAGCTCCCCCTAAATTTCTGCACCAGGGGCAATCGCCCCCTTCGATCCTCACTTTCGCACAGCGCTGGTCGTTGCCCGTGACAATACGCAACCCAGCAAAACGAAACTAACTTCAAATGCTACTTAAGCTATCTTTCCTTTCGCACGACACGAAAACACTGGCCGTTACCGTGTCAATATGCAAACGAATAAAGTGAAAGTACAACTTTAATTGCTGATTACGTTCATGTTAATTTATGAATGCGGTAAAGATGCAAAATTGTGTTCAGACTCTGACAATAGTTGCTAGTTTCAGTTGTTTCGAAATCTAGCGGATGCGTATCGTCCTGTTTATATCAGTTATTTTCAAATCTCAAATGATTTGAATTTCGTACGGGCTTGTTGATACATATATTTATTTTATTATGTAAAAAAAAAGAAATAAAAAGTGGATATACTTTTCTGAAGCACCAAATGATAAAGTAAAATGTGATTCATATTTATGCCAAGCGAAGTATTCAGTTAAAGGGAGTTCAACAACAAATTGGGGGGGGGGAGAGTTTATTAGTAAAGCATCTCAGAGCTCGCGTATTTAGCAAAAAGTATTTGTCAGTGGTGTGTATTAATACCATTGGAAATATTTTTTTCAAAATCAGGTTATTTACTATCTGAAAGATTCCCTCCCCTCCAGGGCCGAAATAAAGGAGCACCAGAATAGAAAGTTGCCAAATGAACATTTTTTTGACGATTTTTCTGACTTCTATATTTAGTATGGTACAGTTAAAATCATTCTGTTCTGGGTTATGCCAAAGCATAGAAAAATCTAAGAATGATATAGCATAAAGAAGCCTGTATTAAGTGGATATTTTTCGTTTCCGTATTCAAGGCTTTAATGAATCAATATTTGACGAAGCAAATTACAGTTCAGTATTATATATTTTATGATTACTATTTTAATTTTTAAAATAAGTTGGTCATTAGAAAGTTAGTAAAACTCCCTTTGTAAATATATTTCACGGAAATGAGGCGGGGGGGGAGGGGGGTAGTCAAAATTCGTGTTTGACCCGGGTCCAAAAAAGATTAGTTTCGGACCTGAGGAACACTTTATTAAAACCAAAAAGAATGGAAAAAATAATACAGTCGACTCTCGTTAATTCGAAATCGGATAATTCGAATCTTCGCTTAATTCGAACTAAACATGAAGTCATGAAATTTTCACTGGCAGTATAACGTTAAATTTTTCATTAATTCGAACACATTTTCTCTTGACTTCGTTTAATTCGAACTGACGATTTTTCCAATTTTTCATTTTTCTTTTATTTTTCTCTGATTTCAAATCACTTGAATAATTTTCTTTCTTTGATTTTTGTGAAAATTGTTCCGAACTAGTATACATATAATCCCATGAAATTGATATCCACTTTCTTAGTGCCTCGCCTGTCCATCAGTGACGCGTCAAATTTTTCTTCTATTGAGCTTGTTTCTAATTTTTTAATTAGTTTATGTATTTATACATTCTAATTTAATATTAAGTCATATTCTAATGATAACAGACGAAATAAATTTAAAAAAAAACACTATAAAATTAATTACTTTGTTACTATAAAATTAATTACTTTGTTACAATATTAAGCATGTTTTCATTTCATACTTTCCATAATTCGAACATTTCTTGTGATCCCGACGAGTTCGAATTAACGAAAGTCGACTGTATTTTTAAACATGAATCAAAGAATTCAGAAATAGAATATTTCTGCAGTTCAGGACAGCACCGTGCGAAAGGGGGGAGAGGTGAAGGGGGCGGTTGCTCCGGGCGCTAAAATTTAGAGGGCACCAAATTTATACTACGAAAGTCTTTTTTTGGCCTGTCAGACGAAAAAGTTGGTGGAGGGGGGCGCCAAATTGAAACTTTGCCCCGTGCGCAGTTTTCTCTTCTCACGCTCCTGGTTCAAGACGGAGGAGGTAGTCATGATCTCCGTGATCTCACCGTAGGATCCGCCAATGCTCATACGATAGTTTTCCAGAGCTTGCAGATTTAGCAGAAAGTACCTATCAGTGATGTCTCCATCAGTATTATCTGAAATTTTTTTTAATCAAAATCAGGTTACATATTATCTGAAAGGCCCGCTTCATTAAAACCAAAAATAATGGAAGGGGTAATATTTTTAAACATATATAAAGAAATTCTGAAATAACAATGTGAGTGATGTATATTGTTGTTTTTAAGATGTTAAAGTGTAAAACGAAACACATTTCTTTTAAATGCTTTGAAAATTTTCAAGCAATTTGCTTGCATTTTTAAGTAAAACTTCTTTAACTGTAAGTTAATGTAAGTTTTACCTATAGATGGCAACACATAACAGATGCGAATTCTTCTAAAGATTTTTCTATACGGCATAAATAGTTTTATAGTGCGTACGATGATTGCTAATGTACCTGATTTCTGAACAGTAAGGAAAGTAACGAGTAACAACTTTCTAACGGGTTGCCAGTCCGAAAAAAAAACGGTATCATACGGGTATTCCTTTTGCAGTAATTTTTACAACACTATTTGTAAGTGACGACGAATTTCATGTTTGTTACTGAGCAAACACTTTATCGCTATTGAAGCAGGCAAAGGCCTAAAATCTAGAGAGCCATGCTAGTTTGAAGCCTTTATTTAAGAAAACTTCTCATATCAACATAGTATCATCGTATAGTATTTTTGGACAACCTTTTATAGATCACGTGACGATATGGCAGCATGTGACATAAGAAGTTATTTCAAATGGAGATTTGAGACCACAATGATTTTCTACATAGTTCTTCTGCACCTTTTTCCGTTACGGTAACAGCATTAAAAAAATCTGATACATTGGAAGCGAATTCAAGCGATAAGTTAAGTAAAAATCGAATTATTCCTATCACATATGCACCACTCAACCAATAGAAACGCGATTCATCCCAGACTTGGCACATTTTACAGCACTCTTAAATTAAGCAGCTTGAAAATTAAATAGCAACTGTGCTGCCAGCGGTGGTGTCAGCACTTCTTGTTGCAAAATTGCGTATCTTTTAGTGCACTTTATGTAGTAATTTTTCAAACACAAGTGCTCCGAAATCAAATTTAAGAGCCGATGCTTGTAAAAGCAAATACATCAGCGATTGAAGAATTAAATTCTTTCTAGCATGTGTTCTGTGCAACCAATAGCAACGCGTCTTTTCCCAGAATTGAGAAGTTTTACAACATTCTTAAAGACAGCAACATGTAAATTTTACAGCAACTGTAATGGCAGCCAGAAATGCCAGAGCATTTTGTTGTAAAATACAATAATTTTTAGTGCTTTTCAAGTTTTATTTTTCATGCATTATTAGTGCGAAATCGAATACAAACACTCATGCTGTGAAAGCGAATATAAGCACCGATGCTGTGAAAGGGAATACAAGCAACATTTGAAGAATTAATTCTTTCTAAAATGTGCTCTATGCAATCAATACCAACGCATCCTTCCCCAAATTTGAGAAATTTTACAGCACTCTTAAAGTCAGCAGTTTATAAATCTTACTGCAATTGTGGTAGCAACTGGGATGCCAGCGCTTTTCGTTGCAAAACACATTTTTTTTCTTTTTACAGTGAGATTTTAAGCATGCGCGCACTAACAAAACAAGCTGATCAACAATTCCCATTACACTGTCAAAATATCGCGGAAACTTATTTCTCTTTTTAAATATTATTTATTTTATGACCAATGGGAATGCTCCACAAGCATTCTCATTTGTCAGAAAATAAATAATCTTTAAAAACAGAGGCAATTTTACATGATATTTTTAACAGTGCATGAAGGTAACGTGCACGTTTTCTCATACCTAAAATTTATCTATAAATTTTTTCTTCTGGGCCCCCTTACGCAAATACAAATTCACAGCCACAAAATTTAATTATGAACTACTTAATGAAATTCTAAATATAAGAAGAAAAACTTTCAATTTCGTTTGTTTTTAGAAGCATCAACGCATCGCTATCTGTCGCGAATGCGTTTTGTGCTCTGGAGGTTATTACGCGTTTAATACGTTATATATGTATATATATTTTTTTAAAGTGTCTTTGTATAAGGACTAGAAATTTTGCAATGAATCTCCACATGCCGGGTAACTCTCTGTCTGGATAAAATAGGGCCTACACCGGAATTTTAGCGATTGGGTGATCTTGCTACACTTAGGCATAAAATAAAAGGAAAACTCACTTTGTTTTACGATACTTTAATATTACTCCGATTAATGAATAACGCACGCTTATTTACATTTTTTGTAAAAAAAAAAAAAAAAAAAAAAAAAAAAAAAAAAAAAAAGACGAAATCAAAATGTAACTCAACATTATTGTTTGTAAATTTATATATGAAACGGAGATAGAAAATTAAACACAGTGAAGAAAAGAAAATACTTGAACAAGTTTAATAATATCGAAACAGGCAAAAGAAAAATTCTTAAAAAGTAAAAAGTGTTGAAGAAAGTTGGTTTTAAGCAAGATATAAAAAATGAAGAAAATAAATGGAAGGCATTAATAAAAGCGGGGATTTTTTTCTTCATTTGGTAAGAAATATGCGAAAGCTTTTTTTATACAGCTAACGAAAATTAAAGAACTCGTTGTGTGATAAAAAGAAGAAAATATCTTTCACATCTTCTAACCACAATATTTAATTTAAAATTGGTTTTGAAAATTGACGCTAAGTAAAGAAAAAAAGGTTTCAACAAAATTTATTTTACATAAACTAAATTTCCTTTGTTCTTTGCAAATTACATATTCAGTTAAATTCAAATTAAATTATTACACAAACTTGCGGTGAAACTTCTCTTTAACAAAGTGCCTGTTTAACGAAGTTTCCTACTTAACGAAATTTTCTGCTGAACCTTGTTTTCGAACAATATTAGCATATAAATTAATTTACATATTACGAAATATATGTTCTACAAAACGAGGTTTATTCAATATTCATGCGTGTGCAACATTCAAACAGGGAAGTTAGTGTTGCGATGGATGTAGGAATTAATTTCAGCAGACTGTTTGAAAATTAAGTTTTATCTAATCATTTCCATTTAAACGAAGAAATTCTAAAAGCTTTCGATACAACAACAAGTAAGAAAAATCATGCCTTAAGCATATATTATGAAGCACTTTCCAACATTTCTTGAAATCAGTAACAAAACTTGTTATCCAGAGAAATAATGTGTCACTATCCATAGCCAAATATGTATTCTAATTCTTTTGAACAGCCATGTATTTGATCTGTTGGCTGATATATATATACAATATAATGAGTAATTGTATATATATATATATATACAATATAATGAGTAATTGTATATATATATATATATATACAATATAATGAGTAAATTTTGTCTTGCAAGAAAATGCCTACTTGGTTGAAAATTTTCTTTCAGCAATTTATACTAATAGATGGAAACATACTTGAATACTTTTGTTCAGCCCTGTAGTTTACCTAGTACCTTTATTACATGAAAATATTTTGTTAAAATTTAGTTCATACAAAAATACTCTTTAAACTATTTAAATCATATTTCCAGAAATTATCATCCATAGGCAATTCTATATCTAGTTCTTTGCGTGACCCTGTATATCATTTTACTTATATTCTACAACCATTTCTTAGTAAACTGAACGCAGTTCAACGTAAAAATGCATCACTTATTTAAAAACCGCCTTTAAATAGATTATGTTTATATTATGTAACCTTTCCGAGCTCTTTTGCGTAACCCTGTATATCTAAATTGAGTAACTATTACTATTTTTACACATCATATAATGTACATATACTTAATGAAACTTTAAAGCACATATCATAATTGAAAATGCATTTCATCCATCCAACAGCCATCATTCATAATATACATTGCTTCGTATAGAACGTACTATTTGAAATATTTTGTGTGTCCCTGTAAAACTATGCACTTTGTATTATGTGCGAAATAATGCATATTAATCCTTAGAGACGTATATCAATTTGATTATACATGAAATCGTTTATCATAATTAAAATGTGTCGCATACAATTTCCCCCCTTTCTTATTAATGAATTCTTTTTGTGGCCCTGTAAAAAACTAATAACTATTTCCAAAAAAGACATGAATCGTGTATTTTTGTAAGAAACAATGTAATATTATAGGGTTTTTTTTTAATTAAAAATTTGTATTACTCAAAAAGAAGAGAAAAAGTACGCTACGCTTCAGTTTTACCTCTTTTAATTGTGTGTTTTCCTTAGACAATACTTTAATTAAGTTATTCTCATACGTATATGTCTATATTGCATAAAAAATAGTTATAGTATAATAATTTTTGAAATAATTATATGTTTATTTGACTTAAAATATCTAAAACAGAAAGAAAATTAATAAGATTGTCTAAAAAAATGTGCACATTTAATAAAACATAATTTTGCAATATATACCTATATTGTGTTTATTTATGTTATATGTTTATTTGAATTAAAATAATAAATTAGAAACAAAAAATATAAAACTGTTTTTGAACCTTTTTTTTAATTTTAATATTAGTATAACTTCACAGACTATCACATTAGTCGTAATTTTTACGAATATCTAGTATACGTCATGCTATAGTAACTATGATTAGTATTCTAGTATTAACTAATTCTCATTTCAGAAAGTTGGACGTTTTTATGTTTCCCTTTATTTGATTTTCATGCCACTTAAGATGTATTTTCTCTATTCTAGAATAAAACAGAAAAAAAGTAAGAATTTGAAATTTTAAACATGGAAACTTTTGATCGAAACAACCAGAACCGCTGCACTCCGATGCTTTAACTAATTTATCACATGCCTATTGCCAGTTTTTGAGATTAGGACCTACATTATAAAGCATGATAAGTCATATATCTTACAAAACACAAAAAACGATGTTGTAATTGCTTTCCCGTAAGCTAAGTAGCTCTAAAGTTAACTTCGTGCGATAGAAAACTCTTAAAAAAATTAACTTACTATAACTTGCAATCGCATAGGCCAATCTGCCAAATATGTGTTGTATGTCTTAATTCTGGCTTAATAAATACGCCGAAAATGTTATAGGTGCTACTACCATTGGCTAAAATTGTAAACTTAACTAGTCCAGTACAGCCCCCTGTCCGAAACTACCCGACCACCCCTTATACATAATTTTCAAAATTCTAACATATGAAAAAGGGATTGAAAAATCGACTACAAAATTCAATCCTTACAATAATAATTATGGATTTTGTGGTTTTCCGCCGATTAGTGTTTCTAGAAAGTTTCACTCCTAAAGATGGTTTTGAAGACCGAAACGTAGAGTTTTATTATATTTCGGTAAGTTTATTGTCACATAATGTGTAAATTTATAATTAACCCTTCGCCACGAGCGTCCTTTACAGAGTTTTTAATCCCTTACCACCGATTCTTTTTTTTTAAATCGTATTATTGAAAGGCCTAATTGAATTGAAATAGTGCATTGAAAACAGTGAATTGAAACATTGAATTGAAAAGTGCTGTGATCAAATAAGGCAAAATTTAAAATAAAAAAGTAACTAGTGGGAATAATCGAGCATTCTGAGGACCTTATGCAGCACATATAAGTGTCACACATGTCCCCAAATGGTTAAAGTTTGATAGCAACCTTTATTTTGTTTAGTATTCAATTTTTCTATACAAAAAACACATTAAGTTAAAATAGAAATCGTAAAACAAACCAAGATGTAACTCAAAGTAATTAGAAATCACAAACTGATCCCTCTAATAGAAATGTAAAATTAAAAGCAATGTATAAAAGGAAATAAATGCATTAACAACTTTAATGTGTAGATCTAACAGGGAACAAAAAACATTCTTTAATAATAAAAAGTGCTGGGAAAAGTGAGTATAAGCAAAAAGAAATTAAAAGGCGAAGATCATAAATGGAAGGTATTAATAAAAGGTATTTTGTTCTTTCTTTTTGCGAGAAATAATGAGAAGGCAGTTTTTTAAGCAGCTGATGAAAATTAAAGATCTCACTTTATAAGAATAGATAGAAAATCCCTTTCAACAATTTCTAGCCACGATATTTCATTTCAAATTACTTTACAAAATCAGTACACAGACAAATGTAGGAAAAAATATTTTTAAATGAAACTATGTTGTGAAACAAGTTTCTGTTCTCTTTGTAAGGAAACAGGGTTTAGGGGATACACTTATGTAACGTTATTAATGTTTTAACAGTTTTTGAGCCTCTTCCTCTTCACGATAGCATATGTTATCATTCTTCGAACCGTTATCCACCTCCTAACGATGTATCTATCAATGTCTAAAAATTCTTTTTATTTTTAATTTTTTTTTTCGTTTTATTTTCATATGTTTGTAATGATATACAGATATGGTTATAAATTTATTATTCGCATACCTTACTGATGTAAATAAAGAGAAGTTAATAAAATATTACTATTACATATAATATGAAAAAGCATTATATCAAATTCTTGATATATAAAAGTGTTTTCCAGTAATTATATAACGCATTCAACAATAATACCATCTTCTTGCAATTGCTCCCTACCCATGGATAAACAGAATTTATAACCACAATATTCTTCCCCATTTGTGTCTACTAAATATAGCAAATATCATTTCGAACTTGGTTTCTCAAATATCGAAATGTATATGGATATTACAGAAGAATAGGAATGGTGAACGTTAATTTATTTCAAAATTTGAAATAGAATGATTTTATAATCATTTAATGGCTTTCATACGTGTGTGATCCAACAATTATTGGCCTCAGTGTATATAAAATATTTTGTACTGTAATGGGTTCATGTGGAATATCGAACCTAATACTATAGAAATCCATTTCAGAACCGTAGCTGCTATATAAACATATTTTTGGACGGAGGAGTGAAAAAGGGGGGCTAGGGGTGAAAGCAGGTTTGGAGCTTATAGGGGTGGCAGTGGATGAGACGTTGCTACTGTCGTTTGGACTTGGGATCATAGTAATGTAGGCAAAGAACTTAGAGGAAAGAAGGGAAGGCTTTTGAAAACGTAATTAACTGAAAAAGTGCAAACAGCTCTACTGGGAAACATATTCAAGGGCGAGATTCAGTCGTAGGCTGCTTTATTGGATCCGCGGATTAGCCAAATATTTTTGTACTAAACTTCCTCGCGCCAACTCCCCGGAGAATTCAAAACGACATTTCTTTTGACAATTCGTCCTTAAAGATTGTGAAAGATTTTTTAATATGATCTGTTGTTGTGATATATTTTATATATTGTAAGTAGATAGCCGTACAAAAATAATAGAAGAATCTTTACTGATACAGGACTTCGTAAAATATTAAATTTTAAGTATTGGAAATTCCACATTCATTCGAAAACTAACATAACAATGAACAGATTCATCTGATATTCAACATCTAACTCTAACGTATTGTATGATCTTTGACCAGACTCTCGGGGGAAGGGGTTTTGGCTCCCTCAAAGAAAGGTGCGAGAGACACTGCTTTCGCGCGGTTAGAAATGAGCACAGAATTACTCCTCATTTTGATAATAATCGCTATAGGTGACCACACCAAAGGGAACCCAGTAAGGCTCTGTTCAGATTGCAATACTCTTCCCGTCAACTGAATTCTTGGACAAGTCTTTTGTATAGGACTTATTTGCGGTTTCTTCATAGAACGAAGGGGGGGGGAACAAAAGAATCGGGAGATAAGCAGGTCCGCCCTACTTGACGGAAAAATTCCTCTTTTGTAGGACAACTGACCCTTTCCTACAAAACTCATTAAATATCAAAAACACCGCGTCGCCACAACAAACGAGCCGACAAGAAGTGATCAGGTCTGTTTTGGAATTAAACTTGGTTTTACCTTTCGCTCCTGCATGCCACATCTACTGCTTTAGCTGTTTGTACTACTTCGCTGACAGTCGGAGATTTACGTTACGTCCATGGAAGCTATCCTTCGCTTTACGCTTTATTTTCTTTGATGTAGCTATGTCTCTTACTCTGTCATAAATATAGCCCCATAAACTCCAAACCAGCTTTTCATTTTCATCCCCTCCCCTTAAAAACCCTTTAAAAACAAGTCTTTAAAACTTCAGCCCTCCCCCAAAAATATGTTATAGCAATGATGGTTCTGAAACTAAGCATATAGGTACGAGAGACAAAAACATTATTCTCCCATATTCTACATCAACCATCGCAGTACAAATATGTTACATACACTAGGGACAATAATTGTTCAATCTTCCTAAGAAAACTTTATATTTTTATAAAAATAGATAACAGATTTAAAAAAAAAGATAACAGACTGCTATACTGATGTAACGAACAAAAAAAAATAAATTTTTTGGTACGATCAAAAATTATAATGATTCGAAAAGACAAACATCCTTCCCTTTAAAAATACCTTATAATATCAAATGCTACAATTTGTGTCAAGGAATTTTTAAACTTTTTATCCTTGTCACGTCTTTAAGACCCTGATGATGGAGTCGCGCAGTGTATATCGAGATTCCCGGCAAGACCAATATTATTGTTCTTATTTTTTTTAATTATTTATTTTGCTTTGGGTTACTAGAAGTTGATTATTTTTTATAGATTTGCATTTATTTTGAAATTTTGATAATCATTTCTTTTGCTAAATTTAAACCTATATTTTATATATAAAAAAAGAAAGAATGAATGAATGAATGAATGAAAAGAATCAACTTATTTCTTTAATTCCCTTCTCCTTTCCTTTAAAAGTTTGTGTTTAGATGTAATAAGAAGTGACATCCACACTTGATTTTGGTAAATTTTGCCAATCTGCGAGTATATTGTAAGTATATAAAATCATTCCAAAAATACCAGAAATCAAATTTTTACTAAAAAATGATTAGCGAAAGGGCTTTTTTTTTTCCCTTAAAATTTAAGGTAGTATGACCTGATTAGCACTTTCCAACAAAGTTTGTCTGGCCGGATGGCCGTGTGGCCGTCTGTCCACGCCCTAACTCTCGTAAATATCTTCGGATTGCCATGAAAATTTTGGACGTTATTTAGGTTTAGCTCAGCACGAATCCTATTGAAAATTATGTTTCTACCATGATTAGTTTATTTACAGAGACAGTCAAAAGTTTTCCATTATATTACGGTCTATGGGGAAAAATTGTTTCAAATTAACTTTAACGTTGTTAACACTTTCCAAAAGTTTAAAAAGGGCTTATGCATTTTTAAAAAATCATTCTGCTTATGCATTCTGATTATGCATCTTGTTTGTCTGTCCGTCTGGTATCGCTCTAATTTCTGTAATTACACTCGAATTGCTCTGAAATTTTTGTATGTTATTGACGTTTACCCTAGCACGAACCCTATTGAAAATTAACTTTCTACCATGATTATTTTATTTACAGTGAGAGTCAAAAGTCTTCCATTACATTACGGCCTATGGTGAAAAATCGCTTCAAAGGCATTTTAAAGATGTCACACCCTGTCAAACATATTAAAATTCATATGCATTTAAGAGCTGCTCTAAAATATGCATTCTATAAAATTTGCGGTGAAAATATTGCTATTATTCATTTAGAAGGCCATACAAAAGAATTCCACTGGATAATGGTAAAGGGGGGGGGGGGTGGATAGCGTGCGGCATGTTTTAAATATATTAAACTGTTTCATGTATAATAAAAGTGATATATGCCACTGAGGCTTAATATAAATTATACGATACTGTCTTGCATAATATAATGTACATTGCATTTACAGGGACACACAAAATATTTCAAATAGTATATTCTTTCCGATGTACTGTATATGTTTCCGATGATGATTGATAGATGGATGTAGTGCATTTTAATTATGATATAAGCGTTTAAGTTTCACTAAATCTTTGTACATTATATGGTGTGTATAAATGTTATAGTTGATATACAGGGCTACCTAAAAGAGCTCGAAAACGCTACTGAGTATGAGCGTAAATTACTTAAAGGTGGTTCTTAAATAAGGTATGCATTTTTACGCTGAATTGCATTCAATTTACAAAAAAATGTTTGCAAAACATAGATGAAATGATATACAGGGCCACGCAAAGACTTGGATACATGGACGCCTATGAATGATAATTTATAACGATGTGATTTCAGAAGTTTTTGAGTTTAAAATAAATTTTAGTTTCTTACTGACGTGTAATAAAAGTACAATGTAAACTACAGGGTTGAACAAAAGTTTTCAAGTATGTTTCCATTTATTAGTACAAATTAATGAAAAAGAAATTTTAAGCTTTTTTTTTTGCTAAACTAAATTTTTTATACTATATAGTATGTGTATCAACTCACAGATCAAATACAGGACTTTTTAAAAGCATTGGAATACATATTTGGCTATATACCCTTATTTCCCTAATTAAAGGAGTTTTGATAAAGATTTCCTGGAGTGTTGGAAAGTGCTTCATAATATATGCTTAACGCATGATTTTTCTTACTTGTTTTACATTTAGCAATTGAAATATAGCAAGAAAAAGTTTCAAAAATAGTATTGTTACCTAAATAGTTCAAGATATTTTATTGCTACAAGCTAATGTGTCTTAGTATTAACCACATTAATAAATTATACAGACTTATTTATATGTATTGCCTTACAAATATTTGCAGGTGTACTATTGATTTGGTTTTGTTTATTACAGTCAATTAGCAGAATGAAATATATAAGCCCTATTGAAGGAGAGTATCCACCGTGGGGGTCATTCCAAAGGAACCTAACCCATATTTACGCAGGGAAAATCAAGGTTCGAAGAAAACCACGGAAAACTCCGAATGATTAGACACGATTGGGTTCGAACCCAGCACCTTCCATCTTCCAGCTTCGAGAGTAAGAACCTCTCAGCCAATGGTGGGACGGTGTGTTGTTGAAAATGTTTTATTTAAATTTGCTTTATTAAATCGTCACGTACGCAAATATAAAAAGAAGATAAGGAACTATGTTGCAATAACAAGTTAAATGTATTTTACCTTAAAAAGCAATTACATTACAACTTTAAACAGATAAATAAATTTAAAAACGCGATGAACACACGAGTTTATTTATACTGATTAGCTATTTTAACAGTATGTATTACAAAAAATTTATATAAAAAAAGCACAGTAACTGTGCACATTAATACAGACAAAAGACATTCCGCTAATTAGGGCTGAAATTCTTTTCATGGTATACATATTTACGGAAAATGAAGATGTAGCACAAGATAACTAGCGCTCCTAAATTAATTCATGAAATAAAAAATAGTAAGTTAAAAATGACGCATGAAAGAAAGTTCACGAATAAATTTTAATAAATCTGAAAGAAAAAGATATATTCTTTAATAATAAGAAGTTGTGAAAGTAAGATGTTCTATATAAGAAAGTAAGATATTCTATAAAAGCAGTGGAGTGATGATGCAGCAAAAGTTTCAATTTTTTAACATTGTTGGGTTTGAACCGAGCACTTGCTATCTACCAGTTTCGAGAGCAGAAATTCTCAGGCGCTAATGGGGCACAGAAATTTAGGGACAGTCGATAAACACAACATTTAATACAATTACATGATGCTATTTATTAAAGTATTTCTCTGGTTTTAGATCAACTTCGAAAATTGGCATTTCATTCAGTTGCGAAACATTCAATGCTTCGTTTTATAACTATGTGGCAAAGTTTTAAAAAGAAAAGATCAGACTCACATTTTTGAAAAGACATTTTCTAGAGTATATGAACAATAACTTTCAGCTTACTTTTATTCGACATTTATTACTATTTCCCTATGCATTTTCAAGTATGCTTAAATAGTGCGTTTTCCACTCTTCACACTACTTTTCAATTAGAAGAAAAAATAACTTCTCTTAAATACATTATAATACAAAAATATACAAATTTTATCTTGTTCTGAAGAGGCACATGAAACATATGCCTTCAATCTACCGACTGAATAAGTTAAATTCACCTTCAGCTTAAAATTTATGAAGCGTCTTAAGTCAAAAAATTATACGCAAAAATTACTCCTGACTTAACTTTATATTTTCCGAAATATTCGTTTCCGAGATTCCATAGGGATTAATATAAATATAGTTTTTACAGAAGCTATCTTTTTTCTTATTTCAAAAGATTAACATCAATACCAAGTTTTTCTAACAATTTTTAAATTTTAGCCTGAAACATAAAAGAAGCACATCTTTTATGATATATCAACAAATTTGCCTATCCTGAAATATATGAAGCAGTTCTTTTAATTTCCACTGGGAAATTTTGTTTTTTCATCCTTTTAGGAACAAAATTTTTATTTAAAATTCATTTTATGTTAAAAAAAATCTTCTTTAATGTTGAAAAATCTCTATTCAATACTGTTGCATTAAAGTTATTTTGCTGCATAGAAATTTATTGAAAAAATGGTGATATTTTCATATGCTAAGTAGCAAAGTAAAAAGCGCCAAAATGGTAAATTTACTTTTTACGATAATAGATTTATTTTTAAATATTACTATAAGAGAATAGTTTTGGACATTTATTGGAATATGATTTAATTTAATGTTATAAAATTAATATGTCGTAAAATTTAAAAAGACAGAAACTGGATTTGGGCACTTCTAATTTTTTTTTATGTACAGTGTAGTTTATAGCTTATTTTTATTCAACATTTATTGGCATTTATTCATGCATTTTCAAGAGTGCCAGAATAGTGCATTTTTCATTTTTTTAATGTGTTTCAACAGAAAAAGAAAAAAACCTAGAGTCTCTTAAATACTTCGTATTACATAAGGATACAACATTTATCTTGTTTTGAAGAGGCACGTGAAACATTTGACCTATCGATTGAATCATAAGTCTCAATAAACTCATCTTTATATATCTTCCGTTTATGAATTATGAAGTGTTTTATTTAAAAAATATATATACGTGAAAATTACTCGTAACTTGACTTTATATTTTCTGAAATATTCGCTTTCAGGGATTAATATAAATGCAGTTTTCCCAGAAAATATATTTTTTCATATTTCAAAAACTTTATATCGATTTTTACCGAACCTTTTTTTAATTTTAGCTTGAAACACTAAAAAAACACATATTTTTGGTATACATTGATAAATTTGCTTGTCCTGAAATATATGAAGCAGTTCTTTTAATTTCCTCAGGGAAAGTTTATAATTCCATCCTTTTTAGAACAAAATTTGCATTTAAAATTCATCTTATGCTAAAAAAAAAAGCTTCTTTAATGTTGAAAATATCTATTCAATAATGCTGCATTAAAGTTATTCTGCTGCATAGAAATTTAATGAAAAAAATGATGATATTTTCATGTGCTAAGTAGCAAAATAAAAAGTGCAAAATGGTAAATTTACTTTTTACTATACTCTAATATTTCTATATATATAATATCTCTATATATAATATCTATATATATAATATCTCTAATATTTCTAATATTTCTACTATATATTTCGAAACATCCATTATAAAAACTATATATATCACTCGATATAACACTCATAAAAAATGAGCATTTGCTAATAACTTTTATATGTTACCCAAAGTCATTAACGATAATGAATTCGGAATGTAAATTGAAATAATCTCATGTTGCATAATTTTCAAATGCTATCTATTTCAATATAACGTACTCCCATGGTACTGCGTTAATCGAATTATTTTTACATATTATTATAAGAAAATGTTTTTCGACATTTATTGCAATATGATTTAATTTATTGTTATGAAATTAATATTTCGTAAAATTTAAAAGGACAGAAATTTGATTTAATCACTTTTGTCTAATATATGTACATGTAAAAAAAAAAAAAAAAAAAAAAAAAAAAAAAAAAAAAAATTCGCCATTTTTTTGTTTTGGTTTCATTCTAAAGTCTTATAAGAACATATTTTCATTATTAGTTTCCGTAATATACTAATATTTAATTAACGGCTAAAGTTCCTTTTCCTTTTTTTTCTTTAATTCAGCACAATCTATTATTTATTTTCCTAAAAAGAACTAAAATGTATTACTTAAATTTCAATATCTTATTGCAAAATATTAAAATCATTCCATTAATCCATTTCCCCTTTTTCAGAATAAAAAATATTTATCAAAAGTTTTAATTCTGTTTTATTTATTTAATTATCGTCTGCTGGCGGGTCTAAATCAATCCGCATGGGACTGTTTACGCCTACATACTACGCCGTTGTGTAAAGAGTTCTGACAACTAACTCCGTCCCTGATCCAATGGAAATGCTAGAACAGTTATACAACTACCTTCGAATGAACATTATTGGGTCTTTAATTCAGTGCGTAAGCAGGAAGGCGGAGCGAATTTATCTGAAAATTTTCAGGGAGTTAGTTTTCGCCGAGAGAGAAATCAGAATTCACTGACCTCCCAAATGTTAAGCATGTACGGTACGTGCTTCTTCTCGTAATGTGTGAACTGTTGCCGTAGTGGTCGTAATTTCAAGAAAATGTCTTTGCACTGAACGCCTTTTATTCTTTGTGATTTTTTGCGACATGGGTTTAGAAAGTCGGGAGGTTTAGTGGTGATTATGGAGTCACTTTGGAATGGAACGATGATAAACAATGTTTCCTGACTTTTCATAGACATTTTCATTATTTGAAATTACAACACATTTAATTTATTTCCATATGTCAAATGACTTCGACTGCAAATCTATTTGATGGAATGTGATTCCTGATGACTGATCGAACGTCGACTTTGTTCGTGCCCTCCAATTCGCTTCGTCATATCTTGTGTTTTTGCGGTAACCCCTAAAAATATCATCACATACATATATGTATGCATTTATATATATATATATATATATATATATATATTACAGTAAAGTTTTTAGCTTACTTTTATTCAACATTTATTGTCATTTATTCATGCATTTTCAAGAATGTCGGAATAGTGTATTTGTCACTTGCATACTGCTTTTCAATCATAAAAATTAAAGTCTCTTAAATACTTAGTATTGCATAAAGATACAAAATTTATCTTGTTTTGAAAAGGCACGTGAAACATCTGCTTTTTATCTATCGATTGATATCCATTTTGCATTCTATTGAATCATAAGTCTCAACTAAAGTTATCTTTATATGTCTCCCGCTTAAAATTTATGAATTGATTTTTTTTTTTAATTATTCATGATTTAAATTTATACTTTCCGAAATATTCGTTTCCGAGATTCCATAGGGATTAATATATAGTTTTTTCAGAAAATACCTTTTTTCTTATTTCAGAAAATTAATATCACTATCAAATTTTTCTAAAAATGTTTTAATTTTAGCCTGAAACATAAAAAACATATATTTTGTGGTATACATCGATAAATTTGCTTGTTTATGAAATATATTAAACACTTCTTTTAATTTCCTCAAGGAAAGTTTGTAAGTGTATCCTTTTAGGAACAAAATTTGCATTTAAAATTTATCTGATGTTAAAAAAAATCTTCTTTAATGTTAAAAAATATCTATGCAATAAAACTTTATTCAAGTTCTGCTGCATAGAAATTTAATGAAAAGATGATGGATATTTTTCATATGCTAAGCAGCAAAATAAAAATTGCTAAAATGTTAAATTTCCTTTTTGAGATACTCTAATTTCATACCGTCAGTTATAAAAACTTTATATCTCTCTATATAACATTCAGTATAAAAAAATGAGCATTTGCTAATGTCTTTTACATGTTACCCAAAATAATTTACGATAATGAATTTGGAATGTAAATTTAAATAATCTCACATTGCACGACATTCAAATGCAGTCCATCTCAATATAATGAACTCTCAAGGTATTGTAGAAAAAATATACTCGAACATCAGTAATAGAATTCTTTTTAAATATTACTATAAGAGAAAGCTGTAGGAAACTAATTGTAATATGATTTAATTTTATGTTAAAAAATTTCGTAAAATTTAAATGAACAGAAACTGGATTTGGGCATTTTTGTCTAAAATACCAATTTTGTTTTTACTTTTTTTAATAATTTATATATTTAAAAAGAAAGGTTGCTTTTTAGTCATTTGGTTTTATCTTTCAACTGAACCGATTTTGGTAATTATTTTTCTTAAAATGAAAAACTTTCATTTGTATGTGCGCTTGGACTAAAACTGACGGAATGAGAACGTCCACTGTTACTCTTGTGTCCAATCACCTTGTGTGATAATTTCAATTGTTCGATTGCAAAATGTAATGAAGACAAAAATTGCTGTAACCAGCTAAATACTATTGTATTCCGCTGACATAATATACATCTAATTTGTAAAAAAAGAAAGCATTTTACTCTTCTTATAATAAATCAAATTTTGTTACTATTGTGACCAGAATGTCACAAGAATAACAAAATTTTCATTTAACATATAGACAAGTGAAATGTTTTTTGTTACAAATTAGATATATGTTAATATTTAAAGGAATGTAATGATACTTAGCTGGTTAAAATAATTTTTATCTTAATTACATTTAGTAATAAAATAATTAGATTATTTAAGCTCCAATTGTCACAAGAGTAACAAATGACCCGTTTTCGAAATAATCTCATTTTTATTTTTTTATTTTAATTTCAAAAGTCTTTTATGAAATTTCTTTTTATTGGTGGCAGTCGGCTTACTTACATTAATTAAGAGAAAAGACAAAAAATACGACATTATTATGGACGCCATTTTCATGACAAGTAAAAATAAAACTTTTAAAATTTTTGAACAGAAAATGACGTTACGATTTTAAAAACACATTTTTAGTAATAAAAACATTTCAATATTTTTTATTCGGTTAGTACTGAGATTTAGAAGCTAATCTCAGTGTGACCTCATTTTGCTAATCTCATGAAATCTCATTTTTTGTGTGTGCTAATCTCATTTTCACACACTGAAGTGTGTGAAAATGACGTCATGTAAAAATGAAATGCAATCGTAGTAAAATATTTAATTATAAAAGAAAATACTCATTTAATCTTGAAACGAATATTTTCTTTGCTAGAAAAAAATGTATATATATTTTTTACGAATGCGTCTAAAAGAAAATTTCTGGATTTGGCCGACTCTTATGTATAAACCTCAAGAGCAAAGGCGTGCGAAGAAAAAATTGTGCTCGGGGCAAAATGTAAATTTGGCGCCCCCTCACCCAACTTTTTCTTGCAGCAAGCCAAAAATGACGCTGATAGCATAACTTTGCTGCCTCCTAAAGTTCCAAGTCCGGAGCAACCGGCCCCTTCGCCTTCCCCCCCTCCCATCCTTTCGTATGGCGCTGCTCAAGAGTGCGAAAGTTTACATGTAAAATAGTAGCTGTAAAACGTAGCATAAGATACGTGAATATATTTATTAATAACTTATTGCAAGTTAAAGCATTCTTAAATTAGAGAATATACATAAATATGAAAAGTGTGCATGTAAATTTTAAGACGGTGAAAACGACGTTATTTTTAGATAAAATAGAAATATTTTCAATTAAAAATAATATTTGTTTCAAGAATTAGGCCAGCCAATATAAGATTGATTAATTACTGTATTTATTTTTGTATTTTTTTCTTGTATATAAATTCATTTAATCAGCTCTTTTAACTATTTTCATTTGTCAAATTTCACGGACATCGACTCATATTAGAAAACTGTTACTGGTAATTTCAAACTTTAAAGAAGAGTCTATTAGCCTGAAACTTTGGACAAAAACTTCTACTGTGTTGACATTTAACTGCATTTTTAACCAGCATCATGGGGGTTGAGTCTGTGACACCCGACACATTTTATTGTGCTTGAATCTCAGTAATTAAACATGCGATGTTGCCGGTCTTCTCATAGCTGGAGATATTGAGTTAGTCTAATCGTCGCGAGCAATACCTTAGTCGTGCGCAATCCATAGTAAGAGTTACACGTGCGCAAAGTTGAAAAAGGTAACTAAGACCCACTCCCGCCCTTAGTGTAACAATTTAGGTTCATGCTGTGAAGACATAATTTTAAAATCATGTCTTCACAGATCACTTTACAGGTCTTCATGTCATGTTTTCACTAAGGCGTTGCCTGCGACGATTAAACTAATTCAATACCTCTAGCTTCTGAACAGACCGGCAACATCGCACGGGCAGTTACCGAGATTCAAGCGAAATAAAAAGTGCCGAGTCTTACAGACCCAACTCCCATGACACCGGGTAAGTTATGCTTTGAAATAAAAATGAAATAACTTTGCACTCTTATTTACCACCACAAGAATAGCAGTTTTTGTGCTTTTCGGGAGTTGATGTTGTAAGGTTTGCTTACCGCGGATTGCAGTGGCAATGAAATAAGTTGAAAGCTTGATTTTTGGACAATTTGCATGTAAAAGAAAAGAAGTTTGCCTAGAATTCCTTGAAAAATAATTTAAACAATCGAGCCTCATCATAAAAAGTTCGAAATAAATAAAACGAATTTATCCAACAGATGATTTATTTAATATAAAATATTCTACTTTTAAAAAGGAAAAAGCAGAAAGAAATTCGTTGTTTAGAAAAATTCGCGAGTTGATGTTGCAGAAATAGGAAATCCACTGTAGTTATTCCTATATTAAACTGTTGTTTCAATTTTTACTGCAAATATTGATTTTGAGATATCTTTATATTTCCCAATACTTTTATAGCTATATCTGACAAAGGAATTCTTGGAAGATAAAAAAAATAGCGCTAACCCAACATTTTATGCTTTAGCAAGACAATTGTTGTTTGCTGTCTTATCTGAGAATCTGTTTTCTATAGTCGCAACAAAAAAATAATACGTTATTTCGTGAAGTTATTTAATCCTCAACATTAAAAGGATCAGACAATAAAATAGACTAAATAACTTCATGTGAAATGTGTCTCAAAACTCTTTGTCAAACATTGATTTTCAGAGGCATGTAGCTAGATATCACAAAGAAATTCATCTGAAAACTGGGACGATAAGAAAACATATTAGCCCAATAATTTTATTCTTTAGCGATACAATAGTTTTTTTTCCGATACATATCGAGGAACATGCTTTCTTTAGCTTAAAATTATGTAAAAAATAAATCGTCTTAGCAGTTTATTCAGTTTTATAATGAAGTTTTGTTCTAATTATTTTCCTTTATTTATTGTTGAATAAGTAAGATTATAAAAATCATGGGTTCTGAAAAGTGATGTTTCGATATTTTACAAAAATAATAAAATATGCGAAAGAGCGTATTAAACTGAAAAAAAAAAATCAATATTAAAATATCGAAAAAACATTATTTCAGGATATTATTCCACCCTCGACATCAAAAAGATGGGATAATAAAACAGGTTTGATAACTTCATGTGACTCTGTCTCAAATTCCTTCAGCAAATATTGATTTCGAGAAACCTTTGTACTTACCAACACCTGTAGCTAAATATCACAAAAAGAAAAAAAAAACTGGTAAGATAAGGAAACATAGTAACTCAACATTTTATAATTTTGCAAGAACACGATTGTTTTTTCTTATCTCGGAATTTGTTTTCTATAACCTAAAAACACAATTACATAAAAAAGATATCCTTTTAGTAGTTTAAGGAGTTGTACAACGAAATGTTATTCTACTTATTTATTATTATTATTTTATTGTTTAAAAAAATAAGATTATAGGAATAATGTGCTTCTGAAAAGTGATGTTTAGCGAAATTTTACAAAAATAATAAACCATGCTAAAGACTATATTAAACTGAAAAATATCAATAATAAAAAATTAAAACGTTATTTGAAGATACTATTTCGCCCTCGACCACTAAAGGATGATATAATAAAACAAGTTTGATAACTTTATGTGACTATCTATCAAATTCTTTCTGCAAATATTGATTTCGAGAAACCTTTGTATTTACAAATACCTGTAGCTAGACATCACAAAGGAGAACCGAGAAGATAAGTAAACATATTAACCCAAAATGTAATACTTAAGCAAGACAATAGATGTTTTCATTCTTATCTCGGAATTTGGTTTCTATAACTTAAAACACAATTACGCAAAAAATAAATCCTTTATTTAGTAAGTTGTACAGTGAAATTTTATTTTAATTCGCTATTATTATTGTTTATTTTTGTAAAAGTAAGATTACAGAAGTAGTAGTTTAGAGATATTTTACAAAAATAATAACGCATGCTAAAACGCATATTGAACTAAAAAATAAAAATGTTAAAAAAAGGTTATTTTAAGATATTATTCCACCTTCAACATCAAACGGATGAGATAATAAAACAAGATTCATAACTTGATGTGACTATGTATCAAATCCCTTTTGCAAATTTTGGTTTCACCAAAACCTTTGAATTTACTAATGCCTGAAAACCTAATATACAGGGTGATTCTAAATTGTGTTTACAAAAAAGAGGGGTGATAGTATACATCAAGACAAACAATATTAAATGGGAAACCAAGGGTCCCAAACATTTTCCGAAGGAGATAGCCGCCATTAAAGTTTAGGGTCCAAAATATCAAATAAACATAAAAAACGGAAAAATTGGTCGACTGATTTGCGGTTTTCATTAAAACTATTCTTTATGTCAGTATTTTCTTGAAAACAAATTATAAAGTTAAATTTCAAAAATGCCGATAGAGGGCGCTATAGACTTTGGAGTAACGAACAACTATTCTTTGCATCTCATTAAATGTTTTCGGAAGCTTAGACTTAAACTTAAATATTGAGTTCAAAATCTGAATAGTTGGGAGTGGTTAAGAAGCGCAAATTGAACTGTGTTTAGAGGAGGGGGGAGGGACAAAGTTCAAATTTCAAATAATTATAAAAAACGGAAAAATTGGTCGATTCGTTTGCGGTTTTCGCTAAAACTGCTCTTTAAGTCATCATTCTCTTGAAAACAAATTTTAAAGATAAATTTCAAAAACGCCGATGGAGGGCGCCTTAGACTTTGGAATAAAGTAAAACTATAGACGCTTTCAGTGTGACGTCATTCATGACATTTTCCTTGTATACTGACTCCAAACAAACATATGCTATGCTTATTTTCTTATTAAATATATATCGTAGAAAATGGTATCATTGCATATAAAGCATTAAACATTGGTCTAATATATATAGCTGAAAAATATTGCTGTAATATGCAAATAACATAGAAATACAGCATAGCAACTGTTTGTTTTGAGTCAGTATCCAAGCAAAATGTCATAACTGGCGTCACGACTGAAAGCGTCTATATTTAACAGTTATTTTTTAATCTCATTAAATTCTTTCAAATGCTCAGAAATAAACTTATAGTTAGAGCTCAAAATCTGAATCGTTGGGAGTGGTTAAGTAGCGCAAAATTGGACTGTGTTCCAAAGGGGGGGGGGGTAAATTTCAACTCCTGAACACAGTTCAGTTTCCGCTACTTAACCCCTCCCATCGATTCAGAATTTGAGCTAAAAATTTAAGTCTAAGCTTTTGCAAGCCTTTAATTAGGTACGAAAAATAACGGTTAAAAATAATTCTTGGTTATTCAAAAGTTTAAGGCGTCCTCCAACGGACTTATTTTAAATTTATTATTTTTTTTTTCAAGGAAATACTGGCATAAAGAATAGTTTTAATAAAAACCGCAAATGAATTAACCAATTTTTCTATTTTTTATGATCGTTTTGAAATCTGAATCTCCCCCCCCCCTCCACACACACACACTTAAACACAGTTTAGTTTGCGGTACTTAACCACTCCCAACAATTCATATTTTGAGCTCAAAATTTAAGTTTATGTCTAAGCTTCTAAAAAAATTTAATGAGATGCAAAAAATAACGGTAAAAAATAGTTGTTCGTTACTCCAAAGCCTAAAGCACCCTCTGTCGGCATTTTTTGAAATTTATCTTTATAATTTACTTTCAAGACAATACTGACATAAAGAATAGTTTTAGTGAAAGCTGCAAATCAATCGACAGATTTTTCAATTTTTTATGATTATTTGAAATTTTGGATCCTAAACTTTCATGGTAACCATCTCTTTCAGAAAACTATTTAATATTGTTTGTCTTGATGTGTACTATCACCTCTTTTTTTGTAAAAACAATTTAGAATCACCCTGTATATATAACCTAATATACCCATAACAAAAAAGCACAATTACTCAAAAAATATTTTTTTTTTAGTAATTTAGCAAATTGCACTATGAAACATTATTCTACTTGTTTATTATTAGTACTTTATCGTTGAAAAAAAAATAAGATTATAGAAGTATGTGCTTCTTAAAAGTGATATTTAGAGAGATTTTACAAAAATAATAAAATATGCTAAGGACTACATTGAACGGAAAAATATCAATATCAAAATATCGAAAACGTTGTTCGACGATATTATTCTATCTTCAACATCAAAATAGTAATGTAATAAAACAAGTTTGATAACTGCATGTGACTGTGTCTCAAATTCCTTCTGCAAATATTGAATTCGAGAATTTTTTGTATTCACCAATACCTGTAGCTAGATATAACAAAGGAAAACTGAGAAGATAAATAAACATATTAACCCAAAACGTTATACACAAGCAAGACAATAGATGTTTTCATTCTTATCTTGGAATCTTTTTTCTATAACCAAAAAACACAATTACGTAAAAAATAAATCCTTTCAGTATTTTAGTAAGTTGTGCGATGAAATTTTATTCTATTTAGTTATTATTATTATTATTATTATTACTATTATTATTTTGTAAAAGTAAGATTACAGAACTAGTACTTAGCGATAATTTACAAAAATAATAACACATGCCAAAACGCATATTAAACTGAAAAATATCAATATTACAAAATCGGAAAAACGTTATTTCAAGTATTATTCCACCTTAACATTAAACGGATGAGATAATAAAACAGGTTCAATAGCTACATGTGACTGTATCTCAAATCCCTTTTGCAAATATTGATTTCCAGAAACCTTTGTATTTACCGATACCTGTAGCTAAATATCACAAAGGAAAACTGAGATGATAAATAAACGCATTAATCCAAAATTTTATACTGTAGCAAGATAATTTTTTTCTGTCTTATCGCGGATTCTGTTTTCTGCAAACTTAAACACAATTGCGCTTGAAAAATAAAAATTTTTTGTAATTTAGTAAGTTGTACAATTAAGTTTTATTCTAATTATTTTTATTTTTATTTTATTGTTGAAAAAAATAAGATTATAGAATTAATATGCTTGTTAAAAGTGATGCTTAGAGACTTTTACAAAAAATAATAAAACATGCTAAGGACTATATTAAATTGAAAAATATCAATATTAAAAGGTCAAAAAAGTTATTTGAAGATGCTATTCTACCCGCAAAATCAAAAGATGATATTATAAAACAAGTTTGATAAATTTATGTGACTATGTCTGAAATTCTCTCTGTAATATTGATTTCGAGAAACCTTTGTATTTACAAATACCTGTAGCACTGAACTGAGAACTGAGATGAGAACTGAGGAGAACTGAGAAGATAAGTAAGCATATTAACTCAAAATTTTAAACTGTAGCAAGACAATAATTTTCTTCTGTCTTATTTCGCGATCTGTTTCCTATAACTTAGAAACACAATTCAGTACAAAACTAATCCTTTTAGTAATTTAATAAGTTGTACAATGAAATTTTATTCTAGTTATTTATTATTTTTTTTTATTGATGGAAGAACATTATTATAAAAGCAATGTGCTTCTTATGAGTGATGTTTAGAGATATTTTACAAAAATAATAACACATGCTAAAATGCGTATTAAGCTGTAAAATATCAATATTAAGAAATCGAAAAAAACTTATTTCAAAGTATTATTCCGCTCTCAATATCAAAAGGATGAAAATAAAACAGGTTTGATAATTTCATACGACTATGTCTCAAATCCCTTCTGCAAATATTGATTTCGAAGGACCTTTGTATTTACCAATAAATGTAGCTGGATATCTCAAAGGCATTCTTTGGAAGACCGAGAGATAAGTAAAAATATTAAACTAAGCAAGATAATAGTTGTTTTCTGTTTTATCTGAGTATCTGTTTCTTATAGTCAGAAAGGAAAAAAACGAGTTAAGTAAAAGAAAAACAGTCTTTATGTTAACAGGTTTTACACTGAATTTTTTATTATTTTTTCCTAATTCATTTAAGTCTTTCAATGTATTGAAAAAAAAAATACTGTTTCATGGATTTCATACGTGTTAATAAAAAATATATGGTAAAATAACTGAAAAGGTAATTTAAAGTAAGACTTTAATTAACATAAGCATAAATGAACCAATCTGTGTATTAAAGGAATGAAATAACAACTGAAATATTTCGATATAATGAAAAACAGACATGTAGATATTTTCTGTTCTATGCATGTTCTGTTTAGGATATGGAGAACTTTAATCTGAAAAATCGAAAAATCCTATGTATGGGTGATTCTCAAAATAGGGGACAATTTATGTCTTTCGGCATACAAAAAAAATTGAGAGGTTTTCTGTCATGTTTTTATATTTAGATATGTTTTTTTAATATTATTCATTATTTGCACTCAAGATCTACTCACTTTTTATTTAAAAACACCTTAAAAGAACAGAATAAAGATTCAAAATGTCATTAGCATGGATGTCCACAGCAGCCGTGCCTTGTGTATACTAGCATTTTTCAAGAGTTAATATGATGTTTATAAAATAAACAAATGTTATTCTTTCTTTATATTAATCAAGGAGAGGATTTATCCAATAAATTTCTTTTTAAAAATAAAATTATAGAACATAAAAAAAGAATTAAAGTTTGTCCTCCATATTAGATTTTCAAAACAATGTCATACTAAAACAGCTGGTTATTAATCAAAATTTCATTTTCACATGTGACAATAGTTTGAAAATATAAAGTTTCTCCATGGCAACAAGTAGTCATTTTAAACCAGCTAGAAAATAGAAGCATGTATTGTATTTTAAGAATAAAAGTTGAATATTAGGGGGTTACATCAATTGTATGTCATTAGAATGGATAATAATTTTCATGTTTATTTTATAGTTAAAATTTTTATTTTATTTATTTGCATAGAACTTCTGTGTTTTAAAAAGCCCCAGAAAGGAATATTGCATTGTGATTATATTATGGCTCATAATCTTATTTAAATTAAAATTTGTCATTAGCATGGGCAGATATCAGTGTCATTAGCATGGTTTTTCTGTCCATGCTAAAGACTCCTATGTACATAAATGTAACCAGTGCTTATATTGTATCCTTTATAAAGTTTATTTTACGTATAAATTTAGGTATTACATTTATTATCCCTAAAATATGCATTAAATATGTAGGAAAATCACTAAGACAGCTTCTTACATTGTTAGTGTCAGGATGTTGCTCATGCAACAAAGTTTGCTCTTTGGTGATGTTTTTATTCTCCTTATATGTATATATGTAAAAATGGAAACCATTTGCTGAAAAAGAAGGCTAATAAATATAGAAAAAAAATTATTAAACAGGAAGAAAATAAAAATTTCATAATATATTTATTCCATACAATTCGTTTTGTCATTCGTTTTGTCATTCGTTTTGTCATGGCTCAAAAAATACTAATTATTTTTTTAAGTTAATTTTTAAATATTTAGCTCTGCTGACTACATGGAAAGTATACCTAATACTATATTAAAAACACCTATTTTTTTTCAGAAATTTTGCTAACAGTAATTTTTTTAAGATTTCATTTTTGAAATCGTCCCCTATTTTGAGAATCACCCATATTTAAATATACCATATTTTGAAAATTTCGGTCATTACTATGTTTACAGTAAGCTATAATACGCTTAGCATTAATTACTAAATTATACACATATTTTACAAAATGATTATTTAGAAACAAAAGAAAAGTAATTTTTATTACCATATTTTATAAATTATTACTTTGACACTTTAAAAGGACTCTTAAAACTTGAAAATTTTCGAAATAAAAAATTTTTTATGCGTTAATCTCCTGTGTTTTCTGAACATTTTGATATAATTATTTCCTTTAGATTTTCATTAGAACAGAAGTTATCTCTTTTAGAGTTATATCACTCAATAGTTCAAGCAACTTTTCCAAGACTATGAAATAATTTTACTCAAAGTGACGTTTTTAAGCACAACGCGCAACATATCTCAAAAATTTCTCAACAGTTTTCCATAAAAATTTCAAAATATATGTGTCATGTTTATCTGTATAAATGGAACCTAAAATTCCATTTTATTGTTTAAAAAAATATTTTTTTAATTGACTAAACTGCTGAAATTTTTAAAATTTTGTATTACCTGAACACAAATTTTTATTAAAAATATAAAAATGCTTTAAATAAAAATTTATTTAGGTTCAGAGTAATTACTAGAATATAAAGTATAATTGGGTATTAAAATTGTCATTCTAGTAGCAAAAATAATTTGGACAACCTGCACGTAAAATCTCATACCAAATTTCTGCTTACTAAATGGCTAACATGAGTTTGAAGCTCCCTATAAAAATTAATTTTGCATCTTACAAAATTTTAAACATTTGAAATAAAAGAACATATTTGTATCTTTCATAGCTCTAAAAATTGCGTTTAAAAATAATGCACCCTTTAAGATATTTAATGTTGAACATTTTTTTTTCTCCAGTTTCAAAAGTCATGAGGCCCATTATTTTTCGTTCTAGGTACATTCATTATCTGTATCATCTACTTCTGTCTTTGATAAATATTTTCCCCTCTATACTGAGGCTTCTTCAGTTCAAATGATGCTAACTTGGATTTCTTGGCAAGGGATCATCCAGATTTCTCCTTTTTTAGGTGCGTTCGTAATTACGTAAATACGTAGCACCCATAGTTGTCGTTCAGTTCGTCCATCCGCATATAACAACGAAAGACTACCCAACCGAATCCTTTGAAGTTTAAAATATATAATTATCACATAATTTTGTCGAGTCATTTCAAATTTTATGAAAACCGGATGCATAGATCAATTACATGGACAATCAAAAGTATTCCGTTACATTAGGTCAATGGGGAAGAAAGTTTCAAATGCATTTTAACCGTTTGAAATTAAAAATATATAATTATTACATAATTTTGTCACGTCATTTGAAATTTTATAATAATCGGATGTATAGATCAATTACAGGGACAATCAAAAGTATTCCGTTACATTACGGTCAATGGGGTAAAATGTTTCAAATGCATTTTAATGGTGTTACACTCATTCGAGGATAATAAAAATTGATATGCATCTATAAAGTACATAATATAACATAAATTTTGCATAATCTGTGGTGTAAAGAACATTTGTTAATGATTTACAAGGTTATTGATTTATATTCCATTATTTTATGGTATAGGAAGAACATTCTTTGGTGCACATTTTAGTTGCAATTAACTATTTACAATTTTATGAGATTCATATGTGACAGTGATATTTTTAAAACTTCCCTAAAAATATCACTATGAGGTGTATTCGAAAGACGAACGCACCTCATTTGATACTCTTCACTTGCAATTTTCAACATGTTCCCCTTTTGGAAGATCTTACCCAAAATAATTTCGTGTGAAGACTGAAGAAAACAGCAGTAACACCATTTGAACTGAAGAAGCATCAGTATAGTGGCGAAAACATTTTTCAAAGAAAAAAACAGGCGATAAAGATACATATTTTTTCTTGGAATGGAATATATATTATTTTTCAAGAAGAAAAAAGACTCAAAATGATAGAAAATGCAGATTACGGATCATAAAATATAAACTGCTAAAGAAGTTGTATACTATTGTATGCAATATACCTTTTAAGCGTCAGACTATATGTTTCTATTTTTAAATAACTAATTACACTTTTAATGATTGTTTATAATTTAAATTCCTAGAGATAATATAGAAGATTTTTTTCAGAAAAATAAAGTGTTTTTAATAACCAAAAATAACATATAACGAAAGGTCTGTACTGATGATGATACCATAATAATAATAATAATGATGCCATTATTATTGCTTAGTTATGACATTAGTAGCACGATGTATCAATTAGCATATAATTATAATACGGGCATTACAAAATACAAGAGAAAGCAGATTTTTCTATTAGTAAACTATCCACATATTTTTTTTAGAATTTTTTAATTTTATTTAAATAAAGTTTTAGATTTTGAATTTTATTGAAATAATGTGAATTGGATATTTATTAGTTTATTCAATAAGATAGATACGTTTTGTAATAATTTTTAAATTAAATTTAATGTCACTGCAATCTATGCAAAGATTTTATATTCAAAAATCTTTCTTTTTAATTTATTAATTAAAGGATAATATATTTTGAAAGCGATATCAAACGAAACCTTTCATGCTTCTATGACATTTTCCCGGTTGTTTCATAATTTATAGGTGCATCAGACTGCCTCGGACTATTCTCACCCAAATTTTCAGACCACTACGTGCGTTAAATTTTCCTAGCCTTACCTGACACCAGTGATGTAGTGGTAGAAAAAAAACCCGACGGTATACGTTCTAAGCAGAGGGTACAGGCTAAAGGCAGAGCGTATACCCTAGAGTTTATACACTATGGCTTTCTTGAGAAACAGAGAGTATACAGTGTTCCTTTGAAAAATACAGAAGGTATACGGCGTATATCCGCGTATACCCTCCACTACATCCCTGCCTGACACACGCTTGAATTTTGTGTTTTTAATAAACTAAATGTATTTAAATTTTATTGATAATAAAAATTTACCAGATGCATATTTTTCAAAGAATCCCTGCACTATGCAAGATAATACTTTCGTAACCCATTGTATAAAACTAATAATTTTAAATAAAATAATAAACTATTAAATTAAAATTCGTACTTTTTAATTTAAAAAATCGTACAAAAAGAAATTTGTAAAATATATTTTTTTAAATCAAATTTATTTTTAAAGATAATTAACTGAATTTACGGTCTGATGATTCTATAACCATTTCATATACATTCATTTACAATTCAAGATGTTAAAATTGACAATTTTCACAAGATTGTGCAGGCAAACTTCATGACAATCATTTTGTTTAAAAGAAATCTAAAAATGAACTTTCCTTAAGGCTTTTAGTCACTTTGCTTCCGAATACTTAATGTGGTGAACCTAATTTTTTTTTATTGTAATTTTCGATCTTTTTCAAATTTTTCAATGCATGCATTTAAATATCTGAGTTCCAATAAATTGAAACATCTGTGTGTGTAGGGGGAGGTTTACCAGCAGAGGAGGGAATGACAATTAAAAAAATATTGCCTCTTTAAATACAATGAGGTATGATAATTTGCACTTAAAAATATATTGAAGAAACTGTTTTGATTGAATCAGATTGCTACATCTTATCAAATGAAACAATGATTAATAATTTATATCCATGTAAAATCTATGTATATGTATGTTAACAACAATAAAAGTACTTTAAAATTATGTCCCGGTTAAATAAGTTGACATTTTCAATAATGCACAGCCATTCTGGGCCATGAAAAAGGGCTTTTTTGAGATGGGCGTACTTTTCGTACGTGATGAAAGTTTGTAATCAGATAGAAAAGGGATGAAGATAAAAAGGCACGTTCCGAACAATTTAGTCACAAATCTCGTTTTCCAGATCATGTTCGGAAAGCCCGTTCTACGTGATATAACTAGCCAATGCTTCTTTAGAAATTTAAAAGTCTTGCTCTTTACAAGTAAGACATGGGTTTTGAAGACATTGGACTCTGGTCAAATTTATGTTTGTTTGTTGAAGTAATGTGTGCAGAAAACAATTATCTAATGAGTTTCGAGCAATAAAAAATGAAAGGATGATTTTAAAACAAGTGGGTAAGGATGGTCGCAGATCGCACAGAGGGTTTCGTTTAATATTTATTTCAAAATAACTTATCCTTTAATTAAAAAATCCAAATTATTAATGTTTGTGTATTGTCAATATTTAAAATATTAAAAAATGAATAAAATTTGAATTGTATTTAATTTATTTTTCTTTAAACTAATTTACTTATTAAAAATATATTAAATCAATGTTGCATTATGGTTTTATCTTCCATTGTAATTATAATTTCTGTGCTGTGTTCTTAATGTTAATTAGATTTTAAGTAATAAGATGTAAATAAAACAATGATACATAATCTGCAAATATGTACAATCCACAAAACTGTCTGACCCTAAGCGTGCGAACCCCCTTTTTTTAGTTAAAATGCGGGACATTTCCCATTTTCTTACATTCTTAACCGCGCAATAGCGCTTGTCATCCTGAGGCAAGGTCGAACGCACCCCCCCCCTTTTTTTCCAATAGCCTTAGTCTAATATTCACCTACTAACATTTAACGTTTATTCATGATTATAAATTGTTTCTATTGAATAGGTTAGTATTCATAACTAACATTAAATTACTAATAATTTAGGTAAATATCGCAACCTTTACCTTTTAGATAACTCTGACCTAGTGCATAAGATAATTATATCAAAGTAATAAAAACTAATCTTAAATTAAAGTGTAATCAACATGTCCAACTAATTCCCTTCCCTTTCAGGTGTTATTTTTATTGTTTTTTCTTCTTGGGCTGCTGTCTCCATATTAGGGGTACATAAGTTGCGACCAGCACGAACTACCAGACCCGTTTCTATGGGTCACACTATGGAGCCCATTTTTTCCCGTTGGGTGCAAGTCCTCCAAGCTACGTGTGAATTATACCTCTGGCGGTGCTTTGCCAAGTGAAGGTCTCGTCACGAGATCAAGGTTCTAAATTACGAGATCAACACGTGGTAAAAACCGTACCAAACAACAAGAGCAAAGTATTAAGCAACCAGATAGACTAAGCTCACAACTAAGCAGTAGCCAATAGGCTGTGAGCGAGCAGCACTAGTTTTTATTACACTAAAAGAACAATCAATCAATCTTTGTTTTCGAACGGAACAAGGGTGAAATCTCTTTAAATGATTTTTGAGGGACTGACCCTACCAAATCGACAAAGGAAGGGGAACTTTTATCTACCTTATCTTCAGTCGTAAAGCTGTCAACTGATTTCGCGTTAGATTCCTCTCTTGAAGTTCAGATTCAGTGCACTAGAAGTGCAATTTATACACCAAAGCGCCGACACGAAAGATCAAAGACAGCGCAAGACGTTAGTGTTATGTGCGTGGACCTTAAAGACCTTAGCCATCGTCAGTTTAATTACCGCGGCGTGGCGATTAGGCGGCCACCCGCCTTGATATCACGCATCAAATCCTTTCAACTGGGGAAACCCGGCAGGTAGGGGCTTGGTTAACGGTTAGAAAGAAAGAAAGCGTGCGAATTTTACAGAATTGACCTTACCGATATTTTTGTATGAAAATATTCACTTACTTAGGAAAAAGTGTAATACTAGGGATGTCCAAATGAAGAGGTTACGAAACGTCGTAATCAGGGGTGTAGTTATAAAAATAATAGAGGCTCTAAGCTCTAAGTAGAGGGAATACGCTCAAGGCAAAGGGTATAACCAAGATTGTGTATACTATAGCTTCCTTGAGAAACAGAAGGTATACGGTGTTCCTTTAAAAAATCCAGAAAGTATACGTTGTAAATCTCCGTATACACGCTACTATATCCCCGGTTGTAATAACCAAACCGGTTGAAATTTGAATATGTGGCTTTGGGATAACATAGTGAGACATTTAGGGACTATTGGTATGTCCGCCGTGGTTGTGCGTGGTGGAGAAAGAGAATAGATTAAGGAGGAGAAAGGTCAGCAATTGTGTGTTTTGTTCAGTTGGCACACGGCAGTGCGTGTGAGGATATCATGGATTTCCCATTCCAAAATTCGATGATTGCACAGCAGCGAGGCATTTGATTAAAATCTAGTACATCGACAAATCTTATAACACATCGCTAATCCTCAATCGTCAAATTTCAAAATGAGAAAGCCATGATGTCTTCCCACGCACTGTGGCATTTATCGGGCAGAACAACTCATAACTACCTGCTCCTCCCTTCCTTCATGCACGAGCTCCCACGCATACGAAAAATCACGCCGAATACTCCAATCGCGTCTCTGGATGTCACACTATGTTATCTCAAATTGGCATATTCAAATTTCAAGCAGTTTGGATGTTATACTATTTCGTACCCTTTCATTTGAACATCTCTAAGTAGTACATCCAAAAACTTTTTCTATTCTCTATAATATTTTTTATTCTAACAAAAATGCCCTAAGAATTAAACTTGCCTTAATTTTATTTTAAATATTTGTAAAAATAAACAACATATTTTGATACAAATTTGGATACAAATTTAAAATATTAATTTGAATTTAAGCTGATAAAACAAACTCTTTTAGCAAAAAACTTTTTAACTTATATAAGGCTAGTTTCGGTATCAAGTATAAGGATAGGTTTCTGACTAATAGATTTATAGAAAAATACGTTGACAAACAATAGAAAAATTTCTATTCTCATTTCTATTGGTTGTTCCATTGGTTCAATTTTTTCTCGACTGTTACCCGAAATTTCCTGTAAGAGTGATGGTTTGTAAAACTATGTCCCTCGAATCCGCTTCATTTCCACACATATGAACAAAATTCCATCTTTCTATACAGAAAAGATGATAAACACAATGCTTCCGAAACAAGTGTGCAATAAATTAAAAAGTTCTGGTGTTATATTTTCTAAATATACCTTGTATATATATCTCTTGCAAATAGTGTCAAAGTACAAGAGAAAGTGCTTCTAAAAGAAAAGTGGTTCCAACCGAATAAAATTCTTGTAAAAGATACTGATTCCGAACGGGTTCATATTGTTACCTTACACATGCATTATGGGATTAATTTTTTAAACAAATTTAAAAACTATTTCATGTGTACAGTATTTCATTACTGTAATTTTAAAATAACATATTTGAAGCTACTGGAAATTGATTTCGGTAAAAAAAATTATATTATGTTTTATGTATTTTTAAAAATCAATTTAAATGTACAAGCTTTTCTGGCCAGGTTGATTGTTATGTCGAGATACATTACGGTTTTGGTTTTGGTTTTGACTCATTTAGGTAAACATACTTTCCAAATGAATATTCTGTACTTTTCTAATGAAAAAAATATATTTAATTATTTACAAGTGCATATATTTTACTTTTATTTAGAAAAAAATTATATTACAATAGCGATATAATTGTAGGATATATATCCTATCCATAATAGTATAAAACATAGATTGTTACAAGCTTTCAGATTATTTGTAAATCATATGGATATTAATAACAGAAATTAAAACAAAAAAAATACACCTTATATTTATATATTTAAAATATTATATTATATATTTAAATATAATATAATAATATTAAATATATAATATATAAATTATAATATATATAATATATAAATATATAAAAATTATAATATATAAATTATAATATATATAATATATAAATATATAAAAATTATAATATATAAATTTTAAATATATAATATATAAATATTATATATTTAAAATATTATATTTTACGATATTTCACAAACTGACCGTATTAAAGATCAAAACTTCTTCACAAATCGATAATTTAAATGATATTACACATTAATTATGTATTTAAAATATTATATTTTACGATATTTTGAAGTAAATGAAAATTAATTAAAAAAATTAAATGCTTGAAGGCATTTTTATTGATATTAGAAATTTTTCAACATTCAGAATCCTTACAAACAATATTTTTTATATAAATTTCAAAAAAAGTACATTTAAAAAAATATATCGTTTTTCATTAAAAAAAATTAAATGCTTGAAGGCATTTTTATTGATATTAAAAAATTTCCAGTATTCAGAATCCTTACAAACAATGTTTTTTTTATATAAATTTCAAGAAAGGTATATTTTTTAAAAAATATCTTTTTCATTAAAAGAAAATTAAATGCTTGAAGGAATTGTTATTGATATTAAAAAATTTCCAGGATTCAGAATCCTTACAAAAAATATTTTTTTATATAAATTTCAAGAAAAGTATATTTTTTAAAAAATATCGTTTTTCATTAAAAAAAAATTAAATGCTTGAAGGCATTGTTATTGACATTGAAAAATTTTTAGTATTCAGAATCCTTACAAACAATATTTTTTATATAAATTTCAAGAATAGTATATTTTTTAAAAAATATCGTTTTTCATAAAAAAAAATTAAATGCTTGGAGGCATTTTTATTGATATTAAAAAATTTTCAGTATTCAGAATCCTTATAAACAATATTTTTTTATATAAATTTCAAAAAAAGTATATTTTTTTAAAAAAATGTCGTTTTTTATAAAAAAAAAAAAAAAAAAAAAAAAAAAAAAAATTAAATGCTTGAAGGCATTTTTATTGATATTAAAAATTTTTCAGTATTCAGAATCCTTACAAACAATATTTTTTATATAAATTTCAAGAAAAGTGTATTTTTTAAAAAATATCGTTTTTCATTATACTGTAAAAAAAAAAAAAAAAAAAAAAAAAAAAAATCCGTTAAATTTACGGAATAAAATTGTTGGCAGCAATGTTGACATCAGTTTTTGCCGTAAAAATTACAGTAAAATTACATGTAAATTGTATTATTACTTCTAATTTTACTGCAAAAACTGCTGGCAACATTGCTGCCAGCAATTTTTGCCGTAAATTTAACGGATTTATTATTATTATTATTATTATTTTAAACAGTTCAATCGACACGAAATCAAAGAGAAAACTGATTCTTAAACTGAAAATTTAAATTGAAGCATATATTTTAAATATCTAATTAATACTAGAAAGAAGAAAGTTCTACAAATTAAAAACTATTAAGACATTAAATAAATTATTTAGCTCGTAATAAATTGATTCCAGGTTTCAAAATTCTGCATCCAGAAAACATCAAACAAAGTTGTCAAAATTTTCCGATTGATTTTGAGAATAAATTGATCGATACGTCCAAATACCGAGTATAATATAAAATATTTCAAATTCCAAAGATATTTTCATATATTTTAAAATATATAACACAAGGATTTTCCAACTAAAAGAAAGAGCATTAACGGAGCATGTTTTATATGAACGCGCTCCATGTAGCTATGATGCAAGATTTCAAAATAGATGTTTTATTTTTAAAAATACGCTTCACTGATGCAAAGAAAATCTAGTTTACATCCCAAGGATGGAGAGCACTCACTTTTTTTATGTACTCGTCATCCAAAAGTTTCAATAATGTCTCAAAAATAAAAAATAAAATAGAGAACATCTTTAAATATGATGCGAACTCGTAGGAAAAATGTTTGAACGGGGCAAGTGTATTTAGAATTCTTTCTACACAAACTATTCCACTCGGAATCAATATTAAATACATTTTTTTTAAATATTTTTTTGTAATGTGTTCTTATACCCAAAAAATAGAATATATGTAGGGGGAACTGGGGTGCATTGATACATGGGGCACATTGATACACCCCCTCTACCGCTCACAGGGTCATGACAAGAAGTTTCACAGCAGCTCCAAAAGGTGATGCTAGTGTATTCAACTACATACAGAAAATCTTGGAATGATTCAGCAGTTTGATGAAATGAGACGGGTGATTTATTGTTTTTGTTGTTCAAAAGTAAATTTGAGTTGTACAATTGAAATGCTATTATACAACTGTTCCAGTATTTTCAACCAAAATGAATACTCTCCCTGGTAAGTACTGCTACTCTTTATCAGTTCCTCATTATTTATTGTTAGATATATTGTGAAGTGTTGGATTTGAGACTCATTTTATTCAAAATCGCTGTATGGGGCACATTGATACAGTTTATGACAGGGCACATTGATACAGCCTAAATCCTTTAATAGCTCATATTTTCATTATCTTTTATTATTTTTTTTACCATACACTCCTTAATCCAACCTTTTTTTCACGAAAAATTTGTAATATTAGTTTTTATTGAAGTGAAATAGCTCTAATTTCTTTATATTAGAGCATTTTATAGTATTTTTGAAAACAGAAGACGTAGGAACTTACCCAGCATCTAGTGCTAGTAGAACTAATAAAAGAAAAGGGCGGCATTCTGGCAAATCTCGAATTTATATCGATTCTCCAGAGAAAAAAGTATTTTCGACATGAGAAATGTTAAGTAAGAGAAACAAACTGCAGAATAGAAAATGATACTTATATTATAAACAGAATTTTTAATATAATTATCCTTTATTTTCTGTTTATGAACCTATTTATAAACAGAAAAACTGGTAATTTTTTCATCTTTCATAAGAAAGAAGATAATGCTGGGGTTGAAGTGCTAGATATGACAAAGTTACCACAGCCAACAGTCAGACAAGAAACAGACAGAACATCAAGTCATAATATATTTAATTTTGATTGCTTTAATATTGCTTAAAAATAAATTGTGGGTGATTTGAATTTTTATAAATAAATATAAAATGGTTTTCTAACTCATTTTTTATGAAAAATATGCATTGGTATTATTTTGTCGTCATTTTTCTTAAACGTATCAATCTGCCCCGGGGATGGGGCACATTGATACAAATGACTTTTTTTGATTTTTTTAAAATTACATGCAAAAATACTACATAAAACAATGATTGTACATTTTTATAACATACTGCACAAGTTTTGCTGTCACCTCATGGAAAAAAAACTTGAATTTTCTACTTTCTTGACACCAAAAAAAATCTTAGAAAAAAACTGTATCAATGTACCCCAGTTCCCCCTATATAAAAATATACATACATTCAATTTTCAATAACTTTCTATAAATACATTTACATAGTACATTTGAATATTTAATTAATTGTGTTTTTGCTATTTTTCCGTTGCTGGAAAAAAATTATAAAAACCTCTTGTTCATAAATTCCACTTGTATATTTTCATATTACTTTCATTATATCTTATTGTCTGTTCTTTAAACTTTTCTGAAATCAATGGGCCAATAAACTTGATCATTGAATCCGCTTGCATGGCCCGTTTCTTGGCATTTCCTGTCGCGATTCTATTAACTGATAAACTTTATAATTGAATCAACTCCTCAGACATTGGCTGTTTCCTAGGATTTCTTGTAATTAGCTAATGAACTTGGTCTTTGAATTCACTTCTCTAATATACATTTCGGCAATTTTTATTTCAAAACAATCATATTTTGAACTCATTATGGTACTCTATGGCTCCCAAAACTATTTTACGACAAGGAAACAAGTGAGTAAGTGTGATCGCAGATCGCACAGAGGGTTTCGTTTAATATCTCCTTCAAATCATTTTATCGTTAAATTAACAAACGAAAAGGGATTTTTCGGCGCCATTTCGGATTTATTCACCAATCGCGCCAACCAGAACAGAATACTGAATTCTTCCCCAAAATTCTGCTTTGATCGCATAGATTTGTTGATTTCTCTGTCAGTATCTACAGATTTAGTGAAGGTATGCAAGTAAATAAAATTATGTATAGAAATAAAATGTTATAAAGCTTAGCATAAATTTAAGCACGACCAAACCTGTCACCAGAGGCGGCTAGTAATTTTAATAAATAAAAAATTAATAAAAAAAATGTTTCACTTCGCATGTCAAAATAGAGGATAAATATGATGTAATATGATGAAATAAAAGCATTTTTCACGTGATTTAATCTATTAATTTATTTTACATACATAATATTTTATATATATATTTAAACTTGCGTGCAACAATTAGAAGAAATTAAATTTAATTTTTAAAATTTACGCTATTTCAAATTTTTAAACTTATAAATATCACACATTTTCAATTTTTACACTATCGTATAGGGAAAAAAATGTACTTTTAAATGCAATGTGTTTAAAAGCTGTATCTCGATTTATTATTGAGATGTTAATTTTTTTGTAGTTTTTAATACCAATTTTGTAATTGTGACAGCTAAAGTACGCCATTTCTTTTTAAAGCATAAAAAAGAAATAACTTTTATATTTATTTAAACTTGCGTGCAACGATTCGAAGAAAAAAAAAACCATAAAAAAAAACCCTGTCGGCTTGGCCTATAGGCGGAGGTAGATTTCGAAGAGTGCTCATTTCAACAACAAAAAAATGTATGATTAGAGATAAACCCAGTTTAATAACTTCATATGGCCGCTTATGAAAAATTTTTAATTTCATTTTTCTACAAGAATTGGTTTTATCAGAATCAACCTTAAGCAAAATTCAGCTCAAATGCTCTACTTGACAACATATTTTGAAATATATTCTGAATTTATTAAAAAATGGACCAAAACAGCACATATATAGTTCCTAAAAAAAAAACAAAATACCAAATGAATGCGTTTCAGAGTAAAATTGAATTTAAAAATGAGTCATAAAGTAGTCGCTCTGTTATTTGAATACATCCTTAATACATTAATCATGATCGCTTCGGAGAATTTTGTGCGAAATGCCCACTTTGACAGCATTTTAAAAGATACATTCTATCTTTCTCAAAAAACTGGCCAATGCGTCACATTACATAGTTCCTAAATAAGAGGATATGTAAATTGGATGCGGTAGAGAGTGAAAATGGCTTTAAAAACGAGTCCGAAAAAACGCAGTTTGTTATTTGAATACTTCCTCAAATATTCAATCACAATGACTTCGGGAAATTCTGTTTGAAATCCCCTTTTTGGCAGCCTTTTTTGAAATATAGTCTATCTTTATCAAAAAACTGGCCAATGCGACACATTTTATAGTTCCTAAATAAGAGAATATGTAAAATGGATGCATTTGAGAGCAAAAATGGATTTAAAAACGAGTCAGAAAAATACGCAATTTTTTATTTGAATACTTCCTTAAATTTTCAGTCACGATGATTTCGGGAATTTCTGGTCAAAATACCCTTTTTAGTAGCCTTTTTTTTGCAATATATTCTGTCTTTATCAAAAAACTGACCAATGCGTCACTTTATACAGTTTCCAGATAAGAAGATCTACCATTTAGATGCGTTTAAAATCAAAAATTAATTTAAAAATGAGTCAGAACATAAGCAGTTTGGATTTGAGGTTTTTTTCTCCAACTCCTATTTTTGTTCAATTTATTTTTGCTATACGAATTGGTCCTATAAAAAACTTGTCAATATAAAAGTTGTAGATATTATTGAGAAGATGTAAAATAAATTTAATTAGATTTGATAGCTTTAAAATTGACGGAGTTATGGATTTTTTTTCTTTTTCACCCCCTTTTTCCTTTACAAATTTTTTTCATCGGTAAAAGTTGGTCCTATCAAAAACTTGTAAGTGTAAAAGTTTTAGATAATTTTAAGAACATTTATAAAAAATTTAGTTAGATTTAATATCTTGAGAATTGTCTAAGTTATGATTTTTTTTCTCCCAAAAACCCTGTTTTTTTTCGCCCCTTGAGCCCATTTCTAAATTTATCAAAAATCTGTCAAGCATGAACTTTTGGCCTATTTTTAAGAAGTAATATAAACTTTAAACCGATTCGATATCTATTTTAATTAAGAAGTTATGACGTTCTTTCGATTTTCACGAAAACCCTCCCTATTTCCACCCTCTTGGTGCAAGTTTGCCCATTAACGAACTCGGCCGAGATTTTATGCCCCTTGATTTTATGTAAAAGTTTGAAGAAGATCTGGGCATAATTATGGAATTTATCGTGTCCAGAAGAAAGTGATATACACCGATATATATATATATATATATATACACTGGTGTCCAAAAGTTAAGCTTAATTGGTAATTAAGTAATTATTTTTAAGTAATGAAAGAAATATAAATCGAAATGTGGTGAAACTCCAGGTGTGTAAACAAAATAGTACGCGTCATATATTTTCACGAAGAGTTTTCCCCGAAATCAAACAGGGGACTGTCAACAAATTGAAAAAGAACGAAGATCTTTTAGATAACCCTGTCAAAACTAATATAGCTAAAGTGTTCAAACTGCACATTATGATTAATTGGCTTATTGTAATGTACTGTTTTTATTTTTATAGGATAGCATGTACACTTGTAGAGAAATTAAGGTTTTTATAAAAACAGTCCTAAATTTTTCCAAGTTTTTTTGCTTATAATTTGCAGAGTTCTTATTATAAAATAATGTTCTTTTCTGAAAATATGACAAACATCATTGTACACAATACCCTGTCATCAGAATTTAAAAATAATAAAAATTGTATGAAAAATGAGTATGTTTAGTAAATAATTTTTCATTGCGCATGCGTCAATGATATCAAAATGTCATTTGCATATTTTGTTAACTAAATGTATAGAGCAACTTCTGTAAAAGTTTCAAAAATATAGCTTGAAAATTCTGAAAATGGTCGCCTATAGAATCAACTCAAAATCCGTTATTCTTAAAGGAAGCAAAAAAAATCAGGGGTTTTACCTAAATATAGTTGTACGTGCAATATTGTGTAGGCACTAAACAATGGAATATGGATACAGCCCCTCATCTTTTTGCTTCATTTAGGGAATAAAGGATTTTGATCTCATTCTATCAACGATAATTTTCAGAATTTTTAAGCTATGTTTTTGAGACTTTAACAAAAGTTGCTCTATACATTTAACTAACATAATATGCAAATAAAATTTTAATAGCGTTCACGCATGCGCAATAAAAAATTATTTAGTAAACCTGCTCATTTGTCATACAATTTTTATTATTTTTTAATTCTGATGATAGGGTATTGTGTACAATGATGTTTGTCATTTTTTCAAAAAAGAACATTATTTTATATTAAGAACTCTGCAAATTATAAGCAAAAAACTTAGGGCTGTTTTTATAAAAACCTTAATTTCTCTACGAGTATACATGCTATCCTTGTAAAAATTAACACAGTACATTACAATAAGCCAATTAATCATAATGTGCAGTTTGAACGCTTTTGCTACATTAGTTTTGACAGGGTTATCCAAAAGATCTTCGTTCTTTTTCAATTTATTGACGGTCCCCTGTTCGATTTCGTGGAAAACTCTTCGCGAAAATATGTGACGCGTACTATTTTGTTTACACACCTGGAGTTTCAGCACATTCCGATTTATATTTCTTTCATTACTTAAAAATAATTACTTAATTACCAATTATGATTAACTTTTGGACACCAGTGTGTATATATATATATATATATATATATGTGTGTGTATGTATGTATATATATGCATATATATATGTATAAACTTTTTTACTGTTGGTAGTTTTGGGGTCTAGGAGTCATGATCGGTGTAGATCTGCAAAAATTTTTCAGAAATTCCAACATGGGAGAAAGATAGTATTTCATACGAAATCTACCTAAAAAAGGACTGATGATATTAAAAAAATATATTTTAAATAAAATAATAGTCTTTTCCAAAATTTTATGATTTGCTGAGTGACAAGATGTATCCAGTACGAAATTTGAATGCTCTGGCTTACATAGTTTTTGTGTCCGAACTCTGTGACAGACATATTTTAATTCTTTGCGCCTCCCCTAAACTAACTTTAAAATTTTCAACATTGTCTCTCCCACGAGTCTCACATGGAAATAATGATGGACAAGTCTTTTTTTGCTTAGCACAGAAAAGAAGAAAAATGCCAACCGGTTAGTAATGCCGAGGTGGTCAAGCACTCACTTAAGATCATGGCATGTCTGTCATCAGTGGGTGAGATACATTTTGTCTTTATACCGTGGGTGCATGATGAATCAGTTCCAGCTTAAAAAAGTACTGGAAGATAAGTTGGTCACTCAACCAAAGGAATGGTTTCCCGATATCTCCAAATGTATTTTCATGGATGATTCGGCATCTCGTCATAAAGCACAGACAATAACAGACTTCATATCTAAAGAGAAACTAAATGGTTACCATGACCGGACAATTTTTCGGATTTAAACATTCGATTGAGAATGCCTGGCAGTTTCTGAAGCAACAAATACCAAAAGAAAACACGGCAACAAAAGCAACTTGCCAGAAGTCTCGTTTATGGTCTGGCACCATGATAATGAATCACAGAATATATAAACCAATTTTTAATACACAGCATGTGCAAAACAGTCATAATCGACGCTAAGTAAGGTTTGGCGAAACTTTAAGGATATTATCTGAAACATGCGTGAGAATTTTTTTCACAATAAATTTCTATTTTATAAGTGAAAAATATTTTTAAAAAATGTGTTTTCTATCCAAAATCTAGCTACAATAGCTTAACCAACCAACAACAAACAGAAATATACATATTTATGCTCATCGTAATGTAAATTTTGTGCGCATAGCTAATAATTTGACCACCTGCTGTACATTTATTTTTGTTTAAAAGAAAGTGCTTTTTAGTGAGATAATAATTAATTTATATTAGGTAGGAAAAGAATTGATTTTAGTATTTATAAAAGCGCAAAAAAATTTAACGAAATATAGTTTACGAAGTACTTGTGTTTGAGTATATTAAACTATCAATATATGATTCTACATCATATATTTCTTTCAGGATGAGAGCTGGGTTATCGCCCAAATCATTTAGCGAGAACAAGACATGCAATGAGAACAAGAGATAAATTCATTGGACTGGGAGAGGTTTTGCAAAGTGAGACACAAGTGTTTGGACTATATTATGACTGAATTAAAAAGTTTTTAGGATTGCATAGCTTCATGCTAAACCAATCCATTTCAACAGTCTCTCTTTCTGTAAACCCTGTTGTTAGTGTAGATCCAATTTGCAGTTGATAAACGAAGTTGAGTTATATGTGATCTCACCATTGATAGGGTGAATGTCTTAAAATAATAATAATTAAAGAAATAAAATAAGTTAAAATAAGTTCATTAATGTTGGAATTATGAACAATAATCCGGTTTAAAATTTGAATAACGATGTGTTTTTAACTAATTAGGCAAATTGCAAATCTAGTTTTCCTATCCCTAGTAGTAAACCAACATTGGTCCAACATTTCACCTATATTTCATTTATTGGAAATATTGCCTAATAAACCGTCAATATTGCTCCAATGCAGTGCTCAGCAAAAGTTTAGACAATGATCGATTATACTTCGATTTTCAAAAGTATGTACCGAATGTTTGTAATTCCTCTGTCATATATTACTTGTGACTATCCTTTATTCACTCACAATAAATTTTGAATTTTACCTTTTACATAAAATATAACGACAAAAAAATAAAATTAACATTGTGACAAAAGTATAGACAATTTGTGTATTTACAGAAAAATAACTACAAATTAAAATCGAGTTGCACCCGCATTGTTTGCAGTTAGTGCAAGAATGTGACTTTTCATCGAAAGAATTAAATGTTGCGTTACTTGGGGGTTTATTTCGTACCAAACATGTTCAAAGCAGCTCGAACATCATTAAAAGAAAATTATAGCAAAAATTTGCATAAACATTACGACATATGATGTTACAAAAGTTTCCGATTGGGTCCGGATTAGAACTACACTCCGGCCAGTTGAGATCAATAGTATTTTCAGGGTTAAACGAAGTTCTTTTTTTGTATGCAACATGAATAGATGCTAAAATCCATACTTTAGATCAGCAAAAATTTCCCAAATGACTAAAAATTAATCTCCAACGTATGTACGTAGTCTTGTGTTGCTTGGCAACCAATGAAAAACTCCACAGATACACGAGCATTAAAGTTCAGCGAGGACCAAATTATTTAAAAGTCACCTTCGTTTTGTCGACTTAATAAAGTCCAAGGCTCTTCACTTAAGTCATTCTAATAGTATGTCCACTTGTTTGTCTACTCTGGGCCTGGGCACTCGTGCTGACCATAAGCCACAAGCGGGTCCCCAGAGTGGGTGATTACCACTTGTTTGGGCCATTCAAATTCCACTTTTTTTTCGTTACTGAATATCATAGCGTATCATTTGGGTCCATATGACGTATGTTTGAAGTTAATTGAATTCTCGCCAATTTATAGCGATAGTTTAATGCTGGTTGTTTTATCATTTTCATGTAAATTGATTTACCTGTTTCTTCAATTCATCTACGAATCATTTACGTCGACACAGAAAATTTTGACTTACTTTTAATGTGATTAGCAATCATTACTTGTGTAAATGTCAGTTTCTGGATCCTTTTGTCATCTCATTTTCTCGTCACACAAGATCTTCCAGATTATGTTTTGCTTTGAAGAAGTCATCCTTAGACTATACTTCATAGACAGACCACTTTGGACGATTCAATGCTGCTGAAATTTCTGCAACAGTCTTCCCTTTCCATTTCAGCTTTTCTACTTCAATTACCACATCTAATTGAATATTTTTAGCTCGCGGCATCTTAACTAACTGATGCTATATCGAGGTTTAATTAAATACTTCAGACATGTGGCATCATAACTTGGAAATTTGCATTTTTCCATGAACAGTTGGCTAAAAATCAAAAAAGTGTCTAAACTTTTGCAATATGCAAATTTTACTTTTTCCAGTTAAATTAAATATTATCTTATATTATAACCATTATTATTATTCTACATTATATAAAATATATTTGAAAATAAGTATAGCCATTTGTAAAACTCACGTGTTCGTATTTCTTATTTAAAGGTTAAAAACACCAGTATCTAAACTTTTGCTGAGCACTGCATTGGGATGTTTACATTTTGGCCTTATGTAGCCAATATTTGCAGCCAATATGATGCCAATATTGGGGTCTCATTGGAAATATTTCCTATAAAACGCCAATATTGTACAAATGTTGGCGTTACATTGAAAATATTTCCAATGAAATCCCAATGTTTAACCAATATTGGCGTTTTATTGGCAATATTTCCAATTAAACCCCAATATTTGCATAATATTGGCTGCAAATATTGGCTAAGTAAGGGCAAAATGTAAACACCTCAATATTGGAGCTATATTTCATGCCAATATTGCACCAATGTGCCAATATTGCGCCAAGATATAGCCAACATTTGGCCCAATATTGTTTGGCTACTGGGGATATGAATTGTATATTGTATAACTGTAGAATAATGTATTCTACTCCACTTCAGAATAATGACAGGTTGTTATGAAATGCACTACATATGTGTAAATAATAACAATACTTAAAATTCTTACTGAAAGGGATTTAATTTACTTCGTACTTACATTGCAATGTAATATGCACTTTTCAAATAAAGAACTAAATCAAATACTTTAAGAACACTTACCTGAAAAAGAGAAATAATAGTTAGAAATATTGATTTTTAAAAACGCCAACTTATGTTTACAAATTTAAAAATTAAAAAAGTTGCACTAAATTTTAAATTTTAAATGAAAAAAAGGAATATTTAAGAAGTAATCATAGCATGAAAAATTTATTAATTTTGTTCCGGTTTTCGTATAAATATCAAACAAGAATGATGCATCAAGATAATGCAAGATGCAAAACATTTAGATGCATATTTCATATTATAAAATTCTTATATATGTTACAGGCCAAACCCGATTTTAGGCCAAACTAGATTGGCCTAGTCCAAACTAGTCTATCCTAACGCCCATCGGATAAACTAGTTTTTCCTAGGCCAAACTAGTCTATCCTAACGCCCATCGGATAAACCAGTTTTTCCTAGGCCAAACTAGTCTATCCGAACGCCCATCGGATAAACTAGTTTTTCCTAGGCCAAACTAGTCTATCCGAACGCCCATCGGATAAACTAGATTTTCCTAGGCCAAACTAGTTTGGCCGAACGGTCATTAGGATGAACTAGTTTAGCCTGCAATTCATTGGTTTGAATTAGTTTATCCTAGGCCGAACTAGATTGTCCTAGGCCAATTCAATTTGGCGTGATTTTTATTAATCTAAAGACCGCCACAGCGCCAACTTTCTAGTTTTAATCTAATTTAGCCTAGGCCAATGTAGTGTGACGCGATTTTAGCTCACAGACTATCAAAGTATGAGAGCTAATGTGCTCGCAGATTCTGTGTGTGTGTATGTAACCATGTATGTATGTATGTACGTATGTACGTACGTATGTACGTAATGCGATAACTCCTGATAGAAATATCCAATTTGCTTCAAAATTTGGACATAGATTTATCCTGATAACGAACTTTCCTGATTAGTTTCAGGGGTTCATTGGATAAGAATAAGGGAAGAGGAACAAAAAGCTAAACCCCCCCCCCCCTCCACTCCTTAATTTCGTTAAGTCAGTTTTCATGCAAAAGTATCAGATTTTATTAAAAATTTAGGTACAATATCAGTTTGATAAGGTACATCCATGATTAGTAGTGGGTGTTCATTGTTTACATATAAAGAAAGGAGGAATGGGGGGGTAACACTCTTAATTTATGTAAATAGATTTTTCAGGGATAATTTACCGATTTGTTTCAAATTTTGGATGTAGGTTTCTTCTGATAAGGCGTTTACCTGATAAATTTTGGGGGTTCTGAGTTTAAATATAAAGATAGAGCGGATTATTTTTTCAATCGGATAGAAACTTTTGGTTTTATGAAAAGATTTTTAATTTTTAAATTACGCTAGATTTTTTTTAAAAAGCTCAGCGTTTTTTTTAAGTTTTAGCTGCTAATTAAATATTACCAATTTTGTGAAACTTTTTGAAACATAATATAACATGATGTTAAATATTTAAGAAAAAAGATGCCGCGTCAAATACCACTATTTTCCATTAGTAATTTTTGTAAAAATGTTAAATTCTTGTTGGAATTGTTGAAACTTTGTGATAGTTTATAACATGTGATAAAAAATTGTATAAAAAGTCCCATTACGAAAGGGAAAGAGGGGGGGCAAACAAAATCAGGAAATTTAACGGAAATTCTAGGTTGATCTATTTGAAACTTTAAGATAGTTTATGACATATGATATAAATTTATAAAAATATATTTCGCATTTAATGCCACTATTGAAGAATAGGGATTTTTTCAAAAATCTCAAATTCTTGTTTTGAAGCACCGCGACATCGAGTAACATATCTACTGATAGATTCTTTAACGGAGTTTTCTTAAGATACAGTTTTGTTAGTAATAAGGTACGCTCCCTGGTGATGGAATGTGGAACTAATGCGAGCACCCTGGTGTTGGAATTTGGAACTAATACAACGCGATTTAGGTATTTACGAATGTTGAATAGAAAAGAAAGAAACATGATGATAAATACTTAAGAAAAAGGATTCCGCATCGAAATACCACTATTTTCCAATAGCAATTTTTGTAAAAATGTTAAATTCTTGCCGGAACTTTTTGAAAAATCCGTGACAACGTCTTTCAAATTCTAATTCAAGCTGAAATTTGATGAAAATCTGTGTATTAGTACTGTTTCAGATATTTGAATTATCGCAGAACTCATAAAAAAACTGGATAGAAGCGCTACTTATTGAGCCATTTACTCTAAAAACAAAAGAATATTAATTTATATCAGGGACTAACTGAATTTGAAGTTTGATGAAAATCCGTGCATTTCTTTTTGAGATATTGCGATAATCATGAATAATGCCACATAGCAGCGCCACCTGTTGCACGATTTACTCCAAAAACTAAAAAGTACTTTTGTACTTTTTTATATCAAGGACTAACAGAATCTGGAGTTTCATGAAAATCCATGCATTAGATCCTGAGATAGAGCTATTGCAATAATCACGAATAATACCGTATAGCGGCGCTACCTTTCAAGAGATTTACTCCAAAACTACAGAATACTAATTTATATCAGGGACTTACTGAATCTAAAGTTTGATGAAAATTCGTGCATTAATTCTTGCAACAAAACTATTTCAGGAATCGGGAAAATTGAGCACAACAGTGCCACCTATTGAGCAATTAACACGAATACGTAAAAGATTTAGTTCATATCACGGATTTACTGATTCGGAAGTTTGATGAAAATCCGTAAATTAGTTATTGAAATAGTGTTAATGCAAATCAGTAAAAACGCACTTTAGAAGCGCCATATGTTGAACTATTTACATGAAAAAGTAATCAGTATCGATTTATATCAGGGACTATCTGAATATAAATTTTTATTAAATTCCGTCTATTAGTTCTTGAGATACAGCTATTGTGAAAATTGTGAAAAATGCAGCATATCATAGCCATGTTAAGTGATTTACTTCAAAATATAAACAACACCAACTCATGTCATGGACGAACTGTATCTAAAGTTCGATGGAAATTTGATTGTATTAGCTATTAAGATAAAGCTCATGCGTAAATCGTAAAAAATGCCAAACAGTACTCCACCTGATGAAAGATTTACACCAAAAACTAATCAGCATCAATTTAGATCAGAGACTGCCTGAATATATTTTTTTATTAACACTAGAATTACCGCGTTTCTTGTATACCTAGAACTACCAGGCTGGGTCACCTCTGACCCATGGTTTTCAAAGACGCTTTTATTGTTTTATTTGAAAGATAAACACGGGCAATAAGTTTTCACGAGGAATACAATGATTTTTAATTAATAATTAATACAATTTACCTTTTATACTATTACGTAATATGAAATTTTGAGAATAAATACCACTAAGGGAATTTTTTATTTCTAATTTTAGAACAAATGTTTTGAGGTTTTGATACCTCCTTTAAATAATATATGTATGATCAGTTGATTTAAATAGTGTAATAACCTATAGATTAATTAGATATTCAAATACAATAAGTTTAATTATGTTTCCATATCCGTGATTTTTTACTATACTTACACTTTTACTTTTTATAGAGTTTACCGTACAGTCAATTCACACAAAATGCCTTGGTCTTTTTTTATTTTTCTTTTATTCTGTGCATAATGCACACACAAGTTATAAATAATTTCCACAAAAAGTATTAGTTTTATTGTCTTAGCATTGCTTTATTTGGCAATATTTTCATTCATGTGAAATTTCAGTGCTGGTCCGTGAACGAATATCTTCACGTTCTTTTTCATTGTATTTATCTATTATCTTAGCAAGAAAACTCTTCTGCTTATATTAAAATCTGTTGTATCTTTAAAAACTGCTTAAACATTTCTGACCATTAAATCTAGAATCAATAGATATTTCATAAGTCAGAAAATATTGAACACTGCGGCTTTACCTTCCATAAAGTTCAATGTTTCAAATCGCTTCGAAGAGTAGTTTTTTTTTTTTTTTTTTTTTTTTTTTTTTTTTGTATCTTTCTCACTTTTAAAGATTATTTCTTTTTTATTATTATTATTTTCTTAAAAATACTATATGATTCATTTATGTTTCATGCCTTTCTCCACAGCATTTACACGGCTATTTTCATTCAGCTTACAACTACTTGTACTGGATTCGAACAATGAAATTTTATAGTCATTTTTAAGAAAAATTGTTTCGTCATTTACGCCAAGAATGACAGCATTATCAAATGATGACAATATAGAATACGTCACTAAATTTTGTCACTAAAATAATCAAAAGAGAATCACAATTTAAAAAATTTCTTATTCGAAACACATATGTCATGACGCCATCACTATAAATGTGCGAAACTGGAATGCCACAGTCTTTTTTATTTCTCTGCATCATTTATGAGAGGCAAAATATTCTTTTTAGTTACTTTCTAAGGTGTAACCTTAATAAAAACTTTCTACATCGATTCGGATCATATTCATACAGTATTCTTATGTTATTATAAAATATAGAGTTAAAATTCTTGTTCAAATTAATGAAAAATGCAATTATTTTGTTTGGGTCAGCAATGACCCAGCATGGTAGTTCTAGGTATGTATACAAAAAAGTTTTTGTTTGATTTCAACTAAATTCGTACTAAGGCATTGTATTAAATATTCAGGAAAATTCAATTAGTTTCAAAGTTTTATTTTGAAAAGCAACGGTGATACGAGCGAAAAACCACGTCTTGGGTCACAGATGACCCGCCTCGGTAATTCTAGTGTTAAATTTCGTGCATTAGTTCTTCAGCCGCGTCCCCACAGACTGCGGCAGCGTATAGCAGGTGTGCTGCAAGCGTACTGCCGAATGCGCTGTTCCTTTTCAAATGAACTTCGAAGCGAACAAAAATTAGCAAGCATGCTGAGCACGCACCACCGAATGTAACCCTCCTTTTCGAAAGAACCTCGAAGCGAACGAAATTCGAACCATATCCCCGCTGCCCACGCCAGTCCGATAGCGGGCGAAGCCAGCAAGTTTTAACTAAGCCACGTTATATTTGTTCCTCATTCCAACACCAAGGAGCGTACTCTATTATTAACAAAACTGTATTTAAATGAAACTCCGTTAAACAACCTATTAGTAGATGTGTTACTTGAGGTCGCGGTGCTTTAAAACATAGAATTTCCGTTATATTACCTGACTTTGTTCGCAACCACATCCTCTTTCACGCCGAAATGTAATTTTTTTTTTTTTTTTTTTTTAATTATATGCGATAAATTATCACAAAGTTTCAAAAAGTTCCAGCAAAAATATAACATTTTTACAAAAATTACTATTAGAAAATAGTGGTATTTTGATGCAAAATCCTTTTTCTTAAATATTTATCATCATGTTTTTTTTCACTTCACAGTTCGTTCGTCTCAACATACGTCCGTTTCAAGATTTTATATAAAAGAAGGGGCCCGATAGCGGGCGAAGCCGGCTGGCTTTAACTAAATCGCGTCCAAATTTTAACACCAGAGTGCTCGCGTTACATTAGTTACACATTAGTCCGTTATATTAGTACGTACATACATACATACGTACGTACATGATTACATACACACACACAGAATCTGCGAGCACATTAGCTCTCAGGCTTTGATAGTCTGTGAGCTAAAATCGCGTCGAATTGTATCGGCCTAGGCTAAATTAGATCAAAACAAGAAAGTTGGCGCCGTGGCGGTCTTTAAATTCAATAAAATCACGCCAAATTGAATTGGCCTAGGACAATCTAGTTTGGCCTAGGATAAACTAGTTCAAACCAATGAATAGCAGGCTAAACTAGTTCATCCTAATGATCGTTCGGCCAAACTAGTTTGGCCTAGGAAAATCTAGTTTATCCGATGGGCGTTTGGATAGACTAGTTTGGCCTAGAAAAACTATTTTATCCGATGGGCGTTCGGATAGACTAGTTTGGCCTAGGAAAAACTAGTTTATCCGATGGGCGTTAGGATAGACTAGTTTGGCCTAGGAAAAACTAGTTTATCCGATGGGCGTTAGGATAGACTAGTTTGAACTAGGCCAATCTAGTTTGGCCTAAAATCGGGTTTGGCCTGTAACATATACAAAAGTAAAAGAACTCGCAAATTACTGAAAAATAAATACATTCGTAGAAATGTAGTTCAAATGAGCATTACTCGAATAAAAACCTTTCAAAAATCTTCGATGAAAAGTACTTTTAACTTTCCGTATTGTTTTTGCTGATAAGAATTGCCCCACCAGTGGCCGAGAGATTCTGACCTCTCAACGGTAGACAGGAGGTGCTGGGTTCGAACCCAATCGCGGCCGTCGGCCTAACCGTTCGGAGTTTTCCGTGGTTTTCTTCGAACCTTGGATTTTCTTGCGTAAATACGGGTTAGGTTCCCTTAGAAAGACCCCCATGGGGGGCACCCCATCCCTCTCGGGCCTATATCCCACGTGTTGATAATCGTCCGTCATAAAATAAACCAAACCTGATAAGACTTTTTATGTTTAATTCGGGCTTATTTTAAAAGCTTCTTGCTTTCAGCCTTTGTACTTGAAAAGCATTGTAACAGCATATATATATGAAACAAATCTACAAAAACATTAGATTATAAATAGGTTTGATTGTTTTTTTTAAAAAAAGTGTGTAAATTTGTATTAAAATTAAAATTTCATGATTTAAACACGGAATAATTAATATCTATAAAATATTTCTTAGTGTTTTATTATATTATAAAAATAAATTAGGGAAAAAAAGATTTTAATAAATTTTGAGTTTGCAAAAATGGCGGCCTAATTTTGTTTTTAAAAATGCATCCATGCTATAAACATAAAAGTGGAGAGTGCATTTAAATTCGTAAAATGTAATAATGCATGAAAAGATTCAAACTATTTAGATATGAGGACGAGAGTTTTAAAACTCGCCTTATCCAAAAAATAAAATTTTGGGAATTTGCGAAAAATTTCTAAGTTCTTCATTGGTTTTCATTGTAAACCAATATTTTACAGTACCAAAAATATACGATAAACTACGAAGGCTGTTTTTAAGTAAGAACCATTTGAAAATAAAAACCCAAAGAAAGAGAATTTTCAAAAATCAAATTTATTTTCAGATTCTATATGTATTTCTCTATTTTTCAACATAGCTACTAAGTTTGCTTAAACACTTATCAAACCTTAAAGCTGGATATTGAATTAATTTTCATATAAACCTGCCACCTGCTCCAAAAGCCAAACGAAGATCCTAAACCCTGCGACAGCTACGCAGAGCGATTCCAAAATAAAACATGCAACATACAGATGGAGGAGATTTCGCTACATCATGTTGATCCAAGGCCTCACACCCAGGGGTCTTGCTGCTGCTCGCCAAATTGCGACATAATCCTCCATTTGACGAGTAAAACAACAATCAGACTTGCCAAAATGCGAGAGTTCATTTTCTGCTCCTTTTTTTTTCTGTGTGTGCATGTGTGCCTATAATGTAAAGATTCTTATTCACGTTGCTGTACGATTGGATGTGGCTTTACATGTTAAAGTGCAGCGAGTTATTTGCATTGTTCTATTTATAGAGATACTGATTCAACACTAATTCCGTTTATGGACACTCAAAGACAGAAATGATCATGTGATACATATCTATTATCAGTTAATCACTATATGTGTACTGGCATCGTACTGGTAAAAGCACAAACAAAATTATTCGCATCAAATTCCAAACAGACAAAAGTTTTGTTGTAATTAGGTGTTGAAAATAGTGATTTACCATATTATTTATCAGTTGTATGAAAAGTAATCATTGGTCGGTCAAATTTTTTTTTATCAAAGCAATTTTTAGCATATGTTTTCACAATCATAAACCATTTATAGGTGTTATTATTTTTTATTTAGACTGCTAAGAGAATGTCTGAAATATTTGTACATTTAGGACCAGGAGACATTTAGAATGTACTCATTTGTACAAGTTTCTATAACAGATAGTCAAATTTTTATTTATAAGCAATTACATAAAATTAAGTTATTTTAGAACATTTGGAAAACAAAGATACAAAAAAGGGTTAAAGATGCATTTTCCAGTGTTTTACACCAAATCTGTTTTGCTAACATTTTCTTTTTAATTTGGCGACTGTTTTTTATTTCTTATTCAAATATTGCTAATGTTTCTCAAAAGCCAACGAGAACCCTGCTCACACTGCAGCTCAGATTCGAGCCTTGTTGGACTCTTTTTGTTGGAATATTTTGCTTTCCCCTCTCCTCCTACAGCCCTGATCTTGCGCCAAGCGATTTACATCTTTTCAGCTATGTCAAACATCGTACCTACGACAATCACTACAATGATGGTGAAGACATGAAAACGGCCGTGACTTCTTGATTATTAGAGCAGGCGACGAGTTTCTATTGAAAATGGGCATTATTTAACGTATTAGGATAAATAACAATATTATTCTTATAATGCATTATTTAGTAACAAATTAACGGAAAGTCCCTGCTAAATTTGGAACAAATTACCCGAAAGTATGTAAAAAAGAAAAGAAAAGAAAAAGCTCATGGAACAGTTTTTTAGAAAAGTCATGTTAAAATTAAAATTAAAATATAATTTCCAAAACTTATTTTCGATATTAATAAAAATAAAACTTAAAAATGTACTTCCAAATAAAAATGTTCTATTTTGAATTAATTATTTGGCGAGTAAGCGATTAGATTCGCCAAATTGCTAGTGCTCTAATTTTGCTTTTGCTTTTTTTCTTTTCTTCTCGCTCTCTCTCTCTCTCTCTCTCTCTCTCTTCCTTTTTTTCTTTTTTTTTATGTGTGTGTATGGCTTATCATTTTCAATTGCACCGTACTGTCAGAATGGAAACTATTTAAAAGTTTCTTAAGCTCTCGTTTCAGAACAATGAATTTAGTACAAGACTTCATCTATAAAAATGATCTGCAACAACTTGGTTTTTCAGATTCATTGTATGTAATATCATAAAATTCTGAATTAACTTAGGAAGTTTTATTTCACAACATTTTAATGAGTTAAATCTGTTTTAGATTTTTTTTTCTTGATTACGCAAGATATTTACAATATATATAGTTTTAATATATTTGTAGCGGATAGTTAAATTTAGATTAATAACAATCATTTTCACAATTATAAAAACTTAGGTTATTTTAGAACATATTGAAAAAAAGCAGGTACATTAAAGGATTAAACATATATATTTTTAGTGCTGTACGGGGAACCTATTTGGCTAATACTTTTTTCATTTGGCGAATGTTTTTTATTGTTAATTAGCCAAATTACTAACGTTGGTCAAATGTCAGCGACAACACTGGTAGCACCTATAATCGTTATCTGGTCCACCTTTCTGTCTGCCTGTCTAACTCAGCATATATAATGATGAAAAAACAACCCGACCCAAACGAATGGTTTGAAATTTAATATATATAATCGTTGCAGAAATTTGTCGAGACATTCCAAATTTTAAATCTAATTAAATCTAATCAAAACTTAAATAGATATTAGCTAAAGTGTTTTTCATTACGTTAAATCAATCACAGGTAATTAATTTAATGACATCTCAAGATAAGGAATGATTCTAGATTCCTCTGGTGGTTACTTCCTATTTAAGGTGAGGTCATATTATTTTCGTATTATTGAATTTATTATAAATAATCTTGATAAGAATTGTATTGAATCATTTTTGTGTAAGAGTTCAGAAGACATTGTACAAAGGTATGAATGTTTATAAAATTAATTTCAGTAAGAACACACCTCATTTGCCACGTTTGATGTACAATTTCAGACTTGTTTAATTAAAAAATAACAAAACTAAGATGATTAGGGAACAATGTAAGAAAGCCAATAAATAAGACTTTCTTCGATGACTGTAATTCACGTGATTATATGCCTCTAACTGAAGGTCACGGACGGCAATTAGTCCGGTTGGAACTAATGAACTTCAGACAATGTAAGCACTATATTGGTATAAATAAATAAGAAATTCCCAATTAGATTTAACTTAAGCAGAACGGTTTGAAAAGGCGAAAATTAACTCAAGTTTGTTCAGGGATTAAGAAATCTGTAATTAATTTAAATTTCTTCTTTTTGCATTTTTTATATTACTTTTGTTTTATTACTTCTATTTTATTGCTTCTTTTTTAATTTATTTATGGTAGTGATGGGCGATTTCGATTTTTTAAATCGATTTAATCGATACTACGCCCAACTCGATTTAATCGATACTTTAAAATTTTTAATCGATTTCTCTGAAGGTAATATAGTTTTCATTTTCCTTCAAAAGTCGAAGATAAAATAGACGGATGTGCCAATTCCAGAATTTCAGTGTATTAGTTTCTAAGATAGAAGAATTAAAGAAACCTCAGAACCCGCCCCCCCCCTATTGCAAAATAGCGGGGTTTTTTTAGTGATGTACACCAAAAATTAATCAGGATCAATTTTTATTAAGTACCAGCTGAATCTGAATTTTGATGAAAATCCATGAAAGCTCGAGATACAGCTATTGCGAAATCATAAAAAATGCAGCATATCAGCGTCACCTGTTGGGCAATTTACACCAAGAACTAAATAATACTAATCTATGTCAGAGATTTACTGAATCTGAATTTTGATGAAAATTCGTTCTTGAGATAGCGCTATTGCGTTAATCATGAATAATGCAGTATAGCAGCGCCATCTCTTAAGCGATTTCCACCAAAATGTAATTAGCATCAAATAATATCAAGGACTAATTGAATCTAAATTTTTATGAAAGTCCGTGCATTAGTTCTTGAGATAAAGCTAAAATGGAAACTGGGGCGTGCGAAAAGAGAACTGCGCCCGGTTCAAAGTTCCAATTTAGCCCCCCCCCCCCCCTATTAACTTTTTCTTGTGATAGGCTAAAAGTGAGGTTAGTAGTAAAAATTTGGCGCCCCCTAAATTTCCGTGCTCGGAACGACCGCTTCCTTTCGCCTCCCCCCCCCTTTTCACATGGCGCTGAGTGGAAATTGTGAAAAATTCAGTATAGCAGCGCCATCTGAGAAGCTATATACATCAAAATGCAAAAAACATCAATTCATGTCAAGGACTAACTGGATCTAAAATGTGATGAAAATCCGTTCATTCGTTTATCAGATATAGCTGTTGCGAAAATCGCAAAAAATGCAGCATAGCAGCGCCACCTGTTAGGCTATATGCACCAAAAATTAATTAGATTCAGTTTATATCAAGGTCAAACTAAATCTAAAATTTTGTGGAATTCCGTGCATTTGTTCTTCAGATAGAACGGTCAGAAATTTTTGTCGTATACAGACGCACAGAGTGACACACACACACACACAGACAGATATTTCTTAAAAACCATGAAATCGTGTTAAAGACCTTCTAAAATATATAAATCCATCAAAAACGGGAAGTCAAAATTTTTTACGAATCTAATACTCTCTTCTTGTAAAGTTACAAAAGAAAGTAAAAATGTAAAATCGATTCTGCCCGTAAGATCGATCTTCAGATTCGATGTCGATCTTTAGATTCGATTTCGATCTTTAGATTCGATGTCGATCTTAGATTCGATGTCGATCTTAGATTCGATGTCGATCTTTAGATTCGATTTCGATCTTTAGATTCGATGTCGATCTTAGATTCGATGTCGATCTTTAGATTCGATTTCGATCTTTAGATTCGATTTCGATTTTTTTTTTCTTTCTAGGCTAAATCAGTGTTGAATGCAGGTATTTTTCTGCGACTCCGGAGAAAGGCATCATGTTTTACAGCTCTGTAAGAGAGGGGGAATCGCAATTTGTGCATTAAAAAGCATAAAATCTCATAACTTCTGGGGGGGGGGGATAATCCCCTGCAGCCCAACTCATTAATTCGACACTAGGTTAAATGGTTATATTTTTGTTTAGAAGTCCAGTTATTTGAAGTATTAGTTCATTATGTTTTATTTTTCACGCTCGTCTCTTCTAATCCCCCCTTCCACGTCAGTTTTAACTTACAGGGCCGTTTGGAATATGCATACAGTTTTAAACATGTCCAATTTTCGGTCTATTTTATTTTAGATCCACATTTTAAATCCTTGACAAAAGATAAATAAAAAGTCGCCCTTCCTCCCGTTTGGGGTTTATCTGCGCCCCGCCGGGGGGCATATTTTTTTGTTTCTTCAAAAGAAACAAAAAATTTTTTGAGGGGGGGGCTTGCACCCTCCCCCAATATACACCTTAAAATTTCGCTCATTTAATTTTCTACCATTTTTAACTTAAAAGTTTAAGATACATGGCACCCCCAGAGCTGTGGATTCTTCCCCCCCCCCCTGTCGATTACTCACCTAATCTTGCTTATTTCTTCACTTCATTTCAATCTTTAAAAGGCTATAACTTTGCTTCTATAGGAGTTACAGTGATGAGAAAAATTCCAGTATAGCTAATCATTTCTCGCCGTTCTTTTTGCTTTTCCAGTTTCCCGGTTTTCCCTATAGGACCTTTTTTTTTGGGGGGGGGGGGGGCAGAGGGGTTTTTTCTGGATACAATATGCTTATGCTTCATACATTACAAATCCAGCAAAAGAAATTTTCTCCCATCATTTCAGGTCACATTACGCACTCATAATGTGTTAAAATTTTAATTTTTCAAACTTAAAAAAAAAAAAAAAAACATTGATACATATCAGCGAAACTGGGGTTCGAACCTGCAATCGTTTGATTGCACACGTAATCCCTAAGCTTATTGGCCACCGAGTACTCAGCAGCGCTATTATTTCTTTAGATTGTCATCTTTAAATTCGTAATATCTTTTGAATGGAATGTCCGATTTGAATAATTCAAAAAGTAATCTACAGATATTGTAACAGGCATTAATACAAAATGATTTATTTGGATAAGGATTAAGGTATCGATAGTATGGTCTAAATTTGGTTGGTGTATTTATCGCGTTTTAAAATGTAAGAAAGTAGTTATAGTGAGTTAACTACAATAGCTAGACATATGGTATCGCGCGTTTTTTTTTTTTTTTTTTTTTATTTTTATAGACATTAATATGTTCTTTAATATTATAGAACCTTTTTTTTTATTCATTTAAAAGTATTTCCAGGCGATTCAAAATTATATATCCTAACGATTCAAAAATGCACACGTAATTGTTCAAGGTTTCACTTCTAATGGCACTCTCAGAGTGCCACTATTTTTTTTTCTTTTTCATGTTCGCCCGTTCTACTCCCCCCCCCCCCTTCCTCACCAATCTTAACTTACAGGTTCGTTCAAATTATGACTGCGATTTAAAAAAAGTCTAATCCTCGTTCTATTTTGTTATAAATCAATATTTTGAAACCTCAACAAAAGATACATTTGGGCCGGGGTCGCCCTTCTGTCCGTTTGGGATTCACCTTGCCCCCCTGGATGGGGGGCATATTTTTTGTTTCTTCCACACCATCTCATGTAACATATCGTTATAAAGCTTTTATCTCCTCGTTTTTTTCTGTTACTACCCCTCTCTCCACCTAGTTACATGCTCTTGGCACTTTTTATAGTTTCAAAGAGTGCATGTTCCCCGCGGGCCACCCCATGAATTCAACACTAAGTTAAACACTATATTTTTGTTTAGAAGCTCAGTTATTTGGGTTATTAGTTAATTATTTTTTTTTTCAAGTTCGTCCGTTCTAATCCCTCGCCCCCCCCCCTCCCCTTCCTCGCATATCTTTACTAAATGGGCCGTTCAAAGTATGCACGCAATTTTTAAAATGTCCAATTCTCGTTCTATTTTATTGTAAATCCTCATTTTGAAACTTAGACAAAAGATACATTTGGGCTATGGTCGCCTTTCCGTCAAGAGTGGGGGTTACCTGCCCCCTTGGGAATGGGGCATATTTTATGTTCTTCCAAACTATCTCGTGTAACATTTGGTTGGCATCAGAAAAAAAAAAGTTTTTTTTTTGTCTATACTCCTTGTTCCCCATCCTAGTTACACGCTCTTGGCACTCTTTATACTCGGTTTAATGCCAAGTTACTCAGTGTTGTTATTAGTTGAGTTATGTCTCTTAAATTTGTCAAAGTTTTTGCGTAAGTGAAAACCATAAGTGACAATCATTTTAAAATTTAAAATTCTTATTATCCGACTCTAAAATCTGCAATAGCTTAATTCTATGCCTCCCTAAATGGGGATGGGGGATGGGAGGCGGTAATTACGGTCTTGCTGATTGTCTAAGTTTTGGAATTAGTGATTTGGATCTTCTCTGTGTGAACCTAAATATCGAAATATCGATTCTAGTATCGATTCTAGAACTGAGAAATCGATTCTTATTATGATCGATGTTGTTTTATACGATATCGATTTTAATCGATTCTCAAAATTTCCAGAATCGCCCATCACTAATTTATGGTTTATGAAAATAAAACATTTTGTTAAATTGTGAAAAACAGTTTTATGCGACATAAATAATTTTTCAAAATTAGTTTTGGCTCATGTTAAATATTTTTGAAACATTATTTTTTATACTGCTTACTATGTTGTTTCTCAACCATCATAAATATATGTAAAAGAATTCATAATAAATTTTCAAAGTCGATAAAAATCAATCATATGTTTTGCTATAATTTGAAAAAAGAAAATTTTTGTTTGTTTTTTTTCCAGTTGTAAGAAAAAAAAACTCCATTTGTACGTACAATATACAGGGTGATTCAGCTCGTCGGTGACAAACTTTAAGGATCGATAGAGCACACCTAGACGAACATTTTTGAATAGGGAATGTAGGGTCCCTGACGCGATGGTAAGGCGCTAGGCGCTTTCGAAAATTTGGGTGCCGAAATTCGAAACGTCATAAAAACTAGGGAAATGGTTAGATTTTCTTGCTTGTTGCGTCGAAATGATTCTGTTTGTTTAGACTTTCTTCAGTACCAATTTGATAAGCGTATCTCTTAAAACATGGATAGGGGGCGCTGCAGACTTTGGAGAGCTAGACAACAACTTTAAGCCCGTTATTTTGATAATTTAACACATGCTCGCCAAAGTTTATACTCTAACTTAAAGTTTGAACCCAAAAGTAGAGCCCTGCAAAAAGCGTAAGAGCCGGAATAAAATGTCAAAGTACAGGGTGGTCGAAACTCGAAGGCTCCTAAGAGATAAACAAACAGATTTCTTGACTTATGGCATGCATTTTCATGATTCTGTTTGCTGGGGCTCTCTGAAACTCAGTTGAACGGTACAAAAAGAAACATCGATAGGGGGCGCTTTGGGCAAAAAACATAATTCGTTGACATTTCGGACGCTAATTGGAAACGGGGCGCTACGATCAGTTAGAAACAAAACAAGAGAGTAATTTACTTATCATAAGAAGCTATTAAAACTGCAGTTTTTTTTTTTTTTTTTTTTTTTTTTTTTTTTTAACAAACATAGCTGGTTTCAATCATGCACAATGCGCGCAGTAAAATTTACATAAGGTGCTTTTTGCTGATTTATGCAAAAGATATCGTACCATATCGATATGCAAAAGATACGTAATGCGTAGACGACAACGCGAGATGACGTAGTTGTATGCGCAGACACGTCTTTTGAACGTGCGGTACCTACTTAAGCTTCGGGTTACTTGTCTGCAGATCGGTAGTAGGATGGAACGGTACACAAACTCTGAATTGGCTGACATGCATTTGGCGTATGGCGCTGCTGGTTGTAATGGACGAGCCGCTCAGCGGTTGTACGCCGAGCGTTACCCCAACAGGCAAATTCCCTGCCATGCCTTCTTCGCTCGAGTACACCAGAGGTTGTCCACAACGGGATCTTTCGACGGAGGCAGGCCTGAACGGGAGCGATCAGTGAGCACCCCCGACAACGAAGAGGCTGTCCTTAACCTGGTTGAGGACAACCCAGGTCTTAGCACGAGAGATATCGCCAGACATGTTGGCATTTCGCAAGCAACTGCGTGGCGCATCTTACGTTCCCGGAATCTGCACCCCTACCACATCCAGCGGGTGCAGTTGCTCAGAGAGCAGGATTTTGGCCCTCGAGTGGAATTCTCAAGATGGTACTTGGCGATGAGATCCAGGGATCCCGTTTTGTAAAGAGCATTTTGTTTACGGACGAGTCCACCTTCAGCCGGGAGGGAATGTGGAACGCCCACAACAGTCATGTGTGGTGTGATGAAAATCCACATGAAACCAGAAGCCGAGCAGCCCAGGAGCGTTTCTCAGTAAATGTGTGGGCCGGCATTCTGGGGGATTGCCTCATTGGCCCTTATTTGTTACCTGAACGGCTGACAGGTGGAAATTACCTGATTTTCCTGGATCAAGTGCTGCCGCAGCTTCTGGAGGAGGCGCACGTACCCGAAGGTTCGCGTCGCCAGATGTGGTTCCAGCACGATGGAGCTCCGGCCCATTACACGAACGACGTGCGTCTCCATCTAAACGCAAGGTATGGCCAGCGGTGGATCGGGCGTGGGGGTCCAGTTCACTGGCCTGCCCGATCACCAGACCTCACCTGCTTGGATTTCTTCCTTTGGGGTTACCTGAAGGCCGAGGTATACCATACACCTGTCAGCAGTGCTGAAGAACTTGTGGCGCGCATTGTGGCAGCTGCAGGGCAGATCAGAGATACTCCTGGCATTGTTGGAAACACACACTCCTCAATGCGACGGAGGTGCGAAGCCTGCATCATGGCCCAAGGTCGAAATTTCGAGCATCTTCTGTAGTGTTATTTTTTGTAAATAAATTTCCAGTATCATTGATGTTTTTGGTCTAAATTTATTCAGAAGTGTCGAGCAGAGGTAGAAAATGTGTTTTCATTATTACTAACTGATCGTAGCGCCCCGTTTCCAGTTAGCGTCCGAAATGTCAACGAATTATGTTTTTTGCCCAAAGCGCCCCCTATCGATGTTTCTTTTTGTACCGTTCAACTGAGTTTCAGAGAGCCCCAGCAAACAGAATCATGAAAATGCATGCCATAAGTCAAGAAATCTGTTTGTTTATCTCTTAGGAGCCTTCGAGTTTCGACCACCCTGTACTTTGACATTTTATTCCGGCTCTTACGCTTTTTGCAGGGCTCTACTTTTGGGTTCAAACTTTAAGTTAGAGTATAAACTTTGGCGAGCATGTGTTAAATTATCAAAATAACGGGCTTAAAGTTGTTGTCTAGCTCTCCAAAGTCTGCAGCGCCCCCTATCCATGTTTTAAGAGATACGCTTATCAAATTGGTACTGAAGAAAGTCTAAACAAACAGAATCATTTCGACGCAACAAGCAAGAAAATCTAACCATTTCCCTAGTTTTTATGACGTTTCGAATTTCGGCACCCAAATTTTCGAAAGCGCCTAGCGCCTTACCATCGCGTCAGGGACCCTACATTCCCTATTCAAAAATGTTCGTCTAGGTGTGCTCTATCGATCCTTAAAGTTTGTCACCGACGAGCTGAATCACCCTGTATAGTAGTAATGCAAATTTTATGAAAAATTAGTTTATGATTTAAAAAACTCAAAAGATAATTATGCAGAAAACAATGACGTAGAAAACAATTAGTGTTCTTAAATATTACACAAAAATTTAAGTATAAAAATATTTTATTTAAATACTTTTCGTAATTAGAAAAATACATTATTCCACTTCATCTAATACGGTGAATAAGTTTACATCTAGTGGCACATTGCACTTGTAATAAAAGTGACCGAAGAGCAGAAAGAAAACAGAAATAAGCATGTCTATTTAAAGGCTAAAAACTAGAATGTTACATAATAGCATTATGTATTTAATTATTATACGACTAATTAAAACGAAATGAAAACCGCTGCAACCTTGATTTCATAAACTGGTGAGCCATAAAGAAAACAGTTTTTAAGGTTGAAAGCATTTTACTTCATTCACCAATTTATTACATCAAGGTTACAGCAACTTATGTAACTACAACAGGGTTATAGCACCTACATGCTGGTAATTTTTGTAGCACTTATGTTTCTAACATTATATAAATGTTTTCAGATTAAGAAATGTGTCCATATATTTTTTCAAAAATTACGGCAGTTTATATATATATAAATATATATATATAGACAATCTTCTGTAATATAAATTCCATAAGGAAAGAAAATCTTGTAGAATGATAATTTTTATAAACGTTTCTTTTGTAAAAATGCAATAATGATTTTAAAAAAAAACCGTAAATGGGCATTTTGTTAAAATTCAGCATTCCCTCTCAGTTATTCTCTCATAACTCTTATTTTGGCCGGTTTGGGGAGAATCACCAATGTGTAAAATTTGCCATTCATATTTGTTTTTAAAAATTGCATCCTAACATTAAAGGATTAAAAAGTAAATATGTCTGTTTTTTTTCTATGAAACACTTCAAAGGGATTTGTTTCAGGATTCAGTACTTAAAAAGTAAAAACGGAACCATTATAAAATCACTCCTGTGTTTGTCTGTCCGTTTGTAACAGTCATTTTTCTCGCAAACTATAGAACGTGGAAAATTCAAATTTCGCAAAAGTAATAAAGGTTGTTGACTCTTATATTTATGGATTATAAACCATTCAGAAATATTTTTAGGGAAAATGTAGGGGGCTGTTTCTTGAAAAACTAATTTTTTTATGTACAGTAGAACTCCCTTTAGTGTAGTTCCTATTTAACAAAGTTTCTATTTAACGAAAATTTCTACGAAACCCTAATTTGAGCACCATTACCATATAAAGTAATCTCCTTATTACGAAAAATATATTCTATATATCGAAGTTTATTCCACTTTCGTATGTAAAACATTCGGACGGAGAGGTTGCTGTTGGGTGGGATGTATGCTTTTTTCCCCAGAGAATCGTGTCAAAAAGAAATTATTTATTTACTTAATCATTTGAATTCAAAATAAGAAATACTAAAAATAGACGACAAAATAAGAAGGGGATTCCAGTTTTACGAAAATGTTATAGATGAATTGTTGGGATACTTGTACAAGCGCAAAATTTTTATGAACAGTGTATTTTTTATATGACATCTATACATTGGAATAGTAGAAATTTTTTTAAGTTAAAGATTTGTAGTATTAAGAAAGAAAGGGAAAACGTATACGCTTCGTTCAGTTTTCGTTTATCTCTCTCTATTATGTGTAAAGAAATGTAATTGGAAAAGAAAGAAATGTAATAATATAATAAAGAAATGTAATTGGAATAATGTCTTTAAAAATAAAGACATTATTCCAATTACATTTTTTTCATATGTGTAAATTACATTTTTAAAAATTATTGTCCTAATTAAATACATTTTTTGTAGTATTTTCATTTTATGCGTAATTTTTATTATAAAAATTTCATGATTTTGATTTAATAAAAATTTCACGATTTCTATTTAACGAATTTTCTGTATAACGAATTTCTATCGTGTGAAAGATCTCGTAATACCAAACTCAAAAATACATTTGTTTTAATTTTTGGTATTACATTTTTAGAGGTATCGTTGAAAATACAGGGCAAAAATATCTTTCCGATTCTCCGATATATTTCCGAATGAGCTGAAACTAAAAAAATGAAAAGTTCAAAGTAATAAAAGTTTATCGAAACTTTGCATGTAAATTATAGTGATTACCCTAGGTAAAATAGGTTTTTAAAAAAATCGCTTATTTTCCCTTATACATGAATTGCACTTTACTGGGCTCAACAGGACAGTTGGGGGGCACTTGTGGTACCTATCATAACAAAAATATCAAAATATTGTTTATAAAGATTTTCAAACATAATTGTTGATAATTAGCCAGAATATTAATCCTTAAAACGTAGGCGGGTTTGCTACACATGAAGACACCGGCAGCATACTCTATACGCCAAAGCCTTTTAAAGCCTAGATAAAAACTTTTCATGATATGTTTCAGTAATGCAATGCTAAGTAGCACTATAAAAACAATGAACGTCAAATTCTTAAAAATTAACTCATATAATTAGAACAAATCATGTAATTACTTTGTAATTCGCGACTATTTTGCATTGAGTAGAGCTGTTGGTACACCACTTAGTCATTTATTTTAATATTTTTAGTGATCGTAAATGGATATGGATAACATTTTTAAAAAGGTATGAAGGTATTAATACCATTTAGGATTCACATCTCTCTAAACTTTCATACGGTATATACATCTATACTTTTCTAGTATAGACGGATAAAATCAACCATACATTGTATAGTTTTTAACAAAGACTTATAGCAATAATTTGTTTGTAACATTATAGTTACCAATTAATATATTTATTACATGGAATTCTCCAAGAGCAAATAATACTCGCTCTTGACCGATAATTCCTATACCAAAAGTAGGATTTTTTAACTTGCCTAATAAGAATAAAGAAATGCCTCACACAATGTTGACCTTCACCGACTTGTCGACCCACTTCCGATCATTGTATTAGTGTGGACAGAACGCATTACATTAAAGGAAGAATGTTTATTTTTTATTTATATATATATAAATAAAACTACACGATACGTTTAGGTAATTTAAATAGCAAAAGTAAAAAAAAGGTATAAATTAAGATCATGTTAATGACTAAGTCTAGCCTTTAACTTCGAAAAATTAAGAGGACTTAGTACCTGTCATTTTGAATTTTAAAAAATGACAAAAATGTCGAATTTCAGATTTTTATTTGTAAAATTCGTCTTAAAATTCTTAGAGCATTCTGTCCAAATTTTTGAACTATTCGATAAATAATAAAGGAGCTATATTTAATTTCCCCAAGCATTCTTCTGTGTAAATGAAATTTTTAATCTCTTTTTTCTGTTCGCATTTTTTTATATTTTCGTTTTAATAATTAAGAAAATTGACTGACATTTTTTAAATGCTTTTTTAGACTCAGAGTGTGATAACTAAGTATCAGATTTCTGTGATTTAACATATATATATATATAAACTTAAAAACATGCTATTTTCCCAAATTTTTTTCAAGATACATTCACTGTTTATTTTTTTTTTCTTCTTCTTTGGATGATCTAATGAACTAATCAAAAATCTCATGCTCAGATTTACAGATAAAAGCACACTGGATAAAGGATAAAAAAAATCTATTATCAAATACAAAAAATTAAAAAAGAAAAAGAAATTGCAATTTTTTTTTTTTTATTTAGCTGATCTAATTAACAAATCAAAAATATTATACTCAGATTTATAGATAAAAGCACACACAAAAAAAAAAAAAAACCTATTATCAAATATGAAAAATTAAGAAAGAAAAAGAAATTTTTATGTTTTTTTTTTTTTTTTTTTTTTTTTTTAACTTACTGCTATATTGAACAGTGTTTTATGATTTTTATGACTGCTTTATTCAAACATGAACATAAAAATATAATATGGATTATAGTTTCAAAATAATTTTTTTTGGTGTCGAGTCCCTCTTAAACATTTATTAAGTCTCTGGGCTCGAAATTTTGTATATATATTTAAAAAAAACTTATAATGAGTAAGTATATTAAGTAAATAAGTTTTTTGTGTATTGAAAAGCTCCAAAATTTCACATAATTCAAAACATCATAATTCGGAGACTTTACGTTGTAGAAGAATGGAAAAAAATATTCTAAACTCCTCTTACAACACGCAGGGAACATATAAAAATTTAGAAAGCGTAAGTACTTGAAAATTAACGGCTGAAATATTTCAAGAACATAATCTTAATTCGAACATTTTTACGATTTACATTATTCGTGAACCCCCCCCCCAAAATAAAAAGCCTTTTTTTTAAGGGGAGAGAAACACAATTTACACAAAAACATGTGAGTTAATAAAAATAATTTTAAAGCTGTTCAAATGCATTAAGTTTTTAGTGCGTAAATAAAGTCAATTTACCATGAAATTCAAATATGTTATTATGATTTACTATGGAAAGCTCCGCATTCAAAATGGAAGTCCATAGAATTTGTAGTTCGCTTACAGGCACAATAAAAAGATTAGCTTATGGTCTACGGGGACAATTTTATACGTGTTTTAATGGTGGTACACTGTTTCAAACATATTGTAATTGATATACATCAGTGAAATTGATGGCAAAACAAGGCGTTTATTGTAAAACAGGGTGTGCACAAAATCTATATGTATCATTTACAGATACACAGAAAAGAAATTTACTACAATACTGCCTACGAACAATAACTGCTGGAAGAGTGTTTTCAGTTGTGGTACGCGCTTTTAAATTTATTTTATTTTATTTATTTACATATTTTTGCATATTAATTGATGTTTATACATTCTACATATCCCATACAAGGCTACACAAAAATTCTCAAGTTACTTCATTGACACATGTAGCTGAAGGAATCAATTTTCAACTGACACCGTGAATTTTCAACTGTGCTATTTATTTAACTGAGTAAACTTTTAGCATACTATTTATTATGCATACAAATATATATATCTTACACAAGGCTCAACAAACCTATTAAGATATTTTACCGACTGTTGATAGTAATCACAAAAATTGGTTTTCAAATCCGTTATGTGTTTTCCGAATTAGGTAGCATTTTTCGGCCTAATCTTTAATAAACTGTAAAACTTTGTTACAGCATTCTGAATGAGTTGGAAAATGTTTCATAAATTATGCTATACGCATGATTTTTCGTTATTGTTAATTATACTCGATTATAATTGCAATTTCGATTTCAGACTGATATCCTTTAATTCTGAGATTCGAAATATTGCAAATAGATTGCTCTCAAGCTGCAGAAGAAAAATAAAATATATAATAATCAATAATATCACATTTATACTCAGTAATGATAAGATTAAATATGTTATTGCATTGTTAATTGAAACATGAATTTAAATTCTATCGTTTCAAATGTATTCATTCGGAAGTCTTATCTGAAGTAAAACAAAATTTAAGTAATCATTCCGTTATACATTTGAAAATCATGTCACAAAATTAATTACGATTCACGGATACTAAAGAGACAATGTAATTCGTAAATAAATTCCTATAATAAATATTTTCGATGATATGAAGAACTAACTGTTTTAATAATTTTAAATAAATTAAATGTACCTCTAACTTAACTATTGCTCTCGTCATCATTTAATATGTTTAAATAATATTTATAGCATATCCTATATTTTTATAGCATTATAATTTTTATAGCATATCCTATAAAAATGAAATACTCTATCCAAGTAAAAATAAGCTATTATAAGAAATACAATTTTGAAAACTGACAAAATAAAAATTATTATCATTGTAATTACAATAGCTGTATGAAAAAAAAAGAAAAATCTACTATATAGGGATTATAATACACATAATAAAATTAAGTGCTTGCAAAAAATTTCTACATACATTTTGTTGGCAAAAGGGAAAAAATATCAATAGTAAATATTACTATGTAAAATACAACCCCCCCCCCTTTTTTTTTCAATGCTACATACATATTCAATCAGTATTTTAACATATAAATATTAATATAGCTACAGTCTAGGAATTTTCATACTCTTTTCTACTTCTTATGCATGAAATCATTAGAATGATTTTTGTTTTCTGGAAAAATACTGTGTATGAAAAATATTAAAATCATGATAAATTTCTGATTTTGGAAATCTTGGCATATCTTTACATTTTAATTTCTGAAACTGTGAATCCGCTTTTGCTAGTTTTTATATGTGCGCGTGTATCCAAGAATTTGTTTATGTTTTCTTGCACTTACACTGTTAAAAATCTATAGCTTTTGCTGCACAGTCACGCCACCGCTTTTATAGAAAACGATTACTTTACTGTATTAGGGAGCATTCTCATTGGTCAGAATACAGATATTCTATAAAAAGTGGTAGAGTGACTTTTCAGCGAATGCTGCAGATTTTTAACAGTGTAGAGATCGTTTTTGTGCATTTTTAGGTGCGTTCGTAATTATGTAAATACGTAGCACCGATTGTTGTCGCTCAGTCCGTCCGTCTGTCCGTCCGTCTGTCTGTCCGTCCGTCTTTCTGTCCGTCCGTCTGTCTGTCCGCATATAACAACGCAAAAACTACCAAACCGGATCGTTTAAAATTTAAAATACATAATTATTACATAATTTTGTTGAGTCATTTCAAATTTTATGAAAATCGGATGGATAGATCAATTACAGGGACAATCAAAAGCATTCCGTTACATTACGATCAATGGGGAAAAAAAGTTTCAAATGCATTTTAATCTTTTGAAATTTAAAACGTATAATTATTACATAATTTTGTCGAGTCATTTCAAATGTTATGAAAATGGGATGCATAGATCAGTTACAGGGACAATCAAAAGTATTCCGTTGCATTACGGTCAATGGGGAAAAAACATTCAAATGCATTTTAATCGTTTGAAATTTAAAACGTATAATTATTACATAATTTTGTGGAGTTATTTCAAATGTTATGAAAATCGGATGCATAGATCAATTACAGGGACAATCAAAAGCATTCCGTTACATTACGATTAGTGGGGAAAATGTTTCAAATGCATTTTAATGGTGTTACACTCATTTGAACATAATAGAATTGACATGAATCTATGAAGTATGTACTAAAATATACATTCTGTACAATCTGTGATGCAAAGAATATTTATTATTATATTACAGGGCCACACAAATGTATTCCACTAAATAATGTTATACATGGAAACATTGTTTGGGGCGGGCTTTAATTATATTAAACTACTTCATATTTTATGAATAAGATATACGTTAATGAAGTATAATAAAATTTACTCCCTGCATATTTACAGGAACACAAAGATTTCGACCACTATACTGTATCCAAAGTACGCTCTACTATATCAGCAAGATTTGAATATTTTAAAACTTCGCTATCGTACGAACGCACCTCATTTGCTACGATTCACATGCAATTTTTAAAATGTTATATTCTGTTGTACCCATATACATATGTATATGCGTGTAAGTTAACATCAGATCATCTAAATTCTACACTGTGCTTTCGGTCCAACTACCATTTAGCGAATTTCGTACAGGCCACTGTCGGAAGAAGTGTATTCATTGAACAAATGGAAAATTGAGTTCGATATCTAAACCATTTTAAAACAGTTTTTCAACCATTTATTTATCGAAAAAACATAATAAGTTTTTTTTAATCAATTATCCAAATACTTATTTTTATGGTTTCCACTCACATTATGCTGATACACAAATTATGTGTCACAAGAATGTGACTCTATTTATCATCTTTTATATATTAACTTAAAAATATTACAGCTAGTAAGTTAATTTTATTAACACTATTTCAACCGGTGTCAAATGACATCTTTCAAAATTTTGATCTGTGTTTTACTCCGAGAGCTAGTAATATCGATAGCCCGTCATCGCAGAATTTAAAAATGTTTCTGAAAATCGATAGTAAAAAGTCACACGAACAATGTGAGCTATGTATGCTGTCTAGCCTTGAAAAGTTGAAAATAAACTGAATAAAATTAATTAATTATTTTTAGAGAGCTGTTGTTGCTGTTAAGCTAATTTGTCGTTTTCACGGAAAATCGACAGTTGAACAACATTCAGACGCAAAATAAAGAATCCAACAGTAATAATTCATACCAAATAAATGTGTAATTTTATCACCTGTTGCCTGTTTAAAATAGGCATGACAGACTTTTTCGGCAAAATAAACTTTTCCATAATGTTTTTTTTTTTTTTTTTTTTTTTTTTTTTTAAGACACAAAATTTTTTATAAAATGATCTAAGAGTGATGACGGTATAACGATAAAACTCGATGCTAGTAAACCATTATACAGGGTGATTAAAAAAAAACATGGACAAAATGATATGACAAATCAAGCATACAACAAAGATAAAAAATCACATGGGAACATAGGGTCGCAAACTACTTATTGAGTAAAAAATACAGGGTGTTTCATTCTAGCTACACCCGCTTTGAAAGTAATTTCGAGGAAAATAGAAATATTGTAATGAAAATGCAACTATATTTATCTTATTTTGTGTGAAATGTGATAACGTTACGAAAAGATCTGGAAAAACACATTGCTCAAGCAATCGATTATACCATATAAACTGATTATCACAGTCCGAAACGTAAGGTTCCAAGTGTATATTGCTAGTGAAATAATGCAAACTTCTACCACTTTTATTTGGTGTTACCTCACTTAAAACAAAGGTGAAATGTCTGCTAAATGTTTTATTGTAATATACTTCAGTTTTCTGAAATTTATTACCATCAACCCAAATTGAGTTAGGATGAAACACTCTGTATTTATGACTTAATAAGTGGTTCGCGGCCCTATGTTCCTATATGATTTTTTTAATCCTTGTCGTATGCCTGATTTATCATCAATTTTTCCAAGCTTTTTTAATCATCCTGTATATTCTTAATATGTAATTAATTTAATTGGTCATATTTCTAGTTTGTCAAACCTTGTCATACCTAGTTCATTTTGTTCGTATAGCATTTACTATCGATTTACATGGATTTTTTTTTCATTATTCAACCATGGACTTTCGATGTCAGCGGCTCCAGAACTCTTTCTTTTGCTTCCAATTTTTAAAGGCTAGTTAGTATTAAAAATAAACCTTGAATGTATTAAAAATAATTTTTAGTTTGTTTTTTTAATGTTAAAATTACAAATAAACTAATAATAAATACAAAAAAAATCTAGAATTATCAATATGTGTATTAATTTAAATATACATATATTCCAAGTCATTTAATTCAAAATGAATTATTCGTATTAAATTAGCATGTTAGATTAAATTAAAATTTTATAATTTTTTTTTTACCATCTTCTGAAATTGGGATATACATAATTAATAAAGCAATGATTTAATAGCTTATGAAACAATTTTATTAACCATTCACTTTTAAACTATTTCCTAGTTATCACTCTCTTTTTTCTCCATTAAAAATAGCAAAAAGTTATTATTATTACAACAATAATTGTGATTTGAAGAGAAGTTACATATTAGATTTTTTTTATCTATGGTTATTTTAAATATTTAAACAAATATTTTATTATAATAAAATTTAATCCTTTTAACTATTAAAAAAATTACATAGTTATTTATTTCATCGTTAATCATTGAAATGAAAAAAATATATATATATACTTTTTTTACAATGGACCTTCAGGATTACAAAATGCAAAAGTACCATATTTTATAAATTTGTTTTTACAAGAAAAATTCTATAAATTTTTTATTATTCACACAATTATTTTAAGCTATATTATGTACAATTTAAAAAACTAAAAAGTGATAAAACATACATTGCTAAAAGGTGTACTTCGTTAAAAACAGTAAAATCAAAAGAAAAACACACATATCTATAGTTCAACGATTATCATCAATATCTAAAATTTTGATCTTGATAATGTCCTCAGATGAGGCCTGAAACTCTCAATTTGTGAGTTTTACATTGTTTTTATCGTAAAATAGTTTTGATAAAATACAAAACACATTATTACGAAATTAATAAATTTCTTGTATCTTAAAATGCAATTCCTTTTTCAGATTTTTGCAGATTTTAAATTTATGAATGTAATTTTTTACAAAAGGTAAATAACCCAGTAAAGAGTGATAAACTGCGTGGTTATATCAGTTACAAAGCTGGTACAACGTGGATTCAAAAGCGTAGGCTAGCTTTAGACTAGAGAAAGCACAAGTGGTTTGACTACATTCAGTGTGAGCAACTTGTGGTTTCTCATTGTTTTATATTTACTATAGTGTTATTAGTTATATTGGTTTATGGGGGGATTTAAAAGGGAATAACTTTTCATATGGATTTTTATCATAGAAATGACTGAAACTGCACTCATATAATGTGTAGAAATACGATAGATTTTAGCATTTTGCTTTAAAAATGCAAATTTTTAATGCAAATATATATATATACCGGGTGTCCCAAAAATGACTGATGAATTTTAAAATTCAATAACTTGCAAACGGTAACAGTAATTTAAAAAATTTTTGCAGGAGGGTTATGTATAATGTCAAGAGTTTTTTACCGTATTTTTTTTTACTTTAGTTCGAATTTCAAACAATAGGTAGCGCTAACGGCGATTGAAGGCCAGGTGATCAGTGCTGAGTGAAGCTCCGACCTGGCCTTCAACCGCCGTCAGCGTCACCTATTATTTGAAATTCGAACTAAAATAAAAAGTTACGATAAAAAAAAACTTCTGACATTATACATAACCTTCCGGAAAAAAACTTTTAAATAGATGTCACCGTTTGCAAGTTATTGAATTTTAAAATCCATCAGTCATTTTTGGGACACCCGGTATATATGGGTGATTCTCAAAATAGGGGACGATTTCAAAAATGAAATCTTAAAAAAATTACTGTTAGCAAAATTTCTGAAAAAAATAGGTGTTGTTAATGTAGTAAGGTACCCTGGGGTAATAACGCCAAGTGCTAATATTTTGCATAGTTATGAAATAATCTGGTAAATGACACCCATGTGCTCTGCGCAGAAGGGTTTTGAGTCATATAAATTGCAAAAAACAGCTTCAAGTTAATTTGTTTCGTTTTTAGGTCTTATTGTTTTTACTAGCAACTAAAATTAACGCTGGATCTAAAATTTGCGAGATACGTTTTGTGATGTGAAGACTATTTTTTTTATCCGGAAATACTTTGTTAATTACATAAATTTGTAGTACATTTCATGGACTTTCAAAATGTTGTTGAAGATTTTGGATGTCTTTTCGAGATAATTTGTAATTCAAAATGTACAGCGCAATAACTATAACGGGGTAATAACGCCAATCCTTGGCTTAATATCCCGGTTGATTCCCTACAGTGGCCGAACTACATCCTAAATACTGATTCAAATAAACACAGTTAAAACTTTGCAATGTTTCTAATAATTATATTTAAGCGGTCCTTTTTAAGCAAAAAGAAGCTCACGGTCTGGTATTCTTTTGCTTCATCCCTCCCCCCACACCACAACTTTATTTTTCTTACACTTTCACGAAAAATTGAACATTTTCAATATCTTATAATGCAATTTGTCAATTTCTAAGTTTGTAGAGTGTGTATTTTTAGAATTGGGCAATCTACATGCAATTATTCCACCTTATTTCATAGTTTTGTTTACATGGAGTTATTATCCATATAGGTGGGTAATAACGCCGAATAGCATTGGTCAAGAAATCATGCCATTACATTTTATGAATACATATCTGTTAAATTATTTTTTTTATATAGATAGTCAATGAGTTGCTGTATCAAATCATGTATTTGTTTGAAAAATACAAACTAAAACTGAGCCGTGAAAATTGGTAGAACCTTAACGTGGCGTTATTACCCCAGGGTACCTTATTAGGTATACTTTCCATGTAGTCAGCAGAGCTAAATATTTAAAAATTAACTTAAAAAAAATAATTAGTATTTTTTGAGCCATGCTAATGACAAAACGAATAGCATGGAATAAATATATTATGAAATTTTTATTTTCTTCCTGTTTAAATATATTTTTTTTATATTTATTAGCCTTCCTTTTCAGCAAATGGTTTCCATTTTTACATATATGCATATAAGGAGAATAAAAACATTACCAAAGAGCAAACTTTGTTACATGAGCAACATTCTGACACTAACAATGTAAGAAGCTGTCTTAGAGGTTTTTCTACAGATTTAATGCATATTTTAGGGACAATAAATGTAATACCTAAATTTATACGTAAAATTAAACTTTATAAAGGATACAATATAAGCACTGGTTACATTTATGTACATAGGAGTCTTTAGCATGGACAGAAAAACCATGTTAATGACACTGATATCTGTCCATGCTAATGACAAATTTTTATTTAAATAAGATTATCAGCCATAATATAATCACAATGCAATATTCCTTTCTGGGGCTTTTTAAAACACAAAAGTTCTGTGCAAATAAATAAAATAAAAATTTTAACTATAAAATAAACATGAAAATAATTATCCATTCTAATGACATACAATTGATGTACGCCCCTAATATTCAACTTCTATTCTTAAAATACAATACATGCTTCTATTTTCTGGCTGGGATAAAATGGCTACTTGTTGCCATGGAGAAACTTTATATTTTCAAACTATTGTCATATGTGAAAATGAAATTTTGATTAATAACCAGCTGTTTTAGTATGACCTTGTTTTGAAAATCGAATATGGAGGACAAACTTTAATTCTTTTTTTATGTACTATAATTTTATTTTTAAAAAGAAATTTATTGGATAAATCCTCTTCTTGATTAATATAAAGAAAGAATAACATTTGTTTATTTTATAAAAATCATATTAACTCTTGAATTATGCTAGTATAAACAAGGCACAGCTGCTGTGGACATCCATGCTAATGACATTTTGAATCTTTATTCTGTTCTTTTAAGGTGTTTTTAACTAAAAAGTGAATAATTCTTGAGTGCAAATAATGAATAATATTAAGAAAAACATATCTAAATATAAAAACATGACAGAAAACCTCTCAATTTTGTTTGTATGCCGAAAGACATAAATTGTCCCCTATTTTGAGAATCACCCATATATATATATATATATATGCACGATTCAACAGTAAAAACCGTCAAATCGAAGTCTAAACCTTCATCATCTGGTGTATGTATCATCTAATAGAAAAGAACATTACAGATATATCATGCATTACGCATAGATTTTGAAATACTTTCCAACAACATCAGAATAGCGATACAAAAATTCTATTTTTTATGCAATGAAAGAAGACATATTATAAACAATTTAGAAAACACACATAATTTATCCTATTTTCAGTAATTACTATCCACGGATGATATTGTATTTGAATTCTTTTTAAATGTCTTGTATATGCTAATATTTTAACACAATCAAACTGATTGGTAAATTTAGCATACGAATTGAATATTTCCAACTGAACGAAAAATTGCCGAGGCAGGGAAGCGAATCCAGATACTTGGCTTACAAGGCCAATGCTTTACCTGTTAAGTTAACTGGGCGATAGCCGGCTGGGATTTTTTGCTCAGATAACCTTATTGGTCATAACGAGCTGTCTAAAATGTCAAACCAGATGTTATAACCAATAAGGTTATCTGAGCGAAAAATTGCAGCAGGCTATCGTCCAGTTAGCTTAACAGGTAAAGCATTGGCCTTGTAAACCAAGTATCTGGATTCGCTTCCCGGCCGCGGCAATTTTTCGCTCAATTGGAAATATTCAATTCGTCTTGTATAAAGATTTATTTTAAAAAATTATAAAAAATAAATCATAAAAACTAGCAACTACGTTAAAAATGCAATGACAAAAGTAAATTTGAATTCATTTCTTACAATCATAATTCATAGATGATAATATATGTTTTATTTGTGTGATTGTGTGTTTAAAAAGAAAATTACTCTCAAAAGGAACATTAAATGTCTCATGCTTAATTTCTATACAGAAATAAAATTTATCATACATATTTAAATAACATGTATCTATTTTCTAAATTATACTTCAAACAGTTACTACATAGAGACTGTGCGGGAAATCCAGATCTTTACATATTCTTGTAAATCAACAATAAAATATCACCACTTTCTTTAAAACCACATTTCGATGCATATCAACTTCGTAATGTTTGAAGTAGCGTAATATTATAAAAATCTAAATAAAAAAAATTTCGCACATAATATATATTCTTTTTAATATTCCCTTAAAAGAACTATAAATTCTACACAAAAATTTTTAAATAGAAAAAATACTATAGTGGGCCTCAGTAACATATGAGGATTTCCTGAATAATTATTTTCATATAAGTTAAAAAAAATTTAGAATGCGGGCAAACAATACGGCGGGCAAATGGACACAGAAACAAACCGAAATCATTAGTATTTTTGAACAGTATTCGAAATTTTTAAAAAAGCCGCAGAACAAATGAGGACATCAGAAGCCAACGAGTATAAGAGCTAAAATTTAAAAAACTGAGCTAAGTGCACAGGCTATCTAGAAATAAGGCTATTTAATCGGAAGTACAGAAATATAAGTGTTTTTCTGATTTTTTACTGCGTTCTAGAAGTTAACTACTTAAGGTTGTATTCGAAAAAATGCTTTTCCACCTTCAACAGCTCGAAATTTTAAGATACAATTTCAGATACATTTTTAAAAGTAGAAACATCAAACTTGCTGAGGGGATTCTTGAAGGGACGTATGAGGTGCCGTGTGATGTCATTTTACGCTCCATTCATTAGAATTTGCTTCATGAAGAATTATCTTCTCAGCGAGACACTTTTTTTCGTTCGCAAATCTCCCGCTTCGGAAAAATCCGTTCAAGATTGCTTTTTTTTTTTTTTTTTTTTTTTTTTTTTTTTTTTTTTTTTTTCAATATTTTCTGCATTTATCAAAGAATCGACAGTTACGCACCTTGTGCACTTTCTGAATAAGACAATTTGCCAGTTTGACGCATATGAGAGCAAAAATGAATTTAAAAATAAATCGGAAAATACGCAGTTTGAATCGAAATACACCCTTAAGCTCTTTAAACTACGTATCACCTAACGATCACCTATAGTAACTCGATATTGCTTGATCTTAACATAATATTTTTAAAAACTTTCATGCTGTAAATATTTCTTCACATCAAATATTTTTTTTTAGAATAAGTTGTACAAATGTTTGTTTACGTATTCCACTAAATAGTTTTAATATTACATAATTAGAATTTAATTTAATTCAGTCATATTAACGAAAGATTTTCAATGTATATGTGTGTTGCGCGGAAAATTATGAAAAATGTATTCGATATATCCACTTAATATTACGCATATACAGGGTGTCCAGCAAATAAGACCCCGATTTCAAAATTAAATTTATCAAAAACATAGATCGATAGAATTAATGCGGTAAACAGTTTGTTTTTTAGGTAATCTGTAAAAATCGTAGCGGTGAGTGTTTTGAAAAGATTGTGTTCAGATTGCTAAGAATGCTTGATTAAACATTTTTCTTCTTTTGGATTGTTTTCAGAGAATGAGTTTTTCAGATTACAGTGCCATATTTTAACGATTTTTGCAATTAAATTTTTTAAATTTCGAAATTCCAAAAAATTAGTTCGAAAAATCGTTAAAATATGGCACTATACATCCGAAAACTCATTCTCTACAAGCAATCAAAAAGAAGAAAAATGTGAAATCAAGCATTCGTTGCAATCAGAACACAATCTTTTCAAAATATTCACCGTTCGACACTTCTATATAAGATTTTTACACTTACCTCTGTACAACAAATCGTTTATCGCATAATTCTATCGATCCTTGTTTTTCAGAAATTTAATTTTGAAATCGAGGTCTTATTTGCTGGACACCTTGTATATTCTGACAATATCGTACTTTAACTTCTACGTAAATTAATATTTGCGTTTACAGATGAAATTATTGTTTGACAGGCAATTAAAACTTAAAACGCAAATTTGTAAAATTAGTATAAGTAAGCGTATTAACTCTTTGGAAATAAAAATTGTCATTTTATTGTGTTAATTTGCAGGTAATATTTTTCATTTTCCTATATTTTTTCAATTTTATACTTTTATGCTTAGAATTAATTGGTATTTTGTATCTGAATTTCATATTTTGCATTTTTATTTCAATTTGATATTTTGTATTTGAATTTTGAAATTGTATTAGATTTACTGAACCTATGATATGAAAATTGTATTTTTATGACAGAATTTTCATAGATGAGCTCAGTACGATTTCAGATGGGGAGAATGTAGAATTACAGTTTGATTTTCTCTACGCTAATATGTTTTAAAGTTTTATAAATCTGTATAATAATTGTAAATATTTTCCTTATGAAGAATATTCGGCGCCCAGATTTATTGAGTTTTGATTTTGATAGTAATATGCATTTTCTCTTTTTTTATTTTCTTTAGAGCAGATAGTTATGTATTAGCTATTGGTATATTATTTATGATTCAAATATTCGAGATAAGAATTATTGTACAAGATCTTGACCATAATTTATTTTAGTTACAACTTATGACAGGACTCTTTTTAGTCTATCATTCAGATTATAGATTGTTATAGTATTTTTGTTTTATCCTAACTTAACCTTTTTTTCGCAAATGTTATTTTAATTTTTAAACTTTTAAATGGCCTCCTCAGCTGCATACATAACTTAATGAGTAATTTTCTTTATATTTTCAACCTGAAAAAGCTATACTTGTATGAAATCCAACGTATGATTAATTTGAAACATTGAAAAGCACTTACAATAATTGCCTTCATTTTTCTCCTAGAGTGTGTTTCATTACCCGTTTAATAATCACCCGAATGAACTAATTTGGCAACAGATGAAATTTTTTTGAAATATGTGACATCATTATTAAAAGTATTATGATACATAGCAGTTGTAAATCTGCTTAGCTAAGGTAAAATAAAATGTAGCAGAAAGATTTCTGTAATCACAGCATTCTTTTTTATAAATTGGTGAAGTTTCGCCCGCTTCTCTGGGATGTTTTTCTTAAAAGAACCTGTTGGTGAAGCCAGATGCCTTTGCCAGAGTAAAATTCTGCGGGCTAAGCCCATTCCGAGTTTAATTCAAGTGAGCATTGAATTTTTGTGATTTCTTTATTTGTTCGAGATTTACTTAATTTTTAGCATAGCCATTCAAACCTTTTTGACATTTTTTAATTGAATTTCTTCATGGCATTAATAAAAAATAGCGGAAAGTTCTCGTTTTAGAAAAAAAAAAAGTCAAAATTTCACTGCGAAAAATTTTATAAAACAGTCGCGAAAAGTTCGGAAGTTTCTAAACGGCGAATCCTAAAAGGCGAAGTGTCTTATATTGCTCTATAAGGTAGAAACCTGTTTTCTTAATACGAGTATGAAAAATCGCTTCGGAACATGAAATAAATCATTAAATGCGGGTATTAGTCACGTACAGAAGGTTCCGCAGAAAAAATAAATTAATTATTAGTAGCATTATATATATATATATATATATATATATATATATATATATATATATATATATATATATATATATATATATATATATGTAATAAAACGAGGACGATGTTCTATAATAGTGTATAATCACTAATAGAATACCATGTTGGTTGTAGAATACTACTATTCACTAAGATTCAATAGTGGGATGAGCAGTCGTTCTGGTAAGTGGATAAGCCATGGATTTGTTCTCGTAGGAGTTTCTCCAATAACAATGCAAGAAAATCAGTGTTTTAGTTCTTTATTATTTAGAGCACGAACTTAAGTTACTCCACAGATCACCGTTCCACACATCTATCACTACGGCCTTCGCTCACTAAGCTGCAACATTCCGGCGTTCTACAATCTCGGAAAAAATGACATTTCTAATTCAGCGGAGAAATAAAACGCGCGTCTTGATAGTTTAAAGAAAAGGTGCATTCTACTCTCCTGAAAAGCCAAATGAAAAAATCATTTTCACGACAAAACTAGCGCCCTCCTACTCCGCGTCAATCATTTTAAAAATCCAATCAGGATGGACTCGAGCCTCTAACGGACAAAATGATCAATTCTAATTGGCCGTAATAGGCGGTCTACTGGCAAGAACTATATTTTTTCCTCGGAACACTAAGCCCTTTAGCAACGCGTAGTAACACTTGTCACGCGATGTTAAAAAATAAAAAATAAAATTAAAATCGCAGGAATATGCCAGAAAGTAAAAAGCTTACGAAATACTTCCCGCCTTTTTGAGAAGCAAGAAATAATTTATTAATAACTAAAGTAAGAAAAAGAATTTTAGCTGTTACAAGACGAAACTAAGATTGAAATATGTTCCACAAATTTAGAATTGAAGCTAAGAGAGAATAAAAAAAAAATGGCGCAAATTTTTTTTTTTTTTTTTTTTTTTTTTTATTATTATTACAAATCCCCCCTCCCAGAAAGACGGGTGAAAAAGTAGGTCTGAGACCTGCAATTTCACAGAAAGGGAGATGATGCAGACTTAGCTCACGAAGTTGTTGATATAAGTAATAATAATTAGATACTGAATAAAAAAAAAAATTTAAATTAATTTCTCTTTTTTATATAAATATAGAATTCAAATTTAAAAACACCAAGGTGATGCGTGGAATAACTTCAAATTTAAATACAATAAAATAGGCTTCAATACAAATACAAGATATAATCTTGTTTAAAGTACACATCAAAAAGTAATTTGAAAATATAAGCAATTACCCATAGTAATAACATAAAAATGAAACATAAAAATGAAAAACAATAACGTTAAATTCTTTTTTAACAATGTCAAATCTAGAAATCAATTTTTAAAAGTTTATTTCAAAAATCTTCTTAAAGTCATATTTGGAATGGCATAGTTCATTACCTCATTTTAAGGATGTCTAATTCATTTAACTGTCCAAATTCATCAGCTAACATTATAATATTAGTTCAGTTTTTGTGTGAGTAAGTCCTTGAACATTCATAACAGTTCCATTTTGGAATCTTTGTGAAAATACTTTTATAATTGTATTTTTAATTAATAACACATTTTATAATATAGTAATAATAAAATTTAACAATGTAAATAATAAACAATATAATTAAGAAACATAATAAGGAAAAATATCAATAATAATAAATATCATAAGTGTAAGTAAATCTCATAATGGGTATAAGTAAATCTCATAATGGGTATAAGTAAATCTCTTAATAAGTAATAATAAATATCACAAAAGACATTCTTTAAATACTTAATCTCGTTTATCTCATCTCATATTTTTGGGATGAAATATAGAGAGAAGTGGAATAAAATAAAAAATGCAATCAACTATGAAATCATTTACTTAATCTGGTAATCCGAGTACAGGATTAAGTAGGAATATGTACAAAAAAAAATTAAAATATAATATGATAAATTAAAATAAAATAAAGATAAATAAAAATTTTGTTCATGTTTGAGAATGCACGTGACCTTTAAACTACTAAGATTCTTAAAAAGAAATATTAATAAATGATAAAAATAAAAAACAAGATCTATTCATGTCAAATAATTACGCAATAAATATTCTCTCGGTGTGATAAAACATTGCAAGATGCAAGTAGGAAAGAGAAAAAGAAACAAAATTATATTATAATTGACATGTAATTGGACTGGAATGCAGAAGCAAAGAAAGAGAGAAAGAAAAAAAAATATATTAAAATAAAGTGATAAAAATTTTGTTACTTGGCAAATAATTAATTTAATAATTGATAGATTAAACTTAATATTACAAATAGGTTCAGTTGAAAGAAAGAAAAAAAAATATTCTAAGTAGAGTAATTCAGTACAGAATAAGAAATTTCCACTTTGTTCGTCTACGCCGGCATAAATAAACAAATATAAAAATTTCCAGACAAGTGACACTCTCGCTGCAGTCAAGAGATATCATTGCCATTCTGTGAGAATTACAGGATATTATCTGAATTAAAATATGAAAAGAAATTTACTGTTTAAGAGAAAAAATTATAAAATGATAAACTAGAGATATAGTTTAAGCTACAGTTTTTACCTGAGTTTGTTGTTGTTGATTAGGGGGTTGTTGCTCATGACTTAATTTAAATTTATCAGGGGAATAATAAGGCCTTAATTTAGATACATGTACTATTTCTGAACTTTTGAACTGGTTTTGCCTATCAATTTCAAAATTTACTTCGGATAATTTGTTAAGAATTTTATAAGGGCCACTAAATACTTGTGACAACTTTCTAGTATTAGGGTACTGAAATTCTTCATAGATAACTAGATCTCCTATTTTAAATTTTGGTTCGATATAATCTTTATCATAATATCTTTTATTTTTTAAATGAAATTCATCAGTTCTTGTTTTAGCAATTTTAAGTGCTTCATGAACAGGGGGATAATAATTTTGTTGTAAGGGGGAGTCATAGGGTAATTGGCCAAAAAGTAAGTACGCAGGTGGAAATTTGGTAATAGAATGGGGTGTATTATTATATTCATTAATTACCTCAGTTAAAAGCTTAGTCCAGGGAATTTTAGAGGTAGTGGAGTTTACTTTACATTTTAATCTAGTTACTATTGTCTGATTTACTCTTTCACATTTCCCATTCGTTTGTGGATGATGGGCAGTGGTCAAACGTTGTTTAATATTATGATTTCGCAGGAATTTTTTGAATCTTGAAGAAGTAAAAGCAGCATTCCTGTCACTAAGTATTTTTTGAGGGGACTGTACACTTGAAATCTTACTAAAACAGAATAATTGTTGAGGGATTTTGATATTGAAAATTTGTTTCAGACAATTTGTATAAGTTTCTGTAGTGACACTTTTGGAAGGAAATGCCCAAACATATCTTGTGGCATGGTCTATTATAATATGGAGATATTTTTTTGTAGAATTATAATAATTGAACCCTCCTACAGTATCAACAGACAGACAGTCAAAAGGTTGATCTGTAGTGGGCATAGCTTGTAATAAGCCAAATTTTTTCTGTCTAGGTTTTTTATTTTTCTGGCAAATATCACAGTATTTAACAAAGTTAGTAATGTCTTGGGTCATATCTGGCCAATAATAGTTAGGAGAAATTAAATTTTGCATTTTTTGAACACCAGGGTGACCAAACTGTTCATGAGCAACATTAAGCAATTTTTTTCTTAGGGACATGGGAACTACCACTTTACGAAAACCTTTTCTTTTAACTATAATCAGTCCATTGTCATTAATATAATTTGATCCACACACATTTTCTTTTTCTTGCATCTCAATAATCTCTTTAACGTCAAGAAGAAAAGTAAGGGGCTTACAAAAATGAGAAATAGGGTTTCGGGACAACATGTCGGCTTCGACATTTGTAGATCCCTTTAAGTACTCTATTTTGTAATCGAACATACTTAACTTCAATGACCACCTAAATAATCGACCTCTTAAATGTTTGACATTTTTTAACCAAACAAGAGATGCATGATCAGTATGGATGGTAAATTGTACACCGTGAAAGTAATGATAAAATTTATCTAAAGTATCAATGATAGCAAGACACTCTAGTTCGGTAATGAAATAATTTTTCTCATAACTTCTCAATCCTCTAGAAAAATAAGCAATTGGATGTAAAAAGTTATTATGGTCGGGTTGTTTAAGAACTGCACCTACCGCTACCTGAGAAGCGTCAACAAACATGTGTAGGGGTAATTTTGGGTCATAAATCTTTAAAATTGGTTTAGCAATGAGGGCATCTTTTAATTTTTTAAAAGAGTTTTGACATTCAGTATTCCATTCCCAAATAGTATCTTTCTTAAGTAATTTATTTAGGGGGTGTCTAATTTCAGCATATTTGTCAATAAATTTATGATACACATTTATAGAACCAAGAAATCTTTGTAATTCTTTAGTGTTAGTAGGAGGTTTTAATTTTTTAATCGTTTCTATATTAGTATTAGCTGGAGTTAAAGTTCCATTTTGGATTTCATACCCTAGAAAATTGATTTGTTTTTGAGCAAAAGTACATTTAGATAATTTTAATTTAATATTTTCTATTCGGCATAAATCAAAAATTTGGATGAGATGCTGTATATGTTCATCTATTGATTTAGAAAAAATAATTATATCATCAAAATAATAACAAGCAAAGTCTATTTTATATTTTGTAAGAATTCTTCTAATTGTCCTGTTGAAAATTGGGGAGCCTACCTTTACACCAAAGGGGAGAACATTCCATTCCCAGAGCCCACAATTAGTAGTAAAGGCTAACTTTTCGGAATCGGCTGGGTGAATAGGTATGTGCCAATAGCCTGAGGCTAAATCTAGTGTAGAGAAATATTGGGCACCACTTAATTTGTCTAAAATTTCATCTATTCGGGGTAAAGGTTCAGCGTCATTTTTCATGATAGAATTTAATTTTCGGTAGTCAACACACATTCGGGTTTTTTTACCTTCATCTCGTTTATTTACTAACGTAACTGGAGAAGAGTACGGGCTGTAACTTTCTTTAATTAACCCAGCAGCTAATAATGATTGGATTTGCTGAGATATTTCTTTTTCATCAGCAGTGGATGTACGATAAGGCCTCAAAGATATTGGTAGGTCAGATTTAAGATAAATACGCTGAGGTTCAATATTAATTCTCCCTACATCATATTTATTTTTTGCAAAAATATCTAAATAATCCCTTAAAAGTTCCCTTACATTTTTATTTTGAATAGCATTCAGATCCCCCAATAGATTATAATCATCATTATTAGTTCGCGACAAGGATTGAGGAGTTATGGTATTTCCATAATCGGGTTGCACAGTAGTATCATTTTTTATAATATCAAAATGAAGCAATTCTAAGTTATCACTGGATATGTTGACATATGGGTTTAACGAAATATTGTCTTGTAACACCTGGCTTTTTGCACAATCAATTTTTAATTTAAATTTGGCACAATCAGGTAAACCTAAAATAGCATAGTCCAAATCAAGTTGACTTACTAAAAAATTAACATATCTCTTTATATTACCAAATTTAATACATAATCGACAAGATTTATTAATTGTAAGAGTTCCTTGTGCCTGTCTGATAGTAATAGGGGTAACATTATGTAAATTACCATTTAAATATCGAACAAATTTGAGGGGTAAAATTGAGACAGTTGATCCACTATCCACCACACAATACACTTTGTTATTGCCCACATATCCAGGGATAAATAATTGTCAGACATTATTAGTAGGGGGTGGTTGAATATGAGCAGGAGTTTGAGCTTGACAGGAATTTGTGTTAAATATACAACTCCTCTCCCAATGATATGCATTTTCTATGCCTCTGTTTAAACATACTCTGCACGGACGACTAGGGTAATTGTTTTGATAATGAGTTGCAGGCATTCTAGGAGTGAAAAACCTAGGATTAAAATTTTGGGATGGATTGTTTGGAGTAGGTCGAGTCCAATGTCTGGGCTGAGGATTGGGATTGTGCATTGGTCTAGTTTGATGAAAATTTCTATTGCCGTTATTAGAGGTATGAATTGGAATCGCTGCTAATTGTTTAGCAATGCGAAACCATTCACGAGTATTGGAAGGAGGGTTAACCATCAAACAATTTTGATACTCCGGCTGAAGGCCATCAATTAATCCCTGTATAATTAAATTTTCCTCAAGCTGAAGTTGCCTTCCAATCTCAACTTTCTTTCTAAAATAAGAATCCAAATCACTTAGATCATTTAACTTTAAGGAAGTAAATTCAGAAAATTTTGGAACTCTAACTTGAATGAATTTATCACTTAAAATCTCGACAATTTCTTCATAAGTAGCACAATCCAAATAATCATTGATATAAGTTTTTAGCGCTTCCCCCTTTAAATATTTTGAAATATTTTGATGTTTCCACTCATTATCTTTCTTTTCTACCGAACATTCTCGATCAAAATGTTTAAACCATTAAAATATATCCATGCCCAACCCAAATTCAAAAGGGACAATATCAAGTTTATTTTCTGACATTTTTTCTTCTTTTACTAATCCTGATCTTAATAGCATATAAGAAGGATAATTCATATGGAAAATATTTAAATGCTATACTTCAATTATTAAAATTCAATTACTATACTTCAAATACCTCAATAAATAATAATAAAAATAAATAAATAATAAATAAATAAGTAATAAAATAATAAATATCGGGTTTCCATACATGGGAAATAACAAATAATTTTAAAAACAAAAATACTTTTCTTTACGTATGGAATTACGTATGGAATTACGTATTTTAAAAAAAAATAACACCTTTAAAACTAAATAAAATTTCTATGAGCAGAAAATTTTAACTAATTATAAATTAAGAACAAATTTATTTTTTAATATTTGTAATAAAAGAGAGAGAAAAAAAATCAAGAATTTAAACAAAGAAATTATCATTAAATTTCTTAATCAATAAAACAATAAAATAATAAATAATAACTTACAGACATGTTCGATGTGGCCTTGTTCAAATACCTAATTTTTTATTAAACTAAACAAAAATAAAGAACTTCGTAGATACGACTCACAGGTGTAAATTTCAATTATCTTGTATTACTGATGGAATCTACCGTAGTTTCGCAACCATACAGCAGGTGTTCATTTATTATGAAATGAAAATTTATCAAAATATTTATGCACTTTTACCTAGAAAATACAGTAAATAAATAAATAAAAGAAAATGATGTTGAATTGATTTCATGCAGGTGATCTTTTGTAATTTTTATTTTGCATATCTCACAGTTTGGTTGCATATCTCTCAGTTGAAAAGTTTCTCACTAGAATGCGAGGTATATTTCACATTTAAAATATTTGTAGATGTAGATACCACACATAATTACAAACAAAACTTTATAAGACGATCTTTTTTCAGCTGAAAGGTTTATCATTTATGCACATGAAGATGTTTTTCCATGCAGGCCATCTCGTCGTAACATGGGTGGAAGTAGACGCAGATGAGGTTAAAGATGCGTGCAGCTAACATCTCAAAAACTCTGACTGTTAGTAACACACATTGAGTCTTATTGCAGGAAACAAAATTACAATATTAGTATTAACACACAGCAGCTGATCCCATCCATCTTCAGTCTTGGACATACCATTTAGATGGAAGATATCATAGTTATTTTTTTTTTCTGTATTAAATGTTAAGATGAAAACAATACCAGGAAAAATGTAGGAACAACTGTAAGTGTATGAAGAGCATGCAGCTTATTCTCAAAAGTTTTACGCCGGTTCATTTTTCATCCTACCGGCTAAAATGTAATAAAACGAGGACGATGTTCTATAATAGTGTATAATCACTAATAGAATACCATGTTGGTTGTAGAATACTACTATTCACTAAGATTCAATAGTGGGATGAGCAGTCGTTCTGGTAAGTGGATAAGCCATGGATTTGTTCTCGTAGGAGTTTCTCCAATAACAATGCAAGAAAATCAGTGTTTTAGTTCTTTATTATTTAGAGCACGAACTTAAGTTACTCCACAGATCACCGTTCCACACATCTATCACTACGGCCTTCGCTCACTAAGCTGCAACATTCCGGCGTTCTACAATCTCGGAAAAAATGACATTTCTAATTCAGCGGAGAAATAAAACGCGCGTCTTGATAGTTTAAAGAAAAGGTGCATTCTACTCTCCTGAAAAGCCAAATGAAAAAATCATTTTCACGACAAAACTAGCGCCCTCCTACTCCGCGTCAATCATTTTAAAAATCCAATCAGGATGGACTCGAGCCTCTAACGGACAAAATGATCAATTCTAATTGGCCGTAATAGGCGGTCTACTGGCAAGAACTATATTTTTTCCTCGGAACACTAAGCCCTTTAGCAACGCGTAGTAACACTTGTCACGCGATGTTAAAAAATAAAAAATAAAATTGAAATCGCAGGAATATGCCAGAAAGTAAAAAGCTTACGAAATACTTCCCGCCTTTTTGAGAAACAAGAAATAATTTATTAATAACTAAAGTAAGAAAAAGAATTTTAGCTGTTACAAGACGAAACTAAGATTGAAATATGTTCCACAAATTTAGAATTGAAGCTAAGAGAGAATAAAAAAAAAAATGGCGCAAATTTTTTTTTTTTTTTTTTTATTTTATTACATATATATATAAATCGTTGCTAAAGGAATAATAAGAGTTTGAATAAAATATACGCGTAGGATTAGGTATAGGTATGTGCATATGGGTGATTCTCAAAATAGGGGACAATTTATGTCTTTCAGCATACAAAAAAAATTGAGAGGTTTTCTGTCATGTTTTTATACTTAGATATGTTTGTCTTAATATTATTCATTATTTGCACTCAAGAATTACTCACTTTTTAGTTAAAAACACCTTAAAATAACAGAATAAATGTTCAAAATGTTATTAGCATGGATGTCCACAGCAGCTGTGCCTTGTATATACTAGCTTTTTCAAGAGTTAATATCATGTTTATAAAATAAAACAAATGTTATTCTTTCTTTAAATTAATCAAGGAGAGGATTTATCCAATAAATTTCTTTTTAAAAATAAAATTGTAGTATATAAAAAGAGAATTAAAGTTTGTCCTCCATATTCTGTTTTCAAAACAAGGTCATACTATAACTGCTGTTTATTAATCAAAATTTCATTTTCACATATGACAATACTTTGAAAATATAAAGTTTCTCCATGGCAACAAGTAGCCATTTTATTCCAGCCTGAAAATAGAAGCATGTATTGTATTTTAAGAATAGAAGTTGAATATTAGGCGAGTACATCAATTGTATGTAATTAGAATGGATAATAATTTTCATGTTTATTTTATAGTTAAAATTTTTATTTTACTTATTTGCATAGAACTTTTGTGTTTTAAAAAGCCCCAGAAAGGACTATTGCATTGTGATTATATTATGGCTCATAATCTTATTTAAATTAAAATATGTCATTAGCATGGACAAATATCAGTGTCATTAGCATGGTTTTTCTGTCCATGCTAAAGACTCCTAATGTGCATAAATGTAACCAGTACTTATATTGTATCCTTTTTAAAGTTTAATTTTACATATAAATTTAGGTATTACATTTATTATCCCTAAAATATGCATTAAATCTGTCAGAAAATCACTAAGGCAGCTTCTTATACTGTTAGTGTCAGAATGTTGTTCATGTAAACAAAGTTTGCTCTTTGGAAATGTTTTTATTCTCCTTATATGTATATATGTAAAAATGGAAACTATTTGTTGGAAAGGAAGGCTAATAAACGTAGAAAAAAATATTTAAACAGGAAGAAAATAAAAATTTCTTAATATATTTATTCCATGCAATTTGTTTTGTCATTAGCATGGCTCAAAAAATATTAATTATTTTTTTAAGTTAATTTTTAAATATTAGTTCTGCTGACTACATGTAAAGTATACCTAATACTATATTAACAACACATATTTTTTTCAGAAATTTTGCTAACACTAATATTTAAGATTTCATTTTTGAAATTGTCCCCTATTTTGAGAATCACCCATATACCAGAGAATTATACAGGGAGTCCGAAAAGTCTGGAAACGGCCGAATAACTCGAGAAATACATATGAGATTGAAAAACGTAAATATACGTCTTAAATATTTTTAAATAAGCTACTCAGTGATACCAAATTTGACCTTCGCAACCGACCCCCTGGGGGTCAAAGGGGGTCCAACTTTGAAATCTTAAATTATAACCCCCATTTTTTATTGCAGATTCGGATTCTACGGACAAAAATGCGTAACTTTTGTATTTGATGTTTATTTCGAATCCTCGTTTATCACGGTGTAATCAAGCATATTAAATCGATACATATTTCGGCTTTTTCTACGGGATTTTCCCTAATCGAAATTGATTGGGCAGAATTTTTGACGTCAAATTCCTCGTCTTTTGCAGGAATAGCGTTTCCTGAAAATCACCCGTGGCGATTATTTCGATAGTGCAACACTGTTAAAAATTTGACACATTTGCTGCAGCGTCACTCCACAGCTTTTATAGAATATCTCTTTTATGACCAATGAGAATGCTCCATAACACAGTAAAGTAACCGTTTTCTATAAGAGCGGTGGAGTGACGCTGTAGTAAATGAGTCAAATTTTTTACAGTGTATAAGGTTTTTTATGCTTTTCACTAGAAAAATTCATTGAAATATATTAATTTAGTTTTCTAAGTTTTCTATTTGGATTTTTATTTTATCCAGTAAATGGTTTCTAAAATACGACCTACTTGTTTTGACGTTCTAATGTGTAAATATGAAATTCCCCACCCGAATAGAAAGTATGTCTTCAGTTTTTTTTTTTTTTTTTTTTTTTTTGGGGGGGGGGGGGAGTATGTAAATATTCTGCGTTTCGATGAGTTCTGCTTTTTTTTAATCATTTAATTCAGGGGGGCAAATGGGCGTGCATGGAGTTTTTTAAATAATTTTTACAATGTATAGTAAAATGTAAGGCAAACTGACCTGCGTGTTTCGATCTTTTATCATATAAATATGCACACCCCCCCCCCCCTAAGAAATAGAAAAAAAATTTCATAATTTGAGGGTGGGATGTGTGTATATTATGCGTTTCCATATATTCTGTTGTTTTTAAAAAATCATCTAATGCGGCTGATGTGGGTGTATGTTTTTATTATTTTTATTATTATTATTATTATTATTATTATTATTATTATTATTATTATTATTATTACAGAAAAAATAATAGGGTAAAATATTAAAAAATAAAGTTATAAAATTTTTTTTTGGCTGTGCAACGGATGAAGAAGTATCGTAAATTTACGGAACCCATTATTTTCCAAGTGAAATATCAGTATTTTCTTTATAAAATAAATAAAGCTACTATAAACATTCGTTATTTTGCCTTCTTTAACAAGTTATTTTCAATAAGAAAATATTCGTAATTAGCATTTCTTATTGAAATGAAATTGAAATGCAATCTTATTGAAATTATTTCCTATTCTAAAAGTTGCAGGATCCTTAGGAACCCTGAAATTTTAGTTTGGGGGAGGGACTATACGTTTTCATAATTGATTAATTACTGCAACACCAAAATAATAGGGCAAGGAATTTTTCGACAATTTTTGTTGATGTATCATGATTTTTTGTAAATTAATATGTGTTTTCTTCTATTTAAAATTGTTTGTCATAAATTTAACCGCTTAACGGATCAATATTTCTGATAAAAAAATTCAAATAATGTCTAATTTAGCATATCTTCTATACAATTTTTAATCTTTTATGACGAGTTGTTTCAAAGAGAAACTTTTGCCTTATTGAATCAGAAAAATGCTCGGATTAAATAATGAAATATTTAAAATTAAATTTTACTGGTGTGATAAATAAATTATGATTGAATCATGGATGCCCGGCAAATCATGATAGGAAAAATTACGGTTAACATGCCAAATTTAAATTTTTCTAGGCCTTTCACAAGGTTCGCACACTCCTTGGAATTTCCAAGGACTCTGGCACTACTATTAAAAATAAAAAAAATTACATTTAATTTTTAAATCACAACATTCGTAATCCCCACCTTCATTCACAGATTTTACGATATTTTTCGGCAGTGAAACACTTCGAAAATATTCATAAAATTTAGTGGTAGAACTGTGCGAACCCTGCTTTCAGTATCACAAAATTGCATTTTTAGAAAGTTTTTTTTTTTTTTTCCTGCGCTCACCTTGAGTTCGTGGTATGGACATAAGAAATAGTCTATATTTGATTCAGGAGGAACACCATCCTCTTAGTATCATTGCTTTTGAAATCAGTTCGGTAGTTCCGCAGATTTTCCTTTACAAATAAAGTAATTTTACCTCTTTATAATATAGGTATATTTATAGATTACTAATGCATTGCATTTATTAAAATTATTTATAATTGGTTAATATTTATAATTGATTGATTGGATAAAATAAAAGCACAAATGGAAAAATAATTATTTCTATTAATTTCTATGGTAGAAGCATATAAAACACTTCTGTTATCGAAACAACCGTTAATGATTATTTTTAACAAACATGTGTTCGCTAATGCGACTACTTTGGTGAAGAAAGTTCTGGCCTACGCATACATTTTACGCATAAAACGCATAAATTTTGTGTTTGTAAAATCTGTTTGAGAAAATAAAATATGTATCTGATGTATTTTGTTCGATGACAATCGCGATCTTCGAAAATCCGAAGAAAAGGCTTAAAAGACAATCATAATTTGTTTATACACCATCAAAATTTAATTTTAAATATTGCATTATTTAATCCGAGCATATTTCTGATTCAATTAGGCAAAAATTCCTTTTTGAAATAACAGGTGATAAAAGATAAAAAATTCTGTAAAAGATATGCTAAATTAGAATTATTAAAAAAAAATTTACCTGAAATATTGATCCGTTCAGAGGTTAAATTTATGAAAAACAATTTTAAATGGAACAAAATGCATATTAATTTACAAAAAATCATGATATATCAACAAAAATTGACTAAAAATTCCCTGCCTTATTATTTTGTTCTTGCAGTAATTAATCAATTATGAAAGCCTATAATGCCCCCCCCCCCCAAACTAAAATTTCCTAAGGGGAGTTTCTAAGGATCCTGGAATTTCTAGAATAGGAAATAATTTCAATAAGATTGCATTTCAATTTCATTTCAATAAGAAATACCAAGTACGAATATTTTCTTATTGAAAATAACTTGTTAAAGAAGGCAAAATTACGAGTGTTTATAGAAGCTTTATTTATTTTATAAAGAAAATACTGATATTTCACTTGGAAAATAACGGGTTCCGTAAGTACCATGAATTTACGATACTTCTTCATCCGTTGCCCAATCAGCACAAAAAATGTTTTATAACTTTATTTTTTAATATTTTGTCCTATATTTTTCTGTGTAATAATTAAAAAAACATATACCCACATCAGCGCATTAGATGATTTTTTTAAAAACAACAGAGTCCATGGAAACGCATAATATACAAACATCCCGCCGTCAAATAATGAAAATTATCCTTTTTCTATTTCTTAGAGGAGGTGCATATTTATACGGTAAAAGATCGAAACACGACTGTCAATTTGCCTTACATGTTATTTTACATAGTAGAAATTATTTTAAAAAGTCCATGCACGCCCATCCGCCTCAATGAATTAAATGATTAAAAAAAAAAAAAAAAAAAAAAAAAGAAGAAGAAGAAGAAAGTAGAACTTATCGAAACGCAAAATATTTACATATCCCGCCCCCAAAAACTGAAGATATACTTTTTCTATTCGGGAGGAGAGGTTCTTATTTACACATTTAAACATCAAAACAAGTAGGTCGTATTTTAGAAACCATTTACTGGATAAAATAAAAATCCAAATAGAAAACTAAATTAATATATTTCAATGAATTTTTCTAAAAAATATAAAAAGCTTCACGAGGAATTTGATGTTAAAAATTCTCCCCAATTAGTTTCGATTAGGGAAAATCCTGTTGGAAAAGCCGAAATATGTATCGATTTAATATGCTCGATTACACCATGATAAACGAGGATTCGAAATAAACATCAAATACAAAAGTTACGCATTTTTGTCTGTAGAATCCGAATCTGCAATAAAACATGGGGGTTATAATTTAAGATTTCAAAGTTGGACTCCCTTTGACCCCCAGGGGGTCAGTTGCGAAGGTCAAATTTGGTATCACTGAGTAGCTTATTTAAAAATATTTAACACGTATATTTACGTTTTTCAATCTCATATGTATTTCTCGAATTATTCGACCGTTTCCAGACTTTTCGGACACCCTGTATATGGATATACTATGAAAGTTCAGAGAGGTATGAATCCTAAATAATATGAAGTATTGCTATTGTGCATAACCCTTTTCTTTTTAGGTGCGTTCGTAATTATGTAAATACGTAGCACCTATTGTTGTCGCTCAGTCCGTCCGTCTGTCTGTCCGTCTGTCTGTCTGTCTGTCTGTCTGTCTGTCCGTCCGCATATAACAACGCAAAAACTACCCAACCGAATTGTTTGAAATTTAAAATACATAATTATTACATAAATTTGTCGAGTCATTTCAAATTTTATGAAAAGCGGATGGATAGATCAATTACAGGGACAATGTAAATACGTAGCACCTATTGTTGTCGCTCAGTCCGTCCGTCTGTCTGTCCGTCTGTCTGTCTGTCTGTCTGTCCGTCCGCATATAACAACGCAAAAACTACCCAACCGAATTGTTTGAAATTTAAAATACATAATTATTACATAAATTTGTCGAGTCATTTCAAATTTTATGAAAATCGGATGGATAGATCAATTACAGGGACAATCAAAAGGATTCCGTTACATTACGGTCAATGGGGAAAAAGTTTCAAATGCATTTTAATCGTTTGAAATTTCAAACGTATATTTATTACATAATTTTGTCGAGTTATTTCAAATGTTATGAAAATCGGATGCATTGATCAATTACAGGGACAATCAAAAGTATTCCGTTACATTACGGTCAAAGGGGAAAAAGTTTCAAATGCATTTTAATGGTGTTGAAATCATTTGAATATAACAGAATTGACATGAATCTATGAAATATGTACTAAAAAATACATTTTGTACAATCTGGGATGCAAAGAATATTTATTATTAAATTACAGGGCCACACAAATGTATTCCACTAAATAATGTTATTCGGGGAAACATTGTTTGGGGGGGTGTTTTAATTATATTAAACTACTTCACATTATATGAATAAGATATACGTTAATGAAGTATAATAAAAATTACTCCCTGCATATTTACAAGAACACAAAGATTTCGACCACTATACTGCATCCAAAGTACGCTCTACTATATCAGCAAGATCTGAATATTTTAAAACTTCGTTATCAACGAACGCACCTCATTTGCTACGCTTTACGTGCAATTTCCAACTTGTTTAATTTTATCCTAATATATCTATAATGTACTTGCTTTGGTGCTGCCGATAAAAGCAGTGCATATGTAAACTTCATTTGGTATTTCACAAACCCAAATTCAGCACAACAATAATCTTTTTTATTTTTATTTTTATTTTTATTTTTTAGAGTACTTAAAAGAAAATCCTTGTTTAAATATTAAGCTTAGTATTGTGCAAAAAGTACTTCGAAAGGAAATAGCAAAGTTGCAACACCACCTTGGACCATGCCGGGTTTTTCTAAATAGGTTTTGAATTAAACTTTAAAGACAGGGGTGGCGCATTCAGTGAGCTACTCAATGTAAACTAGTTGCGAATTCCATAATAATTATGGAATTAATTATAATTAAATTAGACTGTTTTTAAAAGATTAATGCTTATTTCTTTATACGACTACTGGATATTTCATTACACAAATATATCATCCAAAGTTGTTATGTAAGCATTGAAAGCTGATGACTCATAGAGTATATCGTCCGTGTGTTTATGCATACCCAAACCGCACGTATCTTTAAGCATTATTATCTAAGCTAATTACCGACAATTTTTTTCAAAAATCATTATCAATAATCTTTTTATACTTCTATGACGATAAAATCCAACACTCCTCAATTTCTTTGCTTAACGGTTCCAAATTAAAATTTGTGTGTAGTGTTTCTCACTAGGCGATTTCCTCAAAAACTAATATGACCTAGGGTAATCGCTATAGTTTTCCTGCAAGGTTTAAAGATAACTTCTAAAACTCCTAATTTTTTCAGGATTATAATTTCTGCAGATTTAAATATAGAGCAGGGCGACAGATTTTTCACTACATTTTCAATGATATGTCTGAAAATATATCTAAAAATAAAATAAAAGTAATTTTGAGTTCGGCGTTACAATAGCTTTCACGAAGAAAATATTTTTTTCAAGTAAGTTAATTATCCCTTCTGTCCACCCCTCTATCCTAAATATATTTCTTAATGGTCAATAATTTATAAATATGTAGACCTAGCCTTAGTACTTAAGTCAATTTGAACTTTCCCCGTTCTATAGTTTACAAGAAAAATTATTGAGGTAGATGGATAGACAGACACAAAAGCGACATTAAAATGGCTCTGTTTATGCTGTTTTAAGTACGGATGCCAAAAACTGCAAAACATTGCATAAAAAGTTGAAAAAAATCCAATAGATCAAAGTTAAATATATTGACATGTAAGATTAAAACAAGATTCATTTTAAGATGTAGAAAAAAATTGCCGCAATAACGAAAAAAAAAAACTAAAATATTAAAAAATAAGTTGTTTTCAATTGTTATTATGTGTCATAGATTATCTGAAAGTTTAAAATCGATCAGGTTGTTGGTTTTCCTATCAACATTTTAACAAATTTCTGTTCAATTCTTATTTTAAAAAAATTTCATTTTTAAAATCGATTGTTTTTTATAAAACAAAAAGGTTCTGAACCGAATTTTTGATTATTTAAATATTCTTAATTAGCATTGAAAGATAGGCATAGACACATAGGTTGAAAATTTTTAAATGGGCTATTTCTAAAAATTTGATGCTGCTCAAAAGACTAACAATCTAAAAATTACCTGCGCATATTTTGTTATTCCGGAATCACTTTTCTGTCTGCCTTTTAAAATGACGCTTTGAAAAGAATTATCCAAAAATTGAAATAATAATTAATTCATCAGGTTATATTTAAGAAATCGAGAAGAAATTTACATATTTGTAAAGAGCAAAAAATTTTGTATATGGATACATAAAAATTGAATCTATAAATTCAGTATTTGAAAAATTTTACAGGCCATGAATAAAGTCGAGTACTACAAGGCAACAGGTGTCTGCAAATTAAACCACCTGCTGTGGATATGAATTAATTTTGTCTTATAATGGCATGTGTTTCAACGAAGAGTATTTAAAAATCGATTTTTAATAGATTTTTAAACTTTTTACACGAGTACGAGAAAGGCTTTTAGGAATTTCTGCAAGGGGAAATTTGTTTTTGCGTCTGGCTATACATTTTTTGAGTTTTTTAGGCCCTGTATATTTCGAAACAGAGTCCTCTTTAAAAATACCACTACTTTTTATTACTTTTGGCAGCTCTGTTCCGCTGGCAACAACTAACCCGCTTTTATATTGTTTCGAAAAAGATTTGCGGTTTTTATTTTGGTTTCTGGACTATGTTTTTATTTTTATTTTTTGTTAATGAAACTGTAATTAACTGCGGTAATTACGGCTGGATTCTTTCAAATTCTATATAACTAGGATCCCCTTATTTTATTTATTTATGTATTTATTTATTTTTAGTCTGTTTATGTTGTTCTGCACTCTCTGATAAAAGTAGAATTCTGGTCATGGATGCACATACACATGGACAGACGTTTACCAATAGTTATAGAAATGATGATTAATTTAAAATTAAATATAATTTATAGTAGCTCCACATTTTATAAGAAATTATTCATTTACATTTTTTTACAATAGCACGTATTTTAATGATAATCTTTTATCAATTTTTATGAAAAAATGAAAATAAAAAGGTATAGTTATCTACTATTTTTGTTTTATTTTCTATAGAACTAGAGTACTTCAGTCGTCACCATTACAGAAAGGGTATTAAAAACTACAAGAAATGTACCAATATCTCAAAAATAAATTAAGAAGCTGTTTTTAAACGAAATGAGAAAAACTACTTTTCTTTCTTATATGAATGTATAAAAATTAAAGATGTGCGATGCTCAGAAGTTAAACATTTTCAGTAAAGATTACCAGTATTTAACCATATTGATGATATAAAGAGCTTAATGATATATCAGACTCGTCTTACGGCTAATTTATGTAACATAACGTTATGTTTTAGTGACGGCATAACAGCATATTGGGAGCTAATAAAAGCATAACTGCCAAACATTCTTTTCTTTTCTTTTCTAATTAAGAAAAATTAATTTAATTTATTAAATTTAATTAATGTATTTAATTTAATTTGTTATATTTAATATTTTTTTCAATTACAGTTTAAAAAACCTTTTTTCTTTTCTTTTTCATTTTCTTAAATGAAATAAAATCAGAAATTATATTAAATAGCAGAAATTAATTAATAATCTTATAGAAACATGAAATATATCAATAGATAATTATTCTAGTTCAAATTATATGTTATTTACGATATAAAACGGAAGGATGAGGAAGAATGCCACTACCCAATATCTGGAAAGAAAATATTTGGAAAAAAGCAGTTATTAAAAATACCTCTTCAGATGTATGCCTATCTAAAGAATTTCTTTTTGAAATATATTCAAGCTCGATAATCTCCATTAAAACGAGACTATGATTAATTTGTAATAATAATAACAAAACATTTTACTAGAATTGCAATAATTCTTCTAACAGACGGGAATTCACCAGCCATTAATATTCATCGAAATTAACTTATTTAGAAACAGGCGAAATTCTGTGTAATATACATCTTTACTAAATGCATTTTGGTATGGGGGGAGTGCAGGATAAAAAAAATAAAGCTCGTAAAATATTCTCCAAAGAATGTATTCCGAGTTAAAATTAATAGGCTCTCATAGGAAATCACTTCATAATTGGATTCTTATGAAATTTATCTGACTTTTGTGAATATATTGACAAACATAGACTTTAATAATTAATGATGCCTAATATACTAATTATATAAAAATGAATAATAAAAATAAAAATACAGTAAATGATGAAATATGCAAAGTGTGTTTTGAAAATAACCATGAATGAAAAAAATATGTAAAATAAATAAAACCGCTATTTAATTATCTTCTCAAAATTTGCAGGAAAGTCGCTTTAAGATTTATGCAAATGCACCTTATGCAGCCGATCCTGAGCCCGACGCTAAAATTAGCCTGCTGGCTACATTTTTTAAGGAGAAATGTTTTTAAAATATATTAAAACAGGATGATTATATATCCGTGAAAGCCAGCGTATAATGAGTTGCAAATAAGGAATGAAATGCCTTATTATTACATACTTGAGATAATATTTCATCCGCCATTAAAATTCAAAGCAATTATTTGACAATAGATGAAAATCTTATATTATATATGATGGTATTATATGATACTATATACGATTTAATAAATAATAAAAATAAATATACAGTAAATGATGAAACATACAAACTTTGTTTTAAAAATAACCACAATGGATAAAAAGATAGTAAATAAATCCGCCATTTAATAATCTCAAAATTTTCATGAAAGTCACAAGCTCTACATAAATGCCCCTTATGCATCTGACCTGAGGTCGAATCTAAAATTGGTCAGCTGGCAACGTTCTTAAGGAGAAACATTAACCAATATTATGACGAACGAATATCTCAGCGAATTTTAGAGTCGACCTCAGGTCGACTCTAAAGAAAAAACTGACCAATACGGTACATTATATAGTTCCTAAATAAAAGAACCTGCCAATTTTATGCGATTGAGAATAAAAATGAATTTAAAAGTGAGTCAGAATATAAGCAGTTTGGATTTGAGTAACCCTTAATACATTTTTTCTTCAACTCCTATTATTGTTTAATTTGCTTTTGATATATGAGTTGGTCCTATCAAAAAAAAAATTGTCAGTATAAAAGTTGTAGATATTATTGAAAGGATGTATAGTAAATTTAAACGGATTTGATATCTTAAGAATTGACGAAGTTGTGGATTTTTTTTTCTTCCACTCCCACACCTTGTTTTTCGTTTTTTCTTGGGGGGGGGGAGGTTAAGAGGTGTTTCTATCAAAAACTTGTCAATACAAAAGTCTTAGATAGCATTAATTAAATTTATAATAAATCTTCTGTATGTCTCTCATGGGTATTCTGAGCGCCCATTACCTTGCGCCGTGTAGTACGTATATTATTTGAGGCCTCCTAGAACAAATGAAATCAAACTTAAGAAAAACATTAAATTTGTATTCCATGAACCTACTTTTACAGAAATTGGGCGAAATTTGATAAAATGATAATCGATTGAAAAAGTGTCTTTTTTTTTTACTTTTCACTCTAACTTTAGCTTGAGTTAAAAAAATATTATTAACCTTTTACAAATACTCATTTATAATAAATAATGTTTAGTTTCCAAAACGAAAACAAAAACTGATTGGTTGATCCCTTCAAAAACCACTTTACACAGCTTACTTAAATATATGATTTAAAGAAAAACGTTTTTTAGCTCACAGGCTATCATAGCCTGAGAGCTTATGTGCCCGTCCGTTCTGTATGTACGTTCGTTCGTAAAGCGATAACTCATGATAAAAATATCAGATCCACTTGAAATTTTGTATATAGATATATCCTGATAAGGCGCTTCCCTGATTAGTTTTTGGAGATCATTCGATATGTATAAGAGGGGGAACGGGGGGCTCATGCCCCTCGCCTTAATTGATAAAAACGGGATTTTCATGCAGAATTACCAGTTTTTGTTCAAAATTTAGATATAGGATCATTCTGATGAGGCGATTCCGTGACTGTTATTAGGTGTTCATTGAATAAGTATAAACAGGGGGAACGGGGCGCTCATGCCCCTCCCCTTAATTGATATAAACGGGATTTTCCTACAGAATTAACAGTTTTCCTTCAAAATTTAGATATAGGATCATTCTGATGAGGCGATACCGTGGCTGTTATTAGGTGTTCATTGAATAAGTATAAACAGGGGGAACGGGGGGCTCATGCCCCTCCCCTTAATTGATATAAACGGGATTTTCATGCAGAATTAACAGTTTTCGTTCAAAATTTAGATATAGGATCATTCTGATGAGGCGAATCCGTGGCTGTTATTACGTGTTCATTGAATAAGTATAAACAGGGGGAACGGAGTTCTAATGCCCCTCCCCTTAACTTGTATAAATGGATTTTTCAAGCAGAATTGTCAGATTTCGTTCAAATCTCTGAATAGTTTTGGAAGTTTAATGGTTAAGTATAAAAGAGGGGAATAACTCCTCTTAAATTATATAAATGCTAAATGGATTTTTATTAAAAATTATCCGATTTGCTCTGGATTTTGGATATAGATTTTTTATATGATAAAGCATGTCCTTGATGATTTAGAAGGTTCAATGATTAAGTGTAAAAAAGGAGAAAGGGGAGAGCTGTTTCCCCTTCTTAATTTTTTTTTCGAACGGAATTAACGAAAATACAAGGATGTAATATACAGTTAGTAAGCGTAGCCTGTGAGCTCAATGCCATCAGTTTAACTGGGCAATATTCTTTTTATTTAAATTTTACTAAAGAAAAAGAGCATAAAAATTCTGAGTTAAAATCGCTCTATTTTGCAATTTACAGTTAATATGAAATTCTTGGACACTTACCAATGAATCTAAGAATTCAGCATGCGTGCATTTGGGTTTCGACCGGGCCCCGTATACCTGATTGTTAGCCAGTTTGCGCTCGTTTTTAATAAAGTGTAACTTCTTAAATATTTCAAATTTTATCTAATTGCACTGCAAAAGAAATCTATAAAATTACTAAACTTTTTCCATGAAACTGGGATTCTTTTTATGTAACAGCAAAAAAAAAAAAAAAAAAAAAAAAACATGTAACATGAATTTTTGCTGTTATCGTTACATAAAAAGTTCTAGGAAGTCTTGTTTCCTATAAAAAAATTAGTAACTTTACTTTTTTTTTGGGGGGGGGGGGGGAAGCTTATTCTACATACCTACAGGGATTCAAGAAATATAAAAAACGAAAATCGAATTTTTTCCCATTAATGTAACCTTTTCTTATGTTTAATACTGGATCTTAAGGAACACGTTTAAGAAAGAGCTTTTTTAAAACAACCTCCTGAGACCTTACTTATTTGAGAACATACAAAGGATGATGCATTATCTTCTTATCGATTCTTTAGAACAAAAGGCAAGTTCTAAATTTTTAAAAGTCTACCATCATTGTGAATAAGTAGTCATGCAGATTCTGTTTAGGTTTTATTAATTGTTAACATAAATCTTAAAAGATGAAGATAAATAAGCCATAGAAATGTGTAAAAGCTGCATTGTTTAAAAAGGTGTATGAATTATGAAAGAAAATAATCTGTGTTAAAAAGCGAAAGGGCGAATTTTTGTCGAATTGGCAAAAGATTTACTGGTAGCAGTGTCTTAAAGTATTTTGTTATGCAGTACAGTATGTTTGCACAGTTTGTAAAGTATTTTATTCAGCAGCACAAAGACAAGTCCAGAAAAGAAAACCCGAAACACATGTGACTAAAAAGCACCAGCAAAATTGCATAGATTAGGCGAAAGATAAAACATCTTGGAAATACGAAGCAGTAATTTGGTCTTGATGATTGGTCTTATTTTTATCATGATCTGTGCAAGGCTCTTGAACATTTTCAAAGCGCAGAAGACTACAGGCTAATCATAGTTTGAGTTGCATTTGAATTTCGTGTTAAAGAGTGAGTGTTTTTATTTTCCTCTGATCGAATTAGTGTATAAAATATCAAGATCTACTTAATAATAATTTTCTGCTATTTACTGAGGTAAATTGTTCATTTTTTGGAGTGTTTTTGCAGGAAATCGCATTCTTTTACGTGGAAAATAGTACTAGGGAAGGGTTCCTGGATGTGCCACTTGATACGATAGCCAAGTATTATTCTTGATTTAAACCTAATATTAAACGGGTGGAATCTACTGGTTAGAATTTTGCTTTCATTTGGAAATCAACCTATCTCAATTTTGGAATTATAAGTTGGTATCATCTCCCACTATGAAGAATTAGACCTAAATGCATTAAAAGACTTGATCCGCTAAATTCCTTATCATGCTTTTGTGTTAATTATTATGATCACTCCTGATGAAAGACCGCAAAAAGCAACGTTTAAAACAACATTTAAATAACCACTGAAGATGGTCTGCGAATTTAGCTCAAATCGTTTTGGGATTTTAATGTTTTTTAATGACTTCTTAAGATCTATTAATGCACTTTAAGTAATTTTATATTATATGTATACATCTACAAGCATTTAGTAAAATTTTAGTATATTTTATTCATGCTTTGTATAAATTTTAATTATTTACTCAAGATGGATTGAGCATAGAATTTTAAAATTCCTTGACAGATTAATTAAATTTTTAAGGAATTTGTTGAATAAAGTTTTTTAATGTATGAATACATAATATTGATTTTCTTTTGAAAATGAATTAGTGTTGGATTCAGATTATTTTTTCTGAAAGGGAATTTCGGTATTCCGGCAAGGAAAAGGGGGCAGTCTTAATAAATTTGGTGTTAAATTTCAACGTTTATTAATACTTTTACAATTTTTTCGAAAATAGAAAAACGTCTTTCGATTACAGTTTCCGAATAACAACATCTGCTAATTTCATGCATTTCCAAACAAAAACGAATTAATAAATGTGTCAGAAAGTAAACCTTTTCGATTTGAGAACAGCATTAAAAGGAATAAAAAGGCTCTTAAATATAAATATTTCTTTCTTCTTTTATTTATTTATTTATTTATGTCAGCTTGTCTTAGTAAATTTGGAGAAAAGAATGCAATATTTATTATCATTTTTACCATTTTTTTTTTCAACGTACTGATTAAAATTTAACAGATGTGTTAACAGAAAGCTATATTTCAGTTTCAGACATTCAACAGTCTATCTGAACTTTTGTTGAACCCACAAGTAATCGAAATTCGATATCTTTTTTCTTAGTTTTTGTGATTTGATATCGACCGGCTCCTGAATGAAACTCTGTCTTTATTTTGTTTGTTTGATTTTCTTATCTATGAAGTTTCTCTGTAACTTTCTTCAAAGTGAATTAAATTCTTTAACTATCAAATGTAAGGATCAAAGTAAATACTAATTTATTTGTCTTTGGTATTTTAAAACAAAGAGTAAAAAACTGCCACGCTAAATCTAATTTATTAGTTGATGTGAATATTTTTTCAACTATTTCAAACGGATGTATTCAATTAATATTCATCATCTTTCTTGCAGCAATAAATGGAATATGTTTCTTTTACTTAAAATTCAAAGTTTATTATGTGTCTTTTTCTTATGCTATTTCTTTTCGATGTAATATTAATATTTTTTTTATTATGCGTAGCTTCAAAGTTTGGCTTACTCTTTCGTTTTATATATTTGAGCAATACTTTTTTGTTTATTATGTCTTGCATCTGAAGATTTAATTGTTGTTTGCTAATAAGTCTTTATTATTCATGTAAATTTAGTTAAGCAATAGATAAATAAAAGAGTTAAGATTTTGTAGTTTTTAGCTTCTGTAATTGAATGGCAATTATGATTAAAATTAAAGATATTTTTTGTTGTTGTTGTTGTTTATGTGTGTTTATTTAGAATTGTATTAAAAATAACTTTGCATAAGAAGGCAATTTCTATAAATACAATGAAAATAATTGCTTGACAACTACACACACAACTCACACGTGTCTGCAGGCAATTTTATTAACCCTTCGGACTTCGGTGCCTCTTACACAAATTTTATTCGATTAGCACCACTTTTTTAAAAGAACTTTCCTTTAAGTAGGCAATTTCAAAAATTCTCTGATTAAATTAGGAAAATTTAATTTTCTTTTATCACTGGTGCATAAAACAAATTTTGGAAGAAAAGATACGTCTTCGCAGTGGAGACAACGGAGTTCCAAGGGTTAATTTTGTAAATTAAACTTGAAAATGTCCATCGTCAGTTATAATAGTCATTCCATGTCATGTATCAGACAGCTTTTCTACATATGTCTGCTTCTTACTTTCTTCTATCTTTACAAAAAGAAAGTAATGGATTCACGAAAATTTTCGACTTCCGGTTTTCGACGGATTTATGCGTTTTAGAAGGTCCTGAACACGTTTTGACTATTTTTAGAAAATGTCTGTCTGTGAGTCTGTCTGTCTGTATGTGACAAAAAATTTGTGGGCGCTCTATCTCAAGAACTAATGCTCGAAATTTAATAAAATTGTATATTCAGTTAGACCTTGATATGAATTAGTGCCAGTTGGGTTTTGGTGAAAATTGGCCTGCAGGTGGCGCTGCTACACTACGTTTTTCATGATTTTTAAGATTGCTATATCTCAAGAACTAATGCACAGAATTTCACCAAACTTCAGATTCTGTGACTCCTTGATATACATAGACGCTGATTAAGTTTTGGTGTAAATTGGCTTACAGGTGGCGCTGCTATGCCACGTTTTTCATGATTTTCATGATAGCTATATCTCAAGAACTAATGCACAGAATTTCACCAAATTTCAGATTCCGCGATACCTTAAGATAAATAGACGCTGATAAGGTTTTGATGTGAACTGCCCTATAGATGGCGCTACTATGCTACATTTTGCACGATTTTTGCGATAGCTATATCTCAAGAACTAATGCAGAAAACTTCATCAAATTTTAGATTCTGTTACATTAGAATATATAACATAATTAGACGCTGATTACATTTTGGTATTAACCTTGCAACAGGTGGTGCAGCTGTGCTGCATTTTGCACGATTTTTCCGATAGCTATATCTCAACAACCAATGCAGAGAATTTCATCAAACTTCAGATTTTGTTACAAAATGACATATAACATAATTACACGATGATTACGTTTTGTTATAAATCCTTCAACTGATGGTGCTGCTGTGCTATATTTCACACGGTTTTTTTTTAACTAGCTATATCTCAAGAACTAATGCACAGAATTTCATCAAACTTCAGATTCTTTTAACCATAACATAATTAGACGCTTTTTTACGTTTTGGCATAAATTGTGAAAGATATGGTATTGCTGTTCTACGTTTTGCAAATTTTTTGTTATAAATATATCTCAAGAACTAATGGACAAAATTCCATCAAATTGCAGATTCTGTTAGGTCTTGACATAAATAGATGCTTATTAGGTTTTAGTATAAATTACCCAACATGAGGCACTACTAAGCTCATTTTCTCAGAATATTAATTAAATTTTGCGTTTTAGGATTTTCGGATACCAGAATCTCATTAGGCTAGGTCAAATGTTCGAGGAAATTCGATAGTGAATATCTTTGGGGTCACCACGTTTTTTTTTTTTTTTTTTTTTTAAATATTAAAATGTACTTATGAGATAGAAGAAAGTTTTGGTATTGACACATCCAACTAGTTTAACAATGCTATGGTACTCCCCAAATTAAAACAAGCATACTAATAGGAAAATCTAGAGGTTTTTTTTAAGTGTAATTTATGTTTTAATAACTTATAAGTCAAAAGATATAGATATTTATGCAAGTATCGCACGTTTGAGTCAGTTTTTCATGAAATTGCTCTAAAACGGCCAGATTACTTAGGTCTAACAAGGAAGGTATCCATATTGGGCATACTGAGATTTTTTTGAAAAAAAAAAAATACTGATTAAAACAACTCATGTATGTAAAAAAGGATCAGCCAAATTTAATGGCGGAATTACAGAAGAAACTCGGTAAAAAAAAATAAAATTCTTTGGAGTATTTGGCGCGAAAAGACGAAAACATCCCGCGATTTGGCGAGAAGCATTTTCCCTCGCCAAAAGCAAACGATTTAATGCACCTGAAAATTTCTTGTGAAATAAATTTTAGAATACGCGTAAATAGTATTTAATAATTTTACATTTGCGCAAAGAGAGAGTTTGACATGTAGATGTATTTTATGTTACATATTTCGGTTGCTTTTGCCGTTTTTATTAGCACTTTCCAACAAAGTTGAAAAGTGCTTATGCATTCGGTTTGTCTGGCCGTCTGTCCGTCTGTCCGTCTGGCCGTCTGGCCGTCTGTCCGTCTGTCCGCGCTCTAACTCCCGTAAATATACTCGGATTGCTATGAAATTTTTATACGTTATTGAGGTTTACCCTAGCACGAACCTTATTGAAAATGAAGTATCTACCATGATTAGTTTATCTACAGAGAGAATCAAAAGTTTCCCATTACATTACGGCCTATGGGGAAAAATCGTTAATATACTCGGATCGCCATGAAATTTTAGGACATTATTGAGGTTTACCCTAGCACGAACCTTACTGAAAATGAAGTATCTACTATGATTAGTTTATCTACAGAGAGAATCAAAAGTTTCCCATTACATTATGGCCTATGGGGAAAAACCGTTAATATACTCGGATTGCCATGAAATTTTAGGACGTTATTGACGTTTAACCTAGCACAAGTCCTATTGAAAATGAAGTTTCCACCATGATTAGTTTATCTACAGGGCGAATCAAAAGTTTACTATTACATTACGGCCTATGGGGAAAAATCGCTTCAAAGGAATTTTAAAAATGTTATACCCTGTCAAACATATTAAAATATGCATTCTATAAAATATAAGGTGAAAATATAGCTATTATTCATTTACAGGGCCACACAAAAGAATTCCATTAGATAATAGTAAAAGGGGGAATTGTGTGTGGCATATTTTAAATATATTAAGCTGTTTCATGTATAATAAAATTGATATATGTCACTGAAGCTTAATATAAATTATACGCTACTGTCTTGCATAATATGAAGTACATAGCATTTACAGGGTCATACAAAAGATTTCAAATAGTATATTCTTTTTGAAGTACCGTATATGTGTCCGATGATGGCTGATGGAGAAATGAAATGCATTTTAATTATGATATTCGCGTTTATATTTCGCTAAATATATGCACATTATATGGTGTGTATAAATGTTATAGTTCATATACAGGGCTACCCAAAAGAGCTCACCAACGTTACTGAATATGAGCGTAAATTATTTAAACGTGGTTTTTAAATAAGCTATGCATTTTTACGCTGAGCTGCATTCAATTTACTGAGAAATGTTTGCAGAATATAGATAAAAGGATATACAGGTCCACGCAAAGAATTCGGTACATGGACGCTTTTGAATGATGATTTATGAGAATGTGATTTCAGTTGTTTTAAAAGTGTTTTAGTTTACAATAACTTTTAGCCTAATGCTGACGTGTAATAAAGGTATAATGTAAACTACAGGGCTGAACAAAAGTATTCAAGTATGTTTCCATCTAATAGTATGAATTGCTGAAAAAGAAATTTCAAGCTACTGGGTATTTTCTTGCTAAGCTAAATTTTCCCATTATATGAACTGACATATGAAATACAGGGCTGTTCTAATGTACTGGAATACATATTTGGGTATATTTGGCTATACACTATTATTTCCCTAAATAACAAAGTTTTGTTAAAGATTTCATTAAGTGTTGGAAAGTGCTTCATAATCTATGCTTAACGCATGATTTTTCTTACTTGTTTAATTTTATTACTTTAAAAATAATTCCTTCTATAAAAAATACTTTCATAGTATTTTTTCATATATTTAAGCGTATAACAAAATAAAGGCCATATGAAGAATGCTGCAGTAATGCATTTCAATATCGGAGAAGTTTTTGTTTCCAGCAACACAATTGAATCGACAGAGCTCAATTAGATTGGAGTTAATTTTGAGCTTGAAACAATTTTAATTAATTTAAATTTTGTTTTTATTCATAAAATTTCACAGTTAATTTTCATTCTAAATTCATTATGACAAAAATATCGTTTAAACAAACTAAAGCTCACAAAACTAACGTTATATAAATAAAATTTCTTTAAACAAGTTCAAGATGAAACATTTTTACCTTAAAAAAGATTTGACATAAAAAAAAGTATTTTTTGAAATTTTATTTTGTCGTCAACCGATTATAAATCGCCAAATAAAAGAAATGTTTATTATTTTTTTACGAACGTTCTATCGGGGTTCCGCCAAAAATTTTTTACAAACATATATATCCACATGAGAGGAACATTCTGTATTTTTTTTTTTTTTTTTTTTTTTTTAGAAACTTCTGGGTATGCCCGTATGGAGACCTTCCTTGTAAGGTTTAATCACTTCCCTGATTTGCACGTACGTCATATAGGCAACGTGTTTTTGCTAATCATTATTGGCCCGTAACACGCACGGGAATATATTCCAATTATGATATATTATTCTAACCAGTAAAAATTTGTTGTAAATTTTGCATTATTTAATCCGAGCATTTGTCCGATTCAATTAGGAAAAATTTTCTGTTTTGAAAAATCGGTAATAAAAGGTTAAAAGTTCTGTAAAACACATGAAAAATATAAACATTATTTGAAAGTTTTTTTTTCAGAAATATTGATCTGTTTAAATGGTTAAACGTAATCATGAAATTAAACAATTTTTGTATTCATCGAAATAGTAGAAAGACACGGACAAAATGAGCTACATATGATTAGGCATGACATATGTTTAGAAAAATTAATTATTTTTAAGAAGTTATGATGTTTTACCCTTATCGCATATATTAATTACTTTGATTTTGTACTCTTTTAGAAAAAATTTCAATGACAAACTAAAAATAACGGTGAGATTTTATCATAGGCCGCTTCCATAAAACAAGTATGACAGACTTTTTTGGCAGAATAGAGTTTGCCATAAAAAGTTTTTCTGGAAGAGTACAAAATTTTCTATAAAATGCTCTAAGTGTGACATTATCGATTTTTAATAATAATTAATTTCACTAAATGGGTTTTTGACAGGTTAAACTTAGTCATACCTAATTCACATTGTCCATATGACTTTTTACTATTGATTTACATGGACATTTTTTAGTTCTGCTATCACATCAGTTCCCGTACTAATATTTAAGTGAACAGTTTTTATCCTCCCGTTTTTATCTTTCAGTACCAGTGGCATCAACTTTTAAAAAAATATTGCGTTGGCTCAAAAATATTGGGTGGGCTCACAGATATTTTGGTAAAATAGTATAAATCAATTTGTTTTTCTTTGAAGGGTAGACATCTGATGAAAGATTAGACTTTTAAGTCAAGCTATCATGTTTTAAAATAATTGCAATTTTTTTAAATCATAATCTCATGCGTTTTTCTTATAAAGAATGCAACATCGATTGTAATATCATCCTATCATGAACATGCTACAAAATGAAACAACAGAAAGTTAAACATTTAAATTTAATCACTTTTGGATTTATGGGTATCAGTCAGAGAATTAAAACGCGCAGTCATTGGCAAAATAAATTTTATTCTAAGGAGGAAAAAGGAATACTAAATTAATAATTAAATAAATAACGAAATAGAGCAATGAAAATTTAGCCTGCTAAAAATTCAAAATTATTGGGTGGGCTCAGGCACCACGGGCCCATATAAGCTGGCGCCCCTATTCAGTACACTGCACTAAATTCAAAACATACAGTATTAATCACTTAACTGATCAATATTTTTGAATAAAACTTTTAAATAACATCTATTCTTCTTTGTATCTCTTACAGAATATTTAATCTTTTGTCACCGGTTTTTCGAAACAGAAATTTTTGTGTAAGTGAGTCAGAAAAATGCATGGATTAAATAATAGAAAATTTACAATAAAAATTTACTGGGGAGAATAATAAATCACGATTGGAATATGTGTCCCCGCACGCGGTACAAGAAAATCATGATTGGCAAAAACACGTTGCCCGTACGGGCAAATAAGGGAAGCGTTTAAAGATATTAAAATGTTTCACTTGTAGTAAAAATAAAATTTATTTAAAAATGTTTATAAAATCAAATTCATTTAATTGTCTTTTTAGAAAAGTTTTGTATCAGTACCTTGGAACAAAAAGAGCCAGATTCAGCCAGATGGAGAGGCCTACTAATTGGTATGTGCTCAACTAGACGCACCCAGCAATGTTTATTAAAAAAAAGAACTACCGAACAATTTTACAGTAATAAAATAAAGGTAGGTAGCAAAGAATAACTAAGATAATGAAATAAGTATAGGTAACAATAGTAAAATAGGCGAGCTGAGTGCTTTACAGACGTATAACACATAATTTTTCTTTAGCAGTAACATTAATTCGATAACTGTTTTAAAGTAAAAGTTTGGCAGATTAGTTTCATAGCTCATCATCATTATCATATAAAAGGTCACGTGCAGGCATTTGGAAAAGTTCTTGATTGTTTTCAATCAGTGTTACGCAGTTTATGATTTTTTGTAATAGTGCTGGCTGTTTTCATATTATTTTAAACCATGAAGCGAGCCTTATCGTTCAGGAGACTGTGAGGTGATATATGGATGTTAGTGTGCATTTCGTTACGAAGTGCAGCAGGGTAGAGGTCTGCACGGGCCGGCCCGTTGTAAAACTCAAAAGTTCGGTCCGGGCCCGGCCCGTTTAAATTTTTATATTTTAGGCCCGGCCCGGCCCGTTTTGGCCCGTTACAATTTCTACGATTTCTAAAAAATTCAGATTTTTATCATATAAGAAAGATTCCTTTAAAGAATACTGCATACATATCTATGGAATGATTTTACAGTATATTTTGCAGCAAATACACATTAACAACATTAATGATTACTTAGATTCTTAGGCTTTCAACGTTCGAATAAAGATTCATTAAAAAATTAATATGGCTTAGAATAAAAGAAAAAAGAAAGAAAGCTAAAAACATCGTTAATTTTGAATCTGTTTAATAAAAGAAGATTTATAAATATATTTCTATATCATTTTATTATAGATTTCAAATCCAAATTCATTCTTAAATTCAAAAAAGCGCCTTTCTGATACATTTGTAAATTCATTTTTTTTTCTCAGAAACGCATAAGATTAGCAGATATTTTTATTCAGAAACAGTATAATCGAATGGCGTTATCCATTTTTTGATACAAGCAACTTAAGAATACTGCAAACAAATAAAACACTGTCATAATTAGCGTTTTGAATAGAATTTCCGGAAGCAATATCAAGGGAAGGGAGAAAAACCTGCAATCATTTGAGAAACTATTATATCTCAACAAGGTTATACAAGTATTTTATTTACCAAAAATGAAAAACGCTATTCGATTCCAAATCCTTTAAATAGTTAGGCTTATCACTTTTATACTTTTACAATTTAAAATTAATCAGAAAATGTGTCAAACTTACGCATTATTGAGAAATTAATTTAAAAATCATCAAGAAGTATATATCCGAAGACTAAGCTAACATAAGTTCTTTATCACTGTTAATAATTTTACAAATCATGTTTTCTGCCAATAATTAAGTCTAGTACCGGTCCTGCCAGTCTATATGTAGAAAAATAATGCAAGCGTGATCTCGGACTGGCATGAGTCAGCTAAAAAAATATTAAAACGGGTTACACATAATGTAATTCTCCGATGCCGATACACTGTGCATTTTTATATTGATGCTGTCAAACTAGTATGGCCACATTCATACTTATTCTCGTTAAAACCATTTTCGTTGAAAATAGCTCATATTTTATCGATTCTGTTTAAATCTTCAGAACGGGCCGGCAGGCCCGAAAATTTTTTAATCGGCCCGGCCCGTCTGGCCCGTTCAATTTTTTCACCGGCCCGGTCCGGCCCGTTTATGTTGTTTGTCGGCCCGGCCCGGCCCGTTATAAAATTCGAAACGATTCCGCCGGGCCGGTCACGGGCTACGGGCCAGGCCCGGGCCCGTGCAGACCTCTACAACAGGGTCCTCGTTTTCCTCACGTGCAGTAGCCCAGGTCAGCTTTTCCGAATTTTACCAGATAATCTGGAAAAAGGCCTGTGATTTGTTGCAAACAGGAAGAGGTTTCTGTGCCATAGTAATGTCTCCTCTGATGCAAATGTCCAAAATTGAAAATGTGAGTTAAATGCACGAATAAATTCAGGAAGTGATATAAAGTAATTGTTTAAAAAAAAAAGCCAAAGTCCTCCAAATAGTATATAATTGAAAAAAAATATTTTGTTCAGGTCTATGTTACTTACTGTTAATGTAAAAATGGCCAATGCTGCTGAAAAAAAACTAAATCAATGTAACATTAGATTTTAATGAGTAAAACATTACTGAATTGATAGGTACAAGTTTAGAAAATAATAGTACAGAAATCGTATCAAGATTCTTAAAATAACTCAAACTTAAATGGCGTTTTCTGCCATTTCAGGAAAATAGACATTGGCCCTTTTTGTTCCAAGGTACAAATATAATAATAGGCAATGCATTGAAAAATTATGTTCTAAACACCATCGATATTATACTGTAAAACTGCTCTACAACATAATAATTGCTGCTGAATTAATTTAATTTCATAATGAAATTCTGAAAGAAGACCATATTAATTAATTATAAATAACATATTCCAAAAAATGAAATTAAATATGGAAATAAAAGAAATTAGGAAAAAAAACATTTTTCTCTTAAGTAAAATGAAAGAATACATTAATAATATTTCTTGTAAAAATTGTACTTTTTCTATCATTTCTCTTTTATTCTTTAATTAACTATCATAATTAAAAATGAAAACGCAGTTCAAATAATGTGCGATGCTATGGAATGCTTGTTCAGAACCAATATTAAATATTATTTCAGTTAAGTATAATATTTTTATCTTTTATATGGAACTTAGACGAGTTGGCTAGACAAAGCTCTCTTTCCAATTACAATGGAAATTCGATCAAATAAAGAGAAAGATGAAACAAAAGTGTTTCGGGAAATTATAAGTATATAAATTCTCTTCAAGAATTAATCCTTTTATAGAATTAATTAATCTGGTACTGCGAACAAAATAAACAAACTTTCTTTCTTTAAATATTCTTCTAAACGTAAATCATTTAATATTATAACATAATATGAGTTAGTATTTTCAAGTACGTTCATAATTATATAAATTCGAACAAAAATGGATGATTCACTTTAGGCAGATATTACTCCGTAAGTTTTAATCGTAGAAGAGTGCAACTTTTCCCGTCTTACTTCTAACTAACTATAATATTAATTAATTTTTACTAAATATTGACTTATAGAAGCATCGGAACGTATACAAATTTAGATTTTATAACTTTTTAAGAAATGTGTTCATTGATCCCAATTGCTTTTAAGGTAATTTTTTACCTCATTTGAGAATTTCCTTAAATCAAAAAGGAGCAACTTTATGATATATTTGTTAATTTTTGTTCGGAAATGCATGAAACTAGCAAGTTCTGTTGTTCAGAAACTATTTAATCGCACACATTTTATTTTTCTTTCCAAACACAATAGATTTTTCACAAAATAGTGTCAAAGAAATCGTTTTAAACCGAATGTCTGCGCAGAAGAAGAATAACTACTCAAACTGAGATGAAAAACGAGTTTGTCACATGATCGAATTCGCTTACAACTCAATATATAATTTATTGATTAAAAAATAGAAAACTCAGTTAATTTTCAAATCGCTTCAGTAGTCAGGTTTTGCATTTTTATATTTTTAAGTTAAAAAATAAATTTGTAAATATGTCAAAACGTTTTGAAATTACAGAACAGAGCACTTGAGAATAGCCTTAAAACATTTTTGTAATCAAAATTATAATTATATGTCTAAGTTTAACGGTTTAGGAAGTAGCCATTGGATACCATATGTACTCTTATTAAAAAAAGGAAAGAAAGAAAAATAGAAAAGAAACGAAAAGTAAATAGTCAAAGTGGTATTTAAATATTTATTTATATGTTATATATATAATTGCATATGTATATATGTAAGAATAGCAGGCTCATAGCAACAGCTTGTCTCAGCTTTTTCGCACGAGCTTAGCCCTGTGACGTGTATTAGTCTCAGCACAAAGAAAGAAACCGCTCAGCAAATTTAACGCTGAGAATTAAAATGTAAGTGTAGAAGATCACTTGTTGACTGGCTTTAGAAGCAGGCAGATCTCTCTTGTCTCACGATGTAATTATACAAACGTTTCTAAAAAGTCGCGATGTCCAATCTTTTTACTGTACATAATTTTATTTAATCGATATATGATAACCCAAGAACTGTATTAAAAGTTATTAATTTTTAAGTGTGTTTCGTCAACATTATTTGAAATCCTGTCTCCATATTTTATATATATGTATTTATTTTCGATTCTAATCTGCAATTTTAACCAAGTTATAAATGGAATATTTTAAAGTGTAAGTTCACGCCCTCAAAATAGCTCATTCTGAACATTCTGAAGTAATGCGCTTCGGTTGTTTTAAGTTTCTGTAAAACGGAAAGCTACTTTAAATAAATACGCTATTTAATCAAACAACCTTAAACAAATTTTATGTCCTGAAGTCACATGTGACTTGTTTTCATGGAAGCTACCGAACTTTACAGTCGTAATATCCCATTACATTTCCTCACAGATTCCCAACTAAGTTCGGTTCATTCAGTGAGATAATTAAATAGTTTGCATAGTAAATTAGAGCGAATTAAACTCAAAAGATGAAAGTGTTACATAAAACTTGATATAATTATTAGAATACTATCACTTTCATTGCGGTATATTATACATTTTCTAATAAATTACTATTGAGACTAATAATTACGTTAAAAAGTAAATGTAAAAGTGTAGACACATGGACCTACAATCTGCCGGCGACTGTCGGTTTATTTGTTGTGACAACACTGTGTATTTGATCTTTATTGACTTTTGCAGCAAGTAGACTGGTGACCGACAAATCAGGAAACTTTCCGTCAGGGATGTCGTGTTGAATTCGAAGGGGGGGGGACCCGGAGGGGATATTTCCTTTCGGAGCAATGAGATTCCCCCCCCCCGGAAGTTTTGAGATTTTGTGTTTTTTATGGTCAAAAAGTTCGCTTGCCCTCCCGAAACTCCACAATCCCCCCCCCCCGGGAGAAAAGTGCCCGAATTCAACACTGACAGGTGTAGTAAAAAAAAAAACAGAATATATACGCTCTAAGAAAAGGGTATAAGCAAAGGAATATGGGACCCGGGAGGGAGATGTCTTACGTGGGAGTTTTTCTAAGGAGACCTAATGCGTATTTGCGCAAAGAAATCCAGCATTCGTAGAAAACTACGAAAAACTCTGAAAGATTAGCCCGACAGGCGCGATTGGATTCGAACACTAAAAAAAAATGAAGTACTCAAAAATGAGTAAGTCGATGTACTCATATCGAATTGAATATGTTTGGATAAAAATTGAATACATTTCTTTCTCAATTTTGAAACAGCAAATGTTATCAAATCCAAACAAACGATAATTTTGTACCCAGTATTGGTTTATCTCATTCATAACGTCATACAAGATGCTTATTAATGAAAATATTGAATTCTGCACAATATTTTAAAATAATTTTAAAGTATACTTGCAAATAATCCTCTTGTCTTTAAAATGTTCGATTTTTGTATTTTACTTATAATTTTGCTATTTCTCTTAATAAATAATCAAATGTTTATTGTTTATAATTTTGAGCAAGAAATAAATACCAGCATATTTTCAGTTTAATTTGTAAATTCAGGGGGCAGATAATAGTGATTTATATTTGAACACAACCATGGAATCAAAAATGAGTACATGTGTTTCTCAGTTTTGAGAATTTTTGGATCGGAGCTATTTTGAGTATGTGAAGTACTTAAAATTGAGTATTTTTTACTCAATCTTGAGAACCCATTTTTTTTCAGTGAAATCGGCATTTTCCGTCTACCATCTTTGAGAGCAGAACCTCTCAGTCACTGGGTGAGTCCTTTAAAAAGTAAGAAACCCATTTAAATATTATTAAATATACAAGTTGAAATAATAGAAAAAAGTGTTTTATTTTTCAGATAATGATGTATTAGTTACTCATGAAAATAAAAAGAACCTGAAGTAATCCGATTCGGTTGTTTTAAGTTTCTGTAAAACTGAAAGCGACTTTAAATAAATACGATACTTAATCAAGCAGCCTTAAACAAATTTTATGTCCTTAAGTTAAACGCGGCTTGCTTTCATCAAAGTTACCGAGCTTTACAATCGTGATAATTCTTACACTTCCTCACCAATTATCAATTGAGTTCGATTCATTCAGTGAGATAATTAAATGGTTTACATAGTAATTTATGGCGAATTGAACTCAAAAGATGAAGGTGTCACATAAAACTTGATAGAATTATTAAAATACTACCACTTTTATTATGTATGTTATACTAGTAAAATCCATGCTTTGTTTGGATTCCCGAAGCATTTTTTAATAGGATAAATATTTGAAAGTTTAAATATTTTTTTTTTTTATTATTTTTTAATCTTTATTAAGAAAAAACGTTATTTATGTTTAGGCGTATTTTAATTTTAGAAATGCAAATTCAGCGAAATATGTAAGAATTTCCTCAGAATTTTTTTATTTTTGATAACAATTAATTTTACACTTAATTTTATTTATTTACAATAACTTTGTTGTTTCTTTATAAAAAAGGGGGGGTCCAAATATATTTCTTTTCTTAATTAAATTTAAAAAAAAAACAATTTTCAGGTATCTTGACGGAATAATGAAAATATATTTTATTTAATTAATCATGATTCGATGAGTGATTACTAACTCCATGATTTATTTTTTCTTCTGAAAATATATGTGATCCATTTTTCATTTGTAAAAATGCGTCCAGGTTGGAAAAATGTGTATGTTTTTGATTATTCTGTTAAAAATAATAATAATAATAATATTGTGCAAAGTTACAGATCATAATTTATTTTTATGTTTAATTTCAAGTCAAAATTCTGAATAGTTTTTGTAAAGTATACTACATAATGTAATTTGTGTAGCCTAGTAAAGGATTCGTTACGCTCGTCCTAATTACCACTGAGACTAATAATTAAGCTAAAAGGTAAATGTTAGTGTTGCGTATGATGGCCAATTATCGAACACGAGGAAAGTGGCGTCGGGAGGGGATATCTTACATAAGGGTCTTTCTAAGGTAATCTAACCCATGTTTACGCAAGACAATCTAAGGTTCGAAGAAAAGCACAGAAAATTCCGAAAGATTGGATAGACAGGTGCGACTAGATTTGAACCCAGCATTTTCCGTCTACTAGCTTTGAGAGCAGAACCTCTCAGCCAGTTGTGGGACTCTTTAAAACGTAAAAAAACACAATTAAATATTGCTAGATGTTTAAGCTTAAATAATAGAGAAAAGCATTTTATTTTTAAATAGTCATGTATTAGTTACTCATGAAAAAAAAAAAAAAAACCTGAAGTAAACTGTTTCGGTTGTTTTAAGTTTCTGTAAAACTGAAAACGACTTTCAATAAATAAGTTATTTAATCAATCAACCTTAAACAGATTTTATATCCTTAAGTTATATGCGGCTTGCTTTCATTAAAGCTACCGAACTTTACAGTCGTGATAATTGATAATTCGTACACTTCCTCAAAAATTCCCAAATGTGTTCGATTCATTCAGTGAGATAATTAAATGGTTTGCATAGTATCTTAGAGTGAATTAAACTTATTACGGTATATTATATATTTTGTGATAAATTATCACTGAGGTTAATTATTAAATTAAAAAATAAATATTAGTGTTGTGTATGACAGCCAATTATAAAGTACGAGGAATATGCAACCGAGGAGTAGGGGATACCTTACGTGTCGTCTATCTAAGGGGACATAAGCTTCATATTTTTGTTCGGAAATGCATAAAACTAGCAGATATTGTATAATCTAATCGCACTCATTTTCCTATTTCATTTATTTATTTATTTATTTATTTTCAAAACACAAAAGATTTTTACCGTTTTCAGAAAATGGTGGCAAAGAAAAAGTTTTGAACCAAATTTTCGCGTAGAAGAAGAATAACCACTGAAACTGGTATGAAAAAGGAGTCTGTCACGTGATCCCATTCGCTCATAACTCAATAGATAATTCATTTATCAAAAAATGGAAATTCAGTTCGATTCCAAATCTCTCCAATAGTCAGGCTTTAAATTTTTATATCTCTTAAGTTAAAAAATAAATTTGTAAATATGTCAAAACGTTTTGCACTTATTGAACAATGCAGTTGAGAACAACTTTAAAACATTTTTGTAATTGGAATCATATATGTATCGAGGAATTATCCGTTCGACACTATACATACACATTTAAAAAAATCAAAATGGCATTTAAATATTTATATTCCTTAATAAATATGTATATAGTCTGGATTTCTGCTCTCTAATTTTAACCAAAGCCATAACTTAAATATTTTTCCAACGTAATTTTTTTAAGTAAATTTACACCTTTAAAATAACTCATTCTGAACACCCTGAAGTTATCCGCTTCGGTTGTTTTAAGTTTCTGTAAAAGTGAAAGTGACTTTAAATAAATACACTATTCAATCAAGCAATCTTAAACAAATTTTATCATATTAAGTCAAACGCGGCTTGCTTTCATCGAAACTACCGAACTTAAAAGTCGTGATAATTCGTAGACTTCCTCACTATTTTCCAGCTGAGTTCGGCTCATTCAGTGAGATAATTAAGTGGTTTGCATAGCTAACTTATAGCGAATTATAATCAAAACATGAAGGTGTTACATACAATTTTATATAATTATTAGAATACTATCACTTTTGTTACGGGTATGTTAAATATTTTATGATAAATTACAACTAAGGCTAATAATTAAATTAAAAATTAAATCTTAGTTTTCTGTAAAGCCCAATTATCTAACACACGGAATATGGGACTAGGAAGAAGGATGCCTTACGTGACAGTCTTTCTAAGGGAGCACAAGCTTTGAATTATTTTTGTTCAAAATGCATGAAACTGAGCGATGTTGTCTAATATAATAGCACTCATTTTCTGTTTTTTTTTTTTTTTTTTTTTTTTTTTTTTTTTTTTTTTTTTCTCTAAACACAATAGATTTTTACCATTTTCAGATAATTGTGTGAATAAAGGCGTTTTGAACCAAGTTTTACGCGGAAGAAGACTAACTACTCAAACTGGGATAAAAAACGAGTTTCTCACGTGGTCGTATTCGCTTATAACTCAATAAATAATTTATTGGTCAAAAAAATGGAAAATTCAGTTCGATTCCAAATCTATTTAATAGTCAGGATTTGCATTTTTATAACTTTAAGTTAAAAAATAAATTTGTAAATGTGTCAAAATGTTTTGCGCATATTGAGCAGTGCAGTTGAGAAAAATTTTATAGCATTTTTGTAATTGGAACTATAACTAAGGTACCCTGGGGTAATAACGCCAGGCGGGGTAATAACGCCAAGTGCTTATATTTTGCATAATTATGAAATAATCAGGTAAATGACACCCATGTGCTCTGCGCAGAAGGGTTTTGAGTCATATAAATCACAAAAAACAGCTTGAAGTTAATTTGTTTAATTTTTAGGTCTTGTTGTTTTTCAAAGCAACTAAAATTAACGCTTGATCTAAAATCTGCGAGATACGTTTTGTAATGTAACGACTATTTTTTTTATCCGGAAATACTTTTTTAATTACATAAATTTGTAGTACATTTCATGCACTTTCAGAATGTTGTTGAAGATTTTTTATATCTTCTCGAGATAATTTGTAATTTAAAATGTACAGCGCAATAACTATAACGGGGAAATAACGCCAATCCTTGGCATTAATACCCCGGTTGATTCCCTAGTGGCCGAGCTTCATCCTGAATACTGATTCAAATAAACACAGTTAAAACTGTGAATTTTTTCTATTAATTCTACTTAAGCGGTCCTTTTTAAGCAAAAAGAAGCTCACGGTCTGTATTCTTTTGCCTCATCCTCCCCCCCCCCCACACACACCACACCTTTATTTTTCTTACACTTTCACAAAAAATTGAACATTTTCAATAGCTTAGAATGCAATTTGTCAATTTCTAAGTTTGTAGAGTTTGTATTTTTAGAATTGGGCAATCTACATGCAATTATTCCACCTTATTTCATAGTTTTGTTCGCATGGCGTTATTACCCATATAGGTGGGTAATAACGCCAAATAGCATTGGTCAAGAAATCAGGCCATTACTCTTTATGAATACATATCTATTAAATTATTTTTTTTATATAGATAGTCAATGAGTTGCTGTATCAAATCATATATTTGTTTGAAAAATACAATCTAAAACTAAGCCGTGAAAATTGGTAGAACCTTAACGTGGCGTTATTACCCCAGGGTACCTTATATGCAGAGTTTCCCCCAGAGTGTTTCAGGAGGGCGCTCCGCCCCTCCTGCCCTTTAGTTTAAAAATAGCGCCCCTCTTACCCCTCATCCAAAAACTAGCGCCCCTCTTGTCATTCATTCAAAAAAAAAAAAAAAAAAAAAAAAAAATAGCGCCCTTCTTGCCTTACATTTTAAAAAACGCAGCCCTCCAGCGATGATTCGAACGCGATAAGCGTGTAAATTACGCAAAAGATCGGCGACGGAACGCAAAAAATAGCCTCATATGCGTCCCGTGGGACGGTTAATTTCGTCAAAAAATTGCTAAAAAAACGGCAAGTTTCGTTAAAGATCAAGAAATAATGACTAATTTCCGGCAAAATTCGCAAAAAATGGCTAATTTCGTCACAAAATTTCACAAAACGGCAGATTTCCTCAAAAGATCGTGGAAAAACGGCAAATTTCTTCCAAAAATCGCTATAAAATGGAAAATTTTGTCAAATGAGTCGCAAAAAACGGCAACTTTCGTCAAAAAATAGCGATAAAACGACAACTTTTGTCCAAAAATAGAGATAAAACGGCAGATTTCGTCAAAAGATTTGCAAAAAAAAAAAAAAAAACGGCAAATTTCGTCCAAAAATCGCAATGAAAAACGGAAATTTCCATGAAAAGTTCCTTTTTCGCAAAACGGCCGTTTAACAAAATTGGCCGTTTTTTCGTGATCTTTTAACAATATTTGTCGTTTTTTCGCGATCTTTTAACAAAATTTACCTTTTTTTTTTTTTCAATTTTTTGATGAAATTTCTGTGTTTTCACGACTTTTTGAACCGCTAGATTCTAGATTCAACTCTAAAAAAGTGCCCTTAAAAATGAAAACGTGCCCTGAAAAATGTAAAAAGTGCCCTTTTCAGAACAGTAGCGCCCTGCCCTTTTTCAAACGTGGGGGAAACTCTGTATATGTATCTAGAAATTAGCCGTTGAACACTATATATATATACATTTTTTAAAAATTACATTTCAATACTTATATTCATTAATAAATATGTATATAGTCTGGATTTCTGCTGTGTAATTTAACCAAAGCCGTAACTTAAATATTTTTCCAACATAATTTTTTTAACTAAATTTACACCTTTAAAATAGCTCATTCAAAACAGATTGAAATTATCCACTTCGGTTGTTTTAAGTTTCTGTAAAAGTGAAAGCGACTTTAAATAAATACGCTATTTAATCAAGCAATGTAAAACAAATTTTATCACGTTAAGTCAAACGCGGCTTGCTTCCATCGAAACTACCGAACTTAACAGCCGTGATAATTCGTAGACTTCCTCACTAATTCCCAGCTGAGTTTGGTTCATTCAGTGAGATAATTAAATGGTTTGCATAGTTAATTTATTGCAAATTAAACTCAATAGATAATTCATTTGTCAAAAAATGGAAATTCAGTTCGATTCCAAATCTCTCCAATAGTCAGGCTTTAATTTTTATATCTCTTAAGATAAAAAATAAATGTGTAAGTATGTCAAAACGTTTTGCGCTTATTGAGCAATGCTGTTGAGAACAACTTTAAAACGTTTTTGTAATTGGAATCATATATGTATCTAGGAATTATCCGTTCGACACCATACATACACATTTAAAAAAATCAAAACGGCATTTAAATATTTATATTCCTTAATAAATATGTATATAGTCTGGATTTCTGCTCTCTAATTTTAACCAAAGCCATAACTTAAATATTTTTCCAACATAATTTTTTTAAAAGTAAATTTACACCTTTAAAATAACTCATTCTGAACATCCTGAAGTTATCCGCTTCGGTTGTTTTAAGTTTCTGTAAAAGTGAAAGTGACTTTAAATAAATGCACTATTCAATCAAGCAATCTTAAACAAATTTTATCATATTAAGTCAAACGCGACTTGCTTTCATCGAAACTACCGAACTTAAAAGTCGTGATAATTCGTAGACTTCCTCACTATTTTCCAGCTGAGTTCGGCTCATTCAGTGAGATAATTAAGTGGTTTGCATAGCTAACTTATAGCGAATTATAATCAAAACATGAAGGTGTTACATACAATTTTATATAATTATTAGAATACTATCACTTTTGTTACGGGTATGTTAAATATTTTATGATAAATTACCACTAAGGCTAATAATTAAATTAAAAAATAAATCTTAGTGTTCTGTAAAGCCCAATTATCTAACACACGGAATATGGGACTGGGAAGAAGGATGCCTTACGTGACAGTCTTTCTAAGGGAGCACAAGCTTTGAATTATTTTTGTTCAAAATGCATGAAACTGAGCGATGTTGTCTAATATAATAGCACTCATTTTCTGTTTTTTTTTCTCTAAACACAATAGATTTTTACCATTTTCAGATAATTGTGTGAATAAAGGCGTTTTGAACCAAGTTTTACGCGGAAGAAGACTAACTACTCAAACTGGGATAAAAAACGAGTTTCTCACGTGGTCGTATTCGCTTATAACTCAATAAATAATTATTGGTCAAAAAATGGAAAATTCAGTTCGATTCCAAATCTATTTAATAGTCAGGATTTGCATTTTTATAACTTTAAGTTAAAAAATAAAATTGTAAATGTGTCAAAATGTTTTGCGCATATTGAGCAGTGCAGTTGAGAAAAACTTTATAGCATTTTTGTAATTGGAACTATAACTATATGTATCTAGAAATTAGCCGTTGAAGAATATATATATACATTTAAAAAAAAATTACATTTCTATACTTATATTCATTAATAAATATGTATATAGTCTGGATTTCTGCTGTGTAATTTAACCAAAACCATAACTTAAATATTTTTCCAACATAATTTTTTAAAGTAAATTTACATCTTTAAAATAGCTCATTCTAAACAGATTGAAATTATCCACTTCGGTTGTTTTAAGTTTCTGTAAAAGTGAAAGCGACTTTAAATAAATACGCTATTTAATCAAGCAAAGTTAAACAAATTTTATCACGTTAAGTCAAACGCGGCTTGCTTCCATCGAAACTACCGAACTTAACAGCCGTGATAATTCGTAGACTTCCTCACTAATTCCCAGCTGAGTTTGGTTCATTCAGTGAGATAATTAAATGGTTTGCATAGTTAATTTATTGCGAATTAAACTCAAAGCAAGAAGTTTTACATAAAATTTTAATACAATAATTACATAAAAATTAGAATACTATCATTTTTGTTACGGGTATGTTACATATTAGGTAGATTTCGTATGAAATACTACCTATTGCATTGTCTCCCATGTTGGAATTTCTGAAAAATTTTTGCGGATCTACACGAATCATGACTCCTAGACCCCAAAACTACCATCAGTAAAAAAGTTTATATATATATATATATATATATATATATATATCTATCTATCTATCTATCTATCGGTGTATATCACTTTCTTCTAGACACGATAACTTCCATAATTATGCTCAGATCTTCATCAAACTTTTACATAAAATCAAAGGGCATAAAATCTCGGTTAAGTTCGTTAATGGGCAAAATCGGACCAAGGAGGTGAAAGTTAGGAGGGTTTTTGTGAAAACAGAAAAAACGCGATAACTTTTTAATTAAAATAGATATCGAATCAGTTTAAAGTTTATATTACTTCTAAAAAATGAGGAAAAAGTTTATGCGTGACAGATTTTTGATAAAGTTAAAAGTGGGCTCAAGGGGCGAAAAAAACATGGTTTTTGGGAGAAAAAAAATCATAACTTCGTCAATTCTCAAGATATCAAATCCAACTAAATTTTATATAAATGTACTCAATATTATCTAAAACTTTTGTATTTACAAGTTTTTGATAGGACCAATTTTTACCGATGAAAAAAATTAAAAACGAAAAGAAAAAGGGGGGAGGAAAAAGAAAAAAAACCATAACTTACTCAATTCTTAAGCAATTAAATCTAATTAAATTTATTTTACATCTTCACAATAATATCTACAATTTTTATATTGACAAGTTTTTCATAGAACCAATTCTTATAGCAAAAATAAATTAAACAAAAATAGGAGTTGGAGAAAAAACCTCAAATCCAAACTGCTTATATTCTGACTCATTTTAAAATTCATTTTTGATTTTAAACGCATCCAAATGACAGATCCTATTATTTAGCAACTATATAATGCGACGTATTGGCCAATTTTTTGATAAAGGCAGAATATATTTTTAAAAAGGCTGCCAAAAAAGGTATTTTGAACAGATTTCCCGAAGTTTTCATCATTAAAAAATTCATTAAGTATAACAAATTGCGTTTTTTATGCGTCATTTTTAAATTCATTTTTGTTCTCAAACCCATCCAATTTACAGGTCCTATTATTTAGGAACTATATAACTTGACGTATTGGGCGGTTTTTTGATAAAGGCAGAATATATATTTTAAAAGGCTGCCAAAAAGGGTATTTTGAACAGAATTTCACGAAGTTATCGTGATTAAAATTTGCGGAAATTTAAGAAATTGCGTTTTTACCGAGTCATTTTTAAATCTTTTTTTGTTCTCAAACGCATCCAATTTACAGGTTCTCTTATTTAGGAACTATATAATGTGACGGAGTGGCCAGTTTTTTGATAAAGGCAGAATATATTTAAAAAAAGGCTGCCAAAATGGGCACTTCGCACAAAATTTCCCAAAGCGACATGATTAATGAACTGTGGGTATTCAAATAACAAATTGGTTATTTTATGACTCATTTTTAAATCCAATTTTGCTCTGACACACATTCAATTGACAGTTTTTTGTTACTTAGGAACTATATAATGTGCGTATTCGTCGATTTTTTGATAAAGGGTGAATATATATATTTTAAAAGCTGTCAAAGTAAGCACTTCGCAAAAAAATTTCCCAAAGCGATCATGATAAAAGAATTGAGGTTGTATTCAAATAACAAATTGTTTATTTTATGAATCATTTTTAAATTCAATTTTGCTCTCAAACGCATTCAATTGACAGTTATTTGTTATTTAGGAACTGTGTAATGTGCCGTATTGGTCAGAGTTTTGATAAAGGCTAAATATATATTTAAAAAAAATCTGTCAAAGTAGGCACTTCGCACAAAATTTCTCAAAGCGATCTTGATTAAAGAATTGTGGATGTATTAAAATAATAAATTGGTTATTTTATGACTCATTTTTAAATTCAATTTTGCTGTCAAACGAATTTAATTAACAGTTTTTTGTTATTTAGGAACTATATAATGAGCATATTGTTCAATTTTTTAAATAAAGTAAGAATATAATTCAAAATATATTGCCAAAATGGGCATTTGAGTAAAAATAGGCTTTTTTTTTTTTTTTTTTTTTTTTGAGATGAAAACTTTTCGAAATCTACCTCCGCCTATAGGCCATGCCGAAAGGGATTTTTTTTATGATATATTACCATTACATATTACCTATGATATATTACCATTACATATTTTATGATATATTACTAATAATTAAGTTTAAAAATAAATGTTAGTGTTGTATAACACCCAATTATTTAATACGCGGAATTTGGGACTGGGGAGGGGGGGGGAGGAATACCTTACGTGACGGTTTTTTGAAGGGGACTTAAGCTTTAAAGTATTTTTGTTCAAAAATGCATGAAACTAGGAGATGTTGTAGAATCTAATAACACTCATTTCCTGTTTTTTTTTCCTCCTAAACACAATAGATTTTTACAATTTTCAGAAAATTGTGCCAAAAAAGGAGTTTTGAACCAAATTTTCGCGCGGAAGAAGAATAATCACTCAAACTGGGATGAAAAACGAATTTCTCGCATGGTCGCATTCGCTTATAACTCAATAAATAATTTCTTGGTAAAAAAAAAAAAGGAAAAATTCAGTTTGATTCCTGATCTTTCCAATAGTCAGGCTTTACATTTTTATACCTTTAACTTTAAAAATAAATTTGTAAATGCGTTAAAACACTTTACACTTACTCAGCAGAGCGGTTGAGCATAACTTTAAAACATTTTTGAAATATGAACAATAAGTAAAAGCATATGCCTAGGAATTTGCCGTTGGACACCATACATACACATTTAAAAAAAATCAAAATGGCATTTAAATATTTATATTTATAAATAAATATGTATATAGTCTTTATTTCTGCTGTGTAATTTTGACCAAAGCCATAACTTAAATATTTTTCCAACATACTTCTTCTTCAAAGTAAATTTACACCTATAAAATAGCTCATTCTGAACACCCTGAAGTTATACAAGATAGTTACCCTGATAATTTTATTTAATCGATATCCGATAATCCAGAACTATATTAAAAATTATTAATTTTTAAGTATGTTTCGTCAACATTCTTTGCAGTCCTGTCTCCATTCTTTACATACATGTATTTATTTTCGATTCTTATCTGCAATTTTAACCAAACTGGAATATTTTTCTAACATATTTTTTTAAAGTATAAATTCACATCTTCAAAATAGCTCATTCTGAACACCCTGAATTTATCCGCTTCGGTTGTTTTAAGTTTCTGTAAAACTGAAAGCGACTTAAAATAAATACGCTTTTTAATCAAGCAACCTTAAACAAATTTTATGTATGCGGCCTGCTTTCATCAAAGCTACCGTACTTTACCGTCGTCGTGATAATTCATACATTTTCTCACAAATTCCCAACTGAATTCGGTTCATTCAGTGAGATAATTAAATGGTTTGCATAGTAGTTTACAGGGAATTAAAATTCAAAAGATGAAGGCGTTACATAAAACTTGATAGAATTATTGCAATAGTATCATTTTTATTACGGAATGTTATGTATGATAAATTACCATTGAGGCTAATAATTAAGATACAGGGTGTCCAGAAAGTAACACCCTGATTTCAAAATTAAATTTCTCAAAAACAAAGATCGATAATAATATGCGGTAAACAGTTTTTTCATTAGGTAAGCTGTAAAAATCTTATACAGAAATTTCAAACAGTGAATATTTTGAAAAAATTGTGTTCTGATTGCATAAAATGCTTTGATTTGACATTTTTCTTGTTTTAGATTGCCTGCAGAGAATATTTTTTCAGCTTACCGTGCAATATTTTAAAGATTTTTCGAAGTAAATTTTTAGAATTTCGAAATTTAAAAAATTTAATTAAAAAAAAACTATGAAATATGTCACTTTAAGCCGAAAAACCTATTCTCTGGCAGCAATCTAAACCAAGAAAAATGTCAAATCAAAGCATTCTTTGCAATCAGAGCAGAATCTTTTGAAAATTTTTACAGTTCGAAACTTTTGTATAAGATTTTTACGAAATTTAATTTTGAAATCAGGGTCTTATTTGCTGGACACCCTGTAAAAGGTAAATGTTAGTATTGTGTATGCCGGTCATTTATGGAACACAAAGAATAAGAGACCGGAATACCTTACGAGAGGGTCTTTCTAAGGGAATCTAACTCGCATTTACGCAAAGCAATCCAAGATTTAAAAAAAAAAAAAAAAAAAAAAAAGGAAAACATTAGTTCGACAGACGCGACTGGATTCGAACACAGCACCTCCCGTCTATCATCTTTAAAAGCAAAACTTCTCGGCCACTGGTAGTGCCCTTTAAAAAGTAAGAAACTTATTTAGATATAAATAATTTCGTAATAAATACAGAACTTGTCCGTACACTGTAAAAAATATCCGGTAAATTTACGGTAAAAAATGCTAGCAGCAATGTTGCCAACTATTTTTGCGGTAAAAATTTCAATAAGATTAGATGTAATAAAAAAAAAAGAGTCATTGGACTACACTGCGAGACACATTGAGCCGTCTAGCAGTATCGGTCGGTGACAACTCCATTTCCATCCATCCTACCACCGGCCATCTTAATGAATCGGGTAAACGACTTCTTCTAGACATTTCTAGACTCTAATGGTTGTTGTGAACAAAACTGATAACAATAGTTCAAATATAATAAAACTTACACGCGAAATTACGAAAGCTTCGTAATTTTCATATTTTTCTTTCATTCACAAATACCTATTCTTTTCTATAAAATAAAAGCGGTAGCTCTAATTTTTGCGTAAGTTTTTTTAAAGCTTGTTATTGTCATTCATATAAACTATGAAGTTTAATCTGAATGCCATTTTTTTTCGGGTGAGCTTCGAAAAAAATGTGGTAACTTAACTTTTGAAAGCCAGTGTAATTTGGTTATTATCAATAATAACCGATTAATAAAATTAACCGTAATAATAACAAAGTGCAATTTGCATCACAAACCACGTTCCAAATTCTGATTTCTTGCGGTCAAAAAAGTAAAATAAAATAAAGAGATCCATAAGCAAGTTTAGGTTTCAAATAATCGTAAACTATTAACAGATATTGCACTGTAAAAAAAAATTCAAGAGGTTACTAAAAATTTCTTAGTAAATTTGTATTCCACAGAATTTTTTAGTAACCCTTACAAACTTTTTTTTGCAAGTGAAACAAGCATTTCTTTTGTAAGCTGAACAAAAGAATTTTTTGTATAACTAACTTAAAAATTTTTAGTATGAGCCACCAAGCAAATTTTAGTAATAGCTCCAAAATTATTTTTAATAACCATTACGTGCGCCCGAAGGGCAGGGAGCTTCCTTCGAGCTGTATCCAGACTTCTGAAGCAGAAGACTTTCGGCAAAACCGTGATAGATGGCAGCACCAAACATTCCTACCTGCACCGACAAGATTTTCTTAATCCCTTTATTAACGAGACACTACATACATTCGAAGCGTATGTGGCAGCGGCAAGTTTCGAACCCGGGACCTTTTAGCCTGCAGTCTGTTACTATAACCACTATGCTATCAAGGCCACACCAACTGAGTTTTAGTAAGAGCTTTAAAAATATAAAACTATTAACTCTTATTCGTTGCTAACTTTTTTCTAGTAATTCTTACAGATTTTCTTGTAACCGACTAAGATTACTAAAATTTTTTTAGTAATTACAAGGATCACTAAAGTTTTTTTAGTAGATCGACCCTTTTTTTTACAGTGTGTACTGAAGATTTGTACAATATCTCTTTTCACATTTCCAAAATTCACAAAAAAATTCAAATGCGGTTTTCACCATAATCCTCTTGTAAGAACATTTTGGCCCAAAATGTTAAAAATTATTTTTCATCTATCTTTAATTTTTTGCCATAAAAATTCCGATACTTCGATAATGGCAGCGGCCTCATTCCGATGTGATAATTCGTTTAATTTTTCAATAAAATTTAGAAATTCGGTCAGACTTAATGGGCACCATGTAATTTTTATGAATCATATTACATTAAATGAACTTATATTTAATGTATTCATATACAATCGTGTAATATTAACTAAACGCGTAGGCTTGAAAATATTAAATCTCCTTAAATAAGGTACCCTGGGGTAATAACGCCAGGCGGGGTAATAACGCCAAGTGCTTATATTTTGCATAATTATGAAATAATCAAGTAAATGACACCCATGTGCTCTGCGCAGAAGGGTTTTGAGTCATATAAATCGCAAAAAACAGCTTGAAGTTAATTTGTTTCATTTTTAGGTCTTATTGTATTTCAAAGCAACTAAAATCAACGTTTGATCTAAAATTTGCGAGATACGTTTTGTAATGTGAAGACTATATTTTTTATCCGGAAATACTTTGTTAATTACATAAATTTGTAGTACATTTCATGGACTTTCAGAATGTTGTTGAAGATTTTGGATATCTTCTCGAGATAATTTGTAATTTAAAATGTACAGCGCTATAACTATAACGGGGTAATAACGCCAATCCTTGGCATTAATACCCGGGTTGATTCCCTACAGTGGCCGAGCTTCATCCTAAATACTGATTCAAATAAACACAGATAAAACTGTGCAATGTTTCAAATAATTCTACTTAAGTGGTCCTTTTTAAGCAAAAAGAAGCTCACGGTCTGTATTCTTTTGCCTCATCCTCCCCCCCCCCCCCCACACACACACCACACCTTTATTTTTCTTACACTTTCACAAAAAAAAATGAACATTTTCAATAGCTTAGAATGCAATTTGTCAATTTCTAAGTTTGTAGAGTTTGTATTTTTAGAATTGGGCAATCTACATGCAATTATTCCATCTTATTTCATAGTTTTGTTTGCATGGCGTTATTACCCATATAGGTGGGTAATAACGCCAAATAGCATTGGTCAAGAAATCACGCCATTACTTTTTATGAATACATATCTATTAAATTATTTTTTTTATATAGATAGTCAATGAGTTGCTGTATCAAATCATATACTTGTTTGAAAAATACAATCTAAAACTAAGCCGTGAAAATTGGTAGAACCTTAACGTGGCGTTATTACCCCAGGGTACCTTATATATTCTTTTATAAAAATCTATATCTTTAAGTCTCGGTAGTTTTAGTTAGTGTTGCGATTAGATATATTTTTAGTATGAATTTTTAAAGCGTAGATTCACAACTTCAAAATAGATTTTCTGCACAATGTGAAATAATTCTCCTATCACACTGTGGAAAAAAAAAAAAAAAAAATCCGTTAAATTTACGGCAAAAAACTGCTGCCGGCAATGTTATCGGCAAAAATAATAGAAAAATATATCCAAAAATATAAAATTTTTATTACATCTAATTTCAATGCATTTTTTACGGCAAAAACTACCGGCAACATTACTGGCAACAATTTTTGCCGTAAATGTAACGGATTTTTTTTCACAGTATGATAAGAAAATTATTTCACTTTGTACAAAAAATCTATTTTGAAGTTGTAAATCTACGACTTTTTTATTTTTTACAGTATATGTTTTATGTTTCAGTGTAACATACAGCAAATTGAAATAAATAAACATTTGTGTTAAGCACTGCTATTTAATAAAGCAATCCTAAACAAATATTACGTCTCTCTTCTAAAGCGACATGCTTTTGTTACAGTTACAAAACTGCACAATTTTACTAATTCATTATTCCGGACTAATTCTCGGTTAAAATAAACTACGTTATTTCAGTCAAAAAAAATAATTAAATGGCTTTTAATGCAATTTACAGCAAAATAAATTCCTAAATCTCAAATGATTTCAAAAATGTCATGCATTTTCGCAGAAATAGAATCATCAATGTTAAAAAGGAAACATTTACGAAACATTCTCTAATAAAAATATAAAACATAATATCTTAAGATAACTCATGTTTCTCATTTTCTCTAATTAAAAAAATTATATTTTTTAATTCTCGGTAGTTTTAGTTAAAGTCACGATTAGGATATATTTTTTGCATGAATTTATAAAGCGTAAATTCACCCCTTCAAAATAGATTTTCTGTACACCGTGAGATAACTTTCTTATCATTATTTATGATTCAGTGAAACATAAAGCAAATTCAAATGAACAAATATTAGTTAGATTTCGTTAAACACTGCTATTTAATAAATAACTATAAACCAACTATAAACAAACACTACGCTTCTCTTCTAAAGCGACATGCTTTCGTTAAAGTTACCAAACTGCACAATTTTACTAATTCATTATTCCGGACTAATTCTCAGTTAAAGTAAATTGCATTAGACGCAGTCAAATTAAGAATTAAATAGCTTTTAATGTATTTAACCGCATTGTAAATTTCTAATTCTCAAATGATTTCAAAGAAATTATGTATTTTCGCAGAAACAGAATCATCGATGCTAAACAGGAAATATTTGCAAATATTTTTCTAATGGAAATATAAAACATAATATCTTAAGAAAACTTTCATATTTCTCATTTTGTTTTATTAAAAAAATTATACTTTTTAAGTCTCGGTAATTTTAATTAAAGTTACGATTAGGACATATTTTTAACACGAATTTTTAAAACTCACACCTTCAAAATAGATTTTCTGTTCACCGTGAGACAACTTTCTTATCATTATTTATGATTCAGTGAAACATAAAGCAAACTGAAATAAACAAACATTAGTGGTAAAAAATGCTATTTAATAAAGCAACCGTAAACAAACATTACGCCTCTCTTCTAATGCGACATACTTTCGTTAAAGTTACCAAACTGCACAATTTTACTAATTCATTATTCCGGACTAATTCTCGGTTAAAATAAACTACATTATATGCAGTCAAAGAAATAATTAAATGGCTTTTAATGTAATTTATCGCATTGTAAATTTCTAATTCTCTAATGGTTTCAAAGGACTCATGTATTTTCGCAGAAATAGAAACATCAATTTTAAACAGGAAACATTTATTAATAATTTTCTAATGAAAATATAAAACATAATATCTTAAGATAAATCTCAGATTTTTCACTTTCTTTCATTTAAAAATTTATATTTTTTTATGTCTTGACAGTTTTAATTAAAGTTACAATTACTTTTTTTTTGGAGGGGGGGGGGTGAATTATTAAAGGTAAATTCACACCGTCAAAATAGATTTTCTGTACGCTGTGAGACAATTTTTTTATCATGTTATGTTTCAGTGAAACATAAAACAAAGTGAAATAAACAAACATTAGTGTTAAGCACTGCTATTTAGTAAAGCAACCGTGAACAAATATTACGTCTCTTTTCTAATGCGACATGCTTTCGTTAAAGTTACTAAACTGTACAATTTTAGTAATTCGTAATACCGGATTATTACTCAAAAAATACACTACGTTAAATGCAGTCAAAAATAATTAAATGGCTTTTAAAGCAATTTACAGTAAAATAAATTCTTAAATCTCAAATGATTTCAATGAACTAATGCATTTTCGCAGAAATAGAATCTTCATTTTTAAACGGGAAAATTTATGAATAATTCACTAATGAAAATATTAAACTTAATATAAAGATATTTCTCAAATTTTTCATTTTTTTTAAATTCAAAAACGTAATTTTGAAGGCATGTAGAGAGCCCTTTATATCATTCGCTTACATTTCACGGTAACAGACTTGACAAGTAACGGATTTGACATTTCAAGTAAAACTAAATAAAATTATTAGAAATAAACTAGCTTGTATAAGTTCTAACTTAGATAATAATACACATATTTTCTGAAACTATTTAGTAAATAATATTTAATTATAAAAATGCAAAAATCATTATTTTAATATCAAAATTTACGGTAACAGACTTAACAGTGAAAAAAATACCAACCTTGATAAAAGCTTATTTCTCCACTATTACATTGCTTCACAACTGAACAGTAAAAAATGGCAAGTAGTAGTTGCGTGAATATTTTAACTATATCGCCGAATATTTGCTGCTAACTTTAGGCAGAATTATAAACCTATTTTGACTAAAATAATCATAAGGTAACGGACTTGACAAAAAGTGGGGGACAAAAGATTTCTGTTAGAAAATATCTTTTGTAATATTTTTTTTTTCATTAATATAGTACACTAACAGTTCATACTTAAAATAATTAAACCTTTTTATTTAAAAAAATAGCTCAAATTTTAAAAAAGCACAGTTAAAAACTTAAAACTTGAAATGGGGCAGGCATTTTTGCTTAGAATCAAAATTTTAAAGATTTATATCTCGAAACTTTTTATTGGTTTTCCTAATTTTTGACATTAGAAATGTTCGATATAATCTTCTTTAGCCAATGCATAGCTCAAATCAAACTTTAAATATTAATTCATGTTTGAATTTTCTTCCTTTTACCCTGAACCCCTTTACGTAAGCGAAATTTGAAAATGGCCCTAGAAGCAGCTAAGAATTTTCACTAAGATAAAAAGAGTAAAAAAAAAAAAAAAAAAAAAAGAAAGAAAGAAAGAAAAAGTATTGTTTCATTTCCTATTTATAAATTTCCAACTTCAAAATAATATTTCTGTACGCACCGAAAGATAATTTTCTTACCGTGCTTATGTTTCAGTGAAACCTTAAACAAATCGAAGTAAACAAACATTATTTTTAAACACTGCTATTTAATAAAGCAACCGTAGACAAATATTACACCTCTCTTCCAATGGCGCATGGTTTCGACAATTTAAGAAATTTATTATTCCCGATTAATTCTATGTTAAAATATACTATGTTATAAGCAGTCAAAGAAATAATTAAATGGCTTATAATGCAATTTATAGCAAAATAAATACCTAAATCTCAAACGATTTCAAAGAACTCATGCGTTTTCGCAGAAATAGAATCCTCAATGTTAAACAGGAAACATTTATAAATAATTTTCTAATGAAAATGTAAAACATAATATCTTAAAATAATGCTCAAATTTCTCATTTCCTTTTATTAAAAAAATTTTTTTTGAAGGCAAGTAGTAATTTTCATTAAGATGAATAGTGCAGAAGAAAAGGTAAAGTATCGTTTTAATCAATAAAAAGTCCTTTTTTTATGTTATTTATTTTGCATAGTTGCATTTCTTTACACACATTTAATATTATTCATTAAACACTAGCATTAAATATTACTTATTCATTCTTTAATAAATATATCATTCCTTTAGAACTGGAATTATTTTCGAAAAGGAATCATATACATATTCAAATTATACTCTTAAAAAAAGAAAAAAAGTTTAATAGTAACACCATATTTTTATTTCGTATTTAAATTAACATGCCAAAAATGCATAGATAAGTATTTTTCTTATTTATGTAAAATTATTAGTTAATGGTGCTTAAGTTATTGAAATTTGATCTAATCAATGTAAAAATTTAAACTACAATTATTTAGATGTGACTTGAATTTTTTATTTAAACTTCATTTCGTTTAGATTTATATGATACTATTTAATAAAACAACCAAGTAAACAAATAGTACGCCTCTGTTCCAATGCGAATTGCTTTCGTAAAAGTTAATTGCATAATCTTAATAATTCGTTATTTCAGACTAACTCTTAGTTAAAGTACATTGCGTTATAAGCAGTTAAAGAGATAATTAAATGGCTTTTAATGCAATTTACAGCAAAATAAATTCCTAAATCTCAAATGCTTTTTAAGAACTAATGTATTTTCGCAGAAATAAAATCATTAATGTTAAACAGGAAACATTTGTGAATGATTGTCAAATGAAAATATAAAACATAATACCTTAAGACAACTCCCAAACTGCTCATTTTCTTTCATTCAAAAGACTTATATTTTTGTTAAGTCTCGGTAGTTTTAGTTAAAGTCACGATTAGGATATGTTTTTAGCACGAATTTTTAAAGCGTAAATTCACACCTTCAAAAAAGATTTTCTGTACACCGTAAGATACTTTTCTTACAGTGGTTTATGTTTCAGTGAAACCTCAAATTGAAATGAACAAACATTAGGGCTAAGCACTGCTATTTAATAAAGCAACCGGAAACAAATATTACGACTCTCTTCTAATGTGACATGCTTTCGATAAAGTTACCAAACTGTACAATTTTACTAATTACTTATTTCGAAATAATTTTCACCTTCATAAAATGCAAGTTAAAATATACTACGTTATTGCTATCAAAGAAATAATTAAATGGCTTTTAATGCTACAATAAAATAAATTCCTAAGTCTCAAATGATTTCAAACAATTCATGCTTTTACACAGAAACAGAATCATCGATGTTAAACAGGAAACATTTATGAATAATATTTCTAATGAAAACATAAAAAGTGATATCTTAAGATAACTCTCAAATTTCTCATTTCCTATCTTTCAAAAACGTAATTTTGAAGGAAAGTAAAGGCAAGTAGTAATTTTCATTAACATGAATAGTGCAGAAGAAAAGAGAAAATATCGTTTTAATTCATAAAATTTCTTTATTCCAATAATAAATTTATTATTGTTTTTAATTCCTATTATTTATTTCGTATAGTTGCATTATTTTATATACAGTTAATATTATTTATTAGGTACTAGCATAAAATATGATATACTCATCCTTTATGAAATGTATCATTCATTTAGAATTGGAATAATTTTGCAAAAAAGAATCGTGTATATATTCAAATTATACACCTTTTTTTAATTTCAATAATAACACCATAATTTTATTTAATATTTAAATTGACATGGCAAAAACGTATATATATATATATATATTAAATGATTAGTTCGTGATACATAAATTATTGAAAGATTACCTAATCAATGTAAAAATATAAAACATCAATTATTTAGAGCGTGAATAGAAAAAAAAGCTTTTATTTCAATACGTTTTGCTTTATATGATACTTTTCAAAAACGTAAACATAATATCATTAGCCCACATAAACTAAAGTGCTATCGAAATAATAATCAGTATGTAATTCAAATATGTATAATTTGTATTTAGAACCATCGCAGAATACAACATTCCTCATGTCCAGCCGTGGTCCCTAATTATGTCGCAAATGCCCAGACTCTAACGGAAGCTAGATTGAAAAAAAGAAAAAAAAACCATGTAAGTGAAACCGGACAAATATAAAAGATAAATTGATTAAACTCATTGCAAAGGGGTAAGAATTGGGCCCCGGGCTCTGGAGCTATCAGACATCTCTTGGTTATTCGACTTCTTGCCAAAGAATTCGCTGAGCGCTGCATGCGCGTTGCTCTGCGGTCTTTCGCTTTTATTTTCTTATACCAACTCTCCAGCGGACGCAAAGGGGGAAAGATGACACAGGACAAATTTAACAGCAAAATTAGACAAATAAAAGAGACAGAAAAGCGTGAAGGCGCGTTCTTGAGGACCTGGAATTATCGGACAACCTTCAGGGATTCGAGCTTAATATTTGCCTCGTTATAAATATTTAACTGGTCAACATTAATTAAGTTATGCAAATTTTATGCTTTTTTCAATCATCACTCGATTTATATTACAGATTGTGACAATCGTCTGATACATCATCCCCTCCCCCCGCTGCCTCTGTTGTGACGTAGGGCTACTTTTATACCGAAATATCTATCGATTGTATAATCGACTATTTGCCTATATAAATAATATAAAACTGACAAGATCTTAATGCTCAGAATTCAAAGAAAAATCCAACAAATGTTCCTAACACTATTCTAATAAAAATAATTTTTTAACGAATGCTATTACGCTGCTTTTTAATATCTTCTGTAATTATTTTCATATTTTAGATGTGATTTCAGAATATGTTAATCCTTTCCCTTCCTTTATCACAGTGGTACAATGTGTCCTATATTGTGCCCCTTTCCTATGAAATGTTATTATGTAACACCTTAGTTATACAATTATTAAAATTTTACAAATACAAGAACTATTTTTTTCTTTCATATTAGATTCAACATTGTCGAAGAGCTCTAAAACATAGAAAAAATTTCCCATCCTAATCAATCTTTTAGATGGATTTTTTTTTTTTTTTTTTTTTTTTTTTTTTTTTTTTAAATTTTTGCTATAACTACAATTTTTTCCCTCTTCAGATAGAAAAGAAAAACCTTTTTTCAATTTTTTCCTTATATTGGTATTTTAGCACTACTTCAAAATTGTCGACTTCAGAGTTTAAAAGGTAACTTTAGCTTTTTTTTCCCCCACATTAAAAAGTTTTACTGCTAAAAAGAAAAAAAAATCGGCATCTTAGTTTTTTGTATTTTATGACATATTGTTTGAAATATTTCTGTAAACTTAAAAGCAAACATTTCAAGAGTTTAAAAAAATTGCACAATCAAAACTTAAATTAAACCTCTTAAGAAAATGTGAAAAAGCGTAATTTGATATGATACACTTTAATATGAAAAAACGTAATATCATTAAAATTCAGCATTCGAAGAATACAATTAAATGAAAATGCAGCTAAAATTTCAATATGTTTTGAAAAACACCTTTTAATTATGTTTTTGTCTGTGGCAAATTTAAAAATCACTCAAAAAGTTGCATTTTTATGAAAGTTGAAAAACAGAAGCTGGATATTAAAAGATTGAATAATAAAAATTGAGACAGACTTTAATACATTTTTTAAAAATAAATAAAATTTATATGCAAAAAATTAAGACCACTAAAAACATTTAAAAAACAAAAGTAAACGTTTCGCCAAGCTTCATGCAAGGCCTCATCAGTACTAATTTTTAATTAATTAGCTTGGCGAAACGTTTACTTATGCATTTTTAAATGTTTTTTAGTGGTCTTATTTTTTTGTATATAAATTTTATTTATTTTTTTTTAAATTTATTCAAGACTGTCTTAATTTATATTATTCAATTTTTTTATAGTTTTTTTTTTTTTTTTTAATTCAGACGTTAAATGTATGTGTATTGCAAAAAAGAGACTGAATAGCTAAACAAATTAAAAACATCCGTACTTTTAAGCTAACTCTGGAAATGTGAATACAAATGAATTTTTCTAAGAAATAAGAAAGCAATAACGAAACGTTAGACATTCCCAAATTGTTATTCTCTGCAATTTTTACTGGTTTTGTACAGCTTGAATGAAAACTTTATAATTTCGACTGTTTTGTTTTATTAATAAGGATCAACCGAAAATTTTTTTAAGATAGAAACAGAAATAGAAACAGAATTTCAGTAATCTTTTCATTTTCGGCCAAAATAGAAACAGAAGCAAAGAACTACCCGAAAGGTTTCTTTAATAATTAATAAATACACAAAAATACATAATTATTAATTATATTTAGCTGTAATAATGGGTGTGGCCTAAGTACCTCTGACTAAACCTTTTTTATTTTTACATAAAATTAAATGCAATTAAAACATCACATGAAATGATTTTCTAATCAGATGAATTTCATGTAATTGAAAAATCTTTTACGTGTGCATACCTTTATAGACGCTATATGATGAGTTTTATAAATCATCCTACGTTATTCTAGACCAGGCCTGTCCAACCTTTGAGTAAGCAGGGGCGCATCTTTGCTCTTGGAACTCAGAAAAGGGCGCCATTATTTATGTGATTGAAAACATGTGGCAATATTACCGCATAGTGTTAATATACATACACGTCTTCACGTAATGTAAACTAATCGTAAAGCGGTAAACAAAAGACCCTTGTAATTCTGGAGTTACACATATTAAATTTCAAACTATACATTTTTTTTCTTTTTTTAATAAGTTTAATATTAAAAATTTTTGTAGGGTAAGGTGCCAGAAACTTTGATGGCGTCTATAATAACAATAATTGCAAATAGATAAGTATGAAAATCAGAGATATAGTTAGATTTCTTTTAGGATGTAGAAATACGGTTTGATTTGTTTTGAAGGCATGGAATAGTTTTATGAAAAATACAAAAACAGAGAAACATAATAGAGACCAAACCATGTGGTTGATTTCAGAAAGTCTGGAAGTGCTTTCAAAGATGCAAATCATTCTACACTGTTTATTATTTTTTCTAAACAAAATTATAGAAAAAAACCCTCTACAATTTAAAAGTCAAGAAAGAAAAATTAAGCCATTTTATCTTTCATATAAAAAAGCCAATGGGCCAGTGTGACAACAGTAAAAGGAAAAAAGCTGCGCTTTCATGCATATCAAAGAATATGTATTTTCAAAAGGGAGGGAGGCAGGTGAAAACTTTTATTTTTCTCTTATTTCTTAAGTACTAAAAAGAGCTATTTCTAACTATTAAGAAATTTAACTATCATAATAACACTATATAAACAATAACTAATAATATTAAAAATATCCATGATTAATTTTTCAAAGTATGTTTCTGGTTTTTAATATGCAACGGAATCCAAGAGCATGCAAAACACAGGTTTTAAAAATATCTCTGATAAAATATTAATGATTTTAAAGAATGCTTTCTTTATAATGGAATTTCACTTATAAAATGTTAAATAACAGGAAATCTTCAAAAGGGCGCCAAGAAAACCTGCAAAGGGCGCCATGGCGCCCGCGGGCGCCGCGTTGGACAGCCCTGTTCTAGACTATACTGCTATACCATTCTTTTATTCTACATTCAAAGTGTATACGAAGCACTTCTGAGGTTTCAAACTATTTTTTCTTTTATTAATTTTAAGTCTGAAACTTTTAATGAGAACTTCAAAAGCGTTTTGAAAGTTTAATAAAGTATGCATTTCTTGAGTTATAATTTGCACTCACATCATGAGTTAGTCATTATTAAAAATTGTAAAAAATGAAATTGGCAACAATCAAGTGTCTTATTTGAGGCGATGTAGTTCAAATAAAAGAGTAATGTTTAAAATATCTCAAGAAAGAAACAAGATTTTGTAATATAGATAAATTCGGTCAGCTTTCGTTGCAGCCAAATTTTTAGTGGTATTTTAGCTGAAAACGAATTTTCGGCGAAGCTCAAATTTTTGGCATAAAACGAAACCGAAGCTGTATTTTCAGCTGTCTCTAGTTATTAAGTTTTGTAAATTTCTCATTCTTCTCGAATACTCCTAAAATGAATACTGTGATTTTTAAAGGGCTTTTTCCCTTTGACTTATCAAGAACACGAATTACGTAACATTATACATATATACTGTCCCTTACATACCACGTTTGCACGCTAACACAAAAAATGGCGTCTATCGTAGTCGGATTATCTTTAAAATTTGCCTGGTCCCTGGAACTTCAAAACCAATAATATTTTAAAGTTTTTTTTAGTTCGTTTTTACGCGATTAAATAAATCAAAGAAAACTTTTGAAAAATACTGTGAGCCATCGTTTTTTCATCCTTATTTTATGAGCTATCTTTTTTTTTAATTCTCGCTTCAGCTCTATTTTTTAGATCGATAGTTAAAAACTCAAAAATATGAACCATATTTTATGTTACATGTGCCCTTAATGCAATTTCTTGCAGCAACTTTAAAAAAAAAAAAGAAAAAAATCATATTGTAGAAAAATGTACGACACATAAATAATTGTACTACTGCGTTTGCTAGCATATCAAATAAAGATAAGTTAAAAAACAATCTAAGATAAATACAATTTTTACATAAAATTATATATAATACAGCAATGACAAATACAGTTTTACATACAATTACTTTTATCTTCGACTTAAAAGCGCTGAATAGGTATCAATTATCTGAATGGAAATTCTCTTTTTTTAAGTTAGATTTCTAGTGATGATATTTCATCTTTTTTTAAATAATATATATATGTGACGATTTAAGGAGAACTCGAATTATTTCCACTGGTTAAAAAGAAACACACAGTCATGGCAAGCGAGGGAAAAAAACAAAATAAATAAATAAATGTAGAAGATCCAATAATTAGTCATGGGCTGCTGTAAATTCATTTATTAAATTCGTAATAATGAGGAAGGAAAAGCTCCTTTTGCAAAAATTCCATCATTATTTCAGCGAGCTGTCCTCATCGAAGAAGCAACCCAAGAAATCTTCTTTTTCATCTCGAGACTTCCACCTTTTTAAACTAAAAAGAAAGTTCTGGAACATTCTGTAACCTCAAACCATCATTCTTTTATGTAAACAGAATTCTTGTCCAGCTACGAGATTATTTTCCACAAACGATAAATTTATTTTTAAAAAAATATTATTTAACCAATTTATAATTGACTCAGAATTTTAAATATCTTAGGCAGACGATTTTTATAAATGATTAATTTTAAGAGAAAAAGAAAAGAAATGAATTTATTAATATGCACACATCAAAGGTTGACGTAGGAAAAATAAATAAATAGATAAAATAAAATAATGATATTTTTTGAAAGGTATGGTTTTGGAATAAATTTAATAAGACTTTCTTAAAAAGGGTTGATAAAAACATAGAAGAAATCAGTTTTATTTGGAATATTAAGAAATAAAGTTTTAATTAAGAATATTTTTAATTTAGAGCCATCTTTTTAAATTTACGCATACTGGAATAATGTTTTTTAAGGCAAATTAAGAATTTATATCGTCTGCATAAGGATTAACAGATTAGATTTAGAAACAAGATTTTAATTTAATAATTTGAAGTAAGTACGGAATATTATTATAAGAAAATTAAGATAGTATAAAGGTTAGTTTTGGCGAAAAAATTTTAAATTTTTAATATATATATATATATATATATATATATATATATATTACACTTATTTTCTCAGCCCTCTTTTAAAGAGTTCTATCTTTAAGACTAAAATGTAAGAAAAAGACTAAACTGGACGAATATTTTCAGCCATAACAAACTGTTATCTTTATTTCACGAATAAATTATAAACAAGCATACATAATTAATTTCCAGAGTTCTGCGCATTAAGTTAATGACTGTTAATAATGTATGAAGTTTTTAAAAGGAAATGTGTTATCATTTTAAGGTAATTTTAGAAACTTAGGATACATTTTGTTGCTGTTCCAAAGATAATATTTATTTCATGACCTTCATAAACCTACAAAAACTGTACAATTATCAAGTTTTAGGTTCTAAATAAAAAAAAAAACAGTTATTGACAACCTTTTACCGACATAAACAAACGAATATGTTAGAAATTGTGATTAATTTTAGAAATTTAAACAATATGTAGTAAACCATTCATTTTTGAACATTCATTAATAGATATTTAAAAACTTTCCCGCATTGAGAATTTTAACTTCTCCTTCAGCAATTACCGTTGATAAAGGAAAATGTACTCGAATTCAATGTGCAGACTTGTACTTAATTTGTACGCATACAAGTAGTATAAAAATATAAAAGTTAAATTAAAAACCGCATACCACAACTGCACTAATTAATAAAACTTTTATTATTATTTTTTTTATTATTAAATACTATATAGTATATACTATAGTATATATGGTATATATATATACTATAATATACTATGCTATACTATACTATATAGTATATTATAGTATATATATACTACATACTATATCATAATAGTAGAAGCATCGACGAATGCTTTCACTATTAGGTACTAGAATTAACAAAAATAACTTTCAAGACAAAATAATACTCAGTAAAAACATGTCTTAGTGATAGCACCTCAGGGATAAGAGCTTAAAAAGGATTTTAAACAAAATATTTATTTTCAAGCTGAATTATGTTTAATATGGCCATAGAATCTAATAACAAGGATTGTCAGTTTAACGAATTTTTCAAATTAACGAATGTAGTTTGGATTGTTAAAAAAAAAAAAAAAAAAAAAAAAAATCAATTATCTTATTTTGTTATAAAAATATTCACTTTAAAGAAATTCTCAGTATGCCGATTTTAATCAGTGCTCTCTAGATTTTTATTGTACTAAGAAACGTCTGTAGAGTGTTAAAAAAATCAAACACAAGATTATATAAAGAGCTAGATATATGGAGACCTATGGATGATAATTACCAGTTTTAACCTCTTGGGGACGAGCGACCGTGCCGTCTAAAGTGGTATTAATCCCTGACTATTCTCACCAGTAAAATCGTATTGTAAATTTTATCTTATTTATCCGGGCATTTTCACGATTTTAACAAAATACGCTCTTTCCGATGTTGTTAAGTGTTTTTTTTTTTTTTTTTTTTACTTGAATTAAATTTTAGCTTAATGCGTGGCATGCATAAAAATCTTTAAATAATATTCAGACAAAATAATTTTAATATGTTTCCGTCTCTATTGCATAAATTGCTGAAGGGGATTTTTTAAATATGCGTTTTCCTGCTATACTACGTTTTAGTATACTATGTAGAATATACAAATCTATACATCTTATGCTGTTTAAAAAAATTTATTGGGAAAATGTTTCATAAAATATGCTTGATTCATGATTTTTCCTTCTCTATTAAAAGCGAACAGTCTTTTTAAAGATTTATATATATAAGATTGAAACATAAAATGATAATGAATAAACGGTATTAAGTTAGAACGAATCATCTAAAAAATATATTTTCAAGTGCCTGGAAAATATATACAATTTTCAGCAGCACTTATCTTCATTTTAATAAGAACATGAAAACAGTTTTATGAATGCAAATCCAAGTTTCCCAGCTTGGAATTATTGGCACTGGTATTTGATCTCTTACTAAATAACTTTTATTTTTTACTTTAAATTGCTCCATCTTCTCAAGTTGTATCGATAAAACTAAACAACAAAATGCTGTTGCCGTGGATTTATTAAAGAGAGACATAAAAATGCTAAGTTGAGCGAATATTTTAAAAAGATAACAAATGTATAAATCTTTATTTCACGAATAATATTTGAAATATGAAATATTTGATTCTCCTTGACGCATGCATTAACTTAATCACCGCGAATAATGAAAGAAATTTTAGAACGCGGGAGTGTTAGTTTATTAGGATATTTTTAGAAATTTTTCTGTGTTTAAACTTTATAGATTACTATAGATAGACTTTAGATACATTTTGTCGCGCTTTGAAAAATCCTGCGTTTTTTTAAATGAGGCGATGCTTTACAGAAAATAGAAAGCACGTGAAATAAGGTGCAAGAAATAATACAAAAAATAAGATTATAGAAAATTTTCTCTCATAAGTAAATAAAATATTTCTTGTTTTGTTGTTGTTTCATCCTTAGATGTCAAATCCAACAACAACAACAAGAGAAATAAAAGAACAACAAGAAAGGAAAATGGTTAAACACACACATGATTTTTTTTTTTTTTTTTGAAAGTGTTTTATAATGCATGCTTTTTGCATAATTTTCTCTCTATATTAAAAGTGAACAGTCTTCTTAAAGTTTTATATCTAAGGCTTAAATATAAAATGTCATGAATTTAATGACTAAACGGTAACAAGTTAGAATAAAAATCATTTTAGAAATATCTTTTCAAGTGCCTAGAAAATATATACACTTTTCTGCTGTACTTATCTTCTTTTTTATACGGACATGAAAACTGTTTTATGAATGCAAATCGAAATTTCTCAGCTTACATATTTAACACTGGTATTTGATCGCTTATTAAATAACTTCTATTTTTTATTTCGGCTTCAAACGGCTTCACCTTTTCAAGTTGTATTGTTAAAACTAAAATACAGATGCTGTTACTGTGGATTTATTAAAGAGAGACGTAAAAATGCTAAGTTAAACGAATATTTTAAAAGGATAACAAATACATAAATCTCTCTTTCACGAATAATTTATGAAATAGCATGCATAATTGAATCGTTATGATGTATGCATTAGCTTAATCACTGCTAGTAATGCAAGATTTTAGAATGCGGGAGTGTTACTTCGAATATTTTTAGAAATTTTTCTGTATCTAAGCTTTATATATTCATTTAAGGGAGACCCGTAAGAATAAACCCAAAATTTTTATTATTGATTTTAAAGTAATGAATTTTGGTGTACTACTTAAGAATCTTCTTGTAAGGAATAATTAGCAAAAAAATTCACTTTTTATTGAAAAGTATATTTTTTATGGGGATTTTTATGATTTTTTTTTTTGTCGAAAAATACACTTTTTAAAATTACTACTCCTCATTCAATTTTCAATATTTTGGTATTACTAAAATTTCTTAAATAGTGTTATAGTATATAAGAGGATTTATACCGTGATAAATTGGATTTATTTACATTTTGTTCTTTGGCTGCAATTATGGAGCTTCAAAATATCATTATTTTTCTTTTTTATTGTTCTTTTCACTTAAAAAAGTAAATAAATTTCAGTCAAATAAATAAAATTCATAAATTTTAAACGTTTCAGTTTCAATTTAAAGTTGGTATTATGAAATGATGCTATATATATATATACATATTACGCTATCGTACCTGCCACAGAAATCGCGATTAATTGTTAATTGTTTAAGGGCAACGTTCAAATCAAACACATCTTATTGGTTATTGTGTAAAAGTTCTTTGGCAGGATTTATCCCGTGATAAATTGGGTTTGTATACGTTTTGTTCTTTCGCTGCAACAATAGAGCTTCAAAATATGATTTTTTTTGTTTGTTTTTTTGCTTAAAAAAGTACACAAATTTCAGTATAATAAATAAAAGTAATACATTTTAAATTTTAAACGTTTCAGTTTCAAATTAGAGTTGTGTGTTATGAAATGAAATGAAGGAAAGTATTATATTATCATATTTTAAATGAAATTAATGAAATACGAAAAAAAGCCGTGGGTACAATGATTATCGATTTCTAACCTTCTCCATACTAGCATAATATCGTCTTCTTTATTTCTCGGTACAGATGTCATATATGCACTACAATGGTGCGATTTTTTTTTCTGAAGCCAATTTGGGGAAAACTTCGTTTTCAAATACCAGTTACATGTATATTTTTTAACTATTTTTCATTACTTTAGAAAAGGAAATAATAATAAATAAAAAATGTTTAGTTAATAACTGTAAAACGAAACAATTTACATCATTTTATATAGGAAAATAAAAGTAAATAAGCAGTTTATTAATAAATTAACAACAATCACCGGGTTACCATGTGAGGCATACAATTGTCATTTGTTGCAATCGTGCCAATGCAGTGCATATATGATGTATCTGTGCCTTTTCTCGAGCATAATCCTCTAATTTGGCAAAAAAAATTAACAATTAAAATAAATTATGAATAAAAGCAATATGATTTAATGGTTAGTATGCATTTAAGGTAGACCAAACTGGCCTCGAAATGCGGCTTTTAAACAAAAAAATAAGATTATAGAAAATATTTCACTAATACGTAAAAAAGGTTTTTGTTACTGTAGTTATTTCATTTTTCTAGATACCAAATTCAATAATGACAACAAGAGCAGCAGAAGAACACAAAAAAAAAAAAAAAAAAAAAAGAGGGAAAAAAAGAGAAAAAAAGAAAGAAAGAAAGAAAGGAAAACATTTCTAATTATTCACAGAAAATCCTCTGATGTTGAAAGTATTTTTTAACTGGAAATGTTTAACAATAGCATTCTAAATACCGTTCATTTTAAAACTTGTAACACACTGTAAAAAAAAAGGGTCGATCTACTAAAAAAATTTAGTGATCCTTGTAATTACTAAAAAAAATTAGTAATCTTACTCAGTTACAAGAAAATCTGTAAGAGTTACTAGAAAAAAGCTAGCAATTAATAGAATTAATAGTTTTATATTTTTAATAGCTATTACTAAAACTCGCTTGGTGTGGCCGTAATAGTCTAGTGGTCATAGCACAGAGCTCCAAACTGAAAGGTCTCGGGTTCGAAGCTCGACACCACCAAAGACGTACCGAGCGCATGCAGTGTAAGTATTCGTTATAGAAAGGGGTCATGAAATAAAAATTACGCAGGTGGCAATGTTTGATGCTGCCATCTATTGAGGCGTTGCCGGAAATCTACCACTGCAAAAATTGCGTTTGGACTAGCTACTAACAATCCGTGAGTAATGGTTACTAAAAATACTTTTGGAGCTGTTACTAAAATTTGCTGGCTGGCTCATACTAAAAAGTTTTAAGTTAGTTGTACAAAAAATTCTTTTGATCAATTTACAAAAGAAAGGTTTGTTTCACATGCAAAAAAAAAGTTTGGAGTGGTTACTAAAAAATTCTGTGGAATACAAATTTATTAAGAAATTTTTAGTAACCTCATGAATTTTTTTTACAGTACAGTACAAGAAGTTTTTCAAAACTGGTGGTTTCTCAATCAATCAAATTTATACTTTTATAAGACATATGATTTTATTTTTAAACATGCACTATAATGTATTGTGTAAGTATTTATGATTATTGGAAACAAATTACATTAGATTTAGGGCCCTATTCAAAACTTTTTCGATGTACATTTCAATTTTAAAGGCCTCGTTCCCATGGCAAACAATACTTCCATATGTTTGGATGGCTCCAGTTTTAGCCTCGATTGAGTGCTAGTTGTTTGCAGCGCCATATATAGCAGCTATTTGGAACGTAAACTGGGAATCGTGATTATAAAAATTCCTGAAACTCTTGACATCTTACATAATAAGAACGTTTTAAATAGCTGGCACCATTTACAAGTTCTTGCATTTTAAAATCCTCTGACAATCTTGTAAAATGCAAAATTGTAAGGTTGTTTTCCCTCTATTTTTTTTTTTTTTTTTTTTTTTTTTTTTTAATGATAAATAAAGACGATTCTTTCAAAATTATATAAAAAACTTAAAAACGAATATCAATATTATCCTTGAAAGCTTTATAATTATTGTTCAATATATTAAAAATTTATTAAATTAATACAATTATATTACTTTATATATTGCTTGCATTGCAGTGAAACCTGCAGCTTAGTGAACGTGTTAACACGGGCTTGTCAGTAAGAGGGTTAAAATCAGTCAAGCTATTTTAGGACACAGGTTATATGATCATTAACATAGTCTTTCACCAGCATTTGGAAGTTCGAAAAATTAAATAACCCTCTAAGAAACAACACTAAAATTTTCAAATACAGTGATTTTCCAGAGTCAAAACACTTCGGAACCGAATACACCTGGATTATTAAAATAATTGGTTGGACAGTGTGAGATCTTTTGTTTCATTGCAGATTATATTTAAATAAAATATATTTAAGATTTTGTTAAAACTATTATAAAATCATATCAAGTGATAGTAAAGAAAAGAAAAATTTATTATGTTACGTTTAACACAAGTTGCAGTTTTTTTTTTTTTTTTTTTTTTTTTTTTTTTTTTTTTTTACTGATGTAGCCAGTTACAGTTAAATGTTAAATATGACAATACGAAGAGTTTATGGACACGCGCCATCTATGAACAATAAAGTACAGTTTTCTTCCAATACTCTCCCTAAAACTGGACTTTTCCTGAAATATTATTAATTAACAGTATTATGAGAGTCCAATATTAGGAATTACCAATTAGTTCTTTTAAACGCAAATGACCCTTAGGTTTTTCTTCATATCGACTACTTGGTTCACAGTGTCCACATATTCTATTAAGATTTTCTTGTCTTCCACTAATTCTCTTATATGATGGAATTTGTGTTTGGTGCACCTGTGATTAGCTGGATTATTGGCTAACTGAATTGCACTTTGATTATCAACAAGCAGGCGGCCATGTATTGCAGGATAGAATTCACGTATGAAATTGGTCAACTAGACCAGCTCTTTGGATACAGTTGATGCAGCCATGTATTCAGACTCTGTTGTAGAAAGTGCCTCATATCCTTGACGTTGACTACTCCAAGTAATTGCACCGTCACCTAAAGTAGAAATGTATCCTGTTGTGGATCTTCTTGATCCATCTCAGTTAAGTATGTTTACAAAAGCAAAACTTTGAGCATCCTCATTTTCTTATCAAAATTTCTATTCTTTTGTTGATTTTTGACACACTTACGCCTCAGATGTGGTCCTCCACATGTCCAGCATCGTAATTTCGATTTCCTTTTGTCATATTTGCCTTTTTCATTCTTGAAATGAACATTTTCAGCATTTCTGATTTTGGAAAATTTATTTGGTTGACGTTTATCCACTAGCAAAGCTGATTTATATTCACATCAGCAATACCTAATCTAGTTTCTTCGATCATCTGTCTAGATGTCAATTTCGACAATGCTCGGTCATCTAATGATGTTGAGTCCCAAGCACTATGAAAATGGCGATACTGTGAAGGTAATGTATTCAGAATAGTTGTCATCACTAATGAATCGGATACTGGTTCTCCTAGTTCACGTAAACGTCGAGCGAAAGATTCAATTTTACTGATATGTGTAGTTATATCATCACCAGTAACGTAGTGATACTCTCGGAATTGAGTTTGCAGTAAATAAACAGAGTTCGCTGATCGTTGCTCATACACATCCAATAACTTTATCCACATTTCTCTAACATTTTGACAGTTCATGATTAAAGATAAGGGCTTTTTATCTACCGTTATCGCAAAAATCTCTTTTGCCACTTTGTTGGCTTTCTTCCATTTTTTCAATTCAGCATCGTAATTAGTCCTACCGGCTATCGGTTGAAGATGCGTTCCATCGATTAATTCTAACGCATCGCGAGCATCTAAAATGGCACGTACTTGAAATTTCCATTGTGACTACTAGTCTACTAGCTTTTCTATTTTTACTCTGTCACCTTCCATTTTCACTAGAAAAATCAACAACAAAGTCCAGAAAACAGTTCACAAAAGCGCTTGCTTCGTTAGGCTTAACAATCGTCGTAGAGCTCAAATCAAAACGTACGTACAAGTTTTAATTTAAAACTAACTAATTCTTTCAGAAAACAAATCTCACTTCAGGCCGTCTACGTGACTGTGCCCCATAATCTATTTTAAAATCATATCAAGTGAGATTAAAGGAAAGAAAAATTTATTTTACGTTACGTTTAGCATAAGTTACACTTTCTTATTTTTTTACTGATGTAGCCAGTTACGGTTAATATGACAATGCGAAGATTTTATGGATACGCACCATCTATGAACAATAAAGTACAGTTTTCTTCCAATAAACTGACTCCACTTCGAAATTAACTTATTAAAATTATGAATGACTAACCATGTGAGAAATGTTTTAACATCTCTTTTAACAAATTGGTTGACATACATAAAAGGCACGTCCCAAAACTAAAAATATCTATAGACTACATCATTAAATTTTTCATAATCTTCTTTGGTTATTTTTCTAACGAATAAATATTTTCCTAAAAATAGAAACTGCATATAATCAGATCGTTATATATTTGTAATTTAAATTCTAATGTTAGATAATATTTTTAAATAATGTAAGTTCAATGTTATTTTGTATTATTTTCTATTATCCTTCGAAATTTCTATGAGAATGGTAATATTTAGGTATATGAAGTATTTTACCAGGATGCATAATATAAAACTTCAGAAGTTAAATATATCATCAAATTTTCTTTTGCACTGACGATATTTTTGCAAAATAATCATTTAAAAATTAATGTTTTTTTATTATTATCATTCTTCTTATAATTAAAATAATAATTTTAAAATCAATGTTTCATTATTATTATTATGGTTATGATTTCGATATGATAGATTAAAGAGTTAATGAAATTTTATTTTAACATAATTCTAAAGTAATAAAATAATTATTGCAGCATTACGGCCTTATTTTTAAATTGACAGAAAATGGAAGAAGAAAGGAAAACAAAAAAGAAATGTATTGTTAATGCAATTAAAAATTAATTCTAGTAATAAAGTATCTATTATTTCTATTGCCTATATTGTAGCTAAATATATAATCTAATATTGCAGTCATCGAAAATATTGCAAATTAAATACATTTATTGGCTTTACTATGGAAATATTTAAAAAAAAAAATCGCCAGCATTTTCAAGATATTGGCTTTACATTAAAATATTGAAAATGAAATGGGGAAATATTAATTTATAGCAATAATGAAGAAATATTAGCAAAATGTAAACACAATAACAATAGTGCAAAATTTCATGTCATAAATAGGGTTTTTTGTTCTTAAGATTGATAGTAATATGTACTGAAGTTTTATTTGACTGAATAACAAATTTCAAACATTTATACAATTTGTATTTTTAATTTAAAAAAAAATAATATAAGAAAATTTTAATATAAAAATTTTGAAATAAATATTAAAGATTCCCTAAAATGAAGTCAATATTGGTTACATTTCTAATAAAATATCAATATTCGTTGAATATTATCTTTATATTATAAATATTTGAAATGAAACAATATAGTAGGCTTATTGACTATACATTCAAAATATCGATAATAAAACTGCGAAATATATATGATGTCAACATCGTCACAAATTATCAGTAAATACTGTCACATTTCAACACTATTTCATGTTTATATTCTCTAAGAAATATTCAATATAGGCCAATATCATTTTGATTCGTAATTACTTTAATTATAAGAATCTACATGATTCTGAAATTTTCTTACCGGAATAAAAAGATATTGACTAAGCTCGATTCGAGAAATTATGCCAAAATTAGGATGTTATCTCAAAATGTAAAGTTGCATAATAAGGATAGAAATTATATGCTATCATTTATTATATTAGCATTATATTTATTAATAATTTTAAGTATTCATTTATTTTTTAAAAAATGAAATTTAAATACATTTTATCACCTTTTTCTTTTATTGGTGATACTTACAAATAAATTTTGCTGAACTATTTGTATTTTAGAAAAAAATCATCATTCATACTATGCTATCATTCATACTACTCACATATCTTCTGATGCATAATAAATTGCATGAGAATGGCATTTAAATGAAGCATGGTGCAAAGAAATTATTTTACTCTCAACGTAAAAGAATTAACCTGGACGAAATATTCATACACGGAAGAATCTTCCAAAGGCATCTCCTGATGATCAGTTACAACAAATATGCAGACGAAGATTTTAGCTATTTTTAGGTGCATTCGTAATTATGTAAATGTGTATCACCTACACTGTAAAAAAAAATTCAAGAGGTTACTAAAAATTTTTTAGTAAATTTGTATTCCACAGAATTTTTTAGTAACCATTACAAACTTTTTTTTTTTTTGCAAGTGAAACAAGCATTTCTTTTGTAAACTGAACAAAAGAATATTTTGTATAACTAACTTAAAATTTTTTAGTATGAGCCACCAAGCAAATTTTAGTAATAGCTCCAAAATTATTTTTAATAACAATTACGTGCGTCCGAAGGGCAGGAGCTTCCTTCGAGCTGCATCCAGACTTCTGAAGCGATAGATTTTCGGCAAAAACGCAATAGATGGCAGCACCAAACATCGAGACCAGCTCCAACAGGAAATTCATAACCCCTTTATTATAGAGTACTTACACTACATACATTCGGGGCGTACTTGGCGCTGTCCAGTATTGAACCCGGGTCCTTTTAGCCTGGAGTCCGTTACTATAACCACTATGCTATGGAGGCCACGACAAGTGAGTTTTAGTAATAGCTATTAAAAATATAAAACTATTAACTCTATTCGTTTCTAACTTTTTTCTAGTAATTCTTACAGATTTTCTAGTAACCGACTAAGATTACTAAACATTTTTTAGTAATTACAAGGATCACTAAAGTTTTTTTTAGTAGATCGACCCTTTTTTTTTACAGTATAGTCGTTGTTCAATCCGTCTGCCTGTCCTCTGTCCGCATATAACAATACAAAAACAATTCAACCGAATCGTTTGAAATTTAAAATATATATTTATTACATAATTTTGACGTGACATTTCAAATTTTATGAAAATCTGATATATAGTTCAATTACAAGGACAATCAAAAGTATTCCGTTACATTACGGCCATGGGAAAAATATAGTTTCAAGCGAATTTTAATGATGTTACATTCTTTCGAACATAATGCAATTCATATGCATCTATGAAATATATACTAAAATATGCATTCTGTATAATCTGTGGTTCAAAGAATATTTTTTTAATTAATATATAGGGTCACACAAAAGTATTCTATTACATAATGGTATAGGAGGAAACATTGTTCGAGATACGTTTCAATTATATAAAACTATTTTACATTTTATGAAATTGGTATACGTTGCTGAGGTTTACTACAAGTTAATTCCTGTATAAAAGAAAGAATTTAGTATTTACAGGGACTCACAAAAGATTTCGGTTACTGTATTGTATCCGAAATATTGTATATTTAAAAAACTTTGTTATAGTACGAACGCACTTCATTTGTTACGTCTGATATGCAATTTCCGACTAGTTTAAAAATATATGTAATGAATCTTTTCTTTTTGAAGAGAAGTTATTTTTTTCATAAGTAAGTGGATTTTTAGTTCACATGCTATCAAAGCCTGACAACTAGTATGTACGTATGTGTATATATGGTAAGTAACGCAATAACGCTTGATAGGAACATAAAAATGTGCCTCAAATTTTGGATTAGGTTCCTTCACATAAAGCGCTACCCTGATTAGTTTTAGATGTTCATTGGTTAACCCTTTCGGGTCTGGTGCATTATTAATAGTACTTATCTTTTCATGTAGTATTATTTTACCTTAACAATTATTTTGTCACTTTCTACTTCTGGAAATGACAGTATATGTCTATGTCTCTCTTATTATGATTTCATTTTTTTTTTACATTTAGTAATAACAATAATAATAAAAGTTTACTTATTTCTCTTCGCTTCATTAGCAATTCCTTTATTTTATACATATATTTCACTCTTTAAATTTAAAATATTGGTTGCTTTTCTCTTATAAAACGCAAAAAACCATTAAAAAGTTGTAATGTATGTTAAATCCTGCTGTAATACGATATCTTCAAACGTCTCCAAAAACTCTTCTTAGTGTATTATCACATAAATATGAATTGAATAGTATACTGTTAAAAATTTTGCTTTAGTTTGAGTCAAATTTTGGTGCTCAATAGCTGTCACTATAACATGGTGAAATCTCGTACCAACAACTGGAACTTTTTATTTCAACGTCGTTACAACTATTGGAACTATGCATCAACAGGAGTTCCAAATATTGGTTTAAGATTTCACCATCTTACAGTGGCAGATATTGAGCACCAAAATTTGGTTCAAACTAGTACAAGATTTTTAACAGTGTACAGAAAATAAGCGCATTTGTTGCATATCAGAAAATACGATAATCTTTCGGGGATGCAAGTGCTGCGCCACAAATCGTCGATTTGCACCAGTTATTTTTTAATAGTAATCTTCAACTTATTAAATTTAAAAATAATCTGTTATTAAATAAGAGGAAAAATACTGTTAAAATCTAGTGGTAGAAATTGGCCATTTCTGGCGCAGTGCTTGCATGCCTGATCTTTTAACATCAGTAAGTCTATATGGATAACTACAAATAACATTATTAAAGTAAAAATAACTTTATTCGCAAATAGGAAAAAAATTCGGAATCGAAAGTGTTAAATATAAAAGGGAAGATCAAGGGCTAATACCCCCAAAATCTTAATTTAGACAGACGGGCTTTTCATGCAGAATTATTGGATAGATTTCAAATTTTGCATACCGTTCTGTTCTGATAAAGCACTTACCTGATTAGATTTGGAGGTTCGTGGTGCAGCTAATATCAAATCCACATCTCCCCCCCCCCTTAAATTAACTAAATAAAAGTTTTTTCGATTTTTTAACTTTTGAGGGGCATTATTCTTTCAAATAAAAGTATACTATGCAATTAGTATATATAGCCTGTGAGCTCAATGCCATCAAAACAATTGGGCACTTTTAAAAAACATTTGTTGGATAGAACATATATAATAATTTTTTAAAATAGTGATTTGTATAAATATATTAGAAATATTTTTATGTAGTTTTTAAGGGATATTTTGTCGGTTTTTTTTAATATCACCTACCAAAGTATAAAATTAATTTTTTTATTTATTTCTATGTTTCAAACTTACAGATATGAAGCAAAATATTTCTTGTCAAATATTAAATACATATTTGTAAAATAAAATATAATTCTACACATAAATTATCCAGAATAATACAATTTACAGCTCATATTCAAAATATTAGAATAATTGAGAAAAAGTAATAAGAAAAAATTATTTGTCATTTATTTATTTTTTATATTAAGTAAATGCAATTAAATTTCTTATAAATTAAATCTGGAAAGTTTAGATAAGATTTTAACATTTATAAAATATAAAATACAGCACAATAAATTAGGTATACAGCTTCCTTAAACACACCAGAATATTAGAATAAAATTTAGATTGGTTCAAAATATTAGAATATTTTATTTTACGCAACAGTTTTACCTTATGAATATGAAGTAAATGGTAGTTAATATTTTGTAGCATCCCCTTTAGCTTTCATAACAGCGTACAATCGATCTTGCATACTATATACAAGGTGTTTACAAACATTTCTATCAATATTAGCCCAAATAGACTTTATATGTGCCACTAACTCAGTTTTACTTGAAGGAGGATTTTCTTGAAGTTTTTTCTTCATTATACACCATAAGTTTTCGATGGGATTAAGATCTGGTGAATTTGGTGGCCAAGGAAGTACCTTAATGTTGCGTTGGCGGAACCAATTCTTAGTTGACACCGAGGTATGCGGGGACGCTAAATCTTGTTGAAAGATGAAATCATCTTCAAATAAATCTTCAGATGATGGAATCATGTAATATTCTAAAATTTCATGATATATCAGAGAGTTAACCTTTTCGTAGACGATGCATAACTTTCCAGGTCCTTCTGCACTCATACAACCCCAAACCATGATACTAGCAGCAAATTTTACGGAACGTTTAAGGCATTCTTTATCAAATGCTTCTTGCTTCATTCTCCAAACTCGAATACCTTGATTACCATATGAAACACAAAACATACTTTCATCACTAAATAATATATTTTTCCAATCTTCATTGCTCCATAAACGTCTTGATTTACACCAATTCAATCTTATACGCTTTTGTCTTGCAGTCATGAGAGGTTTTGTTTTCGGTACACGAGATTCAAATTTAAATTTATGGAGACGTCTTAATGTTGTCGATGTAGAAACTTCAACTCCTTCTTCTTTCCATTTTCGGTGCAAGAATCGCACACTTTTAAAACGGTTTTTCTTAACTATACGCTTCAGTTTCCTGTCATCTCTAGCAGATGTTTTTGGTTTTCGGCGATTATTTTGAAATTTTCCAATTTTTGAATATTGTGTTAGTATTTTAATAACGCTCGATTGCGAACAATGTAAATAATTCGGTATAAAACATTGATTTTTACCGTGCCGATACAAATCAACCATACGAAGTTTAGTAGATTCAGGAATATCACTAACACGGCCCATTTTAAGACGAAAAGGAAACAAACTGCAAAAAAGAATACTGATTTTAAATAAAATAGTCTGAATTTAATCAATGATGCCACCAGTTAAGAATTGGTAATAATTAAAGGAGAATTAATGTGAAATATTCTAATATTTTGAACCACTTGAATAAATATTCTAATATTTTGACCCTTTCAAAATAATTTTTTTTGCAATTAATCTTTTCAAAAATGATATTAAATTTAAGATAACAAGTAAGTTTAATCAACAATAAGTTCTTAATAAAAATATCGTTTGCATATTTTCATTAAAAGACATTAAATTACCAAACGATATTTTCAATTTCTAAAAAAAGGTAATTATTCTAATATTTTGAATATGAGCTGTATATATTACATAAGAAATACAGAATATTTAATGTGATAAAACACTAATTTAACTTGTCAATGCTACAGATATTCTGAATTCTATTCCAGAAATTCAATACCGGAATCTACTTAACATTTATCATTAGAGAACATTGATGTATTTTCTAACATCTAAATAAATCGCCTTTGCCTTGACTAATGCAGAGTATTTAATTAAAAGCTGACAAAATCCAATTTCAGGAATTTTCTGAATCTCATTAAGCTCATAGCTGGCACACGCAAAATACATATATGCGCTTGCGCGTACGCAAAAGTAGAGATGTGACAATAAGTACAATAAACTCTCTGCAATTCGGTCTCTGCTTAAGAGGGAAATGTGTCTAACTTGGGAAGATTTTCAAGACCTGCGAATTCATTGACTTAGAATAAAATTTGTTCAAAGTGGAATAATATCTACTACGGAATTTTTTCTCGGTTTCAATTGATTCCGCTTTAGACAGAGTTTGCGGTATATTTTCCTTCCATGCATACACACACTTACGTAAACTTCATTTGTCGCAAATCATGATATAAAAAAGATATTGGTAGCATTCGTAAGTGATTGATAAGTGAAGATATTGGTAGTGATTCGTAATAATGTTCACTAATAAATGTTATAAGGAGATTACCTTTTGGAGTTCGTCTAAATATTAAGAACTGAACCAAATTTGTTTTCTAAACGGTCACACCCCTTTTTGACACTACTGTAAAATTCTTGTGTGAATTCTGCAGGGAAAATTAAGTATTTTTTTTTTCTTCTTAAATCTTCATAAAGTTATTAAAAAGATTTTTAGAAGTTATTCTTAAATTTATAAAAGTAAAGTTAAAATTTTAGAAATGAAAAATAAAAATAAAAGTTCAATTATTCAAAGACAAAATTGTATGCAAAACTAAACATAAAATAAATTAACTTTTTAAAAAAGAGTAAACTCTCGATTTGTGATCCGTATATTATCCAATAATTTCCAGGTACCTCCAAGATTCAAACTGAATGCATACATAAAGATAATTTGTTCTATTATTTTTCTTTTTATTTTAATAGTTCGTTCTTAATTTTATTAATTTACATTACGACTGATAAAGTTGCATTTATTACTACTGAAAATTACAATTCTTGGAATTGATATTTTTATAGATAACTATCGTATGGTTATATTAAAGATACTTAATCATTAAATTTTAAAGATAAAAGAGAATAAATACAAAACTGTAATGTAAAGACTTTTTGACCCACTGAAACTTAGCAAAATTATAATGTATCTTGTTGGATTACCAGTATATATACAATAATAACTATAAAAGTAGAACCCGTCTATGACGAGACCCGTCTATAACGAAATCAGTCTGTAACGGAATCCGTCTATTGCGGAATAAGCCTATAACGGAACCCGTCTGTGATTGTTTCCTTCTCATAATGTCGATAGAATGAGCAAATCTGCGTACTAAGACAGAAACCAGTTTAAAACTTATTTTTTTTCGGTAATGAGAGATGGCATTTTGATAAGATTTACTATAGTTCGGAAAAAACATTTTTTTAAATAATAAGTTTATAAACAGATATATTTTATAAACATTTCAAATAATACACAATGTTAATCGTGATAAACAACCATAACCAAAAGCGTTTGTTAACAGAGTCAGGTATTTTGAATATTCTATGTTCATTTCCTGAATTTCAATATGAACACAGCAATCGGCATTACAAAAAGTTGCTGTATAGTCTAACAAGTATGTAAATCATACCTACTTTGACTTAATGCGGCGTGTTACATCAGAGCCTGCCAAATTCCACTTACAAATAATTCCTCAATCTTACGAAGTTCCCAGTTGAGACACACGCAAAACTTCCATCAACTTACTAGATAAATATATCGACCGAAACGTAATTTATAGCAGAATGATTATGCGTATTAAATGTTACTTTTCAGAGGAAGAAAATTCACTCTTTTAACGTCCATTTAATGATTAAAAAGACTTTTATTTAAAGCATTTTAAATAATATATTTTAAAAAATTTTAAACTATTTATATCATTCGTCACGCTTGACAGAATTGTAAATAATGTGTAATGTTTTATTTATTTATATAAACACAGATACATGGTGATTCAACTAAATGTACATATTTCTGATATAGATAATGCAAAAAATTTTATCAGAAAGTCATCACTTGCGGAAAGTATCATAAAGTTTTTCCTAGTGTAAATGAAAGTAGTTCCAAGAGCAACCAATAGAGGGGATGCAATCTGTTGCACAATATGTAATACAGAGTACACAATTTTTTTAATAAGAACGAACATATTCAGTATGATGGTTGGCATTCTCTGGTAACATCTGGAATCCTATTATGAATGTTTAATGATTGATTGCAGTGCATATGCCGAAATGTTATGCGTATAGCGGGTTATGTTGTCTTTAAAACCGAAGAGATATCTTTATGTGATCATGGTAGATAAAGTCTTTGGAACATTCTCATAGCCAAAAATCTCATGGATTCAAATCTGATGATTTTGCAGGTCAAAAAATAACAAGATAACGATTCATAACTGTGTCATATTAAAAAAGCGTACCCAGCAATAAGAAATTGAATGGTATGCTACGATTTGAGATGGTAGCTGATAACTGCTGCCGTAATGTTAAACATGTTTTGCCCTCATCAAATGAAAGAAGTTTTTAGTTCCTGTTCAATTAGGTATACAAACGTATTAAACGTCTCTAATGAAGATTTGTGAAACATTTTGTTTCTAGAAAAGTTTCTTTAGACTATTTACAACACACCCTAAATATCACAATTTTCTAGTAAATAACTATTTTTGCTTTATACCCTCTCAGAAATATGCGTTTGAAATTTTTACGCCTTGCATATATGTATAATAATAAAAATAATTCACCTTTATTCTTACTTAATTATTTCCAAAATAAGAAATATCTAACTTTTCCCCCGTCTTTTAAAAATATCTTAGCATACTTATCTTATTTTAACCAAATATCTTTTATCTATGCATTCTTTATTTTCTTATTCTAAAAAAACTTAATTTGTTAAAATCAGCATTTTTCCTAAATCCCCATCAATTTATTTTATTCTTTCATTTGTTTCTAATATCTTTTATTTACATTTTAAAATATCATTTGATATTAAGCGATGCACTAAAACCCAATTACTATATATTTCCGATCGACAGTAAGAACTACTTTCTTTTTCATCCGTTTTAAATTTCGTTTTGGTTAAACACTGGCTTTCTAGAAAGTGTATTGGCAACACAAAATGCTTACTATATGCTTGTATACCTTTCACTGAGAAAGAGATTTTTTGCTCATTGATTACTACTACAATCTTATATATGTAGATATGCATGGGAGGTATTGCAAAATTTCAATTACAGGCGAATATTTTATATCCAATTTGCACCACTACTTTTAAAAAATACATTTCGTAGTATATTTCTCTTGCAAATGTTCTCAAAGCGTGTGTAAAAGACTTTTGTTGTGAAAAAGAGGTGAGAGGTAACGTTAAAAAATATTACTCTGTAATTTAAATTCCACGATACATCAATTTTCCATGTTTTACACATAAGTTATCACAATCATTTGCTCATTTGAAAGTTATTTGGGAATGTTGTCTTTTTCACTTTGGCAAAACCAACACAGTAAAACATTTGTGTAACATTACTCCACAAAGTTGGTGGCAGTCAAGCTTCCACCAAGTTTATGTTGGAATAACGATTAACCAAGATAACCAGTATAACATCACACTAATATGCAATGTTACACCAGTAACATATGCTTAAATTACACCATTATATAAGTGAAAAAAAATCACACCATAACACTGGTGGCAGAAAAACTGCCCCCAGTTTTATGAACTAATGTTACACAAATGTTTACAGTGAATCTTTTGCTCCAACTTATTGTAATACAATGTTATTAACTTGTGCTTGAAATATCTAAAAGGATTACATAACATTCATTTCTTTTTAATTTATTAATATTCTTTATCAGGGTTATTTACCATTTTAATTTTCTGGAAAAAACAATTTCTCTCTTCACTTACACAAAAAAAATAACTCCTGAATCATTTATAATTAAGAAATCGTTTTTAAAAGAATAAAAAAGAAAATAATTTACAAAATAAATCAGTTTCAAATATATTTTATATAAAAATATTGTTAAATGCCAAATATTTGAAATTAATTATTATAACATCGAGCACCACGTCAAACACACTAAACTTTCCGTTTGGACCGCTTGAGTCACCGGTGACTGACAGTGCAAAATATGATATAAAACTTTAAAAAATGTATATTGTTTTAAGTAATTATTAACCCTTCAATGCACCGTGGGCTATATATGGCACATACCTAAAAACACTATCAGTCTCATTATGTGCCATGGATTTGGCCAAAATGATCGCTGTGACGGATAAAGAACAGTCATTTCAGACGGCTACATTTAATATAAAGTTAGAATTTATCTTTCGGAAAGAAAAAAAATCTTCAGGCTATTAAGGCTAAAATTACTTTTATTGTTTCTGCTGAATACTTAAAAATATTAATCTAAAGCAAATTGCACAGTGTTAAGCAGATAAAATTAATTAATTTAAGCCCATTTAATTGCAAATTGTAGCCAAACAATATTTGCAAACCCTAATTGTGTATACAGGGTGCACGTCATAAAGTATCAAATTTTAGCTGAAATTTCGAAATTTAATTTTCTTATTATTCTTCTCATAATTAGACGGATTTATAGATTCAAAAAAAAAAAAAAAAAAAAAAAAAAAGTCATAATGATAGAAAAAATCGTGCAGTGAAGTGTTAAGAAAATATGATCCTGTAATATATAAACGTTAAGTAAATTTTTAATACATTTTCTGTAATTATTTAAAGCAATATATTTTTTTTCCAGTTTTATATCTCATTTTACACTGTCAGTCATCGTGACTGACGCGACCCTCAACGTGATTAATTACTCAATTACACTGATAAAAATTTTGCACTAGGTTTAATCAATATTTGGTGCTGCAGCAGCTGCAATTACAAGATGACGAAATCTGACACCAAAATTATGATCTCCAGTCAAAACGTTGCTCCAAATGCTGGATCAAGGTTTCACCGTCTTATGATTACAACTACTGAAGCACCAAAAAATGGTTCTACCTGTCAAAAAATTTTTAACAGTGTAGTCCATATTTTGCTCTGGAGAAGATCATTGGTAGATATTTAATATGGTATTTTTTAAAAGCATTAATTATAGCATTAGTGTATTAAATTAGTTATTTAGTTAAAATTTTGTTGCAAGCTTTAGTAGAAAAACATTCTGTACAATAAATGTGTAATACCTAATTAATACAAATATGAAGCACATTACTGAAGCAAACACTTTTTAACACAGTCAGATAGCCTGAGTATTTCATTTCCAGTTTCCGAATTTCAAAACGAACTAGATTTAACATTCATTATCGGAGAACAGTTCTGTCTATTTTAAGAAGTAAGTGAATCGTATCTACTTTGACTTAATGTGGCGTGTTCCATTAGAAGCTGCCAAACTCTAATTCCAAATAATTCCTCAGTCTCATGAAGTTCCCAGTTGAGACACACGCAAAGCTTCCATCACCCCTACTAGATAATTATATTGAACGGAACATAATTTATAGCTGAATGATAATGAATATTAAAACCCTTATCAGACGCTAGTTCTTTTTTTTTTCATATATATATATTCTGTTCGCATCACTATACTTAAAAGATAAATTTTATAATACATTTTTCTTGTACATATTGTCAAAAGATAATTAAAAGTGTTTCTTTAAAGAATAGTGTCAATCGGAAGAAATTCGTGTAAAAGATGCTGATTCCGGTGTCACATGCTATTTGACATAAGGGCTAAATACTAATTTTTAAAGAAGAAAAATACATTTTTTTCATTAGCTAATATCTACGAAATGGCTAGAACAAGTGCAAACAATTTTAAACAATATTTTTAAAATGTAGATGGTGTTATTGGGCTTCGACTTCATATGTCTTTGAATAGTTTCATTTCAAAATAATTTCAAATTTTTAACTTTAATCAATCGAAACTCATTTTAGAATTAAAAACAACTCTAATTTTCAATTGTGTGGAAATAATTACAGAAGTCTGATAATAAGTGGTAGTAAATGGTGATAGTATTTCCAGATATTTAAATAGACTTTTGAAAATTAACTTTACAAACAACATTTATTTATATAGTAGTTTCTTAAGGAGATGTCGGGTCTTTTTGGAAATATGCATATGGTTGCCTTTGCATGGCCTAAAACTATTAATCTGTGATTAAAGAGAGTTAAATAAGCTTTCAGAGAAAACGTATCACAACGCAAAGTTCTAAGAATTCAAATGCATGAAAATTAAAATATTTCCTTACTTGGAATTAGAAATACTTTCCCTCCAAAATGAAACTACAACATTTCTGCTACTACTTTCATTTCAAAATAAATTCAAAATTTTAACTTTTATCGATCGAATTTCGTTGTAGAGTTAATAATAACTCTAATTTTCAATAGTGCGGAAATAGAAGGAGAAGTCTGATAATAAGTGGAAATAAATGGTGATAGTATTTTCAGCTATTTAAATAGACATTTTGAAAATTTACTTTACAAGCAACTTTTATTTACATATTTATTTCTTAAGGAGACCCAGATGTCGGATCATTTTGGAAATATGCATATGATTGCCATTTGCAGGCCGTAAAAATATTAATCTGAATAGAAATTGAAGTAAATGTGGTTAACCCCTTGGGGACGAGCGACACGTACCGCAAAAAGGCTTAAGATTATTCTTTTATTCCCATCAATAAAGTTTTACTGTAAAATTTGCTTTATTTAATCGGAGCATTTTCTCGATTTAATATCGCAAAAATTTCTTATTCTAAAAACCGGTGACAAAACATTAAAAATCTCGTAAAAGCCTGCCGTCGCGAAAGGGATTTAAAAGAATTAAATAAATTTTCAGAGAAAACGTATCACAACTCAAAGTTCTAAGAATTCAAATGCATGTAAATCAAAATACTTCCTTACTCCGAACTACTTTCCCTCCAAAGTGAAACTACAATATAAAATAGGTCAAGGTGATCTTTCATATTCAGCCACATGGCAGACTATTTTTATATTCTATTCACGCCACTGTTTTTAAACTGCAAATTATGTAATATATTTCTCTTACATATCTTAGCAAAGTGTGTGTAAAATACTTTTGTTTTGAAAAAACTGCGTGATATATGATTAAAAAATAGTCGCCTGTGATAGCCCTGCACAAATAGAAGAATTACATTGTAGTAGCGCCATCTTTTACTTAAAAATAATATAATTAATTCCAATATCGGGTAGAGGGGAAGGGGGGGTAGGCTACCTTAGAAACACTGACCACTTTTGGCTCACATACATTACATTACAGAAAAAAAATGTTTTACTTAAACCTTTGTATCACATTTATCGTATCTGCAATGTGTGCAATGTACACAAAAGTTGGTGTTAAATGTACAGTGGACTTTATCAGAATTTTATTCATTGCCTTTTCTTTTAACAGAGCAATTTAATATAAACAGTTCATAGAAATACCAACAAACGACGGTAATGAGTTTATTTTTTTATGCCGAAGACTTATTTGGCGTTTTGGGAAGTTTTGCATCGTTATGGACAAAATGAACTCCGTAAATTTTGTGAAGTCAAAAAGGCCAAAAGTTTCGAAATACAGACTTTTTACAAAACTAAAATCATATAACTGCTTACTTTATATCTTATTTCGCATTATAAAATTGACAAAGTGTGTTATTTTCTATTTATTGCATTGTGAAAAAAGTACCTTTTACAATATATTTTTCTGTATGTGTCTGTCTGTGTGTATTGTATCTTTTTTTACATACTTAAAATGATGTGGGTAAATATTTTTGTATCAAGTTTTTAAGTCACAAATTTTTATTAAAAAAAGAAATCGCGAAAATAAATATAAAATCGCTGTGTTCAATCCGATACAGGTCTATATGCTACACTCTAAAAAATAAAAGTGTAAATTTACTCACAAAAATGTGCAAATCGATGATACAAAAACGATTTGTTTATATGTGTAAATTTGTGCGTAAATTGCCAAAATACACATTTAATGTGTAAATTTCAAAATATACTTTTCAGTGTGTAATTTGATGATAACACTAAGTGTGTAAAAGTTATAATGTTCACTCATGAAATACCCACATTAATGTGTAAATTGCGCAAGAATACACATATATCTGTGTAATATTCTTACTCATTTATCTGTGTAATCTTCTGTGATTACACGGACAAATGTGTATTATGCAAAAAACACGCATTATTGTGTTATTGTAATTTACACAGCTCTTTGCGTAATATCTAAATTATGCATATTCGATGGAGTGTCTAGTGTATATAGAATATCTGTAATGCAACAGCTTGATGTATAACATCTAAGTCTAATATCTTAGTTGATTCTATGTTTAGTTTCAGAACCGTAACTCCAATATTCATATAGTTTTGGTTGGAGGGGTGAAATTGGAGGGGGTGTAGTTGAAAGCCTGATTTTTAGCCCTATGGAGCTAGATTTGTGACAGCGGATTAGATAAAAATACTGTTGTTTGGACTCGGGATCATAGTGATGTACCCACTTACCATCCACTGTCACAAGTGTAGCCTCATAAGCTCCAAATCATCCTATCACACTCACGCCCCCCTTCTTAAAAACTCCCTCTAAATAAGTTTTTAGAACTTCACCCCTCCCTCTAAAACTATGTCACTATAGCAGCTACGGTTCTAAAATTCAGCATATTGCCATTTAAGACATCAGTTTTCGATATTCCTCGACAACCATCGTAGTACAAATATTACTTCACTGTTAACGGGGAAGTACGGGACACATTTAAAAATTTACAATTTCTTTAATTATAAAATTGATGCTTCAAATTATGTTTCTATATTGTTCAAGGACATTAGAAAGTGTTTCATTTTGCATTCTAAGAATCAAAATTTTTGTATTTGTGTCAAATAAAGTTGATTTTATTATTTTTTGTAAAAAGTTCCCCATTCCTCCCCACTCTCCTCTAAATATAAACATAAAAACTGTTGTTTTATTTTCTATATTCTTCCTTGCTTTTTTATTTTATATTTTCTCTCATTTAGATATTATTTAGTACATGCAGTTAAAAATTAAGATAAAGAAAAAATAATTAATTAATGAGAGATTTTAGACTAGTCAGATGGAATAATGATAGTTGGTAATCTTGGTAATCTTGGTTGGTAACTTTTTATTTTCAGAGTTCGGACTCAATTTTTCATTTTTTATTTTTTATACTCAAGATGCAAAGTCAATTATACTCAAGATACTGTGTTACATACAATTATAAAAGTAAAATTTAAAATACTATAAAAAATAGAAAAAGGTATGTAATCTTCATCTCCCCTCACACATATACACATTAGGGTGGAGTAAAACAGCCCCCCCAAAATTTTTTTTTGGAATTTTTTCTTTGGATAGGTCAAAAAAATTACCTTTTGGCGCAATGAATATAAGGTTAAAATTTCATTTCGTTTGGAATTCATCTTTAGTCTCCTACCAGCTCTTAAAGATTATGCTCTTTATATGTGAAAATCAAGATTTCACTATGCAGTGTAAAAGACCAAAAAATTTTTTTTTCGGAATTTTTTTCTTTGGATAGGTCTAAAATGTTGCTTTTTGGCACACTGAATATATGGTTAAAATTTCATTTCATTTAGAATTCATTTTAGTTCCCTACCAGCTCTTAAAGTTTGGGCTCTTTTTATATGAAAATTAAGATTTCACAATGTAGTGTAAATTAATCAACTTTTTTTTTAAATAAATTTCTGATTTCAGTAAAATAACCAACAAAAATGACTTCTTAAAGTATTATTTGTGGACGATCTAAGTATCCTTGCGTTTTAACTCTTTGAATCGAGAATAAAACCATAAAATGTGAGTCGTATTGTCGCAGAGAAGAGAAAACAATAATTAGACATGCATTTCACTTTTATTTTTCTAATGCACATGAAAGACATTTCTCTAAATATAAAGGAAATGCAGTTTTCTGAATATATAGTAATGAAATGAAAAGAATATATACGATGTATTGTAAAACGATCTTTCATTTCACTCTAATTTATATTGGTCTTTGTTATCAAAATTATGTATTACCTTTCGTGATTTCATTTTTGCTCAAATATATCCTATTCTTACTTCTACTATTACAGCCGCTAATGGTGCTTCAACTATTAAGTTTACGCATCTTTTGAATACTTGAATCTAACAGGGAAATTTTTCAATTGAAAAGATGGGACTTTCGATTTTTTTCTGAGAATTTCCTGTTTCTCTCTTGGTACTCTTTTAAGAATGCGGGGTGATTTCACATTCTTCCAGTTAATAATGTTTGTATAGTTTGTAACACTGAATTTCAATATTGGAATATGAAACTGTCTTATTGTAGAACATATAAAATCCTTCATCTTCAATATTCTTCTGAATCCAAATTCTCCAACGTGATATCTTTTTCATCAGTTATCTTTCCTGTAAATTTTCATCTCAATGACAGAAGTATAGGTTTTGTTGAATAACGGGATTGAGAATTTTCTTTAAATATTCCCTCAAATAACGAAAGAACTTAATTGTTTACATAAAAAAACATTTTGAGCTCTATATTTGCAAGAAGAATCTTTCTTAAAGTGAAACAACATAGACGAATGTACTTTCATTACAAATTCAGCTATAATCTTCAGATTTTGGGATGAATTCTGACTTCCAAGCTTCAAACCCAGTAATAGATTGGCAGTTGTCAATCATTTAGAGTGTGACATTCTTGCTGACTTACGATTTACCAGATGTAAGGAGCATTAACCAGATGCAAATGTTTGACACGTGTCATAAAAATAATTTTGGTCTACACTTAACTCTCCAGAGTTCATTTCTCTGTGATGGAAGCAGATATTTTTTAATTTCCATAACTGGCTATTGCTCACATTGATCCAACGACTTTCCAATTAGAACAGGAAAAGCTTGTGAGCCTTTACTTTGTTTATAAAGTTCAATGACTTAGTGGCAATTAGTTTGCAGGGAGCTGATATATTAACCACTACAATGGATGACTAAATCTGAGTTTCAAAAATCTATTAGCATGATTTTTTGTCTTACTGTTTACAGTTGTTCCGTTCCAACCTATTTCCATAAATTTATCAAGTTTTAATGTTTTTCAGTATAACATTTTAATACTTCCTGCAGTGATCTTTCCTAGTCCAAAAGATGGTGTATTCTGTCCCAAATACAATTCATTTGACTTTTAAAATCTGAGATTATGTTTTTCACTTATAGTTAGTTCTTTCATATATCTCCATTTTCCCATAATTTCCTTTGATTTTGAGGAATTGAATAAGCTTCTGATATTCAGAAAAATTGTTGTCTATCATTTGATCAATACGTCTTTGGAAAACTACAATAATTGATGCCTTCGATGTTTTCTCTTGTGATTTTTTTTACTTCTGATTTTGGCAAAACTTTACAATTACTGCTGTGTTTTATTTATTGTTTTGTATAATAATAATATTTTATAGCATTTTGCTATTGTTGGCAAAGCAGCTTTATTTAGTTTTGAAGAATCATCAACTTCTAGTAATGGTAAACTTCGATGTACTTACACGCATACTCATTTTGACTGTAAAAATGACAACATACAATTCTTAAAATTCAATAAACCATTTCAAATATTTAAAAATAAAGACTTAAAGTTTAAAAATATTGAAAGTAATTACACTAAACATTTTAAATATAAAAATATCAAACGAGATTACCAAAAAATCCTGTTTATGTATAATTTATGGTAAGAATCTATCGTATAAATCAATGAAAATATAAATGTCCTGGTAGGGGACTCAAGATGTTTTTCAAAATTCATGAAATTTTGCACGTGTATTAGAAGTACTAAAAGGCAACTTTTGGCTGCTATCCAAAATCAAAATTCCAACTTTCGATTTTTCACTCCACCCTAATTCACATATTACCTGCAAAAAGTTTAGCTGATTTGTTTATATATACATAAATCACCTATATTATATGTTGAATTGTTTTCTTTTTATAAATATTCATCATTACAAAGAATTTACCTTAAAATATTATCGAGACTATCAAAAAGGCTGTTGAATCATTAAAATAACATCTTTTGCATTTAAGATTACATTTAGAAATTTGTGTCTTTAAAAAAATACAAATATATTTTAACATTAATGAAATGACTCGTATTTTCATAAATGAAAATTTTAAATATTCTTATTAAAATTTTAGCTATCAAACTAATTAGTATTTTTATTTATCAGCTATAGTAAAAAATAAAGTAAGAAATACTGTGATTATATGCAGATATCAATTGACTCTTATAAATTTTCGAAATTAATGCTCGTAGTATTTATTTGACAATTACATTTGTGTCTTAAGTATATGAAACTCACCCGGTGGGGGATATTTATGTAGGGAGAGGAGACTAATAAGTTCGATTTTGAATATTCATTATGACACAATTGTTATAATTTTTTTTATATACATACAATCATATGTTTTTGGTCATATCAGGTTGAGTCTAAAGTTTTGACCCTTTTTTTATTTTAATGTTGACAACAAATATTTACAAAAATACAAAACATTAGTGAGGATAGTAATCACCATTAAGTTCGACAATCTTCTGCCAACGTTTTGGCAGTTTGTCAATGCCTTCCTTGAAAAACTCTGGGCTACGTGAGTCGACAAAGAGGTCAACCTCTTTTTTGACCTCTTCTGAAGAATTGAAAATTTCACCGCTAAGGTGCAGTTGCAGATGCGAAAACAGATAGTAGTCCGAAAGTGCCATGTCCGGACTATATGGAGGATGTGGCATTAAGTCCCATTCCAACTTGTATAAGTTCCAATTCGTCCACGCACTGAAGTGTGGCCTGGCATTATCCTGGTGAAACATAACCACCTTGCGTCGGAACTCCTTACTTCGCTTTTCCCTAATTGCTGCGTTCGCTTTATGCAGCATGCTGCTGTACGACTCACTGTCGATGGTCTAGCCATTTTTTAAGTACTCCTTGCAGCTAATACCGCGACTATCCCAGAAAATACAGAGGAGGATTTTTTTACAGCTCAATGTGCGCCTGGTTACGGTCCTGACCGGTACACCTGGTTCAGACCATCCTCCTTTTCGACTGGTGTTGTCGTAATAAACCCATTTTTCATCACACGTAACAATCCGGTTCAAAAAATCACCCTTTCGGTGATATTCGAGCAATTTTACACAGGTCCGTTTTTGTTTTTCTTTGTCATTTTGTGTCAGATTGTGCGGCACCCATCGATTGAATTTGTATGTCAAACCAATGTTTTTTAATGCCCGAATTATGGTTGTTTGAGAAACATTGAAGTGAGATGCAAGTTCGCGTGATGTAGCATTTTGATCTTCATCGATGGATTTCCGCAATTCGGTCTCATCAATCACAGTAGGTCAACCAGCACGTGATTCATCTTCGATGTCGAAATTCTTAATCTTAAAAATTTTGATACCATCGTTTGACTATACTAAGTATACAATATCCTCACCTAAACGTGCACACATGTTACGGTGGCATTCTGTCACTCCGGTGTTGCTACAGAACTCGTAGTAGATGATGGTTCGAAGCTGGATACGTGATAGTTCCATTTTCGAGGCTTCGTGGAGGCTACAGATGATAATTTTTCAAAACAATAAATTCACAGTGTTGTAGCACACGTCTTCTTCTTCTGAAACCAGAAAACCGTATGTAAAAATGTCACTTAACTTGCGAACGCCAGCTGTTTTAGTAGCGCTATTCTGCGAAAAGGTCAAAACTTTAGACTCAAGGTAATATAAACCCTGTAATAATAGGCAAAATTGCAATGGTAAAATGTTTATTTGAAGAATAAACCATTACTTTAATATAAATTTTCTTCAGAATTTTTCGTTTAAGGTTATTTTAAATCAACGTATTTGTGCCTTTTTGCAATTTACTTCTGTGTATGTTTATTAAATCTATAATTAACAAGCAAAAATTATGCGTTCTTTACTATGATTATTTTAGTGGAACATAGTCATTCTGATCTAATCTTTTCAAATTAAAACACAGCTGAAAATTAAATGTAATTAAGATAAATAAACATTCCAAATTTCTCAAAATTGGAAAGGGTTACGTAGAAACTCAAAAACAACGCTGTAGTTTTAATCGATAATTAACTTAGTTAACATTATAAGTTTCATTTAAAAAAAAAAAAAAAAAAAAAAAAAAAAAAAAAAAAAAAACTGGTAAAGAAATTTCAATAAATAAATAAAACTCAGATGAACTGTTTAATTTATAAATTAGAATATATAATTTATAGATATGATATACATTTGTATACTAGTTTATAAATAAACTATAATATCTTTCACACAACAGACCGAAAATTTAACACCGCCCCACTTCCCCCCCCCCCCAAAAAAAAAGATGCTAACTTTTTTTTGCTACTGTTAAAATACATTCATAAATTCTTTTTAAGATGAAAATTTTTCTAGAAATAAATAACCTTAGATAAACAGTTGTTATTTTAATAGATATTTACTAGGAGTTAGGTAACGTTGACATTTTTTAAAGTAAATAAATTATTCGTGTGAAAAATTCTTATATATAAAAAAAACAATCCAACATATAGCATATACATTTATACATAAATATAAACAAATCAAGTGAAAAAGAATTGGAGATAATACGAACGTATGAGATTACATACCTTATATTTTATAGAAGAATAACTTCTATATTTTTCTCAACGCCAGCGCTTGCATTCAGCTTGCCTCTTTGGCACCATATTGTACATAATTTGCTCTCTACGCGTGCTCGGTTGAGAAGTTTCAATTTCGATCTCGGAGTGATCAAGATCAAGTCACTGCACCCACCATTAGTTTTGAACTTAAACCTGATGAAGCCAAGTCGACAATTATTACGATTTTAGTTTTCGATGCCTCTAACTTCGAGTCGAAGTAGTTCCTGTATAAGACCATAAATTGTACTGCGAACTAAAGTTAAACTAAAACTAGAAGTTAAACTTTGAAATGGGTAAAAGCTTACAAGCTATGAGACGGCTAAAATAATTTAGGGCAAAATCAGGCACACTTATATTCGATGTGCAAAATGTAAAAATAACTCAGGATACAAATTTAGAATTACCCTAATTACATGAATTACACTCATTGCCATAAAAATTTGCGCACCAAGAAAAAGATGTCTAAATGAAAGGAAATTTTGCATGCGTGAATACTACTGTGATATAAGTAAGTGATTAGAAAACCAAAGAAAAAAGATCATTTATTCCAGAAAAAAGTACAAATGAACAGAAATTTTAGTACTTTGATGGACTCCCTCTAGCGCGAATGCACGATGCGATACGAGCGGGCATTGAGGCATACAAGTTCCGTATGTTGTCCTGAGACATCTTGTTCCACAGTTACAGCAAACGCGCCTCGAGTTCAACTAAACTCGTAGGGTGTCAAACTTGCCGTCCTAGATGATCCCAGATATGCTCAATTGGTGACAAATCTGGTGATCAAGCAGGCCAGGGAAGGGTGGTAATGTGGCGCAGGCAGGCTTGTGACATCCTTGCTGTGTGTGCCCGAGCATTATCTTGCTGAAAAATGGTTGCTGGGAGCCCTGCCATTAGTAGCAACACATGTGGCTGAAGGATGTCTTGGACGTACTGCTGAACTGTCATAGTGCCACGGATCAATATTTGGGGTGACCGTGTATCATAAGCAATAGAACCCCATACCATAACTTCAGGTGTAGGAGCGGTGTGTCGCTGTAAAGCGAAGGCATGATTGAGGCGTTCACCACGGGGCCTCCACACAAGAACACGATTGTCATCTCTGCTCAAATTGAATCTAGACTCGTCGCTGAAGACGACCTGGATCCATTCCGTTTCAGTCCAATTCCATCGTGCGCGACACCACTCCAAACGGAGGCGTAGATGGGTCGGTGTCATTGGCAGCACACGTAATGGACGCCGCGATACCAGATGTCCTTCAGCCAGGCGCCTTGCAATGGTACGGGAAGACACAGGGATCTGAACCGTTTCAGTCCAATCCCATCGTGCGCGACACCACTCCAAACGGAGGCGTAGATGGGTCGGTGTCATTGGCAGCACACGTAATGGACGCCGCGATACCAGATGTCCTTCAGCCAGGCGCCTTGCAATGGTTCGGGAAGACACAGGGGTCTGAAATGAAGGTGCCACCTGTTTCTGGATAGCGGCCAATGAGGCAGTTGGTTGTACGCGTGCGTTTCGTATGATGTGACGGTCTTCTCGACGACTGGTCTGTCGAGGGCGTCCCGAGCCTGGTGGCCGTGTAAATGACATCTCTTCAGTACACTGATCCCAACACCTCCTCACAGTAAAATCAGAACGGCCTACTTGACGAGCTACTCGCCGAGCTGACCACCCAGCTTCCATCATCCCGATAATTCTTCCCCTCTCCAGCTCTGACAGCTGTTGATATTGTCTTCGATGGCTGCGTAACGGCATGTGTACCCCAGAGTTTCCTTTGCAAAAGAAAAGGTACGCTCAAACAAGTTCAACTTACCAGTTTTACACACCAAGGATGACGAAGCTCAACGCCCTCTAGTGGCATTACGCAATGCGCAATCACATTGCATTTCTAATCATTTGCATATCTGCATGATATGTACCTTCATGCCAAGTTTTGATACGATCCCACAATTATTTCTTGGTGTGCAAATTTTTATGGCAATGAGTGTATTTTTTATGGTACATATTGAATGAATTCAAAATAGTTTTTGATTCTACTGAAGGTTAAACTACTGTCCTTTAAATTAAAGGGGAGGGAGGAGGGCTGCAGAAAAATTACCAACAGTGCAAAAAATATAATTTAAATTTATGAATAAGCTTAAAGAGGGATTGTATCTCTATTATCAAGTCTCCTCTTTATCAAGTCGTCCCAATTTCGATTTAAGAATGAAATCTAACACTATTATTGAAAATTAAAAGTAAAATTTTGAAAAAATAGATGTCTGCGAGACGGCCGAAAGAAATTACGATTTAATCAAAAACTAGAATTCTAAAATCAAGCATACTTATATTTGATGTACAAATTTCAAAAGGTAATTTGGAAAATGAAATTAAAATTAACTAATTAAATTAATAAAATTTTACGTTACATGTAACGAAATATTGTTACATGTGTCGAGATTAAATTTTTTTAGCTTCTTTTAAATGTTCACATGCTGATGAAACGGAGTGTGAGAGAGATGGTCAGAGTATCTTATTAAATAAATATATCAGTTTATTATTTAAAAATGATGTTACAGCAATGCAATGGCATCATGTTATTTATGGAATGGGATTACTGAAATAAAAAGTGTAGCTCTGAATAATATGTAAACCTCCCATCCCTTTTGTACCGTCTACTTTAAAATTCACACATTTTTTAATTTTTGTAACACTCTAATTAGTGTAATTTCAGGTGTTATCTACATTTACACATTTTTCTGAGTTTATGAACTGATAACAACTTACAAACTTAATGCCGTAAACTAAACACACATTAAAATGGATATTTTTTGAAGGAAAAGTGTATTTTCTTCTGACAAGTGGGTGATTTTAGAAATTTACACACTTACCTATGTATATATCATTATGTATAAATTTTAATAACATACCAATTTGTGTAAATTCAGGCATTTTTCAGCATTTACACATTTATTTGTGTTTTTTAAGTGATAAAAAAATACGCACTTAGTTTTATAAGCTAAAATACACATAAAAACAGGCAAAACTTTGCAAAAAGTGGGTAATTTCCTTGGCAGGTGTGTAATTTTAGGAATTTACACACATTCATATGTAAATTTGTCTAATTTACTCATTTATTTTTTAGAGTGTACATATCAACTAGAATTCCACCAATTTGCATTCTAAAGAATAGTTTTTCTTAAACCTTGGTCTATATAGTACCTTTTAAATGATCTTGTGGTGATTATTCGACAAATATTGTTGTTTACATTTCAGATCGCACAATAATGCATGTGCTACAAACTTTATTCACATAACACCGTCTTTTTTGCACTAATAAATGTTTGTACTGATTTCAGTAATAACCCTGTTTCCAAACTCAATCATTTCACTATACAAATTAAATATATATAATTTGCTGACAACTAATATTAATTAAAATCTCCAAAGACAGTGAAAATCTATGGCACTTAATACGATATCGATTTTCTCACGAACCAGCGTTAATTTTTAATGACTCTTACATCCTTACAATTCCCTCGTTCATTAATAATCATACATTAAAATGAAATATGGAAAAATTTGGTTAAATAAAGATATGGTTAGAAACTCATAGAAATTTTCAGATACAAATAATCTGAACATTGGTCAAAGGTTTTCAAGAATACTTAAGAGTTAAATATAAAGCGGTGTAGTGCCCATAAAAACTTTAAGGAAAATTAAAAAGTAAGTAATAGCGCATATTGCACTAAGATCAATTATTAGGAATTAAGGGTGAGGGTCACTCTGCTTTCGAATTCCACTCGGTAATATAAAGTCCAAGGGTGTTGATGCATTCTTATATTTAAATTATCTCTTCAGGCAATTAATATTTTCAACTTCTGATTTCGGTGTTCTCTTTTTAAAGGATGTCACTTTTTTGTAAGCTCTCAAAATATTTCTAAAATCTATGCTTAATTTAATATTTTTTGTATTAAAAACTGATGAACTGAGAGTAAAATTGTACTACTTATAAAATTAAGCGTAAATTTTAGAAATATTTTGAAAATTAAAAAAAAAGTGACATCATTTAAAAAAAGAAAACTGAAAGAAGAAGTTAAAAATATTAATTTCATAAGGAGCTACTTTAAATATAAGAATGCATCGAGCGCCTATAGTCTTTACATTATCGAGGAGAATTCGGAACGTGAGTGACCAGCCCCTTAAACTAAATATTAGGGTGTGGTATTTTTAATGTGAAAAGTGAAGTAGTTTGATAATGAGAAACAGCATAATTTTATTATGTCCGAGAGTGTGCAAATAAGGGCGATTATAATCATCTTTATCACTGTAAAAAATAAAATAAATTAAAATCCATTAAATTTACGGACAAAAAGTGCTGGCAGCAATGTTGCCAGCAATTTTTCCAATAAAAAATTGCGGTAAAATTAGATGTACATTTTTTTCTTTATCTAATTTTACTGCAATTTTTACGTCAAAAACTGTAGCAACATTGCTGCGCCGTAAATTTAACGAATTTTTTTTACAGGGTATAAAATCACTAACTATTGAATGGATTCTTTATTTCACCAAATCATCAATTCAGAGTGTAAAATAAGTTACTTCACACCCGAAAATCGCATTTTTCTTTATATGTTTTTGCAGTCGCAATTTGTGGAAGGCACATCCCAGTTTACGAAATTAATCGGCAACATTCTTTCAGTAATTTGATCTTAATTACTAATCTGGTATTAAGGAAACCATTGGGTTGTTATTACTTTTATAATCATCCATATTTATGTATTTCTGGAAGAAGAATTTGAATCAGCGCTCTTTATCGCCTTATATGATATTTTCATTTTTATAAAATTATTTCATTTATAATTTATCGTCGTATATGGATATTTTTTTGCAGTTAATCCTCTAAGTGTTTGGAATGTAATATTCCGTTTACTAAAATCTAGGTTTCACTGCAATATAAGCAATATTTAACATAAAATAATTCTATAGATTTAATGGATTTTCAATACATTAAAGAATGATTAATACACTCAAGGATTACATTCATGTCTGTAATTATTATTATTTTTAAGATGTTGAAAGAATGATATTTTCTTGGCATTTAAAACAAAATTCATAGAAAACAACATTACAATTTTATCCGTGGTCAAGACGCTCAGAGAAATTTAAATTATTCCTTTTCTCAAAAAAAAAAAATTATCTTAGTCTGGCAATTTCTTTAATGTTAACCGCATTTCGATGCATTTTTTAATAACTTTTTGAATTTATAAATCTCTTCTGTTTGACACATATACATTTTTTGTGTGCTTGTAGGAGAAGGAGGGGGGGAGGGGTAAGTAATTTGCCATAAAACGTAACATATACTATTAATACGTATTCGAATGAAGCAATTGAAATGACTGAGAATTTAAAAAAAAAAAAAAGAATTTTTATGTTAAATATTTAGAATTTGAAGACAGTTATAGCTGCTAGTATTCTAATATAAACTTAATTCCTCCTAACTAGTCAATTAGAACTTTTTAGCTTCAAATTAATTGTCACAAAAAAATCTTTCTCAAGTACGCGAGACTTTCTGACACTTTTTAAAACTTAAAAGCATGTCACGTGCTACCGTGATTATTGAAGCGATTCGTAATAAAAGAGGTTTTTTTCCCTCATTTTTTGATAAATGAACCACATACTGATACAACAGGGATTCGCGCAGCGGAATGGCAGATTTTTATCTTTCACACGCTGCACTGTCACGTCTGGAAATTCTGTTTAAAACAGAACCTTTGAAAACATTTTCTGAAAAGCATTCTATTTTTACCGATAAACCAAAGATCTGTTCTATTAGATAGTTTTTTAAAAGTGCATCTAAGATTTTTCATATTTTGTTATCAAAAAAGAATTATAAAATGTGTCACGATGTAACCAGTTTGAATTTGAAAAGAAAATTAAACGAAAGTCAGCCCCCCTTTCCCTCTCTCTTTAGCGTCTCATTTACTTTATTTATATTGAAAATGTTTTGTTTACGTTCTCGAAATAAAGTAAAAATAAATATGTTTTTGCATAAAATTTCTAAAATGAGACTTGTATTATTTTTTATTGGAAAAAAGCCTCTTTTGTATTCGTTTTTCCTCGGTACATAGCATTCCGCGGTAAACAAGACTTCTCTAAGTGTTTTCATCTTAATTTTTTTTAAAAAATAAACATGCTAGTACAATGTTCAGGCTTTAGCTAAAAAATAGAAAAAATGGATTCAATTTATTCTAAACAAAAATGTTTGATAATATTATGCGTTTCAGAAAAAAATATCGAAAAATAGCCAAATATGAATTTAGGAGCAATTTTAAGAAAAAAAAACTCTCATGGCTATATAATAATTTTTACTAGGACTTCCCTCAGAGGGATTAGTCTGAGCGATATTGCTGAGAATAAACATTTAATAACTTGCGATAAGTAAAGAAAATGAGATGTTACCTTTAATTGGTCATTCATTGTGATAAAATATGATGAAAATAAGCATACTGAATCATAGAATTACAAAATCTTATATATAAAGTTGCATATACTATTTTTATAAAAGAAAAGCAAACCATGCATGGATATAAAATTGGAAATATGCAAAATGTTAAAAGTAATACAGAAAATAAAACACCAAATTTTCCTATATTGGAAATATAACTCTTTGAAATGATGTCATGAGCATAAACGGAAGCTTCGCACCGATTTGAGAAACTATAAATAACATAAACTATTATGTTTGAAGAGAATGGAGTGTATTTTATATGGTGTGAAATCCGTCCGAATAGTTTATAATGTTGAATATCTGCTTTCCACGGATGCAATGAGGTTGTCGATAAGAGTTAAGGAATCCTTTTTTAAAAATTTGTCCTAAGCGATCACTTACATCTTATAAGTTACTGTGATGCCAAAGTTATAGTTTCTGACCCCAACAGTATCCTAGAAATTGCAATATTCTCAATAAATTAGGTTTAAAACTTTTTCTAGAAAAAAAATGTTTAATTTGTGAAATTAAATTGTCGAATGTTTTAGAAATCGTTCATAACGAGAATATTATATCCTAAAAGTTGCCACAAAAAAAAAAAAAAAAGATTTTAAATTTTTAGTCATATTGACATCAAAGAATTCTCAATTTTAGAACTTTTTTTGCTCGTGCATTGATGGTGATTATTGTTCCTACGCAAAATATAGTATATTTTGCAGCAAAGATAGTTGCCAACATTTTTTGCCCACATTATTTTTTAAATCGGCTAGGTACTCCCAATCACAGAGTACAGACAGAACCTCAACTCGGCTTGAAAAGAACGCCTTCAGTGGATGACTTAAAAACTAAACCATCGCGTTGGCGATTTTTATCCTCGTGATTTCTGTTTAACTGTAACCATATTCTGGCTTGGCACTTCTTGCTGAATGCTGCACACGTGCTTATGCTATTTGATCTTAGATTTCCGCGCTTATATTGATTCGTAATTATTACTGTTATTGTTCTTTAATTTTCAAGTTTAAATTATTAGGTCGTTATGTTAAGAAGAGACACATGCATTGTTTGCAAGACGAATACGTCAAAGTTATTTCATATTAAAATAATTCTTTCATAAATTTCAAAACAAGAAGCAGCAAGCCGTCGGTGTATATTTTTTCTTTTTTCCTATATCATTTGTCGCCAAGGAAGCGATGTTTCGCCGAATTAGCAACCTCTCTTATGTTATGATCGTAGTTTCAGAGTCATCCGCTCGTATCGCTACTGTCTATGCGTAATCCCATGTTAAACAAGTTGCCATTACAGTGTATGAAAGTTGATTCTCTGTTCCGTACTCTGTGCTCCCAATGATAACGAAAAACACACAAACGTTAATGCTTTAAAGCATAGAAATACAGAATCAAAAGCTATTTATCTCCTATTATATACACATAAATTATCTAAATAGTGCTAGCAGATGCATTTTTAAATATACATAGATCAATATAACGCTTCATTTTTCTTTTATTAGTATTTCTTAGTATTCATTTTTCATTTATTTGTATTATTCAGTAAAATACTCACTTTCTTAAGCCCGAACTACGTCAAACTTTTTATAAAAGCGCCTAAGTCCATATAACAGCGAAGTATTGTGAAGAGTATTAAATACAAGGTAGTAAGAAACTTAGCCAAACGCAGGTAATAAATCGCCAAATATTGTTCTTTTCGCCCTCTCTCGAAATGCATTTTTTCCGTACATTTAAAAAACACGATTTTGAGTCATTTTATTTAAAATTCAAATAAATAAATAAGAGGAATCAATAATAGCACAAGTCAAAACATTTTATTTCAGCATCAAGGAATCATATCGTAGTTACACATGTGGAAAAAAGCTGCTTTTGGACAAAAAACGTTGTCTTCACTAAATTTGAATCCGATTTAAAAAAATACCGTGATTAATTAAAATGTTATAGGCAGAGCTGCCAAGTCTCCGGCATTTTGGATACCGGCATTTTAATACAGAAAATCTTTTATTAAATAGGAACATTCTGCGGATTTAAAAAATAACTTTTTCTATAAGAAAATTCTGCTGTGCAATAAGCGGGGGCTTGGCATCTCTGTATAGGAATATTTTGTAACCTCCTTTTTAACCTTAAAAAAAGCGACGACCATTTTTCGGGTTCAAAAAGTATTGCTAATTGTTCCATTTTGCATACAAAGTACTGATTGTAATATTGATACATCTATGGTGATAAATTTCCAATAATTTTTCAAATCTCATTTATTTCATTAAAAATATAAATCTTTTATTCATTTAGTTTAAAATAAATGGTTTTTAACTAATTTCATAATACCTTTGAAATATCACTTTTCATTGGCCATCTTTTTAAAGCATTTAGAAAATGGTTGTTGTTTTCAGTCAAATATAGACTTTGGTCAGCCCGCATTTTATTTTATTATTATTATTATTTATAAATGGTGGAGAAATATTCATACTTAGTCCATAACGTACATAATATATGACTCTGTTATTACATAAATCACCTTATCATAAAAATTATGTTTTTACTGATTTTTATTAACTCAATAGGAAAAAATTTGTGCTTTGAGCAATAGATGTCCGCATTTCATTTATTTATTTATTTTAACAAAATTCTTTGTATTAAGAAGGATTTTTATTTAAATAGGAAATCCAAATGTCGCTGTTAATAAAGAAGAAAGTTACAAAAAAAGTTACAAAACGAGTAGACGCATACTATCAAAAATTTAAAAACGACGAATCCGAAAAAGACGTCGTATGAAATATCATCTTTGAAAGCAAAAAACCGAGGTCTGATTATCGAGCCTACTGATTACAAAATGTGCATTACATAAAAAAAAAGTACTGCAAATATTGATTTTTTTTTCTTTTGTGCAGTCTTGGCTTCGGAAGGTGCGCTATGTTGCAAAAAGATATAAGCGACTATGAAAACACACTTGGTAAACGTTCATGCTCAGTTTTACAAATAAATATGGCACATATATGCCCTATACACACCGGGGTACCTAATTGGTGCCAAAATGGCGTTCAGTTGCCTAGCATGCTGGTTATCATATAAATGTTATAATAAATTGTTTGTTCTAAAAAAATTATCATTTATTGATTGTTATTTCTTTTTTTAATACCAGAAAATGTTTCGTTTATTCCTTTTTTTCATTTTGAAATAAATAAATAACGTGTTATTATAGCATGCTATATGTATCTGGTAATCAAAACGATGTTTTCGCCTAATTGGCATAAAATATCTCGCCAAACCCGGTGCTTATATCTCTAGTATATTACTTCAAGTATTTTATTTATGTATACTATAATTGTTTTTACATACCACATACTTCATCTTGTATATAAAAATAGGTAAGTGGCTCCTTTATGCAGTATAAATCTTTAAAAAATAGCCCCCGTTGCTCCTTTTTGGATCGAATTTAAAAAAAATCAATGTCTAATTCCAGTATTGCTCCCAGGTATGCATACACATTCCAAATTTCAAAGTTATATGCCAACAGGAAATGGATGAAAAATGGGAAAAGATGTCACATATGCACCAGGGTACATAATTGGCGTCAAAATGGCATTATTTTACCTCAGATGGTAACCCGGCTTTATTTATTTATTATTTGTTTATTTACCCATAAAATATTTATTTACTTTCATTTCCTTTTTTTAAATTATATAAAATATTTCTTTTTATAGTTATTAATTATTATTATTATTTTATTTACTGTAAGTTCTTTTTGAAAATAGAAAATTATTTAAAAATGTGTATGTAAGCGTTATTTGAAAACGGAGTTTTCGCCAAATGGGCTTTGAAAAAAATTGCGCCAAATCTGATGCGCTTGTGGTATCCGTGCCGAAAAATTAGTGACCAGAATTGACTTCCACATACAAACAAAATATAAGTTAAAAGAAAACATGCAATAAAAAATAAATATAAAGGGAAAATTATGTCATAAAAGAAACTTTTTATTTAAAAACGTAATTGTTTCTAATTTTCACACGCGAAATATATAAAACATTCTTTTAGCGATCAAAAAAGGCTGTTAAGAGATTATCACAAAATCTCAAAATCAAAGTTTTTATGACATTTTTTTAATATAAAAAAATAACATTTTTATTTTCCTGCATGATTAAATTTCAAAATGTTTTATTGCATTCAATATTTTTGAGTGCGTTAATGATTACTATTTACTCCATGTACTGATTCGGTTATCTACGAAAATATCCAGCTGGTGAAAATCACGCGCACCAAATTTCTGTGACGTATGCAAATAAATTGTGGTTTTTTATCAGTTTTTTTAATATATCTTTTAAACTATTTGGAACTAATTTTTCGTATGTAGTGCATTCACCAGATTACCTTCATAGGTACCTATTGGTGCAAACAGAATCAAAATCCGACAAGTACTTTTTGAGATTTGCTTGACGAAAGAATTTTTTTGACTTTTAATATCGTTACGTATCTCTGAGTATAAAGACTTCGCTTCGCTCAGACAATCATATGTTTTGGTGTGTAATTATTCTAGAAACGTAAGTTCACTTATATTTCAGTAGCACAATATCGAGGAACATTTGAAATCAATATAATTGCTCCAATTTTTGAAATAATTTTTTTGTCCTCTAAATGACGTTTTAGCATTTCTTTTGCATTTTTATAATTAATTAAATGGACATATGCTTTACAATATGCTGTGCAAATAATATCTGTTATTAATGTACAGGCCCACAAAAGTACTCCATTACATAATGGTATAGAGGGAAACATAGTTTGGGGTGCATTTTAATTATATTAAGCTATTTCGAAAACGAATTTTGCCATCAACGAACGACTTCTTATGTTCTTTAAGTTTCTCAAAACATAAATTTAAAACATAAAACCATTATTTTGATGAAATTACTAAATAAATTTATTGGGACTGTTGTTGTATTTGAATTTAGTCGATTAGAAGATATATAGTAATGTTTGAGCATTTACTAAATATTAAAATTCGTTTTTCTCAGTTAAAAAAAAATTCGTCAGAATCATTCAAATATTTCAAATCGTATTTCATATGCTCCATGAAATATGATCACAGAATACCATGAGAAAATTATTGACTGGGAATAATGTCAGAAAAAATAGTCGTCTTTAAATACTGATAAATGGTAGGTATGTGTACTGTTGGTTCTCTTTATGCATTAAAGTTTATGAAGAAACCGCTTTCGAGCTTTGTCAAAATTGATAACTCTTACCATGAATCAAAATATAGAATATTTACTAACACCGTAGTATATGAAGGTAACTAAAAACTCAAACTAAAATGCGATCAAATTTCTCTCTATTATAAAGTAAAAATATGTCCATGACTATTTGCTGATGTCATTCATATTTGTTGCAACAATGATATCGAAAAAATCCATATCCCTTTTAACGGAAATATAGAATTTATATCGAAACATGACACATGTTTAATTTTTTATTACTCAATAGAAAGACAAGGAATTTCAAATGCAATTTGTTTGAAAAATGCGTGTCAATTCAAATGCCTTTTCACCTTCTAACATTTCAAAACGAAAGTGAAAATTTTCAACTTCCAGCTTTTAGCGTATATATATTTGAAAATGTTCTAAACACGATTTCATTGTATTTATAAAATGTCTGTCTGTATGTGATAAAAATTTTGCGGCCACTCTAGTTCAAGAAGTAATGCACAGAATTTAAGAAAACTTTGGTTTCTATTCAAGTTAGATATAAATTGATGTTGATTAATTTTTAGTGTAAATCATTCACGATTTTCGCAACAGTTTTATTTTATTAACTAATAAATTTATTTTATCAAACTTCAAATTTAGTTGAACGCTGACTTAAGTTGTTGCTCATTAGATTTTTGTGTACATCGTTCGACAGTACCATTACACATTTCTCACAATTTTCTATTTTAAGAACTAATTCATGGATTTTTACCAATCCTCAGATTCAGTCAGACATTCATATAAGTTGTTGATTGGCTTTTGATCTATATCGTGCAACAGGTGACGTTACTAAGCTGCCTTTTTCAAGATCTCTTCGATATAGCAATATCTCAAGAGCTAATGAATGGAACTAAAGAACTAACTCTTGATCAATTTTACGATTCAATTAGGTATTGACAGAAGTTGTTGCTGATTAAGTTTTAGTGTAAATCGCTTAACAAGTGATGCTGTTATTCTGAATTGTTTTAAAGATTTAATTTGTATCGCATAAATTAATGTACGGAATTTCACCAAACTTTTCATTCTATTAGACCTTGACATAAGTTGGTGCAGATTAGTTTTCCCAGTAAGGTACTGCTATGTTCCATTTTTCCCGATACCAATATCTCAAAAATTAATAGACATATTTGATTAAACTTCTTAATCAGAAAAACTGTTACAAAAATAGTATGTCCTTTAGCTCTTTGGATTAAGAATTGTGGTTTCAGATATCTAAGAAAATAGCTCTAAAATTCAAAGATTTTTTCTTTTTCGATTGCGCTATACATATTGCCTTTTTAAATACATACAATTCCACGAACCAATATCTTTAGAATCATCATAATGGACATAGGTTGTCATTTAATTTTGGCACAATTACAACTAATTTTGAATTATTAACTCATATGGGACAGAAAAAAGTTTTGGAATAGGCACAAAAGCTTATTATTTTTTTTTTTTAATGAGTGCAATTTGATTACGGAATATTAAAAGATTTGCATTTTAAACAACATAAATAGTTGAGCGCTTGTTCTCATTTAACATTCCTTTACGAAAGTAACACTTCACAGATTAATTAATTAATTAATTTTTAAAAGTAAATAAAAAACAAATTTAATGTAAAATGCAACTGAATCGCATGCACCAAACACGAAAATATCATTTCTTTTAATTTTCTAGCTTTATTTGAATACATAATTGTTACTTTTCAGATAAATTTGCCTTTTTATATTGTTAGTGTACAATATAAAACAATATATTATATATAAAACACATCTGTTAACAATTTACAATATTAAAAAAAAATTCAATTACCTTTTGTTCACAGCGCTGTATGTTCTATTACCGGAGAAAAGCGTTTTAGATTTTTTCATCACAGTAAATTAAACTTTTGAATCTGATATCAATTTTATAAGTAAATAATTAATTCTAACATTTAAAAAAATTCTCTCTTACGCAATTTACCTGTCATATGGGTCAAAAATAAAAATCAAGAAAAACTATACTACTGACTTAAAAAATAAATTCTTCTAGATGCATCACTTCCAAATAATAAAAATATAATAATTATATATATGAAGTAAGTAATATATATACATATAATGTAACAAGTTTTGAGGGAAAAAACTAGAACTTTAGGAATTGCTGGGGAGAAAGCGAAGGTCAGTCGAAGTAACATGACATCATACAAAGTAAAAAATAGATGTGTAAAAATAATGACTTCTTAATAATAAACTATACGTTAGAAAAAAAAGTGTCTTATTCAAGTTTCATTGAAGAAACAAGAACGAGAGATATCAATTTACAGAGAGCAACTTAAGTTGTTTTTTCCGAATAATGTTATTTAAAGAAGTCAAATCTGAAACTTAATGACCAAATGAAGTCACGACCTTTTTGAACATCTTTTATACTGTTGGGATGTGTTATTCAACGAGCTTGAATGTATGTGCATAATCGGGGACATACGTAGTATGTGTGTTGGTATATGACGGCATACAAATGATTAGGAAATCTTCGAAAATCGGTACCTGTTTCCTTTCATTTATTTTTTTAATGATGAATTTCAGTAAACAAATAAATAGTATTTATTGAATTGCTGAAAATACAAAATTGAACGTCATATAAAAATATAACGGACACAAAAATATATACTTAGAATTACCCCGTACTGTTTTGGGTAATTACGAAATCTTGGATAATTATAAACAAGCAGTTTTAGATATTTATTTACATCCCTTTAGATACTTAATTACATAATACTAATTGTAGTTCAAGCATGGTATTGAGAAAATATGCCGATTTTACAAGGTTTTTCATGGATAATGTGCTCTTTAAAGGTAGTTTAAAGTTGAAAGTGTCCACAATTACCCCAAATTGACCCTACTTATAATTTTTTGCCCCAAATGTAACGCATATAATGTATTTATCGCATAAATGTAGTTTTTTTTAAAAATAAATAATAGCATAGTATAAATAATAGCAAGTTCTTTATCTCGAATGAAGATTCTTCTAAAATATGTATTTTTTTTTTCTTTTTCTTTTTTTTTTTTTTTTTTTCACATAAAATGAATTTCAGTAAACAAATAAATGGTATTCATTCAATTGCTGAAAAAAATAATATTGCACGTCATTTACAAATATAAAACAGTATAAATAATGAATTTTTATTATTCTTAAACTGATTATTTCTTATTCATGTTTTAGTAAAATATACATACAAGAATTACGTATTTAAGTGTAATAAAGAACGTCAATATAAGATTTTCTTTCTCACATAGAAATTAAAAATAATAATTGTGGAAAATACGCGAAGAAAGAGTTCCTTATAACACCTTTATCGGGTTTTATGCAACAGAAACTTCGTTTATCTACAAATGTTTTTAAAATCGAAACATTTTGCTATCTTTTATCGAGATAGAAAAGAGGAAATATTTTTTATATATTGCAATCGAATGAAAAATATTTCTTTTCTTTCACTTATGAAGATTAAAACTAACATTTTTAGAAAATGCATGGAAAAAGAGTCATTTATAACATATTTACGTACTGCTAAGCAAGAAAGAAATTAATTTTATTAATCGACAAGTGTTCTTAGAGCGAAACATTTTATTATATTTTATCGAGAAGAAAAGAAAAAACAATTTTAAGGGGAAAAAAACTGTGTGAAATAAAAAATAGTTTATCTTAACGAAAAAAAATTCTCCTTGAATAAAATATGTAAGAAAAAATATCATGGAGAATTAATTTAAATACATCAAAAAAAAAAAAAAAAAAAAAAAAAAAAAAAAGGGGGGGTTTTTTATGCACAAATATTTAGATCGAAGGAACCATTTTTTCTGTTTTTCTCATCAATGCAATATCTTCGAAGAATTAATCATGTATAGTATATAAATATTTGCAAGACGAACTTTCTTAGAATTATGCATATTCTTTTTGTCAATTAAAATTTACATAATAATATCGAAATGTGTGGTTAAAAACAATCTGTTTTATAAAGATGTGCATATATATTCAAATTACTGTGCTTCAAAAGCGCAAATAATGTTGCATGTATGCTTTATAGATGTATTATTTTTTCACTTTGACTTGTAAAATTCTTCCTCAAACACCAATTCTTATTATGGGTATCTTATACATTATTAAATATATAATATTGGTTAGCAAAATGTTTTGCAACATTAGCAAACTTCTAAATTTTTATGCATTAAGTTTATTGCTGAATTTGCGCATTTTACAAGCGTATCATCATTTTGATTTCAACTTATATAGTTATTTGATGGCTTTATGTAAGAATTTCTATTTGATGCCGCAAGTTTATCATCTCATTTGGTTTCTCATTACGGTTCAATTTAATCATTACACGCCATTCAGCATTGTTCCGGATTTAATACATGCTGCTTGTATCAGGTAAGATACTCAATTATGAATTGTATTTGCGATGAATGTTGGTTTGTAGTATTAGATAATGAATATATATACAGGGTGATTCAGCTCGTCGGTGACAAACTTTAAGGATCGATAGAGCACACCTAGACGAACATTTTTGAATAGGGAATGTAGGGTCCCTGACGCGATGGTAAGGCGCTAGGCGCTTTCGAAAATTTGGGTGCCGAAATTCGAAACGTCATAAAAACTAGGGAAATGGTTAGATTTTCTTGCTTGTTGCGTCGAAATGATTCTGTTTGTTTAGACTTTCTTCAGTACCAATTTGATAAGCGTATCTCTTAAAACATGGATAGGGGGCGCTGCAGACTTTGGAGAGCTAGACAACAACTTTAAGCCCGTTATTTTGATAATTTAACACATGCTCGCCAAAGTTTATACTCTAACTTAAAGTTTGAACCCAAAAGTAGAGCCCTGCAAAAAGCGTAAGAGCCGGAATAAAATGTCAAAGTACAGGGTGGTCGAAACTCGAAGGCTCCTAAGAGATAAACAAACAGATTTCTTGACTTATGGCATGCATTTTCATGATTCTGTTTGCTGGGGCTCTCTGAAACTCAGTTGAACGGTACAAAAAGAAACATCGATAGGGGGCGCTTTGGGCAAAAAACATAATTCGTTGACATTTCGGACGCTAACTGGAAACGGGGCGCTACGATCAGTTAGTAATAATGAAAACACATTTTCTACCTCTGCTCAACACTTCTGAATAAATTTAGACCAAAAACATCAATGATACTGGAAATTTATTTACAAAAAATAACACTACAGAAGATGCTCGAAATTTCGACCTTGGGCCATGATGCAGGCTTCGCACCTCCGTCGCATTGAGGAGTGTGTGTTTCCAACAATGCCAGGAGTATCTCTGATCTGCCCTGCAGCTGCCACAATGCGCGCCACAAGTTCTTCAGCACTGCTGACAGGTGTATGGTATACCTCGGCCTTCAGGTAACCCCAAAGGAAGAAATCCAAGCAGGTGAGGTCTGGTGATCGGGCAGGCCAGTGAACTGGACCCCCACGCCCGATCCACCGCTGGCCATACCTTGCGTTTAGATGGAGACGCACGTCGTTCGTGTAATGGGCCGGAGCTCCATCGTGCTGGAACCACATCTGGCGACGCGAACCTTCGGGTACGTGCGCCTCCTCCAGAAGCTGCGGCAGCACTTGATCCAGGAAAATCAGGTAATTTCCACCTGTCAGCCGTTCAGGTAACAAATAAGGGCCAATGAGGCAATCCCCCAGAATGCCGGCCCACACATTTACTGAGAAACGCTCCTGGGCTGCTCGGCTTCTGGTTTCATGTGGATTTTCATCACACCACACATGACTGTTGTGGGCGTTCCACATTCCCTCCCGGCTGAAGGTGGACTCGTCCGTAAACAAAATGCTCTTTACAAAACGGGATCCCTGGATCTCATCGCCAAGTACCATCTTGAGAATTCCACTCGAGGGCCAAAATCCTGCTCTCTGAGCAACTGCACCCGCTGGATGTGGTAGGGGTGCAGATTCCGGGAACGTAAGATGCGCCACGCAGTTGCTTGCGAAATGCCAACATGTCTGGCGATATCTCTCGTGCTAAGACCTGGGTTGTCCTCAACCAGGTTAAGGACAGCCTCTTCGTTGTCGGGGGTGCTCACTGATCGCTCCCGTTCAGGCCTGCCTCCGTCGAAAGATCCCGTTGTGGACAACCTCTGGTGTACTCGAGCGAAGAAGGCATGGCAGGGAATTTGCCTGTTGGGGTAACGCTCGGCGTACAACCGCTGAGCGGCTCGTCCATTACAACCAGCAGCGCCATACGCCAAATGCATGTCAGCCAATTCAGAGTTTGTGTACCGTTCCATCCTACTACCGATCTGCAGACAAGTAACCCGAAGCTTAAGTAGGTACCGCACGTTCAAAAGACGTGTCTGCGCATACAACTACGTCATCTCGCGTTGTCGTCTACGCATTACGTATCTTTTGCATATCGATATGGTACGATATCTTTTGCATAAATCAGCAAAAAGCACCTTATGTAAATTTTACTGCGCGCATTGTGCATGATTGAAACCAGCTATGTTTGTTAAAAAAAAAAAAAAAACTGCAGTTTTAATAGCTTCTTATGATAAGTAAATTACTCTCTTGTTTTGTTTCTAACTGATCGTAGCGCCCCGTTTCCAATTAGCGTCCGAAATGTCAACGAATTATGTTTTTTGCCCAAAGCGCCCCCTATCGATGTTTCTTTTTGTACCGTTCAACTGAGTTTCAGAGAGCCCCAGCAAACAGAATCATGAAAATGCATGCCATAAGTCAAGAAATCTGTTTGTTTATCTCTTAGGAGCCTTCGAGTTTCGACCACCCTGTACTTTGACATTTTATTCCGGCTCTTACGCTTTTTGCAGGGCTCTACTTTTGGGTTCAAACTTTAAGTTAGAGTATAAACTTTGGCGAGCATGTGTTAAATTATCAAAATAACGGACTTAAAGTTGTTGTCTAGCTCTCCAAAGTCTGCAGCGCCCCCTATCCATGTTTTAAGAGATACGCTTATCAAATTGGTACTGAAGAAAGTCTAAACAAACAGAATCATTTCGACGCAACAAGCAAGAAAATCTAACCATTTCCCTAGTTTTTATGACGTTTCGAATTTCGGCACCCAAATTTTCGAAAGCGCCTAGCGCCTTACCATCGCGTCAGGGACCCTACATTCCCTATTCAAAAATGTTCGTCTAGGTGTGCTCTATCGATCCTTAAAGTTTGTCACCGACGAGCTGAATCACCCTGTATATATATATACCGATGTTTAAAAACTTTTTGGTTGACGGAACAGTAAAAATATCAGGAATTATTTGCGGCACATCTGAAAATTAAAAAAATCGAAAGTTATATGATACAAAGAAATTATGTATTTATTTACAAAATTCATTCAGTTATAGAGTTTGCCGTATTTTCTTCAACGAATTGAATCAAAATAAGTTCTAAAATCACCAGACAATTTCGCATTTCATCGTTAATTTTTAAGCCTTACTCCCTTTTTGGACTTGATTTCTGTCAATGCTGAAAATCCATACTCATAGATTCATGAAGATGCAAAAGGCAGGAAATATATATATTACACCAATATTGTCGTATAGAAAACGTTATTCTTTTAAATTCGCCGAATGTTCCAATTAAATAAAACAACATTTTCCGCATTAAAACACCCAGTATCCAAAAAAACAGAGACTTGGCAGCTCTACCTATAACATTTTAATTATTCACGGTACTTTTTTAATCGGGTTCATATTTAGCTAAGACTATGTTTTTTTCGCCAAAAGCAGTTTTTTCCGCATGTGTAACTTAGATACAATTCTTTGATGTTGAAATAAAATGACTTATGCTGACTTTGGCTTATGCTATTATTGCTTCTTCTTATTTGTATATTTGAATTTTAAATCAGATGAGTCAAAATCGTGTTTTTTAAATGTACTGAAAGAATGCATTTCGAAAGATGGCGAAAACAAGCAATATTTGGCGATTTATTACCTGCGCTTGGCTAAGTGCCTTACTACCATGTATTTAATATTCTCACAGTGTTTCACTATTATATGGACTTTGGTGCTTTTATAAAAAGTTTGGCGTAATTCGGGTTTAAAAATGTCAGTTTTTACCGAATAATATAAATGACTAAGAAAAGAAAAATGAAGAAGTATTATACGGATTTATGTATATTTAAAAATGTATCTGCTATCACTAATTAAATAAATTTTGTATATATAATAAGAGATTAAAAAAATAATGTGGGCGAAAAATGTTGGTAACTATCTTTGCTTCAAAATAGACTGTATTTTATGTCGATACCAGGCACATAGCCAGGGAGGGGGCTAAGGGGGCTGAAGCCCCTCCCGAAAGTTTTTTCAAAATTATCTTACAAATTTTATCTTAATGATAATGAAAAATAACAATGTTTTTCTTGTTTTTGTCTTCCATTATATAAAAACTACGTGAATATTTTGTTGTAAAAACATAAATTTATTCGATTACAGTTATAGCAATTGTTTTTTATATCAATCATTCGAATATATTGTTCTTTATTCATATATACCGCTAAAAATATACCTTCTTGAAACGCAATTTTAATTGCATTTATGCACACTAAAATTTGGTAAATGTAATTCCAATATCATTAATTTGACTACACAAAAGTAAGTGTTAATACACGTGTGGCGTATATGTTAACTTTAAAAGTCAAATTTAAAAACATTTACTTAAATGTTATGATCGTTCTGAAATTTCTCTATCCTCATTTATAATGAAAACTGGCAAATGTTAAAATTTTTTGTAGATAAAGGAAATAAAAACTTCAAAAGCCTTTAAACTTAAAATAAATAAAAACTTTAATAATGTAAAAATCAAGGATTTTAAAGAAAGTAACTTTGAAAAAGAAAAAGAGCGAGAAAGTTGCTAATGATGACACAAACACATGGGTCCCAATTTTTTTTTAGAGTACTGTATAATGCAACGTATTACAATATGATGAAATATCTGATGATAGTCTTAACTACAATCCTTGCAACAACAACCTGTGCTCAAAGATCTTTTTTGAAATATAAAGAATTAAATCGTTACCTTGAAGCATCATGGCTGATGACAGACTGAGAAGCCTTGCGATGATTTCCATTCATTGGAACAATACAGTAGATTCTGATAAACCCAAAATACTCCATTTATAATTATTTTAATTCTAATCAATATGAAATATAAATATAATTTATAGGAGTATATATAATCTGTAACAAATAATGTTTTCATTGGAAAAAATAATATGCTTAATTAATTTGAGGGTTAATCAATTTTAGCACCCTGCGCTCGTAATATGAGACACTCGAATGCTAATAACATGCTGTGCCTTAAACTTACTCAAATTACTTGTTTACATTTAAATAATTTGTATTTTTTTTTTCATAGGATACACGAAGCTCATCTCAAAAATTGTTATTTTGGGTAATTTGTTTTATTTTTGTTGCAGTTTTTCTCTAAAAATACTTCCGGTTTCCGAACGATTTTGGAAACTAAAGATGCTCTTGAAAATTACAAAAAGTAACAGTAATCGAAAAAATACGAAATAACAATTTTTACAAGGACAACAAGTATTCTATGCAGAAACATACCTTAAGTTAAGCCTTGTATTTTCTTTTATTTATGTTTTTCATTATGTAAAACACTGCTGTTAGATTACAAAAAATTCCAAGATTAAGCCCACTCCGAAAGAAAATCCTGTCTGCGGACCTGGTCGATACAATAACATCCATCAATGCACGAGCAAAACATTAAAATAGCAAATAAAGCCTTTGTGCACAAATGTTTAAAGATAGAAAACCAACAATTATAAATGCACAAATAAAGTATGAGAAGGTAGCAAATAGCTATTTCGAACCTACTATCGAGATTCTTCATCAGTGCAAAACTCAGCGAGCTAAAAAATAGCAAAACTGAGAAATAGCAAAACTCAGCCGATATTGCTTGAAGTAAAAACTTGCAATTTGAAATTTTTTTAGTGGTAACTTTTAAGATATAATATACTCATTATGAACAATTTCTAAAAGATTAGACAGTGTAATTTCAATAAATAAACAAGCAATTTCTTGAATGATTTTAAATCGCGATATATTTGGACTATTGCAATTTCTGCGATACTGTTGGGTTAGAAAGTATAACTGTGGCATCGTATCAACTTATAATATGTAAATGCTGGTTTAGAATGAACTCTAAAAAGAAAAAAAGAATTATTTAACTCTTACTGACAACCTCATTGCCACCCGCGTGTGAAACAGAAATTCAGCAATATAAACTATTCAGAGGGATCTCACACAATATAAAATACAATACATTCTCATCAAAAACAATATTTTTTGTTAGTTAGAGTAACTCAAATCGGTGCGGAGCGTCTGTTTATGCTCATGACATCATTTCAAAGAGCTAAAATTCCAATATAAGATAATTTGTTGTTTTATTTTCTGTATTACTTTTAACGTATTGTGTATTTCCAATTTTATATCCATGCATGTGTCCTTTCACTTTATATAAAACAAAGTATGTAAATTTATATATAAGATTTTGTAAGTCTACGATTCAATATGCTTGTTTTCATCATTATATTTTATCACAATGAATGGCCAATTAAAAGTAGCATCTCATTTTCATTACTTATCGCAAGTTATTAAATCTATATTCTCAACAATATCCCTCAGACTAATCCTTCTGAGGGAATTCCTAGTTTAACGAAAGCAATCGTACAAGTCCTGAAATGTCATATTTTATTGACCGCGATGTTACACATAATTAATTTCCCATTGCATATAATAACTCGCATACTGTATAAACACATTCTTAATATTACTCATATACGCGTACTTTATATCTATTTTGTGCTTTGTATTATAAATTTTTATTATTATTTTTATTTTTAACTGAAAGTAAAATAATAAACCTTCAAGTTCTATTAATTTCTCAGAAGTTTTATGTACTTTGAGTTTTACTCAACTTAAAAGCCTATTGATTAATTAACGGTATTGAACGATCTATTGGATAATGTTAAATCCTCAGAGAGATACCTTAATCAAATTTTTATACGACGCAAACATTTTAAAAGACTGTTGAATGGTCGCCAGTGTACTCTTTTTTGTGTAACAAAACGTCTTTATTTCAATAACAATTCTAAATTATTAATTCCAAAACTATATGGTTTTTCATTTCTAAAATGTTGGCAGGCTTTAAGCGAAAGATATATGTATGTATATACCCATTTGTCAACTATTGTTACATTAAAAGCAATTTTTCATAGATTTTTCCAGTTGTTTTATTACAAAGTAAAATTAGGATAAAATTGATATAACCAATTCAATACTTTTGAGTTCTACTCCCATAAAATTTATCTAATTTGAAATGAAAAATATTTTACTAATCAGAACTTTATAAACCAAATTTGTGTTACTCTTGCGACAAGTACAACGAAATTTTGATTCATTATAGAGACATATAATGTTTTTTGTTTACGAATCAGGCGTATTTTATGTGAGTAGAACATAACGTTTTTAACTGGTTATTGTAAAATCCGGCGTACAATGCACACTTTTAGTACCAAAAATAAGATTTTACGGGTACGCGCTATACGCTAAATATAAAAATGATAGATTTTAAAATAAGAAAAAGAAGAACGTAAAAAAATAGCTTTAATAACTTATAAGCTTTTATAAATAACAACTATCTTGATTTTAGTTGCACGAATTGATGCAATTATTATTTATTAGGTAAGTGAAAAATATTATATATATGTGTGTGTGTGTGTTAAGTAAAAGTGCTTGTGTTTTAAAATATTGTTCCTCTTCCAGAAGCAGAGTTTTCTGCATCAGTCTGCAGCATACTAATATTTATGTGACCCAACAGTGCTAGACAGAATACTAAAATAACAATATCCCTTAAAATAAGAAAAATTTGCCTTTATAAAGAAAATATAATGTAATAAAAAATTTGCTTCAAAAAAAATACTAACCGACATCAGAAAAATAATCAAGCTTGGAGAGAACTTGGCACTAACGCATATGAATGCATAGTTTTAATATGCTTATGATTTAAAAACGGTTGCAACAATGAAAGATAATTAGCGATAAATCATTATTTTTTTTTAATCAAATCCACATTTTTTTTTATTTTAAAAAAGTTCTAATCATCAGAATTTAATGAAATTGAAATGGGATCACATGGGTATCTTATACTTTCAAACAAAAAAAGAATTATCTAAATCGGTTTACATTTAGGGAAGTTATGAGTGAACAAGAAATATATACAGGTCCAAATCATAACATCCTTCTTGAAGTCGGTTAAAAATTATGAAACAAATATCATAAATCTAGAGAATCAAAGTAAATGTCAGATTTTTTTTTTATTAAAGTCCAGTCTTTTTTTTTAAAGATAATGGATTAATCTGCAAGTTTTAAAATTATCTACAGTGCCCGCTACCGTGCTGGACAGCTGCTGTTCTGCTGCTCGGGTTCCTCTTATCATTTATCACGTTACCAATTTTCAAAAATAGTAAAGTTATTGGAATAAATAATTTCAAAAGATATGAGCATCACATATATACGTAATTTTCAGATTTCTTTGAAAAGAAGTCTGATAAAAGTTTACTACTTTAAACGTAAGGTATCCTGGGGTAATAACGCCACGTTAAGGTTCTACCAATTTTCACGGCTCAGTTTTACCTTGTATTTTTCAAACAAATATGTGATTTGATACAGTAACTCATTGACTATCTATATAAAAAAAATAATTTAACAGATATGTATTCATAAAATGTAATGGCGTGATTTCTTGACCAATACTATTTGGCGTTATTATCCACCTATATGGGTAATGTCACGCCATGCAAACAAAACTATGAAATAAGATGGAATAATTGCATGTAGATTGCCCAATTCTAAAAATACAAACTCTACAAAATTTGAAATTGACAAATTGCATTCTAAGCTATTGAAAATGTTCAATTTTTTGTGAACGTGTAAGAAAAATAAAGGTGTGGTGTGTGTGTGTGTGGGGGGGGGAGGATGAGGCAAAAGAATATCAGACCGTGAGCTTCTTTTTGCTTAAAAAGGATCGCTTAAATAGAATTATTAGAAACATTGCACAGTTTTAACTGTGTTTATTTGAATCAGTATTTAGGATGTAACTAGGCCACTGTAGGGAATCAACCGGGGTGTTAATGCCAAGGATTGGCGTTATTACCCCGTTATAGTTATTGCTCTGTACATTTTAAATTACAAATTATCTCGAGAAGATATCCAAAATCTTCAACAACATTTTGAAAGTCCATGAAATGTACTGCAAATTTAAGTAATTAACAAAGTATTTCCGGATAAAAGATATAGTCTTCACATCACAAAACGTATCTCGCAAATTTTAGATCAAGCGTTAATTTTAGCTGCTTCTAAAAACAATAAGACCTAAAATGAAACAAATTAACTTGAAGCTGTTTTTTGCGATTTATATGACTCAAAACCCTTCTGCGCAGAGCACATGTGTGTCATTTACCAGATTATTTCATAAATATGCATAATATTAACACTAGGCGTTATTACCCCGCCTGGCGTTATTACCCCATACCACCTTATAACTAAAATCGAAGGTGTGCATGATACATCGGTATGCGTTATACACCGAATTTTGCGGTATGTCAAATTTATTCTACTTATATTTTGTAATAAAATTTTTGAACGCATTTACAAAAAGTTTTTTCTCGTGATTACAAGCGTAACAATAGGTGTTTCCATATATTCATATCACATAGTATTTAGACAAGTTTTAATTTTACAATAAATTAATACATTCTAGCATATATCCTGACGCACAAAAGTAAAAGAAAAATCCATCTAGGCAATCAATGTGTCAAAGATTTACGAACGAAGGAATAATAAACTCCTTTAGTTTAAAATTCAAATTTTAAATTGAATTGCCAGTCACATTATATCCATTTAAAGTGTATTCGAAAGAAAAGAGAAGGTTGAAATCTATTTGCTTTTCTCATGCTTTTACAATTTAAAGAGAAAAAAAAAGGTTCAAATAGTAACGAAACTGTAATCCGCAAAAAACTTAAAAAGTAAATTTCTAAAAAATAAGTATTTTATTTATTCTAAGAAGTTAAATAGAACAGACAGTAGACTATATTTTTTCTTTACAGAAAGAAATTCGATTTCAATTCAACATTAATCGCAAAAGAACTACTTAGAAAGATCCTTTTTAAAATTAATCCCTTCTATTCTGAATCTATCTTGTAAAAATATATATATATTTATTTATTTTAAAATTAAATTGCTCGCTTATAAATAATCTTTTAAAAGTCTATCAATGAAAAATTAGTAGTATTTTTAATTTGTATCAATTCTAAAGTTTAAATTTAAATAAATATTCCAAAATAGGGTAATGGATTTTCCTATTAGATTTATGTTTAATCCTAAATTTTGAAATTATATTTCTTTTTCTGTTTTAAGAATTTTTTTTTTTTTTTTTTTTTTTTTTTTTTTTTTTTTACAAATGTCTAAATTATGAAACAAATTCACAACTGTTAACAAGTTTATACAATATAAATCACATTGATAGTTGTTTCATTCCGTATATATTTTTTTCAGTGAAAATATTTACTTATTAATATTTATTGTGTTAAGGGGGCTCAGGCGTTGATCGATACGGAAAAACATCTAAACAGAGCTCTCGCTTCGAGTCCATATAAAAAACAGAAGTATTCGATGTAATTAATATAAACTTTCTCATATTTTAAAGGTATGTTTGTAGTTTTATAAAATTATAAAATGAAGTACTTCAATGTAATATAATAAGAAATATAGCAAAATTTATGTAACACAATTTTCGAAAAAAACATTATGTGTTATATCACCAACACCAAGATATCTTAACATTGAATTGACACAAGAACCTAATTTTTGCTTTAAAATGATCCGGAAACTTTATAGAATGAATTAAGAATATAACTATAACTCAAGAACAATATTATTTAAAAAAACTTTCAAATTTGAAAATTGAAAAACTCCTAAAAAATACAACTTTTTTTTCATTAAAAATACTCAAAATATTAAACTATTTAAGCAATAGTAATTCATTCTATAGATAATGATGTTATACGCACGTAAAGAAAAATTTAAGCCATTCCATCAAATAGTTTTTTATTTTGGTTTAGTCGTCAGAAATCAAGTTTTGAGAAAACGCGACTTAAAGTTGAAATTATATGGGTGCGGCTATGAAAATATTGATACATAAATGCTTATAACTCCGTTAAAAATGCAAATATTTTTATGCGGATTTTTGCATTGAGTTAAGAATTAATTGAATAATCAAACTAGATCATTAAAAAATCAATTTTTTTGAGAAGTTTTCAACCCCTGAGCTACCTTAATAACAAGATGTGATTAAATTAATTTTAGGATTTTCATTTTGAAATTATGTTTAATCCGAAATCTTTAAATTATGCTTCTTTTTCAGTTTTAAGAATGATTATTTTTTACAAATGACTAAATTATGAAACAAATTCACAATTGTTAATAAGTTTATACAATTAAAATAGTGGTTTCATTCTGTAAATATTTTTTTTCAGTGAAAACATTTAGTTATAAATATTTATTGTGCAGTAACAAGATTTTATTAACTTAATTTCTAACGTTTTAAATAACATCAAATTTACGATTTGCATTAGAACAAATGTTATAACAAAAAATCTCCGTGAATTCGACTTACAGTCATAGACACATTTCGAAGTCAAGTACTAATTTCGCCAATAAAAACTAAATCAAGGTTAGCGATAAACTCAGCTTAACGATTTTATTTGGCCACTTTTGACGAGTTTTTAACCCATTTGTGCCAAATTTTCGTTTTATGGCATTATTTCTTAAAATTGCTTTGAAATGTTGTGAAATAAACTGAAAAAATACTAAAAAAATTGCCTGAATTTCATGAAATGTAAACATACTAAATATGGATATTCGCATAATATCTGTAATTGTATACTACGTATAATTATATTTTTTACTAAGTTTATATATAAAAAAATACTTTTGAAATTTCATACTAGGACTTCACTCAAAAAGATTAGTCTGAGCGTTATTGCTGTAACAGGTAAAACAGTGAGTTTCCCGATCCAGAGCCGAGTGGCTCCATGCGGTCCACGCAGGGAGGTCACGAGACCCCCGAATGAGGAGGAACCAAGTGACGTCCGGCCTCACGACAGCGCCCGCTGCCGGCCAGGAAGACAAGCGAGGACACCCGGCCCACGGACATGGACTTAGCGTCGCGGCCTCGGCCGCTCACCATCCGCAGCCACCACCCGACGCCGCCCGCGCCCAACACGCCGATTGGAGCAACCAAGCAGGCATCGTAGCACAAGCCGCCTGAACAACCACTGATCCAGAGACCCAGCCCTCCGGGAGGACTTACAGGAAAGCGACTCGAATTCTCGTTACGTACAAGGGAAACCCGGAAAACCTTGTATAGTCGCTTCGTCCGAATCGCGCCTACTAGAGGCCTCGGACTCCTCTAAATCGAGTATTGCGTTCGAATGATCTGGAAAATCGTCAAGCGTTCGAAGACTTCGGTCGAGACAGTCGAAAGCTCAATTGGCCCGACGACCAACCCGATCCAATGTCCTTGTCAAGAGGTCGCCAACAATGTCGACAATACCTTTCCTGCTGTAATTGTCAAGGACGAGATCGGTCAGCGTTTGAGTGTGGAAGTTAGACGGGAAACACTTTTCCCTGATGGACCTCCACAGGGGGCACTCATAGACGCAGTGTCTAATCGTACTCACCCCGTTCCCGCAAAAGCACGCAGGGTTGCCTTTAAAGAAGCGGGCTTGATGGTTGCCAAAGGCACCATGTCCCGTTAGGACCTGGTTGAGAAAGAAATCACCCTGTATTCTCCGAGTGGAGACCTTCGGGAAGATCGCATACGTCAACCGGCCGTCCTCAGATCGGTCCCACCATTGCTGCCAATCCAAAAGAACCTCACCAAGGAGCTTCCTCTTGACTTGACGTCCTGAAAGAAGAACAAGTATGTCGACCGACGGTCGACACGCAGCTTCCTTGCTGTAACAGGTAAAGAAAATGAGATGCTATCTTTAACGGACCATAGACTGTTGCAAATTCAAATGACAAATTAAATGTAGAATTACAAAATAGTGTTTATAAATTTATGCGCACTAAAACATACAAAAAATATGAAAAAACAAACTAAGCAAGATAGTCACGCCATGATATAAAGATGGACGTACGCATTATAGTAAAAGTAATATCGAAAATAAAACACTGAAATATCTTATATCGGAATTTTAACTTTTGAAATGGTATCAAGAACAAGGTGGCGAATGGTCAGAGAAAAAGACGGTCAAAGAATGGTCTTAAATCCCAGTATTTTATTAAAGAGAAATTCGACTTCTTTAATCTTTTTTATATTATTTAAGGCGTTTTCTATAAGAAAATACTGGTACTGTCCATTTTTTTTTTACTGTGTTTTTCCCTGACAACTCGTCACCCAAAAGAACATAAACAGACCCTTCGTACCTATAAATAGCAAAAAAATATTATGTTTAAAGAGAATAAAGTATTTCTTATATGGTGTTAGTCCTATGGAATAGTTAATACTGTTCAGCATCTATTTTTCATGAATGGGCAATGAGGCTGTCGATAACAGTTTAGGAAATTCTCTCTTCAAAATATGATGTATCAAAATCGCGAACTCATCAACAGAGATATGTAATATGTCGTTAAGAGTGTATTTCAAATATGTTCGCTTAAACACTTACTTTTAAAAAATACGCTCGCTTTAAAAAAATACTCACTTTTAAAAAATATCGCTTGACCTTTAAGCGGATATGTGAGATGTGATTTTTGATTTTCATACATTAGCAAATTCCCACAGGAAATCTAAAGAATTATCCCAACAAGTATGTGCTGAGGTATAATTTTCATAAGTTGGGTTTAGGGACGATTTGAGATTGCACAGTCGAGAAATGCTTTTGCTTTTAAATGGGAAAGACGTTCTGTTCAATACTTCGATAATAGTGGCCGTAGCATCCATCGGTGCCTGTCATTTCCCTGAATCCCCCTTAATTTTAAAGTGAAAATATTGTAATTAATTATCTTATATAATCTAGTAATATTTTGTTCCCCTGTGTTTTTATATTTTGAAATGTTATATGTGTAACTATATTACTGTAGGAGCGATCTTTCTCCTACAGCAGACTAGTAGCGTGTTTTGTAGGTTCTTCATATCACCACTCTGATACGGAGGCTCTCAGCAAGGCAGACGATTCAAGAAGCAGCTATAATTCCTATTCAGCCAGACGAAAGCCGTGACTCTTTACAGTGAAATGAAGAGAACGTTGGATGGAACATTTTGTTTTGTGTTGGAAGAAGAATGTTCGATTAAGAGGGCTTTCCGCATAAGATGTGATTAATTAACTAGAGTTTATGATGTTTTAATTGTAAATAGATTCATTGTAAATAATCTTCTTTTTGTAAATAGTAAATGTTTGAATATAAGTTTTTTAAAAGTTTAACGGTGTCAGATTCATGTTAGTGAATTTAATTATGATTTAAAGAACTGAAGTTCAGAAGAGAATTCCACATTACTATTATCTGCCCCTCTCCTATCAATATTAGCATTACTGTTTCCATGGGCTGGACTCAATTATAGTTAATTGATAGAACAAAAATATCTTTGATGATTTTTTTTCTTTTTTCTTTTCTCTCTCTCTTTTTTAAATTACTGTTATATGAATTAAAATTATGCGCAGACTGGGTAAATTTTAATTTTTTTTCCTTGTAAGGCGATCTAGAATTCTGCTCAGATGGGACAAATTATTTTTCTTTTGAGCGATGCAAAATAATGCTCAGACAGAGTAAATTTTTTAATATTTTTGTATGTTTTTGGCGAATCAAAATTATAATTAGACGGGGCAAATTTAGAAGTTTTACTTGTGTTTTAGAAGTATCAAAATTTTGTTCAGCGAGGCAAATTTTGATTTTTTTGCCATTTTTTTAAAGAGACTATGTTTTATTCATACAGGAAAAATATTATAATATTTTTATTTAAATCGCTACAAGACGAAAAGACAAATTTGTTTTTCCTATTTTTTCCTTTCGCTTTTCCTTTTTTTTTTTCTCTTTTTTAACTGACACAAAATTTCGCAAAAGAAGAAATGTGGAAAGTTTTTTTTTTTCATTTTAAACGTTTGCTAAAATAAAGGATTTTTTTTATATAAATTTGAGCGTTTTGTTAAGACGGCACAAAATTTATCTAGACGAAGAAAATTTTGACCATTTTTCAATGACAACTGCGTGAAGTACACGACTTCATGCCAACATACGACGATTTTTTTATGTTTTTCATGCGTTTTTTTATATTTTTTTTCAGTTTTGTTTGTTTGCGGTCTTGTTCGTTTTCGGTTTAGGCGTGAAACGAGGTTGTTCACATGTCAAATGGCCGAGTATGAGTTCTGGTTTTTGAGTTCTCAAAGTACACTCATACTAGTAACAAGATACATCAGAAAGTTCCAACAGGAAATCTAAATGACCAACCCAGCAAGTATATGCTGAGGCATAAATTTTATAAAAGTGTCAGAGAAAGATTTGAGATTGCACAGTAAATATATATTTTGGCTTTTGAATAAGAAGGACACCCCGTTCAAGCCTGTCGTAAAAAAAGGCTGTAGTGACGGCAGGTGCCTGTTGTTTTCCCGAACCCCCCGCAATTCAATGTATAAATATTGTAATTACCTTATATAATCAACATTCATTACCTACCACAACTATTATAAACCATAAACCTAGATATACACTCTAACATATATTTATTCATATATATATATATGAAAATATGTTAGATTGTATCCATTAATTGTATTACAATATATGAACCATTGAATTTAATAACTTATATCATATTGCACATGGAGGGAAAAATAAATAATTAAAATGAATAGAGATGGAATTTGTAGAACCAAAGCAAAATCTTCGGGCCCCAAATACTTTGGAACTACATATAAAGTGTGTAATTTCATAATTCTTCGCATTTGCCATGAAAAGTAAAAATATAATTATATATAAATGAAATTATATATGTATATATAATTTCAATGAAATCCCCCCCCTTTTTTCCATGTGAAATGTCTGCTTAACTTAACCGACCTCCACCTCACATTCCCAGTACAAAAAGTTTAAAAACTTCATAATCTTAAAAAAAGAAGAAGAAATCCTATTTGTTGCTTTCTGGTAACAATAACTGAGAAATCATTCATCTAAATTACAGCCCTCTCTCTTTCATCCAAAATTTACGCTTATCCCTTCCACCATCGCCATCTCCACCACCTAAGTATAAAAAGTTTACAAAATTACAAAAATGATTTACGATGTATTTCTAGTAAATAAATAAATAATCAGGTATTTAAGTTATCCCTCTACTCTAAAATGTCTGCTTCCCTCTCTTTTCCACTCCCAACAAAAAGAATTAAAAACTCTTTACACTCTTTTTAAAAATTCCTTCTTTTTTTCTACTAACAATAACTAAATAATCAATCATCTAAATTAAACCCTTCTTCCATTTGAATTTTATGCTTCGCGGTTTTGGCTTAGAGTCGGTGATTTATGGTATTATCATTCTTTAGGTGCTGATTATTATTTATAACGAAATGCAATTTACCAGATGTAAATTTGAGAGACAAAAAATTAAAAGATAAAAGAATTCCCCATTCATCTTACATGTATAAAAAAAACGCCAGTTGCACACATTCTTTTATAATACTTATTTATTCATTTTCCCTGGCACTATTTCAGAAAAACGATAGAAGATTTATCACCTTCCTACTCAAATAAATATTTTAATCTATTAATCATTAAATATTTAACATTAGGGCCATTTTCACCATTCGCATACATTTCAGATTTTTTTTTTTTTTTTCAAACTTAATAATTTCTTTTAAAAATAGAGACAGGTGCTGTGCTAAATATTTAAGGTACATGAAAAAGTAATTGGTCGTGCACTTTGCCCTATAATTTAATATGTAAACGCTGTTTTAATGTTATTTTGTAAGGCAAATTGTCAAGTCTGTTACCATACAAAATTACTGAAAAAACTCAGTTTTAAATTTTCTAAAATCAACTTACTTTGAAGTGACTTAAGTCCCTAAATTTCAAAACGTGATATTCATCTATAATACTTAAATTAAATTGAAATGAGAGATGGTTTTAGCCACAAATTTTGATCACATAGAAAATTATACAAGAACTTTTTCCTATAATTACAGTAGTACATTCCAGATTTTTTTTTTCATTAAATATTCGTTTGTTAGTCGATCATTATTATTTATATCGAAATACAGTTTATTACTTGTAAATTTGAGATATAAAAATTTACAAGATAAAAGAATTCCTCATTAATCTTACATAATTAAAAACATCACTTGCAGACATTCTGTTTTATAATACTTATATTTATTCATTATCCCCGGCAGTCTTTTAGAAAAACGATAAAAGATTGATCATGGTCCTTCACAAATAAATATTTTAATCTATTAATCACTTAAATATTTATTATTGAAACCTTATCAAGAAAATACAATCTATTATTTATTATTTATAACTGAATTAGAGAAATGGTGTGTCAAAAGTAGCAATATGAAATGTATGAGGAGACAGTTTAATCCATCATCCTTATGATATTAGTTCCCATTTCTTACAAGTTATGTTGGAAATATTTCAAAACATTCAATACATTTGTAGCGATAAATCATTTCGACATAAGGTTGTTTGTATATTTCGCTTATATGTAAGCATGAACCGAAAATATTTAGGACATTCTCAGGAAAGACACGTCTCAAAAATTTCTAGGAATTGAGTTTCTTTAATAAATAGTTGATTACTTAATTTTCAAATGAAATGGATATTTTTTTAATTCGTATTACAAAATCTTTCCAGTTAACACTTTGTTTCATAATATTTTACTTTTGAGCTATATGATACCATATAAATTTTAACGAAAACTGGAAATATTTGTTAAATGTTACTTGAAATTTTTTTGTCAGTTTTCCTCAGAACGTGTTAGAACACTTACAAATTTCAATGAAATGGCTATTTATCCATTAATTAAAATTTGTATTCCAAATTAATTAAAATTTTATTTTAAAGAAATCAACATAAAAAAATAACAAAAAAGTTACCTCTCAAAAGTTTTCGCACATTTAAAAATATTTCCACATTCCAAATTTTTCTTTTTTTTTTTTTCCTTTGGATTTAAAAAAAAAAAATGTAATTTAAAAGATTGATCATCTTTCTACACAAATAAATATTTTAATCTATTAATTACTTAAATATTTATTATTAAAATATAATAAAAAAATACAATTTATTATTTATTATTTATAACTGAATTAGAGAAATGATATGTCGAAAGTAGCAACATGAAATGTATAAGACACAGCTCACAAATTTACAGGAATTGAGTTTCTTTAATAAATAGTTTATTACTTAATTTTCAAATGAAACGGGTATTTTTTAGATTCGTACTACAAAAACTTTCCAATTAACACTTTGCTGCACAATATTCTACTATTGAGCTATATGATACACTATAAATTTTAAAGAAAACGGAAATATTTTTTAAACGTTATTACTTGAAAATTTTATTGTATTTTTTTTTTAATCAAAATAAGCAAATACAGTTTACAAAACAGCGTCATTTTAAAACACTTACGAGGGGGAGTATCGGATATAGATATTCAGTGGCTCCCAAAAATGCTAATCTGAGATCCCGTTGCATTAACTTTGAAAGGCACACCTTTTTAAAACACGAAAGTGTGGTAGTTCATTCTAAATATGATGCATCTGAGTTTCCCAAAACTTAAATACTTAAAGCAGCTTGAGAAGTATATTGCAGATCCTACTTTAACTACTAAAAGGCATATATTTACCTAATAATATTTTACTTTTTAGTTTCGCATATTTAATAAAAATAGAAAAGAAATTCTTACAATCAATCAGCTTATTATCAACTTGTATCAAACAGATTTTTAAAAAAATATCGCTGCTTCAAGTACTTTTATAAGATCTAGATGAAAAGTTTATTTTTAGACGCTATAAAATATAAATTAATTATGCCATTTTGAATGACTTAATCTAAGCCATTAAATACTTTTCCTGTATTATAATTTAATTATTTAACAGTTTTCATTATTTTTAATACACACGTACAAATAAAATTTTTGCATATCTTTTTTTAATATGACAACATTAAATAACAAGTTGGGAATTGCATGGCAAATGTAACAAATAAAGTGCGCGCGTACAATACCGAAATTTTTATAGGTTCAGATCTTTGTGTAATAGAATACAGTATTTCGGATACAGTATAGTATCCAAAATCTTTTGTGTATCCCTGTAAATACACCTGCTTTCTGTTATACAATTGAAGTAACTTGTAGTAAACCTCATGTAACATCAATAGAGTGCACCTGAGACTACTTTTTCCCATTTGACCGTAATGTAGTAGAATACTTTTGATTGACCCTGTAATTAAACTATACATCCGATTTTCATAAAATTTCAAAATACTTGAGAAAACTATGAAAATTATATACTTTAAATTTCAGTAGATTTGATAGGATTGCTTTTACGTTATTATATACACGCAAACGGGCGTACGAATAGATAGACGGACTGAAAGACTTCTATAAATGCTACATGTTTAGATAATTATTAACGCACCTAAAAATGGTAAGTTCCAACTGTAAATTAAATGTATATTCAGCTAATGAAATTTTTATTCAGAAATTAGAAAAAAGCATATAAAATTAGACAAATTTATAAAAAAAATTGATCCTACGTAAACACAATCTAATCAAGTATAAGTCTGCAAAATATGATGAAATTTCTCTGGATAGTTTTTTTTTTCTTATAAAATCCCTCCCGATTTCAGTATTAAACAGCGCTCAAAATAGTTCTTCGGTGTCAAAACTATTTTTTCAAAGTTTTTATCATATATTTCTCTTTAAAATTACCGTTTTCATGTTTTTTTATCCAACAGTTTTTTTAAGATAACCCTAAAAAGTGAAAAACTGACAAAATCACTCATCAAATTGAATTACGGCATAAACAGCGTTGGTTACTTTATTATTATTATTGCTATTAGAATAGAGAAAAATAATGCAGAAATGTTTTTATTCTACTTAAATTTAATATCAAATTAGAATTCAAATGTGCCGCTCACACTTTTAAAAAAATCTAAACAATGTTTTTACTTGATATATAAACATTAAACTACAAAACATAAAATTGAACTTAAACATACATTTAAAAAATAAATCAATTAGTCATTTTTGTTTCTATGAGAGCCCAAAATTTTAAGACAAGAATTTATGCTCTTTATTAAAACGAAGTCGTTTGCTTTATAGTCCCTGTCAAAGGTATTTTATGTGACATATAAAAAATAACTACACCTTTAAAACTATACTTATTTAATAAGTTAAAGAGAAGAAAAAGTATTTTGTTATTGTTATGTCTGAAAAGTTTTCAAATTTCTACCTAAAAGAATTCATTTCTAATAGATGAATCTAAACACATATAAAACGCACAGCACTGTTTGAAATATCATTCGGAAAAATTAATTTTGCACAGGCATTTCACATAGTACATTCATATTTCGATAAAACACACCATTTGATTAAAAAAGGCACATCTTTATATATACATATGTATATATAAAAAGTAAAATGCGGATATTACTCGAGTAAATAAGTTTCCATATAATAAATATATTATTTAGTAACTTTAATATTATACAAAATTCTTTGTTAAAGAATAACCTTTAAAGACACGGGTGACGAAGGCGCCACTCAATGCAAAACAGTCCCGAATGTTTACATTTTCACGAATTTTTTATTTTCGCGTAAGTAATTACATGGTTAATTCTAATTAAATTAGTCTAGTTTTGATAGTTTGGTGTTATTTATCTTATACTTCTATTGGCTATTGCATTATATTATATTTATCTTTATACCATGATATATCATACTATATTATGTATATGTTACAGGTCAAACCCGATTTTAGGCCAAACTAGATTGGCCTAAGCCATACTAGTCTATCCTAACGCCCATCGGATAAACTAGTTTTTCCTAGGCCAAACTAATCTATCCTAACGCCTATCGGATAAACTAGTTTCTCCTAGGCCAAACTAGTCTATCCGAATGCCCATCGGATAGACTAGATTTTCCTAGGCCAAACTAGTTTGGCCGAACTGTCATTAGAATAAACTAATTTAGCCTGATATTCATTGGTTTAAACTAGTTTATCCTAAGCCGATCTAGATTGTCCTAGGGCAGTTGAATTTGGTGTGTTTTTATTGATCCCAAAGACCGCTTCCGCGCCAATCTTCTGGTTTAGCCTAGTCCAATCTAGTTTATCCTAGGCCAAATCAATTTGACGTGCTGTAATTAATGCCAACCATTATTTGACACGCTCACATAAAGAAAAGAATTATTTCAAACTCAAATTTAATTTCTCAAAAATTAATCAAATTTAAGCTCAAATTCAAAATATTTCAAACGAATCCGCTCAGCTCAAACACATCTATTGAAATAAGCGAAGTTCATTTAAAATTCATTCTTTTATTTATGTTACTTTCTTCTGTCTTTACAATAAATGTTTGATTCATGAAAATTTTTTAATTCCGGTTTTTGACACATTTACACGTTTTAGTGGTCCGAGATTCCAAAAAACATGTTCTTCAAATTGTGAATCTATGACTCTGTCTGACTGTTTGCCATAAATTTTGCAGGAGCTGTAACTGAAGAAATAATGTACGAAATTCGATGCGTTATCCTTTTTCTTAATTACTTAACATCATGTTTTATTATGTTTCTAAAAGTTTCAAATAAGGGTAATATTTAATTAGAAGATGAAACGTTAAAAAAAAGCTGAATTAAAAAGCTTGAATTAAAAAAAAAAATCAAGCGTCCCCTTACTCTACCCCCCCCCCCCCAATCCTATATTTTAGGTGTCATGCTTTATTTAAGCTTTTTCTTATTTTTAAAAGAGGTCTGACATTTAGTTTTTTAATATGAACAATTTGGTGTGAAGTGATGTCTGTTACGAATTAAAAAATCTTTTCATAAAACCAAAAGTTTTTATTCGATTGAAAAAGTAATCCGTAATTCCTTTATATTTAACCTCTGAACCCCACAAATTTATCAGGTAAACGCCTTATCAGAAGGAACCTACATAAAAAAATTTGAAACAAATCGGTAAATTTTCCGTGAAAAACCTATTTACATAAATTAAGGGGGTTACCCCCCATTCCTCCTTTCTTTATACGTAAACAATGAGCACCCACAATTAATAATTGAGGTGCCTAATCAAAATGATCTTATACCTAAAATTTTAATAAAATCTGATACTTTTGCATGAAAAACTGACTTATCTAAATTAAGGAAGGGAGGAGGTGCAGATTAGCCTTTTGTTCACCTCCCCTTATTCATATCCAATGAATGCCTGAAACTAATCAGGGAAGTTCATTATCAGGATAAATTTATGTCCAAAATTTGAAGCAAATCGGATATTTCTATCAGGAATTATTGCATTACGTACATACGTACATACATATGTACATGTTTACATACACACTAACAGAATCTGCGAGTACATTAACTCTCAGGCTTTGATAGTCTGTGAGAAAAAATTGCATCAAATTGCATCGGCCTAGGATAAATTAGATCAAAACTAGAACGTTGGCGCCGTGGCATTCTTTAGATTCAATAAAATCACGCCAAATTGAATTGGCCTAGGACAATCTAGATCGGCCTAGGATAAACTAGTTCAAGCCAATGAATTGCAGGCTAAACTAGTTTATCCTAATGACCGTTCGGCCAAACTAGTTTGGCCTAGGAAAAACTAGTTTATCCGATGGGCGTTAGGATAGACTAGTTTGGCCTAGGAAAAACTAATTTGGCCTAAAATCGGTTTTGGCCTGTAACATATATATCAGTATATTAAATGTATCATATATACATCATATTGTATTGCTTTGAAAGCCGATGGCGCAGAGAGTACGTTGATCATATCTTTATGTATATCCAAACTGTCTTTCTCTTTAAAGATTAATATTTCGGCTAATTACCGACCTTTTTTTCCGAAATCATTATCAACGATTATTTTATAACTCCTCGATGATGTATTTCGATCGTCCCTCAACTACTTTGCTGACCACCTGCAAAATAAAATTTGTGCGTGACAGAAAAATGTGATTTTCTCAAAAACTATGAAACCTATAATATAGTTTTTCCTGCAAAGTTTAAATAAAATTCTGCAACCCCTGATTCTTTCATAGTTTTAGTTTCAGTGGATTCGAAAATAGAAGAGGGGAAACATATTTCTGACACATTCGATGATATCTTTGAAAATTTAATACCTAAAATTAAAACAATTGTATTTTTCAGTTCGGCGTTAGGAAAGCTACACACCCGATGTGTATATACAAACTTAATTAGACCCCTTCCCCCCCCCCCAACATTTTTTCCTAATTATATTTGTGAATGGATAATAAACATAAATGTATGGGTCAATAGCATTTATTATTTCTGTCAAATTTGAATTTCTACGTTCTAAACAGGGTCGTAGCAAAGGGGGTACTAGGGTCGGCACGCAACTCCCCCACCCCCTCTAAAACATTTTGAGCCTTCTTTGGAAAAGATTCCAAGGCTACTAATTGAATTTCTAGTAGAATTTCTAATTTAGTTTTGATGATATTTCCTTTTTGCAAAAATACTAAATTGTAACTAAAATAAGTGTTTCAAACAACTGGTCATCTTATTTGCTCATATGAAGCTAGCATGATGTTTAAATTTGCACTAATTATATACTGGAATTTTTCATCATCATATTCCTTTCTTAGCATAAAATGAACTGATTGCAAAAATTTAATGAGAAACATGGTATCTACAATGTGAATATGCACTAATTTATCTTTCAAACGACAGAGAGAAAGAGACAAAATATTAAACCTTCCCCCCAACATTTTCTTGAGCTCTCCCACCCCCCTATTAATAGCTTCTAGCTACGGTCTTGGTTCCATAGTTTATGAGAAAAATGACTGTGACAGACAAAAAGACAGACACACAGGTGATCTTATAAGTGTTCCGGTTTAACTTTTTACGAACAAAACCCTAAAACGAATCAGCAAATAATATCAAAGATTTCAGTAAGAAAATCCTCGCACAGATCAATTCGTGTATTATTAATGTGAAATGTACTATCGATTTTTATCTATTCATTTATCATTGTTAAATAAACCCATTATTCATAAGGTAAACTCACTGAGAATGTAGATATTAAAAATGAAAGGAATTTAATTATCTCTAAATAATACCAAGCTGTTTAATTACATCTAAATAATGCCGAGCTGTTTTTTGTTTTGTTTTCACGCCTACTCTTGAAATAAATATAAAGCATCGGGAAATTAATTGAAATTATTGCAAACAAATCTTAACAATCTCATTAATACTTATTTTAGTAGATGATTAAAACACTAATATTATTCTGAATAAAGGACAAAGAAATGTCATTCTTTAATAGGCTGAAAACTAAGTTACTTTCAATAAAACTTTAATTCAGTATTTATTTAAAATAGAAAAAAATATATAATTTTTTTTCATTTTGAAACTGATCGTAAAAAGAAGTAAAACTAATGTCTTGGAATTTTAGATACAGCCAGAGAAAAACTTATTTTATTTTTCTGACATATTTTCATAACAGAATCTTGAAAATAAAAATTAGAATTCATAAAGTTTGAAAAAAAATTAAATTATCACTTTTTAGGTGCGTTCGTAATTATGTAAATACGTAGCACCTATTGTTGTCGCTCAGTCCGTCCGTCTGTCCGTCTGTCTGTCTGTCCGTCCGTCTGTCTGTCTGTCCGCATATAACAACGCAAAAACTGCCAAACTGAATGGTTTGAAATTTAAAATACATAATTATTACATAATTTTTTCGAGTCATTTCAAATTTTATCGAAATCGGATGGATAGATCAATTACAGGGACAATCAAAAGGATTCCGTTACATTACGGTCAATGGGGAAAAAAAGTTTCAAATGCATTTTAATCGTTTGAAATTTAAAACATATAATTATTGCGTAATTTTGTCGAGTCATTTCAAATGTTATGAAAATCGGATGCATAGATCAATTACAGGGACAATCAAAAGGACTCCGTTACATTACGGTCAATGGGGGAAAAATTCCAATGCATTTTAATCGTTTGAAATTTAAAACATATAATTATTACGTAATTTTATCGAGTCATTTCAAATGTTATGAAAGTCAGATGCATAGATCATTTACAGGGACAATCAAAGGTACTCCATTACATTACGGTCAATGAGAAAAAAGATTCAAATGCATTTTTATGATGTTACGCTCATTCGAACATAATAGAATTGGCATGAATCTATGAAGTATATACTAAAATATGCATTCTATACAATCTGTGATGCAAAGAATTTTTATTATTAAATTACAGGGCCACACAAAAGTATTCCACTACATAATGCTACACGGGGAAACATTGTTTGGGGCGTGTTTTAATTATATTCAACTATTTCACATTTTATGAATAAGATATACGTTCCTGAGGTGTAATAAAAATTACTTTCTGTATATTTACAGAAACACAAAAAAGATTTCGACTACTGTACTGTATCCGAAGTACGCTCTACTATATCAGCAAGATTTGAATATTTTTAAAACTTCGTTATTTTACGAACGCACCTCATTTGCTACGTTCACGTGCAATTTCCAACTTGTTTTCACCCGTATTTGTTTTCGAGTCTTTTGCAAAATATTAAATTAATTTATAACACGATTCTTCAATCGGTAGATGAATTATAACAGATGTAAATTTTCCTAGTGAATGAAAAAAAGTCCGGGCCAGGATTTGAACCAGCAATGTATGATTGAAGTCTGCCAGTGCTCTTTCAACTGAACCTCCCCGGACGAATACCGGAGGACTAATTCACCCGACCAATCTTAACGATCGCACAGTCTGGTTTGATACTTTGGATCGGCTCAAAAGAATAAATCGAAGAGTAACATATGAAACTGTAGAAAACGCTGCATACGAAACTATATTAGATTAATTTATAACACGATTATTTAATCGGTAAAAGATCGGTTACCATTTGAATAATTATCTTATAAATTAAACTTTTGCAAAAGTTTTAACTTTAAAATAAATGTAATTGTACTTAAATTATACCAAACAAATTTAATTTTCCATATTTATTTTTGAAATAAAAGTAAAGCAAACAGAAATCCATTCAAACGAAGCTTCAACACTCTTGGCGTTTATATCTATTTTCTCTAGTGATTAAAATATCAGTGTTATTGTAGACCTGACGAGGAAATCTCATTCTTTCACTGCTCGCCGATTGCACAAACAAAGTTATCTTTGACAAAACTGATGATATTTCCATACTTACAAATAAAACTTTTAAATTACCTGATCACTTATCCAAACTAAACTATCAAGAAGTATTATTTATGAATGAGTATTTTTTAAACGAATTTAATGAGGACAATACTAGTTATATTAAGGAGAAAATTTAAAAGAGGAAATTTTCAGTTATTTACCAAATTTCACAGTTTTTTTGTGCTTTAAACTGTAACAGGGTCGTACGCATTACGGGATTCCTGGGAATTTAGGTAGTTTTGCACCAGAAAATTCGTAAAGTACTGATTGCTATGTCTAAAAACAGACTTTTTTCCATTAAATATGGCAAATATTCTTTAAAATTATGGTAAAAGATCCTTGAAGCGTACGAACCCTGTGTAAAATGGCTTTTTTCAAAGTTATTTTTTTAAAAATAAACATTATTTTAAATTCGTAAAGCTTTTTGGATTTTGTAAAGTTAATTTTAATTCACTTTGTCCAATTCAAAATTAGGATTTTTTTATTATTATTAAAAGAATTTTCGAGGTATCAAAATATGCCACAGCAAATAAATAAAAACAAAAATGTTCATGCGCTGTTTTTTATTATTGTTATTATTATTATTATTTCGAAATTACCATTTTAAAAACAGGTGGACATCCTAACTTCGCAATTTTCCACTCTTTAATTTTACCTTTTAGAAAATTAATCATTGCTTGTTCTCTAAATCAATGAATAACATTGTTTTATTAAATTTGGGGATTATATTTTTCTGTATAACTAACTGTAAAAAAAAAAAAAATAAATAAATAAATAATAATAATAGTGTAACATCCTTAGTAATTGGCACATAAAGGATTTGTCTTTAAACTTACTTCTATTTTCATTACCAAGAAATAATTCATTTACTTGCAAATACTTTTAAATCAAAGAATGCATATCTGTGTATCTATTTTGCCCACTAAAAGAAAAAAATATTTGAAAGAGTATTTTTATAAAACTATATTTATAAAAAGTTGCTGTAATCACCAGTAATTGGCACTTAGACTTTTACACAATTAAAGTAACTCTTTTCAACTAAACAAAACTGTTGTCAATTAAAATTTAAAATATGCTATAAATCAGATAATAATAATTTGAAATGCATGCCTTTCTTAAGCCAGAAAAGAAGCATTTGCAACAAAAATGGCTAATTTGATACAAACAATAATTGTTTCTCTTTCCTAGGCACTATTGTCATCTAATAGCATAAATCAAAGTTATAATCTGTAAAATAAATGAGCATATAACTGGTATATGGTCTTGCATTTTTAAAAGACTGGATAAAAAATTTCATCTTAGGACCATTTTGTAGGATATGCCAGTCACTGGTGCCTGCCAATTACTGGGGATGTTACCCTAATAAAAAAATACAAAATGTTGAAGTTTTACATTTCCCTTTAATTTGATGCAGTTTCACTAAAAGTATACATTTAAAAAAATATTCCACAGTTTACTTGCTTTTGGACATTAAAAGACTTTTCTTATACTATTTTGTTTTAAATCTATAATGAGTTATCATGTCAAATCCTTGGCCTTCTTTTTTCAAAATGCTCCGCTTCATCAGGTGTCAAGCCGCCATTTTTTAACAGATCAACTTTAAATTTTTTACAGCTTTCTAATTTAATATTTATATAATTTAGAGCAATGACTTTTTATAAAAACTTCATATTTTTTATGTATTTCCGAAAATGTATTAAATTTCAGGTCGCCAATATCGGTCATCACATAATTAGAACTCTATTATTTTAAGATAATAATTGTGTTTTCAAAAACTTCAAATTTAAACATTTGTCTTAAGTATTAAATATCTTATAAATAAATTTAAACAGGAGAACATGACATACTTTGGGTAGAAGGATGAAGTTCAAAAATTTTATTTCAGTTCAAAAGTTTTACAATAAAAGGATGATTTTAAAGTAACTAAATAATTTCATTTATTATTTTAATTCTCAGAAGACAATTGTTATTAGAAATAGAGATGAAATTTAAATTTTTTTCCGAAAAGAAAGACTAATAAAAAATTTAAAAAATTAAAACCGTAAAAGAAACAATTCTTTAATATTTTAGGAGAATTTCTGTTTTTAAAATTTGAAATTTAACAATCGGAAACTTCGAATTTATTCTTTCTTCTTAAATATTGAATATTTGACAAATGAAACTAAATAAAACTGGATATACTTTAGATAGAAGGTTGACTTTCTTTTCTTTATTTATTTTATTTTATTTTATTTTATTTTCAAGTTTAAACATGAAAAAGTTTGTTTCACTGTAAAAGTCTTATATTTCATTAACTAAATGATTTCATTTATTATTTTAGTTCTTAGAAGACAATTTTTTATTATAAGTTATACTTTTTCGAAAAGAAAGAAAATAAAATCTTTAAAACCGTTAAATAAACAGCTCTTTGATGTTTTATGAGGACTTCTGTGCAAAAACTTTAAATTTAGTAATCAGAAACTTTGAATTTATTCTCTTTTCTTAAATATTTTATAAATAAATTTAAACAAAAGAAAATGATGTGCAGAAGGTTGATTTTTTAATGCTAAAAAATGAAAGGGTTGTTTCACGGTAAAAGGCTAATTTTACAGTAACTAAAAGATTTCATTCATTATTTTAATTATCCGAAGACAATTGTTTATTATAAGTTATGCTTTTTTTTTTCGAAAAGAAAGATTAATAAAAAAAAAAAAAAAATCTTAAAAAACGTAAAATAAACAGTTCATTTATGTTTTATGAGAACTTCTGTCCACAAAACTAAAACTTCAAATTTAGTTATCAAAAACTTTGAATTCAGTCTTTTTTTCTTAAATATTTTATAGATAAATTCTAACAAAAGAACATATTTTTTAAAGCCAAAAAATTACAGGGTTTGTTTCATGGTAAAAGGTTGATTTTACAGTAACAAAAAGATTTCATTCATTATTTAAATTCTTAGAAGACAATTGTTTATTATAAGTTACACTCTTTTCGAAAAGAAATATCAATAAAAGATAAAATCTTAAAAAACCTAAAATAAACAGTTTTTTTTATGTTTTATGTTTTCTGTTCTCAAAACTTCAAATTTATCAAAAATTTTGAATTTAATCTTTTTTTCTTAAATATTTTATAAATAAATTTAAAGAAAAGAAAATAATGTACAGGTAGAAGGTAGTTTTTTATCATTATTTAAGCTCAAAAATAAAAGGCTTAGTTTCACGTTAAAAGGCTGATTTTACGGTAACTAAATACTTTCATTCATTATTTTAAATTAAAAAATCGTAAAATAAATAAATAAATAAATAAAAATTTTAAAAAAGTTTTTCGATATTTTATAAGAATTTCTGTTTTCAAAACTTCAAATTTAGTTACCAAAATCTTAAAATTTAGTCTTTTTTCTAAAATATTTCGTAAATAAATTTAAACAGGAGAACATCACATACTTTAAGTAGAAGGTTGAATTTTTTAAAAAACTTAAAGGGTTTATTTTACTATAAAGTAAGATTTTAAAGTAATGATTTCTAAAGTAATTAAGTAGTTTAATTTATTATTTTAACTCATAGAAGACAATTGTTTATTATATGTAAAGATGACTTATAATTTTTTCGAAAAGGGAGATAATAATAATAATAATAATAAATTACAACAACTATTTGGAAAATGTCTCTTTTGAAGATTAAAATTAAGACTTATAAATAAATTCAATATTTAAAAAATGATCTTTTATAATCACTTAGTTCAATGTTAGATTGTTTACCATTTCTCAATAAACACATTTTTCGTATTCGGTCGGCTCGATAACCAGACCTTTTTTCTTCTGCTTCTTTTACTTTTTGTTTAAAAGATGATCTTTCATAACAATCGATCCATCACGATGTCTTTCTTCGGATTCGTTTTTTTCCATACCTAATAATTTTCGTCTACTCATTTTGTAACGCTTTTAGTTTCCTCTTTATTAACAATGTCATTTCGATTTTCTTCAAATGAAAATTCTTATAAATGTAAAGAATTTCGTAAAAAATATAAAATGCGGACATCCATTGCCCAAAGTAAATATTTGATTGTTGCTCATCGAATTAATAAGTATCAGTAAAAAATCAGTAATCATTTTTATGTTGATCAAAATGTGAATTATATAACAACAGAGTAATATATTAAGTACACCATGGATTAAACATTAATATTCCTAGGCCAATCATAAAAAAAAGGAAAGAAAAAAAAAGAAACCGGGAACACCACAAAGTCCATTCTCGCCCGATAAATAAACCGGGACAACCGATATACAACTATTTTCAAAAAGATTAATAAAAAGTAAAGATCTTAAAAACGGAAAAAGAAACTGTTATTTGGTAATTCTGTGAGAACTTCTGTTCTCAAAACTTCAAAAATAGCTATAAAAAACTTCCAATTTAATCTTATTTCATAAATATTGAATATTTTATAAATATATTTTAGATAGAAGATTGTTTTTTTAAGCTCAAAAATGAAAGAGTTTGTTTCACTGTAAAAGACTGATTTAGCAATAACTAAAGGATTTTATTTGTTACTTTAATTCTTAGAAGAAACTATTTATTATAAGTTACAATTTTTTCGAAAAGAAAGACTAATAAAAAAAAAATAAAAATAAAAAGTTACAACCGTAAAAGAAACGATTCTTTAATATTTTACGAGAATTTTTTATTTTCGAAACTTCAAATTTAACTATCAAAAACTTGAAAATTAGTCTTAATTCTTAAATATTTAATATTTGACAAATGAATTCAAACAGAAGAACTTTAAACTAGGCCAAAAGGTTATTATTATTTCAAGGTTGAAAATGAAAGGGTTTGTTTCACTGTAAAAGGCTGATTTTAGAATAACTAAATAATTTTATGTATTATTTTATTTATTAGAAGACAATTGTTAATAAAAGTTAAAGATTTTAAAAATCTTAAAAGAAACAGTTCTTTGATATTCCATGATAACTTCTGTTCTCAAAGCTTCAAGTTTAGTTCTCAAAAACTTCGAATTTATTCTTTTTTTTCTTAAATATTAAATAAATATATTTAAACAGGAGAACATGATATACATTAAGTAGAAGGTTGATTTAAATTATTATTATTATACTTAAAAATTAAAGGGTTTGTTTAGGCAAGGTTTAGGTATTGATAAAGGCAGATTTTAAAGTAACTGATTTTATTTACTTTTTAATTATCACGAAACAATTGTTTATTATAAGTAGAGATGAAACTTACATTTTTTTTTAGAAAATAAAGACTAATAAAAGATAAAAATCCGAAAAACTGCAAAAGAAGCAATTCTTTGATATTTTTATTTAATTTTTTTTTTCTAATGCATTTAAAAAGTCATTGCTGAATAAATTGAAATAAAACAAATGAAAAAAAAACAATGAATCAGTTATCAAATACTTGTTTTATTAATTGATTTATTATTTTAAAGAAGAAAGCATTAAAAAATACAAAGAAATTTTTGCGATACTTTTTGTCGATTACTAATACCTATTTTCTTCTGAACCCTCCCCCTTAAAAAATATAAATGCTTAATAGATTGCATGAAAGAAAACAGATTTGAAGTTTCCGAATATAAACTTAATTAAAGGTTAATCACTTAAGGATGTTCTTTTGATCTATTAAAAAAACGGACGAAGAAAGATTTTTACCTTAATATAAAATATTTTTTCTAAAGGAAAAGAAAAGTTTATATATATATATATATATATATATATATATATATATATATATATATATATATATATATATATATTACAAATCAAACATTTAAATTAAACTTTAATTAAAACTATATATTTCACAACGGTCAAAAGATCTTTTAAACTTTTAAATGGTAAATTATTTTATACTTTACGAATAAAATAAAATTATCATGCCAAAAAAACAAAAAATTCGAAATTTCTATAAAAATAAAATAAAAACAACAGGATAGATTTATAGAAACAACAGGAACTTAAACTGTAAATATATTAAAGGCAATTTCAATGAAACTTTTAATTTTTTTAGCCCTTTCCAAGAAAGTTGAAAAGTGTTGATGCACTTAGTTTGTCTATTCGTTTGTCCACTTTGTAACTTCCGTGCGATTAATGGTTCATTTACAAGGACACTCAAAAGAATTCGATTACATTATGGTATATTGTGAAAAATCGTTTGGAGAGTATTTTAACGACATGACGCTACTTCTTTTTTTTATTGAAACTAACATAAATCTCTGAATTTCAGTATGATCACATTAAAACAAAGCATTCATAGCATTTTTTATCAATTTACAGGGAAACACAAAAGAAATCGGTTACAGTACCCTTTTTGCGTAATAATTTCTGGAGTAAATGTAATAATTTCTGGAATAATTTTAAAATTCGGTATACGCTTTTAAATTTAATTAGTTTTTTCCATATTATTCTTCATATATAAATTCTACAACTCATATATAAGCCTGCACAAAAGTATTTGCATACCATTCTCCTTATTTGAGAAAATTGTTGAAGGAAAATTTTCAACTGAAATATGTGTATCTCTTAAATGAACTAAATTTTGGAATGCATGTTATTAACAGATACAAATTTCTATATAATATACAAGACTGCTGGAAAATTCGGATTACTTTTTGACTGCAGATTAGAACATCTGAAACTAGGCTTTGAAAAGACATAAATTTCCGTATGGTGAAATCACACGGAATATTTTAATTTCTTAAACAGTGCAGATTTGTTACATAATTCTAAATGTGTTGGAAAGTTTCTCATAATCTAAGCTTGGCGCATGATTTTTTTTCTTTCTTGTTTAAATTATGTTTCAGTTTGCTAGAAAAGTAAGAAGTTTGTGACTATTCTGCTAAATTGTCTGAAACTAAATATTCTCATTCTGAATAATACATCAAACTAAAACCATTTTCAGCTATAAAAGGTTTAAGAAATAACTGATGAAATATCAATATCACACATACACTATAACAGCATGCTTACAATGCCTTATTCAATAGGCCATAAAGGCCAAAAAAAAAAGAAAGAAAAAGAAAATACATATTATGAAACATTTCAAATGCAACGAAATAAGTTTTTCGGAGTTTCGACAATAAACCGTTCATAAGTACTTGAATAGTGCATATCATTCATACAAATATTATGGATGATGTAGCTATTTATATAATGATCTGAATTATTTTTACAATTACACGTGAAATAATATGTTAAAACATTTTGTTGAGCGATATAATAAATAAAACAATAAACTTTTAAATTTAAAACAAGAGTTGATCATAGTTAAGGGGACTCGGTACCTTGAACTTTTTTTAAAATTTAAGCATTTTAAGGTACATTTTTGCATAATAATAAAGGACTCAATGAAGGAAAAAGATTCTATCAAGAAATTCTTTGATTTCTCTAGCAAAATTTGAAAAAAATATTTATTTATTTAATGCACTGTAAAAAAAAAAATCTGTAAAGGTACTAAACATTTTCTAGGAAACTGGGATTCCAAGAACTTTTCATGTAACGATAACAGGAAAAATCCATGTAACCGATTCTAAAACTTGAGTTTTTGTTGTTACCGTTACAGGAAAAGTTCTTGGAATCCCAGTTTCCTAGATAAAGTGTAGTACCTTTACAGATTTTTTTTTTTTTTTTTTTACAGTGTGGGAAATTTAAGTAATTGGGCAATTCCATGCTACAGCGGGCAACATGTTAAAAAAAATAAATATCATATATTAATACCATTTTGTTCTCATACTCTTATAAAAAGTGTGTATTTTCTTATTTATTATGTTAAAATTTAATAAAAATATTATATATATTTTTTCTAAAAAAATTGTGATATCATTGTTTACCTATGTGAAGAGCAGTTTTACAAGGAGAATCAAAGTCTTAACTTTTGCATACAAATCAATTAGATAAATACCTTTTACAATTTATTATTATTAATTAACATGTTATAAGAATATATAATTAATAAATAAGCTTAAATTTATTTTATTTCTATTTAGCACTTATAAATTAAGCCTAAAATCTGTGTAACATCAGTCACAAAAATGCACAATTTTTCCTATTACTCAAATATTTTAAACTATAAAGGATAATAAAATATATTCTCCTTCTTTGTAAAGTTATTAAGAATGTTAATAACTTAAATGGAATATAACATAAATATATAATAACATTAAGCATATTTAAAATGTGTAACATCAGTCATATCGTAATGTCAGTCACAAAATGTAACATAAGTCACACTTATTTTTTGTTCTTTTACATATCTTATTTTAAAGAAATAATATTTAAAATGGCCCTGGATACAGCAGAAAGACAGAAGATAAGGAAACAAAAGTTAAAATTGGGAAAAAAGCATGAATAGAGAAACTAAATAAAAAATGGAGAAACTGAAAAAAAAAAAAACAAAAAAAAATAGAAAGAAAGAAACGAAAAGATACTTTGTCAAAATTACCAAAACTAGGACAGAAATGAATAAGAAAGGAAATGAAAGAAAATGTTAAGAAAAGAATTGAAAAGTGCAGAATATTGAAACAAAAAGTATCACATAGTTCTGAGAATTTAAATTCTTCTTTTAATAATTCTAATGCTTTTGGAAAAGCCACAACCTGTGTGAAACTCAGCTTGTTAAAGTTAAGAAAAGTTGTCATAAAATGACTGTTTCAAATAGAAATAAATATAGCATCAACAGTTTTTTACCTGATACTAAAACCGGAAGCTTGCCTTTTATAACAAAAGATTTTGTTACAGTGTTTTATGAGAGCTGTAGTACAGCATCTGCTGCAACAGTTTCAAACATAAAAGTGTATGAAATGTTGTCTAGAATAATAAATATAAAATTTTGAAATGAAAAAAAGAATCTTTTCAAATGCAACTTCAATCGAAGGGATAAAAATTTGATCTTTTTTTAAAAAAAAGTAGTCCATGGAAAAACTGTAGGACAGTGATTTTCTCATACATTGAGACCAATCACTTCAACCCAGACAAATTAGTCAGTTCCTTAGCGTCAGTTGGAGATTGGGTTGAAGGCGATTATGACAGAGAACTTTTTCCTGGTGAAGAAAAGTCTATTGCTGATAAAGAATATCTTACCAACACTATAATCCAAACTAGAAATTATTCGAAGTGGCCTTTGGAAATTGATGAGATCTTTTATCCATAGAACCGAGTAATGCGAAAACATAACATACCCATTGTTTTGAATGCTCATGGTTATTTTAAATTCAACATCATGCTTTATATTTCAATAATTTGTTTTATATTACTTATTTTATATGTTAGATGCAATAAAAATCTTTGTTTTTTAAGTAATTTGGATGAGTAACATCAGTCACATAAAAAGTGTAACATCAGTCACGGGTCACTTTTTCCTTTTGCCATTATTTATATGTTTTTGCATAGAAATTTGTTTTTGTTTCTTGTTAATTAGAAGTATTTTATAACTAAGTGAAAGAAATAATACCATTATTATCGATAGATGAAGAGGAATTTCAAAATAAAAAAGGATGTTTTACTTCATGTCCTTTTTATATAACATCAGTCACATTCTAACTTTTTTGTCTAAATGGCAAAATATTTTGTTTATACTCATTTTCTTGTTTTCATAATAATATTAGGCTACTAATGAATAGATCATATCATCTTCAAAAAAATTTAAAAAATATGTAACCATAGAAAAAAATATATAAGATTAAGAAACTATCTCAAAATATAACGTCAGTCACCACGGAATTGCCCAAATTTTAAAATGGATTTTTTCGCACACTTTTGAACATTTTGAGCTATATATTTTTTAAACTATTTGTAGAAATATAATTTTAAGTATCGGATTTATCCTAAGTTTATTAGTTTGGGAGAAAAAGCAAATAAAATGTGCAAATGCGTATAAAATTAAGGTATCCTGGGGTAATAACGCCACGTTAAGGTTCTACCAATTTTCACGGCTTAGTTTTAGATTGTATTTTTCAAACAAATATAGAATTTGATGCAGCAACTCATTGACTATATATATATAAAAAAAAAAAATTTAACAGATATCTATTCATAAAATGTAATGGCGTGATTTCTTGACCAATGCTATTTGGCGTTATTACCCACCTATATGGGTAATAACGCCATACAAACAAAACTATAAAATAAGAAGGAATAATGGCATGTAGATTGCCCAAGTCTAAGAATACAAACTCTACAGCTCTAGAAATTGACAAATTGCATTCTAAGCTATTGAAAATGTTCAATTTTTTTGTGAAAGTGTAAGAAAAATAAAGGTGTGGTGGTGGGGGGGGGGAGGCAAAAGAATATCAGATTTTGAGTTATTTTTTACTTAAAAAGGACCGTTTAAATATAATTATTCGAAACATTGCACGGTTTTAACTGTGTTTATTTGAATCAGTATTTAGGATGTAGTTCGGCCACTGTTTTGAATCAACCGCGGTATTAATGCCAAGGATTTCCTTTATTACCCCGTATACTTATTGCGCAGTACGTTTTAAACTATAAATTATCTCGAGAAGATATCCAAAATCTTCTACAACATTTTGAAAGTACATGAAATGCACTACAAGTTTATGTAATAAACAAAGTATTTCCGGAAAAAAAATTAGTCTTCACATTACAAAACGTATCTCGCAAATTTTAGATCAAGCGTTAATTTTAGTTGCTTGTAAAAGCAATAAGACCTACAAATAAAACAAATTAACTTTAAGCTGTTTTTGCGATTTATATTACTCAAAATCCTTCTGCGCAGAGCACATGGGTGTCATTTACCAGATTATTTCAGAATTATGCATAATATTAGCACTTGGCGTTATTACCCCGCCTGGAGTTATTACACCTTACATTAAAAACTGGATTTATATTACATTTCTATGGCAAAAAAATTGTAAATTTGATACTTAGTTGTATGAAATTGACACATGAAACAACCAGAAAAAAAATCGAGTCAGTTGAACAACATATATAAAAGTTTTAGCATTTTGAACATGGTAGTCATCGAAAAGACACAAACTGAGAAAAATTATTTTTAAATTAAGTAGGTTGTGACATTTGAAGAGACAGCGATGTAATAAAAAACACTGTAAACTATATTTATAGTACTCGAGTCTTTATGAAAGTTCATCAGAATGCACTAAGAAAATCTATATTTTCGCCGAAAGATGAGTACTGAGTCGAGTTTCCTTAACGCTATCAAGATTTGCGTATGAGTTTTTTGATAATTCTTAACACGTCATTTTATTTCAAAGAGACGCTCGCATGTCCTTAAAACATTTTCTCAAAGTAGTGATAACGTTTTCATTGTCCTTAATGAAAAGATAAAAGTGTCTAAAATTTGCTAAAATTGAGCTTGCAAATAAAAGACTAAAGGAAAAAAGAGATTACTGTCACTAACATAGACGGAAAAAGACAGTAAAATACAAAAGAAAGGAAAAGAAATTGCTTTGTAACTTCTAATCTGATCAATTACAAAAGTATGATGCAAGAAATTTTGAAAATAAAATTGTTTAAAAAAAATTTTCCACGCGAAAATAGCATTTTTATTTTATGAAGTAAAATATTTGTGTAAAGATTAAATTGTGTGAAGAATGCTTAATATTAAGAATAAAATAAATTGTAAAGTAATTATTACAACTAATAAGGGGAAATAACACAATACTTTCTTTCCTAAAACAACGTTAATAGGAAATAAGCCTCAAATATCCTATTGTGATCTACAGAAAAACTTTTTAATTCATAACCTTTTTCTTTTTTAAAGAAAAATACAAGTAATTACGGGCACATACAAACTCTAAAAGGATTAATATTCACAAAAGTTGCTAATTTTATATATATTAAAATGACTAAATAAATATAAAAATGCAAATTTTCAATTCTGATATGCAAATCACTTGTTCATTATTATTTATTGTTATCATTTTATTTTTTTCTTTTAAGTTACGAGTTCTTACACGGGTTATTATATTATAGCAACTTTAAAACAGTATTTTTTTTTATAGAGAAACTCAATAATTTTATGCAAATTAAATTCGAAAATAAATAAATGCATAAATGTAGTGTATGATAATTTCGAATTATGATTATTGCTACTTTTCAATTAAAGGCAGAAATTGTAATTTATATTTACGTTTGCAGGAAAGCAGAAGTACCTTTAATTTTTGCAACCTCAACCTCAGAAAAGAAAAATTCTGTTTTGGTGCTCATTCTAAATAATTAATCCCATATGTAATTTGATATTCTCATTCTATCTTATGCATAAGCTGTAGCATAAAACCCAATCTAAGTTGCACTAAAAGAATTAATATATGCAATATTTTGTTCCAGTAAACTCTAATTTTAGATAAATTAAAAGCCAAAATGAGTAAACATTTAGTACATTAATTTCCAATCAAGAAAATTGCTATGTTGAAAGGTAGAAAAAACATTCAATATTAACATCCCGAAGAAAATCGAAGCGTTTTCGATTTTCGCTGCTTTTTTGGAATCTCATTTGTAGACAAGCATTGAAAAAAAACTATTCTGTGGGTCTTTTAAAATGACAAATTTTACATTAAAGTTTATATCCTCATTTACCTAACATATAAGTTAACATATAAGCTGATCAATAAGCTAAGCTCTAGAAGCATTATTAATATTTACAATAATTTTGCAGATAACATCGTTAATTTTATAATAATTAAAGCGTTCAAATAGATAAATATTTAAAAGATGATAATTTCCAATTCATAAGAGTCTTGGAATCCATCTTTATAATGAAACTCTGTTTTAAAAGCATCAATATTTGCAATATTTTTTCAGAAAACGAGTTAATACCATGTTAATTAAAAGTCAGGATTAAATAAATATTATATATTGTAAAAATTTTCAATCAATTACAATTCCATTTCAAATCAAGAAAAGAATTGCTATACCGAACAACAATAAATTTGGTCGATATTTACATTCTGTAGAAAACAAAAAATCTTCGATTTTGGCTGTTTTTTTTTTTTTTTTTTTTTTTTGTAAGTTTTACTTCAGAAAAGAAAAATTCTGTTTTGGTGTTCATTCTAAATAATTAATCCCATATTTAATTTGATATTCTCATCCTATCTCATATATAAGCTGCAGCATAAAATTCAATTTAAGTTACCCTAAAATAATTAATATATGCAATATTTTGTTCAAGTAAACTCGAATTTTATGTCAATTAAATGTAAAATAAGTAAACAATTAGACCATAATAATTTCCAATCAAGAAAATCGCTACGTTGAAAGATAGAAAAAACATTCAATATTTACATTCGAAAGAAAATCGAAACGTTATCGATTTTTGCTGATTTTTTTTTAAATCTCATCGAAAACAATAAGAAATATGCTATGGGCTTTTCAAAATGACTAATTTTATATTGAAGTTTATATCCAAATCCTATCTAACATATACAATATACATACACAGCTATGCTCTAAAAGCATTAATATTTACAATAATTTTGGAGATAAAATCACTAACTTTATAGAAATTAAAAGTAAAATATAAATAAGATAAAAAAGAAAATGTAAATAAAATGTAAATAAATATTTAATACATAATAATACTTGCAATATTTTCTCAGAAAATGCGTTAATTCTATGTTAATTAAAATTCAGAATTAAATAAACATTGTAACAATTTCAAGTAAATTGGAATTCAATTTCAAATCAAGAAAAAAAAATTCTACACCGAACGAGAATAAAACATAGTCAATATTTACATTTTCAAGAAGACGGAAGCGTCTTCGATTTTCGCCGATTTTTTTCCAACCTCATTTGTAAACATGACCCCAGAAAGAAGAAAAACTCTTTGCAGCGGGTCATTCTAAATTATCAAATCCCATTACATATAAGATTAATTTTTTCATCCACTTACCGTTTGCTTCGCTGGTCATCCTCTCAACTCAGGTACGCGTAAAGCACCAACAACAAACAAAAACAAATCGTCACTCGCCGATCAAAATAAAACTCTTTTGAAGTTTTGGGGAAACCTCGCCCGTGGAAAGTGATCACGTGACGACCGATTTCCCCCGACATCAGTCGAACTACTGATAAGAAAGTTGAATCGGGTCAATGTTAGGCAGGTTTGGCGACTTACAATGGCGAAGCATCGCCGAAGGATTTTTCGCCAAATAATAGCTGTTGTTTATAGAGAAGAGAGTTTGGGTCGAGGAATAGATCGAAGATGAGGAGTACAGTGAAGTACACTAGATGCATTGTTTTCCAACAGGCTTTCGGCAACAAAGTTTGTTTTCTCTCGCCACACGTTTGTTTGAAGAAAATATAAAAACTAAACAAACAACACAAAACGTTTCGATCAAGTACTATTTGAAGGAGTTTGCAATTTGGGCCACTATTACTTTTGCTGACATTTCATTCTTCGTTCTGTGCAATCGACTCTCTCGTGTTTGGGTTACTCTGCGCGGGACGAAACTTTAAAGGTCATTATAACTCAACTCAAGAATCATTTTATCGAAGAATATTTGAACATCCTTGAATCGATCTGCTTAATGATCCGTTTTTGTGAATAATATTATAGCCTTTTGTTATTAATATAAGGAAAACGCATTTGCTCTTTGGTTATATAATACGTATTTTACACAGAAGTTTTTAAACTTAATCAAAATCAGAGTTTCAAAATTAAAAAGCACTTGTGAAACCGATTATTGTAACACATTTGTTTGGTCTAGAATCCTACCTTGACTAATTTTATTTAAACGAGTTCCCGACCGCTACGCGGTTAAGGAGAAATCTGCTTGATCCTTTCTTTTTCCTTCTTTTCTGTTGTTTCTTACATTTTCTTTCTTTTTTGTTCTTTCTTTCTTTCTTTTACTTTTTTTTTTGTTATAGGTATGGATTGATTTTAAGCGGGTTGGATTCTGACGCTTTTGAGTCTGGGTCAGAGTCGGGTTGATCTGATTTTTCAAAGTCCTGGATATATTTCAAATGAAAAAGGTTGTACAGGTGTGGATAAAAACAGTAAACACATTTTACAAACTCTGCAACATACTATTGTTGAATAAAGTTACTGGTACCAAACGATTGAATATAAAGTCAACTTTTAAATGATGTAGGTAAAATTTGCTAATATCAAATAAAACCAAAACTTTATTTATTTATTTATTTTTCAATAGCAAGGCCCAATTTTGACACCCTAAATTCTGCACTCTTCAGTTATCCTACATATAAAACTTCACAAAAATCGTACGATTAGTTTACAAGAAATGAATTATTTTAAAATGGGATTTTTTTAGGGACTGTGTGTTCAAACTGAAGTGCAGTACTTGAAGGTTGTTGAGAAAGTCACTTGACAAAATCACTTCTATATGTATCATTTCTTGCCAATATGACCATTTCACTCTTTATTATTATGATTCAGTTATTGTTATAATATAAAATCCTTTTCACTATTCCTTTTATAATACTTGCAGATGTTAAATTATATGATAAAAAAATATATCTGTAATTATAATAGTTATCTTACATTATAATAATTTCGAACATATGAATGTGATTAGAATCACATAAATGTTTTTATAATGATTTCTTTTTCAGATTATAAACTAATTTATTTCACAGTTTTTTTTTTTTTTAATTTATTGGCAGAAATGTAAAGATTATCGGTCAATGTAACATTTAGAATAAAAAATAAAGTAAAGCAGTATAAGGATTCAATGTTGAATAAAAACAGACTACTTTTTTTTTTTGCCTGGAAATAAATCCCAAAGCGACCAATAATGCCGTATTTTGAAAAAAAATTTTTTTTTTTTGAAAAGTGGGTGGGAAGGACCTGCTACTATTAGATATTTTCAGATATGTTCTAATGGTTTATATTCAGGTTTATTAGAAGAACTAAAACCAAATCAATTTAAAAAGGCATCAGAACAATTTTACATTCTTTATTCTCATTCATCATCATAGATTTAATAATTCTATGACCAAACTTATTCTGCTATTTCTTTTGAAAATTTACAATTAACTCGGTAATGCCAATTGGCGGAAAAACTTGCCATTCTAAGTTTCATTTTCTTCATATTTTAGATTTTTTGCACATTAATTGCGATTGTCAAGAAAATGTGCATACCTGAAAGTCATGAAAATAATTTTTTAAATGTTTTTAAATTGACCTATGTACTCGAATGTATCTAAATTTCAAACTATGGAATAAAAGCTTTAATTATTTAAAGCCTTTTATTATTAAAATTGTGTAAAAATAAAGTACTCAACAGAGCATTATTTAGGTAAAATAATGACTCAATTTAAGATATTTAATTTAAATTAAAATGTAAATTATATTTTAGTGGATTTAGTTATTTTCATAAAAGTACCTCAGGTCACGTTTTAGCATTGTTAATGTTTTACTTCTTGTATCTTATAAAAAAGAGAAAGGGTAAGCAGAAAAGACATATTTTGACTAATTACTGTCCGCTGTCACTTTTCTCTTTTGTAAATTTAACAAAATTATACGTCTGAAAAAAAAAAAAAATTCAAATCTTGAATTCGTTGCGGATGATTTCAGTTTCGGCAAACAATGTAGAAAAGACAGTGAAGTATTGTCGTCTCTATGTCTACAAATAATACATAGACTCCGAAAAAGAATGCGCGTTGATCTCTATAGTAATATTGATGCTGAGCAGAATGAGTTGTTTTGGTATTCGAATAATTAAATCGATGTGGCATTCGTAAAAAAATAGCGTCCACTCTTCGTATTCTATTTAAACAATTAAACCAGAAAATTTGAAAAATGTATATACAGGGTGATTCCGAATTTTTTTTACAATAAAAGAGGGGTGATAGTACACATCAAGAGAAACAATACTAAATAGGAGACCAAGGGTCCAAAACGTTTTCTTAAGGAAATAGCCGCCGTTAAAGGTTAGGGACCAAAATTTCAAATAAACATAAAAAACGGAAAAATCGGTCGATTGATTTGCGGTTTTCACTAAAATTATTCTTTATGTCGGCATTTTCTTGAAATTAAATTATAAAGATAAATTTCAAAAAATGCCGATAGAGGGCGCTTTAGACTTTGGAGTAACGAACAACTATTTTTTGCCGGTATTTTTTGCATCTCATTAAATGTTTTCGTAAGCTTAGACTCAAACTTAAATTTTGAGCTCAAAATCTGTAGTTGGGAGTGGTTAAGTAACATAAACTGAGCTGTGTTCAGAGGGTTCAAATTTCAAATGATTATAAAAACCGAAAAATTGGTCGATTGATTTGCGATTTTCACTAAAACTATTCTTTATTTAGGTATTTTCGTGAAAATAAATTATAAAGATAAATTTCAAAAAATGCCGATAGAGGGCGCTTTAGACTTTGGAGTAATGAAACACTCTTTTTTGGCGTTATTTTTTGCATCTTTTTAAATGCTTTCGTAAGCTTAGACTTGAACTTAAATTTTGAGCTCAAAATCTGAATAGCTGGGAGTGGTTAAGTAGACAAACTTAGTTGTGTTCAGTGGGTTCAAATTTTAAATAATTGTAAAAAACGGAAAGATTGGTCGATTCGTTTGCGGTTTTTGCTAAAACTAATTTTTAAATCAGCAGTTTTCTTGATCAATCAGTGTTTTCTTGGAAATAATTTTTAAAGATAAATTTCACAAAATGCCGATAGAGGGCGCCTTAGACTTTGTAGTAGCGTACAACTATTTTTAACTGTTATTTTTTTAATCTCATTAAATACTTTCAAAAGCATAGACTAAAATTTTGGGCTGAAATTCTGAATCGTTGGGAGTGTTTCAGTAGCGAAAAATTGAATTGTGTCCGATAAGGAAAGAGGGTTAAATTTTAACTCCTGAACACACTTCAGTTTGCGCTTCTTAACTCCTCTTAACGATTCAGGATTTGAGCTCAAAATTTAAGTTTAAATCTAAGCTTCCGAGAACATTTAAAATGCTTTTGCAAGCATTTAATTAGAACCAAAAAATAATGGTTAAAGTGAATTGTTGGTTAATCTGAAGTTTAAGGCGCCCTTGATTTATCTTTAAAAATTATTTTCAAGAAGATACTGACTTAAAGAATAGTTTTATTTTAAACCGCAAACGAATCGACCAATTTTTCCATTTTCTATAATTACTTTAAATTTGAACCTCCCCCTCCTCCTTAAACACAGTTCACTTTGTGCTACTTAACCACTCCCTACTATTCCGATTTTCAGCTCAAAATTTAAGTTTAAGTCTAACCTTCCTAAATCATTTAAAGAGATGCAAACAATAACGGCAAAAAATAGTTGTTCGTTACTCCAAAGTCTAAAGCGCCCTCTATCGGCATTATTTGAAATTTATCTTTATAATTTATTTTCTCGAAAATACCTAAATAAACAATAGTTTTAGTGAAAACCGCAAATTAATCGACCAATTTTTCCATTTTTTTTAATCATTTGAAATTTGAACTCTCTGAACACAGCTCAGTTTGTGTTACTTAACCACTCCCAACTACAGATTTTGAGCTTAAAATTTAAGTTTGAGTGTAAACTTACGAAAACATTTAATGAGATGCAAAAAATACCGGCAAAAAATAGTTGTTCGTTACTCCAAAGTCTAAAGCGCCCTCTATCGGCATTTTTTGAAATTTATCTTTATAATTTAATTTCAAGAAAATGCCGATATAAAGAATAATTTTAGTGAAAACCGCAAATCAATCGACCGATTTTTCCGTTTTTTATGTTTATTTGAAATTTTGGTCCCTAAACTTTAATGGCGGCTATTTCCTTAGGAAAACGTTTTGGACCCTTGGTCTCCTATTTAGTATTGTTTGTCTTGATGTGTACTATCACCCCTCTTTTATTGTAATAAAAAATTCGGAATCACCCTGTATATTATAAACAGGGATTAATGAAAGGTTAAAATTCTTAAGCACCAGAAAAAATTCTTAGGAGTCAGCTTGAAGAATTATTTTTCTGGCATTAACGCATTCATTGCAAAATGGAACATTAGTTAGCTTGAAGCATCGTTATTCTGTATTTTCTTGCACTATAGATAATCGCGCTATTAAAAATAAATATTTAGCACATGGAATTATTTTGGCTAAAGAAAAAATTAATTAATGAGCACGCAAAAAAGTTAGTCTCCAAGAAGGATTTTTTAGTTGCTCGGATTTTGTCGGACCTTGATTATAAGTAACAGTCTTTTTTTTTTCTTCTTTTTTTACGAAGTTTCTATACGTAATTAATTAAAAAGAATACAATGTTTGGCATCTACATTTTGCGCATTGCAAAATACATTTGAATAACAAAATAACCAAACTCATTTCACATTAGTCATTACCGAACTCATTTGAATATCAAAATAATGCCCGCCACTATACGATAGTAAATAATTATTCAAAATTCTTCATTTCTATTGGTGTTTCTTCTATGTACCGCAATTGACATTATATTATATAAAAAAAAATTGGAATCTCAAAGTTACATGCGGGAACATGTCGGTAATCTGAAAAGAATCTTCTCTAAATCACCTGCTGAATTCAGTACTGCCTAAAGGTGTTCCAGATTTTTAGTTGAGAAAACACAACAATCATTGGACTAACAAGGAAGGTCTCGATACGGGCATACTCAAAAATTTCTATAAAAAAAATACCAAATGCTCATCTTATGTGGATATACATGTTTATAAAAAAAAATAAAAATTCAGCGGAACCCTGTTAGAACGTTCGTAAAAAAATAATCAACATTTTGTTTATTTGGCGGTGTATCATCGGTGGCGAAGAAAAGAAATTTCAAAAAATACTTTTTTATGTCAAATGCATTTAAGATAAAATGCTTCATGTTGAACTGAGAATAACTTTTATTTCTGTCAGATTTAGTTTGTTTCAACTATAGTTTTGTCATATATAGTATGTACAGGGTGTCCAGTAAATGACTGACCCATTTTGAATGTAAATAATTAAAAAACGGTTTGAGATAAAAGTGTGCAGTTTGCTGCATTGTTATTAGAAAATCAGTAAATTTTTAGTTATGCACTTTCTTAAAATAGTTCGAATTTCGACCAACAGATGGCGCCGGTAGCGACATCAGACTGTCGAAATTCAGACATTACTCTATTTTCATACGCATGAGCATTTTAGACTTATTTCGCAGAGTCGAATCTCAGTCGACATATTGAATCGACTCTTCACTTACCCACAGAAATAGATTTTTTTGGATGGAAAGAGATTTAAAATATTATTTATGATTGAATAATGTCTATTATACTTAATAAATAATAGTAAAAAATACTCTCTAATAAGCATTAACTTTTCACACATTTACCATAAGTAAATTATATTCAAAAAATCTTTTTGTAACCGGTTAACTGATTCTCTTTTTGCGGACAATAAAATGAAAATATGGCATAAACACGGTTCTTTTATATTAAAAAATCTTAATATTTAATCTAAACATTTCTTCCATTAAGTAGTATGAAAAATTGTATTTAAAAAATTTAGTGATGTCAAAAATCTTTAAAGGATGGATCAAGCAAAATATTCTTGCTTGTACATCGTGTAGTTAAATCAGAGGTTAAAACAGTGGTACGGGAATAGCGGTGCGAAGTTTTCTGTCTAAAATAAAAGCCGGACAGTGACTTATAAATCACAAAATATATATTAACCCTTAGAATAAAGGTTCGTCTATATTTCATCTATAAAAAAAACCCGTCTTAAACATAAAAAATTATAGATCATGACGATGAACGTAAGATACGAAACTACCTGCTAAGATGGAAACCTGTCTAAAACTAACTATTTTTTATTTTTCCGCAAACCGTATTCGTCTCTACGTTATATTCGTATTTTGCTATTTAATATATCTGAAAGTTTTATTACGAAAGCCACGACAGATTTTAAGATGCTTTTTACACACAACCATTCCCTCTTCTTCCCATGAATGCTAATGCATCTACCTGAAACGGAAGGATGCTTAAAAGGAAAAAAAAGTGACCTACCTGTTTTTAAATCCTGCGAGTCACCCCTTTTCAAAATTTCATTACAGAAAGCATAATAGATCCTGAATCATCATAGAATCATTATAGTTCTACTTATTTTAGTTCAATTTTACAAACAGAAATATTACTAAATTATAGGAACATTAGTGTTTTTCTTATATAACTTTTAAAAAGCTTTTAGATTCATTTTTTTAAAATAATGTTCCTTATTTCAAATCACATGCATTTTCAGAATTTTCCTTCCCTTCTTTTCCTCAGGAAGAATAGTTAAGAAAAGGGGGGGGGGAGGACGGAAAATAAATTTCAGGATCTACGATGCTCTTTGTAATGAAATTTTGAAAAGGTGTTTACTCGTAGGATATAAAACAGGTACGATGCTTTTTTTTCTTTTTAAACATCCTTCCATTTCCGCATAGATGTGTTTTCATTTGGGGAGGGGGGAAGAGAGAGGTGTGTATAAAAGTCATCTTAAAATCTCTCGTGGTTTTCGTCATAAAATTTTTAGATGTGTTAAATGTCAAAATATGAATATAATGTAGGGATGATTTAGGTTTTCGGAAAAATGAACACTGTTTCGTTTTAAGCAGGTTCAGTCTTAGCAGCTGGTTATGTATGTTACTTCCTCCATCGAAATCATTTTTTATGTATTATTATACGTAAATGGATTTGTTATTAACGAGTTCCTTCATTCTCATGTTTATTATATTTTTATATGGCGATTTATAAATCACTGCCCTGCCTTTTTTTTTTTTTTTTTTTTTTTTTTTTTTTTTGACAGGGAACTTGCCTAAACTATTTCCGAACCACTGTTTTAATCACTTAACTGATTTCACTGCACGGCGTAGGCAAGAAGAGTTTCTTGATCCGTCACTTAAAGCTTTTTCCCACCAATAATTTTTTAATACCATTTCATAGTATTTAATGGAAGAAATTTTAGATTAAATATTATGATTTTTTAACTTAAAAAAGCGGTGCTTATCTCGTATTTTCAATTTGTTGTGCGCAAACAGAGATTCAGTAGATCCGGTTACAAAAACATTTATTGAATACAATTTATTTATACTAAATGTGTTAAAAATCAATGCTTATACAAAGGAAGTTTTATTGGTTTTTATTAAGTATAATAGACCTTATTCAATCATAAATATTATTATAAATCTCTTTCAATCCAACAAACTCTATTTCTGCAGGTGAGTGGAGAGTTAATTCAATATGTTGACTGAGGATTCGACTCTGCGAAATGAGCCAAAAACCTCATGCGTATGAAAACAGAGTAATGTCTGAATTTCGATGTTGACCGAAATTCGAACTAGTTTAAGAAAGTGTATATATAAAAATTTACTGGTTTTCTGATAACAATGCAGCAAACCGCATACTTTTATCTCATTTTTTTTTTTTTTTTTTTTTTTTTTTTTGTGTGTGTGTGTGTGTTATTTACATTCAAAATGGGTCAGTCATTTACTGCACACCCTGTATATTCACAATGAAATTTTCTGAATTAAAGCAAATTTTAAATTCATTAAAATTGTTTCAATATCAAAATTCAGTTCAATTGAGCACTGTCGATTCAACTTTGTTGCTATGGAAACAACAAGCCTCTGGTAATGAAATGTATTACTGCACCACTCTTCATCTGACCTTTATTTTGGAATACGCTTAAATTTGCGAAAATAGTTTTTATATATGAAATTATTTTTACAGTGATAAAATTAAATAACTGCAGAAACAAGCAATATAAATATGTAATACAATATGTATATATAAAAAGATAAAATAAACTAAACCCTTTTTTAAACTTAAATTTAAAAGTAAAATTCAAAAGTTAAAAGTCCTAATTTATATTTTTAATTTTGATTCTGAAGCTTAAAGCTATTTTACCCCTGATAACTTTCTTTCCCAGTCTCACATTTATTACTTTCCGATATAAATTTTGGACGCACCTTACGATGAAAATTGATGATCTAAGTGTTTCTTGCAGCCATTTGTGGCCTCATACGTCACCGACCCGGGAATTGTGCCGGCTTTGACCGCATGTCAATCAAAAGTTAATGAAACAATTAAATTAAATATTCCTCCTAAATTCACAACTCTGCCCTCTTCTGGAAAATATGACAATCTCCAACATATTAGCAAGAACACGCGCGAAAAACGAGACCCTTTGCAGATTTGAGATGCCTGTTGAAATTACGGCCATGTAATTCTGATAATGCAATGTACCGGGACCTCCAATCGGACTCGCGAATTCATCTGTAAGATGAACAGCCAAATAAAAAAGTTCGATCCGCAAATAGGTTTCTTTCCGAGTCTCAATTATTATACTGATGTCAACCACAAGCCGACATTACATATATATTAAACTCCCATGTATATTGACATAACATATATATTAACATATATATATTAACATAAAATATATATTTTCTCATTAAATACAATTTATACTCATTCTAAAAATTAACTACTAACAAGCAATTTTCATTTAAAATAAAAATCGTTCGTTTTTGACGAGAAAAAATGCTGCTCACCAAATTGCGTGACGCTTTCGTCTTTTCGCGCCAAGCATTTAAAAGTATTTTTTATTTTATTTTTTTATTTTTTTATTTTTACAAACTTTCTACTGTAATTCCGCTGTTACATTTGACTGATCCTTTATTACATACATATGTTATTTAATTAGTTTTTTTTTTCTTTAAACATTCTGAGTATGCCCTGCCCAGTAAAGAGACCGTCTTTGTAAGATAAAAGAATTTTCTGTAATATGCTTTGTGCAGTATTATTGACTTGCGATAGAAAGAATTATTCATTGAACACAAAATTAAGCAATGTCAATACAAAAATATGATAATTTAGTGTTTTAAAGAGGAAAAAAACATTTTTCTATTATGCACTTTAAAATATGACCAAAAATTACCTTACTGTAAAATTAGTCTTCCACGAACTGGTTATTTTAACACGGCTGACAGTAATAATTGATTAGTGACATGGAGTGCATTAAGCGAAGGACATCAAATTAAGTGCGAAATTCCTTAATTGATATTACATTAGGAGAGTGCCACTGTATTTTTGTTTACGCAAGAATAAAGAATTAGGTTGATGGGCAGCGAAAAAATAAACCTATTACTTATTTGCAAGTCATACTCTGTACAGGGTGTATTTAAACTCTTGGGCAAAACATTAAGGGGTGATAGTACACATCAAGTCAAACAATATTAAATAGGAAACTAAGGGTTCCAAATGTTTTGCGAATTAGGCGCCATTAAAGTTTAGGGTCCAAAATTTCAAATAAATATAAAAAACGGAAAAATTGGTCGATTGATTTGCGGTTTTCACTAAAACTATTCTTCATGTCATTATTTTCTTGAAAATAAATTATAAAGATAAATTTCAAAAAATGCCGATAGAGGGCTCTTTAGAATTTGAAGTAACGAACAATTATTGTTTGCGGTTATTTTTTGCATCTCATTAAATGTTTTCGGAAGCTTAGACTTAAATTTTGAGCTCAAAATTTGAATAGTTGTGAGTGATTAAGTAGCGCAAACTAAACTGTATTCAGAGGTTCGAATTTCAAATGATTATAAAAAACGGAAAATTTGGTCGATTCGTTTGCGGTTTCCTCTAAAACTATTCTTTAAATAGGCCAGTCAAATTGTCAGAAAAAAGGGCTAATACATGCAAAAATTCTGCTAGAAGATTTTATGTTTTTAAAATGTTTATGGGGATGCTAGTAACAAGAATTAATGGTTTTCCAACAAAATATATCGAGGCTAAATTTTGTGGAGCCAAAAAACCAGAAAAATTTCGGACTTTTTTCAGTTTCAAAAAATGTTCTGGAATCTTTATATCAAGGTCAAATGTATAAAAGAAAAATCTTTTCCAATTTCTTACTTTTTTGTACCTAATTTAAAATTTTAATTTTTTTTTAATTAAATGGCCGCCATTTTGAAACAAGATGGCGGATGAAACTGGCTAACGAACTCGTTCTAGGCCTCATTATGTACTATGTACACACCAAGTTACATCCAAATCGATTCATAAATACGCGTGTTATCAAGTGACAAAAATCAGATCGTTTCAAAATGTCAGCCATTCTAGAAAATCAAAGTGCTATAACTCAGTCATTTTTTCAGATATGGACGAAATTAAAAGTGTTCTGTAATCATTGTTTTAAGTTCTAACACATAAAAGAAAAATGGTTTTCAACTTTTAATTTTTTTGCATTTAATTTTAATTTTAATTTTTTTTTATTTAAATGGCCGCCATTTTGAAACAAGATGGCGGATGATGCTGGCCAACGAACTCGGTCGAGATATTTTTATGTACTATGAACGTACCACGTTTCATTCAATTCGGTTCATAAATACAACAGTTACAGCATGACAAAATCAGATATGTATGTATATATGCAAATACACATATATGTCGACATTTGAACGGAGGTTGGTTTTGGGGTCTGGGGTCATGATCGGTGAAAATATACCAAAATTTTCGAGAGTGTTTTCCTCCGGATGGCTGCAATAGGTAGCTTTTTACTTTTTGTAATGAAAGCTACCTAAAAAGTGCTATAACTACGCCATATTTTAAGATACAGAAGAAACAAAAAATGCTCTGGAGTCTTTGTATCAAGGTCAAATGTATAAAAGAAAAATCTTTTTCAATTTTTCACTTTTTTGCACCTAATTTTAAATTAAAAAAAAAATTTAAATGCCCGCCATTTTGAAACAAGATGGCGGATGGAGCTGATTAACGAACTCGGTTGAGACATTTGTATGTACTATATATGTACTATGTACTTCTATGTACCAAGTGTCATTGAAATCGATTCATAAATATGATAGTTACAGCATTACAAAAATCATATATATATATATATATACACTGGTGGACAAAATTAAGAGATGGAAGGCATTTTCCCAAATATCTCGAGAAATACTGGATAAAAATAAATGAAAATTGGTATGGATATAACTTATAGTATGACAATGATATGTGCAAAGCAAAAATTAAAGTGCCATTCATTGGCAAGAATTATTGGCAACAGTCCAATGTGGACTGAAATTCATGATGAAAGATGGCAATGAAAGTGAGACTTGTATGGTGTGTGGTCACCTCTGACAGATAGACACTATGCACAACGAGTATGCATGCTGTTAATAACAGAGTTAAGGATTGCTTGTGTAAGACTCTCCCTCTCTCTCACCAGAGCAGTTTTTAACTCCGGAATGGTTTTGGGTGGGAGTTGGCCTCTCGCAATAGCCCTTCCAAGAGCATTCCAAGCATGTTTAATGGGGTTAAGGTCAGGAGATTTGGCTGGCCAATCCATTCGATGAATATCCTCGCTTTCCAGATACTCCTCAACGGACGTCTACAGCGACACAACTGTCTAGGGACATTGCTGTTGCCACAGGAACATTAGTTTCAAGGATGAATGTTGACAGGAGGTTCGGTGAAAGAGGTTTGTATGTCAGGAAGCTCGCCATTTGCATCCCACTCACACCTTTCCACAAAAGAGAGCGTGCACAATGGTGCAAACAGCATCAGCACTGGACACAGCTCCAATGGGCTAATGTTCTGTTCACAGATGAGTCCAGATTCAGTCTTCAATCTGATTCTCGTCGTATATTCATATGGAGGGAACCTGGGACCCGATACCATCCCAGTAACATCATGGAAAGGGACCATTATGCTGGTGGAGGACTGATGTTTTGGGCAGGGTCATGCAAGATACCCGCACCCCGCTCCATGTGTTTGACACTGGTTCCGTGAATGCCCAGAGGTACAGGCAGGAGATCCTACAATCCTACGTGCGTCTTTACAGGGGTGGTGTTGGCCCTGAATCCGTTTTTATGGACGATAATGCCCGACCACATAGGGTTCGCCTGGTTGAAGAGTATCTGGAAAGCGACGATATTCATCGAATGGATTGGCCAGCCAAATCTCCTGATTTTAACTCCGTTGAACATGCTTGGGATGCTCTTGGGAGGGCTATTACGAGACGCCAACCCCCACCCAGAACCATTCCGGAGTTAAAAACTGCTCTGGTGGAAGAGTGGGAGAGTCTTCCACAAGCAATCCTTAACTCTCTTATTAACAGCATGCATACTCGTTGTGCATACTGTCTATCTGTCAGAGGTGACCACACACCCTACTAGAGGCGTCCACACACCATACAAGCCTCACTTTCATTGACAACTTTCATCATGAATTTCAGTCCACATTGGACTGTTGCCAATAACTCTTGTCAATGAATGGCACTTTAATTTTTGCTTTGCACATATTATTGTCATACTATAAGTTATATCCATACCAATTTTCATTTATTTTTATCCAATATTTCTCGAGATATTTGGGAAAATGCTTTCCATCTCTTAATTTTGTCCACCAGTGTATTTATATATATATGTCAACATTTGAACGGAGGGTGGTTTTGGGATGGGGGGTCATAATCAGTGAAAATATACCAACATTTTCCGGAAGTCTTTCCACCGAACGGCTGTTATGTATAATATCGTGTGGGTTCGAATTACTTGTACTGTAATTCCACCAGGGAAACAACCTTTATAGTTCCATCATTTATTTACACTATCATACAATAGCCGCACACGCAGCATCCGAAAAAAAAACATTCTTACATCTCCGATCTTATTTGGCCAACATGCATTGCCTCACAAAACAGATTACGGTATCATTGCGCCATCTACATTTAGGAAGTGCTACTATTCGAAGATATCACACCCCTCTCCTCATAGTTCAAACGAACTACAGGCAATTTTGGTCTATTGCTTCTTCGAACTGGAACACTTTTCTTCGAGTCCTCATTATTATTTTTAGTCACAGTGTCCTTTACAGATATATCTGTCATAACATCATTTTTATTACTCACAACAGTACCTGTTACAATATCATGTGAAGGCTGAGATTTGTTTGGTTCCATAATATTCTCATTATCACGTTGGTCTTTTATTTTTCCATTAATCTCAGAAAAACGGTTTTTATTAACCCTTTCATAATTATTTAAGCATTGTAATTTTTACCACTATAACCCATATTTTCAAATTTTTCTGACATTTGTTTGTTATAATGGTCATTTTCTTCAATTCTTTCAGATTTTTCGTAACTTATCTCTCTGTTACGTCTCAACTGATTTACATGACGCTTACACATTATTCCGTCACATCTATTTACTAAAACCCATCTACTTCCTAATAATTTTATAATTTTTCCTTTTACCCATTTCTCCTCCTTTCCAAAATTTTTAACGAAAACTCATTCATGAAGCTTAAATTTGTGCAGGGGTTGCTGTATTTTAGGTTTTGATGGTAATACCAAATGAAGGGCTGTTCGAATTGGCCTTCCAAACATTAATTCAGCAGGAGTTTTACCAGTCACCGAATGAGGAGTTGAATGATTTTCTAACAAAAGTCGTGCAATTGATAATGATATGTCATTTTTATCCAGTTTCCTAAGGCAATTTTTCACAGTTTGCACGTATCTTTCCGCCTGTCCGTTCGACGACGGTTGATATGGTGGAATAGGTGTATGCTTAATTCCATTATTTTTAAGAAATTCCTCAAATTCCTCACTTGTGAACGCGGATCCATTATCACTGACTAATTCTAAAGGTAATCCAAATGTCGCAAAAATTCTTCTTAATACTCTAATAGTATTTCTACTATCGGTCCTGGGCACTACTTCCACTTCTAACCATTTTGTATAAGAATCAACTACTATTAAAAAAAATTTCCCTTCAAACGGACCTGCATAATCTATGTGAATCCTTTCCCAGGGTAATTCAGTCTTCCATTCTAAGGGTTTCATTTTTGGATTATCCCTCGCACACATTTGGCATCTACTACATGAATTTACCATTTGTTCAATTTCCTTATCCATGTTTCGCCACCAAACCACCCCTCTAGCTTTAGCTTTCATGCTAGACATACCCTGATGAACAGAATGCAACAATTTCAATATATATTCTCTACCTTCCTGTGGCACAATTACTCTATGCCCCCATAATAAACAATTTTCTAAACAGGAAATTTCATCCCTTCTACGAAAATAAGGTTGATATTCTTCTGCTTTAACCTTTCGAGGCCACCCATGTAGTACCCACTCTAAAATTTGTTTAGTTACAGGATTTTCAGTTGTCCACTTTGCAATCGTTTTAGAAGTAACGGGCCAATCATTATTATTTGTAACAAACATTATTTCAGCAGGATTACTAACTATATTTACAGTTTCTGGGAGAGGTAATCTACTTAATGCGTCCGCATTTTTATTATTTTTACCTTCGCGATACCCAATTGTATAATCATATCCTGCTAACATAAGCGACCATCTCAGCATTCTAGGTGATAATGTATCAGGTACCTTTTTAACAGGATCAAACAATCTAATTAAAGGTTTGTGATCTGTTATAATCTTAAACTGTTTACCAGCTAAATATTGGTGAAATTTAGTAACACCAAATATTACAGATAAAGCTTCTTTATCTATCATTGCATAATTTCTTTCAGTTTTATTTAAAGTTCTAGAAGCATAAGCTATGGGTTTCTCTTTACCCTCAATAATATGGCTTAATACAGAACCAATGCCATATTCTGAAGTATCACAGTTCAAAACAATATCTTTGTTAACATCATATAATTCTAAAACAGGTGATGTACATAATAATTCTTTAACTTTTTGAAATGCTTTATCATGCTTTTCTGACCATATCCACTTAACATTATTATCTAATGATCTATGTAAAGGTTCTAAGACATCTGAAATATTAGGTAGGAAGTTTCTATAATAAGAAATTAAGCCTAAAAATGAACGCAATTGTGACACATTATTTGGAATAGGTGCATTCAAAATAGCATTAACTTTTTCTGGCATAGGTCTAATTCCTTCCTGAGAAATTTTATGTCCTAAATAGTAAACTTCCGAAACCATAAATTTTAATTTTTCCTTATTTAATCTTATACCATGCTCAGAAAAGCATTTCAGAACACTTTCAACTCTTTCAGAATGTTCTGATTCATTCCTAGCACTTATAATTACATCATCTAAAAATACACCAACATACTCATATTTTTTTTAATATATTCTCTATTTTTCTCTGGAACATTCCAGGAGCACACTTTACGCCAAAAGCTAATCTTAACACATTAAATAATCCTTTATGAGTATTAATAGTTAAAATTTTACTACTTTCATTATCTACAGGTTGTTGTAAATAAGCATCTTTTAAATCAAAAACAGTAAAGAATTTTCCACCTGATAATTTAGAGAATAATTCTTCCATCCTAGGAAGAGGATAATTATCGTTTTCTGTATTTGAGTTTACTGTGGCTCTATAATCACCACAAATTCTAACAGTACCATTTGGTTTTGGAACAATTACTATAGGACTAGCCCAATCTGAATGATCAACAGGTTTCAAAATACCCTCTTTTGTTAATCGTTCCAATTCCAAATCAGTAGCTCTTCTCGAAGCAAACGGAACAGGTCGAGACTTAAGAAAAACTGGTTTTGCATCCTTTTTCAAATTTATTGAAACGGGAGGACCTTTTATTGTACCGATCCCGTCAGCAAAAACATTTGGAAAATTTCTAATTAAATCATCTTTTGAAATACTTTTAATCATATTTACATTAGGCCAAAATAATTTTGATGCTTTTAACCAAGTTTTTCCAATTAGACTCGGACCTTCTTCTTTAATAACTAACAATTTTAAATCAGGTATACAATATTCATCAACAAAAACATCTACTTTTAACTCACCTAATACAGTTAAAAAATCTTTAGTATAAGTTTGTAACTTAACTTTAGATTTAATTAAAGGTAGCTTACCTGAGAACAATTTTTCTGCCACATTTTTACTTACAATCGTATGCGCCGCCCCGGTGTCAATTTCAAATTTAACATTCACCTCATTTTTTTTTACATTTTTTTGCCATGTTACACTATTGGAGTTGTTGTCCACACAATTAAAACAATATTCCTCTTGAACAGTTTTAATTTTACTGTTTTTGTTCTGTTTATCATTTTTCATCATAAATTTTCGATTCCTACAACAAATTCTTAGGTGACCAAATTTGTGGCACAGATGGCACTCAGCATTCTTGAAAGGGCACATTTTAGGATTGTGGTGTTTCGCACATCTGAAACAAGGTTTCTCAGACGCGAGTTTTTCTTCTTTGGCCTTAAATGGGTGAGAGAACTTTTCTGGTTTCGGTTTCTCCGCTCTAGCGCGCACTTGGTTGACAGCTGTACTTTCGCCTATATGTAGTGATTTCACACCGGCTTCCGCAGATTCAAAAGATTCTGCGATCTCCACCGCAGTCTGGAAATTTAATTCCTTACAATCGAGCAGCTTTTGTTGTATCTTTTCATCTTGTATTCCGAATACAAGCTGGTCACGCAGGTGGTCATTTAAGGTGTTTCCGAAATTACAGAATTCAGACAATCTTCTAAGTTCTCTTACAAACTCAGCTATGCTTTCCCCTGTCTTCCTAAGACGTTTCTGAAATTTGAATCTTTCTACAATTTCACTTGGACAAGGAGAAAAATGTTCTTTAGCTTTTTTTAAAAAATCTTCATATTTTATCTCCTTTAACGTCTTCGGGACAATAATGTCTCTTAAAATCGTAAATGTTGTCGTACCAACAGAACTAAGCAAAATATTCTTTTTCATTTCTTCATTCTTTATATTATTCGCACAGAAATAAAAATCCATTTTCTCAACATAAATAGTCCAAGGAACCTTTGAGTCATATTCTTCTAGCCGACCCAGTGAAATAATTTCTTTTTCAACTGCCATTTTTTTTCCGGCGTATACTTTTTTTTTCACAATATTTTTCTTTACAAAATAATATGGGTAAATAATCCCATCTTAGTCGCCACTTTATAATATCGTGTGGGTTCGAATTACTTGTACTGTAATTCCACCAGGGAAACAACCTTTATAGTTCCATCATTTATTTACACTATCATACAATAGCCGCACACGCAGCATCCGAAAAAAAAAACATTCTTACATCTCCGATCTTATTTGGACATCATGCATTGCCTCACAAAACAGATTACGGTATCGTTGCGCCATCTACATTTAGGAAGTGCTACTATTCGAAGATATCACATTATGGGTTGCTTTTTACCTTTTGTAATGAAAGCTACCTAAAACAATTTTATTTTCGCATACATGTAATTGTTTCCAACAAAATTTTTGCATAGAAAATTGCTTACATTATTGTTCACCTCATACACTGCTTACATTTTCATGTTTTTTTTTTTTTTTTTTTTTTTTTTTTTTTTTTTAAGTTAGAGAAGTCGCAGAATTTATAGTAAAGGGAAAAAAATGAAAAAAAATAAAAAGATCTGAACAAAAATAATAATTTAAGCCAGATGTATTAATAAAATATTCTTGTCGAATAATATAGTACTTCCCCAAAATAGAAATTTTGGGACATTTTTGATTATGTCACGTACTTTTGTTCATTTTAAGATAGTTTTAATAATAATATGGCACTTTTTTTTGTTTTATATTTTGAACATTTAAGATTTAGCTGAATGCAAATGTAGAAGTGCCATGCCATCAGTGAACAAAAGTAAGCGAATGTACACATTAAAAATGTCACAAAAATTCCCTTTTTTTTTGGCCAGTATTGCAGTTAAATATTTCTGTTCGATTACTATCTGATTACATGAAAAATTTTAGCTCTATCAACAAAAATAACTGCATGTTTCAATTTCATATTAATTATTCTATATATTATCACTTTCATTAGTTGGTATTATCGAAATAATTTCGCACATGAATTTTCATTTTACAGTTGGAAATTGCATTTAATTAATTATCTTATCGAGGCCTGTTCAGATTTTTTCTGACATGATTCGTTTTTTGGGAAATTGGGAATTTTTATATATACTTGTAAAAAATGTAATAATAATTTTATGAATAAAAAAGCTATAATTGTATTTAGATTCATATTTGGTATTTTTAAACCAAGAAATTTTGTATAGAGCCCTATATTCTAAAGGGAGAGGGGGAATACGAAGGTTTTCATAAAGGATTCAAGTTCGTCCTAATCAGATACCAGCTGAATTATTTTATAAACTAGCAAAAGCCTATGCTTTGTTTTGATTAGCGAAGCATTATTTCATAAGATTAATATTTAAAAGTAACACTTTTTATATTATTTATGCATCTGTATTAAGTAAAAACGTTATTTTATGTCTTGGCCAATTTTAATTTTAGAAATGTAAATTCAGCCATATTCCATAAATTGTTTTCAAACGGCTAACATATTAAAAATAATACTAATAGTAATTACTTCTTAACAGTTTCATTTAGTTCAACTTTCAACTTCTGAATTCGAATCACACTTTATATAACGAATTTAACAATTAGTTTTATTTGTTTATAATTCTTTTGTTGCCACATCACAAAAGAAAAATCACAATTCTTTTAAAATGCGTAAATATCGTCTGCGTAAAGTATTTCACACAAAATTATGTATTTAAATTCTGAAAAACCCTTTTTACTGAAAAAAACTTTTATAATTGAATGCAAATAATTGATTTTTCACAAAATTTAATTCAGTAATTATATGCTATAATTTTCATAAAAAAGGTATTTTAAAAATTTCATAAAAGAAATCGTGAAACTATTATATGATTAAAAGGAATGAGCATCAAAACATAATTTGCTTATTTCCAACCAATTTTGATAAAGTATTACAATATTCTCTAAATTCTATTAAAATGTATATTTTCTTCTCAAATAACATGTTTAATAACTTAATGTTCTTTTAGGGGTTTAAGTATAAATTCTGCAGTTACTTTCAATAATCTAAAATTAAAAAAATCGTCATATTCACCTGTTTTTCGTTCTTTATATTTCCAGTATGACGCAATATTTGCTTTTAAAAAATCGCCACGCTATTTATTTTATTTTTTGTTTTCAAGTGGAAAACTTGTATAAAAAAGTTATGACGTAATATTAATTTTTTCCTAAGTTCTTTTTGACGTAATATTCATTTTTTTAAGTTCTCCTCGTCAAAATATTTAAAATTATCATTAAGAGGAAATATTTCAATTTTAGTCTCCAATGATTTTTGAGATATTTTGGCAGAATAATGAAGATATATTTCATTTATTAGGATGAGCGAAGCGAATCCTCTACTAGCCCACTGAAGTTACATTTTGTCGTACGCTTTATAAAAAATCTATTCAGTATTTTGACTTGAAATTAAACATAAGAATAAATTGTGATATGTAGATTTGCAGAATGTTATTTTTTTTACAGAATAACATTTGAAAAATATTATTTTAATAATTAATTTATTCTACATGTTTTTCTATTATGGACGCATTTTTGCAAATAAAAATTGAACGCTTATCTTTTTATTTTCAGAATGAAAATAAACCTTGGGGTTAGTAATTATAGATAGAATCATAATTAATTAATTAAATAAAATGTATTTTCATTATTCCGCGAGAATCGTTTGCAAATAAAAAATTGAACACGTATCTTTTTATTTTAAGAAGGAAAATAAACTATGGGGTTAGTAATTACAGATAGAATCATGATTAATATATTAAATAAAATATATTTTCATTATTCTGCCAAAATTATTTACGCAGTTTATACTTATGGATTTTAAAAGAATTACATTATGATTTATTTATTTAGGTATTTACTTTGGTAAAGTGGCAACAAACAGAATAGTAAACAAGTAAAATTAATTCTTATATTTGGTATTTAAAGTGAATATTTTGTTAAATTTGGTAAGTTTCTTAAGTCTGGTATTCGAAATGAAAGATTAAAGAATAATTTAAGAATATTTTAATTGATTGAAGAATAATTTAATTCAACCAAATTAAATATATATTAACTACGTTTTTAAATTATTTCTGGAATGTATTAGTAATTTAAAAATGTCGAGAAAAAGAACACATATTGGCCAGAACGAACGCCGTTACTGGCCATTGGAAAACGTAAAAACATCTTTAAAATTTTTAGTTAAAAATTAAAAAAATATATTTTGTAAAATTCTGCTTCGAAAATATTTTTATTTATACCAGCCTTATATCATAAATAAAAAATTCCGAGGAAATTCTTAGTTATTTGGCTGAATTTACATTTCTAAAATTTAAATGCGCCAAAACATGAGATAACGTTTTTGCTTAATAAAGATGCAAAAATGATATAAAAAAGTAATGTTCCTTTCAAATATTTATCTTATGAAATAATGCTTCGCGAATCCAAACAAAGCGCGGCTTTTGCTAGTTTAAATAATCATGATTCTATTTATAATTACTAACCCGATGATTTATTTTCTCTTCTGAAAATATACGTATTTCATTTTTAATTTGCAAAGATGCGTCCTTAATGGAAAAACATGTAAAATAAATTAATTAAAATAATAATTTTTTAAAGGTTATTCTCTGAAAAAAAATAATATTGTGCAAATCTACAAACCATAATTTATTTTTATGCTTAATTTCAAATAAAAATACTCAATAGATTTTTTATAAAGTGTACGACAAAATGTTATTTGTGTCGCCTAGTAGAGGATTCGCTTCGCTCATTCTAATGAAATTTCACTTTTTAAAATTTTTGAAGTGAAAAATAACTCTTTCAGAAAAGAAAGAAAACTCTCTTTTCTTTTTCAAATAACCGCTTTTTTTTTTTTTTTTTTCGAGCATTTCCATCTCATACAAACACCCAGTTCATACCATCATCCTACCATCAGTATATTCCATTTATGTCCCACATTACGGGATATGAAAAATTTCCATCCTTTTCCATCTATATTTGAAATCTCTTAAATCTTATAAAATCCTATTGTGATTTTATCTGTAAATGGGATTTTGCAACTGCAAAATTTTCCGCTTTATATCTTTCAATGGCAAAAAAGCTGTCCACACGTAAATTGTGGGGAAAATATCTATTTTTAAAAATACTTATCTTTGTAAAATTGCTTGCGTCTTTTTTTTCTTCTTCTTCTTTCTTTTTACTTTCCAGGTTAGTCTTCTTTCTTGTTCAGGTCTTTCGAAATCATACCAGAAATTCCGGAAAGTGTTGCTTCCAGATAAGCTACATTTTTTTTTTTTTTTTTTTTTTTTTTTTTTTTTTTTTTTTTTTTCGGTTCAGGAGCAAAAATTGTTTTAACACTGCGATTTTTATTATACTAAACAAAGTAGAAATTTGAAATAATATTTACTTTTAAAAATGTTTTCCAAGAGCGATTTTTAAAAAAATTCGAAATTTAAAATGATGAAATGGGTAAAAAAGGTTTTGAAAAAGTCCTAAATTATGATTTCTATAGAATCTTTAAGGATAAAAGCCTGAAATTTGACTTAGCTGTTACTTTAAAGATGCAAATGTACAAACAAAAGAGTTTTTTGAGAAAAAATTCGAAATTTAAAAGGATGCAGAAAAAAGTTCAGATTTACGATTTTTGTAATATTGAAAAGACTATACATTTAGACTTTTCATGACTTAATGCTAGCTAAAAATGAGTTAAAAAAATAAAAATTTACATGAGGTAAAAAACATTATAAAAATGTTCTAAATTACGAATTCTATGGCATTGTTTGGAATAGAAATGGGAAATATGACATGGCTGCTAGTTTTAAAAAAGAAAATGGATGCACAGGTCTGTTAAAAAAAGATATGGCAACTTAAAATAGTGAAATGCGGGAAAAGTGTTTGAAAAAATGTCCTAAATTATGATTTATATTTAATTATTAAGGTTAGTAACTTGAAATTTGACATGACTGCTGCATTATAATACACACATATAGGATTAAGATAAATAAGTTCATTCAGAAATTCGAAGCTTAGTTAATTATATTATTTATTTTTTTATATTACTATTACTATTATTATTATTATTTGATATTTCACTATTATTTCTTATCTATGATTAAAATATTATGCATTCTTGTAGCTTACAAACAAAATTTCTGCCTTGCATAAAAATTTTCAAGTCTGTGGATAAGTTACATTTATCATAAGGTCTGTCTCAAAAGTTTAAGCGCAAGCATATAATGTCGATTTTCAAAAAATTATAAAAAGTTAGAATGAATAAGATTTTTTTTTATTTGCAGATTTCGCAACATTATTTAAATGAATTATGTCATAAGTAGAAAAAATAATTTATATGATATTAAAAAATATAATACAAAAATGTTAAAAGAAGAAACTGTCTAAAAAGGTTATGCACAATGTCAAAAACAACCAGATTTATAATTTTTACAGAACTTTTACTTACAAATTATTTTTTCGTGATTTCGGATTTGTTAAAATAAAAATGCTGCCATCGAAATTATTAGTTTCTGTAGGGTTTCTGGTGGCAAAGAATATTATGCTTTCTCAATAGCCTCTTCAAACTCTTGAATAGAGTCGTAATTGTTTTCTATTGCCATAAACCTGGAGAATTAAAATTCCTTGAAGGTCTCAATCGGGTTTAAGTCTGGACTTAATGCTGGCCACTCAAGAACATTAGCATTTTTCCAAGAAAGCCAAAGTTTTGTAAATTTTGATACGTGGATTGAGGCATTGTCTTGTCCATTGTCTTGTGTTGAAAAGTCCATTCAGCCCTCCCCCCCCCCCCAAAAAAAAAAATGTCACCGAATGCAAGCAAATGTTGATTTAGCATCTCTTGATGCTTTATTGAATCTTGTTTTCTTTTTAGAAAAGACAGAGAGGTCTGGCTATTGAATCCAAATACGCCCCAAACCATAAAAGATTTAGCGCTTTCTTGCCTACAAAAATTGCCCTTGGTTCCTTTCGTAAACCATGTAATACGCGTTCCAACTATCAGGGCAATATAAGTTCCATCTTTTCTCAAAGCTGAATAAAATAGTAAACCATTTGTCCCCGTGGGACACATGTTTTTTAGCCCACTTCATTCTCGCCTGTTTGTGGTTTAATTTTAGAGACGGTTTGCGAGCCATTTTCTTTAGTATGATATAATTACGCTCTTTAATACATATATGTACAGTGTCTTTGACACCTATACACTGAGATTATTTTTAATTTCCTGTATGGGCATATTTTTTCTAGATACCAATCTCCGTATTCTCCAATTAGCTTGAACAGTCGTCATACTTGGTCGTCTACATCTTGGCTTCCACTTAAAATTATCATTTCGAGCGAGAACTTGATATATACCTCGCTTTGATTGATTTAAAACTTTTGCAATTTCAGAAACAGTTTTATTTTGCGATTTCAATTTAAAAACTTTCAAAATCGCACATTTTGTGGATTCGCTACCCTTCGGCATTTTTAAAAGGAGAGGAAATAATTTCTCCACCTTTTATACTTTTATAAAAGTGCAATAGCTGTCATACAACGTCATTACATACAGCCAGTCCCGTGTTTAAAAAAAAAAATGCATAATTTGCTTAAACTTTTGAGAGAGCGTTTCTTCAAAAAAAAAAAAAAAAAAAAAAAAAAAAAAAAAAAAAAAAAAAAAAATAATAATAATAATATATATATATATATATATATATATATATATATATTTAACCACCAAAATGGCTTGTTTTACTTTATTTTGATTAAATGTACTTATTGTAAATTAGCATAAAATATTTTCTTCTTCAATTATTTTAAACCAGATTTGTAGCGTGCTTAAACTTTTGACACAGACTATATTTTATTATTTGATAAAATCAAATCTAATTTTATCATCAGTTTCTTTCTTTTAGACATTTATCAATTTTTGGTGTTATATCTTTATTATAAATAATATACGAATGTCACTTTGTCAGGAATTTTGAGACTCCAACATAGAAGTCTCAACATCAATAAAACGACTTTATTGCGTATTTTCAATCGGTGAATGTATGTGATAGAGATAAATATTTGGAATTGTTGTTCTCGTAATAAATAGACGGACTTTTGCTAAATCACGATGCAAAGAGGATTTGCCTTTGGCTTCACAAATGACTAAATACAAATGTGTAGATTTTCTAAAAGGATTTAGAAATGAATTTCGGCTGTTTAAATGTTGCTAATATTTCAATGATTTTCCATTTATTATTATTATTAGTAGTAGTAGTAGCATTTTATATTATTATTATTATTATTATTAGAAGTATTAAAAATATTTTTAATGCTTTACTAATGTTTCTTATTCGTATTTAGAATATATGTATTCTTATATCTTATAAACAAAGTTTCTACACTGCGTAAAAGTTTTCAAGTCTGCGAGTAAGTTACATTTATTATATTATTATTTGATAAAAACAAATCCAATTTTATAATCATTAATATGCATGTAACATTTTCTTTTTCGCAGCCATATTTAAAATTTTGGTATTATATCTTAATTATAAAAAAATATACGAAAGATGCTTTGTCAGAGATTTTGATGCTTCAGCATAGAATTAACATGAATAAAGTGACTTGATTACGATTTTCATTTCGTTAATTTGCGTGAAAGAGATAAATATTTGTAATTGTTGTTCTCGTAATGTATAGACGGACTTTTGCTAAATCACGAAGCAATAGAAGATTTGCTTTTGGCTTCATAAATGACTCAATGCAAATGTGTAGATTTTACTGAAAGGACTTAGAAATGAATTTCTGCTATTATGACTTTCTGCTATTTCAGATGCTCCAACATAGAATTCTTAACGTGAATTTGCACATTTTTATTTCGTGAATGTTTGTGATAGAGTTAAATATTTGGAGTTGTTCTTCTCGTTATATGTAGATGGCCTTTCGCAAAATCACGATTCAATAGAGGATTTACTTTTGGCTTCATAAATGATTGAATATAAATGCGTGGATTTTGCTAAAAGGACTTAGAAATTAATTTCTGCTGTTAAATGTTGCTAATATTTCGGTGATTTTCCATTTATTATTATTATTATTGTTATTGTTTTATATTAATATTATTTTATTATTGTTAATATTAATAATGTTTTTTTAATATTTCACTAATACTTCTTATTCAAATTTAGGATACATGCATTCTTAAATCTTACAAAAAAAAATTTCTTTCCTGCATAAAAATTTTCAAGTCTGTGGATAAGTTACATTTATCATGTTTTATTATTTGATAAAAACAAATCTTATTTTAACATCATTATTATGCACGAAACAGTTTCTTTTTCGTAGATAGTTATCAATTTTTGGTATTATATCTTTATCATAAAAAATATACCAAAGATGCTTTGTGCCCTTTTGTACCCTTTTGTGCCCTTTTGCCTTTTCTGTGTACCAATGCCCTTTTTGTTCAAACATCTGACACCATATGTGTATGTTGTTAGGATTTAGAAATACTTGATTGTACTGCCGACGAAATCTTTGCTACACGTATGACAGAAATGACAATTGTGAAATTCTGGCAAAAAGAATGTTCTAAAATGCCAACAACACATGCAGATGGTATCTGATGATGATGGTATCTGATGATTTTGATGTTCCAATATAGAATTCTTAACTTCAATAAACTGACTTTATCGCAAATTTTCATTTCGTGAGTGTATGTGATAAGTATTTGGGATCGTTGTTCTCGTAATATATAGACGGACTTCTGCTAAATCACGAAGCAATTAAAGGATTTGCTTTTGGCTTCATAAATGACTGAATGCAGATGTGTGGATTTTGCTAAAAAGACTTAAAAATGAATTTCTTTGATTTAAATGTTGCTAATATTTTGATGATTTTCCATTGATTATTATTATCATTGATTTTTTTTGTTGTTGCTACTGAATTTCGAAATAATACAAGGTAATTCAAAATGAATATGTCGATTACAAACGGCTATAACTATTTAATCGAAAGGAATTTATCGACAAGAATTACCCAAAATTTAAAAGGAAGTTCAAAATTCTGTTTACATATTTTATAAATATTCTATGTCATTCCCCTTGGTTACACAGATGACATCAAAATGCCCTTTTTGTTCAAACATCTGACACCATATGTGTATGTTGTTAGGATTTAGAAATACTTGATTGTACTGCCGACGAAATCTTTGCTACACGTATGACAGAAATGACAATTGTGAAATTCTGGCAAAAAGAATGCTCTAAAATGCCAACAACACATGCAGATGGTATCTGATGTTTCAGCTAAAAGGATGTTTAGATGTTATCCACGTGACCCAGAAGAGTCACATAGAATATTTATAAAGTATGTAAACAAAATTTTGAACTTCTTTTTACATTTTGTGTAATTCTTATAGATAAATTCTTTTCAATTAAATGGTTATAACCATTTGTAATTGCTATATTCATTTCGAATTTCCCTGTATATCTCATCGATATTTAGAAAATACGAATTCATATATCTTATTAACGTGATTTCTGCAATTCTTAAAAATCTCAAATTTGCGATAATTTGTATCAATTTGTTTTTATTGTAGTTTGCAGATTTTTTATTTGACGAAAAAATTATATTTTTATCCATACTAATGAAGTAAAGTTTTGTTCTGTAGATTCTTATGTGTTTCTACGACGGCTAGTAAAATTCATGGCATGTACAAGGCTCAGTTTTTTTTATTAGAATAGCCCAAAGTTTTTCCTGATGCACCTGAGATTTAGAATTTTAAAATTCTTATTAATAGCTGAACAATTAATTAAAAATCGCAACGCGCTCGCACAAAGAAACAGTTGTTTTATTCCTTGCAGTCAAAAATCATGCCCATTACGCATCGTAAAGAAGAAGATTTTTAATTTCAGTCCCTTTCTTGCATTCGTCTTACAAGGAAGGTCTCCATACTGGGCATACCCAGAATTTTATGGAAAAAATACTAATTAAAGTACTCATGTATGTAATAAAGGATCAGTCAAAATTAGTGGCGGAATCAAATTAGATAATGTGTAAAAAAATTGGTTGCCTGTAAAGTCGGTATACGGGCGAAAGTTTTACGTGACAACGACTTTGAGTTGTAAAATAATTTTAATGTGAATATTCATTCGTATAGTAGGAAGAAGGATGAAATAATAGTAACAATTTAAAACATTTATTTATACAAAGAATTATATTTAAAACATTAATTTATACAAAGAATCTCGCACTGAATTTCATATTAACAAAATTTTATTTTTACCTTTACACATACATACGTATTTATATACAAATATACATACAATAACTTGCAATACATTTGCGTACAATGAAACAGCGTTTACTACAACTTAACTTGTTCCTATGTGAGTGATTTTGTTGAGGATAGGGCGATGATAGGAGAAATATGAAATGAAAGGAAGTGTTTCTGCTGTAATGTGCCTAGAAAATGTCAAGTCAATGGTTGTTCCTTTTAACGTAGTAGACTTAGACATATCTGATACGCAATCAAGATTAAACGTATCTTTAATGAATTTGAGAAACTTGTCATCAGACTTCACGTTTTGGTTGAAGTCACCGCATAGAAGAATCGGCATATTAGGATCAACTTGCAGGAACGGTGGCACGTACTGGCTGTTATGCACGTATGGAAGAAGTGCCTGGTGTAGCAATATTCCGATGTCTTGTACACTTGATCCTCGGTCACTTGTGGGACCATTTTCTGAACGTGAATGTGAATTCGCTGCAAGGAAGGGGCGGTGATATTAACAAAATTTTATTTTTACCTTTACACATACATACGTATTTATATACAAATATACATACAATAACTTGCAATACACTGTGTTTGTTAAACACATTTTACTTCATGTTTATTGATGTCAAATGTTGAATTTTGTAAACAGCATATTAAAGAATTTTTCAATGAGCAGAATATAACTAAAGTAAAATGGCTTTCACTAATCACATATCATTAGTTTTCCATAATATACCACCGAATTACGAAATAAACTACACTTATTTTCTTTGTACTTTATACTAATAACTAATACATAACGTATTTCGTCTTAGTTTGATACTATCTAAAATTCCTATTAAGCACCGCCCCTTCCTTGCAGCGAATTCACATTCACGTTCAGAAAATGGTCCCACAAGTGACCGGAAAAAGTTAAGAGAAAAGTGAGCGCGTATCGTGAGCGGAGCGTAACGTAACGTAACGCAGTTTCTTGAAGTGTCTCCCGGCAAACCAATTTACAAGACGTTGTCACGTCAAAATAAAATATTTTCGAATATTTGGCGTGAAAAGACGAAAGAGTCACGCGATTTGGCGAGCAGCACTTTTCCCTGCCAAAAGCAAACGATTATAATGAAACTCAAAACTGTTAGATATTTAGTTTGCGTGTAAATGGTATTTAATGAATTTAAACATAAACAATGAGAGACTTTAATATATTATATACATCTATATACATATTTTATTACATATGTATATGTTACTCGTTGAAGTAGTTATTTAATTAACCGCTGGAAAAAATGATTTCATAGCTAAAAAAAATCATATTGAGAAAAATTATCTTCATACATTTAAGCGTATTTTTAAAAAAAACGCCATATGTTTCCATAGCAACAAAATCTAATCGACAATTCTCAATTTGACTTTGAGCTTGAAAGAAATTTAATTAAATTTAAATTATGAATTTCGTTTTAAATCTCAAATTTTGATGATTAAATTTGAATATAAATACATATAAATTTCGATATAACAAAATTATACTTAAAACAAACTAAAACTTACAAATCTAAAGTTAGTTAAATTAAACTTTTCAAAACAAGTTCAACATAAAACTTTTTTTTTCTTGAAGTGTATTTGACATAAAGTATTTTTTTGAAATTATATTCTATTGCCAACCGGCGATAAATCGCCAAATTACGCAATTTTCATTATTTTTTGCGGTTACTGATTCCGCCGAAATTTTTTTTATAAACGTATGTATCCACACGAGAAGAACAATCTCTAATTTTTTCAGATTTTTCGGTTTATGCCCGTATGGAGACTTTCCTTGTTCGTCAAATGAAAAGACATGTTTGCAAAAATTTTAAATAATTTTTGTTTTTATCATTGGATAGCTGAGATTGATCTGAATGCAGGCCGTTTTTTACTTTTTCAATTTTGGCTGCAGATATTTTTTACGAGGATACTTTCTCTTTCCAAACCGTTTCTGAAAATGAAAGCGTCCTTTATAAAAAATATCTGTAAACAAAATCAAAAATGTAAAAAACGGCCTGCATACAGATCGATCTCAGCTATCCAATGAAAAAATACATTTAAAAATATTAAAATGCAACTGAGATATAATTTTTTTTCATAGGATTAGTATTAGCGAACGGATTTTTTTATTTGAATGAAGTAGCCTCTTAATTCAGTGGTTAAAACGCCAGACTACTGAGCTATAGGTTCTAGGTTGATACTCAATCGACCAAAGCTGAAATTTCTATTTAAAAATATAAAAAAAATTCATTTTGTTTTGTCTGAAATTTTAAGGGTTAATTTCTAAAGATATGGAAACAAATTAGGCCACTCATTTTTATTAAATTAGTGAAAGAAAGATATTATTTCACTGATGAGGTGTTATACCTTTAAAAATCCCAATAGCCGATACAAAAACAGATGCAGTTTTGAGTTATAATAATATTTAAAAAATATATTAATATTACATAAACATATTCACAATATTTAAACCACATTTAAGGGGTTTTTTTAAATATAAAAATAAACATAATATAAGTGCCATAATGATAAGTTTCATAATAATATATATAGTTCAATTAATATAACAATTTTTTCCGCATGGTATGTTACTATTATAGTTTTCATGATAAATTAACATTTAATAGATATTTTTAAATAAAACGTACGTTAAAATAAGCTTTCAACTACAATAACTTACTTCATTTTAACGCCATACATATCTGCACTGCAAAAGACCGCTTTTTTTATTAATTTTATATTTAAAATTATCAATTTTTTTGTTTGAATATCCTTTTTTAGCTCACAGGCTATCAAAGCCTGAGGGCTTATGTGCCCGCCCGTTCTGTATGTATGTACGTGCGTACGTTCGTACGTAACGCAATAACTCATGATAAAAATATCCGATTTACATGAAATTTTGGGTATAGGCTTATTATGATAAGACGCTTCCCTGATTAGTTTTCAAAGTTCATTAGATAAGTATAAGAAGGGGAACGGGGGCTATTGCCCCTCCCCCTTAATTTATATAAATAGGTTTTTCATGCAGAATTGGGTTCAAATGGGTTTTTCAAATCTTAGATGTATGATCATTCTAATAAGGTGCCTCCGAGATTAGTATTGGGTGTTCATTGTATAAATTTAAAGAGGGGGAATGGGGGAGGGGGTAATCCCCCGTCTTCATTTAAGTTTTTCACGCAAAATTTACCGATTTGCTTAAAATTTTATACATAGGTTTATTCTGAAAAGGTGCTTTTCTGATTTGTTTATGTAATTCACTAGATAAGTATAAAGGAAGAATAAGGGAAACTACCTCTCATAATTCATGTAAATGGTTTTTCATGCATAATTAACCGATTTGTTCCAATTTTTGGATACAGGTTCATAGTAATAAGAAGCTTCGCTCATTTGTAGTGGTGTTCTTTTATTAATTATAAAGGGGGGGGGTTGGCGATTACCTCCCCCTTAAGTTAGCTAAATAGAGTTTTATAAAGAGTTATCCGATTTGCTTTAAATTTTGGATGTAGGTTCTTTCTGATTAGTTGAATTTCGGAACAGTTTTGGAGGTTTAATGGTTAATTAGAAAGGAGGAAATGGAGGACAACGTTTCTTAAATTACATAACTGGGTTTTTATGCAGAATAATTTGACTTTCTTCGAATTTTGGATACAGGTTTATTATATGATAAGGCGTGTCCCTGATTAGTTTTGGGGCTTCAATGATTAAGTATAAAGAAAGGAAGTGGAGGGGGAAGTACTTCCTTCCTTTTTTTCGAAAGGCATTATTATATAAGGTTGTAATATACAATTAGTCTGCATAGCCTGTGAGCTCTATGCCATCAGTTTAACTGGGCATCATTCTTTTTATTTTTGTATTTCTTAGTTTTTGAAAAATAAGGCTGCCATTTTTTAAAAATATCCTTGTAAAAATTGTAATTATTTCAATTTTTTTCAAACAAGGAGGATGTGCAGGATGTAATATCAAAAAAAAAAAAAATTCCAGTAGGGTTCTCGAAACAGATTTCATATAAAGGATTTTCCAAAGATATAAAATCATACAAATTTCAGTTTTATTTTAGATTATTATAACGAGACCTTGGTAACGCCAAGTGAGTCAGATAGAATTATATTAAAATATCAGTTTCTTACTCCGTTTTCCAAAACTATTTTAATAAATTTCTCGTTTTGTAGCTAGACTATAAGGAGTACATAAGCAATACTTTTTGTCAACATTTTACCTTACTCTAATATCAGATTCAGAAGTTAATACAACGAACTTATCACATATATTCATTTCCTCATTGTAAGTGATCGAGGAAAAAATTTACTATTATTGTTTTCGTAATAAAAAACAAACAGAGATTTTTCTTTCTGACCTAGAGTAATAAAGGATTTTCATTCGGCTTCGTAAATAGCTTAGTGTAAATGTGTGGATTTCGTTGGGAGGATTTAGACATGCATTTCCACTATTTAAACGACGTCATTTCTTTAGAGATTTCTACATTTGCTATTATTATCAGCATTGAATAGGAATTCTGATATATGAAGGATATTTATAAATGAATTCATGTATCTTACAAACGTAATATCTGTACCGCACAGAATGTTCAAGTTTTTAATATATTATACTTACAGCCTTTTTATATTTTGATGAAAAAATATAGTTTTATTTTCAACATCATTAAAATTTCATTTTTAGGTGCGTTCGTAATTATGTAAATACGTAGCACCTATTGTTGTCGCTCAGTCCGTCGTCTGTCCGTCTGTCTGTCCGTCTATCTGTCCGTCTATCTGTCTGTCCGTCTATCCGTCTGTCCGCATATAACAACGCAAAAACTACCCAACCGAATCGTTTGAAATTTAAAATACATAATTATAACATAATTTTGTCGAGTCATTTCAAATATTATGAAAATCGGATGGATAGATCAATTACAGGGACATTCAAAAGGATTCCTCTACATTACGGTCAATAGGGAAGAAAGTTCTAAATGCATTTTAATCGATTGAAATTTAAAACATATAATTATTGCGTAATTTTGTCGAGTCATTTAAAATGTTATGAAAATCGGATGCATAGATCAATTACAGGGATAATCAAAAGGATTCCATTACATTACGGTCAATGGGAAAAAGTTTCAAATGCATTTTAATGATGTTACACTCATTCGGACATAATAGAATTGGCATGAATCTATGAAATATATACTAAAATATGCATTCTGTACCATCTGTGATGCAAAGAATTTTTATTATTAAATTACAGAGCCAGACAAAAATATTCCACTATATAATGCTATAAGGGAAAACATGGTTTAGTACGTGTTTTAATTATATTCAACTATTTCACATTTTATGAATAAGATGTACGTTGCTGAGGTGTAATAAAAATTACTTCCTGAATATTTACAGAAACGTAAAGATTTCGACTACTATACTGTATCCGGAGTACGCTCTATTATATCAACAAGATCTGAATATTTTTAAAACTTCATTATCGTACGAACGCACCTCATTTGCTACGTTCACGTGCAATTTCCAACTTGTTTTATTTCATTATTGTAAAGTAATTTTATAAATGTTGTGGTATTTGCATCCTGAATAAAAAAAATAAAATAAAATAAAATAAAACATACAAACAAAACGTAAGTCAACGTTTTCAGTGTCTTAAAACTTACAGATGGGGAAAACAGTTACTTTTTGTTAATAATTTCCTCATTGCACCACTAATGGTACTTACTACTTGGTAATAGGCTTCAAACGAAGTAATTTTATATCAGAAGCTAAAAATGTGTTGAAATTTGCACTTTAAGGCTTTGCTTTTTTTTAAGAAAAATAAGTTATTTTTATAAAATATGGATAAATATTTGTACTTATAAAACATTTTTTCGACTCTGCTGTAATATTTTGCATATTTTATCGTTTTGAAATAATATTGAATTAATAAGATTCTAAGCTCACGAAATGCATAATTAAAATTTACGGATGACCAAAACAAGCTTTCGAAATCAGCCATGAAGATGAGATAATAATAAACAGTATCTACATTCTACATGATCTTTCTTTTATTACTACAGCATCTTACTTTTTTGTTCCCACATTCCGAGCTTAAGAAACATATCTACAAACTACCTCTGAAAAGATCTGTATAGATAAAGGAAAAGTACAAAAATTTTTTTACCTTTTAGGTTCTAGCATTCAAAATCTCTGTTATTTAAAAAACTCCCATCTCTTATGTCATACAATCTTTAGAATAAATCTCAAAGAATAGGTGGGAAAATTCATACATTTAAGTAAATTTATTGCTGTTATAATTCATTTCACTAATAATTAAATCTTTCATCAGATGTATCAAACTTATTTGTAAAATGCACATATACAGGGTATCTCATAAATAGCACTGAAACATTGCACAGCCAAATTCTTCTTTGAGAATACAGAAAAAATGCCCGAAGATGTGTACTTATAAGATCCATAGTTTACGAGAGTTATACGAAAAACAATAGTCTCACGCCCTATCCAGGTCATTTTTTATTCACTCCCAAAGAGGAATTTGGCTCTGCAGAGTTTGCTCTTGAATACTTTTGTTCAGCCCTGTAGTTTACCTAGTACCTTTAATATACGAAAGTATTTTTCTAAACTTTAGTTCAAACAAAAATATTCCTTATTACTACTTAAATTACATTTTCAGAAATTATCATCCGAAGACAACCATATATCCAGTTCTTTGCGTGACCCTGTATATCATTTTATCTATATACTGCAAACATTTCTTAGTTTACTGAATGCAGTTCAAAATAAAAATGCATATTTTATTTAAAAACCACCTTTAAGTAAATTACGCTCATATTCAGTAACATTTCCAAGATCTTTTGTGTAACCCTGTATATCTAAATTGTGTAAATATCAGCATTTATACACGCCATTTAATATGATTTCATTTAGTGAAACTTAAAAGCACATATCATAATTCAAAATGCATTTCATCCATGCAACAGTCATCACCCATCATATACAGTACTTCGGATAGAATATATACTATTTAAAATCTTTTGTGTGTCCCTGTAAATGCTATGCACTTCATATTATGCATGAAATAACTCACATTAAGCCTCATCAACGTATATCAATTTTATTATACATGAAATCGTTTACCATAACTAAAATGTGTCGCAAACTGTTCCTGTCTTTATTTTTATAGAATGGAATTCTTCTGTGTGACCCTGTAAATGAATAATAAGTGTTCTTTTCACTGCATACTTTACAAAATGCATATTTTAGTGCACTTTGCTGATGCATATAAATTTTAATATGTTTCACAGGGTGCAACATCGTTAAAATTCAACTGAAACGATTTTCCCCATAACGCCGTAATGTAAAGAAAAATTTTGACTATCCCTATAAATAAACTAATAATGGTAGAAACTTCATTTTCAATAGGTATTTGTGCTAAGGTTAATAAAGTCCAAAAATTTCATGGCTACTCGGATTGCCATGAAATTTACGAAAGTTAGAACACGGCCAGATGGACAGACAAACCGAAAGCATAATAACTTTTAAACTTTGTTGGAAAGTGTTAAAAAATAGAGTCAAAAGTATATTAATCAGTAGTTTTATTTTCCGCCTTTTCCCCTCGAATCTTTTCCCAGTCAAAATAATTCTTCCATTGACAATTATGAGTTTTGAATACAAATTTTCATTTGTATGTTACTTATTAATTAGTATAAATAAAAAATATTTCTCATTCATTTTAAATATCACGTCATTATTTATCTAGCTTGATTAGCTACTGATATTCCTGCCTCTTGTATTTTTAACGACTACTATAAAGTACCTGTTTTATTTCAACTATGACGTCACATTTTTCCAAGTGAAATATTTCATTGAAAATATTATTCTTTTTCATTCTTCTTTTTTACTTCTAGTTATGTCGCCATTTTTGACAGAAAAATTCTTGTTGATGAAAAAAAATACATGTTTAATATGTAACAGAAAATACTCTCATTATTTCTATTTCAAATATGACGTCATATTTACTTTCTTTTAATTTTTTTTTCATTTTTTTGCAAGGAAATTGCTCAATTGAAAATTTATCGCCGCTGAGAAATTATCATTCCAGATTTCTATTTTATTGGCAACAGGAAAGGAAAATGGTTACATTTTATCTAAAAAATGCCTATTGATTCTGTATGAAAAAGAATGAAATTTTGATTATTAAGGAAAATATTTGAATAAATCAATTAAAAATTAGCCTACGTTAGAGATCTGCACGGGCCCGGGCTTGGCCAGTGGCCCGTACCCGGCCCGGCCCGCGGGCCAGCCGGCGGAATAGTTTCAAATTTGCTAACGGGCCGGGCCGGCAGAATTAGAATGTTTTTTTCAACGGGCCGAGCCGGGCCTATATAAAAACTTTCGGAGCTACCGACCCGTTTTGAAAGTTTAAACATGAACGATAAAATATAAATCTATTTTCAACGAAAATGGTTTTAACGAGAATAAATATAAATGTGCGTCACGAGCCATACTAGTTTGACAGCATCAATATAAAAATGTAACTTGTGCAGTGTAGAGATCGGCATCGGCCAGTTACATTGTGTGTAACCCGTTTTAATATTTTTTAAACTGACTCGTGCAGGGCCAAGATCAAAATTGGAGATCAAGGCATTATTTTTCTACATATAGACTTGCCGGACCGAAAGAAGACTTAATTGTTCTCAAGATCTGTAGGGCAGACAACATAATTTGTAAAATTATGAACAGCGATAAAGAACTTATATTAGCTTAATCTTTGGATGTATACTTCTTGGTGGTTTTTAAATTAATTTTTCAATAACGCGAAAGTTCGACACATTTTTACATTAATTTTTAATTGTAAAAATATAAAAGTGATAAGCCTGACTATTGAAGGGATTTGGAATCGAATAGCGTTTTTCATTTTTGGTAAATAAAAAACTTGTATAACCTTGTTGAGATACAATAGTTTCTCAAATGGTTGCAGGATTTTCTCCCTTCCCATGCTATCGCTTCCGGAAATTCTATTCAAAACGCTATGACAATATTTTATCTGTTTGCAGTGTTCTTAAATTGCTTGTATCAAAAAAATGGATAATGCCATTCGATTATATAGTTTCTGAATGCTAATCTGTACCTGCTAATCTTATGCATTTCTGAGAAAAAAATGAATTTAGAAATGTATCAGAAAGGAGCTTCTTTGAATTAACGTATGAATTTGGATTTAAAATCTTTAATGAAATGATATAGAAATATTTTTATAAATCTTCCTTTATTAAACAGCTTCAAAAGTTACGATGTTTTTAATTTTTTTTTCTTTTATTCTAAGCCATATTATTTTTTTAATGAATCTTTATTTGAATGTTGAAAGCCTAATAATCTTAGTAATCATTAATGTTACTAATGTGTATTTCCTGTAAAATATACTGTAAAATCATTCCATAGATAAGTATGCAGTACACTTTAAAAAAATCTTAATTATAAGATAAAAATCTGAATTTTTTAGAAATAATAGAAATTGTAACGGGCTGGGCCTGGAAATTCCGGATCGTGCAGACCTCTAGCCTACGTTCATTTCCGGGCTTTAACTTATCTATATGCAAAGATTCAAAGATTCCATCCGTTTTGAAGCCAATTTCATTCCAATTTTCGGACACACTTTCACATTTATAATATGTATAAGATATAAGATATATTCCCGTTCTTTACAAATATTCAGTTAACTAAATTATTCATCCTAAAATAAGTGTTTTTCTATATGCATTTCCAAACATTTTTTTTTTTCGCGCTTTAATGTTTTTTTTTTTTTTCCTTTTTCTGAAAAACTTCCCTTTTCCATGTGCCATTTATAGAATAATGAGGCAATACAATCAACTGTGTATTTTAATCAAACTGTTAACAACATCCAATAATATTCTGAGTTATACCAAGACAATTTATTTTAAATAAACATTATGGATATAGTAAATGGATTTACTTAAGAATAAAAAACATTATAGGATAACCACAGATAATTTAAAATAATTCAATGAAATATTTATGGCGTACTTCGGTTTAAAGTAAAACTTATTAATTAAAATTATCCACTATAGAACTTATATGAACATATAGTTTTTAAAAACTCGATGCTTTCACATTTTACAAAAATTATTTACAAAACATTTACATTACATAATGTCTTTCATCATATGTGTATGTGTGTGCATATGTAAGCAATTTTTTTTTTCAAAATTGATTATATCAGTTTGATTTTTACAAATTCCCTTACTTATTTAACCGTTTGCACTCGAAACATGATTCTCACTCACCTCAAGAATTGTCGTGTGTCCCTCGTAAATGGGAATGCCGAATGCTTTGGGCAACACTAATATCTTTCAGTTTATTTCACTATCTTTTATCACAGATTTTTGAGCCATTAGATAAAGCGAAGAAAATTAGTTTAAAATACTGGTGTCCAGAGCATTTGGAGCACCCATTTACGCAACACTAGTGGTCAATGAGAATCATTTCTCGAGTGCAAAGGATTAATACTAATATTTTTTATATTAAATTTATCTCTAACGAAAACTTTACTAGGAGTTAAATTTAACATAAAAAAGTTTAGTATTAACAAAAGATTAGTATATTAAAACTTTTCTATGGGTCGTAATTATGAAAAAAAGTAAAATAAATAAATAAATAACACTAACCCACCCATTTGTAGAATCAACAGGGGTTTCATTTAATGCGCAGTTTAATGCGCAGTTGAAGAAATGTCTTTTTCTTGCCTCAAAATATATCCAGCCACTGAAACATACGCGATCTTATCTTACAAACTTTGAAATTGAAACCTTTTCTCCGGAACTTAGACGTAAAACTCCCTTTGATTCCAATATTAACAGCTCAGATAAACAAAGCCTTCAACGCTATAACATCGTTTTAGAATGTATAACTGTTTCATAGCTATATATTTCAAGTAATTGTAATCAACCAGGCAGGTGATGTACGTTTTTTCTACTCATCAGAACTGCAAGAACTATAAGTCTCATGTTGCAACGAATATAATAGTATTGGGACATTTAACAGTTGGCATAGAATATTGGATACTGATAGATAATTGCAACTGGTAGATCATTTTCATTCTTAACGATTTAAACCAAGACGAGCAGTTTTCGCGATTTCCCAGAAAAAGATTCCGAGACTTCCAATAGCTGCTTGGACTTCTCGGTTTAGGCTATTATTGTTCGAGAAGCTGAAGTTTAATTGAGTAGAATAAAAGAAGATGACTTAGACCAGCCATACATTTTTTTTATGCGGACCGCAAACAGAAGTCTTAGTGTTACAGGCGAGCCGCGATACACTTATACGAATCAAAACGTTTAAAAAAAGTAATCAGAAAAATAGTAGTCTAACAATACAATATAACAAAGTTAATGTTATCACTAGATTTGTCGCAGAAAAATGTCATCCAAAAATTTAACACTACGTCCCTCCCTGTAAAGAAGGTTTTTCGTTTATACTTTAAAAGAAAATGAATTAAAGTTCAATAATTACTTTAGTTACACGAATAGCAAGAAAAATTACTTTGCGTATGGGTCAAACCTCAAGTACGGGAGACTCAATAAAAGAGATGAAATTATGTATGTGGCATTTATTAATGAGCATAGAATATCACACTCTCGTGGGGTGATCCCCGGTAAAAATACAAGACTGGTGCTTTACATCTTCTTACAAAAGCGGTCAGAGAGAGAATGAATCGTGGCCGTTAGATATGATTGCCAAATGTGTCAAGCTAAAATCCGGATACTCTGTGCTATTATAACCCCACAGATACAGCACATAATGAAAGTTTAAATTAAAAACGAGCCAACCGAACCGTTAATTTGGCGTTTTAATGTATCAACATACAAATATGCATGCAAACACCGATTAATGGGGAAGATATATCTAGAAGCAAAAACACAGATATCAGACGTCAATTTTAATATAAACAGAGTATTATATTTGCAGACGAAAGACATTTGTAATGGCTATTAATCTGGGAATGAATAATACTAAGTGTATAAATTACTGCAGCAACGGCAGTATCTGGTTTACGAATATCTTTTTATACATTGTCTGACCAAACGAAAGTATGCTCGCACAGATAATGATTTTAGGATGAGAAAAGATTTGTTTTTGATTTATTTTATTAACGGCCTCGGCTGAACATGAGAAAACTTAAGTAATTTGAATTTAACGCGCACAAGAGAAGAGGTATATTCTTTTTAGAAAAGCAAGAGAGTTTTGATTACATTTATAATTATGAAGGATAAATTAAATTTTAAACTGGAGAATTTAATTTTTAAAAAGGGAATTATTAATTATATATGATGTCATGTTACTTTCGACATCACATTCTTCTTCCAAGTAAATACATTTTGTTGCAGATTTCTATTGCAATGCTGTAGAAATGTTCCACGAAGTTCGCCATTTCAAAGTAATGCTGTAAAATGTTTTCGGTGCAAATTTTATCCTGCGACAAAAAATAAACCCTAATCGTAGTTATTAGCTAAATAATATATATGAAACGTAATATTATAACAATACTAAATTTCCAAGAATATATGTAAGTGAAGGAGTCCAGGGGTAATATCACATAACTTTAATAAGTCTTGGTTAATATAAAATATTTACAAGGGAAAAATAAGTAAAAGATTAAGATTAAGGGGCATCTTCGGTCTTTTCAACTGGAGCTCGGCTGAGCACGTCTTCACCTAGCTGGATCCGGAATCCTTCTGATTCTTCTGTACTGTTGCTGAGGCCCTTTCGTGGGAAAGTGCTGACTATGCAACATTTACTTCACACGTGGCTGTTACCAAGGGCGTCCACGTGTTGTACTTTGATACGGGGCAGATGCCGAGTCGGCCAAATGTATCTAAAGCAAGCCTGTTGCTATGGGCTCGCTATATCGACATTCGGCCAATCCGACATTCAGCTGACCGCAGCTGAACGTGTACACTATAAGAGCATGATAGGGATACTTAAGAGAAACTATTTCTTCAAGGGAGAGAGAGAAAAAAAACAAGGAGATCACCGTAAAACATGAATTAAAAAAAATTAATATTAATAAGAGAGAAGAAAAAAAAAGGAATTTTGAAGACGTCATTAATAGCACACGCAATGAAAAAAAATTATATCATAATAGTTAGCGTCGTTAATGTGCTCTTTGCACACCTGTCTTTGTTTCATCATTTTTCCCCAAAGGGGGTTTCCACCACTACGTCTTCTAAACAGATATTCGTCTTCGTCTACATATAAAAAGGAGAGGGGGAAAAAAGTCTCAAATTTATTGTAATGTTTCTTAATACGTCTTCAAAGAAAATAGAGAAAAACTTTTATTTTTATGTAAAAGAAAATTGCTCAAATTGGAATAATCATAAAAACTTTTATGGCAAAGACAAAACAAACAAACAAACAAAAAATAATAATCTTTTGTCTGTCAAAAAGAAAGAAAGAGTAGAGGAAAAAAAATCTAAATTTATAGTTTTCCTGCTACATTTTGTTTTTTCTTTTTTTTTTGGGGGGGGGGTAGAAGAAATAGTTTATACAGATAAACATATTACAAAAACAATCATTATACAATATTTCGAAGCATATAAAATGGTACTAAGTATGTAAAAAAATATGTCCTATATACGATGAAAACATAAGTCATAAGTCTGAGTTCTAAAAAGAAAAAGAGAAGAGAAAAAAAAAGTCAGATGTCCTGAGCACCAATGTCTAATATATTGTAAAAGTTAAATGTTTGTGCCAAAAAAAATCACCTGGCACTTGTTAACATAATCCCGGTTAATGAAATAATAATAATAATAAAAATGTTTTAGCCAGCCAAAAAAAAAAAGCACTTGGCTTAGCTTTATTTATTGCTGATGCATATTTCACATTCGAGGGAATAATTTAAAAAAAGCACCATTATTCCCTCTTCGTAACGTGGAGGAGTAAAAATAAAAATTAAAAGCACATCTCTTCTTGGGATTTTGCGAAAGAAAAAAAACACTCGCAAATATATAAATTATCTTGCAATAAATTCTTCAAGTCACAATGAGTCAGTTTATATCGACTGTGTCCAATATTTCATCATGTCAGCTGCCGTAGTTGTAATCTGTGGGCCTTCATGTGACCCAATTTTTTTAATTTGATATCGTTCGTTGGGATGCACTGCGATAATGCGGTATGGGCCGAAGAATTTCGGACGGAGTTTTAGGCCCGTACCAAACTGAGTTCTTTTTATCGCGACCAGATCGCCGATTTGATAAGCGGTAGCAGGTTTCCGTTTCTTATCATATTGCGTACGTGTAATTTGCTGTTGTTTTAAAATGTGCATCTTTGCCACATCTCTTAATTGTTTTTTATGGTCTACTGCTAATTGAGCCTCTTCTGTTTCTAAAAATTGTCGGATGTGTAAGTCTTCTTTATTTTTCATTTTAACACTAGTAAGAATTTCGAAAGGGGAAAAGTTGGTGGCGGATGAAATGGTGCTATTTATTATCCTTTGCACCGGAGCGACATGTTTGTACCACTTTTCGGGATCGTCCAACGATAACTTTGTTAAAATTGGAATGAGTGTGCCATGTATTCTTTCGATTTGGGAGTTTCCCCGTGGAACTCCCGTGGTGATCGGGTGGTGTTCGATGTTTTCTTCCTTACAGAAGGTTGCGAAGTCGGCTGACGTGAATGCGGGACCTTTGTCTGTGATAATTCGTCGGGGATTACCAAATGTAGTTTGCTGTAATTTCAGTTTATCTAGTGCGTCTTGCGCCGCCGTAGATTATAATGGATATAACCAGAAAAATTTTGTAAATGCATCCACCACAGTAAATAAATGTTTATAATTTTTATTTGTGGATGGAAGTGGTCCTAGAAAATCACAATGATATGTATCCAGTGGCGTGTCACCTTTTGGAATCGGGTGTAAAAAACCTTCTTTTTTACCTAATTTCCGAGATGCTAAAATGCACGGAACACAGTTTATCACGATGGTTCGTGCGAGTTCGGGTAGTTTCGGAATAAAAAAGTTCTGAGATGCTATTTCCTCAGTTTTTTTAGCCGAGAAATGGCCTTTAGCATGTATATCCTGGAGAATATTAAGCTGCATCGCTTCGGGGATAACTAATAAATCTCTGCCAAGTTCAATTTTATACAGTACGTTGTTACGAAGCACAAAGTCAGCTACCGGAGAGCTTATCGCTGCGGCCTTGATGCCGGCTATAAATGGGTCTCTGTCTTGTGCTTGCATAATTTTTAGTGTTAATTCATCATGCGTAATCTGCATGACGGGGTATCTGCTAAGGCAATCGACATGCTGCATTTTTGCAGCTGGTCGGTGTTTTATTTCGAAATCGAAATCTTGTAGAAATAAGGCCCAACGTGCAATTTTGGGTGTGAGTTCCTTTTTTTCCATCGTTTTCTGAAAGGCCTGAAAATCTGTGATAATTCGAAATTTAGTGCCATGTAGATAAACACGAAATTTTTTAGTGCTTCGATGACCGCTAGTACTTCTAATTCGTAACTGCTCAACTTCTCTTCCTGCGGAGATGTTTTTTTGCTCATGTATTGGAGCGGGTGAAAATGACCGTCGGGGGATTTTTGCATAAGCGTCGAGCCAAAGCCATATTTACTGGCATCGGTGTGCACTTCGAGCTCCGAACCAGGTACAAAAATGTGTAGAACTGGATTACTGGTGAGTCGATTACGTAGTATATGCAGTGCTTGCCGTTGCTCCGGACCGAAATCGAAAGTCGCTGTTTTACGTAACAAATCACTCAAGGGGCGTGCAATAGAAGCGTATCCCGGTATGAATTTTCGAAAATAACCCGTTAGCCCGAGTAAGGATTGCAGCTGTTTAACATTTTTAGGCTCCGGGAAATGTTGGACTGCTTTAATTTTCGCAGGGGATGGCGCTATAGTGTTATGCTCGATAACATGCCCCAAAAATTCTATTTTGCGCTGTAAAAATTGACATTTTTAAAAATTAATCTCCAATCCGTAGTCAGAAGCAATATCTAGTACACGTTTTAAGTTATGGAGTCCCTCTTCTTCCGATTTTGTAGGAATTACAAGATCATCAATGTATGATATTAATACACATTCCATGAGTAATTCACGGAAAACACACGCGAGATATCTCGTAAATGCTGAGGGGCTTGAACAAAGGCCAAAAGGGGGCCTTTAAAAATTCATAAGTCTCGTCGTGCGTGATAAAAGCTGTATATTTTGTACTGTTTGGGTCTACATCAACATGGAAGAACCCATTCTTAAGATCAAGGGTCGTAAAAATTTCAGCTTGTTTGAGTTGATCCAATATGTCATCAATTAGGGGTAACGGAAAACGATCCTTCACTATTTTTTTATTTAATTTTCGAAAATCAATGCATAAGCGCATGGAATTGTTTTTTTTTTCTTACAAAGACAACGGGGCTTGCGTAATCGCTATACGACGATTTTATAATGCCGTCCCGCAACCACTGTTGAATTTGGTCGCGGATTAATTCTTTTTCACTTAGGGACATTCTACGTGGGCGTTGATATACGGGTATATCATCATTTAATACTATCGACATTTTTAAGTCTGTGCTCTTCGTTTTTGAGGGTTTGTAGCTTTAATTAAAGTAGCGACTTCCGTACGAATGTTTTGATCGATAATGTGAATTAGATCGATCTCGTTCTGTGTTTCGAACACATTAATGCAGTTAATGAAAACATCTGCTTGGGGAGTTTTATGGAGCGATATCCCATCCTGACCACACGTTAGTGTACCCTGTGTAAGCATGTCCCGCCCTACAATAAAGGGGGGGGGGCATTTGTGATGACTTTACGACATAAACTCTAGTAGAGAACAGAATTCCATCTATTTGAATATCCGTTTTAAATGATCCTAATGGCGTTAAACTGCCACCACCAAAACCGCCCAGTTGTATGGTTTCACATTGTAGAAGAGGGGAACCAACTAATTTATAAAAATCCTCTCTTATTGCTGTAATCGCGCTTCCCGTATCAATTAATGCATCTATTATGACATCCGCAATTTTGACTAATTTATTCATGTTCGTATACGATTGCTGTGAGTCCACGACGTGGACTTTCTTATCGCGCTTTAACACCGAATGTTGTTGGGGAGGGGTGCCTCGGGTTGTAGGCTGTTTTTCCGCAGTGCGCTCGCCACATTCAAAAGACCGATGGCCCCATAAAGAGCAATTAAAACATTTTGGGCCCTTATTTTTAATATGACAATCTGCGGAAACGTGGTTCCCTAAGCCGCAATTATAACAGATAATTTTACGTTCATTTTTAAGGTGTGGTGTAGGAGTAGGGCCTTTCGCATGATACGACATGCGTTTCACCTGACCACTGGCTGATCGGCAAATTTCATCATAAATCACTAGCTTTTCCTTAAATTGTATCAAATTAGTACATCCAAATAGCACAGCTTTATTTTGCGCGGATTCATCTATACCCTGAATTATGTAATGCATTAATGAAAGATCATCGATGTTTCCATTGTTCGCAATTTCGAGCATTGAAAGAAAATCTTGTACTAAATTTTCCGAGGGACGTTTCCTACGATTCATTAATACTTGATGAACATGGGCTGGGGACGCAAAATGGGAAAATTCTGATAGCAATGCTTGTTTAAGTTCGTTATAAGAGGTTATATGAGGTTCACTGTGAATATATTGAAGAGCTAAATCTCTCAACCCGCGTTCAGCGAAAATGAATTTTTGAACATCTGTAAGCGCAAATGATTGTGCCAAATTTTCAAAACGAGCAAGCCAATTAATTACATTCTCCGTATGTAATCGTCGGAACGGTGGAATTAAATTCTCGAAATCTGTAAATGAAATTACTGGTCTAGTTAAAGTGGGTTCGTGTGTTCTAATAAACTCGGAAGTTATGTTGTCGTTTGTACTCACAGAGGGTGGGGGGAGGGGGGGGTTCGGGGTCGTCAATTTCAGAATCCGTCGCAATTTTAATAGAATTCGCAAAGGAATTTAAGTCAGTCAATGCCATGAGGATTCGAGTGGCAATTTCTTGTTCCGTACCATCAATTTCGATGGCTAACAAATTGGCAATTGCGATAAATTCCAGTTTCGAAAATTGAGCAGTTACTTTATTCAATTTCGCGTGAAAATCAGCGCTGTCACCTGTAAATTCAAATCCTTGAAATTTGCGCAAATTTTTCCTGTTAGAGCGCAAGTCATCAAGCTCAAAAATGAACTGGTGCAACAATTTAATTTTGTTTGCTTTAGCTAACTTCAGCATGGCACATATTTGTGGGATTTCGGTGAAAAACATGGTGAAAGCAACAAGTGGAGAAAGAAAGAAAAAAAGTACTCACTAGCGAGAAACGAAGCCGGCGCACTTTCAAATATGGGTCATTCCCATAAATTGTATTTCACAGCTGGTTCTCTTTGAACGTTCACTGGAAAGACGTGGCATTTCCCGCTGTGATAAATCCTCAGGAGAGCTGGTTGAATTGCTTGTCTATCGGTGTAATCCAATGGCACGGATAAAATCGGCCGTCTGTCGTCTGTCTCATGTTGCTCATCTCCCAACAATGTCGCTGATGTTTAGGGGTACAAGTAGGCCGACCCCCATATAAGTGAAGGAGTCCAGGGGTAATATCACATAACTTTAATAAGTCTTAGTTAATATAAAATATTTACAAGGGAAAAATAAGTAAAAGATTAAGATTAAGGGGCATCTTCGGTCTTTTCAACTGGAGCTCGGCTGAGCACGTCTTCACCTAGCTGGATCCGGCATCCTTCTGATTCTTCTGTACTGTTGCTGAGGCCCTTTCGTGGAAAAGTGCTGACTATGCAAAATTTACTTCACACGTGGCTGTTACCAAGGGCGTCCACGTGTTGTACTTTGATACGGGACAGATGCCGAGTCGGCCAAATGTATCTGAAGCAAGCCTGTTGCTATGGGCTCGCTATATCGACATATATATTTTTAATAAATCCATGTTTTATTCAATGAAAAAAACACTGTCGAAATATATAACACAAATTTAATTTGGCATGACATTTGATTATCGTTGAAGATTAAAAAATATGTACATAACTGTAGAACAAATAGGACTACATGCAAAATAATTGTTGGCAAAGGAAATAGCTTTGAACACAATTTTCAATTCAAATTTGTCCCGTAATGCATAGTTATCTTCTCATGAAACTATATAAAACAACGCTGAACATCATAAATATTTTTATGCGCCTTTCAATTAATTATATAAATATTGATTAATGATTATGTGCCCCGGGGCGCACATAAAATGTCGCTCCGTATTTTTTTTTTTTTTTTTTTTTAATATTCCGAGAAGGGTTGAATGTTTTTCGGTTTTGTTTTTTTACGTTAAAGTAGGTTTCTTTTTAAGTAGGGGTTATTTGACTCTTTTGTGATATTGGAATTGTTGTTTCTTGCTTGTTTTCTTTGCAAAGATTTTTAAAGTCTAGACAAAAAATAAAATAAAATAAAATAAAATAAAAAAGAAAAAAAAGAAAAATTCTAGTTTTCTTTCTTTGTAATAAAAATTTAAAATAAAGCTTTTTTTCAGTATTTACAAATGAAATTGATAAATCGTTCCAAAATATACAGGAAGTCTTGAATAATATATTACTAAAAAACAAACTTCAACAAAAACAAAAGTTTTCTTTCATATATGTTTAATAATGCCTATTTACACTAAGATTAGGTTCTGAAGTTAATAAAGCGACTTCCTCACGTATTTCCATTTCCTCATTGTATGTGTTCGAGAGAAGCAATCGCAATTGCTGTTGGTTTAGTAGGCCCTTTCTGAATGGTACAGAATAATAAATGCATTGCATTCGGCAATACATAAAATTTGTGGCTTTAATTGACAAAAAAAAAGTGTGTAGATATTGTAGACATGATTATTTTATGCATGTATTTGTAAAATATATGATCTAAATGTAAACTAATTTATTTTTTATACAGAGCAAATGAGTAAAAAACATTAATATTGAATAATGTGCAAATAAAATTAAAAATCAAATTTGAGCCCATGAAAGAAGGCGTTTACTTAAAACTGACCCGGTTCTACTATCAATATTTTGATGTAAATTGTTTGGTTCAATTCACAAATGTATAAATAAAAATTATACGAAAGCAAAAACATGAAAGTTATATGAAAACAAAGAAACTTTTATTAGTTTTAAAATCTCCTACAAAGGTTTTTGGATTGCATCTTGGCAATAATAATTAACAAAGTAATTTCATAATATGAGCTTCAGTCATTTTCTAGGCTCTTACTATCAGGTTCAGAAATTGTTAATATAACTTTGACATATGTTTTCTTTCATTTTCTTATTATATGCGATTGTGGTAAAGAATTGCCTCTGTTGTTTTTTAAAATTTTAAGAATAAAAAGAAAGAATAGAATGGAAGTATAGTGACTAGGGATAACGCCAAAAATGTAATTTTAAAATCCTCTACATTAAATCCAAACAGAACCACGTGCTTTCGCAAAATAGAAGAAAACTTTTAATAATACAGCTTTTAATTCATAATACAGTAGAACCTCGATTAATCGAGGTTTCTGTTAACTGAGCAAATAACGAAGTCTGACATTTCCCCCCCTCAGAATGAACTTTAGAAAAGACAATGTATTTTAATTCATTATCCGTGTACGAGTCTCGTGGATTCAAGGACTATAAGTCATACTGAAATTATATAACCTTTTCAGGTCTGAATTTTTTTTTCAATTAAAAAAAAAACACTTTTACTTTAATAACATTAACAGTAGCTATTCAAATAGATTATTTAGTGTTTAATGAATGTGTCATTGTCTGATAAATAACGAAAGTTGTTAAAATTCAATGTTAGCTTTCGTTTTTTCAAAAACTAAAACATAATCACTTCACCTTTTTTTTCATTCACGTATAAAAACATTTCATATTTATTTACTTAGAAGGTGTCACAAATAAAAATTAAATTAAAGAGTTGACATGTTTCGGTTCATTAATAAGAACCGTATTCATAACATATAAAATCAGTAGAAAATTAAATGACACTGGATATAAATATAATTTAAAAATCAAAACAAAACATTGCGCCCGCTATGATCGTGAATATAGCCATTGCCAACGCGGCATATAAATATAATAAATTTTGACCATATATTAAATTTAAAAAGTATAAAATTAAAATTAAAAAAGTAGAAAAACTAAATGACTCTGGATATAAAGGTAATTTAAAACCCCCAAAACATAAAATATTGCGCCCTCTATGATCGTGAATAGCCAATGCCATCGCGGTTCCTCTTATTAGACTCATCCTTTAAATATTTACTAGCAGGGGAGACCGAGCTTAGCTCGGTCAAAATTAACTTTGTGTTCAACTCGATATAGTATTTTCACTGTATCATTAACTCTGTATTATTACTGTAAAACATGTTTATAATAATATTATTTAGAAAAACAATCAATAAGAAAACTATGTTTTTATGCGCATGTTTATAGCAAAGGGACATCGATCTAAATCACTTTTTTAGCTCGACTCTGATTGGTTTAACCATGCATCTCGAATTCTCTTAAGAATGTATAAAAAAATTCTTTACATTCTGAATTATAGTATTTTTTGCTTGATATAGCCAAATTTGGAGGCATTCTTTCATTTGGATCCAGATACGTGTTTTGGTTTTCGTAATTTTTATAGTCGATTTTTTGGCCATATGTCGCCAATATTTTGTCAAATATCACCAAGTTATTGCCTATTGCCATATTCTTGTGACCCTGACCCGTATTACCCAAAATGAGCCACTAATCAAATTTGATTAAGCATGTGACATACCTCAATCGTCTTCAGGTAATCAAAAACAGTAGAATATAAAATTGAATCAAAACCGTTTAAGCCATTTTTTAGGTAAAATTAGCTTGGCAGCATTCAGCAATGAAGCGAAATGACCCACTAATATAATTTTGTTTAACATGCGACTCAGCCCAATAGTCTTCTCGTGACAAAAAACGTTTTGTTTCAAAATTTAGGTAAAATTGATTGAGTCGTTGTTACATATAATTAGAATGACCCTAGCTCATTAAGACCCAAAATGACCCACTAATCGAATTTTCGCGAGCATGTGTCCAAGCCAAATGGTTTTCTCTTGCTCAGAAACGATATAATACAAAGTATAGTCAAAATGGTGAGTACCATTTTCTATATAAAATTAGCATGACCCATCATAACCAACAAATGACCCTTATAATCGAAATCTCTCGAACGTTGGGCCTAGCTCATTAGTTTTAGCATGCCGAAAAACATTAGATACAAAATTTAGATAAAATCGATTCAGCCGTTTTTTAGATATAGTTAGTTTGACCCTAACCCCTTATGATCCAAAATGACCCATTGATCGAATTTTCTTAAAAATCTGTCATAACCCAATGATTTTCTTGTGCCCGAAAACGATAAAATACAAAATTTAGTCAAATTTGCGCGAGACATTGTCTAGATAAAATTAGAATAACCCAAAAGTGACCCTCTGATCGAAATTTCTCGAACATGTGACATAGCCCAGTGATTTTCTCGTGCCAAAAATATGCTGTATACAAAATTTCGTTAAAATCGATCCACACCCGTTCTTTAGATATAGCTTGACCATGACCCATCATGACCCACAAATGACCCTTATAATCGAAAGCTCTCTAATATGTGACTTAGTCCATTAGTTTTCTCGTTTCTAAAAATTGTTACATACAGAATTTCGTTAAAATTGATCCTGCCGTTCTTTAATTATATATAGCTTGACCCAGACCCTTTATGATCCAAAATGACCCATTAATCGAAATTTTTCGAACATATAACCTAGTCCAATGATTTTATCGTGCCAAAAAAATGTTGCATACAAAGTTTCGTTAAAATCGATCCACCTGTTCTTTAGATATAGCTTGACCATGACCCATCATGACCCACAAATGACCCTCATAGTCAAAATCTCTCAAACATGTGATTTAGCCCATTAGTTTTCTCATGTCAAAAAACTGTTACATACAAAATTTCGTTATAATCCATCACGCCGTTCTTTAAATATAAATAGCTTGACCCAGACTCTTAATGACCCAAAATGACCCATTAATCGAAATTTTTCGAACATGTAACCTAGTCCAATGATTTTATAGTCCCAAAAAAATGTTGCATACAAAACTTCGTTAAAATCAATCCACCTGTTCTTTAGATATAGCTTGACCATCACCCATTATGACCCATCATGATCCACAAATGACCCACATAGTCGAAATCTCTCAAACATGTGATTTAGCCCATTAGTTTTCTCATGTCAAAAAACTGTTACATACAAAATTTCGTTATAATCAATCACGCCGTTCTTTAAATATAAATAGTTTGACCCAGACCCTTAATGACCCAATATGACCCATTAAAATTTTTTCTCGAACATGTAACCTAGGCCAATGTTTTTCTCATGCCCGAAAACCATAGAATGCAATTTTTAGTCAAAATTGCGTCAGAAGATCTCTAGATAAAAATAACATGACCCACAATGACCCCAAAAATGACCCACTAACCGAATTTTCTCGAACATGTTACCTAACCCAATGGTCTTCTTGTAATCCAAAGCGATACAATATAAAATTTGGTCAAAATCGTTAGAGCCGTTTTTTAGATAAAAATGGCTTGACCCATAATGACCCCAAAATGACCCATTAATCGAACTTTTTCGAACATGTGACCCCGCCTAATAGCTTTCTCGTGCCAAAAAACGATTGGATACAAAATTGCCTTAAAATCCATCCAGCCGTTCTCTAGATATAAATAGCTTGATCCTGACCCATTGTGACCCAAAATGACCCAGTAATCGAATTTTCCCGAACATGGGACCTAGCCCAATGGTCTTCTCGTGCCCGAAAATGCTAAAATCCAAATTTTTGCAAAAATCGTTAGAGCCGTTTTTGAGATAAAATTTACCCACACACACACAATTTTTGCTTGCATTATAGTATAAGACTAGCAGGGGAGACCGAGCTTAGCTCGGTCAAAATTAACTTTGTGTTCAACTCGATATAGTATTTTCACTGTATCATTAACTCTGTATTATTACTGTAAAACATGTTTATAATAGTATTATTTGGAAAAACAATCAATAAGAAAACTATGTTTTTATGCGCATGTTTATAAATTTTACTTTATTTTAAAATTTACAACGAAAGGACATCGATCTAAATCACATTTTTAGCTCGATTCTGATTGGTTTAACCATGCATCTCGAATCCTCTTAAGAATGTATAAAAAATTCTTTACATTCTGAAAGACAATATTTTTTGCTAGATATAGCCACATTTGGAGGCATTCTTTCATTTGGCTCCAAATACGTGTTTTGGCTTTCGTAAATTTTATAGTCGATTTTTTGGCCATATGTCGCCAATATTTTGTCAAATATCACCAAGTTATTGGCTTTTGCAATATTCTCGTGACCCTGACCCGTAGTACCCAAAATGAACCACTAATCAAATTTGATCAAGCATGTGACATACCTCAATCGTCTTCAGGAAATCAAAAACAGTAGAATATAAAATTGAATCAAAACCGTTTAAGCCATTTTTTAGGTAAAATTAGCTTGGCAGCATTCAGCAATGAAGCGAAATGACCCACTAATATAATTTTGCTTAACATGCGACTCAGCCCAATAGTCTTCTCGTGACAAAAAACGTTTTTTTTTTCAAAATTTAGGTAAAATTGATTGAGTCGTTGTTATATATAATTAGAATGACCCTAGTTCATTAAGACCCAAAATGACCCACTAATCGAATTTTCGCGAGCATGTGTCCAAGCCAAATGGTTTTCTCTTGCTCAAAAACGATATAAACCAAAGTATCGTCAAAATGGTGAGTACCATTTTCTATATAAAATTAGCATGACCCATCATGACCAACAAATGACCCTTATAATCGAAATCTGTCGAACGTGTGGCCTAGCTCATTAGTTTTAGCATGCCGAAAAACATTAGACACAAAATTTAGATAAAATCGATTGAGCCGTTTTTTAGATATAGTTAGTTTAACCCTGACCCCTTATGATCCAAAATGACCCATTGATCGAATTTTCTCAAAAATCTGTTATAACCGAATGATTTGCTTGTGCACGAAAACCATAAAATACAAAATTTAGTCAAAATTGCGCGAAACGTTGTCTAGATAAAATTAGAATGACCCAAAAATGGCCCACTAATCGAAATTTCTTGAACATGTGACCTACCCCAATGATTTTCTCATGCCAAAAATATGTTGTATACAAAATTTCGTTAAAATCGACCCACCAATTCTTTAGATATAGCTTGACCTTGACCCATTAAGACCCACAAATGACCCTTATAATCGAAAGCTCTCAAATATGTGACTTAGTCCATTAGTTTTTTCGTTTCTAAAAATTGTTACATACAGAATTTCGTTAAAATTGATCCTGCCGTTCTTTAATTATATATAGCTTGACCCAGACCCTTTATGATCCAAATGACCCATTAATCGAAATTTTTCGAACATGTAACATAGTCCAATGATTTTATCGTGCCAAAAAAATGTTGCATACAAAATTTCATTAAAATCGATCCACCTGTTCTTTAGATATAGCTTGACCATGACCCATTATGACCCATCATGACCCACAAATGACCCTCATAGTCGAAATCTCTCAAACATGTGATTTAGCCCATTAGTTTTCTCCTGTCAAAAAACTGTTACATACAAAATTTCGTTATAATCCATCACGCCGTTCTTTAAATATAAATAGTTTGACCCATAGACTCTTAATGACCCAAAATGACCCATTAATCGAAAATTTTCGAACATGTAACCTAGTCCAATGATTTTATCGTGCCAAAAAAAATGTTGCATACAAAATTTCGTTAAAATCGATCCACCTGTTCTTTAGATATAGCTTGACCATGACCCATTATGACCCACAAATGACCCTCATACTCGAAATCTCTCAAACATGTGATTTAGCCCATTAGTTTTCTAATGTCAAAAAACTGTTACATACAAAATTTCGTTATAATCGATCACGCCGTTCTTTAAATATAAATAGCTTGACCCAGACCCTTAATGACCCAATATGACCCATTAAAATTTTTTCTCGAACATGTAACCTAGCCCAATGTTTTTCTCGTGCCCGAAAACCATAGAATGCAGTTTTTAGTCAAAATTGCGTGAGAAAATCTCTTGATAAAAATAGCATGACCCACAATGACCCCAAAAATGACCCACTAACCGAATTTTCTCGAGCATGTTACCTAACCCAATGGTTTTCTTGTAATCCAAAACGATAAAATATATAATTTGGTCAAAATCGTTAGAGCCGTTTTTTAGATAAAAATGGCTTGACCCATAATGACCCAAAAATGACCCACTAATCGAAATTTTTCGAACATGTGACCCAGCCCAATAGTTTTCTCGTGCCAAAAAACGATTGGGTACAAAATTTCCTTAAAATCGATCCAGCCGTTCTATAGATATAAATAACTTTATCCTGACCCATTATGACCCAAAATGACCCAGTAATCGAATTTTCCCGAACATGAGACCTAGCCCAATGGTCTTCTCGTGCCCGAAAATGGTAAAATCCAAATTTTTGCGAAAATCGTTAGAGCCGTTTTTGAGATAAAATTTACCCACACAGACACACACACACACACACACACACACACACACAATTTTTGCTCGCATTATAGTATAAGATTAAGTAATTCTAACCACAAACTCGGAATGTCATAAGAATAAGAATCATTACAAACTCTATCCCTCCTAGAATATATCTCTATGGATTCACGGATGATTAATTTTCGGAATAAACTGGAAATGAACACTAATCTACTATCTTTAAAACAAATTTTAACCCCCTCTTTAAAATTATTTTGTACAATCATCATTTCCAGTTTATTCCGAAAATTAATCATCCGTGAATCCATAGAGATATATTCTAGGAGGGATAGAGTTTGTAATGATTCTTATTCTTATGACATTCCGAGTTTGTGGTTAGAATTACTTAATAAATATTTAAAGGATGAGTCTAATAAGAGGAACCGCGATGGCATTGGCTATTCACGATCATAGAGGGCGCAATATTTTATGTTTTGGGGGTTTTAAATTACCTTTATATCCAGAGTCATTTAGTTTCTCTACTTTTTTAATTTTAATTTTATACTTTTTAAATTTAATATATGGTCAAAATTTATTATATTTATATGCCGCGTTGGCAATGGCTATATTCACGATCATAGCGAGCGCAATGTTTTGTTTTGATTTTTAAATTATATTTATATCCAGTGTCATTTAATTTTCTACTGATTTTATATGTTGTGAATACGGTTCTTATTAATGAACCGAAACATGTCAACTCTTTAATTTAATTTTTATTTGTGACACCTTCTAAGTAAATAAATATGAAATGTTTTTATACGAATGTTGTTGTTTTGCTTACTATTCAATGATTATTCATGTAACAATTGGTTAGGGAAGAATTTTTGAGTTTAGAAAGTACTGTATTACAACAAGATTTAACTGATATTACAACTTTCTAATACTTTTTGAGCTGTATTACACAGGATTCATACAAGAAAGTAACATTTATTTTAAATTTAAGGAACGATATATATGTGTAAAATGAAACAATCGCAAATGACGCTAAGATAATTATGTAAATAATAATAATTATTATAATAACTAAATGCCTAAACATAAATGAAGCCACTAAATGAATGCATAGACTTATACTAACATTACTACATGTAAAGAGTCGTAAAAGTATTTCTTAAAACAAAATAATACGCCATTAAAAGACATGTATTATTAATAGTACACCAGATCCGAATTGGTTACGCATTAGTAACTACCCTAAAATATTTGAAGAAAAAAAGAAGCAATGTTAAACAGATGGATTTTTAATTCAATTATTTAGCTCAAAAATTTGCGTAACTCATAGAAAATATATATGTTACAGGCCAAACCCGATTTTAGGCTAAACTAGATTGGCCTAGTCCAAACCAGTCTATCCTAATGCCTATCGGATAGACTAGTTTTTCCTAGGCCAAACTAGTCTATCCTAATGCTCATAGGATAAACTAGTTTTCCCTAGGCCGAACTAGTCTATCCGAACGCCCATCGGATAAACTAGTTTTTCCTAGGCCAAACTAGTCTATCCGAACGCCTATCGGATTAACTAGATTTTCCTAGGCCAAACTAGTTTGGCCGAACGGTCATTAGGATGAACTAGTTTAGCCTGCTATTCATTGGTTTGAACTAGTTTATCCTAGGCCGAACTAGATTGTACAAGGCCAATTCAATTTGGCGTGATTTTATTGAATCTAAAGATCGCCAACTTTCTAGTTTTGATTTAATTTATCCTAGGCCGAAGCAATTTGACTGGCTTTTAGCTCACATACTACCAAAGCCTGAGAGCTAATGTGCTCGTAGATTCTGTGTGTGTGTATGTAACCATGTACGTATGTATGTATGTACGTATGTACATACTTATGTACGTACATATGTCGGACTAATATATCGCGACTAATATAACGGACTAATGTGGAATTAATCTAACACAAGCACCCAAATGTTGGAATTTGGATGCGATTTAGTTCAAATCAGCCGGCTTCGCCTGCTATCGAGCCCCTTGTTTTATGTAAAATCTCGAAACGGGCGTATGTTGAAGCAAATGAACTTGAAAGAGAAAAAAACATCATGATAAATATTTAAGAAAAAAGATTCCGCATCGAAATACCACTATTTCCTAATAGTAATTTTTGTAAAAATGTTGTATTCTTGCTGGAACATTTTGAAACTTTGTGTCAGTTTATGGCATTTGATATAAATGAATAAAAAAAGTCACATTTCGGCTTGAAAGAGGGTGTGGTTGCGAACAAAATCAGGAAATATAACGGAAATTCTAGCTTTTAAAGCACCGCGACATCAAGTAACATATCTACTAATAGTATGTTTAACGGAGTTTCATTCATATACAGTTTTGTTAATAATAGAGTGCGCTCCTTGCTGTTGGAATGAGGAACTAATATAACGTGGCTTAGTTAAAACTTGCTGGCTTCGCCCGCTATTGACTGGCGTGGGCAGCGGGGATATGGTTGGAAATTTGTTCGCTTCGAGACTCTTTCGAAAAGGAGAATTACATTCGGCGGTGCGTACTGAGCACGCTTGCTACGATTTGAATTTCGTTCGCTTCGAAGTTCGTTCGAAAAGGAAGAGGGCATTCGGCAGTACGTGTCTAGCACACTTGCTATAAAAGCAAGCTGTAGGGACGCGGCTGAAGAACTAATGCACGAAATTTAATAAATATATTAAGGTAGTCTCTGATCTAAATTGATGCTGATTAGTTTTTGGTGTAAATTGCTCATCAGGTGGAGCTGCTGTTTTACATTTTTTTATGATTTACGCATTAGCTTTATCTTAATAACTAATACAAAAATTTCGATCAAACATCAGAATCAGCTCGTCCATGAGATGTGTTGGTGTTGTTTCTATTTTGAAGTAAATCACTCAACATGGCTATGCTATGCTGCATTTTTAACAATTTTTACAATAGCTGTATCTCAAGAACTAATGAACGGAATTTAATAAAAATTTATATTCAGATAATCCCTGATATAAATTAATTCTGATTACATTTTTATGTAAATCGTTCAACAGATGGCGCTTCTAAACTGCATTTTTAGCGATATGCATCAACATTATTTCAATAACTTATTTACGGACTTTCATCAAACTTCTGGATTCAGTAAATCCGTGATATAAACTAATTCTGTTTACGTTTTTATATTAATTGCTCAATATGTGGCACTGTTGTGCTCAATTTTCCCGATTCCTGAAATAGTTCTGTCGCAAGAAATAATGCACGAATTTTCATCAAACTTTAGATTCAGTAAGTCTCTGATAAAAATTAGTATTCTGTAGTTTTTGGAGTAAATTTCTGGAAAGGTGGCGCTGCTATACGGTATTATTCGTGATTATTGCAATAGCTCTATCTCAGGATCTAATGCATCATCAAACTCCAGATTATGTTAGTCCTTGATATAAAAATTGCAAAAATACTTTTTAGTTTTTGGAGTAAATCGTGCAACAGGTGGCGCTGCTATGTGGCATTATTCATAATTATCGCAACAGTTCTATCTCAAGAACAAATGCACGGATTTTCATCAAACTTTAAATTCAGTTAGTCTCTGATATAAATTAATATTCTTTTGTTTTTAGAGTAAATGGCTCAATAGATAGCGCTTCTATGCAGTTTTTTATGATTTCTGCGATAATTCTATCTCAAATAGTACTAATACACAGATTTTCATCAAATTTCAGATTGAGTTAGAATTTGAAAGACGTTGTTACAGATTTTTCAAAAAGTTCCGACAAAAATTTAACATTTTTACAAAAATTGTTATTAAAAAATAGTGATATTTCGATGCGGCATCTTTTTTTCTTAAATATTTATCATCATGTTACTTTCTCTTTGAGGTTTGTTCGCTTAACTTACGTCCGTTTTGAGATTTTACATAAAAGAAGGAGCCCAATAGTAGGCAAAGCCAGCTTGTTTGAACTAGATCGCGTTGTATTAGTTCCAAATTCCAACACCAGGGTGCTCGCGTTATATTAGTTCCACATTCCATCAACAGGGAGCGCACCCTATTGCCAACAAAATTGTATATGAAGGAAACTTCGTTAAACAATCTATCAGTAGATATGTTCAGAAGCGGATTAACTATCACCCGGGTCCCTAGGCTTGACTTTTTGAGGGCCCTCTTTCACTCCTTCAAAGAGGTATATACTGGAAAAATTATTACACATGCCTCCTTCATTAACTCGAATCATTGGCGCTAAAAAATAAATGATTACATCAAAGAATTTCGCACATCTTTTATCTTAAATATTAATGTCCTACCAGTGTAAAAGAATATTTTCTTGTTCTTCATATTAGGAAAATTTTAGCACCGGGCCCCCTTTTCTTCTGGGCCCCTAGGCTTCAGCCTACTTAGCCTAATAGGTAATCCGCCTCTGGATATGTTACTCGATGTCGCGGTGCTGCAAAACAAGAATTTAAGATTTTTGCAATAATCACTATTCGTCAATAGTGGCATTAAACGCAAAACATATTTTTATAAATTTATATCATGTGTAATAAACTATCTTAAAATTTCAACTAGATCAACCTAGAATTTCCGTTATATTTCCTGATTTTCTTCGTCCCCCCCCCTCTTTCCCTTTCGTAATAGGACTTTTTTTTACAATTTTTATCATGTGTTATAAACTATCACAAAGTTTCAAACAGTTCCAACAAGAATTTAACATTTTTACAAAAATTACTAATAGAAAATAGTGGTATTTGACGCGCCATCTTTTTTCTTAAAAATTTAAAATGTTTTATTATGTTTCTAAAAGTTTCAAATAATGGTAATATTTAATTAGCAGCTAAAACCTTAAAAAGTGCTGAGCTTTAAAAAAAATCTAGCGTCCTCTTACTTAACCCCCCCCCCCTCTTAAATTTCAAGTGTCATGCTTTATTTAAGCTTTTTCTTATTTTTAAAAGGATTCGGATATTTAGTTTCTTAATATGAATAATTTCGCCTGAAGTGATAGGTGCAAAAAACCAATATCTGTTACGAATTAAAAATCTTTTAATAAAACCGAAAGTTTCTTTCTCATTGAAAAAAAAAATCCGTTCTATGTTTATATTTAAACTCAGAACCCCCAAATTAATCAGGTAAACGCCTTATCAGAAGGAACCTACATCCAAAATTTGAAACAAATCTGTAAATTCTCCGTGAAAAACCTATTTACATAAATTAAGAGTGTTACCTCCCATTCCTCCTTCTTTATACGTAAAGAATGAACACCCATAACTTATCATGGATGTACCTTATCAAAATGACATTATACCTAACATTTTAATAAAATCTGATCATTTTGCATGGAAAACTAATTTAACTAAATTGAGGTGGGGGGGGGGGGGTGCGGATTAGCCTTTTTTTCTCCTCACTTATTCTTATTCAATGAACCCCTTGAAACTAATCAGGAAAGTTCATTATCAGGATAAATCTATGTCCAAACTTTGAAGCAAATTGGATATTTCTATCAGGAGTTATCGCATTACGTACACACGCACGTACATACGGCCATACGTACTTAAATGGTTACATACACACGCACAGAATCTGCGAGCACATTAGCTCTCAGGCTTTGATAGTCTGTGAGCTAAAATCGCGTCAAACTGTATCGGCCTAGGATAAAATAGATCAAAACTAGAAAGTTGGCGCCGTGGCGATCTTTAAATTAAAAAATATCACGCTAAATTGAATTGGCTTAGGACAATCTAGTTCGGCCTAGGATAAACTAGTTCGAACCAATGAATAGCAGGCTAAACTAGTTCATCCTAATGACCGTTCGGCCAAACTCGTTTGGCCTAGGAAAATCTAGTTTATCCGATGGGCGTTCGGATAGACTAGTTTGGCCTAGGAAAAACTAGTTTATCCGATGGGCATTAGGATAGACTAGTTTGGCCTAGGAAAAACTAGTTTATCCGATGGGCGTTAGGATAGACTAGTTTGGCCTAGGCTGATCTAGTTTGGCCTAAAATCGGGTTTGGCCTGTAACATATACATTTTAATGAAAGGTAGCATACATTTTTTACAAAATAATGTAAATTAAACATGTTAATGTAATTACTAAAAATAATTCTTGAGATTTGTTTTATTTTCAAAAATGCATTATTCTATGTATACTTAGAATAGTTTTTTAAAAATCCAATTTGCTTCTTAAAATTTACTAGTAGTAGTTGATTTCCTTTTTAAATTTGTTGAACTATGAATCATAACTTTATATATGTTTATTTTTATCATTTAAAAAAGTTTTATTGATTTTTATTCTAAGAGGTATTAAATTCGCAAGCACAGTTAGTACAGCGAGCAAACACACAACTTCTATTATCCGAGATTTCCGATATCCGAGGTATTAGCAGCCCCAATCAGCTCGGATAATCGAGGTTGTATTGTACAATAAAATGTTACTTTAGAATGCTTAAATATAAGCAGATCATCTGCATTTAGACGAAAAACGCTCATCAGCGGTGAGATCCACAACCTCTTTACTTTGTCTTTATTTTGTTTTTCTTGCTCGAATTTTATTTCCTTTAAAGTTTAACAGTTTGATGGTCGTTATGGCACGGGACTGCCGTTACACTTTATTCATTAAGTGCTATATATATATATATGTATATATATATATATATATATATATATATATATATATAATACCATTAAAAGTAGACAAGATTCACCAATGGATTTTATCAATAAAACAATAAACCAAAACAACGAATTAGAATTGAATTGAATTATAATAAAATAAAAAATAGTGTAACGAGTAAATCTGAAAAAATAAATAAATAAAATGAATGCAAATAGAATTTGTAGCTCCAAAAGCAGAATCATCAGGCCCCAAATGCTCTAGAACTACAAATGAAGTGTGCGGTTTCATCCACGTATTAGCCATGAAATAGCAAAATAATACGTATTTGGGGCTACCAGCACACAAAAACCAAATTATTAAACAAGGAACAAAGATATTTTACAAAAAGGAGTTGAAAGTAAGTAAAAATAATAGTTATCCATAACAAACAAAAAAGATAAAGCTGAATGGAAATATAATTGAACCGGAGAAAATAATTAATAATCGATATTAAGAGCCCACAATAGTCACAGAAAAAATGCTCAAAAAGACCCGGATGACCATGTAAAGTCTATGGGAGCGTTCTTTTCTAATATCTCGCTCAAATTTTAATATTTTTGCATGATTTGTTTGCACAAGATAGCTGAGGGCAATCCAAAACCGGGCTAGTTTTTACTTTTTCGATTTTGGTTATATATTTTTTATATTACGATAGTTTCAGTTTCAGAACCGGTTTAAACCGGTTTCGAAAGTTAAAGTAATTTTTTAAAGAAAATCTGAAACAAAAATTGAAAAAGTAAAAACTAGCCCGGTTGTGGATTGCCCTCAGCTATTTTGTGCAAAAAAATCATGCAAAAATATTGAAATTTGAGCGAGATATTAGAAAAGAACGCTCTCATAGACTTTACATGGTCATCCGGGTCTTTTTAAGTAATTTTTCTGTGACTATTGTGGGCTCTTAACATAAAATTAAATTAATAAAATAATTTAAATTAGAATTAAGAGATAACATTCATATTAACATATAACTTAAAATACCATTTTGTTACTTTAATCAGTAACATTTATTGTACATGGTAAAAACTCATTATCTTAATATATGATAATAAAAATTAAAAAATAAAATAAAATAAAATAAAATAAAAATTAAAAAATAAAAATAAAATAAAATAAAATAAAATAAAATAAAAATAAGTAAAAATTTAAAAAAATTAAGTAATAATAATAATAATAATAATAATAATAATAATAATAATAATAATAATAATAATAATAATAATAATAGTAATGATATTATTAATAATAATACCAAAAATTATATAAATAACATTAAAATTAATTTGATAATTAAAATATAGCTATTTAACTATAGATATAACTAGACAAATATCCATATATTGGTGTCAATTAAACAGTTTAAAAATTATGTTAAAATGAATAACCCACTCTCAATTATATATATATATATATATATATATATATATATATATATATATTTAAATAATTAACCTTTGCGTTTTTATCCAGACAACACCACCCTCCTCCGTACTCTAACATCTACCCACCCAACCAACCTATATATATATATATTTTTATTACTTTTTAACATTTTTAATTTTTTATTATTATTTTTATGTTTTATAATTTTTTTATACTTTTTTACGCAAAGAATTAATTATAAGATCATGTAATATCTAATTATAAATTAAAGAATATATGAATTTTTTAGGATAACCATTATTTATAGCATCATATACAAGCTTTTTAATATTAGTATTAATTAAATGGGAAGAACATAGACATTTTATTCTATATAAATGGTTAAGTATTATATTACGATATACAGAATTATGAAGACATGATTTAAAATTAGTAAAGGTATTAACTTTAAAATTGAATTCTTTCCTTTGGTCATAAATATCAGTTATAAATTTGTTCTCTTTTAATATAATTTTAATATCTAAGAAATTGATTGTATTATTAAAAAGTAGGTTTTTTGAAAGTTCTAGATTAGAAGGATAATCAACAGGGAATTGAGATATACAGGTGTTATCAGTATCAATTAAAATTAAATCATCTATATATCGATATAAATGTATTTTATTATTTAAATAATGACGTTCATAGTAATATAAGTATAAGTCAGATAATACACTAGATGTACTACCACCTTGTGGTATACCAACATTTTTAATATATATATATTGTTATTATGCATGGTAAAATTAATATAGATGATGAAATTGGTGTATATATATATATATATATATATATGCAGTTTTTAATTATATTAGAATTTTATGGTGTATTATATTCTTTTTGGATGAGCGAATTATGTACATGAAATCGTATTTCATAAATTTTTACTTATAGCTATTAATTCCCGAAAATGCTTTTCGCTATTTTCAAGTAGTGTATTGATATTCTTCTGTTAAAAATAGATACATTCTGAGTATCGAGTAGTTAGTATACATGAATTTTTAAATCGAATTGATTATAACAAATTTATTTATTAGAAAAAATTTAACATCGGAAATGTTCGATTTTAATATGTGTTTTTCTCGATTAAAATTTTGATGATGAATATCTCATTCAAAACTTTTGAATTGATTTTTTTACAAAAATTATTCAACTTTAATATTTTATTAAATGCAGATAAAAAAATTAAACTATTTTTCATCGAAAGTGAAAAAAAAAAAGTATTTTCTTTTAATTAGCAAATTTGAAGGTTTATTTTATGAGAAATTCTAAGAACTAAAATTTTTAAAAAATACATGTTTTAAAACACTTCTTTTATTTTCCAACTATCACTAGAATTATTGATTACCTTTATAATAAATTATTATTTTGTTTTTAAGTTTAAAAAAAAAAGAAAAAAATTAAAGAAATTATTTTGTAACGTAATTTAAAACAGTCAAAATCAATAAGCAAATTGCAAATTCCAGAATTATTGTTACAGTTAGCAGCCGGAGGAAAGGGACTTCATTAGTCTAGTTATAAATCAATGTTAATTATCGGAACTCAGAACACAATAATACTAGATGTGAATAATAAGTTGACGCTGTAATTAATTAATGCACCAACCTTTAGATTTAAAGCTTCCTCGAACTTTTAATCAAATAAGATAGATAGGAAGGAAACACTTTTAGGTATTTTCGCTCCAAGAATTTTCCAACTTTCCGGTTTTACAAATAAACATATTTTAAACTAAAATATTTATTTCAAGAAATAGGCCCTCTTTTGTTGTGATTTTTCCCCAAAAAAATATGAAATATCCTATAAATAAATCCTATCATAACTTCTTTTGATGTTTGTAAGACCTATCCTACAAAATAAATCCGTCTAACTTTCTTAAAACAATCATGGTTTAAAACAAAGACTTTGAAAATGAACGTACTCATGATGAGAATTTGAAACAGTGTTTACAGTGGTACTTTTATTCTTTAACACAATTTGTTAGAATTTTTTTTTTCCAAAAGCAAATTGTTCTAGAAAAGAATGGATTTTTACCGAAAGAAATCGAAAATATGATTATTTAGTTCCCACATCCCATGTTGAAAATAGTACTTCATATAGTAGTACAGTAAAATGAAAAAACACATTAAGTACTCTCAGTTTAAATGAGATAATGACAATTTTATAATACTTTAATAAAAACAGTGTCTAGACTTTTATTGGTGAAACTTTGTAATAACAGGAAAAAGGAAGGACATTCCTTTCTTTTCTTAACAGATCATTAGAACAACTAAATTAACTCATTGTTTGTGACGAATCTAAAAAGGAATAAATTCATTACAAACAGGACCACTATACATGGTGTTTCAAAATTATGTGACAGAAATGTAAAGATATGTAGAGGAGTCTTAAGTAAGCATCTTTGGCATAGCGGTACGGAAGTGCACTGTACAGACAGTAGAAAGCACTGTCGAATGCGGCGGATGAATGCACTTTGTTGGCTTAAATCGCCATTTTCAGCACGTATTTCGAGCAACTTGTATTATTATATCAATGTGGAGCTTCACGACATGCAATTTATGTATAGAATTAAGTAAAGAAAGGGAATGGCTCCTTAAAGGATTTAGAATGAACGATAACCGGATGGGATTCTGCTGGATCATCGAACATTTGAGCATCTTCATTAGGAGTTGTACGTGAGTAAATTGTTTTATGCTTTCATGTGTGATAAAGGCACTGCGAGATATCGCAGAATTCCTGCAATGAAAAAGAAAGAGTTACATACAGTAGAGTTTAAGAAGCTCAAAAGCTATTGGACGTGCGTTTGATGTGAACTATTTCCTTGCTTAGCCTCATATATAAAATGCATGTCGCCAAGCTCCACATGGGTGTAACGATGCATGTGTCTAGAAATCTGTACCAGAGAAACTTATTTATCCACCAAACTCAACAGTGACTTGTACTGCTTGAACGCCGCATTTCTGCAACCATATTCTTTTACGAAATCTGCTTATTTAGGTTAACTTTGCCTTCCTTTACATTTCTGACGCATAATTTTGGAAAACCCTGTACTACATATCAGATTTCCTTAATTAAACGATCCCATTTTAAATGTGCGTACGGATAAAACTTTTGTTCAGAAAATTGTGAAGTTTTGTGAAGGATATAATAAATGTATAAAAACTTGTTTCAAGAAAAAAAAAAAGAGTTTTAAATTTCGTCAACAAAGGGTGTTTTAAAATGAATTACGAATTTAGCACAAATTTACAATAGTTTAAAATTTTTATTACAATAAAATATATTCCGCGTGATGTTCTAAAATTTCGGTACCATTTAAAAATGTAAGATATCATATTCCACAGTCGACCACAAATTCTGAAAAATAGAAAAAGGATGTCATGAAATGCTATCTTTAAGATCAGGTAAATTTGATATTAAAAAAAATGAATACCGTCGTAAATGCATGCTAAATGTGTAATTCATCAAATGTGCCTTCTGATTGCGAAATTCTGAACAATGCATTGTTGTTTTCTTTTTCGTTTTGAAACTTTCATCATTCAATTTATCATTATGTAATCTACAAATTGCCCAACATTCTGAACAATAATTCCGTCTATAGACAAATTTAAAATGAAGCTGTTTAATTATCGACACTATATTATATATACAGGGTGTCCCCTCTCAACGGTGGCCAATGGCTAATTTCTAAACCGTTGGTCATAGACATATAGTTCCAATTGCAAAAATGCTTTAAAAAAGGCAAAGAATTGTTTTTTAAGCGATTTTGGTCAAAAAAATGTTTTACTAAAAAATTACGAAAATTAAATTTTTATATGGTCCCCCGGTCCTATAAGTGATATTTAGTAAAAATTTTTCAACACTCAAGCAAGTAATACAGAAAAGGTCCCATTCACGTAACATTAAAATTGACCGAGTTATGAAACTTTAAATTTCTTGACTTAAATCACTTTTCTGCAACTGAAAATGGATGAGTTGGACGAAGCTTTAAGGGAACGTACACAAAGTGCTAAAATATTATAAAGGGCGTCCATTTCCAACGCTGTTCAATGGCTAATTCCTAAACTATTTGTCACAGACATATAGTTCCAATTACAAAATGTTTTAAATGAGCGATTTAACTGAAGGCACTGTCACCGTATAAGTTTTACGGTAGTGTTAATTATAATTAATTAACTTCTAGATTGGTTATTAAAATAACTGAAGACATAAATTTCAAAATTCTCTTTATCGAAAAAATCAAATTTTGGGAAATAGCGAAAAAACTTTAAATGCATCTATTGGTTTTCATTATAAATTTTGAGACTGCATTGTTACAATAGTGGAGGTTTGTATAGACTGACAGAGAAATCAAAAAGCGATAAGTCGAGTTTTGAAATTCACATCCTCAACTGTATTTTTACGTATGTTTTATTTTATAAGCAAATGAAGCTGATTCTTTTCGTGATTTTATTTTAAAAAGGTATGTTATTTTGATAAGCTTTTATTTTATTCATAGTTTTCGTATGTAAATTTTCCTAGTTCAAAACTTATATTCAAATTTTAACTCACTTCCAAATATCTGATTGAGGTTCAATTCCCATACTTATTAAAACCCGATGACAATGTAATAATACCTTTTTAGGTGCGTTCCATTTATTTATTTTATAGCACTACATCAAATTCTATTAGGTTGAGTAATCTAATAGAACTTTAAATATGTATCATTTTGTAACGATTTGTGACTGTTGCTTTTCATAGTTTTATTTAACAAAATTTCTGTTATTTTTTTTACTTATATTTTTAGCACAAATTGCATATTTTACTTTAACATGTAAATGTCAACAAAAATTCAGAAACAACATTGTAAAAAATTTTTTTACTCTCAATGTTTAAAGTTAAATTTTCTATCTGATGTTTATTTTTTTTCCAGTAAATTTGTGACTGACCCCTATTTTGCAGCAAAAAATATGCTTCAACTTTGAACAGCTATAACTCGGTCAATTTTGATCGCAGAGCAATGGGGCTTTTTTTGTCTTACTTGTTAAAGTAGTGGTAAAAATTTTCTAAATATCACTTATAGGACCGGGGGACCGTATAAAAATTTAATTTTCGTAATTTTTTAGTAAAACATTTTTTTGACCTAAATCCTTTAAAAAATAATTCTTTACCTTTTTTGCAATTGGAACTATATGTCTATGACCAACGGTTTAGAAATTAGCCATTGGCCACCGTTGAGAGGGGACACCCTGTATATGTGCGTGTGCTTGTGCGCCCATGAAAATAAAAAGAAAGAAATAAAGAAGGAAAGTAAAAAAGCATTTAAAAAAGAATTAGATCACTTTTGCAACATTACAATGTTAAAAGGTTTTCTCTGAAATTACAGAGAATCTACGAGTAATCCATTCTTTTAAGTGTTATGTAAAATTACAGAGATTAGAAAAACAGAGATTCTGTTAAATATCAGGAAAGTTATTCGGTAAATTTAGAATAGACTCTGTAAATTAACATCATTGAAAATAAAATTACTTTGTAAATTTACTTTTAATGATAAAAATTTAATTTAGTTTTTAAAATTAGTGAATCATTTAGTCTGCAGTGAGCTTCAAAGAATTTGAATTTTCTCAGAAATTTTAACTGGCGTATCATCAAACTTTAAAACAGCTTCTTTCTAGCCTTTCTGTGGCTAAACCCCGAGACCTCTTTTGCAAGAGGAAGAGCGATTTACGGAGTGAACTGTAGTAGCTATTTCTGTTTAATACAAAGTATGTCTTTTATGTTTTGAGGGGGAGAGATCTCCACTAAATCTGATAGGATTATTTTTCCTTTCCTAAATTATCCCCCCCCCCCCAAAAAAAAAAAGAAAGATCTTGAAACTAAATTTCCTCCTTTAATATTTCTGTTAAAATTGCAAAAGTGTTCTAATAGTGTGTATTTCGAATTAAAAAAATAATTAAAAAAAGATAAAACTATGATTAAATAAAGACGTAGAAATCCCAACAGGTAATTAGACACAAGAAAAGAGAAATGTATGCAAAATGATCACCGAAAAGCTCAGTCGAATGTATTTAACCGAAAACTAGTGCAAAGTTACAGAGAGGTTCGCTTTCTTTCTGTGTTTTTACAGAAATTACAATTTTTTTTTAAACTTTTTTTGAACGAGTATATCCAAATAGAATTCATTACCTCGTTTAAACGAATCAGGGACATATTTAAAAAAAAATTTATTTATGAAATTAAAATTTCGAAATTTTTTATGGTGGTCAATCATAATATTTGTAAACAAAATCACCTGAAAAATATTATATACTTTTAAAAAAAGTTTTAAAATTTAAAATTTATTAAAAAATTGGGATAATTAGAACCGTTATAACTAAAAAATATTGTTTGCAGAATTTCAATTTGTTTTCATTTAAATAAACAGAAATATGTATGATTTATCCCGTTTCAACATTTCCAGAAATATAATTAAAAAAATAAAAAATTAGAAAAAAATGCAATTTTTTTTTTCAAAAAAATCATATTTTCAAAAGTAAATATTTTTGTTTTAATTTCTTGAATTAAAATTAAAATAAAACAATTTAGAAAACGATGTTCTAAATTCGAACCCATTATCTTTAACGATTCTTGACTTACATAGGAGAAATAATGAAAAAACCCATCTTCTAGGAAAAAGCATTTTCACAAGAAATCGTTTGTATGACAGACTTTGTTTAAAAGCTAGATTTTGACAAAATACCGAAAAGAAAATAATAATAACAATCTCTGTGCCAATTAAGCTAGAAGCATGATTTAAACGTCATTTTAAGCAAAAATAAATAAATAAATAAATAAAATAATGCTTTTTTTAAAGATTTTTTTATTTCCTTAGTCGGAAAAATTCCATGTTTAAATTAGGCATACACGAATGCAGGTGGAAGGATTATAAGCATCGTGATACGTCACATCCATACAAAGTTTGCCACGGAGAAGATAATATCCATAGTGAATGAAAAACATGTATTAAAAAGCAGATGATTGAGAAAAAAAAAATGAAAAAAAAATCAATAAGATTGGATTAAAACTTACTCAAGTTCAGATTTTGATAATACAAAGACGCAGTAGAGTAAAATACAAACACTAGATCCGATGATAGCAGAAGTGACGTATTCATAAATGTGACCACGACTGTCGCCGATAATGTTATCGGATTCTCAGATCTTGACGTAACATCTTTCCGTTTGTTCAGGCGCGAGCCTCTTCTTACACATGACGTCGAACAGTTGAAAATAGAAGGAAATGATGCCTCAACGTATCATATTTATGATCAAAAGGAGAAATAATAACTGTTTTTAGGTGCGTTCGTAATTATGTAAATACGTAACACCTATAATCGCAGGGATACAGTGAAGGGTATACGCCGTATACCTTCTGGATTTTTTTTAAGCAACGTTGTATACCCCCTGTTTGTCGAGAAAACTATAGTATGTACAATCTTGGATATATGCTCAGTCTTGAGCATATACCTTCTACTTAAATCGTATACTATCTATTTTTTTATGACTACACCACTTTACGACGTCGTTCAGTTTGTCCATCCGTCTGTCTGCCGGCATATAACAACGTAAAAACTACTCAAACGAATCGTTTAAAAGTTAAAATATATAATTTTTGCATAATTTTGTCAAATCACTTCAAATTTTACGAAAATCGGATGTATAATTCAATTTTAAGTACGATCAAATGTATTCCGTTACATTACGGACATTGGGAAAAATAGTTTCAAGTCCAATTTAATGATGTTACTCTTTCGAACATAGCACAATTGATATGTATCAATGAAGTATATATTAAAATATGCATACAGTACAATCTAATGTGCAAATAAATATTTATTTTTAATTTACAGATCTGCATATAACAGAGTAAAAAAAATATCCAACCAAGCCGTTTGAAATTTAAAATATATAATTGTTGCATAATTTTGTCCAGTCATTTTTAAATTTTATGAAAATCAGATGTATACTTTAGTCCGAGTATATATACTAGTCCGACTGTTACAAAGCTTTATAGATTATAAAGGCAAAAATTCATCTCTAAATAAACAATGTAGAATTCGAAAAACCAACTTCAGTTACCATCAATAGTCAAATAAATATTCGATTTTTTTTTTTTTTTTTTTTTTTTTTTTTGATTTTGTACATTATTTGCACATTTGTATGTAAGCTACCTGGTATAGAAAAAAAGTTAATTTAATTAAACTCACTGCACAGTTTAAAATTCCCATTCAGCTATTACCATCATTAAACTGAAATACACTTGAGGCCTTTTTACAGCCTTTTTATGAGGGACGCACAAGCAGACCAAATCTACTTGAAAATAAACTATTAAGCGCTAGTATTCAGAGGGTTCCGCACTGTAAATATATGACTTATTAATCCCTTACATTATACAAATCTATCAGTAAAAGTTGTTTGAAAGTACATGTTACATAGAATACGCCGCCCTTATCATTATATATGTTTAAACCGTCACTGTCGTTAAGGGTTAATGTCTCGACTAATTACCGACGATTTCTTTTCTTAAATCATTATCAACAATGCTATTGTATTTTTGCAACGATAGGTACATCTAGAGCTCCTTAATATATATATATATATATTCTTTTTCTGAATGCCCGCAAATCAAAATTTGTGTGTAACAGAAAAATGCACTTTTCTAAAAAATTTTGCGCTATGGTAATCGCTATAGTTTTCTTGCAATGTTTTAATTAACATCTACTACCTCAATTTTTTCAGAATTTTAATCTCAGTAGATTACGAATTAGATGGGCGGGAACATATTTTGGTTTCTATTTTCGTAATATCTCTAAAAATATAATATCTAAAATTAAAAAAAATTAAAAAAGAAATTTTTGACTTTAGCGTTATGAAAGCTTTCACTCTATGTACAAAGAAAGATTTTTTTTTTCAAGTAACTTGATGCGCCCCTCTACATTTTCCTTAATTATATTTGTGAATGTCTAATAATCTGTAAATATGTGTTTCAATAACCTTTATAAATTTGAATTTTCCACAATTAGTAGTTTACGAGTAAAATAGCTGTGACAGACAAACACAGAAATGATCTTACAATGGTTCCGTCTTTAATTTTTAAGAACGGAACTCTTAAAAATAATTATATCATCCTAAAAGCTGCATAAAATCTGTTTCATTCACTCTCACAATCTGAGAAATTTTGTGAAAACAGACTTGCTTTACTGTGGGAGTGGATAAAATAGATTTTATGCACCTTCTAAATGGACTATATCATTGTTTTTTTTTTTTCTCGAAAATGGCCTTAATCTACTATGATTGTGAGCTCCTCATATGATCTATAGAAGTTGTACAAACGCAGTAATATGCAAGTAATATTAATAATAATTGAATTTTAAAACAAATATCACAACTGAAAACGCAGTCATAAAAATTATTGCTCATCGGCAGTATTGCAGCCAAATTGTTTTGTGTGTCCATATAACTGAACGGTAAATTGTGTGCACATCACGTTCTACTGTTTGTGCTTTGTGGTTATACCGCAGTGATGTGTCTAAGTTTCAGTATTTTTAAAATAGTGTAATATTATTAGACTATACCTAAGATGATTTTTATCATTAAACCATTATCAGTGTTGAATCCAGAGGGTGGCATATGGGGTTCTTCTCGTGGAGCCATGAGATGTATCACCCCCCCCCCCCCCGGCAGATTTAAGATTTTGTGTTTTCAATGTTAAAAAAGTGGAATTTCCGCCCCGGAACTTCACCCCCGAGCTAAAGAAATTTCTCCCGAAGAAAATTGTCTGAGGGCAAGGCTGGAAGGCTGACCGTTATGTAATGGAATTCTGTTAAATGTCCCTGTAAATGAACTATGAGTGCTATACACTTCATTTTCAATACAGAATATGCCACAGTAAACCCCCATAACATATAATCGTAATCTGAGCATATTTACAACCATTAGGATACGGGCAAATGGCAGATGGTAGACCAATTTCATAAACACTTTTCAACTATGTTGGAAAGTATTAAAAAAAACGCCTTAATTTATTGTATTTTATGAATAAAATAATAAATTGATATAACATTACTTTTTTATTTTTATTAAAAGAAAAATTATATTGGATTTTATATTTCTGGTTTGAAAACTTTTCAATTTTCTACATTAATTTTGCATATTTGGTTAGTTTGATATTTAAAGGGGAAAAAAAAGATTTCTTGGTATTAGACATAAATTTAGATCGTTATTAAAAATCAATACTTACAAATAAGAAGTAATCAGACGATATCTTTACTTGCAAATTGCCGTCGAACAGATGCAAACAGAAGCAAATAATGATTTAAAATATCATATTTATGAATAAAAGAAGTATATATAGTCATATTTATTATTTTCTTATTGGTGTAGTAAAAATGTATCAGATTGTCACTTGATTGAGTTACTATGCTGAAAATTTTGTCTTTCCTTCATTATATTTATATGTTTGCATCTTTTTAAATCTAAAAAAATTATTTTTGCATTAGGCGTAACTTAAGAATATTGTTAACAAGAAATAAAAATCATGCGCCAAACATACATTATGTATAAATTTTAAACAAATTCAGAATTTTGTAACAAAACTTGTGAATTTTGAAAAAGTTAGAAACGTCATAAAAATCAAAGGAATTAAAAAACATTTGTGCAAAAGTTGATGCCTAATGTAGTATTACATATGAAGATCGAATTGATCAAGTTTGAAAGATGTCATTTATTTTCTTCATGCTCAAAAAAACCTTAGAAATTAAAAAAAAAAAGAATACAAAATTATATTTTTTCCTCTTTTATATCCGAAAATAATAATAATATTTAAAATTCTCACATTAATAATATTGCACAGTCAAAAGGATCAATAAATCCATTATTTACTCAAAAAAATTCAAGATTGCCTTTTGATTCTTAACATAACAAAAATGGGTACAAAAAAGCAACATTTGTTACATTCAATATGCTATTCCTCTTTGAATTCACGTGCGTTTCTTAAAATATTGCAGGATTTCAATGGGAAAAAACATGAGTGCTGTCATATAGATTTTCTCGATAAATTTAGATTAAGGATTAATGTAAATTTTTTTCTTGTACGGAATCTTTTTATTTTTACTCAGATTTAAAATATTCTTGTAGCAAAAGTAAACTGAAAGCAAGAATAAAAATTCCTATATTTAACTCGTTGACTGACATTGAAGCTAAAAAGAATTACAATGTTTTAAGTAATAATTAAAAAAGTATAATCTTGTAATAAATACAAAAGTATAACCCTGTAAAAAATACAAGTTGAGTAAATTTTAAATAAAGTTTCAGTAATTACTTAACACAATATGTATTTTTCTAGTTTTAAATCATATTTTAGACTGTCAGTCATCAGTGAGACGCCGTTTAAACAGAAAGTTCAGTGTCAGTCACTGGTGACTGACGTGGCTCACAGCGTATTAAAATATATTTTTTATCTATAATACCAAATCAGTTAAAAGTTTTAAAAGCTTCAAGTTCAACTAAGTAACTTATCAAGTATTGAATTTTTCGCTCGACAATTTTTATTGTTTTTTCACATTAAGGGATAAAAAGGCAAAAATGAAAATTGTGATTTTTAAAATATATACCATTAGCTATAACATCAAATGATTTTTTTAATGTGAGAGTTTTCCTTCATGTTCAAACGAGTAATATTTTATGATAGAAATACTTTTTTTTTCCTACAAAAAATTTTATTACTAATTTATTTTTTATTACAGAACAAAAACACAATCACTAAATTACTCTAATCTTTTACTTATTGTTCATTCTTAATTGTAAATAATTTTTACATATTCTTTCTGTTCCCAAGGCTAATAATCAAAATGTAAATTAAATTTCCTTCATGCGCACAAAAAATCCATTTTATTACAATTTTTAATGTAAGTTTTGATATTTAAATAAATGATCCCGGAATTCATTATTTTAAGTGATATAATTTACTTATATGATGATAACTTATATGATATGATATTTACTTTATATAATTTACTTATATGATGATTTTCGATAATATCTGTGGCATGTCAGCGACAGCTGATTTGATTTGGCAGACGGCCATCACTTCTTCAAGCTGGAGTGACATGGTTTTCTTATACAAGAAAGAAAATGTGAAGCCATAATCGCAAAAAATAGCACATTTCATATATTTAATCATAGAAAACATATAGCAGTATCTAAAAACACAATTATATCACGGAAATTGAATGAATAAAATTCGAATAAGCAAAATTTGAAGTATAATTTCAATATTTCACTTTTCATAGTTTGCATACGTGTCATAGAATCACTTCAGGCACTTTAAATACATTGTATCCAGTCATTCTTTTTGGTTATGATACTATGTTATTCTTTACAACCAATAGATTGATCTTCATTCAATTCTATTCCCCCGGAATCCATAGAATCTAATACTTCAAATGCATTTCATTTTCTTCGCTACTAGAATTTTTTTCTCCACATGTATACTTTACTCTTTATCACGATTTTAAATTTATCTATAACATGTATCTGTTTCTTAGATACATTTTTCTGACATTTTTCAATATTTAAACGTTTTTTGAAGAAAAAAAATTACATTGTTAGGCTCTATTACATTATTATTATTGAAATATTTACAATACTTAAATTTTAATCAAATAATATAATTATAAACATAAAAGTTATATAATTATTTTAAATATAATTATATTTATTTAAATTATCCCTACTTATCCTTAATTATGTCCCTTATTATATTATCCCTACTTCGTTAAATTTTGCTATATTGATTAAAGATGGTCATCTCTCCATCGATTTGGTATGGCCATCCAATTTAAAACATCAACCGGCCATTGTACTTCTCTGTTTTAGGCTTTATATACGTGCATTAAAAATCTGTATATATTTTTAAAATGTTAAGTACATACTTCAAAACATTCAGATACCTAAATTAACAAAAATATTAAACCGCTAAATTAAATTAACAGTAAAATTATACTTATTTTCAACAATTGAGAAATACACCAGTACATCGCAATGAATGAACTCGTTGAACGATTTTCTACAAATAAAGTTTATGCTGTTTTAATGTTTATGGTTTATAAATGCAAAATTTAGAATTTTTAACTATCGGCTTTAGAATTAGAATGAATTTATGACAGTTTGTGACAAGGGGGTGGGAGGGTGTAAGAAGAAAAAAGACATCACACGTTTTAATTTCAATAAAAACATTAAAAATCACCAGATTAAATTTGAAGTTATTTTAAAATTAAAGTATTTTGTGTTCATAAAGTAAAGATAAGATTTTAAAAGCCCAATATATTAAATTCTATTCCATATTCCAAAATACTACTGTTTTCAATTGCTCTTTCATATTAATATTTTATTATTGTCCTACATTATTTGTGTTTTTTGTTTTAAATCTTAAAGTCTTAAAGTTTTTTGTTTTAAATCTTAAGAAAATAAGTACATGAATAATTTTTATTGTTATGCTCACAAATGCCATTAAAACGCATAGTTAAAGTTTAAAGTTTAAAAATAAAGTTTGAAATATGATCTAGAGATCTCTATGAAAAGTTTGAAATGTAATGCTTTGTTTCTGAACAGCAAGTATATATTTATGTAATATTGCGTTACATTTGACAAGAGGGGGGGGGGGTAAGGGGAAGTGTGATACTTTGTGACAAATTGGGAAGGGGGTAAAAAATATTGAAAAAACGTGTGACATAATTTATAAACAGATCCCCCTTTTTTTTTTTTTTTTTTTTTTTTTTTGCTGTTTCTATGTTTTTGTACATTTTTCTAAAATTTTATTTTAAGTAAACAACTGAAACCTCCTAATATTGTGTTACTAACTTATTTCTTTAAAAATATCTAGCATTATAAGTCTGGAGAAAAAATATTTTAAGAAAATGAAAAATGTGTTACTAATTTTAGTTTTTTAGTTTTTTAGTGACATTTTTTTTAAATTTCTTCTAAGCCAAAAAGAAAATGGTATACTATTTGTCAGAAGCAATATATTTTCTGACGTCATAACAATTTTTAAGGTGATATGTAGAACAGTTTTTTAAAAAAGTGAACCGAACAGACATATTGTTCAAAAAATATGTAAAAGCTAATTGATTCTTGAAAACTAATTTATGCATTAAATTATTTTCTTTTGATTTAAATATTGACTATAATAATATTTATAATTACTTTAAAAATATTTTACCTCTATTCCTATTTTAAAATAAAATTCATGATGCTAAATATTCCGCTAAATCTGTTTTATTACTTACCCACCATACGTAGTATAGGGTAAATCTTGCTATCGTTTTGAAAATCGAAAAAAAAAGTTTTTTTGACAGATTTACTCATTTCAGATACTGCAGATTGCGAAAAACATAATTTTAGAAAAAAAAAATGCCTTCTGTCTGTTTGTCTGTGTGTCTATAACCGCTCTATCTCCCTGACAAATTGAGATAGAGAGACTTGAAATTTTGTACAGTGTGTCCAGCAAATAACACCCTGATTTCAAAATTAAGTTTATCAAAAACAAAGATCAATAGAATTATGCAGTAAACGGTTTGTTCATCAGGTAAGCTGTAAAAATCTTATACAAAAGTTTCGAACAGTAAATATTTTGAAAAGATTGTGTTCTGATTGCAAAGAATACTTTGATTTGACATTTTTCTTGCTTTAGATTGTTGCCAGAGAATGTGTTTTTCGGCTTAAAGTGCCATATTTCATAGTTTTTTGCCATATTTCATAGTTTTTTTAAGTTAAATTTTTGAAATTTCGAAATTCTAAAAATTTACTTCGAAAAATCTTTAAAATATTGCACTGTAAGCTGAAAAATTATTTCCCTGCCGGCAATCTAAAACAAGAAAAATGTCAAATCAAAGCATTCTATGCAATCAGAACGCAATTTTTTCAAAATATTCACTGTTTGAAATTTCTGTATAAGATTTTTACAGCTTACCTAATGAAAAAACCGTTTACCACATATTACTATCGATCTTTGTTTTTGGGAAATTTAATTTTGAAATCAGGGTGTTATTTGCTGGACACCCTGTATGTACTTAGTAATAAGAATGGGACTAAGCCTATTTAATATCAGCAACCTCGATTATACGGAACTATTTTTTCGGACTCTCGAAAAATTCATTCTGATGAAAAGTATATGAAAAATTTTCGAATTTTTTTTTTTTTAAGGAGTGGACGTAAAAGGCAATAAAATAACACAAATTTTGCATAAAAAATGAAGTCGATCGGATTACTAGTTACCGACATTCCTGTTTTTCACATTCTTCGATTTTAATTTCTGTATTTCATTCAAATTTCAATTCAAAGATATTTTTTAATTAGAAATGAGATGCTTAAAGCGACGCTGTAAACTGTTAGTTAATATGATTATTATTTTTGGAGCTATAAGGATGTTTCTTTTACGCAATTCAATACTACTTGAGTTGTTTGGCATTTTATATAATTTGTCGAAATTGGTTCATCAGCAATTCATTAATAGAGCATTACTATGCATATTAAAAATATTTAAATATACGCTTAAATTTTGTTTTGGAATTCAATGCATTTTATAAATAGTTCCCACATGTTTTATTTTCATATTTTATATTATGCATATCCATGACGGGTAAGTATTACGGTGGCCCCCAACGATTAGTTTTACTTGTCGAGATGTTCCATGTGACACTTAAGGGGACACAGGACCTTTAAAATTTCAAAATTTTAATTTCCGGGACATAGGACCTTTACAATTTCAAAATTCTAATTTCCGGTTTTTGTTCTGTTTTGGAAGTTTTGTACTTCCTCAACAATATGCAAAATTTCCCATTCAAAAATCTGCATTGTTTATTGAATTACAATCATTTATAGAGGGTGGGTATAACTGAAAGTCTGTAGGTATAGAAATTTAACATGTTGGAAATTTCACGTCAAACGTATAAAATTATGTGCGTTGGTACCATAATTATTCTTATAAATTTTCATATTTTGTTGCAATAGCTGTCAAACTCTTATGCGAAAATCCACGAATGCAAAATATGAAAAGATTAGCTATCTTAAGTTCAGAGATACGAAAATAATAAGACTCCATCTTAGATAGTACGTAATCAATATGGAAAACCTAGAATCATTACCTGTTATGGGATATCGTTGAATTAATTACGTATGATAGGATTTAGTAAAATGAAGAAAGCTTTTATTATTGTGTTTTTAAGTTCTGGCCCGATTATCATAAAATTTGAAATGACTCGACAATATTCTCCAACAATTACAGAAATGAAATTTCTAACCACTTATTTAGTGGATTTGAGCTGTTTTAAACGGACAAACAAACAGATCAGATGATGATTATAAGTGCATCATATTTATATACCATATTTACTCGTGTATAACGCGCACCTTTTTAAAAAAAATAGGGCGAAACTCCTAGGTGCGTGTTATACACGGAATAATATTTTACTGCTGGATGTAATCACACGATATTCATATGAATCAAGAAATCTATACAAAGAAGACATAATCACTCGGAACATCTCATTTAATTGAAGTATCTCTGCATTTTTATTTCACTCTTTGCACTTTTTTATACATTAACATTATATAAACCCTATTTAAAATTCTCACTGCCGCCACTGACTCCTAGCCCCCGTCATTTACTCCCAACCCGAAGTCTAAAAATGTATTTTCGCCTTGTTTTTGGCCTGGTGTAATGTTTGTTTCAACTTTCTTTATTGAAATTAATTTAGTCATTCATTTATTTGCATATCAAACTTACGGTGCGCGTTATATACGACATTTTAAAAAATCGCCATTTTTTCTTGTTAAGTACGAGATGTAGTACGGAATTAAGTACACGAGTAAATACGGTAAATACAACATTTCTCATAAACCATAATGTATTGGAATATATTTGAGTGGCTCTATAAATAATCTATGAACATTACGTACTTAATTTTCAATACCGAGCATGGCATTGTAAATCTCAATATCATATATCAATTATACAGAGCAATCCAACTATATTAGCGCGAGTCAGAGTACAGAAAGACAAACTAAATTCAATTACATTGTAAAGTGTTAAAACGTCTGATAGGTTGAAATTTGACTTTTAGAAAATTTTATCTAATAGACGATCGCATATTTTAATCCTTTTGTATAGCCTGGTATTTTACCTATTATCTTTACATACGTATAAAAACAGTGAGTTTTCCGTTCCAGAGCCGAGTGGCTCCATGCGGTCCAAGCAGGGAGGTCACGAGACCTCCAATGAGGAGGAACCAAGTGACGTCCGGCCTCACGACAGCGCCCGCTGCCGGCCAGGAAGACAAGCGAGGACACCCGGCCCACGGACATGGCCTCAGCGTCGCGGCCTCGGCCGCTCACCAACCGCAGCCACCGACACGGCACCGCCCGCGCCCAACACGCCGATTGGAGCAACCATGCAGGTACCGTAGCACAAGCTGCCTGAACAACCGCTGATCCAGAGACCCAGCCTTCCAGGAGGACTCACAGGAAAGCGACTCGAATTCTCGTTACGTACAAGAAAAACCCGGAAAACCTTGTATAGTCGCTTCGTCCGAAACGCGCCTACAGAGGGCCTCGGACTCCTCATAAGCGAGTGTTGCGTTCGAATGATCTGGTAAATCATCATGCGTTCGAAGACTTCGGTCAAGACAGTCGAGAGCGCAATTGGCCCGACGACCAACCCGATCCAATGTCCTTGTCAAAAGGTCGCCAACAATGTCGACAATACCTTTTCTGCTGTAATTGTCAAAGACAAGATCGGTCAGCGTTCGAGTTTGGAAGTTAAACGGGAAGCACTTTTCCCTGATGGACTTCCACAGGGGGCACTCATAGACGCAATGTCTAATCGTACTCACCCCGTTCCCGCAAAAGCATGCAGGGTTGCCTTTAAAGAAGCGGGCTTGATGGTCGCCAAAGGCACCATGTCCCGTTAGGACTTGGTTGATGAAGAAATCACCCTGTATTCTCCGAGTGGAGACCTTCGGGAAGATCTCATACGTCGACCGGCCGTCCTCAGATCGGTCCCACCATTGCTGCCAATCCAAAAGAGCCTCGCCAAGGAGCTTCCTCTTGACTTGCCGTCCTACATACGTATATGTCACTATTTAGCTAAATTTAATTAAGACTAAAACACGCTTAAATCTAGTGAAATCACACTTCTAGAGATTATCTTCCATGGGCAGACATGTACCTAATTCTTTGTGGGGTCCTGTGTATCATTTTTCTACATTCTATAACTATATCTCTGTTTACTGAATGCAGTTGAGCGTAAAAATTTACAACTTATTTAAAAACCACTATAAAGCTAGTTTCGTTCATATTCCGTAACTTGTACATTTTCTGTTGTGTTACCCTGTATAATAGGATCTGCAGCATTTTCTCACACAACTCAACATGAAAAAAAAACTAGTTTAACTTAAAAATTCGTATCACAACTAAAAATTCACTTATAGCAATCATCTCTAATATACAGTTTTTCGATTCCAGTGTAGTATCCGAAATCTTTTGTATGCCCCTGTAAATACTATGATGCAAGATGTAAATCATAGTAAACCTCAGCAAAGTATATCATTTTTATTACATGCGAAATAATTTAACATGATTATAATGCACCGAAAACAAAATTTCAACCTATACCATTATGTAACGGAATTCTTTTGTGTGGCTCTGTAAATGAATAATAAACTTTTTTTTGCACTGCACATTGTATCACAGAGTATATTTCAGTACTTTTCAGTAAATTCATGTCACTTTCATTCTGTTTGAGAAGCTGTAACACCATTAAAATGCACTTGAAACTTTTTTTCCCATTGGCTGTAATGTAACGGAAAACTTTTGACCGTTCCTGTAATTAAACTATACATCCGATTTTCATAAAATTTTAATTGACTCCACAGAAATTTGCAATTATTACATATTTAAAATTTGAAGACATTCGGTTAAATCGTTTTTTCGTTGTTATATGAAGACAGACTGACGGACTGAACGACGAATATGTGTTTCTTATTTATGTGTTTTCGAACGCACCTAAAAAGCGTTTTCTCAAATTAGCAAGTTTGGAGTTTGCCCTCAATGCTACCTTTAAACCATCTAAACTACAGCTTAAAAAAATTAATAAATTGGACGTGCCCTAATTTTGTGTAGATAAGCCCCAGCTCAAACAATTCGACTCGGAAATTTCGACTATTTCGACTCGGAAATTTTCCAAAATAAAATGTAACATATTGTATCGCGGTATATATTTATCTTAAATTACTGAATGGATTTTCTGGGTCAAAAATGAATTGTTCGAGCTGCGGCTTATGTACACGAAATTACGGTACCTTTATCGTCTACATTCTAAAATTGGATCTCCTCCCCCCCCCCTTCTGATATCATACGTTATCATCCCTCGACACCCCCCCCCCCCTTATAATAATATCGTTATAAAAGTGTAAAACATTTTTTTTTCTAGAAATTATTTCTTTTATTCTAAGTGGTATACAAAATTGGGTACATTTTCTTTTTCGCATACCTTCATGATTCAAATGAAGAGAAGTCAATAAAATATCTGCTTATGAAAAAAACTTATGTCAAATAACATTTAAAAAATAGTTACTATCAAAAAGTATTTTACAATAGCTTTTTGTTGCAAAATGCATTCAACAATAATAAAATCCTGTTGCATTTGCCCCGAACGGAAGAGGGGTTAGGGGGTTAATAAAAATTAATTAATCAACAAAACAAGTGGACAACATTCCATCTCTTTTTTATTTTATTTATTAGTTAACAAAAGGTCCTTTTAAATATACTTCACCTATGGTTTCTCGAAGCGTGATTATACATGCATACACATACGAAGAAGAATAAGAATGTCAGATGTTAAAGTATTTCATATTTTAAAATTAAATAATTTTCTAATAATTTAGTGATTATAGTAATAACTTTGTATTTTCAAAAAAATACATAACAAGCTAAAAATTTGATAGCATGCTGTTTTGTATCAATAAAATACAAATAAAAAGAATGCGAAAAATCTACAAATAAAAAGAAAAAAATGAGTGGATCAAAAATGATATTGATATCAAAAGACAAACCAACCCTTCTCCTAATTCAAGCTTTTCTCTTTCGATATCATATGCCGCCCCCCCTCCCCTCTAGAAGGATAACTTCATATTTGCACAGCGCCTATCTGGTACAAGAAATGGTATGCTGAGATATGGGACAAATTCCACTGTAGTGTTTTTACTGTGTTTCCAAACAACTATAAATACTCATATACATAATTTTAAGTTTCCTCTGCAATAATGAATAATTTTTTTTAATGTTTATTTGTAGTAAATGGAATGCGTAATAGAAGAGATAGAAAGTAACACGCAAATAATGTCAAAAACAATTCCAAAATAAAATTCTCTACATACATTTCCATAAAAATAAGAATTCTTATCTATAAATGCTTTTAATCTTCATAAGTTTTACCGAACAAATAGTGACAAATAATTCAAAATAATTCTTTTAAGTCTTAATTAAAATTAAGATACAGCTTTGAAATAAATTGCACTTAAAAGTATTTTTTTCTCTATACGACAGTGTAAAAAATTAAAATGTACAATGTCTAGAAGTATAAAAAAAGCTATACCGAAAATTATAAAACCGAAATTGCATAAAAAAGTGTTGAGGTAAATTTCTAATTTTTTTTCTTCAATTTAAGGAAAAAATGGAGTAATTCTGTTGCCACAATCACATAATTGCTAATAAAAATTATAAAAAATTAATATCTTAAAAATTAATTGAGATACAGCTTTGAAACAAATTTCATTTAAAAGTACATTTTTTTCTCTAGACGACGGTGTAAAAATTTAAAATGTACTATGTTTAGAAGTGTAAAATTTGCAGTACCGAAAATTGCAAAACCGAAATTGCAGGGGAAAGTGTTGCCGTTCACAAAATAACGTATGCGTTTCGCACAGACACGTTTGGCCTTTATAATATACAGGGTGTATCTAAACTACTGGGCAAAACTTTAAGGGGTGATAGTACACATAAAGACAAATAATATTAAATGGGAAACTAAGGGTCCCAAACGTCTTCCGAAGGAGATAGGCGCCATCAAAGTTTAGGGCCCAAAATTTGAAATGATTATAAAAAACGGAAAAATTGGTCGATTCGTTTGCGGTTTTCACGAAAACTATTCTTTATGTCAGTATTGCCTTGAAAATAAATTATAAAGATAAATTTCAAAAAATGCCGATAGAGGGCGCTTTAGACTTTGGAATAACGAACAACTATTTTTTACCGTTATTTTTTGCATCTCAATAATTTTTTTTAGAAGTTTAGACATAAACTTAAATTTTGAACTCAAAATCTGTGGTTAAGTAGCGCAAACTGAACTGTGTTCGATGGTAGTGGGTAGGTTCAAATTTCAAATGATTATAAAAAACATAAAAATTGGTCAATTGATTTGCGGTTTTCACTAAAATTGTTCTTACGTCAGTATTGTCTTGAAAATAAATTACATAGATAAATTTCAAAAAATGCCGATAGAGGGCACTTTAGACTTTGGAGTAACGTACAACTAGTTTTTACCGTTATTTTTTGCATCTCATTAAAATTTTTTAAAGCTTAGACATAAACTTAAATTTTGTGCTGAAAATCTGAATCGTTGAGAGTGGTTAAGTAGCGCTAGCTGAACTGTGTTCAATGGGGGTGGGAAGGTTTAAATTTCAAATGATTATACATAACGGAAAAATTGGTCGATTCGTTTGCGGTTTTTTCTAAAACCATTCTTTATGTCAGTATTTCCTTAAAAATAAATTTTAAAAATAATTTTAAAAAAATTCGTTAGAGGGCGCCTTAAACTTTAGAGCAGGGCTGTCCAACGCGGCGCCCGCGGGCGCCATGGCGCCCTTTGGCATTTTTCTTGGCGCCCTTTTGAAGATTTTCTGTTATTAAACATTTTTTAATTAAAATTTCAACATAAAGAATGCTTTCTTTAAAATCATTGATATTTTATCAGAATTATATATTTTTATTATATTTTTAAACCTGTGTTAGGCATGCTGTTGGCTTGCCGTTGTATATTAAAATCCAGAAACACACTTTGAAAATTTAATAGTGTATGTTTTCGCAATTTTAAGTTATTGTATATGTAATGTAATTATGTTAAAATAGTTATTATAATTATATTAATTAAATTTATTAATAGTTGGAAAAAACTCTTTGTAATACTCAAGAAGTAGGAGAAAAATAAACGTTTTTACTTGCTCCCCTCCCCTTTGAAGATACATGTGCACGAAAGCTCATCTTTTTACTTTTTGCTGTTGTCACACTGAACATTGGCCGTGTTATATGAAGGACAAAAGAGCTTAATTTTTCTTCCTTAACTTTTGAAATTTTAGAAGTGTTTTTTCTTTGTTTCTTTTCTATAATTTTGTTTAGAAAAAATAATAAACAGTGCAGAATGGTTTCCATCTATGAAAGCACGTCAGACTATCTCTCCACCCACATGGTTTGGTCATTATAATGCTTGTCTGTTTTTGTACTTTCCATAAAACTAATCCACGCCTTCTATATAAATCAAACGTATTTTCACATCCTAAAAGAAACCTAGCAATATTTCTGATTTTCATATATATTTATTTGTCATTATTGCTATTATAGATGCGATTACAGTTTCTGGCACCTTATACTACAAACAATTTTTATATTGACTTCTGATTAAAAAAAAAAAATGTATAATTTGAAATTTAATCGTGTAATTCCAGAACAGTAGGGGTCTTTTGTTTACCGCTGTACGATTCATTTGCATTATGATAAGACGTGCATGTATAACTAATATTATGAGATAATATTACCACATGTTTTTAGTCACGTAAATAATGGTGCCCTTCATTGAGTGCCGAGAACCAAGATGCGCCCCTGGTTATTGAAAGGTTGGACAGGCCTGCTTTAGAGTAACCAACAATAATTTTTAACTGTTATTTTTGTATCTAATTAAATGCTTGCAAAAGCTTAGACTTAAACTTTGAGCTCAAATTCTGAATCGTTGAGAGGGGTTAAGAAGCGCAAACTGAACTGTGTTCTGGAGTTGAAATGTTACCCTGCCCACCCTTCGAACACAGTTCAATTTTTCGCTACTTAATTACTTACAACGATTCAGATTTTGAGCTAAAAATTTATGTCTAAGCTTTTAAGACATTTATTTAGATAAAAAAAAAAATAATAATAACACTTAAAAATAATTGTTGGTTACTTTAATGTTTATGGCGCCCTCTAACGGAATTTTTTGAAATTTATCTTTAAAATTTATTTTCAAGGAAATACTGACATAAAGAATGTTTTAGAGAAAACCGCAAACGAATCGACCAATTTTTGAGTTTTTTATAATCATTTGAAATTTGAACCTCCCCACCCCCATTGAACACAGTTCAGTTTGCGCTACTTAACCACTCTCAACGATTCAGATTTTCAGCTCAAAATTTAAGTTTATGTCTAAGCTTCTAAAAAATTTAATGAGATGCAAAAAATAACGGTAAAAACTAGTTGTACGTTACTTCAAAGTCTAAAGCGCCCTCTATCAGCATTTTTTGAAATTTATCTGTGCAATTTATTTTCAAGACAATACTGACGTAAAGAATAATTTTAGTGAAAACCGCAAATCAATTGACCAATTTTTATGTTTTTTATAATCATTTGAAATTTGAACCTACCCACTACCATCGAACACAGTTCAGTTTGCGCTACTTAACCACAGATTTTGAGCTCAAAATTTAAGTTTATGTCTAAACTTCTAAAAATATTTAATGGGACTCAAAAAATAACGGTAAAAAATAGTTGTTCGTTACTCCAAAGTCTAAAGCGCCCTCTATCGGCATTTTTTGAAATTCATCTTTATAATTTATTTTCAAGACAATACTGACATAAAGAATAGTTTTCGTGAAAACCGCAAACGAATCGACCATTTTTTCCGTTTTTTATAATCATTTCAAATTTTGGACCCTAAACTTTGAAGGCTCCTATCTCCTTCGGAAGACGTTTGGGACCCTTAGTTTCCCATTTAATATTATTTTTCTTGATGTGTACTATCACCCCTTAAAGTTTTGCCCAGTAGTTTAGATACACCCTGTAGATAAGACTTATTAATAAAAAGTCTTCGTTTTATTGAAATGGTTGAATTTCTCCTCGAAAAATGAGAACAAAAAATAGGTATTTTTTCTCTTAAAAATCCTTTTATCATCAATTTTGTTTATTTATTATTTTTTTTATTTTGTTTTTTTTGAGAATTATACTTGATAATAATATATTTTTCGTTATGTTTTATTTACTATAAGCATTGTATTTAAAAAGATGATCTGCGATCGATTTTTTTTTCTCTGTTTCTTTTTTTTTTTCTTTTTTTTTTTTTTTTTTTTTTTTTTAATTTTATTTTTAAGTAAATACAATTGACTTTTAACAAAAACCTGTTCAAGTTTTTACTCAAGGTAAAATCAATAATTTTATTTACTCATGCTAGATCATAGTAATAATAATAAATAATTACAATGCGTTTTATTCTTCAATTGCAATATGGAACATGCATTAAAAGAAATAAGCAAAATAAAAAACAGAACTAAAAATAAAACAAATAAAAAATAAAAAATACTCCTGAATAATGCAGAAAGTTAACAATATCGATATGTACAGAAAACACTGCTATGTATAATAAACATGCTAACTTAGTCTCATGTATTCACAAATATTCCTCCATCTTACTAAATAATATTGAATATTTATTTCTGTTCTGATGAATAGAATTTTTTTTTTTTTCGTAGAAATGATTGATTTTTGCCGCTAGAAATGGTACAAATTTATCTAGTATTTCTATTAATAATTATTTGTCCCAGCGGAAAATTATAAAGATTCGTGAAATATAGTACTTGATTTTAAATAAGATAATTAAGTTAAGATTTTTCCCATTTTATATTGAGGATGTTGAATTTTATTTTTTATAATAATAAGAATAATAATAATAATAATAATAATAATAATAATAATAATAATAATAATAATAATAATAATAATAATAATAATAATAATAATCTCCCTTCCTTTTTTTCCAAGTAAATATAAGAGACTTTTAACTAAAACCCATTTTCCTCAAACTATGATCCATCTTACCTATGATAAATAATAAATAAATAAATAAATATCAGGCGTTTCATTCCTTCAATTACGAAGTGGATCATGCATTAAAAAAATAGGAAACACTAACAATAGAGAGGAAAAATAAAATAAACATAAAATAAATAATACACATAAATGATGCAGAAATGCTAACAATATCAATATTTACCGAAAAAACTTCTACATATAATAAACATGCCTCCATCCTGCTAAATGATATTGAATATTTATTTCTATTCTGATGAATAGAATTTTTTCTCTCACTTTTTTGTGTAGAAATGATTGACTCTGGAATGATTGCCTCTAGAAATGGTTCAAATTTATCTAGTTTTTCTATTAATAATTATTTGACCTTGTGAAAAATTATAAATATTCGTGAAATATAGTACTTGATTTTAAATAATTTATAGATAATTAAAAGAAGATTTTTCTTTTTTTTATTGAGGATGTTGAATTTTATTTTTAAAGAATTCTAGCTCGAAAAACATTTTCATTGTCTTTTTTTTTTTTCTTTTTAAGTAATAGTTATATTTAATAAGATGACTGTGGTGAATTCTAAAATGTTTAAATTTAAATACAAATAATAATAACAATAAAAATCTCCTTTACTTTTTTTTTCATGTAAATACAAGAGACTTTTAAATAAAACCTTTTTTCTAAAACTAAAAGCAATAATTCGATCTACCTATGATAAATAATAAATAAATAAATAAAATGCGTTTTAATCTTCAATTACGAAGTGGATCATGTATTAAAAAAATAGGAAACACTAAAAATAAAGAGAATATTAAAATAAACATAAAATAAATAATACCACTGTATTAATACCAGTATCTTTCATAGAAATTTACACCTTGTTATTAAATCAAAATATACAAATAAATACTTAAAAGGTGTTGCAAAAATATAGATATTTTTATTTATTATTTTACCTGAGATCTTTTCGAATGCCCACGCAATCATTTACAAAGAAAAAAATTATATTTCTTTGTAAATGACTGCGTGGGCATTCGAAAGATCTCAGGTAAAATAACAAATAAAAATATCTATATTTTTGCAACACCTTTTAAGCATTTATTTGTCTATTTTGATAAATAATACAGATAAATAATGCATAAATGCTAATACCATCAATATTTGCAGAAAAACTGCTATGTATATCAATAGTCTTATGTATTCACAAATATTCCTCCATCTTGCTAAATAATATTGAATATTTATTTCTGTTCTAATGTATAGAATTTTTTTCGCTCTCTCTTTTTTGCGTAGAAATGCTCGACTCTAGAATGATTGCCTTTAGAAATGGCTCAAATTTATCTAGTTTTCCTATTAATAATTATCTGTCCTTGCGAAAAATTATAAGTATCCGTGAAATATAGTACGTGCTCTTAAATAATTTATAGATAATTAAATCAAGATTTTTTTTTCTTTTTCTTTTAATTGAGAACATTCAATTTTATTTTTTAAGTGTTCTAGCTGAAAAAAAATTCTATTTGTCTTATTTTTAAGCAATCATTGTATTTAATAAGATCTTTGTGATAAATTCTAAAATGTTTGCATTTAAATACAAAATAATAATAATAATAATGATCTTCATCCCCCTTTTTTGCCCAAATACAAAATAAATAACTCTACATAAAATGAATACAAATGCATTCCTTTTGTGGAAATAGTCGAATTTTTCCTCGAAAAAGGGAAACAAAAAATAGTTTTTCTTTCTTTTTTTTTTTTTTTTTTTTTTTAAGAATTATACTCGAAATATTATTTTCCTTATGTTTTATTTACTGTAAGCATTGCATTTCAAAAGATAATCAGTTATTCTTTTTTTTTTTTTTTTTAGCCTCCGATGCTATTTCTTTCAGACAAGCTAAAAAATGTGGTGTCAAAAATTGTGGCACATCAAGCGTACGTGTTTTACATACCTATCATACATAGTATAGGGTAAGTGTTGCAATCGTTTTGAAAATCGAAAATAAAGTTCTTGACGGATTTACCCGTTTCAGATACTGGAGATTCCGAAAAACATATAGTTAGAAAAAAAAAAATGCCGTCCGTCTGTCTGTAAACGCTCTATCTCACGAACAAATGGCGATAGAGACTTAAAATTTTGTATGTACTTAGTAAGTAAAAATAAGACGAAGCCTATTTAATATCAGTAACCTCGATTATCCGGAACTATTTTTTTCGGACTCTTGAAAAAAAAATTTGACGGATTTACACGTTTCAGATACTGGAGATTCCGAAAAACATATTTTTAGAAAAAAAAAAATTGCCGTCCGTCTGTCAGTCTGTAAACGCTCTATCTCATGAACAAATGGAGATAGAGACTTAAAGTTTTGTATGTACTTAGTAAATAAGAATAGGACGAAGCCTATTTAATATCAGTAACCTCGATTATCCAGAACTATTTTTTTCGGACTCTCGAAAAATTCGTTCTGATGAAATGTATATAAAAAACCTCTATTGATTTTTTTTCTAATAGGAGGCGAAACTTAATTCTGCAATGGCAGAATCTACACTGTTAAAAATCTGCTGCATTTTTTTGCAACGCACTCCAGCGCTTGTATAGAAAACGGTAACTTGACTGTATTAAAGAGCATTCTCATAGGTTGCAGTAGAGACATTATATACAAGCGGCGGAATGCGTTGCAGCAAAATGCAGCAGATATTTAACAGTGTACATTGAATTTGTCTTCAAGTAAATACAAGAGACTTTTAACAAAATTCAATTTTTTTTATCGAAATAAAATCAATAACTTTATCTACTTACGATAAATAATAGTAATAATAATAAATAAATAAAGTGCTTTTTATTCTTCGATTACGGTATGGATAAAGCATTAAAAGAATTAGACAACACTAAAAAAATAATAAATAAAACAAATATAAAATAAATAATACTCTTGAATAAAGCAAAGAGCTGACAATATCAATATTTACAGAAAAAAGTGCTACGTATAACAAACTTGCTAACTTAGTCTGATGTATTCACTAATATTCCTCCATCTTACTAAACAATATTGAATATTTATTTTGTTCTGATGAATGGATTTTTTTTTTTTTTTTTTCGCATTTTTCTGAAGAAATGACTGATTTTTGTCACTAGAAATGGCGCAAATTTGTCTAGTTTTTCTACTATTAATAATTATTTTTCCTGGCGAAAATTTATAAATATTCATGAAATATAGAATTTGATTTTAAATAATTTATAGATAATAAAGTCATTTTTTTTTTTTTTTTTTTTTTTTTTTTTTTTTTAATTGAGGAAGTTCAATTTTCTTTTTTTAACAGTTCTAGCTGAAAAAAATATTTTCATTCTGTCTTATATTTAAGTGATAATTATTTTTAATATGATCCCTGTGATAAATTCCAGAATGTTTACATTTTAATACAAATAATAATAATAATAATCTCTCTCTGCTTTTTTTCCGCCAAAACATAAAATAAATAACTCTACTCCCATGATAGACTGGGAGTCGACAACACTGACAATCACCTTATCAAGTTGGCGGCTGAAATTTTAGAATTAGTCAGAACTCGATTACATATTAAAATGCAACTGGTCTGTTAAAACTTACTAACTGAAATCTTGGTAGAAACAAGCGCGCATCCGATTTTGTGATTGATAGGTAGGTTAATCATTGTGTTTTTCTGCACCCAAAAGTATGAAAACATGAAGGACTGCGAACAGGAAAATGCAATAATATATCTTTCAGTCAACCACTAAAATCGGTTTTGCAAATGTTTTCCACCAAGAAAGGACTTGACAGAACAGTTGCATTTTAATATGCGAATCGAGTTTTTTACTGATCCTGATTTTCAGCCATAAACTCAATGAGGTGAGCTTCCTCTATGTACAAATGTCTCGGTCTGTCATCTACATATGCTATACAGTAATAAATTAAATAAGTATTATCCTCAATTTCATCCTTCTACATTGATTCCGTTTCTATAAAACAGATTTCAGACAAAAATTAAGAAAAATATGTTTAGCAATAACAACTCCACTGATTTCTTAATGTACAATTTACAATTTACAGTTGCTTTAAAAAATACAACCAGAAATTATACTAATCTCAGTACAACTAATGAATGTTACACAGATTAATGTCTAGACATTTATTGCTTTCTTATGTGTCCTGCGAAATTCTCAAGAATGAAACGGATTATCTTTTATCTCCGACTAAATAGGAGAACACAATCAATTAATTTTCTTCATTTTACTAAAATTGTGTTCCTCCGTATTGATAGATTTTCTAAGAAATTATATATTGGAAGAAGAGTAATGTTTCCTAATAGTTTGCATAATAATAAACGATTTACGCAACAGAACAGAGGATTTCTAAGATTATAAATATATAAATATCATCGACATGTACGTTTATAGGGACATATCCGATTATTTTGGATAATTTACGAGTTTCATTCTAAAGAGTTTCATTCTAAGAGTTTGACAGACGATTGATATTTTTTAACTGATTTTCTATTATCTTGCATTTATTTTTTATAAAAAAAATGAGACATGAATAAAAAAAAATGAGAATGAGGTACATGGATGATGGAAATTGTCGTCAAATGAGGCAAATGAACATTTATACTACTAACGTCTCTTATTAATGTTCAGATCTTGATGGAATAGCTGTTCCATTCTTGTACAAAAATGCATCATGAAAAACTTATTATGATTATATAGATTAAATTTAGTATAAAGTACCGAAAGTACTTCATTTAGTACAGAAGTAGTTTATTTAGTACAGAAAGAATATGACTACATCTTGAATAGGACATAATCATCAAATGAAAATTTTTTTTATAAATATCTTCTTGAGATTTGCTCAATTTAAATCAAATTTGACGCGACGCGACAAAATCCTGCTACGAATATATACAGTGGCGGTCAAAAGTTTCCGGCCAGTTAGTTTCTTGTTTCTTGGCGGTCAAAAGTTTCCGGTCAGTTTATTTACCAAAAGTTATCAGCAAAGAAGAAGCATAATTGCTTCAAAAGTTAGGAATATGTGAATGACCTCTGACCACGTGATCATTTTGTTTGGATACTGAAGATACTTTATGCAAAGGGATAGAATTCGAAGTTCGCGTGTGCAAAAGTTTCCGGCCACTTATCATCCTTTAGTTTTTTCTATCGGTACAGAGTTTATTGGTTGTGTTTACGAATGAATCAACGTGTATAGCATAGTTTGAATTCAAAATTGAAAAATTCAACAATTATTGTTCAAAAATGAGTGATTAGTTTCTTGCTAAAAGGCCAATCTTCTCGAGATATTGCGGCAAAATTATCGATCGGTAAAATTGACTGTAAGCGATATTTAAAAATTATATAAATATGGCCATGGCCTTCAGAATTTTCAAAGGTCCGGGAGTCCCCGGAAAATTACTGTTCCTCTGGACTGAATTATCAGGAGAAAAATAATTGATAATCCGCATGAAAATTCCGTTGTAATATACTGCGATTTACGGAATGAAGATATTGCTGAAATAAGTTGGTCTACCGTGTCATGATGCTGACGTGATACAGAGTTTTTTGGAAGAGTCGGTGTTCAAAAATTTTTCATAGGTAAAAAAATATCAACGTACCCGACTGGTGTTTTTCAAAAACACAAAGTCTGGCCAAGTGAAAACTGGACAAAAGTATTCTTTTTCCATCAATCGAATTCGAAATAGTTTTGGAAGCGATGGCAGACACAATGTCCGATGACCTAACTACAAAACATATGATTCGACATGTGTTATTCCTACAATGAAGCATGGCGGAGGACACGTTATGCCGTGGGAAGTATTTTCTTCAAAAAGTGTTGGTCCGTTATATGAAATCCACAGCCAGATGAATGATACAATGTATAAGGATATCTTGCAAGATCACTTTCTGCCTTATTAGAGAAAAAAATTTAGTCGCAACTATTTTTCTTAACATGATAACGACATAAATAATGTATGCAAGCCTCGATAAGCAATTGTTTTCGCACAAAAAGCCCAACATGAATCCAATAGAAAATCTTTGGAAAGAAATTGGCAAAAGTCTGCGGATCTATAAATATTCCAACTCAGCCAAATTGCAAGAAATGTGGAAGAAACGTATCATAAACGATCTTTAACCGTTGATTGTATGAGTGTCACGTTGCTGCGCTGCAATACTTATTACTAAAGCTAATAAAATAATAATACGATAAAATACTACTTGTAAATGTTGTTAATCACTGTAATTTTCTATTACATTAACACTTTTTTACAAACTTGTGAAGGTGGTTTTGAGAACATGCGTTTTCCTTTATACTTAATTTAGTCAATTAAATTTATTTATATATACACGCTCTTCTATAAGTAAGTTACAAACTGTTATGTCAGTAAAATGTGTAAGTATCACTTTGAGATTCCTCTTCATATGGGTATACTCAAATTAACTGAAAAAATTTTACTGGCCGGAAACTTTTGACCGCCACTGTACATTAAATTACTACTAATAAGTACATTAAAACTATTCGACTAAGTATTTTTTTCTCTGTTTTATGCGGACAAGCGGACAGACAGATGGAAGAAACAAATGGTGACTGTAGTTGCCATGTATTTATATAATTAAGAAAATACATCAAAAAATTGATGATTGTTTGACAAACAGAATCGAATTAAAATAAAAGAAATTCTAGAAATATTTAAGAATATGAAAATCCACATTTTTAAAAAAAATAATTAAACTTTCCTTTCATAGATATAACTTATAGAATAAAGTAAAAGTCGGAGAAAATGAAAGCACAACAAATTAATTGTTATCGTGAAGATATACAAATTGAATAAAGAGAAACAGAAAAACTACATAAATGAAACGGAGTTATGTGCATTTCGATATTTGCAGAATAAACTGTTACAGAAAATATGCTAACTTTACTTTATGCATTTACTAACATTCTTCCAGCTTACTAAATAATATTCTATGCTTGATAATGGATAAAAAGGGACATTTCTTGAAAGGGTTTGATAATTGCCTTTGAAATGCGTATGAGGATGTTTAAAAAAATAACATTGTTATTGAGAAAAATCTTCCAAATTACCATATTGCCTAAGATGAAAATGTTGCAAAAATACATTGAGGGGGGGGGGGGGGTAGCTGTTTTGATAAAATTGGAGATTTAATGGTGAAGATTATTCAAAGATGCTGTGAAGTTTCAAGATAATGTATCCATTTGTTCGGAGGGTACCTAGTTTTAAAAAAGTTTATAACAGATATGAAAGAAATATAATAACATATATATAAGATGCCAAATAGACGTAAAGATATTGATCAGAAAATAGTGACACCGAACTCAATTAGTGTGTAAATACTTGAAAAATCAGAAAACGAAATTTCTCGCGAATCGATTTCTTTTCTCTTAATAATAAAGTAGAAAATAGAAAAGTTCCAAAAACACAGGTGCTTTTAAAATATTTAATATTGCTGGAAGCAAACTACAACTATCAATAGAAATTTGAAAGAGAGGGCATAAAATTATACTAAAATCGTCACTTAAATTTTGTATTATATGTATTTTATTATACAACAGAAGTTTAACGATTGACAGATAAAGAATATAAACTAACGAATATAAGTGTATGTAAAGAATACAAATGAAAGTGAATAGAAATGGTGAAATAGAATTTCAAATATTGGCATTGCTTCTTATAAACTTTACAAATTCTTTTCTTAGTTACTCTCTCCTAACTTCCACTAACTTACACACCGTGTAAAACTCTAATAAAATTTTACGCCTTTCTCCTTGCACTTTTAAAATGGATTCCTTAAATCTTAAATCCCTTTTCAAGAACGTGCCGGTTCAAGAGGCAATTGATTATTTGGAAAGAAGGCTAAGTGAATTTCATTGCTCTTCCACTCATACTGGCGAGATCCTGCAATTAGTTCGTATTTTCGTTATTAGTTAGGCAAACAGCTTTCCAATTTATTAAATATTTCTAAATTGATTTGGCCATGGGTAATCCTTTGTCTCCGCACTATTAAAAATTTGAAACTTTTGTTGCATCGTCACTCTACCGCTTTTATAGAAAACAATTGCTTCATTGTATTATGGAACATTCTCACTAGTCAAAATAGAGATATTCTATAAAGTCCGTGGAGAGACAATGCAGCAAAAGTTTCAAATTTTTAACAGTGATCATTTTATGTGATTGTGATATTTATATGAATTTTGTAGAAGGCTCTTCAGTTTATGTAAATTTCCTTTCTGCTGTAGGTATGTTGATGATACTTTTATCTTAATTCTCTCTGAGATGGATATATTTCTCCTTTCTCTTGTTAATTGGTCCTTGTATTCAATTTACTCTTAAAATCGTAGAGAACAATTATTTTTCTTTCCTATATGTCTTGATTGCTAAACACTTTGATCGGTTCTCTAGCTCTGTTTGTAGAAAACCTTTCGCTGTATCTCTTTCTCCTCATGTCCATTCAAATCACCCTCCTCACCATAAAGTGATGCACTTTTATACATTTGTTTTTAGGGAGCTACTCATTTGTTCTGATTCGTCTGAAATTTAGGCTATGTATTACTTATTATATTCAAATATTTTGTTTATAAGTTCAAAAGTTCACTATTTTCGTAAAGAATCAATTGATATTTTTTTATGAAATGATTTTTTTTTTTTCATTGCCTATAAAATCAAAATTCGGAATAATAATTTCTTCTTAATAATAAATTTTCAATGGAAAGATTGTCACATGAAAAAAAAATTAGATAATAGAATTAAGAATATAAAAAAATTAATATGTCGAATTGGAAATAAAACGGAAATTACCAGGTATTCGTTAATTCTACAAGGTTATTTGAACGAGCACGGAAAGCAAGCGAATATGATGTCAAATATCGAAAAAAAAAGAATATTCTTTGAAGTTGAAATAAAATGCTCTTTGCCTATGCTATTAAATTTTATTATTTAAAGAAAATTCTTATCAATATTTAGCGGTTTATCATCTGCGCATAGTTCACATAAAAGCTTTAATTTTTTATTTAAAAATTTAAAAAAATTATTAAGTAAGTGGAAAGAAACGTACATATCCATAACATGCACTGCATAGATATCAATATCGGAAATGATATCTTGATTAGCGGAAAATAATGTTTTCATTTTTAAAAAGCAAGAAAATAAAAATATTGTCTGAATAATCATGTACACATCATATCACGTTTGCTATTTAGCGCTGAACACGATGATAAATGATTACACATTAGATTTAAAAGCCTCGAAATGTGCTTATTTTGGAGTGAATTTATTTATTTAATGATATCAAATAGATTAAGGTGCATATTTAGATATGATCTTGGATCTAAATATTACAGAACGACCATAAAATGTAGTTTTGGGAAACAAAAATTGTGAAAACATTAGATTTAAAAATAAGATAACTCTATCTACATTTACATAAGTTTCTTACACATCAAATGCAGGTATTTGTGGTTGACAATTAATTAAATACTTCATATTTGAACATAATAAATAATAATATAAAATGCTTATCTAAACTGCTGATTATCCTTATAAATCTCAGTGTAAAATGAAATCTAAAGTATAATTTAACCATTTGGGCAATCAATAAATAATTACGAATGCCAATTTAATTAAACTGTCAATAATTTTAATGTAGAAGAATCCGAAGAAAAGTACTTTATTATCTAAAAATTTATCATAATTCACAGTTCATCAGAATTTTAGAGTATCGTTGCATAACAACGAGATTAATTTAATACTTCTAATTTCTGAAACTTCTAATTATTTTTTATTTTTAAAATATTTATGTGATTTGTAAACTTTCAATTGCCGCTTATAGAGGTTGAATATTGTGCAAGCGTGTTGAAAAGCAGTAACTTCCAGATCTGATGTTGAGGAACCTGATCTGTAGATTCTCTAGTTATTTTGTTGTTGGTGGTGATATTGAAAAGGATAAGTGTTGGGATGGCTCCATATTTATTTAATTGTGAAAAAGAAAAAAAAATGTTTGAAAAAAAATGAAAAAAATGCTTGACTGGAATTGTCGTTGTTTAGACTTTATAAACTCTAACATTCGTAAAAATTGTCCAATTGCCAAAAAAATTTTAATTTATTGTTAGTAAACACAGTACTACGTTTTTAAAGTAATCGTCATATCGTGCAATTTTTTATCCATTTATTTATTTTTTTTTACTTTACTGAAACACATCACAAACATTTATATAAGATCTGCATATATCTACCAAAATGACCGATATTTGCAATAATGATGTTAAAAATGAATAGAAATTAAATTAAAGGATAACCACAAAAACACACTTTGTTGTTCTAAATTTCTTTCGCCAAATTTCAAAAAGCAGAATTCAATAAGTGTGTATCAGTATAAAAAAATAAAAAACAATCACTTAAAGTCTGTTTTATTAGTTTTAAAATTTCCATGTAAAGTTTTTCTTCCGATATGATGCATTGATAATTACATAATTATTTTGTTTCTCGGAAGCGAAATGTTTTTTAAACATTATATTCATATCTAAAATTGCATTTTAATTTAGGGACAAAGAAATAAAATGTAAACGTATATTGTAACATTGTACTTTATATAGTAAAGTAATGCTCATTCCTCTCAATTAACTTCAGATTAAAATGTTCCAAAAAATCGTCAATAGTTGGCAGTAACAATGTCATCTGCTGTTCATTCTTGTAAAGCAATCATTTTGTTTTAGAAAGTGTATTGTACATAAAACTTCCGAAATTACTAACGTGAAAAAAAGCTAGAAAATTTTAAAAGTCTTCTTTACAATATGTAAAAACAAGTAAGAAAAATAATGCGCAGAGCAAAGATTATGAAATACTTTTCTACACTTCCTGAAATCTTTAACAAAACTTTGTTTTTTATGGAAATAAGATGTTACTTTCCATAAAAAATATGTACTACAATACTTTTGAACAACCCTGTGATTGATCCGTCGGTTGATACATATACATACTATATAATGGGAAAATTAATTTTAGCGAGAAAATGCCTAGCTGGTTGAAATTTCTATTTCAACATTTTATTCTAATTGATGGAAAATACTTCAATATTTTTGTTCAGTCCTGTAATTTAAGTAGTACCTTTATTACACGCCAGTACTTTGTTAAAATTTAGTTTAAACAAACACACTCTTAAAACTACTTAAAACACATTTCCAGAAATTATCATCTATGGGTGACCGTGTAACTAATTCTTTGTGTGACCCTGTATATCATTTTATTTATATTCTACAACTATTTCTTAATAAACTGAAAACACTTCTACGTAAAAATGCATAACTTACTTAAGAACCACCTTTAAGTTAATTATTCTCCTGTTCAGTAAACTTTATGAGCTCTTTTGTGTAACCCTGTGTATCAACTATAACATTTACATAAACCATATAATTGCAGAACATTTAGTAAAACTTAAAAGCGCATATCATAATTGAAAATGCATTTCAACCATCCATCAACTATCATCGATAATATACAGTACTTCGGGTAAGAATATAAGATTTGAAATATTTTGTATGTCCCTATAAATGCTATGCACTTCATATTATGCGTTAAATATTAAGTCTCAACTTCGTATATCAATTTTATGATACACGAAATCGTTTAACATTATTAAAATATCTCGTAAATAATCCCCCCTTTATTATTGTGTAATGGGATTCTTTTGAGTGGCCCTGAAGATGAATAAAAACTGTTATTTTAACTGCATATTTTACAGAAGGCGTATTTTAGTGCAATTTGCGAATCCATATAAATTTGAATAAGTTTGACAGGGTGTAACACCTTTAAAATTCATTTTAAACAATTTTTTTTTCCCATTGACTGTAATGTATCGAAAACTTTTGACTATTTCTGTAAATAAACTAATCATAGTAGAAACTTCATTTTCAATAGGGTTCGTGCTGGGGTAAAAATCAATAACATATAAAAATTGCATAGCAATCCGAGAATATTTACGGGAGTTAGAGCGTGGACAGACGGCCAGACAAACCGAATGCATAAACATTTTTCAACTTTGGAAAGTGTTAAAAAATTGAATTTTTATAAGGTTATGCCTTGTTCCTTTAATTAAAAAAAATATATATGTTACAGCAATTTAAGCTTAAATTGATCAACAGGGCACTTGTAAACGGAACATTAGGGACAGATGTTAGCAGCTGATAAGTGTTGAAACTGCAGCAGAAAAAACGTTTATGTTAAACCTTAGTTTTTTTTTTTTTTGTAGAGTGACAAGGTTTCAAAGGATGAACATTGCGATACAACCCCTTCCAACTCAATTCTACTGAAGTATTTAATCCATAGTAGAAAAAACTGCCCTAAAGAGACTTACTTAGGTAAAATCACGTACCTTATGTTTTTTGAAAAAGTCGCTAAGAGGATAGCACTTGCCGATATGCAGTTTTGTTGTCGAACCGAACGGCAACGATAATCATTTAATGGAAAAGATTTTACGTATATATTTTTCATTCTTTAGAAAGAAACTTTCTTAACATCTTCGTCAGAAATCTTTTAGGGTTATTTTTGGTACTAATTCGTGTCTGTTTTATTTCAGTGATTACATATCTGAAATACAAGGTGAGTATTTATTATTATTTTTTTAGATTAATTTTTGCGTATGCAATTATTTGTAAATTATGTAGTATCGAATACTGCCTCTGTATATAACAATAAGGCAATTGCAGGTACAACCACATGAAGTTTTTTGAAAACTGAAATCTATCCCATTAACTCAGACACTTTTGCCGAGCATGGTGCCTCACTCAAAAATTGGGTTTTTTGAGTTATGGTTGTCATTCTGTTTGGTTTTTACGCCTCTACTAAAGTACCAGATAGTGTAGTGAAAATTCAACCACCAAGTAGCAGTTGTATTTGCAAGATAACCATTGACCATCCCACAGCTAGAATCAGTTTTCGCATCTCCTATGAAACGAAGTTCTTTGAGTAATAAGCTTTTGAAGGAAGGGCGCCATATGTTTTCTAAAATGAGTAGCTTCTGAAAATTGCGGTATGTGCATCCAGAAGAGGCAGATGACTTTTCTTTAATTTAAAAACTTTTTAACCATTTGAAAAATGGTTATTGTTTTCGTTCGAGAATTTACCTTGTAGTGTCTGCTTTTTATTTTTTTATTATTGGTTCAGGAATATGAATGGTTAATCCATGGCGCATGTAATATATGACTCTGTTATTACGGAATCCACATTTTAATTATTATAAAGATGATGATTTTACTAACATTTCTCCACTGAATGAGAAACATTCAAACATTTTGTTTCGGCATTGAATATCCGCATTTTTTAACGAATTTTTTTACAATTAGAAGATTTTTAAAATTAATAAAAAATCGGAACATCTTTGTTAAAAGATATTTCGATAAAGTAAGTCTTAGAAAAAAGAAAAAGGTTACAAAATGGGCAAACGCAAATTATCATATATGCAAAAAATCGAATCCAAATAAAGGTATATGAAAGATCGTATGAAAAATCATATTAAAAAAAAAAAAAACGAGATTTTATTATTTAGCCTATTGATTATGAAATGTGCGACGATCACGAAAAAGGAAACAATAATATAATGTTGAACCGATTGATTGTAAAAGACTATATTTTATACATATAGAGAGAGAATTTATTTATAAGTCTTAAATTTTAGTCTTTAAAAAAATCATTTTCCATTTTCTTTTTCTTTCCCTTGTAAATAAAGTAAAAAAAATATATACTTTCATTTAAATACAATTTGGACAAAATTTTGTAATTTCATTTTGAGCAGTGAAATGCAAATACATGTTGTAGGAAAAGGATTTTTAAAAATATTTTTGCATGTATGCCTAAAGCATGCTCACAGTTACTCTTAATTGATGCTCTGCATATGTCTGCAGTTTTAATATTTCTTTAAAATGAACATAAATCTTATAAATTCTTTACAAATGAAAATGTAAAAGGTTCTCAAAAGAAAGAAAAAGTATAAACAATAGCACGAATATGTTTCATTAATTTCAAGTCATAAAATAAATAAATAAATAAAATGAGAACTGTTCTCTCGTTCTCGTACGTGGCTTCATTTTAAATATATTTAATTAAATATTAAATGTATAATTGTAAATTGAAATATTTTTAATTAATCCTTAATTAAAAAAAACTTGTGTCATTTCTTCATTTCGAACAAGATTTTTTCGAATAACAGTATATACAAATAAAATATTTGCTTTACTTTTACAAAAAAAAATTAAAGTTAAATATTTTTTCTGTTATTTATTAAATTTTTTGCTTTGAGAGAAAAAAAAATATTGATTTAAAGGTATAAATTTTTTGCGTGCAATTTCATTTCGCAAAAAAATAAAATACGATTTTGTTTGTAAGTTATTGTTTATTAAAGCGAAAAATAAATTCATATTCTTTACTATATAAAAAACTATTTTCAACATAAAATCAATGGGAAATAAATCTGCGAATGAAGCAATTTCAGATTTTTATTATTATTATTATTATAAACTGCCTTTTTAAAAAAATGTATTTGTTTTACTGTCCAGTATCTTCCACAATTACAATTTTAAACGGCGATTTTTTATTGGTGCAAAAAATAATTTTAAAATTCATAACTAGAGAAAAAAATTATCTTCAATATAAAATCAATCGAAAGCAAATTCAGGAATGAAGACATTTTACAATCTTTTTTAACACTTTCTAGCATAACTGAAAAGTACAGGGTGATTATAATTAAAGTTCGAATTTCAAAACGCTCTAAAAAGTGAACCACTCGTTAGAATGGCGTCAAAATTTAACAGCGTATTATTGAAGAAGGGGGAAAGAACATGAACCAAAAAAAAAAGTTCCAAATTTGAGTGACAGATGGCGCTGTAAGCGTCAGTATATGTAACTCAGGACAATTAAAAACCGGTTAGATAGATGCTTTTTTATGCGGTTTTTGGCCTCAGTACAATTAAAAACCGATTTTTCCCATCCGATGTGGTACGACCTTGCCGTGGTGGACGGGCTTATGTAACTAACAGTATCACACGCGTACAGTCATGCACATTGAACAATACAGTTGGTTTATATCGTGTAACTTACGCCTTAGCCGTTGTTTTACGATTTGTCCTTTGTAGTCGAAATTCTGACGCTTACAGCGCCATCTGTCGCTAAAATTCGGAACTTTTTTTAGTTCATGTTCTTTCCCCCTTCTTCAATAATAGGCTGTTAAATTTTGACGCCATTCTAACGAGTGGTACGCTTTTTAGAGCGTTTTGAAACTCGGACTTTAATTATAATCACCCTGTATTTATGGATTCGGTTTGTCTATCCGTCTGTCTGTCTCTCTGTACATGCATTCCCGAAACACATTTGCGAGTCCTGTTGTCACGAAATGACTATATATTTTTTACTATGAGTGTAATATAGCATGCTCTATATTGTAAATGATGTGTAAGCATTTTTAATTCCTTTACAGAGAAACTCAAAAGAACTCTTTTACATTGCGGTCTAAAGCGAAAAATCGTTTGCCGTGTAGTTTAATGATATTACAGCATTTTTAATGTATTGAAACTGATATATATCACTGAGGTGTGCTGCAAGGTTCTTATTATAGAATATGGTGCGCATAGAACTTATCGTTTTTTTACAGAAATAAACAAAAGAATTTGGCTATAGAAGAAAATAAGCAAAAATTGAACTATTGAAGCCTATGGACAATTTTTTCTAAAAGCGTATTTTCAGTTGTCGTATGCGTTTTTAAATTTAACTATTTTTTAAATATAACTTGCTGTATATAGATTTTATAGGTCATACACAGGGTTGCAACAAAAGTTCTTAACAATATCCGTTCACTGGCGGAAATTGCTGAGTGGAAATTTTCAGCTGTGCTATGCGTTCAACTAAACTAACTTTTAGCGTAATATGTAATAAGCATATAAATCTGTAGATCGGTCATCCGCTGGAAATGTGGCACATCTGGCTAAAATTCATTTTGCATTTTATTTCTCTAATAAGTGTAAATATATCCATTTGTAACAACAGAAACAGGGAAGAGAAATTTTGTTTTGAGGTAAAATTACCCAATCTTCCAAAAATCAATCTGAGTCTTCATTCTTATGGGTTTTGTCAATAAGCAAAGTTTTAATATTTCATCTACCTCTGTTCCAGCAAACCTTTAATTATATATAGGATTTATAGGTGACGCCCGACAAACAGAACGATTATGAAGACATTTATCCAGAACGGTTCAACTGGAGAAAGTACTCTCTCTGCTACATGAAAAAAAAAAGACAATAGAAACTAATGACCAAGAACAATCTTTGGACTCTGCGTTTTAGCAAAGACATTTACATTATTAACACATTCGCTGCCGATCACGCGCCAGCGCGTAATATGACGCCAACGTTGAGGGGCCACTCACGTGCCAGTGCGTGATGTGGGGTGATGTCTCAATAACCAGTCACGCGCTGGCACGGAAAAATCTTTCACTGATTCTTTGTTATAAAAAGTATATCGGCTTCTGGGGAAAACCCACTTCTACAGTGCGGCATTAACTATCATCACATCTTTATGTACGCGGCAGCGAACGTGATAAGGGCGTATTTCAGCTGTATAGATGACGCAAAAAACTTTCTTTTGCAGGACTTTGAAAACTTTATATGGGAAACTTTTAAAGTTCTCATATCTTGTCCCATTTATCAAATAATACTTATTTTGTAATTATACATATTTAATCAAGAATTATTATGTATATTTTAATTGTTATGTAATTCTTTTAGTTCAATCAAAAAAAGAAATGTATTAAGCACAGTATTAAACACTTCATCTTCATGAAGTGACAACACTGCTCTACAGATATCTGGTGAACTAGGAGATGATGTGCTACTGAAAGGTGAGTTGAATATTTCACTTGCCTATATATTTAAAGTGATTGAGTAATATATAAATGAGGGTGAAAATAATTGATAAACTATAGACTAAGTTGTGAGGTATCTGCATCGAACTTGGACCTTCAGATTTTATGCGTTATGCACGTTTTTATTCCTACATGCAATGTTCAGTGATGCAATTTCATCTTATAATAAATTTGTGCAAATTTTTTTTCTGCCTCTACTGTGAAATTTACTTTTCTTTTAATGTGTCATTTTTCTCGCGGAAGAACGATATACAGGGTGCAAAAAAAAATCATATATTTTAACGACTATTCATGGTAATAGCAAAATGGGATTTTCAAATGCGTTATGCATTTTCCAAATTGTTCTTTTAGACGTCATCTTACACCATGGTAAACTGTGAAGTTTTGTTATAGCTTTCTGAATGTGTTGGATATTTTTTTAATAATCTATGCCGTACACATGATTTTTCTTCCTTGTTTATTATTATGAACGTCTTTTTAAAAATATACATTATATATTCGTTTATATATTCGTATATATATATATATATATATATATATATATATATATATATATATATATATATATATATATATATATATATATATATATATATATATATATATTCGTTTTTGACAGTTCAGTTTCTTACAAAATTACAATTTAAAATAAAAGATTTTTTGTTTTTTGTTTAGGAATTCGATTTGCTTTTAACAATTCTTCACGTTTCTGTTTGTCATGGAAACTAGTCGTTGGGGGCCACCGTAATGCTTACCCATCATGAATATGCATGATGTAATATACGAAAACAAAAAATGTGTAAACTATTTATAAAATGCATTGCAATTCCAGTATAAAATTTAAACATATATATAAGTATTTTTAACACATAGTAATGCTCTATTAATGAATTGCTGATGAACCCATTTCAACAAATTATATAAAATGCAAAACTACTCAAGTAGTACTGATTTGAGTAAAAGAAACATCCTTATGATAAAAAAAATAATAATCGTATTACCTACCAGTTTTCTGAGTCAGATAAAGCGTCTCATTTCCAATTAAATTATATCTTTGAATTGAAACTTGAATGAAATACAGGGTCATGAAAAATCGAAGAATGTGGAAAACATGATTACAAATATCTCAACAACTAATTATTCGATTGACTTCATTCTTTATGCAAATTTTTTGTTATTTTATTTTCTTTTACGTCTTTTCCTTAAAATATAAAAATTCGAAAATTTTTATATACCTTTCATCAGAACGAATTTTTTGAGAGTCCGAAAAAAATAGTTCTGGATAATCGAGGTTACAGATATTAAATAGGCTTTATCCCACTCTTACATACTAAGTAAATACAAAATTTCAAGTCTCTGTCTCAATTTGTTAGGGAGATAGAGTGTGTACAGACAGACAGACGGACGGCAATTTTTTTACTAAACATATGTTTTTCGAAATCTACAGTATCTGAAACGTGTAAATCGGTAAAAAAAAATCGATTTTCAAAACGATTACAAGATTTACCTTATACTACGTATGATGGGTAAGTAAAAAATGGGTACTTTTATGGATTTTTTATAGCATTCTATTTTTATGGCACTTGATTTTCGGTTTATAACGTTTTAAAAGTTGTGTTGAAATATATTTTCATGTTCTAAATATTTACAATGGTACAAAAAAAGGTTCCATCTGAAGTATAACGTTCAATCAACAAAAAAATTCATTACGGTGGACTTTGCTAGCATTTCTTTCTTAGTTCTTAGTTCTTACTTCTTACTTCTTTTTTTTTTAATTTCAATAATCGAAATATTTTTAGTGGTACAAAACTATGAAAATTACTGGACATCCAAGTTTTATAACATGCACTGCAAATACATGCGTCTTAAATTTAAACACATATGTGACTGAAAAAGAATTTCATGCACTTAAGCAGCTAAATCTGAGAATTAATACTATATAGATGTCCTAATTTAAAACACATAAATGTTTTACCATGATCATATTATAAGCGAACTGAAAAAAATCTGGAAAAATCAGAAAACATCTTAATTTAACCTTTCACTGCATGATTTTTCTTTTCTTTATTAAAAAGAAATATTTTGGTTACTTTACGTAGTCACAAATGCAGGAAAAATAATAAAAAAAAATTCTGAGTTCATATATATTTTTTAAATATGTGTTTTTATGGTATGTGCCATGTGTCCCAAAGCACACAATGAGATATTTACATTTTTGTTCCACATGTGGCATGAAACTCACAATACTTGCTTATAATATACTCAAAAAGAGTATAATAATTATTAAAATTTTATAACGGGTATTTAACCCTTTGATGTACAAGCTTTTGCGTCTCTGTAATGTTGAATTCACAACAGAATATTGAAAAAAAAAATTAAAATAAAGATATTTGTGTACTGTTACTGCATACTATTTGTTCTAAACTCTAAGCTATAAATAAACTATTACTATGCCTGTTCCATTTTTTTTTCTTTTTTTTATCTCAGATTCCAAAAGAAGCTTACAATTAAGAATTCCATTGCATCTCATTGGTCCAATGAAAGTATTCCGTTCTACGATAAAAATCCATGTAAGAGTAATGAATTGAATTAGTTTTCAAAAAACAACTTATGGTTTCGACTTTGCAGAATCAACCTACTGAGACGCACAACAACATTTGATGCAGGCACTAAATTTGGCTCATTTAGTGGTCATATGTCACCATTTCCTTGTCAATATATAATTCAAAATCATAAGCAAAATCACTTATACCGCATAAAATGAAGAATTTATAGCCCCATTTACGTTGTTTTTTGGACTGTTTCAAAACGCTTCGGATTTTATTGCGGAAATCTGTTAGTCTATTGGAAATACTCTTCAGCAGTAACTTGCATAAAGCATTTTCTGATACATTCTATTAAATACCTTAATTTGAAAAGTCTATCATGGCTTTCATGGCTTTAGGAATTTTTTTAGTACTGTCATTAAAATGCAAACTTATCAGATTTGTTTCAAATTCTTCGACAGACATTGTCTCTTTAATTGTTTGATTACCTAAAACATCCCTTTACTACTATCCGTAATGGAAACTTCTAAAGGTTGAGAACGATCCTTGTGTATGCTGTATCTATGTGTCTCCTTTGAAATAAGATTCAAAAGTTCATGGTTCCATAAAAGGGAAAAATTGATAGGAAGTCCCGAGAACCATAATTTCAGCACTTAAGGAGTTATCTATTCTATATTTTATTTGCGCTAAAGAAATTTTCAGATTTTCATTATTCTAAATTAGTTTCTTATATCTATCTTTCCTTTGTGACTTTTTTCTATCAACACTGGATCCATCAGGGATATCTACAGCTTATGAAAGAATAAACAATCTTTCTCTAAATTGATGCTTCTCAATTTATATATTCGGTGTTAAATTCAGGAGTGGTCGCGTAAGAAAATTTGTCAAGAGCATTTACATGTACTCCACAGTTAATTTGAAAATCTGTTTAGTTTAGAAACTCAATTCCCCCCCCCCCGCACACACACACACACACGCGTATAACAATGTTCTTCCTGTGGAAAAATGTCTGAATTTAATATTGTTGAATTTCACTTGTTGTTTTAAACTTTTATATAGTACTTTTATTAAAATTTAAAATTACTCTAATGCTTAAGGGGACTCAAGGGTTGAAAACTTTTCAAAAAATCGACTTTTTTTATGATCTAGTTTGTTTATTCAGTTAATTCTTAACTCAATGCAAAAAACTGCATAAAAATATTAGCATTTTTAACGGAGTTATAAGCATTTATATATCAATATTTACATAGCCGCATCCATATAATTTCAACTTTAAGTCGTGTTTTCTCAAAACTTGATTTTTGACGACTAACACCAAGATTAAAAAAAAAAACTATTTGATGAAATGGCTTTTTTTTTTTTTTTTTTTTTTTTTTTTTTTTGCATGCACATAACATTATTATCTAGATTATGAATTAAGGATATATCACTTTAAAAAAACATTATTAAAAAATCTCCCAAAGTTGAAAATTAAAAAAAAAAAAAAAAAAAAAAACTAAAAAAATGCAACTTTTTTCCATTAAAAATACTCAAAATATTAACCTATCTAAAATATATTAATTCATAATGTAGATAATGATGTTATATGCATGCAAAAAAAAATTAAGCCATTCCATCAAATAGTTTTTTTTTAATCTTGGTGTTAGTCATCAAAAATCAAGTTTTGAGAAAACGCGACTTAAAGTTGAAATTATATGGATGCGGCTATGGAAGTATTGATACATAAATGCCTATAACTCCGTTAAAAATGCAAATATTTTATGCGGTTTTTTGCATTCAGTTAAGAATTCAATGAATAATCAAATTAGATCATAAAAAAATCGATTTTTTGAAAAGTTTTCAACCCTTGAGCCCCTTAATATGAAAACTTACCACAGTGGCAGTTGAATTTATTTCTTAGCCCAGATTTGTTGTAATCGTGCTGTCATTGTCTGATTCAGATGAAGAAATAGTAGTTTCAGTTATATATTTTTAGCTGGATTATATGTTGAATCTTAACAATTATCATCAGAAAGTCCAAAACACTCATTATCAGTGTGAGACGCAAATAATAATGCATTGATTTTATTTTATGTTAGCCCTTTGCGGGCTATTTTTCATTAGAATGTTTTATGAGCTTTATGTTCTATGTTCCATATCTGGCACAAACATAAAAACAAGATTTCAAATTGAAAAAACTAAACTATTTTAGCTTTAAGCAGCTTTAATTACAAATATATGGCATACTCGAAATTTTATTTTGCGATACTTTCACTATTTTTCGGTGAAAAAGTTGAAGAAAATTCTATTGTTGTATACGATGCCTACTCGTAATTTTTTTTAATGAAAATTTAATAGATAGTGAGCTACTGCCATCAAGTGAGATAAATGGGTAAAACTTCTTTGTTTAAATGTACTAGATATGGCACAAAACTCAGATAACCTAAATGTAAGATCCTTGGGAAAATATAAGAGTCTCACTGGCGAGCTTATTTTTAATTTCATAATATTAATACAGCGATTATTTTTCTAATACTGTCTGTTTATTTATACAAGACGGCGACTGCTTACTAAATTAGAATTCTTAATTCGTCAATTTTTAGTTCTGAGAAAAGATCTTTCTAATCGTTGAAAATCATTTAGACAAGTAAACGAAACATTTCGACCAATAAAACACGTCAGTTCTATGACTGAATACATTTTTAAATCGTTTAGTCAAAAATATTACGAAATAAAGTGAATTTTGCAATGAACAATATAATTAAAACAACGTAATTAATATTCAAGAGTTCATGTTTATTTTCAACGCTATAACAACATCAAGTACTACTTAAGTGTAAATCTTGGGTAATGACTAAAGCAACAAAAAAAAGCTCCTTTTCCGATCATAATGCTCTTCTTCTGAGAAATGGGTCATCATTTCACGCAGCTAAAGTAACAAACCAAAAATTAGAAAAAATTACACGGGAATTATCCTCTTTTCAGTTCAAACTTAATGTAATCAGACTATAATTTGCATTGATTCCCTTGAAGAGGCATTTTCATCACATAAATAAGACAAAAAAATGTACAGTTGAATTTTTAAAACTTATAATTCTTTTTATTGAACAAGATGAAAAAATCCCTTCTAATCAGCGTTCTCGCTGACATTGGACCAACGTTAGTAATTTGGCTAATTAAAAATAAAAAAACATTCGCCAAATGAAAAAAGTATTAGCAAAGTAGATTCGCCATGCAGCACAAAGAAAATTTTATCTTTAATCCTTTAATGAACCTCCTTTTTTTCTATATGTTCTAAAATAACCTAAGTTTTTATAACTGCGACAACGATTGTTATTAATCTAATTTCAACCATCCGCTATAATTAAAAATATGTACATATGCATATGTATGAAAAATAAAAAAAGAAAAGAAAGAAAAAACCAAAATTGAGCACTAGCAATTTGGCAAATCTAATCGGTTGTTTACTCGCCAAATGAAGAATTTAATCGCAACTGGGCGAAATGGCAAGTGACAGCGAGAACCCTTCTACTAAAACACTGCAAATAATTTGCGTAACGTTACTCCATTATATTGATGGCAGCCTTGCTACCTCCTATTTTATGGAATACTTTAATACAACAGGCGTAACATTAACTATGTAATGTTACACCAGAAATATATGTTTAAATAACACCGTTACATAAGTGAAAAACTACTCTATAACATTCGTGGCAGAAACTGCCACCAATTTACGTTACATAAATTTTTTACAGTGTATATTGTAAAAGTGCGTAACTGTTACAGAAAGTTAGATAAAAAACACTTTGGTATAATTTAAGTAAATAATACAGTAAATTCTCTGTAAGGTGAAACCTGTGTAAAATAAATATGTTTTTAACTCGAAAAAATTTTAATATACGTTCGAACGCATAGTCATAGAGTAAAATTTGTCTAAGGCAAAATATTATCTACTAAAAATACTTTTACTTTTGGCCCCGACCGTTTCCGCCTTAGACAGAATTTACCGTACTTCAAAAATAATCGATTAGAAAAAACTTGTTTATATTTGATTAACCTATATTTACATTATCAACACCTCTGTAGCTACGAAGTTAAACAGATGAATCAACAATTCCAAAATATTTTTATTTCCTTAAATATTTGATTGTAAATTTATAATACTATTCCTTTGGAGCACAAATAAAAGAATAAATGAGTTAGGACAAACGTAGCATTGCTATTTAATTAGATTTCGATTTTAGACTGATTGAATATGGCGAATATATGAATTGGTAAACTTTAATTGCATTGCATTTTAAATCACAATTTTGTCGACAACTATCACAGCTATGAATTCAAGCAGAGAAATCTACTAAACCAAACCGTTTTCAATTCATTTATTTAAATGTTTAATTATAAAGTTTAAATGAATATGCAGTAATATCAATATATGGCATTGTTTATTCAAACATTTAACTTCACAGAAATAATAAATATGCCAGTACGTTATTATTAACATTATTAGTAGATACGACTAAGACTGCTATCTAAAGCATATTTTATTTTAGTCAGATGTATGGTGAGGAAACTATCAATTAAATTAGCCTTTTTCGCATTATAAAAAGTATAAACTTCACCATTTATCACTTAGTTAAAGAGTTTTGTGTCTCTCACAAAACATTCACTTATAAAGTATATATCAAAGCATAATTTAAAAATTCTAACAATAAATATCATATAATATTACATTTTAAAGCATTTAAACTAAAGGTTTTGAGTTTTAACCCAACCACGTGCAAATATTCACGAGAGTATGTATCGATATTGTAAAGTGCCAAATATCAACAAATTAACAGAAGCAGATAATGCAGCATACTCTATATTTTGAAACACTAGTTAATAAAATTAGCTGCTTCCATGCATCAAAGAACTAAAAAAATATATTAAAAATTAGATTTATGTGTGTGTGTATTAAATTAATGAAAGTTTGATTCAGAAATTTAATTCATTTAAGTGGTACTTATTGTATTAAGAAAAACAAAAACGAAACTTTATTTTAGTAATTTTTAAATTATGTAGAATCTAACTTATAATAATCTTAGTGGTATAAATAATGTACTAATAAATACTAATAAGAATTTTATATTTCTAATTTATAAGATGATTTGTATCTGGCTCATATTTTGTTATTTTTAATAATGCTAGATAGGTCTTGCACTCTGCATTCTACGCTCGCCAATTCTCGTTCAGACTTCACAACCTCTAAAAACATGGTAATTTTTCCCTGTTTTAAAAAATAGGATATTACAGAAAATTGGAAGATATCATGAACTATGATTATCTTTCGTAGTTGGGTGGCATGCTTTTCCATTTCAGCAGGACATTTTTTCATTATCACGTTGCAACAGATGACTGCTATTTTTAGGATTAATAAATAAGAATATTTACACATTTGAAAATCAGCTTCTATAAAATGGTTAGATTAAAAATGTTGTTCCTTAACGGACTTCTTTCCGTTTAAGAACTTTATGTAGGTGATCCCTAGGGGAAAAAAAATCAATTTCTTCTTTTTCTATGATTTTCTATTAATTTCAAAATAATGAGTATTAAGCATTTAATATTTGTTAGAAATTTGAGAGAAGAAAAAGAAACACAATCGAGCAATACAAAACTAGCCTTTTTTTTTTTTAAACCAAAATTTTTAAGCTAAATCATAACAAAACTCTACTAATACGCAAAAAAAAAAAAAAAAAAAAAAAAAAAAAAAATGGAGTTAGTTATATCATGGAGTTAGTTATTGTGGTAAATTTTTAGTAAAATCATGACAATTTTTTAGTAAAATAGTGACAATTTAGTAAAATCTTGGCGATTACAATGCTTGACGATACTGAGACTACCTAGAAGTCCGTGGATCATCCTTGTTTTAATAATTGAAACTGAATTTTTTGTATTTTTAAATACAAATCATAAAAAATATTTGTTAGATGTTGTAATATAGTGTCACTTTTACCGACTGTGTAAATAATGTAGAGGTCATTAAAAAAATGGTACACCCCATACATTTAATTATAAAACTATCGCTCACGAACACAAAACTACATTTCGATTGAAAATTATATTTTTTATATAAATTTATATTAAAAAGATAAGTTTAACGGACAGGACAATCTTAATATTTACAGACGATAAACTTTAAAAAATTTAATAATAACATATTAATTAGACACGAGATTAGAAAGTTAGGCCATCCAATCAACCTAAATCACTTTCAGATATTTCTTGTAAAAAATGTCCGGAGGTATTCAGTATTTACATTATGTCAATTTTAAGGATGCTCTTATAATTGAAGCCACTGCAGTAAGCTTCCGTTTTAACTTATATTTTATTGAAACTTTTTTTAACATAAAGAATCATAAATTTTAAAATAAAAGCTGCATAAATTATTTGAATAATCCATTAATATAAAAGAAAAGTCTGCTATATTTATTTATATTTTCTATAAAACTTTTTTTTGTCAACGATTGTAAGGTTCCAAAAGGGAAAAAGTATTGTGCAAGAATTATACCTGATGCCTGTAACACTAAACAATCCGTTTTTTTTATCTAAATCACAGCAATAACAAAATAAAGCTTGGCATAGTAAAAGTTTATTTGCTCGAAAGGTCCGTGTGAAGTGTTAATAGCTCTTTTGTTAGATGATATCACGGCTGTAAGCAGGATCTCTTGACCTCGGTTGTTTGAATTGTTGAAATTGATTTTCTTTCCCTCGCAATACAAATTGTGACGAATATGTCGAAAAGATATGATATAGTTTTGCTGCCCAGTTATGAAGTTTCAAATTTCTTAAATTGTCTTTCAATGTAATAAATTTCTAATTGTTATTGAGTAGTAAGATCTATGCAAACATGTTATTGATTCGCAAATATCTCGAGTTTTCGACGTTTATTCTTTCTCTTTCTTTTTTAAAGATTATCGCTATTGTTCTTAGTTTTATTGTATCATTGTGTAATAATAGTTTATTATTTTAACACTTGTGCTAAATAATTTGATATGTTTTCGGGTTTAATAATTTTATTTATTCTTAAAATTGGTTAGGCTCAGTAAACTGCTTTAACTTATGTATTATACTCATATTTTATTAATATCTTATCATATCTTATGTTTTATTAATACTTTTTAACATGAAATATCATTAACTTTAAAATGAAAGATCTATAAATTACTTAAATAATCAATCAATAAAAAAGAAAACTCTGATATATTTGTTAAAAATTTCTATAAAACTTTCTTTTTTTTTTGTCAATTGTAAGATTTTAAAAGAAAAAAATAGTATTGTGTAGGAATTATACCTGATGCCGGTAGCACTAAACAATCAAATTCTCTTATGTAGATCACAGCAATAACAAAAAAAAAAAACGCTTGGTATAGTATATTATATATAAAAGTATATTTGCTCGAAAGATCCATGTGAAGTGTTAAGAGATGTTTTATTACATGATATCACGGCTGTAAGCATGATTTCTTGACCTCGCTTGTCTGAATTGTTGAAATTGATTTTTTTTTCTTTTACAACTCGTGATTAATATGTTGAAACGATATGATATAGTTTTACTGCCTAGTTATGAAGTGCCAAAACTCTTAAATTGTCTTTCAATAGAATAAATTTGTATCTGTTATTAAACAGTAAGATCTATTATGGCAAGCATATTACGGATTCTTAAATATTTCGAGTTTTTAGCATTTATTTCTTCTTATTTTTTTAAAGATTGTCGCTATTGTTATTAATTTTATTGTGTCATTGTGTAATAACAGTTTGTTATTTTAACGCTTGTGCTAAATAACTTAATATGTTTTAGGGTTTAATAATTTTATCTATTCTTAAAATGGGTTAGCTGAATTTGTTACGACTAAATAAACTGTTTTAACAAATTATCTTTTCCAAATAGTTCTCACATCAGTGCATGTCGTTTTGTGTTTTGGTTGTTTTTTAGCCTGCATTAAAATATCTAGAATATTTTTAAGTTGAGAAATATTTGGTAGACTTTATAATTTATGGTACAATTTACAACTGGAGTTGATTTTTAAGAAACGTAACGCGTGTTGGAGATAAGACAGACTCAGCACTAGCCTTAACCGAGTGCGGAATCAGAATGGGGTCACTATAGTATAGTTCTGTAATTTATAGTATATTAACCAGATTCCTTTTAAAATGCATTCGCTAGAGTTGTAGGCTATGATCATTTAAAAAAATAAATGCTCTTTAAGAAAATTATTTATTTGCAGTAAACTTATAAATTTAAAGCTTTCATACAGAAAAATTTAGGGATGGTGCCTGAACGCATTTATAAGAAATCAGTCTTCACATGCCTGAGTTCATGAAGCGAGAGCGAGGCAATTAATCCCTCATTCTATAATTCACACATTGACACCACACAATTGGCGACAAAAAACATATGAAAAATGACTGGTATCATCGAGCAAAGTTGTCTGTTACGCCTTAAGCAATTATAAGAATTTTGAATTCAATGGCTGGGTTCCCAGGACTAGCAATCCTAAAAGAATAAGCCAAAAAGAATTCGCGCCAAATCATACGTTAGAGCTCTTTTTGGGAGAACTTATGAAAGACACAATAATGCCGCATGCACATGAAAAGATTATAATGTAACGAATAAGTTAGTATCACAATTAAGCAGAGAGAAAAGTGATTTTATTGACCGGAAGTAAAGCATATCTTTATTCTTACTTTTATTATTTTTAACGAAGGCGAAAATTCATCTAAAGAAAATCTGTTTATCTGAGAACAGTTTTAATGATAAAACAGATGCTACATATGTTTTCTTTCTTTTCTTTTGAAGGAAAGTTATTGTGGGATCGAAATAAAACGTTGAGATAAAATGGATATGTAATTAAAGATTAGTTTTAACTGTAATTTAGAAAAATGTATAATTTAAGAAAACAATATGTGATTCTACACCACAGTCACGTTGAAGTTTTATACTAGATTTCGGACCAGGGCTCAAAAAGAAAATGTTATTTATGTATGCATTAATTACTTAAATTTTTTTTCATATTTTCGTCTTCGTTTTCGTCCGAAAATAGGAAGGTTACTGAAACTTGTTTTTGGTCTTAAAAGTCTATTTCTATCGATCTATGTTAAGGTTTAATCAAACTGCTGTTTTTATTTCACGAATGTCGTTATTTCTGTACATACGCATACGTATTGCATGTTGATTTTTCCGATAGACTGCTGAATTGAGGAAAAAAAGGAGTGGAGATAGTTTAAGCAGTTTGGAAGGAAAAGACCTGCAAATGACCTGACCTCCGCTACAGAAGAAGTAGTTCCCAAGAAACAGTTCGCATATTTTAATCTGCAAACAACAGAGACATATTTTCATTTACAAAATGTCTTCAAATCAGATATAACTCTTAGATGTAGCCAATAGCGTCTTTTTTGAAAAAAAAATGGGTGGGCTCGAAAATATTCGAATAAAATAATACATACAATTTTCTCCCTTAGTACGGGTGTGTGTAAGAAACAGAGGCAGGGGAGAAGTTAATGGCTAAAGATGATAACTAGAAGTTTTTTTTTTCCCCAAGTAAAAATAAGTCTAAATTATGATAATATATCAAATATTTTTACTTAATTATATTTTTATGACTTCTTCCTTATAAATACATTATTAACAAAACTATTGCTAACTATTGAAAGAGCAAAAAATTAAATGCCGAGAAAAACGCACTGTTTAGTCACCTAATTATTTTATCAATTCAGGACAATAAAGCAGGTTAAAAAATATGCAGGAATTTAGTTTTTGAGAGAAATTTAACTATACATCTTCTGAAAGAACTTTCAGTGCACCTGTAAGTGTACTTAATATCCTTACTATTTTCCAAACATAATTATTTTCAGACTGTCAGTAAAAACAAATTTTATTTCAGCAATTAAATAAAAAAAATCGAATTAAATCAATTTAAATTGGGTTTGTGTGAGTGGAGAGATCAAATTATTGATAGGAATCTCACACCATATAATTTGACACCACTGGATTTGGTAAATGTTATGTAATACGCTGCATGCGTATTAAAATGCGAAATTTAATTTTTATACGGCCCTTATATTTTTTTCCAAAAACTCACATACAGAGCAATGTTTCTAGGTTTATAAAGTACGTTTAAAGAAACCTCGTTATTTTATACAACCTTCATACTGCATTTCGTTTATTTTTATGAATTTTCTACATTTTCCGACCTGGATTCCTTGATTATGGTACGTTTCATGTGTATGAGTAAAAGTTACGAGATTTTCGATTATTCAGAAGGTTCACTCTGAATCACTTTTAGTGTCCTGCAATGCCTCAAATCATACTCCCTATGAAGACATAGTCAGTGAAGTGTACACAGTCAATGTATGAATGTTTATGAACCCAAAACCAAAAATTGGTTTAAAAATGGTTCATACCTACAAGTTTCATGTAGCTTAGAAAATGATAGAGTAAGTTTAGTTAACACATGCTTTTAAATGTTTAAATGTTTCGACAAATATGAATGATCTAGTCTATGAATGACAAGTTCTTTCCTCAGTTTTAAATCATGAATAACACTCTCAACATAAGCAAAAAATAAATAAATAAATAAATAAATAATCTATCATTTGATTATTCCCTGGAAGTAAAAAAATATTCAGCTGTTATGGTTTGTACTGACAAGAAATATTACCTCAACATTATAGTGTTAAAGCTGCTAGTAACTCAGCTTCCGTATTTTCTTAGGTAGTGGTAAGTATACGGCCCTTTGATACAATCTTTCCCAAATACTCCCTATCTTTCCCTTTGATACAATCTTTCAAATATCCCCCCATAGTATTGATATTTTTAACTTCTTTTTCAGTGTTCTCTTCTTAAAGAATGTCTTAGGCGTCAAGATATTTCTAAAATCTATGCTTAATTTAATATTTTATGTTTTAAGAACTGACAAAGTGAGAGTAAAATTTTAACGCTTCACATAAAACTAAGCGTACACTTTAAAAACATTTTGAAAACTAAGCAAAAAAAAGTAATCTTTTAAGAAAAGAATACCGGAAAAAAAGTTAAAAATATTAATTTCTTAAGGAGATATTTTGAATAATAGAATGCATCAACCGTTCATCATCGAGGGGAATTCAGAATCTCAGTGACTAGCAGCCTTAACACGAGGGAATATTGTAGCAAAATTGGTTAAATGTATTCATTTGATTAATTTTAACTCAGTAACTCTAATTAAAAAGCAAATCAAATAATTTTGTAAATGGCGTACACGTAAAAAATTTTACCCTTTTGCTGCATCGTCACTACCCCGCTTTTATAGAATGTCTCTCTTTTGACCCATGAGAATGCTCCATGATAGGGTGAAGTAATCGTTTTCTATAAAAGCGGTGGAGTGACGATGAAGCAAAAGGGTAAAATTTTTTACATTGTATGTAAAGTGTTATGACATATCCAGCATTTACTTAGAGCTCCATTACTTGCGACTTCTTCTGTTGGGCTATTTTATATAATAGACGAGATGCTATTATCAAAGAGGTTATTGTTTATATGAATCAATTGTATCTGGCCAATCGAGATAGATCAGCTGGCAGACCTTTGGAACTAAAACGAAAGTTCCTAATTCAAATCCTAGCCTGAAAACTTTTTCATTCAGTTGCAAAAATTAAAATTCATAAAAGTATTTCTCCCCTTAATTGTTAACAATTTCAAAATAAATGCAAAATTTTTCTTAATATTTCATTGCAATATATTTTAAGTAAAGCCAATATTCCTGTGACAGTAGCACTTTATTGAAACTGGTGCTATTTTAAAGTCAATATTTCGTTAATTCACATTTCATTGCGAATTTTTGAAATAGCGAACCATTAGTTAAGCATTATTAGGATTTCTTTTTACATATTAAGAACGGGTTTAATAGATACGCAATATTGCCATATATACGCCATTTTTTAAAATTATATTAAAGTCATATATATATATCTGGCCATTCGAGATAGATTAGTTGGCAGACCTTTGTAACTAAAACGAAAGTTCCTAGCTCAAATCCTAGCCTGGAAACTTTTTCGTTCAGTTTCAAAAATTAAAATTCATAAAAGTATTTCGCCACTTAATTGATAATAATTTCAAAATAAATACAATATTTTTGCTTAGCATTTCATTGCAATATATCTAAAGTAAAGCCAATATTTCTGTGACAGTAGCACTTTATTGAAACTGGTACTATTTAAAAGTCAATATTTCGTTAATAGTCTCATTTCATTGCAAATATTTCAAATTGAAAACCTTTAGCTAAGCATTATTAGTATTTCCCTTTGAATATTGAGAACTGGTTTAATAGGTGCGCAATATTGATTCCCAATATAAGCAATAATGGTTTGTTATTATACTTGAAAAACATCATTTTCAAAACTGAGTAAAAAAATAGTCAAATCTGAGTATGCCGTATACTGAAAAAGTCTCTGAATCAAAATTACTAAAGTTTGAAACATGTATATACTCATTTCTGAAAACATAGATATATTCAAATATGAACAAACACTTTATTCATGATACTACCTCTGACAAAAAAATTCGGTGAATGAATTCAGAACGACCGATCTGGCAACACTGGGGGAACAAAACGCTGCACCTGCATAGAAACAAGTGTTGACCATCTTCACGCACCGTTGTTCAGTTGATCGTCGTTTATGTTCTGTGTAAGACGTGCTTTACAAAGTGCTTGTTCATTGTATTGATTCTTAACTGAGAACAGGAAAATGAACAAACAAAAAGATCAGTGTAAAGTTTGGTTTTAAGCTTTGCAAGGCACCGAAAGAAATTCATGAGGGGTAGCTCAAATTGAACATCCACCATACTCGCCAGATCTCAATTCTCCAGACTTCTTCCCATTTTACCACTCAAGCTCTCTTTGAAAGAGATTTGACCATATTGCTGGCATCCATCGAAAAGTGACTAAGCTTTTGAACGCCATCCCAAAAGAAGACTTCTTGCGAATTTCCCAGAACATGCATAACAGATCTCAGCGGTGCATAGTTATGGGAGATGACTATTTCGAAGGATGGCATGGTAACTTTCGTTAATATATCATCTACATTAATGCTACAGGACTATTCACCGAACTTTACTGTCAGAGATTCACAATTATATACGATGTTCGTATTTATATATTGTTGATGGTTTTTTTTCCAATTATATTATGACGGTTTTTAAGACGCAGTTCGTTACATTTCAAGTTATAAATTATTTCTAAAAGGGGTATTTCGCTCGAAATCATAATAAATGAAATAATATAAGTAAATTCAACTATCCTGGTAAATTTAGTATTTTTAACAAATAAAAAGTGTTTTTGTTTGATACTGAGTATTTCTGGTACTTCCAAATTGCAAGCATTGGGTCGTCATATTTGAAAGAAAAAGTTTCATAACAAAAGAGAAACATCGATTTACTCAGGTTTGAAAGTATAATTTTTCTCAGTGTATGGAAAACAAAAGTAGTTTTTAAAATTATTAGTAATATTTTTTGGTAAAACTGTTAAAATGATGAAGCTTAAAAACATTTTAAACATTTCAGTTAAAATTTCATTAAAAACATAAATGAAATCAATTTTATTAAAACAAAAACATACATCGATGAATAAAAGCATACTACAGTCAGAATAATTTTCTTACTGCAAATACATAACAAAACAGAAACAGTGAAGAATACATTAAGGAAAACACTCTATCAATACTATGCTCGTTATTCTTCATGTTTACGTACATTATGGACTTAGAACCCTTTTGTTGTAAATCCCACCCAAGGTCATTGTGGAAAAAGGTTAGTAGTTGAAGGTAATCAATAAAACTGGCGACAAACTTCTTGAGTAAATATTCGATTTTTGTCTTATTTATTTCGGATGAAAGGGCTAAACAAAGATAAAAATTATATCTTACAAGGAACGAAAATTTTTCTGTAGCTACTTATATTAAAATAAAAAAATGTCAGAAAATAGAAAACTAAACATATTTTTCTCTAACTCCAGTTACCACGACGCTCCTTATGACGACATTTTTTCTGGTCCTGAAGGTGTCAGTATAACGAGGTTTGACTGTATATTTTCAAAATTTTTGCTTGGTATTTCATGTCAATACATCTAAAGTAAAGCCAATATTTCTGAGACAATAGCACTTTATTACACAGGATACTATTCTAAAAACAATATTTTTCTAATAGTTAAATTTTATTGCAAATATTTCCAGTTGCAAATTATTACTAAAGCATTATTAGCATTTTCTTCTATATATTGAGAATGGATGTTATACATGCTCAATAGTGAGTCTTAATATAACCAGTAATGGTTTGTTACGATGGAAAACAAGATTTGTTTTTAAAATTATTGGTAAAATTTTTGGTAAAACTGTCTAAATAATGAAGCTTAAGAACATTTTAAATATTTAATTTAATTAAAATTTCCAATAAAAAACATAAATGAAAGCAAATTTATTAAAACAAAAGTATACATCGATGAATAAAAGCATATTATAGGCCGAATAATTATGTTATTGCAAAAACATAACATGACAGAAACAGTGAAGCATACATTAAGGGAAACGCTTTGTCAATGCTATGCTCGTTATCCCTCATGTTTACGTACATTATGGACTTAGAGCCCTTTTGTTGTAAATCCCACCCAAGGTCATCGTGTAGAAAGGTTAGTAGTTGAAGATAATCAATAAAACTGGCGACAAACTTCTTGAGTAAATGTTCGATTTTTGTCTGAATTACTTCGGATGAAAGAGTTAAACAAAGTTAAAAATTATATCGTATAAGTAACAGAAAGTTTTCCGTAGCTATTTTTATAAAGAAAATGTCAGAAAATAGAAAAAATAAAAAAAATTTGTCACTAATGTGTTACAAGTAACAAATTTAGGGGAAATATTTCTTGTCATTTAAAGTGAATACGAAAAAAAAAAACAGATTTATATGTATTTGTATTTCGCACATTTTTTTTTTTTTTTTTTTTTTTTTTTTTTTTTGTTCGAAATTTTATCATTAAATAAAAATCATTAAAAATTATTAATAATTAAGAAAAAATAATTAATTTGAACCATTATTTTGTTTTTTAATATGTAAGTGAAAAATATTTTGATTAAATTAAAAAAAATAATAATATTGATAGGGTTGGCAAGGTTTTTTCCATCCGCGGTAAATATCATGGTAAAAACCGGTATTTATCGTCATGGGAAATACTGTTTTCCCCACATGGGATAAAGTGATAAACATAGATAAAAATACAAAACAACCTTTTAAAATATCAAATTTGAATTGTATGTAAATAGTTTAAAAGGCAAAAAAAAAAGAAAAGGATAATCTACAAAGACGGACAATTGAATGCATTTATTTAAATATTTACCACCAGGCAGATTCCCACACATTTATCAGTCGTAATCATATGCATGTTCTTCATCTTCCACTTCCAACTTGGATTTTAGCATCATATAACAAAATACTAATTTAGAAGCTTTTTGTAAACCCAGTCTATTTCTAATCTTGTTTTGTATGAAACAAAAATTAGAAAAAATATACTCCAGAGGTACTGGACATCCTTGAAAATGTTCCATTAATTGGAGAAATTCTTCATCTATTTCAGTTTTACTTAAAATTCTTCCACCAGAGTGCAGATGAAATTGTGTTTGTAGTGTCTTCGGAAAAGATGCATCTTCTTACTTTAACTTTATTGTGTATTGTAAGTACTTTGAATTTAAAGTCTGTAAAAAATCGCGAGAGGTTTCCTCCTGGTGTTTATATAATTTTTCTCCTTTATATTTTGGATTCATAAGGTGTGCCAAAAAATAATCAGGTGTCATTGCTTTATCAAAGATTTATTTCATTTTGCTGAAGTGTGGAATGAGATCTTTATTTTGAAGAAGCTCTAGATAAATTTCACAAGCGTCAGCACTATCGGCATTATTATCATGTTGTAATTTCATGCAGCTGATTGTACATATTTTTTGCCTCTTTATACAGAAGAAGATTATTTACTAAACAAACTTAATGTCAATATCAATTTCATCTTCATAATAAACCACAATTTGAAGATAAAGAGGCTTATTAGTAATAAAAGTTAAAAAAAAAAAAAAAAAAAAAAAAAAAAAAAAAGTTATTTGTGAGTTCCACCTTGAAAAAATTTTGTGTTTAATAGGTCTACTTAAAAATTAATTTTTTTTTATTAAAATTTAACACAAATTATTTTTAGCTTCTCTTGAGTCACTGACATTTTTAAATTTAATAATTTTATTTTCTTGAGTTCTAAAATAGTTATTTAGGAAATTAATTATTAAAAATTTTATGAACAAATTTTATGTTTTATCCAATAATTCTTATATATCTTTCCTACAAAATAATTTTAAACCTAAGGGAAATTTGTAATAACTATGCATTTCTAGCTTTAATTTTACACATCAGATTCAAAATATCAGAATGTTTCTTATATATTTTGTCATTTGGAAGTTTTTCGGAGTATTTGCCACTTTTTTTCCAGTATTTACCACATTTACACGCTATTTACCAGTATTTCCCGGTGGGATGGGAAAAACTGCAGGTGATAAGTTTAGCATGTATCATAATAACACGAAATTCATACAACAACACCTATGTTTACAAGATGTAGTTTGTAAACGAAACAAAAACTGCATTAACTCATTGGCATGCGGAATGAATGTTCTAATCGTAGAAGTGGCATGGCGTTTGCCATGTTTGCCTAACGTTACATTTTTGACACGCTATGAATTTTAATACATTTTTATGATTTTCTCCTTCTTTATAACATGAAAGTGTATGAAATAATTACCTATAAATTTCTTTATCTGTTACCGAAGGATGACAGCATAAGATAGAAATTAATTTGCTTCAATGAGGGGGGGGGGGGTCGGAAATTATAGATTTTTTATTTTACAAGATAGCGAAATGTAAAAAGTAAATTTATTTGTGTTTTTTCTATCATGGAAAGAAAATAAATCAATCGTATTTTTGGCCTATAGATTATTTTTGAAATACGGTTATTTTTATAAATTGTAAAACTATATGTTCAAGCCTATTTTTTATGCATTTTTGTGACGTACAAAATGTCGGGCGATGAGCAATAATGGTTTTATATGTTTATGTTTATTGCCCATTTATGAGACAATTATTTATGTAAAGTCTTTTTCGACATGATTATGAAATAAATTGTCATTAAGCTTCAAATACGATAATTCTTAATTTATTATTACTAATATTTATAACGTTATTAGTCTCTGCAAAGAAACAAATATTTTTTAGTAGTTCATAAAAATATTAATTATAGTAAATAATATAAAATTTAAAAGATTACTTTATATAAATTAGACAAAACATATAATTATGCATGAGACACTGATAAAAATTTGAAACTTTTGTTGCATCGTCACTCCACCACTTTTATAGAAAACGGTTACTTCACTGTATTGTGGCGCATTCCCATTGGTCAAAATAGCGATATTCCATAAAAACGGGGGAGTGACGATGCAGTAAAAATTTCAAATTTTTAACAATATATACTATTACAGATATTATGCATATTCCAATATTTAGTATGTTTATATTTTACCAATTTAATCTAAAAAAATTATATCTTAATTTTTTTTAGTATTTTCCTAGAACATTTCCAATAACTGAAAGTGATTTTACCAAAACACTTGAGAAAACAAAAATACAGGCATAAATAAATTAAATTGCTTATCTGTATTCTAAAAAATGTAACTGCTGACAAAGAATTTTTTGTAAACTAGAGTATTTCTTCGCTAATAGTTTAAAAACTAATGTAATCAAAAATATGAAAATTATTGGTGTTATAAAGAAATGTTTGATAAACACGCTGATGCAGGCAGTGTTTAAATCGAATATTTCATTTAAAAGACATTTAATGTTAAAGTTGGTCAAAATCGTTCCATTAAAAAAAAAAAAAAAAAAAAAAAAAAAAAAAAAAAAAAAAAAGGATAATAGTAGCAAAAACTATGCATAAGAAATTAACTTTTTAAAATAATTATATGCATTAGAAGTTTCCAGTGTGCAGATTGCATTTATTTTTATAATTTGACTCATATTTTGAGGATTTATTTCCATTTTAAATTAAAATTTTCAGTATTTTGTGAGACATTTTATGCACATTTTAGAAAGGGTTATATTTGTTGCCTAATAATTAAAGAATAATATTTTCTTCAAATTAAAAAAGTTATTTAACGTGACTATTACAAACAGGAAAAACCCTTTCAAACGAGAATTACATAATTACGAGTTAAGAGAGGGAAAATATTGAAAATTATGTCATAAAATATATTTACATGTGAATGTTAAAAGAGGAAGAAAACATTTAAATAATAAATGCATTAAAATGCATTAACCGCTGTAAATGGAAAAAAATACATCATATATAAATCGACGCTCCTTATGACGACATTTTTTCTGGTCCTGAAGGTGTCAGTATAACGAGGTTTGACTGTATATTTTCAAAATTTTTGCTTGGTATTTCATGTCAATACATCTAAAGTAAAGCCAATATTTCTGAGACAATAGCACTTTATTACACAGGATACTATTCTAAAAACAATATTTTTCTAATAGTTAAATTTTATTGCAAATATTTCCAGTTGCAAATTATTACTAAAGCATTATTAGCATTTTCTTCTATATATTGAGAATGGATGTTATACATGCTAAATAGTCATATATAAAATAGTCAAACAATGATATTGCAAACAGTTTAAATTAAAAAATATATTTATGTGAGATATTTCATATTTCTAAATAAAGCTGCTATTAGACTCGCGGACATTAGGCGAGACAAACTTTTCAGCACCAACTTTTAACACCAACATTTTCCCGTTCAAAGAGAGAAAAAGGTTTGCAATTGTCTTTGAAAAAGTGGGAGGAAAAACCGTAAAACCAGTTTCTACTCGTGCCAGGCGTTAATATTTATTGCCTACTCGTATCAATCGCTTATGTCTGATTCGTTGAAACGTTCGATGTTGGATGAAAAATCTAAGCTAGGCTAGACTTTTTTGAACGTGTGGAAAAAGTTGGGGACACATTGCAGTTTGCTATTACACTGGATGTTGGGAGGATATTTCGCGAAATGTTGGAGGAAATCAAGTGTTGGCTCCAAAGTCTTACTAAATGTTGGTGAATCTGATAGCGGCTTAAGGCAGCAAAAATAAAAATATTTTCTTTCTAACAACAAAAGTGTCTTCACGAGTGTCACAAAGTCAAAGAAAACTTTTAAATAAAAAATTCATTAATGTACATTAAAAGCAGCAAGTAAAAGAAATTATGTCATATTTAGAATGACCAAGTAACATTGCAAATCAGTTAAAATTTAAATATATACACTGCTCAAAACAATTAAAGGATATTTGAAGTTTTATATAAAATAAAGATATAAACGAAATTTTTTTTGCCAAAAATAGAAGAAGAGAATCACAAATGCAAATTTTTCTGGTTTTCAAACAGTGGAGTATGCAAATTTTGAGTTCGACTTCAAAAACGTCGCTTCAGCGGCAACGAATGAAATTTGACTTTCAACTGGATAAAAGAGAATGAAGACAAGGATGATCGGCATTCAGTGATTGCTTTGTTTCGATGAGTACGATGCCTCAGCGAAGTCATTTGACAGATTCAGAAGCTTGGAGAATTGTTGGTAGGTTAGAAAGGGGGCCAAACTCAAGCCGAAGTAGCGCAAGCCATTGGAGTGTCACAAAGTGTCATTTCCAGGATCTGGAACCGTTTTTTGGAGAGTGGATGTGCAGGCCGAAGACCAGGGCAAGGTCGTAGACGGGCAACAGCGCCCAATGAAGGTCGGTATTTAGCGTTAACAGCTCGGAGACACCGAAACATGAACGCTACTCTAATCCAACAACACCTTCGCTCGGCTACAGGCACCACGATTTCAACTCAGACTGTCCGAGACCCTCTCCATGCTATAGGTATGTATGCTCGCCGACCGATGGTATGTATTAGATTAACATCAAGGCATCGTCGCGACCGCAGGGAGTGGACAACCGAGCATGTCAACTGGAGAAGAAATGAATGGAGCAATATTCTGTTTTCTGACGAGTCCCATTTTTCTGTGCAGCCTGATAATAGGCGTATTTTCATCTGGAGGGACCGTGGCAGTAGGAATAATCCTGCGTTCGTGCACGAAAGTGTCAGATTTGGCTGTGGAGGAGTGTTGATGTATGGTGGCATCTCCAATGACGGGCGCACTGACTTCTACATCATTCGAGATGGAGCTCTGACTGGTCGCCGATATAGGGATGATATCCTCAGACCTATTGTAGTCCTTTACGCTGCAGCAATCGGAGATAACTTCATTTTAATGGACGATAACTGCAGGCCACATCGTGAAACCTGGTGGAGGATTTCCTTTTCGAGGAAGGAATCGTTCGAATGGAATGGCCAGCGTGTTCTCCAGACATGAATCCAATCGAGCATGTTTGGAACGCTCTAGGAAGACGAGTTTCTGGCCGCCAACAACCCCCACAAACTCTCCAAGAACTGGAAAGAGCTCTTCTGGAAGAGTGGGGCAGAATACCCCAACTCGTCAATAATAGCCTCATTGAGTCCATGGCTCAAAGGTGTTCAACGTTGCTGGCCGCCTGTGGAAACCATACCCCCTACTGAAAATGATTTTCTTTGAAGAAAACACCTTTTCTTATTCTTTTTTTCTCATATGCACTAATTGTGTTTTTTTCCTTTTGTACACAAATGCGGAATAAAATGCATTTTTTTCTGCCAAACATGTGTAATTTATTCTCATATAACCTACTATGTCTGTCGACCATGTATCAATCAGCTAAAAAGTTTCCCAGATACAAAATCCACCTAAAACTGAAATATCCTTTAATTGTTTTGAGCAGTGTATATACATATATATATATATATATATATATATATATATATATGTTACAGGCCAAACCCGATTTTAGGCCAAACTAGATTGGCCTAGTCCAAACTAGTCTATCCTAACGCCCATCGGATAAACTAGTTTTTCCTAGGCCAAACTAGTCTATCCTAACACCCATCGGATAAACTAGTTTTTCCTAGGCCAAACTAGTCTATCCGAACGCCCATCGGATAAACTAGTTTTTCCTAGGCCAAACTAGTCTATCCGAACGCCCATCGGATAAATTAGATTTTCCTAGGCCAAATTAGTTTGGCCGAACGGTCATTAGGATGAACTAGTTTAGCCTGCTATTCATTGGTTTGAATTAGTTTATCCTAGGCCGAACTAGATTGTCCTAGGCCAATTCAATTTGGCGTGATTTTTTTTTTTTTTAATCTAAAGACCGCCACGGCGCCAACTTTCTAGTTTTGATCTAATTTAGCCTAGGCCAATGCAGTTTGACGCGATTTTAGCTCACAGGCTATCAAAGTATGAGAGCTAATGTGCTCGCAGATTCTGTGTGTGTGTATGTAGCTAAGTACGTATGTATGTACGTATGTACGTACGTATGTACGTAATGCGATAACTCCTGATAGAAATATCCATTTTGCTTCAAAATTTGGACATAGATTTATCCTGATAACGAACTTTCCTGATTAGTTTCAGGGGTTCATTGGATAAGAATAAGGGAAGGAGAACAAAAGGCTAAACCGCAACCCCCCCCCCCCCCTTCTTAATTTCGTTAAGTCAGTTTTCATGCAAAAGTATCAGATTTTATTAAAATTTTAGGCACAATATAAGTTTGATAAGGTACATCCATGATTAGTTGTGGGTGTTCATTGTTTACATATAAAGAAAGGAGGAATGGGGGGTAACACTCTTAATTTATGTAAATAGATTTTTCAGGGATAATTTACCGATTTGTTCAAATTTTGGATGTAGGTTTCTTCTGATAAGGCGTTTACCTGATTAATTTTGGGGGTCCTGAGTTTAAATATAAAGATAGAGCGGATTATTTTTTCAATCGGATAGAAACTTTTGGTTTTATGAAAAGATTTTTAATTCGTAACAGATATTGGTTTTCACGCACATCACTACACGCGAATTTGTTCATATTAAAAAAGTAAATATCCGAATCCTTTTAAAAATAGGAAAAAGCTTAAATAAAGCATGACACTTGAAATTTAGGATACGGCGGGGAGGTAGAGTAAAGGAACGCTAGATTTTTTTTAAAAAAGCTCAGCTTTTTTTAAAGTTTTAGCTGCTAATTAAATATTGCCAATTTTGTGAAACTTTTTGAAACATAATATAACATGATGTTAAATATTTAAGAAAAAAGATGCCGCGTCAAATACCACTATTTTCTACTAGTAATTTTTGTAAAAATGTTAAATTCTTGTTGAAATTGTTGAAACTTTGTGATAGTTTATAACACGTGATAAATAAAATCCCTTTCGGCATGGCCTATAGGCGGAGGTAGATTTCGAAAAGTTTTCATCTCAAAAAAAAAAAAAAAAAAAAAAAAAAGCCTATTTTTACTCAAATGCCCATTTTGGCAATATATTTTGAATTATATTCTTACTTTATTTAAAAAATTGAACAATATGCTCATTATATAGTTCCTAAATAACAAAAAACTGTTAATTAAATTCGTTTGACAGCAAAATTGAATTTAAAAATGAGTCATAAAATAACCAATTTATTATTTTAATACATCCACAATTCTTTAATCAAGATCGCTTTGAGAAATTTTGTGCGAAGTGCCTACTTTGACAGATTTTTTTTAAATATATATTTAGCCTTTATCAAAACTCTGACCAATACGGCACATTACACAGTTCCTAAATAACAAATAACTGTCAATTGAATGCGTTTGAGAGCAAAATTGAATTTAAAAATGATTCATAAAATAAACAATTTGTTATTTGAATACAACCTCAATTCTTTTATCATGATCGCTTTGGGAAATTTTTTTGCGAAGTGCTTACTTTGACAGCTTTTAAAATATATATATTCACCCTTTATCAAACAATCGACGAATACGCACATTATATAGTTCCTAAGTAACAAAAAACTGTCAATTGAATGTGTGTCAGAGCAAAATTGGATTTAAAAATGAGTCATAAAATAACCAATTTGTTATTTGAATACCCACAGTTCATTAATCATGTCGCTTTGGGAAATTTTGTGCGAAGTGCCCATTTTGGCAGCCTTTTTTTAAATATATTCTGCCTTTATCAAAAAACTGGCCACTCCGTCACATTATATAGTTCCTAAATAAGAGAACCTGTAAATTGGATGCGTTTGAGAACAAAAAAAGATTTAAAAATGACTCGGTAAAAACGCAATTTCTTAAATTTCCGCAAATTTTAATCACGATAACTTCGTGAAATTCTGTTCAAAATACCCTTTTTGGCAGCCTTTTAAAATATATATTCTGCCTTTATCAAAAAACCGCCCAATACGTCAAGTTATATAGTTCCTAAATAATAGGACCTGTAAATTGGATGGGTTTGAGAACAAAAATGAATTTAAAAATGACGCATAAAAAACGCAATTTGTTATACTTAATGAATTTTTTAATGATGAAAACTTCGGGAAATCTGTTCAAAATACCTTTTTTGGCAGCCTTTTTAAAAATATATTCTGCCTTTATCAAAAAATTGGCCAATACGTCGCATTATATAGTTGCTAAATAATAGGATCTGTCATTTGGATGCGTTTAAAATCAAAAATGAATTTTAAAATGAGTCAGAATATAAGCAGTTTGGATTTGAGGTTTTTTCTCCAACTCCTATTTTTGTTTAATTTATTTTTGCTATAAGAATTGGTTCTATGAAAAACTTGTCAATATAAAAATTGTAGATATTATTGTGAAGATGTAAAATAAATTTAATTAGATTTAATTGCTTAAGAATTGAGTAAGTTATGGTTTTTTTTCTTTTTCCTCCCCCCTTTTTCTTTTCGTTTTTAATTTTTTTCATCGGTAAAAATTGGTCCTATCAAAAACTTGTAAATACAAAAGTTTTAGATAATATTGAGTACATTTATATAAAATTTAGTTGGATTTGATATCTTGAGAATTGACGAAGTTATGATTTTTTTTCTCCCAAAAACCATGTTTTTTTCGCCCCTTGAGCCCACTTTTAACTTTATCAAAAATCTGTCACGCATAAACTTTTTCCTCATTTTTTAGAAGTAATATAAACTTTAAACTGATTCGATATCTATTTTAATTAAAAAGTTATCGCGTTTTTTCTGTTTTCACAAAAACCCTCCTAACTTTCACCTCCTTGGTCCGATTTTGCCCATTAACGAACTTAACCGAGATTTTATGCCCTTTGATTTTATGTAAAAGTTTGATGAAGATCTGAGCATAATTATGGAAGTTATCGTGTCTAGAAGAAAGTGATATACACCGATAGATAGATAGATAGATAGATAGATAGATAGATAGATAGATAGATAGATATATAAACTTTTTTACTGATGGTAGTTTTGGGGTCTAGGAGTCATGATTCGTGTAGATCCGCAAAAATTTTTCAGAAATTCCAACATGGGAGACAATGCAATAGGTAGTATTTCATACGAAATCTACCTAAAAATTGTATAAAAAGTCTCATTACGAAAGGGAAAGAGGGGGGGGGGGGGACAAACAAAATCAGGAAATATAACGGAAATTCTAGGTTGATCTATTTGAAACTTTAAGATAGTTTATGACATATGATATAAATTTATAAAAATATATTTCGCATTTAATGCCACTATTGAAGAATAGGGATTTTTTCAAAAATCTCAAATTCTTGTTTTGAAGCACCGCGACATCGAGTAACATATCTACTGATAGATTCTTTAACGGAGTTTTCTTAAGATACAGTTTTGTTAGTAATAAGGTGCGCTCCCTGGTGATGGAATGTGGAACTAATGCGGGCACCCTGGCAGGGGCGGATTTATGAAGTGAGGGGCCCCTCTCACTGGAACTTTTTGGGGCCCTTCCATCTTGAAAAATTATGCAGATTTCTCTTTTAAAAATAATACACATTAAAAACTTAATTACAATAATTACTTACAAATTAATTTAAATGTATTCAAATCGATGCACAAGATTAGATGCGCAAATTCATTTCATGTTCAAATTACTTCAGAATTTTACATGAACTTATATACTGTGGCGGATAAATGTGCTAAAATTATGTATCTTATTTTCCTTTCTATTTTTCAATAGAATAGTTGAAAAGTGATTATGCATTTGGTTTCTTTGTCCGTTCTGGCCATCTGTCGACGCTGTAATTCCGGTAAATATACTCAGATTTTCATGCAGTTGATAGAGATTATTTAAGGTCGCTAAAGAATGTTTGGTATTGCATATGAAATATTTAAAATAATGGTTGATATATAGTACATTTACAAGGGCACTCAAAAGAATTCGATTACATTATGGTATATAAGGAAAAATCGTTTGCAGAGTATTTTAATGATATTACGCTATTTCAAATATACTGAAACTGATATAAATTACTGATTTTCACTACGATAACGTTAAAACAGAGCATTCATAGCATTTTTTATTCATGTACAGGGACACACAAAAGAAATCGGTTACAGTACTACAATTAAACATAGCTATGAAATAATCATTAGAATAAAACTTTGAAGAAATGTGCAAAAATTGGGAGAAATTACTTTAAACAGGGCAGGTTCCTAGCAAAAAATATGAAGGTTGTTGGTCCAGAGGGTGTTGGTCCAGAGAGAGAAGTCCAAGACTCAACTTTAAAGTTTATCACTAAAAGTGCAAGAAAATAAGGAGGTGAAAAAGGCATGCCGCACAAAAAGTTGGAGAGGTCGCAGATCAGGCTCTATGTGATCCTAGAGTGTTCAGGATTTTAACTGAAGTGTAAAAAAGGAAGAATAAATAACTGGAAAAGGATTCCAGAAATGAACATAGAATTAAGAGGGAGACATTTATTAACAATTTATGTCGTAAAAAAATTCAATGGACGATACCGGGCTCCAAAGTGCCTGGCTTTTTATCTGGCATGTAGTTGCGTTATAAATATATTTTTAGTTGTTTTTAAAACAATTGGAGGACGCTAGAGCTATGTTAAAGGCATTGCATGCAGTTTGGATCATTCTTAAAATCGCTGCACTAAGTACCCCAAGAAAACGATTAATATTCGAAACTGGTAGTAGCTAAAGTCTAAAAAATGTTTAGCTGGAGGAAGTTGTTAGTGAAAAAACTAGTGCATCTGCCCATTTTTAAGGGAGCTATAAGAGAAAACCAAAGAAAGGGGGGGGGGAGAACTGATCGTTATGATCAAGTTCCTAACATGAGAACTTGTTAAATAGTTTTAGTTCTTCTCACTTTAGATCGTCAATTAGTCAAATTAAGCACAGGTAAGAATTAATCATTAAAATGAAATTTTGAAGAAATGGGTAATAAAAGGGGGATGCTTAAAATAGGCCCATAGGGTACCAATAAAAATATGCAGGTGTTGGTCCAGACAGAGGCGTCCAAAACTCAATTTAAAAAATTTGCAGTAAGAATGCGAGAAAATTTGGAGGTGAAAAATGCATGCCGCACAAAAAGTTCAAAGTTACCTTCATGATTCTTGGGTACCCAGGATTTTAACTGGAATCTAGAAATGGAAGAATAGTAAAAGGGTTTCAAAAATGAAGTTCGGGTTAAGAGGGAGTAATTTTTAACAATTTAGGATGCAACAACTGCAACGGGCCCCAAGTTACCAGAGGCTTAACTGACACATCGTTTCATATAAAAGTATTGTTACTGTTAATAGTCTTTAAATTAATTGGAGCATGCTAAAACTATGTTAAAGAAAATTGCATGCAATTTGGATCCTTTTTTAAAAAGTCCTTCCGGCAATGCCGGGAGGAAGAGGTAGCTTTCATATACTTATTTATTTATTTTAAATTAAGTTATAATATTCAAACATACGAAGCTCAAATTAGTGGAACCCCATTTTATAAGATTGAATACTAATTTTTGTCAATAATGAGTATTAATAGGAATTTTTAGAAATTAGTCATATTTTATTCAACCTGGTTTTATTTTCAGTGATTTAGAGAGTCGCCAAATTCCACGATATCATGAAGTGAATGCCGTTTTAAAGCAACATGGTGGATAAAACAAACCAATGAGCTTGGTCGAAATCTTAATTCATGTGCAAACACTCATATCAAAATCAATTAATATATACGAGTGCTGTCGCGGGCAAATTGATTTTTAAATAAATGTCACCTACATTAGAAATTCAAACTGCTATATCTCAGGCGTTTTTCAAGGTAAAGACAAAGCAAAAACTACTCTGGAATTAATTATTAAAATAAATACTTTAGAAAAAACCTTTTTTCAATTTCTACTTTTTTATTTGTACATCATTATACATTTAACAGATTTTAGACAAACTAAAATGGCCGCCATTTTGAAACAAGATGGCGGATGAAGCTGGCCAGTGAACTCGGTCAAGACGTTGGTATGTGCTATGTACACACGGAGTTATATCCAAATCAGTTTATTAATATGCGCATTTTCGCGTGACAAATTTCAGTCCGTTTCAAAATGTCAACCACACTGGAAATTGAAAATTCTATAACTCAGTCATTTTTCAAGATATAGATGAAACGAAAAATGATCTGGAATCTTTGTATCAAGGTCAAACACACAAAAGAAAAATCTTTTTCAATTTTTGCACCTAATTTTAAAATTAAAAAATATTAATATTCCGCCATTTTGTAACAAGATGGCGGATGGAACTGGCTTACGAACTCGGTCCAAACATTGAAATGTACTATGTATGCACCAAGTTTCATCCAAATCGGTTTATAAATACGCGTGTTATCACGTGACGAAAATCATCATTTCAAAATGTGAGCAACACTAGAAATCAAAAGTGCTATAACTCAGCCATTTTTTAAGATACAAACGAAACAAAAAATGCTCTGGGATCTTTGTATCAAGGTCAAATGCATAAAAGAAAAATCTTTTTTAATTTATCACTTTCTTGTACCTAATTTTAATTTTTAAATTTTTAAAAAAAATTTAAATGGCCGCCATTTTGAAACAAGATGGCGGATGCAACTGGGTAACGAACTCGATTCAGGCCTCAGTATATATTATGTACACACCAAGTTACATCTAAATCGATTCATAAATACGCATGTTATCACGCGACAAATATCAGATCGTTTCAAAATGTCAGCCTTAAGAAAAATTCAAAGTGCTATAACTCAATCCTTTTTTAAGATATAGACAAAATAAGAAGTGTTCTGGAATCGTTGTTTTAATTTCTAACACATAAAAGAAAAATATTGTTCGACTTTTAATTTTTTTCGCATTTAATTTTAAATTTTAAATTCTTAAAAAATGTAAAATGGCCGCCATTTTGAAACAAAATGGCGGATGATGCTGGCCAACGAACTCGGTCGAGACATTTGTATGGACTATGTACATACCAAGTTTCGTTCAAATCGGTTCATAAATTACGTTAGTTACAGCATGACAAAAATCAGATATATATATATATATATATATATAGAGAGAGAGAGAGAGAGAGAGAGAGAGAGAGAGAGAAGAGTATTAAGAACACTGGTTTACACAATTGATATACTTTTGCAGAAATGTGTATTTTTTCATAGATTCTAGTGTACTGAGTACTGAAAAATTATTGTAAAAAATCTGTAACGTCTAGTTTAAATAAATGTTCATTAAATACTTAAAAGAATAATAACATGAAATATAAAAATTAAAAATGAGAAATTATGAATTTTATTCATCTTTTTGTAGTTTTTTTTTAATTTGCTTCGCTTAAAATAAACCAGCAGTAGTTCTTTAACATACTTTTGTACCAAAATCCTTTGTGTCTGTCTTCAAAAAGTTTAAGATGTTGGTGAAAATGCTCGCCTTGCTGGTAACTCGCGACGCCCAGTTTTCAAGAAAAAATCCTGGTGTGAATAAAGAAAATGTATCTTCAGAGACATGTTCACACTTATTGCATGATAGATAAGCAATAATATATAATATAATAATAATAATATATTATATATTATTGTTATTAGTATTATATATTATTACTATATTATTATATATTATAATATAATAAGCAATATATTTTCTTAATTTTCATTTTTATGATCTTCTAAAAATCCATGGGCGACCATTTAGGCAAAGGCTTTGTCCCAATCTGCCCCATGTCCCAATGTGTTCCATTCGCCCCTTCCAAATTTTCGCTGTTTTTTTCTTTTTTAACTTTAAAATTTACGATTTACAAAAAATCTTTACGTGTTAGTAGAAATGATGTCAATATCGGATTCAGTGATACAGAATACATAAGAGTAAATTATTAAAAACCAAACACATGTCATAACCCAAGTTTTTTCAGGCTAGTGTTATCAAGTAACATTTTAAAATATGTATTATCTTGTAAAGAATTGAAGTTGCTAATTTTCATCATTTTATTTAACAAAAATACTGTTTCTTTTTTCTTCTTGTATGTTTATTACAAATTGTATATTTTGAATTAATATGTTAAAATGATTTAAGATTTCAAGTTTAAATTGCAATATTTGTTTTACTCTCAATCATTTTTTTTATTGTATCTGACAAACATATTTTTCTGCTTGATTTGTGAATAAACCCTAATTTGTAGCAAAAAATATGCTCAAACTTTAAACAATTATTATTCGGTTAATTTTAATCTATGAATAACGAGACTTTTTTTTTTTTTTTTTTTTTTTTTTTTTTTTTTTTTTTGTCTTGCTTGTCAGTGTGACGAGAAAATTTTACTGGGTACAACTTATAGGGTCGGAAGACCGTATAGTAAATTTAAATTTTGTATTTTTAGAAGAAATCTTTTATTGACCCAAATCACTTGTAAAATATTTCTTTACCTCGTTTAAAACATTTTTTCTAACTGGAACTAAATGTTCTAACTGGTTCTAACTGTCTATGATTAACGATTTAAGAGTTAGCCATTGGACACTGTTAAGAATGGACAGCCAACCTGTATAGAAGAAAGTAAAAAATGTGACATGATAGTTTTTTTTTTTTTTTTCATATACCGTTTTAGTAAGAAGTAGTATAATAAGAAAATAGGTGTTTTATCAAAAGTGTATAAAAAATGTTTAAATTTGTATTCTAGTGTTATTGGTTCAAAAAATATTTTAAACAAATGCACAAAAATGGATAAATGTTTTAAGAAAGGCCCTAAGGACCCTATTTAAAATATGAAGGTGTTAATCTCCTAAGAAGATTCCAAGAATCAACTTTAAAATTATGTACTGAGAAGGTGAGGAAATTAAGGGGTAAAAAACGTCATGAAACCCTGGACCGGGCGGCATTTTCAGAAAGAATCACGTTTTGAGTACCAGCCTTGGCGAGTTGGCGAAAGCGTGAATGTTCAGCTAGCTGCATCGTTAAACACAAAATAAACTAAGTTCAAATGTGTCATAAAACATATGATTAATAGAATTATATTTATTACAAGAGAATCTTTACTACTGTTTTTAATTAACTGCTCAATTTCTTCGAACATAGCGAGTTAAGGAAATAATAACTTTAAATTAAGAAGAAGAAGAAAAAAACTATGTTTAGATGCTTTGTGAAATTTAAAGCATTTTAATCTGAAAAAGCTTTTTGTTTTAAACTATGTTTTAACCGTAAACAACAGTGAATAACATTTCCTCATATTGTAGTCTTTGCTTGATAACATTTACGGAAAAACAAATGAACAATAAGCGCAATCTCTTTGCAGAAAGAAGGGTTGCTATTCGCTAGGCGTTTGACGTCACAAACTAGAAGGGGTGAGTAGCATTGTCTTCATCTCCGCGCCAATCGTTGTTCTGGCGATAAGGGGCTCAAAACGTGATTCTTTCTGAAAATGCGACCGGGCTCTACGGCACCCTAGGGGGCCCCAGGATTTAAACTGGAATGTAGAAACGTGATAATAAGTAAATGGAAAAATAATCCCCAAAATTATGATCGGATTAAAAGAAAAGCAATTTATTAACAATTTATTTGCAGAAAAACTTCAAGAGGCCCTATATCGTCGGGCCCCAAGGAGCCAGGATCTTAACTGGAGGTTAAAAGGTGAGAATAATTAAATAGCGAAAGGTCTCTCAAAACAAAGAATAGCGGATAGAAAAAGGCAAGTTATTAAAAATTTTGTGCATAAAATCTTATAAGGAACCCAACCCTTAAAATATTAAAAATCTGAGACTAGTGTGCATTAGGACCTGTCTTCGACTATTCTCATCTAAATTCTCAGACTTCTATGCGTGGTATATTTTGCTAGCCATAGCACGTAGATAAAACGAAACTTTGTTCTATTAGTACAGATTTAGGACATAAAGACTTCATTAGCAGTGTACCCCCGGTCAAGATCTTAACTGAAATATACAAAGGGGGATAGCGAAATGAAGAAAGGGCCCCAAAAACAAAGAAGATCAGATAGAAAGGAGGAAAGTTATTAAAAATTTAAGGCGTAAGAAGTAAGGTCCAGGGGGGCCGGGTCTAAAGAAATTAAAAATCTGATCCCCAAGTGCACCAGGAACTGGCATAGACTATCCTCACCCAAATTTTTAGACTTCGACGTGCGGTACATTTTACTAGCCATCGCACACAGAACGTCAGTTTCTTTTATTAGCATAGCTAATCAGTAACAAAGTAAAAATACATTTAAAATATCAGTTTTGTGAAAACTGCATTCCAAATGTGGGGCCCCTTAAAGTCAAGGGCCCCAAGTGATGGCTCATGATTTAATCAGCCCCTTAATCCGTATAATTAAATCGTTATAGAAGGTCTCTAACAGACTTCTTTTCGGCTGAGACCCAAGTTTCTTTTGAATCCCACCCCTTGCCTCCTAATGTCCTAATAATTCATAAAGAGGGAAAAAAAAATATTACATGAAAATGGTATAATATTAACTGAAAAATTAAAAAGGAACATTAAGAATTTTTTTTTTCAAAACATCACATTAAAAAAAAAAAAAAAAAAACTCAAAACAAGATTTGGGGGCCCTTAGGATGCGGGGCCCCTCGCGATTGCGACCATCGCGACCCCTTAAATCCGCCCCTGCACCCTGGTGTTGGAATTTGGAACTAATACAACGCGATTTAAGTATTTACGAATTTTGAATCGAAAAGAAAGAAACATGATGATAAATACTTAAGAAAAAGGATTCCGAATCAATATACCACTATTTTCTAACAGCAATTTTTGTAAAAATGTTAAATTCTTGCCGGAACTTTTTGAAAAATCCGTGACAATGTCTTTCAAATTCTAATTCAAGCTGAAATTTGATGAAAATCTGTGTATTAGTACTGTTTCAGATATTTGAATTATCGCAGAAATCATAAAAAACTGGATAGAAGCTCTACCTATTGAGCCATTTACTCTAAAAACAAAAGAATATTAACTTATATCAGGGACTAACTGAATTTGAAGTTTGATGAAAATCCGTGCATTTCTTCTTGAGATATTGCGATAATCATGAATAATGCCACATAGCAGCGCCACCTGTTGCACGATTTACTCCAAAAACTAAAAAGTACTTTTGTACTTTTTTATATCAAGGACTAACAGAATCTGGAGTTTCATGAAAATCCATGCATTAGATCCTGAGATAGAGCTATTGCAATAATCACGAATAATACCGTATAGCGGCGCTACCTTTTAAGAGATTTACTCCAAAACTACAGAATACTAATTTATATCAGGGACTTAATTATATCAGGGAATTAATTCATGCATTAATTCTTGCAACAAAACTATTTCAGGAATCGGGAAAATTGAGCACAACAGCGCCACCTATTGAGCAATTAACACAAATACGTAAAAAAAATTAGTTCATATCACGGATTTACTGATTCGGAAGTTTGATGAAAATCCGTAAATTAGTTATTGAAATAGTGTTAATGCAAATCCGTAAAAACGCACTTTAGAAGCGCCATCTGTTGAACTATTTACATGAAAAAGTAATCAGTATCGATTTATATCAGGGACTATATAAATATAAATTTTTATTAAATTTCGTCTATTAGTTCTTGAGATACAGCTATTGTGAAAATTGTGAAAAATGCAGCATATCATAGCCATGTTGAGTGATTTACTTCAAAATAAAAACAACACCAACTCATGTCATGGACGAACTGTATCTAAAGTTCGATGGAAATTTGATTGTATTAGCTATTAAGATAAAGCTGATGCGTAAATCGTAAAAAATGCCAAACAGTACTCCACCTGATGAACGATTTACACCAAAAACTAATCAGCATCAATTTAGATCAGAGACTACCTGAATATAATTTTTTATTAAATTTCGTGCATTAGTTCTTCAGCCGCGTCTCCACAGACTGCGGCAGCGTATAGCAGGTGTGCTGCACGCGTACTGCCGAATGCACTCTGCCTTTTCGAATGAACTTCGAAGCGAACAAAATTTAAATCGTAGCAAGCATGCTGAGCACGCACCACCGAATGTAACCCTCCTTTTCGAAAGAACCTCGAAGCGAACGAAATTCGAATCATATCCCCGCTGCCCACGCCAGTCCGATAGCGGGCGAAGCCAGCAAGTTTTAACTAAGCCACGTTATATTAGTTCCTCATTCCAACACCAGGGAGCGTACTCTATTATTAACAAAACTGTATTTGAATGAAACTCCGTTAAACAACCTATTAATAGATGTGTTACTTGAGGTCGCGGTGCTTTAAAACATAGAATTTCCGTTATATTTCCTGATTTTGTTCGCAACCACATCCTCTTTCACGCCGAAATGTAACTCTTTTTTTATAAAAATTATATCATATGCGATAAACTATCACAAAGTTTCAAAAAGTTCCAGCAAGAATATAACATTTTTACAAAAATTACTATTAGAAAATAGTGGTATTTCGATGCAAAGTCCTTTTTCTTAAATATTTATCATCATGTTTTTTTCACTTCGAAGTCCGTTCGCTTCAACATACGTCCGTTTCAAGATTTTATATAAAAGAAGGGGCCTGATAGCGGGCGAAGCCGGCTGGCTTGAACTAAATCGCGTCCAAATTCCAACACCAGAGTGCTCCCGTTATATTAGTTACACATTAGTCCGTTATATTAGTCCTATATACGTGCGTACATAAGTATGTACATACGTACTTACATGGTTACATACACACACACAGAATCTGCGAGCACATTAGCTCTCAGGCTTTGATAGTCTGTGAGCTAAAATCGCGTCGAATTGCATCGGCCTAGGCTAAATTAGATCAAAACAAGAAAGTTGGCGCCGTGGCGGGCTTTAAATTCAATAAAACCACGCCAAATTGAATTCGCCTAGGGCAATCTAGTTCGGCCTAGGATAAACTAGTTCAAACCAATGAATAGCAGGCTAAACTAGTTCATCCTACTGAACGTTCGGCCAAACTAGTTTGGCCTAGGAAAATCTAGTTTATGCGATGGGCGTTCGGATAGACTAGTTCGGCCTAGGAAAAACTAGTTTATCCGATAGGCGTTAGGATAGACTAGTTTGGCCTAGGAAAAACTAGTTTATCCGATGGGTGTTCGGATAGACTAGTTTGGCCTAGGAAAAACTAATTTGGCCTAAAATCGGGTTTGGCCTGTAACATATATATATATATATATATATATACGAGACGTTTACTTCATATTTTGATATGATCTTTTTAACTATTACTGTGAAATTTTAAGATTTCACGAATAATATTTCCTTTCTGAGAAGTATTTTCACGTGAATGTTAAAAAGAGAGAAAAAAATTAGTGAAAATCCCATATCACGTCCATTAATGACATTCAGATTTAAACGATACATTTAAAATGCTTTACTTAAACATTTTTCTTATACCGTGGTTCAAAAATTACCACGAGGTAAAGACTCTATATTTCACCGCTTAACTTATTAGGTAGCTTTCATTACAAAAAGTAAAAAGCTACCTATTGCAGCCGTCCGGAGGAAAGCACTTCCGGAAAATTTTGGTATATTTTCACCGATCATGACCCCCAGACCCCAAAAGCACCCTCCGTTCAAATGTTGACATATATATATATATATATATATATATAACCATATATATATATATATATATATCTGATTTTTGTCATGCGATAACTAACGTATTTATGAACCGATTTGAATGAAACTTGGTATGTACATAGTACATACAAATTTCTCGACCGAGTTCGTTGGCCAGCATCATCCGCCATTTTGTTTCAAAATGGCGGCCATTTTAAATTTTTAAAAAATTTAAAATTTAAAATTAAATGCGAAAAATTTAAAAGTTGAAAAATATTTTTCTTTTACGTGTTAGAACCTAAAACAACGATTCCAGAACACTTTTTATTTTGTCTATGTCCTAAAAAATGATTGAGTTATAGCACTTTGAATTTTTCTTATGCCTGACATTTTAAAACGATCTGATTTTTGTCACGTGATAACACGCGTATTTATGAATCGATTTGGATATAACTTGGTGTGTACATAGTATATACTGAGGCCTGAATCGATTTCGATACTTAGTTCCATCCGCCATCTTATTTCAAAATGGCGGCCATATAAAAATTTTTATAAATTTTTAAATTTAAAATTAGGTACAAGAAAGTGAGAAATTGTAAAAGATTTTTCTTTTATGCATTTGACCTTGATACAAAGATTCCAGAGCATTTTTAGTTTCGTTTGTATCTTAAAAAATGGCTGTGTTATCACATATATATATTAATCGATTTCAATATGAGTATGCATGTGCACCTGAATTAAGATTTCGACCAAGCTCATAATCAGGTTCTAATAATTTGAGCTTAGTATTTTTGAATGAATTAATATATAAGTATATGAAAGCTACCTCTTCCTCCCGGCACTGCCGGAAGGACTATTTTATTTGACACGTTCGCTGCTGCCGCTTACGTGAAGATGTGATGATAGTTAATGCCGCACTGTAGAAGTAGCTTTTTCCCAGAAGCCGGTTTACTTTTTATAACAAAGAATCAGTGAAAGATTTTCCCTCGCCAGCGCGTGACTTGCTATTGGGCATTACTCCACATCACGTGCTGGCGCGTGAGTGGCCCCGTAACGTTGGCACCATATCACGCGCTTTTTCGTGTGCGGTAGCGAACGTGTTAATCAAACATGCAAATAGCCAATCGATATTTAACAACAGTTGATTCAATTTTAAAATTCCGCAGTCCAAGGGAAATGAATGAAAACCCATTTTCAGGAATATCGCCACTAATATATGTAGTTTAACGTTTCTCAATCTATCAAAAACCGATCAAATTATTTAGAGTTTAGGATGCCTGAAAGGGGGTTGACGAACGTAGCTCGTCAGACAGAGATCCCTAATTTAAAAAAAAAATGTTACCAAATCTTTTGTGTTTCAAAGTGCGCATTATGTGATGATATCAACATCTAACTTCAAAATTCTTGCATCACTTTATATTTTAAAGGATTTATCATTTGCATAACATGCAAAGCGACTTCATTTATTCGAATTATGCTTCACAATCTTTTCAGTGCTGCATATTAGGGAATTTTCTTGTAGAATTTTATTTTAAATAAATCGAACGTCCTGGGGTGCCAGTTGTCGGAATTAAATATAATTGTTATCCATAAAAATGTCTGCATATGCTACAGAATTTATTCATTTTGACAATCCTGTAAAATGCTACATGTAGTTTAGTGAAAAAAATTTTTGATGTTACATATCGTATACCTTTAAACTAAAAATGATTTCTAAAATTTTCTCATCTATAATAAATACAAGAATTCAATTCTTAAAATAGTTCAGTCTTGATAATTCAGAATTAAATAATTCATGGCTAAACTCTATTCAATTGGCAAATATTAAGCAAAAATTTCTTTTATAAATTAAACTCCATCAATCAACAATGATTATCATATTACTCAGATGATTAAAGATTCTGAAACTTCAAATAACTGAAGTGTGATAATCATATTTATTATTTTGGTTTGAATTCTTATTCAGAAGAAAAATATCCAATGTTAAATATATTTGATTTCAGCCCTCTTATGCAATTCCCTGATCTATTTAGCAACAAAGCAGTCATCTCTTAATACATCACTGTGAATGTCAGTGTTATTGATTATAACCGCCAAAAGGTTTTCCTTCAGTGTTAGTGTCTCTTTTTTTTTCAATAAAATTGAAAAGTTAAGGAATGATGAAAGATCTTATAAACTCAGTAGATATTTATTTTTTTATTAGTCATTGATTTACAAATCGAAAAGTATCACGAAAAATGATCTATTTCATAATTACATAGTTGCAGCGATTCTTAACAGCAAAACTAACAAATGAAAGCGAAAAAAAATTTATAGTGTAAGACGGGATAATTTTGTGCGTAATTTTTAAAATTGAAATTTTAAAAAAGTATAGGTTTTTTTTAATGAAATGTACAAGGCAAAACATAGTAACATAATTTTTTCAGAGAGAAATTTGTAAAACAAAGAAATTTGTGTTGCAATCGAACCTCCTCAGATAAAGTACAAATTCGAAATCCACTTAAAAGAAATAGATCCGAAACATCCTGATGTGTATGTCAATAATTGTATACCAATTTTGTAGTGTTTGAAGAGATGGAGAATAGATAAAAGGTACTTTCAACAATTATCCCCATAGACCACGTTGTACCGAATTCTTTTGAACATCTCTGTGAACGAACAATAAATGTTACACACTCCAATTTAAAAACGAAACCTTAACAATATATTGATTTCATGGTGATCCACCACAGTTAGATCACGGACGGGCAGACAAAAGAACCGAATGAATAAATATTTTTAAACTATGTTGCGAAAACGTTAAAAATGACTTCTTGGAATGTTTTCCGCACAACTTCTGTTGCTATTAAAATAGTTTTACAATCATTTGTCAAGTTTGTAGGCCACTATACAGAGCGATATTGACCAATTTTTTGCTAATGTTGGACAGAAATTTCTAATTCATACGTGGTGAACTGTTCTTCTTCTTCTGTTACATTTTTCGAAATTTAAATGTAACTTCAATGCAAAAATTAATATAATAAAATATAGCGCAGTATTTATTGCAATAAATGTTTTTACATTAATATATTTTATTTAAGAAAAAACTTTTAAAAAATCCTAACACTATGGCCGTATTTCCATTTTCACCAAAGTAAAATTCTTAATGATATACATCTGAAAACTTTAACTGTAGTTTTAGCAAATATTTACGTTACTGAAGAAATTTTCATGCATTTGCATTTCATACAATTGTTTAAATTTCTTAGAATAAAAGCGAATTTTTGAAGTGCATGGAATTCTTCTTTTTAATTTAAAAGAGATTTGATATATATATATATATATATATATGTGTGTGTGTGTGTGTGTGTGTGTGTGTGTGTGTATCTATGTATGTAAGTATAGTGTTTCAAGATATAAGGTTGAAAGGAGATTTGTTGCGAAAAAAAGCAAAGACAAAATTAATTGAAGAATAAAACAAAAAGATAGTTTAGAAAGAGTTAATTGAATTCAATTTCATTAAATGACTTGTAACAATTGAAAATTGTACTTTTTCATTTAAATGGTAATGCGTGGCTTAAATCCATTAAGTTTTAAAGTTTTACAAAAAAAAATTTTATTTTACATTTTTCACTCAAAGTTTTTTTTTATTTCATGAAACAATAGCTGTTATTTTTGTATGTTGATAAGGTACTGCTATTACAAATTAAAGACCTGCGTTTATAAAAGTAAACCCAAATTTAATATAGAGTTTTTTATATTTATTTTATTCAAGATTACGAAAGATAACACACGCGAGTTACAGCCATCGTTATATATTTATAGAGGGTGATTATAAAAAAACAATCCCGACATTTAGACCCTAACTATCATACCATTCACAGAAACTGAATGAAATTTTGGCAAAAGGTATTTAGAGATAGCGCTCAAGAATGATATGTAAAACAACAGTTTCACTCAAACAGTTACGGTTACAGTGAGAAAACTTCGAAAAAATCAAATGGCAACACCCAGGTTTTTGTATTGGAATGTGATCTCGATTCTGAAAAACCCTAAATAGCGTTGGAATAGCAACTGTAGCATGAAAATCACCAGAGCTAGGCAAGGTAAATGTAAAAAGGACTTTGCCGTGCAACAGAGCATTAATGTTCGTTTCATTTATGTCGCACGTCACACCATTTCTTTAGTTGATCTCCCAGCCTGATTAGTTCTCCACAAAACGAGATGAAGAAACCAAGAAACGCAAATTTCGGGTTCTGCGTAAGACACAGTCATGCCAGACGTCGTCAAGCTAGGTGAAAGAAATGGCACTGCGAAATGCGACCCGCGTTTGTTGCTTTTTGCCATTACGAACAAGATGCAACTTTCAGGGGAAGAACGTTGGGAAAATCATAAAGAACATGAATGAACAAAATGCCGCAGAGACATTACGTGTTTACCGCTGCAACGATGGATTACGGCGAGGCCCGTGTACTGTCGAAGCTGTACGGGACTTGATTCATAAATTTGAAGAACCTGGTTGCACATGCGATTGACCTCGGTCTGGACGACCTCCTATTCCTGTGGAAGCTGTTGCAGAAATCCATCAAACGATAAGCACAGTTCGTCCCGCAACTGCACGCGGTGTTTCACGTGTTCTGAATCTGTCGAATTCAAATGTACGTAAGATTCTGCATTCTGTTCTAAACATGCTTTTCTGTATCGATTCCAGCGTGTCCAGATGTTGGAAGCGGAAGACTATCAATTACGCTGAATTTTGCAAACCAATTCCTTATCCGGTATGATGAAGATAGCAGCTGGCCTTTACCGCATTCTGTGGACAGATGAGGCGTATTTCTCGTTAATTGGTAACGTGAATTTGAAAAATTGTATGCACTGGACAAAGAATAATTCAGATGATGTGCTTGCACGTCCATTACACAAGGAAAAAGTGATCGTATGGTGTGGTATAACGAATACGTTAGTCCTCGGCACAGAAAACACAAAACCATTCATTAAAAAGCTAAAGGATAATTTTAGTTTTTTTTTTTTTCTTATAATCTGTAATACTTTTAAATTTCGTTTTATTAAAGTAAAATATTTGTTCCAAAGAAAAAATAGTGTACTTTGTTTTATTATTTATCAAAGTCATACGTAAATTATGTCATATTTTCCGCTATTTTATTTCAAAATATACCTTTCTATAAGCAATTACATCTAGTGAATATATACTTTTTTATGCACGTTATACATTCAAATGGTAAAAATCTAACTGAAAATCCTGTTCAACCTAAACCTGGACGGCTCTTAAAAGAACCGTCAGTAGATAAAGAGTTAAAAAAATACCGTAAAAATTACCTCTTATAAAACTCTTTTAATACGTCAATTAGTTGTTAATACTGTTTAAAATGAGTTACAGATAAAATACTTTATTTTGTTCCAAAAGCTTTATTGGTTATACAAAACAAAAATATTTTTAAAAGGGCGATTTCTTTTGCCTTTGTATCTTTTCAGATTTCTTGGCGCTGAGGGAGATGAATGTGAATTTTTCAATTCGGAAATATTTTTATATTTATATTGTAAAAATATCATATTTGTGAATTTTATAATTTTACAACATACTAAGAAAACAGTTTAAAATAAAAAATTTGAGTGAGGTTATAAATATTGCACAAAATCCCTGTAAATTCAAATTTAATTAATCCTCCTAAATCCTTCAATCCTTCTAAAATCCTTCAAAAATTTATTAAATTATTAAGTAAATCTTTTAATTTTGTTTAAACAATTTACGTAAAATTCTTTAGGATGCAAAATTTTCATGAATTCATAATGCGGGAGATTAAGGGTTAAATAAAAAAACATAAAATTTATTTTTATTTCGTATAAAAAATTGTAAAGTGACATATTTAAAACAAAAAGATCATTACTTTAACTTAAAAATTTAAGATTTTTTAACATTGTAAAAAAATATATAATTCTTTACAGATAAAGCTACGGAAATCTGTATGTTTAGTAAAATTTTATCTGTACACTGTGCAAAGAAAGATATAACTCCACAAAACTAGTTTTTCTAAAGCTACAGATATCTGTAAGTTTTACAAAAGAATCTTCTAAAATTACAGTAATCTTGCTAAAATTTTATCTGTAACCCGATTTGCATTTGCATGAAAAGTTCTAGGCGTTTTAGTTTCCTAAGAACATTCTTAGTAACCTTACTTGATTTTTTTTTCTTTGTAGTGCAAAATATGTGTCTCTTACATTTTTTTTTTTTTTTTGCTGTTGGCGTTACAGAAAAAGTTCTAAGAATCCCAGTTCTTGTCAAAAAACAAAAGGGGAGCAAATTTGACGTACACATACGCCAAAATAGCCTCCTGAATAAATCTTAGCTTCTTAGAATTGCTAGTGCTATTTAAAGATGATCATTCTATAGTTTTCTAAAAATATCATTGGGAATACGTACAATGAGTGTGTTGGGATGGAAAACAGTGGTACTTTAAAGCACCTTCGGGACATAAAGAGCTGAAGTAATTGGTAATGAACAGTGTTTTTCGTTTTTCGAAAAAGACGGTACATATTGCGTTATGCAATAACTGTTTTGATGATACAATAACTATAAACACAAAATGATGAAATCTCGCCCCAGCATTAGAAGCACATCGCCCTCCATATGTCGAAGCGAGATTTCACCAGCATATGATTCGAGTTATAGCTGCACCAAAAAAATGAATCAGCCATGCCCAAAAAAAAAATTAGAACTGTGTCCGAAAATGTGCTTAGTACAGTCAGTTTAATTCGAAAAGTTATTTCAAAACACCAATCGTGAAAGATCTTTTTCTTTTATTAAAAAAATGAAAAACTTGATTCCATTTCATAATTTCTGACTAAGGACAGCTGGCAATTTTATGTATTTATTGTTAAAATTGATTTCATAAATCAGTTTAGGATTAAACAAAGAACGTTTAAGTGAATAATTTCATTCTTGTATTTATCCGACTGTTGAATTACAAAAGATATAAAATTTTCTTTTCAAACAAATTATACTACTTATAGACAAAAGCTCTGACAAAAAACAAAATGAATTGAAGATTGTTAAATACACAAATCAATAATACAATCAAACACCGTTTAAATAATCAAAATGGGGGTAAAATCTCAACAATATTTTTTATCAATTATGAAATAAAACGTTACTCTATATATTTAAAAAAATCTAAATGATGAAAAACATATATTTATTTCCTAATGAATTAAACTCAGTACTTTGAAAGATAGCCCCTTTCTTCTTCCTCATTGTTTTCGAAATTAGCCCTCTATAGGGAAAATAAATTTCAAGTAAAAGGTAATTTGTTTCAGTTCTAGTTCCAGAAATTCCTTCGTTCAAATAGAAAAGAGTAACTTTTTATTGATTTTCTTTTATTCTAAGCCCCCGTTTGGGAAAAAAATCAGAGTAAATTTACCTTTTTCAGCAGAGTAGAGAGTTTTAGACAATAATGTTATTCTATAGTCATTAGGCCTCTCTTTTACAAAAGAATATGCATTTCTCAAGTAAATCATATTACTTAAACATCATAGCCAAAAGGTGAAAACTTAAAAATAATATTTTTAAGCAACATTGAAATAATTCAGAAATAGGGAGCATAAAAAAGGTTTTTCATCAGTCACAAAATTAAATCCCACCACGATATTTTAAGAAGATGTCTAAGTGATAATTTATTTAGTATACTTGTTTCTAATTCATTAAAGAGCCTTTTGAAGGATTAGACCTTTCTTTCCTTTTTGCATGCTTTCAATTAAAACTTTTCAGTACAAAAATTTCAGTTCAGTTTTCAGTACTTTTCAGTGCTTTCAGTACAAAACTGAAAGTTTTGTTTGTATGTGGCAGTCAAAATTTGTGACTCATTTTTCATCCATTATTTTATAGAAAAAAATGATGTAAAGTTTTTGTCCGTAAATTCATTTTAGATTGGGAGGCAAGGATTCCAAATTTCATGCTTGCCCCGAGTGAAAAAAAAAAAAAAAAAAAAAAAAAAAAAAAAAAAAAAAAATCCGAGTTTTGGGCATTGAGTATATCTGTCCATCTTTTTTCTTTGACAATCAATTTGATTCTGTTAGGCATATATTTGAAAAGTCTTCTCACTTTTTTGGGTCGACGGTTGACGGTGCTTTTCTACATAGTCTTTTAGTTCATGTGTTTACATTGGCAGAAAATTATTAATTTTATTTTCAAAATTTATTATATATTTTCCATAGGATTGATATCTGTATCTGTATATCTGGACTATATACTCCATTTGAGAAAAGGAAATCAAAAATAAAATTTTCTGCTTTCCAGAACGCGTATCACGAAGCAAGCATTGTAATAGATTTAAAACATCATTATCTTCGAATTGTTCTCCTACAGTATGAAACAAAAAGTTTTCTAAACATATTTCTCTGAATTCACATGGTCTGGACTCTTTTTAACTTATTTGGAAAAAAATTGAACTTGTATGTTAGATTTATTTATTATTTAACTTTATTTTTAAATAGGAATTTTGTTAAAAATGTGTGAAAAATCCGATTCAGAACATGCTACGTATTTGAAATATCTATATTAAAAAGGCCAAATATATCTGTGCGTAACGCATACGTCATTTTGCGAATGGCAACACTCTCCCCTGCAATTTCAGTTTTGAAATTTTCGCTACTGCAAATTTTACACTTCTAAACATCGCACATTTTAATTTTTTACACCATCGTATAGAGAAAAAAATTTACTTTTAAATGCAATTTGTTTGAAAGCTGTATCTCTACAACAACATTTTCAACTGCATTATGGGTCATTCCATGTCAATTCAACCAGACCTTGTAACCCGACCCACAGGGATTTTGATGAAACTTTGTGTACACACTAATTCTATCATGAAATGATTCCATTTGAAATTTTTCCTTCCCAGACCTCATAGTTTGTGAGATATGGGGGGTCCAATTCTTGGGTTTTTCACAAATCGCAAATTTTTGAGTCTGTATTTTGAGATTGCCGTTCCATCTTCAAAAAATTGTTTCTCTGGATCTAAAACATGAATCATCCTAAAAATATCACTGTAAGAAGATAAAAAGATGCAGATTTTAATAAAAAATATTTAAAAAATTTGCTTGTAATTTTTAGGATAAAAAAAGTCAGCCAAAGTTGAGAGTTGTGGTTATTTTTCCAAATTTTTGTGACTTCACGAAAAAGGCTGTACACAAAAAGGCAAATTAAATTTCCAATTTCTTTTTGTTTTAAATAAAAGTTTACACTTTGGGCTTTCTATCTATGAAATAAAAATGATGTGTTTCGCATGGCTTATGCAAAAATTTTGGGTACTTTCCAATTAGCCGGATGCATGCTTTATTTTTATATATTACATATGCACACAAAAAGGCAAATGAAATTTCCAATTTCTTTTTGTTTTAAATAAAAGTTTACACTTTGGGCTTTCTATCTGTGAAATAAAAATGATGTCTTTCGCATGTATTTATGCAAAAATTTTGGGTACTTTCCAATTAGCCGGATGCGTGTTTTATTTTTACATGTGTACATACGTATAGATCTATATAAATACAGATGTATTATACATGTACATATATATGTATATATACAGTATATTGATATATATATGTATAACACTGGTGCCCGTCTAACCTAAAAGTACCACATTTTGCCTTATTTTGAGAATCTGGACCAATTAAGAGGAAAAAAATCTGACTAAATTTAGCTATGGTACTTAAATAATTACTGGAATTTCTATGAGTTATTGAATTTAATGTTATTTGATGCATGTTTTTTTATTTGCAAAGTAAAGTTTAGGCTTTGTTTTTTCTGATTAAAAAAAATCTGACTGTAATATGTTTCCCCATTAAATTTAGTCAATGGTCCATATATTTCATTTAGTTATTTAATAATGGGCATTTTTTGCTAATCTAAAGAATCTCTTACTTTTATTTTCAATAATTAAACTCAAAACATTTTTTTTTTTTTTTTTTTTTTTTTTTTTTTTTACAGTATAAAATAAATAATTTTTCTCCTCACATTTCCATTCTTTCTTTCGAATGCTTATATATTAATTATTTGTGTTTAAAAAATGTTCAAAAACTTTTATTTCCTTTCCTTGGTTAATTTTAATCAGTTTAAATATTTATATTGGCAAGTTTAAATACACAAATGTTTAACAAAACTTAAATTTGTTTCTATAGTCTGAAAGATTTAATTGCACCTGCACTGTATAAACACGTTCTGATAAAGGCAGGGCAATGTTTGTTTGCGAAAGCAGATGTTTTGAAATCAATTTAATCAAATTATTGTCATTATGTTGTTTCTTTTCACAGAAGAATTATCTAACTTTTACTGTGCTACTAAAAATATATTCGGATTGTTACATATTTTATAGCTTGTGGTACGTATAAATATTTTTTTTGCTTTATTGTTTTAATATGGAGCTTGATATTAACCTTCTACTAGTCTTCAGGCTTGCAATATTGTAATATTAACTGGTTTAGAAGGTCACAAAACTAGCTATACAAATAACAGAGAAATAGACTACATCGATAATCTCTGTGATTCAGAAAAAGAACTTTTATTAGTTAGGACTATTGCATTTATAAAACAAAAATTAAGTGAAAACCGTTTTATTAATATATGTGAGAATCACAGAATTTGGCTCTTAATGAAATATGAATTTTATCAATATAAATGTGGAGATCCATTTAAGCGGCATAAAAACAAGTGAAAAAAGCAATTAGGGCAGTTAATAGAGATTTGTATACGGCCGAAAAAGTAAACCAAAGTTGAAAGTTATGATTATTTTTCCGAAATTTTGTGACTTTATGAAAAAGTCTCTACACAAAAAGGCAAATGAAATTTCCAATTTGTTTTTGTATCAAATAACATTAAATTCAATAACTCATAGAAACTCTAGTAATTATTTAAGTACCACAGCTAGTCAGATTTTTTCCCCCTTAATTGGTGTAGATTTTCAAAACAAGGCAAAATTTGGTACTTTTAGGTTAGACGGGCACCAGTGTTATACATATATATATCAATATACTGTATATATACATACATATGTACATGTATAATACATCTGTATTTATATAGATCTACAGATACAGGGATTGGACAAAAATATGGAAACACCTTTAAAAAAACACGTTTCCTTGCCTAATATGGTGTAAGATACCCGTTGTTATTCAAAACAGCTTACAGTCTTCTCGGAATGGATAAATACAGTTTCTGTATGTTTGCCAAGGGAATATTGTACCATTCTTCCTGCAAAACGGTGGCAAGTTTAGATAACGATGTTGGCGGTGGATAGCGAGAACGCACTTTCCGCTCCAAAGTAGACCACAAAGGTTCGATAATATTCGGGTCTGGTGACTGTGGTGGCCAGGGGAGATGCGACAATTCATCCTAGTGCTCAGAAAACCAGTCCTAGACAATGTGATCTGTGTGAACGGGGGCGTTGTCGTCTTGGTAGAGACTATCACCATTGGGGAACAAATTTTGAACAATTGGATGGACTTGATCGGCCAAAATGTTCACATAATTCTGAGCAGTAATACGCCCTGACAGAGTTATCACGGGGCCAGAAGAGAACCAGGATATGGCTGCCCAAACCTTCACTGAGCCCCCGCCATGTTTCACTCTTGGCAACAAGCAGTCTGTATTATAGGCTTGAGATGGCTTTCTTCAGATGTAAACTCGGCCAAAAGTGGGAAACAATGTAAAAGAAGACTCATCAGACCATATTACTCTCTTCCACTGCTCTATAGTCCAGACTTTATGACTTAAACACCACTTTTTTTCTGTTACAGGCATTAGCATCACTGATAAAAGGCTTTTCAATTGCAGCACGACCAGCAATTCCCTGTTAATGAAGCTCCCTTCTAATTGTTTTGGTACTCACAGGGTTTGGTAACACGACATTCGTTTCAGCAGTAACTTTTGCAGCTGTGGTCTTTTTATTTTTCGCGATAACCCTCCTTAATGATTGTCTGTTACGATAACTCAGCACACAATTTCGTCCGCGCTGTGATTTAGTGGATAATGTTTTTCTGCATTTCAAATATGTGGAATAAATCTTCGACACAGTACCTCTTGAAACACTAAAACCTCGGCTGCTGATCCATGGTGGGTGCTTACGAAAGCACCCACCATACGCACGCCAACAATTTGGCCATGTTCGAAGTCTGTTAACTCTGACATAATGCAATGACAACCTCACATAACAGTGCTCCAACTACGACTGAACGGTGCAGCGATTTTACGAAGTTGTATAGGTGGCGTCAGTAGGCGAAAATGCCAGCGCCATCTAGATAGTTCATTAAAATCAATCTTTCTTTTCAAACATGCATTTTAAAAGTGTTTCCATATTTTTGTCCAACCCCTGTATGTACATATGTAAAAATAAAACACGCATCCGACTAATTGGAAAGTACCCAAAATTTTTGTATAAGCCATGCGAAAGACATCATTTTTATTTCAGAGATAGCAAGCCCAAAGTGTAAACTTTTATTTAAAATAAAAAGGAATTTGAAATTTCATTTGCTTTTTTGTGTGCATATGTAATATGTAAAAATAAAGCACTTTTCCGGTTAATTTGAAAGTACCCAAAATTTTTGCATAAGCCATGCGAAAGACATCCTTTTTATTTCATAGATAGAAAGCCCAAAGTGTAAACTTTTATTTAAAACAAAAAGAAATTGGAAATTTACTTTGCTTTTTTCTGTGCATATGTAATATATAAAAATAAAGCACTTATCCGGGTAATTGGAAAGTACCCAAAATTTTTGCATAAGCCATGCGAAACACATCATTTTTATTTCATAGATAGAAAGCCCAAAGTGTAAACTTTTATTTAAAACCAAAAGAAATTGGAAATTTCATTTTCCTTTTTGTGTACAGCCTTTTTCGTGAAGTCACAAAAATTTGGAAAAATAACCATAACTCTCAACTTTGGCTGACTTTTTTTATCCTAAATATTACAAGTAAATTTTTTAAATATTTTTTATAAAAATCTGACTTTTTTTATCTTCTTACAGTGATATTTTTAGGATGATTCATGTTTTAGATCCAGAGAAACAATTTTTTGAAGATGGAACGGCAATCTCAAAATACAGACTCAGAAATTTGCGATTTGAGAAAAACCCAAGAATTGGACCCCCCGTATCTCACAAACTATGAGGTCTGGGAAGGAAAAATTTCTGATGGAATCATTTCATGATAGAATTAGTGTACACACAAAGTTTCATCCAAATCCCTGTCGGTCGGGTTACAAATGGGGGAAAAATTGGTTGAATTGACATGGAATGACCCTTATGCGTTTTGATATTGTTTATTTAGGCCTCTTTCACTTTAATAAACAGTAAATTTTTATCATAGGATCTACAAATTTTCCTAGCTTCAAAAAAACTAATTTTGTAGATTTATATACATTTTTTGTACAATGTAAAGATAGAATTCTAGTAATAAGACAGATTTCCGTAATTTTACTTCTGTAGGATTGAAGATTTTTTATTTGTTCTATTTTTTACGGTGTAGTTGTTGATGCTGTTTGTTGATCATCAATGAGTATTTCGTCGCCAGAAGAATATTTTGTAGTTGCACCTTTATCGTCCGATTTAAAGCATATCTGAGAGCAGTGATGGTAACTCGTGAGAATTTTTCCTTTTTGTGGGGAAAAAGGGAATTTTTGTACTTTTGTGGGAAATTTCGACGTTTTTGAGATTTTAGTTCCACAGCTTTTGTATCAGTAATTTTTCCCCCGAAATAAGCGGAATAACATTTTTGCTGATGAGTTACTGTGCACAATTCTTAATTCTTCATAGTATGAAGGATTGGTCATAGATGATCTTTGCCACATCAGAGGTAGATGGGACAAGCAGAGTTCAAGCAATTTGGTACCCCCCCCCCTCCCATCATAACTGGAGAGATGAATTATATAACTGAGAAATTTTAACTCTAGGAGGGTGCATATTGTATCCTCATAAGTGTTAACTTTTGCTTCTCTCAAATCTGTTTTTGATGCTGAATGTAATCTTTTACAAAAGACGGAAGAAAAGAATCAAACATGAAAATATTTCCTTCGTTAAGCTGCCTTCAAATTTCTGGGAAAGCCATAGAATCGAATTAAAATTGACTAGGAAAAAAAAAAAAAGTCTTGAATTACCTATGTTTAACATATATTGTAAAATTATTTTTTTTTTTTTTTGCTGTTTAAAAGTGAATCCTCGAAGATAGAAATATCTTTTTCAAAGAGATAATACAACGTATACGACATTTCAAAAATATTATCTTAACAGATGTAATACACCTATTTCTAGCAGTTATATTAAAATTTTTAAAAAAAAAGTTTGAATTTATTACTGATCGTTGAAAGAATGTGCTTAGTTTTTATAAAACAAGTTTCTTTTTTTATGATGTTGATTCTTAAGTGCATATTCTGCTATTTAATAAAATAAGAAAAATCTTGGAAAGTTTTCACTTGTTTACTTTTACTATAAATTTCCTTGAAAAACCCTTTTTAAATGTTCAAAAGTGCAAAAGAGGAGCGATAATATAAGATATAATGTTGCTCGAAAGTTTTCGGGCTGAAGGCAGCACCGGCAAGCTTAATTGTGAGGGGAAAATCAGGCCGCTATGGGAATTTTTGAGGGAAAATCAGGTTGACGAGGTTACCATCACTGTTTTATTAACAGATTTTTCCCGTGCCGGAGAGGGTTAACAAAAGTAACTAACCATCAGCTTATTCTTTTGCAATTTGTTTTTAATTTTCACTCTCATATTGCTATTTTTTTCTGTTCTCGATTTAATACAGGTAACTAACCAACAGCTTCTTCTTTTGCAATTTGCTTTTAATTATCACTCTCATATTCTTATTTTTTCTGTTCTCCACTTAATAAAGGTAACTACAACAGCTTCCTCTTTTGCAATTTGTTTTTCATTTTCACTCTCATATTGTTATTTTTTCCGTTTTCAGCTTAATCAAGGTAACTAACCAACAGCTTCTTCTTTTGCAATTTGTGTTTAATTTTCACCCTCATACTTTTTTTTTTTTTTTCGTTCTCAACTTAATAAAAATAACTAACCAACAGCTTCTTCTTTTGCAATTTGTGTTTAATTTTCACTCTCATACTGTTTTTTATTTTCGTTCTCAACTTTATAAAAGTAACTAATCAACAGCTTCTTCTTTTGCAATTTGTGTTTAATTTTTACTCTCATAGTGTTTTTTTTTTCTTTCGCAACTTAATAAAAATAACTAACCAACAGCTTCATCTTTTGCAATTTGTTTTTAATTTCACTCTCATATTGTTATTTTTTCTATTCTCAACTTAATAAAAGTAGCTAACCAACAACTTCTTCTTTTGCAATTTGTTTTTAATTTTCACTCTCATAATTTTATTTTTCTCCGTTCTCATCTTAATAAATGTAACTAACCAACAGCTTCTTCTTTTGCAATTTTTTTTTTAAATTTTCACTCTCATATTATTATTTTTTCCGTTCTCAACTTAATATAAGTAACTAGCCAACAGCTCCTTCTTCTTTCGCAATTTTTTTTTTATTTTCACTCTCATATTGTTATTTTTTCTATTCTCAACTTAATAAAGGTAACTAACCAACAGCTTTTTTTGCAAATTGTTTTTATTTTCACTTTCATATTGTTATTTTTTCTATTCTCAACTTAATAAAAGTAACTAACCAACAGCTTATTCTTTTGAAATTTGCTTTTAATTTTCACTCTCATATTGTTATTTTTTTCTGTTCTCAACGTAATAAAAGTAACTAACCAACAGTTTCTTCTTTTTCAATTTGTTTTTAATTTTCACTCTCATATTGTTATTTTTTTCTCAACTTAATAAAAGGTAACTAACCAACAGCTTATTTCTTTGCAATTTGTTTTTAATTTTTACTTTCATATTGTTATTTTTTTTTCTATTCTCAACTTAATAAAAGTAACTAACCAACAGCTTCTTCTTTTACAATTTGTTTTTAATTTTCACTCTCATATTGTTATTTTTTCTTTTCACAACTTAATAAAAGGTAACTAACCAACAGCTTATTCCTTTGCAATTTGTTTTTAATTTTTGCTTTCATATTGTTATTTTTTTTCTATTCTCAACTTAATAAAAGTAACTAACCAACAGCTTCTTCTTTTACAATTTGTTTTTAATTTTCCCTCTCATATTGTTATTTTTTGTTTTCACAACTTAATAAAAGGTAACTAACCAACAGCTTATTCCTTTGCAATTTGTTTTTAATTTTTACTTTCATATTGTTATTTTTTTCTGTTCTCAACTTAATAAAAGCAACTAACCAACAGTTTCTTCTTTTGCAATTTGTTGTTAATTTTCACTCTGATATTGTTATTTTTTTTTTCTTTTCTAAACTTAATAAAGGTAACTAAACCAACAGCTTCTTCTTTTGCATTTTGTTTTTAATTTTCACTTTCATATTGTTTTTTTTTTTTTTTTCTATTCTCAACTTAATAAAAGTAACTAATTTAAAGCTTGCTTTCTTTTTTACCAAATAAAAAAATGTACTTTTAAAACATGTGTTCCTTTTTTTAAATATTAAGAATAGAAAAGTAAGAATTTTTACATTATTTTTATCTAATCTCCGGCATTCAATTCGCGAATCAAATACAAATGTTTTGAATTCAAAGTTGATTTTAATAATAACAATTTGTTACCCCATAGTATTTTTAGGTAGCTTTCATTACAAAAAGTAAAAAGCTACCTATTCCAGCCGTGCGGAGGAAAGCACTTCCAGAAAATTTTGATATATTTTCACCGATCATGACCCCCAGGCCCCAAAAAAACCTTCCGTTCAAATGTTGACATATATATATACATATGTTACAGGCCAACCCCGATTTTAGGCCAAACCGGTCTATCCTAACGCCCATCGGATAAACTAGTTTTTCCTAGGCCAAACCGGTTTATCCTAACGCCCATCGGATAAACTAGTTTTTCCTAGGCTAAACTAGTCTATCCTAAGGCCCATAGGACAAACTAGATTTTCCTAGGCCAAACTAGTTTGGCTTAACTCTTATAGGATAAACTAGTTTAGACTGCTGTTTATTGGTCTGAACTAGTTTATCCTAGGCCGATCTAGTTTATCCTAGGCCAGTTCAATTTGGCATGATTTTATTAAATTCAATGACCGCCTCAACGCCAACATTCTTGTTTGTCCTAGGCTGATAGGCCAATGTAGTTTTACGTGTTTTTAGCTTTCGAGCGTGAAAGCCAGAGAAATAATGGGCTCATAGCTTCTGTATATACATGTAGGCACGTATAAATGCATGTATGTACGTAACGCGATAACTCTTGATAAAAATATCCAATTTGCTTCAAATTTTGGATGTAGGTTCATTCTGATAATGTACTTTTCTGATTAAGTTTGGGAATTCATTGGATAAGAATAAAGCTGGGCGAACGGGAAGTTAAACCCCCACCGTTAATTTAGAGAAATGGATTTATCATGCAGAATTATCAGTTTTCATTTAAAATTTTAGATATAGGATCATTGTGAAAAGGCGCCTCCGTGATTAGTTGATTAGTTGTGGACGTTTATTGTTTAAGTCTAAAAGAAAGGGCAATGTAAGTAACACAACATAGTTTCGATAAATGGTTTTTGATGCTGAATTGACGAATTTGCTTCAACTTTTGGATATAGGTTCTTTCTGATAAGGTGATACCCGGTTTTGGGGGTTTAATGGTTAAGTATGAAGGGAAAAATGAAGGATTACCCTCTTACCTAAGAAAAACTATTTTATTCTATAGAAATTTAGATAAACAAGTTTGGCGTAGGAAAAACTAGTTTTTTCCAATTGGCGTTAGGATAAAATAGTTTGGCCTAGACTAATCTGATATGGCTCGAAATCGGGTTTGGCCGGTAAAAAACATGTTTTTTACAAGAATAACTATAAATGTATATAAAGAGTCACTGCTGATAACATCAATATAGAAATTTAAAATGTCCACCGTAGACACATGATGCATTCATTAGACATGGTGTTTGCTTATTATTTATTTTCTGCAGATTCGTGCCAACTGAGATCAGACTTGCATTTATTATTATTATTATTATTATTATTATTATTATTATTATTATTATTATTATTATTATTATTATTATTGCACATTCGAGCCATATTGGCTGAACATAATTTGGAATCGAAAAGCGTTTTTCACTTTTGAGAAATTAATTACTTGTCGACATATAAGCTATTCTTTTCACGGCGTCAAGTTTTTCTTTTCCGTAAAGTCGTAAGCGGAAATTCGATTCAAAACGTTGCTTTAATAGTATTTTTTAAAGGTACCTCACTTTTATGAAAAAAGAGTAAACGCCATTTGATTATATATTTTCTGAGTGAGAATGCCTGTTAATCTTATGCATTTGCGAAAATGAAGTAATTCTTAAATGTATTAGGCTGTAGCTCTTTTGGATTTGAAAAAAGATTTGAGGAATGACAGGGAAGCATATTCACAAATCTACTTTTTACTGAACAGATTCAATAGTTATGATATTTATAACTCTATTTTTTTCCTTTTGTTGTAAACTACACTAACTGTTTAATGAATCTCTATTTGAATATTGAAAGGTTTAAGAATCTAAATAATCAATAATACATTATGTATTTACCATTCTGTTAACACATCGTAATTTAAAAATACATTGTAAATTTATCCAATAAATATGTATGCAGTATTTTTTTAAAGGAATCCTGATTGTATGTTAAGTAAAATCTGAATTTTTGGCAGAAACTGAGTAGGGCCAGACTGAGCCTGATTGAGTCTCTTTTCACTGATATTTTTACAGGCAGAGCTCGGGCTGAACTTTAATTTTTACACCAGGTCACGGCAAAATAACTTTCCTTCTGGAAAGGTGGGATCCGGGCCTTGAAATTCCGACCCGTGCAAACCTCTGATAGTATTCTACAACCCTTCGAATAAAATACATTATATAGGGGTGATGACAAAACCACTTTGCACAAGGTTAGCTATGGAGCAGTAATCGGGATCAATATTAAAAAGAATATTGCCCAATTAAACTGGTGTCCTTGTATTCACAGGCTGTTTACACTAATCGCGTATTACAGCCGTATTTTTTTCAAGAATAACACCTTCGAAAAATGAAGTAAGTTGGATTACTTTTTCCCATTTCCATCAATTATACTTAACCATTGAATCCCCAAAACTAATCACAGATACGCTTTCTAAAATTAAGCAATTAGTCAAATTTGAAGCAAATCAGATAATTCTGCTCAAAAAACCATTCATCTGATTTAAGGAGGGTAATCCTTCATTCCTCCCTTTATATTTAATCATTAAACCCTCAAAAGAATTCAGGGATTCGTCTTATAAAGAAAAAAACTATATTCAAAATTTATGGCAAATCGGATAAATATGCATAAAAACACATTTATCTAATTTAAGGAAGGCAATAAAACGTCCACTAACCCCATTATACTTAATCAAAAGAAAAAACCCAAATTAATTAAAGAAGCGCCTGATCAAATGAATTCATGTCCAAAATTTTAAGCAAATTGGATAAGTCTGTATTATAACCAATTTATCTAATTTAAGGAAGGAAATAAATTGTAAGTTTCCCCCTTATACTTAACCGAAGAACCACAAAATTAATCAGCGAAGCGCTTCATCAGAATGAACAAATCCAAGGTTTGCAGCAAATCGGTTAATTCTGCATGAAAAACCCATTTGTCAAAATTAGACGGGATCCCCCCGTTCTTCTTATTCAATTAACCCCCAAAACTAATAAGGGAACCGCTTTGCCAGAATGAATTTCTTTCTAAAATTTGAAGCAAATCAGTAAATTCTGCGTGAAAAAAGCAATTACATAAATTATGGGGCGTTACCTCTATCCCCCCTCCCTTTACTTAAACAATGAACACCCACAACTAATCATGACCTCAAGATAATGCACCTATATCTAAAATTTGAATAAAATATGCTAATAATGCATGGAAACCCATTTATTTGAATTAAGGGAAGGGGCGAATCGGCCTCTCCTTCTCTTCCTCCCCCCTTTATTCTTCTCCAATGACCTTCCAAAATTAATCAGAAAAGCTCCTCATAAGAATAAAGCTATATTGAAAGTTTGATGCAAATCGAGTATTTCTATCAAGAATTATTGCGTTACGTACATACATAAATTCAGAACTTATGGGCACACTAGTTCTCAGGCTTTGGTAGCCTGCTGTACGTCAAATTACGTCATTTCTATCAAGAGTTATCGCCTTACGCATATACGTACGTACATACATACATACATGCGTACATACATGCGTACATACATACATACAGAACCTGTGAGCCCATTATTTCTCTGGCTTTTACGCCCGTAAGCTTAAAACAAGTAAAACTACATTGGCCTAGGATAAACTAGATCAGCCTAGGACAAACAAGAATGTTAGCGTTGAGGCGGTCATTGAATTCAATAAAATCACGCCAAAATGAATTGGCCTAGGATAAACTAGATCAGCCTAGGATAAACTAGTTCAGACCAATAAACAGCAGTCTAAACTAGTTTATCCTATAAGAGTTAGGCCAAACTAGTTTGGCCTAGGAAAATCTAGTTTGTCCTATGAGCCTTAGGATAGACGAGTTTGGCCTAGGAAAAACTAGTTTATCCGATGGGCGTTAGGATAAACCGGTTTGGCCTAGAAAAAACTAGCTTATCCGATGGGCGTTAGGATAGACCAGTTTGGCCTAGGAAAAACTAGTTTATCCGATGGGCGTTAGGATAGACCGGTTTGGCCTAGGCCAGTCTAGTTTGGCCTAAAATCGGGTTTGGCCTGTAACATATATATATATATATATATATATATATATATATATATATATATATATATATATATATATATGATTTTTGTCATGCGATAACTAACGTATTTATGAACCGATTTGAATGAAACTTGGTATGTACATAGTACATACAAATATCTCGATCGAGTTCGTTGGCCAGCATCATCCGTCATATTATTTGAAAATGGCGGCCATTTAATTTTTTTAATTTAAAATTTAAAATTGAATGCGAAAAAATTAAAAGTTGAAAAATATTTTTATTTTATGTGTTAAATCTTAAAACATCATTCCAGGACACTTTTACTTTGTCTATATCTTAAAAAATGGTTGAGTTTTAGCTCTTTGAATTTCTCTTAAGGCTGACATTTTGAAACGATCTGATTTTTGTCATGCTATAAATAACGTATTTATGAACCGATTTGAATGAAACTTGGTTGTAGGTGGTACATACAACTATTTCGACCAAGTTCGTTGACCAGCACCATCCGCCATCTTGTTTTAAAATGGCGACCATTTAAAAAATTTTACAAATTTTAAATTTTAAATTAAATGCAAAAAAATTAAAAGTTGAAAAATATTTTTATTTTACGTCTTAGATCTTAAAACACCAATTCTAAAACACTTTTTACTTTGTCTATATCTTAAAAATGATTGAGTTATAGCACTTTGAATTTTTCTTATGGCTGACCTTTGAAACGATCTGTAAATAACGTATTTATGAACCGATTTGAATGAAACTTGGTTGTAGGTAGTACATACAACTATTTCGACCAAGTTCGTTGGCCAGCACCATCCGCCATCTTGTTTTAAAATGGCGACCATTTAAAAAATTTTACAAATTTTAAATTTTAAATTAAATGCAAAAAAATTAAAAGTTGAAAAATATTTTTATTTTACGTCTTAGATCTTAAAACACCAATTCTAGAACACTTTTTACTTTGTCTATATCTTAAAAATGATTGAGTTATAGCACTTTGAATTTTTCTTATGGCTGACCTTTGAAACGATCTGATTTTTGTCACGTGATAACACTCGTATTTATAAATCAATTTGGATGTAACTTGGTGTGTACATAGTACATAATAAAGCCTGGACCATGTTCGTTAACCAGTTCCACCCGCCATCTTGTTTCAATATGGCGGCCATTTAATTTTTTTTTAAAAATTTAAAATTTGAAATTAAGTGCAAAAAAGTGATAAATTTAAAAAGATTTTTCTTTTATGCATTTGACCTTGACACAAAGATTCCAAAGCATTTTTTTTGTTTCGTCTGTATCTTAAAAAATGTCTGAGTTATAGTACTTTCAATTTCTAGTGTTACTCACATTTTGAAATGATCTGGTTTTGGTCACGTGATAACACGCGTATTTATACACCGATTTGGATGAAACTTGGTGCATAGATAGGACACACTGATTCCTGGACCGAGTTTGTTAGCCAGTTCCAACCGCCGTCTTGTTTCAAAATGACGGAATATTAATTTTTTAATTTAAATTTTAAAATTAGGTGCAAAAAAGTAAGAAATTGAAAAAGATTTTTTTTGTGAGTGTGTTTCAACCTTTATACAAAGATTCCAGAGCATTTTGTTTCATCTATATCTTCAAAAATGGCTGAATTTTAGCACTTTCAATTTCCAGTGAGATTGACATTTTGAAACGGTTTGAAATTTGTCACGCGTTAATACGTATATTTATAAACTGATTTCGATGTAACTCCGTGTGTTCATGGTACATACCAATGTCTTGACCGAGTTCACGGGCCAATTTTATCCGCCATCTTGTTTTAAAATGGCGGCCATTTAAATTTGTCAAAAATCTTTTAAATGTATAATGATGTATAAACAAAAAATTAGAAATTGAAAAAATGTTCTTTCTGAACTATTTATCTTAATAATGAATTCCGGAGTATTTTTTGCTTTGTCTTTACCTTGAAAAACGCCTGAGATATATAGAAGTTTGAATTTCTAATGTGGGTGACATTTTTTTTTAAAGTCAATTTGCCCGCGGCAGCACTCGTATATATTAATCGATTTCGCTGTGAATGTGCATGTTCACATGAATTAAGATTTCGATCAAGTTCATTGGATTTTTTTTTATCCCTCATGCTGCTTTAAAATGGATATCGTGGAATTTGGCGACCCTATAAATCGCTTAAAATAAAACCAGGTTGAATAAAAGATGACTAATTTCTAAAAGTTCCTATTAATATTCAGTATAGACAAAAACGAGTATTCAATCTTATATAATCTTGTGCCACTAATTTGAGCTTCGTATATTTGAATAATATAACTTAATTTAAAATAAATAAATAAGTATATGAAAGCTACCTCTTCCTCCCGGCACTGCCGGAAGGACTTTTTTCACTTCATTTTATTAAATACATTTTCTAAGGCTCGAAATTTATTTGATCCATGGATTACATACTAGAAATTGCCTTATTTTGAACAGTTATATGAACCCCTAAAGTTACGAATATTTTAACATCTTAGATGCTTTAGCTCTAAAATACTTATTTACTTTAGAAACTACTCATATGAAAGCTTGTAATGTGGAGAAGCTTTTGCTAAAATACAGAAGTACCATACTTATGTCAACTTCTTTTACCTTATGAAAAATTAAAGCATTTATTTATTTTCGTCTTCCAAAAGATGAGCAGCATTACAATTTCTTTTTTATAACTTTTTTTATATTTCTTTTATATTTATTTTTACAATTTCTTTTTTATTTCTTTTTTATATACAATTTAATTTCTTATTTAAACTTTCGGAAGAATTTTTGATCAGCTAGAGGAAGTAAAGTTTCATTATTAAACTAGAACATCTATATAATATGTCTTTGATTAATTCATTCAGCATTCTAATCATCTATGAAGTATTTCATTCTTTTTTTCAGACAAATTATGAACAGTATTGTAATTCTATCTTTACACAGAATCTTCCAAAGAACTTTTGATAAGATAAAGGAAGAAAACATTCATAATTAAACAAGAGGTTATAAATAGCAAGATTCTAATTCATTCATAATGTCACTATTCTGTTTATCAATGCAACATTTCATTATTTTCGACACACAATTGATGAGCAGCATAGGAATTTCATTTTTATACGAAACTTTCGGAAGAATTTTTGATCAGCTAGAGGAAGTAAGCTTTCATTATTAAACTAGGATGTCTATACAATATGTCTTTGATTAATTCATCCAGTTTTCTAATCGTCTATGAAGTAATTAATTCTTTATTCAGACAAATTATAAACAGTATTGTAATTTTATCTTTATACTGAATCTTCAAAAGAACTTTTGATAAGCTAAAAAAAAAAAAAAAAAACCATAATTAAACTAGCAGTTCTAAATAGCCTGCTTTTAATTGATTCATAATGTCACTATTCTATTTATCAATAAAGCATTTCATATTTTTCGACTTACTAATGATGAGCAGCATTAGAATTTTATTTATTTACGGAACTTTCGGAAGAATTTTTGATCAACTAGAGGAAGTAAAGTTTCATCATTAAGGGACATTATTTCGAAATTCAGACAAAATTGTGATGTTTTGATAGTTGTATTTTTTGATTTGCTTGATTTTTTAATATGTTGAAGTAGATCATATTTAATAAATAATATGCAATTTTGAAGCTCTGAAAAAATTTCCTTATTTTGATAGAAAATGTCAAAGTACGATGTTGTGAATGCCATTTTTCATCAAAAATGAAATGAGAGTATGTTTGGAGGACTATATTTCTGGTAAACAACGAGATCCTGAAATTCTTTTCACATGCACTGTGAGTATTACGCTACATGCTTATTAAAAATTATTTGTTTCCATTCGTTTCCAGTACACACCAATGGTGTGTACATTGATGCTTTACATTTTGTTATGTTGCCACAAAGTACAATCAAAATAACGTTTTTGTCCGTGTTCCACATTTAATATCTTGTTTAACCAACACTACCCCAAACTTTTTCTTATAGAATATGAAAGTGTACTACTAGAACAAACTAAATAATATAGTACTGCATCGAGATATTGTTACTGTTAGCAGAATAATCTGTTAAATATTCAAAATTTTCAAAATCTGCAGCATTTAAATTAGCGTTATCTAAAATAAGAGCCACTGTTGAATAAAACAAAATATATCACACAATAGTTGAATATGTGTACGGAAACATGAAAAACAAAAAAAACGTGATGTCTCTTGGTATTTTTAGGAAAAAAATATAAGAAAAGTTACAAAAAAAGCCATGTCAATGACCACATTTATCCCCTATTAGAAAATGAAATACCACATTTCTCTTTCGGAAATGACACAAAGAAAATATATTCCATTTTTTCATAGGGAAAAAGCCTAGAAAAAAGAAAGAAAAATAGGATTTTTCATTTTCGAACAGGGAAGAAGTGTGATCATTGACATTGTTTGCTTCAAGCGTTTGTCGTTTAAAAAAAAGTATCTTGAGACCCCACTTTTTTTTCTTTTCTATTTTTTTGTACATATGTTCAACTATTGTGTGATATATTTTGTTTTATTAAACAGTGGCGCTTATGTTGGATAACGCTAATTTAAATGTTGCAGATTTTGAAATTTTTAAATATTTAACAGATTATATCTGCTAACAGTAACAATATCTCGATGCAGTATTATATTATTTAGATAGTCCTAGTAGTACACTTTCATATTCTATAACAAAAAGTTTGCGGTACTGTTGCTTAAATAAGATATTAATCGCGGAACATGGAAAAAACGTCATTTTGGTTGTACTTTGTGGCAATGTAACAACGTAAAATAACAATGTCCCATGGAAACAGCTAAATTTTAATAAGAAAGTAAGGTTATACTAACAGTTTATGCCAAAATAATTTTTGGATCTTGCTGCTTGCTGGAGATATAGCAGTCAAAACATACTCGCATTTCGTTTTTCCTGAAAAATAGGATTCACAACTTTGAACTTTGACATTTTCTATAAGATAGAGGAAATTTTTTCAGGGCTTCAAAATTGCACATTAATCATTAAATATGATCTACTTTAACACAAAAAAATCAAGCAAATCAAAAAATACAACTATCACGTTTTCTCTGATTTTCAAAATAATGGCTCGTAAACTAGAACATCAATATAATACGTCTTTAATTCATTCAGTATTAGCGTAGTATTAGAGTTCTAAATAGCATGTTTATATTCCATTCATAATGTCACTATTATGTTTATAAATAAAGCATTTCATTATTTTCGACACACAAATTATGAGAAGCATAAGAATTTCATTTTTATATGGAACTTTCGGAAGAATTTTTGATCAGCTAGAGGAAGTAAGCTCTCATTATTAAACTAGAACCTCTATACAATATGTCTTTGATTAATTCATTAAGTTTTCTAATCATCTATGAAGTATTTCATTCTTTATTCAGACAAATTATGAACAGTATTGTAAGATCTTTACACCGAATCTTCCAAAGAATTTTTTATAACCTAGAAGAAGAAAACTTTCATAATTAATCTAGGCTTTCTAAATAGCATGCTTTTATTTCATTCATAATGTCACTATTTTATTTATGAATGAAGCATTCCATTATTTCCGACTTACAAATAAAAAGCAGCATTTTTTTTGGTGAATTTTTGATCATCTAGAGCATAGGTTGCCAAGCTTTTCTGGACCACCGCCCCCTTTACAAGAGAAAAAAAATTCCAACGCCCCCCCCCCCCCACTTCCATAATAGTTAATTATACAAAATGATAAAATATTGTTGCATATTATCTACATCTTATCTGTGTATCTATCTATTAAGAATCACAAAGTATAAGTCAATTAAAACGATCATCAAATGTCGTAAAAAATTGTTTATTAAAAACTGAAAAATAAAAACAAAACCAATAAGAATTTTAAAAAATACCGAAATGGTTGACGCTGATGATTTTTTCAACAATACGTTCATGTGGGATTCCAATTTCTTTAGCCCCACCAGTGGCTGAGAGGTTTTGAACTCTCAACCGGTAGATGGCAGAGGCTGAGTTCGATCCCAATCGCGGCCGTCGGCCTAACCGTTCGGAGTTTTCGTGGTTTTCTTCGAACCTTTCGTAAATACGGGTTAGTTTCCCTTTGGAAGACCCCCACGAAGGGCACTCCTCCCCCTGGGCATATATCCCTCGAGTAGATAATCGCCCGACACAAAATAAATAAACCAAAATCCAATTTCATTAACATCAGTCACAATTTGTCAGGTTCAAAGATGTCTGTTCCCTTCCTTATACTGTAAATTAGCTACTGCAAGGAACCCACTCTCAGCAAATCTGATGAAGGAAAAGCAATTAAAATTTTATGTAGCCTCTCTCACAATCCATGTTAGAGAACTATATTGTTTTTTTTTTTTTTTTTTTTTTTTTTTTTTAAATTAGAACTCTTAGTATCCATTTCTGAATTCTACTTTTAGTTCTCGTTTGCTGTGAGTTCCACGATTTTCTAGTCTAAATAAGATGATACTGCTGTATCTGCATTTGTGAAGTAAATATTCCTGTTTTCATAAACTGCGAATAATGTGGCAAAGTGGCTGTATTCTCATTTACCCTAATTTCCGACGTATAATCCGCGGACCAAACAATTCTTTTTGGATCCAGAAAACTTATTTAGTGATTGAAGATAAATATTTGCGGCGATCTAATAAGCTATATTGCCTTTTAAAAAATTTCTGGGTCGAATAATAATTGTTTGATCAGCGGATTATACGAAGGAAATTACGGTACTTAGATTTCGTTTCAAAAAATTTTTAAAAAATGTTACCCATAGAAGCAGCTATGAGGTTTTTCGTTTTATTAAATTCAACTCATCAGCTTGCAATCATCTGATGCCATATTAAAAATATTTATAAAGTTTGAATTGATTTAATTAAAGATTCTAAACAGGTCTGTCCAAATAATCGATGTCATCTTTTTAATGTAATCAGGTTTTAGTATACTTTTTCACCTCTGTTTTCAGTTAAGTATAATACTGAATCAAATATATTGAAAAAAGATTAAGACAAATACCTTTTCAAAGAAAACGAACTTCTGTATGCAGCAGCAAAACAATTGTAATCATTTGCAAGTCTGACGCAACGTGATAATGGCAATCTACCTGTCATTATCCTGTCATTATCCTGTCATTCGATAAATTGCTGCATCAGCAATTTATCGAATGACAGGATATTTGGCACAGAGAGTACATTTAGTACTGCTTGTTTCAAATGTGTTAATGAAAGCCTTATGATGTCCTGTCGTTGCTTGAGCAACATCAGTAGCAAAATATTATGGAAAGGAATTCTCTTGGACTTCATGGTATTAAATATAGAGTCTCTCTTCGTATTAGTTTCCAACTTTTTATCAAATAATAACTCTTGATATTTTTTTTCTTTTATGGGCTTTTGTTATTTGGTAACGCTGATCCATCGAGTTGAATGGAAAATTTGCAGTTGTTTAAGTAATAGCATCATATATTTCAGTGCCTTTAGCCATGTATTCTTCTTTGCAGTGAATTATTACTCAGTATTTTTTCTGATGATATCTGGCGGTTTCTTATGATGAAAAACTTTTTTATTATCTCTTTGACTGCCAACAAGATTAATTTATCGCAGTTTGTGTGCGGTTTCAATATTTTTTTCAATTAACAATATATTATTATATGAAGCTCATAGTTCATCATTTTATTTAGACGACGACAGAAAAGGTTTGATATAGTTGAAAGTTCTAAATTTTTCTTTTCCAGTCTTTGAAAAATAGAACATATCTTTTCCAGAGCTGCCAAGCCTCCGGCTTTTTCGATGCTAATATTTTAAATTAGAAAATGTTTCTTTACTTAATTTTAACATTTGAGCGATTTAAAATAACCATATTTTAACTAAGATAATAATGGTGTACTAAAAGCCGTAGACATGGCAGCTCTGCTTTTCCATCAGCACGCATTTATTTAAATGCTTTTGTAGCCTAGAAAGCTTCATTGCTTCATTTGAAAAAATACATTTTTTGACAAATTAAGCACATAGGCAACGAGTGTTTTTTAGGAGTGCGCGTAAATCCATATTTCAAATGTTCAATATTGTACTGCCGCCATTTATACTTTAAGATATTTTGAAATAAATTTTTCCCTATTTAAGTTTAAATAAATTTAAATTTGAACAAATTTATAGATATAATGATTTTTATCATTTTCACTAAGAAAAGAACAAATTTATTCAATTGATTCGATTCACGGGTTCGTTTAAAAATCTCTGTTCAGACAGACATATGTAGTCATATTTCAGAATTTTTTGAAATATAGGTTAATAAAAAAAATAATTATGTTTAAAACTTTTAGATAACCAATTATCGCAAATTTTGTACTCTACAAATTTCCGATTCATAATGATTTTAAATGTGAGTTATAGTGATTTTTCGTGTTCCGCTGTGATATTTTGACATTCATGAAAGAACTGCAACTACAATGTTTTTATAATAAATTTTTGTTCTCCACGGTTTTAGCCATTTTTCGTCTTCCGCGGCGATTTTTTGATCTTAATAAAATAAATTTAACCCTCAGATTTAGGTTCGTCTGCATAGATTTCTATTTAAAGGTGCAGTTAAGGTTTTCGTCACCGGGCAATGCAGAGGAGATCAACTATTTTTATTGTATGATTCTTATTATATGCCAGTAAGCCATGACCGCCCCCCTTCACTGTCCTAACGCCCCCCATTTTCCTCCACACCCGCTGCCGCCCCTCTGGAAGACTCCAGCGCCCAATGGGGGGCGGCACCGCCCCCGTTGGGAATCTATGACCTAGACAAAGGAAGTAAACTTTCATTAATAAACTAGAACATCTATTGAGTATATATTTGATTAATTCATTCAATATTCTAATCATCTATAAAGTTTTTTTTTCTTTTTTTGCCTTACAATTTATGGAGAATATTATATTTTTATGTCTATACCGAATCTTCTAAAGAATTTTTCATAACACGAAAGAAATAAAGATTTCATAATTAAACTAAGAGCTCTAAATAGCGTATTTTTAATTCTTTCATGATGTCACTATTCTACTTATAAATGAAGTAGTTCATTATTTACAATATACAAATTATGAGCAGCATTAGAATTCCATTTTTATACAAAATTTTCAAAAGACATTTTGATATGCTGGAGGAAGAAAAATTCCTTTGTTAAACTATGAAATTTATCTAACATCACTTTAATTAATTCATAATGTCAGTATTCTAATTATAAATGACGTATTTCATTATTTCCGTTTCACAAATGATGAACAGCATTAGAATTTTTATTTTTATACGGAATATTGCAAAGAATTCTTCATATAAGTTAGAAGAAGGAAAATTCCATTATGAAATAAGCACATATAAGTAGTGTGTTTTTAAATATTTCTTAACGTCAGTGTTCTATTTATAAATGAAATATTTTATTATTTCAGCAATAGAACTTTATCTCTATACTGAATTTTTCAAGGAATGTTTAATAAGCTAGGAAAAAAGAAAACAAATCCATATTAAACTGGCTAAACTAAATTGTGCATCCTTAATTAATTCTTAAGCGTTTAAACGCCAATGTTCCCAAATGGGAACATTGAATTATTTGTAATACAAAACATATATTTTCCAACATAATAATGATGTCCTTATTTTTCCTATAAAATATAAGATTGATTACAACTTTAGAAAAAAAAATATTTTTGTTTAAGCATTAATCATAGGTATAAAAAATATGCAAATTCATGAATTTGCATAAAAATATGTTATTTGTCTTTAACATTTTGTACATATTATTTACATTTTACTGCTAGGGGTCTTAATGCTTTTGGAATTTTAGAAAATACTCAAGAATAATATACAATTGCATGTAGCGAAAATAATTTGTTATATTTGCATAGGTTTTCAGTTTGCATAATCATGTTCCAAAATGCGAACACTGAAATGCAAACAACCAAAAAAACTGCAGAAATATTTTTTGTTACTTTTTAAATTTGTGTGCATAAATTAAAACATTTGAAGCTGTAATATAGTAAAAACAAAATTATAATTACATCGCGATATTAATTCGGCATGTAAACGGTTAATGTTAGTATTCTATTTACAAGTAAAATATATCTTTACTTGTTCTTCACAAACGATGATCAATATCTAATTTTTTTTATACAGAATCTTCAAAAAAATTTCTATAACCTAGAGAAATGAAAATTTCATTATTAAAGTAGGACATCTGGATAACATGTCTTTAATTAATTCATATTATTAGTATTCTAATTATACATGTACATTTGAACTTCTAGAAGAATAAAAACGAAATATGCTATTTTGATTGAGAGAAAAGATTCTTGGAATTTAGTACCGAAATATGACTAGGATGATTATTTTTTATAGTTTGCATTCCATTAAATATGCCATATTATGCAAAAGAATAATTTGAAGGACTTATTCGATTTAATATTATGTTATCTATACTGTAAAAAAAAATCTGCTAATTTACATTGATTAAAATTGTTAAATTTACATTAAAAATTGCAGTAAAATTAGATGTAATTTTTTATGGCATCAAATTTTACTGCGATACGGCAAAAACTGTTGGCAACATTCCTGCCATCAGTTTTTGTCGTAAATTTAGCGCTTTTCTTTTTTTTTTTCAGTACATTGTTCACGATTCTTCTCAAGGGCATCATATTTGTAAAAAATAATACCTAGCTATCTATTGCAAAAGTTTATTGGATGGTTATTAAACATTAGATTTTTCTATGCAGAATCTTAAAAAAAAAATTATAATCTGGAGAAATGAAATTGTCATTATTAAAATAGGACATCTATATAGCATGCCTTTAATTAATTCATAATATTAGTATTCTAATTATAAATGTACACTTAAACTTCTAGAAGTATAAAAAAAATAAAATACGCTATTATGATTGTTAAAAAAGACTTTTGGAATTTAATGTCGAAATATGATTATTATCATGATTTTTTATAATTTGCATTCTGTTAAATATGACATATTATGCACAAGAATAATTTGAAGAACTTTTTTAATTTAATTGTATGTTATCTATTGTTTGCGGTTTTTCTCAAGGGCATCAGAGTTTTAGAAAATAATACTTAGCTCTCTGTTGAAATGGTTATTGGATGGTTATTAAATATTAGAATTTTTTTATGCAGAATTGTCAAAAAAAATTTTTTTGATAAGCTGGAGAAATGAAAAAGTCATTATTTTAAAAAAATCTGGCAAGCTGGAGAAATTAAAATAACATTATTAAACTAGGGCATTCCATATAGCACGCCTTTAATTAATTCATGATACTAGGATTCAATTTTTTTATATGCATTTGAACTTCTAGAAAAATAAAACGAAATATGCTATTTTGATTGATAAAAAAGACTCTTAAAATTTAATGCCGAAATATCACTATGATGATTAGTTTTTTATAGTTAGCATTTTTTTAAATATGCCATATTATAAAAAAGATAATAATTTGAAGGACTTATTTGATTTAATTGCATGTTATCTGTTGTTTGCGAGTTTTCTCAAAGGCATCAAAATTGAAATAAATAAATAAAAATAAATACAAGGTGGCCATAATTAAACTGACGGTACTCAGAGCGTTCTCTTACACGATCTAATTGCGAGATTTGCTCCAAATTTTGTAGGAAAATTAAACAAGACAGGGGACGAAGTATTCAGTAAAAAAAAAAATTAGTTCCAAAAGTCACCGGCAGGTAAATATGTAGCACAGTGTATCCGAAAAAGAGAGTTTCAAAAAAGAAGAATCAATACTGAAATAAAATTACCGTTTATTTACCTAAAGACATGAAATTCCGTGCATTAGTTCTTTAAACAGGACTGTTGCGGATATCGAAAAAAAAAAACAGTATAAAAGCGCCAGTTGTCGGATGAGTTATACCAAAACATGGACAGCAGTAATATTTATCAAGCCATATTAGAATCTGAAGTTTGATGAAAAAAATCGTGCATTAATTTTTAGATAAAGCTATTGCAAGAATAGGGAAAATTCAGCATAGCAGCACTACCTGTTGGGCTTTTGACGTCAAAACGTAAACAGAAGTAGTTCGTTTCATGGATTTACTGAATCTGAACTTTGATCAAAGTCCATGCATTAATTCTTGATATAGAGTATTGCGGAAATAGAGAAATATGTACTATAACAGCGTCACTTATAGAGCGATTTGCTCTAAAATGTAAACAGCATCATTTCATGTCAACTAAGTGGATTTGAAGTTTGATGGAAATCCGTGGGTTTTTTATTGAGATAGAACTATTGCGTAAATCGCAAAAAGGCTGCATAGCAGTGCCAACTGTTGTGCAATTTACACCAAAAATTAATCAGCATTAATCTATATCAGGGACTACCTAAATATAAACTTTTATTTAATTCCGTGCATTAGTTCATAAGATAGAGCTATTGCAAAAATCGTAAAATATGCAACATAGCAGCGTCACCTATTGAGCGATTTAAACCGAAACTAATCAGCCACAATATATATCAGGGAACCAGAATATATTTTTTATTAAATTCCGTAACTTAATTCTTGAGATAGAGCCATTGCAAAAACGTGAAAGACGCAGCATGGCAACGCCACCTGTTGAGCAATTTACACCAAAAATGCAAAGAGCATCAATTCATATGAAAAACTAACTTAATCTGAATTTTGATAGAAATCCATGCATTAGTTATTGAGATACAACTGTTGCATAAATCGTAAAAAAAGGCAGCATGGCAGCGCCACCTATTGACCAATTTACTCCAAAAACGGTTCAACATGAATTTATATTAGAGACTACATAAATATAAATTTTGGTACTTACGTATTAACGCCACCGCAGCAGAACTTGCGCAAAATAATGCGTCAAAAAATGACCAAAAAAATGCATTTAAAGGCGCACTAAAATACTAAAAAATGGCGTCAAAAATCAGCTAAAAACAAGGCAATAAGGAATCCAAAAGATAATTGTGGTGGTGTTAATACGTTAGTACCTAGATTTTTATTAAACAAAAATTACGTGCATTAGTTTTTGAGATAGAGCGCTCACAAAATTTATGTAACATGCAATCAGACACAGTCACAGACTCACAGACAGACACTTAATTAAAAACAGGTTTTTGGAATCTCTGACCACTAAAACGTGTAAATATGTCGACAACTGGAATTGTAAAATATTCATGAATCCAATACTTTGTTCTTGTAAAAATAGAATAAAGTTAAAAAGCCTTAGCATTTTGCAAACATGAAAGTGATTAAATATGAACAAGGAGTAAAAATCATTTAAAATTTTCATTTGTGTGGGGAATTACTCTAGTTGTTTTAAGAAAAGTTACTAAGTTTCGGATATATTTTACTGTATTAGTAAAAATGAGGTGTCAAAAGTATTCGCATTTAAACGGACTTTTATTTATTCTAACAAAAATGAACATTTTGACCAATTTTGAGGTAATCTGTCCCTTTAAATTTAGAAAAATCAGAACTTATGAAGTCAGTTTTATCAATTCTTTATTTATGTTGATTTTGTGAGAATTCATTTGTATTTTTCTTTATGAACAGGGAATACTAAATTATTTCATGCTTTTCGTCTCACAAAAGCATTAAGAGCATCATTAGAATTTTATTATAAAAAAGAACCACCGGAAGAATTTTTGACAAATTCAAGGAGAGTAAATTCCATCTTTATAATCGAGTATTTGAAGAGTTTGTCTTTAATTAATTCAGAATGTCAATATTCTAGTTATAGAGGGACATTTGAGACTTCAAAAATATAAAAATAGCATAGTATATGCTATTTGGATTGATAGAAAACATCGTTGGAATTCAGAAATGAAATATCACAATGATAATTATTCTTTAAAATTTGCTTTTTGTTTAAATTTGTTTTTAATTTGTAGACTTCTTTTCTACTTGTATTAACTTAACTTTTTTTTAATGATTTGTATGTATAACGAACAAAAATGTATGAAATGCATATGATTATTATAGAATGCACATTTTCGTTATATATTGCCAGTATTTTATGATTATATTTGATGTATAGTTTTCTATTTTAATAAAAACAAATTGGAAATTGCATGAGAAGCGTAGCAAATGAGTTGCATTCGTACGATAAATAAATTTTTAAAATATCACTCTCATATATCAATCTCATAAAATTGCAAATATTTTATTACAATTAAAATGCGCAACAAACAATGTTCTCTCTATACTCATTATGTAATGGAATAATTTTGTGTGGCCTTGTAAATCAATAACAAAAGTTCTTTGCCCAACAGATTGTGCAAAATCTATATTATAATATGTACTTTATGATGCATATCAATATTATTATGTTCGAATGAGTGTAATATTATTAAAATGCATTTGAAACTTTTTTTTTTCCATTGACTGTAATGTAACGGAGTACTTTCGATTGTCCCTGTATTTGATCTATGCATCCTATTTTCAAAAAAATTGAAATGTCTTGACAAAATTATGTAATAAGTATGTAATTTAAATTTCAAACGATTAAAATTCATTTGCAACATTTTTCCCCATTGACCGTAATGTAACGGAATACTTTTGATCGTCCTTGTAATTGATCTATCCATCCAATTCTCATAAAATTTGAAATGACTCGACAAAATAATTAGATATTTTAAATTTAAAAAGATTCGGTTGGGTAGATTTTGCGTGTTATATGCGAACAGACAGACAGACGGACAGATGGACGGATTGAACGACAACTATAGATGCTACGTATTTACATAATTACAAACGCACCTAAAAATTTTATATTATTTGAGAGAGGTGTTACAAAAAATTAATAACAATATGCAATATCTTTCACATCTTTCGGCTCCAATCTAATAAAACCATAATCATATTCATTATGATTATGATTACGGTTCTTATTAGATTGGAACCGAAATATGTCAATGTAATTTGTTTTTAATTTTTTGTAACACCTCTCACAAGTAATATAAAAAATTTTTATTAAAATATTTATATAGGTGGTGAAGTTCTTAAAATCTTGAGATTTAAAAATATCTAATGGATTTAATAAACCTTTTTCAGCTTGTTTTTCTAATTGAGGTTCTATGTATTATTGTTCGTATATTATAATTTGTATATTATGCTTTAAGTATTATAAGCACAAAATAACTTTATACTTCCTCATTATGTATCGGATTATTCTAAAGTTAAACATTCTATAGTTCCTAAGATCGAAAATTATTAGTATGCTAGCATCATGTTAATCCTAAATTTTGATTGGAAACATCTTATTTTTTGAAGGTATCATACTTTTTTCTTGTTTTAAATAGATCACTTGACAATATGTCATTCTAAAAAAAAAAAATCATTTTATTTAGTACATTCCAAAGCGATACTTTTGAGTACCATCAAGTTAATGCTCAACAAGTTTTTTACTCAAATTTTTATCATTTGGATACATATGTTGCATAAAAATGTAAGATATTGCATATTTTATGTAGGCTTTGATTTTTAACAAAGCAAAAAATTTGCAAATTCTATCATTAGAAAAATGTTTTGTTTTTATAAAATAAAATGGAAAAAGATTACAAGTTAGAAAAAACACTAAAAATATCTTTTAGCACTTTTATAAATCCCTTTGCGTTTGGAATTTTCTTTACATATGTTTTCCATCGGATAGGATATTCTTCTAATGGTGAAATGCTTACCTATGATAAACCAAAAGTCATCTAATCCATATACGTACGTCACTGACATATATACAGGCAGTTTAGGGTAGATGTGCAGTAATGAACGGCCCTACTTTTTTAAAAAGTATATTTCTTTGTTCCTTTTCACTGTATATGGTGAAATTGCTAAAATGATTTCACATCTGCATATTAATCTTATTTTGTCAGGGAAAAGTTATTCGTCTCAAAGAGAGACGATTAAAAATAAATGCAATTAAAATGTTTAAAATCTCTTGTGATGTAATCTAGATAAAAAAAAAATTTACAGAACCAAATTCTCAAGCTTAAAATTTATAATACATAAATTTTTAAAAATACATCTGTTGAACAAACTAACAATTGATTCAGCTTTTCTAGATGAGAAGATAAAAGTTTTTGTAGCAAGTCTTGCTTTTACATTTTGGTGCTAATCTTTATCACATGAGCTTAAACAGCTGATAAAATATAATTCTGAGACATATTTGTCTATAGCCTATTTCAGTAGTTTTCGGAAACCTATCGGAATGTGGCTTAGATGGTTTTAAACAGCATTTCTTAAACAATTTCACAAAGCATTGGGGAAAATACATAATACACTTTCTAACGTAACCAGTAAAATGCAAAGAGTACTACATAAGAGGGTTTACTTCTGCAGCATTGTAAATATCACACGAGATATTTTGAAAAAATGAATCCTACTTTATTTTTCTTTATGTCTATTTTTTTTCTTATTTTAATCATAGTTATTTTTTCTGTCGTTTCTTTTGTTGGTTTTATGATAAAATTCAAACGTTTGAGATCATAAAGTTATAGAAATCAAAAAATGCTTCACGGAGATAGTTTTTGAAATTCATAATTAAGGATATAAAGGATTAAGGCTGCTGGTCACTCTGTTTCTAAATTTCCCTCCGTAATGTAACGTCTATGGACGTTTGATGCATTCTTATATTTAAAATTATCCTCAGGAAATTAATTTAACTTTATATAATATATATATATATATATATATATATATATATATGTGTGTGTAAGGTACCTGTACCCAATATGGACACCCTAAGGAAAATGTATTTTTCCCCCCCATGTACAAGTCATAGGACTCCAAAAATATGTGTCCACTATCCTTGGATTTTTGACTATCATTATTAAAATTAGAGACCTTGTAATTATTCTGGTTTAATTTAAATGATAAAAAAAAATGTTTACAAGTGTCCATATAAGGAACTACCTGTCCCTATTGTGGACAGGTGTTTTCTTATTGACTTTCTACACAGTGTGTATGGAAGAGCCACTTTTCCAAGGGATTTTAGAGGAGAAGGAATAAAAAAAAATTATCTTTAAGTATTCGGAGGAAGAGGGGGGGCAGTAAATATCTTCAGAACATGCATTTTAGAAAGGGGAGGGGGTCATTCTCGGTTTTTACCCTTCGAAGCCCAAGTAGTGCCCCTTAGTTACTAGTAAATATTATGAAGTAATATTGTTGGTTTTGCATTTGTTGCTTTATAGCATCTGTCTGCGAATTTACATCTGTTATTACTCAGTCCTCACAGCATGGACAAATAGAAACTTTTTCACCATGGGCAGTAATTTCCACATAATCCTCATGAACATATCTGCCACATGTGATGCATGGCCGCATGTTTGAAAAAGCATCAATACTGCAAAAGAAGCAGTATCAGCTCTCCTTTGTTGAAAAAGTCATACCATTGGTACCTACGATTTCCCCCAACAGATATCCTACTGGGGGGGGGCTTCTTTTTATTTTTCTGCAAGGGTTTTTTGGAAGAAGGTTTTTTTGGGATTGTTCAAATAGCATCTTGTCGAACAAAGATTTTACCACGTTGATGCCTTTTCAATTTATTGCTTGGCAACGTTGAATTTTCTTCTTTCTTGCAGTTGTTGTCGATGGGGACATAAGCTGTCCATATTGGGAACCGGGCGTACTTTTACTAAATCTTGATGAATAAGGAATGAATAAATGAATAAGGAAAATATTTTTAAGCAAAATATACAATAGCAATCGTTTTATTAGCTCTCTAAATATGTTTTATTAGCTTTCTAAAATACTCCACTTTTCAACATTTAATGTAATTTTACCATATCTAATAAGAATTTAAGTTTACAAGTAATTAAGATCAGCACATCTCTAAACAACAAGTTTCCTCTTAAATGGCGAACAGCGCGCTTTTTTACACTTTCCAGCCTTAATTATCTTTTCAACTGCTTTTCTTCGCGAAAATGTTGAGCTATCTCTCGATTAAAATGATTACCTTTAAAAATATTAGGGGTGTCCACATTGAGAGCCCTGTAGGGTACAAATACCTTATAATTAATTTAACTGTTTGTATGAATATAAACTTTTTCTTTTGGTGATCTCTTCTTAAATGATATCACCTTTTTTCTAAGCTTTCAAAATATTTCTAAATAAATCTGCTTAAACCTATTTGAAGTATTAAAATTTTACTTCAAATTCGTCAGTTCTAAACATATAAAATATTAAATTCAGAATAAATTTTAGAAATATTTTGAAAAGTAAGAAAAAATATATATTTGTTTAACATTCCTTAAGAAGAGTACACAGAAAAAAGAAGTTGAAAAAAAATTATTTCGTAAAGAGATATTTTAAATATAAAAATGCATCAAATGCCCATAGACTTAACATTACGAAGGAGAATTCGGAAAGTGAGTGACCAGCAGCCTTAAGTCATATTTTTTTTATTTAATTATAATTGCAACAAAAATTAAATGTTATCATCAACAATTTTATAGACTTAACTAATATACACTGGTGTCCAAAATTTAAGCATAATTGGTTATTAATTATTTTTAAGTAATGAAAGAAATATGAATCGGAATGTGCTGAAACTCCAGGTGTGTAAACAAAATAGTACGCGTCACATATTTTCGCGAAGAGTTTTCCCCGAAATCGAAAAGGGGACTGTCAACAAATTGAAAAAGAACGAAGATCTTTTGGATAACCCTGTCAAAACTAATGTAGCAAAAGCGTTCAAACTGCATATTATGATTAATTGGCTTATTTTTATGTACTGTGTTAATTTTTACAAGGATAGCATGTATACTCGTAGAGAATGTTTTTATAAAAACAGTCCTAAATTTTTCTAATTTTTTTGCTTATAATTTGCAGAGTTCTTATTATAAAATAATGTTCTTTTCTGAAAATATGACAAACATCATTGTACACAATACCCTGTCATCAGAATTTAAAAATAATAAAAATTTTATGAAAAATGAGTATGTTTAGTAAATAATTTTTCATTGCGCATGCGTCAACGATATCAAAATGTCATTTGCATATTTAGTCCAGGCATTACGTGCTCAAAAAGGACAAATAAATGCAAGTTTTGGTGTAGTTTTGATTTTTGGCTCCCTTTATGTTTTTTGGGTCGCTGAACACGAATCTGGCATTATCCAACAAACTTTCTGCCCGGAAACACGTTTTTTTGGCAAAAAACGTGGCTTTTTTTCGTTTTTTTCTAAATAACTTCAAAATTATGCATTTTACATAAAAGTCATCAAAACATAAATTAAAGAGCACAAAATTTCCTACATTTTATGTATTTAAAGTTTTTTTTCTCTGATCAATGGTTTAGCCGTGAGAGAGCCACAAAAATGGGTGTGAAAAGCAAAAAATTCTGAAAAACGTGAATTGCACCATACGTCCATGAAACATGAAAAACAACCATTTTACGCAAATTTTCCCCACTATATAATACTAAATATATTATTATTGACTATACTTCATTAATCTGATGGTCATTGTTTCTTTCATAACAAAAAATAAAAATAAAAATAAAAATGACCATTTTTGCGATCAAAATCTTCATTTGCTATTACAAAATAATAATAGTAATAATCTCTTAATTTGACTTTTAAATACTGTAAATAAAATAACTAACACAAGCTTTAACATATAAAAGCTGACACGGATTCCAGTTCTTAAAGTTCTCGAAGTTCAAAATGTAGGTGTGACAATAAAAAAAATCCGGAAAATAGGAATTATGGCTCTGTACATTAGATTTAACATGAAAACTAACCATATTTCGCAAAGATTGACTTTAAATGATACTGAAGATATTATGATAGACTATATTTTACAATGAAGTTGCTAACAATAAAAACGACGACTCATTATGAATTATTATTTAATTACAAATAATTATGTACATTAGTAAGTACATTTACTTAAAAAAAAAAAAGTACTATTTCCGCTTTCTTTTATTTGAGGGTCCCTGCTTTTCTCCGACATTTACAAAATAGAAAATAGACGAATGGAATTAGCGGGTGTTTTTATAACTATTAATATTATAAATAAAAGTTTTTTAATAGTAAATATTTGATACCTTACGGCATGACTATGTCCCCTTCCATTGGGACCTCTGATTCATTGTGTGGGCAATACATTTCCAGATCGGTTTCAAAGTCTAGCTCATCCTCTTCGTCTTGACACACAACTGCGATGTTGTTGCAGTTTCCCGAAGCAAATCTTCTATCTGATATCTTCGCAAATAATTTTTGCTGCTGCTTCAACCACTCGCAGCCTCTCATCTCTATCAGATTTACATGTTTGCTGATACCATGCATTAGTCAGCATCTTCCCTCCTAAATTCTTGAAACACACAATGGACTTTTTTTTTTCTGATTCTTTGTGATCAGTATGTCGTCTCCATATCTCTCAATGAGGTTAAACTTTACAGTTCTCATATCAGGTTGATAAGTCTCTGTAACCTGTTTCATTAGCACTTCCATGGAGAATTGACACTCGTCATCAAGATTTTCAAGGTAATCGTACTTTGCATTGCTCTGTCGATTGCCTCGGCAAATGGAACACGTTTCTACTGTTCTTGGACCTTCGGCCTCCCATAAATATATTTAAAACATTTGATGTGGTATTGAGTATTTGCTGCGCGATCAAATCATTCACTGGTTCAATGCGCTGAATTATAGCCTGCCCATAATCATCATTGCGAGCTCTTGCTGCTTTCAGAATTGTACTTTTGAATCCCATGTGTCGCACACTGTATACAATATTGCATTCGCTTGGTGGATTTTTCGCTTGTGTTGCGATGAACTCTTCCGAAATGCACAGTCCACATATGAAACAATTAGTTCGAAAATTAAACTGAGGAGTTGATGATCTTAAAATTTGAAAAGTGCTAGCACTTTGTTCCTCAATCTTCTTCAGATAAGCAGTAATCATCCGTTCATTTACGTATGATTTTCTACACTTAACATGCACATCTACTGAGATTTACCCCTTTAGGAAAACTGTCTTTCCATCCTTTCTTTCTGTATTTGCCTTGATTAACGCTGCAATACCTCGACTAACTTTCACTGACCCCTCTTCTAAAGGAAAGTCACAAATAAAACTCAGCGATATCGCGCAAAATCATTTTAGATGTTCACTATATTCACGAAGACTCAAACAGTGAATTACTAAATTATAAGTAAGCAGTTGCATATAGAAACTGAGAGGAATGTGTCCTCCTGATAAGCTAGTGATCTGTGCGACGCATATTTCTAACTTCTAACAGAAGCGAGACTGGTGGAAAAGGGGGGGGGGGGGGTAGTATTCCACTGAACGTGGACATGGGATGGGCGCTTGACCAACGTTATTTCATACTTGCACCCCTTCAATCAAGGGGGAAAGTGCAGATGGGATTAGTTAAAGCCTGTTTTAGTTATTTTATTTACATTATTTAAAAGTCAAATTAAGAAATTATTCCTATTATTATTTTATAGTAACAAAAGAAGATTTTTATTTATTTTTTAGTTATGAAAGAAACAGTGAACATGAGATTAATAAAATATAGTCAATAATAATATATTTAGTATTATTAAGTGGGGAAAATTTGCGTAAAATGGTTGTTTTTCAAGTTTCATCGATGTACGGTGCTGTAATTCACGTTTTTCAGAATTTTTTGCTTTTCACACCCATTTTTGCGGCTCTCTCACGGCTAAATCATTGATCGGAGAAAAAAACTTTAAATACATAAAATGTAGGAAATTTTGTGCTCTTTAATTTATGTATTGATGACTTTTATGTAAAATGCATAATTTTGAAGTTATTTAGAAAAAACGAAAAAAACCCACGTTTTTTGCACGTTTTTTGCCAAAAAAAACGTATTTCCGGGAAGAAATTTTGTTGGATAATGCCAGATTCGTGTTCAGCGACCCAAAAAACATAAAGGGAACCAAAAATCAAAACTACACCAAAACTTGCATTTATTTTTTACCAAATGCCTGGACTAATTGTGTTAGCTAAATGTATAGAGCAACTTTTGTAAAAGTTTCAAAAACATAGCTTGAAAATTCTGAAAATGGGAGCCTATAGAATCAGCTCAAAATCCGTTATTCCTAAAGGAAGCAAAAAAATCAGGGATTTTACCTAAATATAGTTGTACGTGCAATATTGTGTAGGCACTAAACAATGGAATATGGATACAGCCCCTCATCTTTTTGCTTCATTTAGGGAATAAAGGATTTTGATCTCATTCTATCAACGATAATTTTCAGACTTTTTAAGCTATGTTTTTGAGACTTTCACAAAAGTTGCTCTATACATTTAACTAACATAATATGCAAATGAAATTTTAATAGCGTTCACGCATGCGCGGTAAAAAATTATTTAGTAAACCTGCTCATTTGTCATACAATTTTTTTTTTTTTAATTCTGATGACAGGGTATTGTGTACAATGATGTTTGTCATTTTTTTCAAAAAAGAACACTATTTTATATTAAAAACTCTGCAAATTGTAAGCAAAAAACTTAGGACTGTTTTTATAAAAACCTTAATTTCTCTACGAGTATACATGCTATCCTTGTAAAAATTAACACAGTACATTACAATAAGCCAATTAATCATAATGTGCAGTTTGAACGCTTTTGCTACATTAGTTTTGACAGGGTTATCCAAAAGATCTTCGTTCTTTTTCAATTTGTTGACAGTCCCCTGTTCGATTTCGGGGAAAACTCTTCGCGAAAATATGTGACGCGTACTATTTTGTTTACACACCTGGAATTTCAGCACATTCCGATTCATATTTCTTTCATTACTTAAAAATAATTACTTAATTACCAATTATGCTTAAATTTTCGACACCAGTGTATAAAGCCTAACGTATATACAGTATATTTCTTTGTTCCTTTTCACTGTATATGATGGAATTGCTAAAATAATCTCACATCTACAGACGAATTGTATTACTTCAGGGAAAAGTTATTCCTTTCAAAGAAAGACGATTAAAAATAAATGCAGTTAAAATACTTAAAGTTGTCATGTGATGTAGTCTAGATAAAAATCTTACAGAACCAATTTTACAAGCTGAAAATTTATAGTGCATAAATTTTGAATAACACATCTGCTGAAAAAACCAACAGTTGACACAACTTCTCTTAGATAAGGAGATAGAAGTCTTTGTTGTAGTCTTTCTTTTACATTTTGGTGCTGATCTTTATAACACGAGTTTAAACAGCTGATAAAACATAATTCCATCTGAGACATTTTGGCCTGAGACTGCCTATTTCAGTAGTTTCCGGAAACATATCGGAATGTGGCTTAGAGGGTTTTAAACAGCATTTTCTAAACGATTCCACAAACTATTGGGAAAAATACATAATACGCTTTCTTACATTACCAATAAAATGCAAAGAGTAGTACATAAGAGTATTTCGTTCAGCAACTTTCTAAATATCACATGAGATATTTTGAAAAAAATAAGCCCACTTTATTTTTTTTAGTCTATATTTTTTCTTGTTGTAATCGTTGTTCATTTTTCTATCGCTTCTTTTGTTATTTTTATATTAAAGTTCAAACATTAGAGATAATAAAGTTATAAGATCCTCTGTATTTCAAATCAGAAAATAAATTAATCATAAATAAAATAATTTAATGTTTCATGAAACAGCCTAATATTCCAAAACAAGCCTCAGTAATTATGAGTTGAATTACCAAAGTCATGGAACAGCAAAATAAAGTATTGTTTTTAAGAAAATAGCTTATTTTGTAGTCAATTTAAAATTATCAACAAATATCAAATACTTCACTAAAAACTGCAAACGTTTTTCAAAAATTAAAATGACAATATGAGATAGTTTTCAAATTTCATGATAATATATATAGTATATTCACAAAGTTTCAAGGCTGATTTTTCCTGAGTACGCGTGCGCGCGCTTAACCTTTCCACCGATAGGGTGAGGAAACACCCTATTAATATAAATATAAACACCCATTTAATATAAATTTTTATTAAATTTCGTGCATTAGTTCTTCAAGCGCGTCCTCACAGTCTGCGGCAGCGTATAGTAGGTGTGCTGCACGCGTACTGCCGAATGCCCTCTTCCGTTTCAAACGAACTTCGAAGCAAACAAAATTTAAATTGTAGCAAGCGTGCTGAGCTCGCACCGCCGAATGTAACCCTCCGTTTCGAAAGAACCTAGAAGCGAACGAAATTCGAACCATATCCCCGCTGTCCACGCCAGTCCGATAGCGGGCGAAGCCAGCAAGTTTTAACTAAGCCACGTTATATTAGTTCCTCATTCCAACACCAGGGAATATTATTAACAAAACTGTTTCTCAATGAAACTCCGTTAAACAACCTATTAGTAGATAAGTTACTTGAGGTCGCGGTGCTTTAAAACATAGAATTTCCGTTATATTTTCTGATTTTGTTCGCAAACACATTTTCTTTCACGCCGAAATGTAACTTTTTTTTATAAATTTATATCATATGCCATAAACTATCACAAAGTTTCAAAAAGTTCCAGCAAGAATATAACACTTTTACAAAAATTACTATTAGAAAATAGTGGTATTTAGTAGAAAATAGTGCAGAATCCCTTTTCTTAAATATTCATCATCATGTTTTTTTCTCTTCAAGGTTCTTTCGCTTCAACATTTCGCATTCGCTTTCAAGATTTTATATAAAAAAAGGGGCCCGATAGCGGGCGAAGCCGGCTGGTTTGAACTAAATCGCGTCCAAATTGCAACACCAGAGTGCTCGCGTTATATTAGTTACACATTAGTCCGTTATATTAGTCGCATTATATTAGTCCTACATACGTACGTACATAAGTATGTACATGCGTATGTAGGGGAGAGGGGGGGTTAGTGTGGACAAGGGGTTAGTGTAGACATTCAAAATAAAAATTTAAATAATATAGAAAAAATTACTAAAAAATTTACACAAACTGACAACAATGTACACCATACTAAGCAAAAATTCAGTTGCAAAAGGTTAAAAAGTTTTTGAATAGTTACAAGAAGTTTCATTTCATGCATGAAAAGTAAAAATACGATTTCTGTTTCATTTTTGCAGCACAAACAATTTAAATTTAGAATCCAATAAACAAGTTGCTATAAGACAAGTGTGACTTGTCTTCTTTATTTCTATAACCTTCATTAAGATATTAAATTGGTTAAATGAGTATAACTGAAGAATAATTTCACAATGTTAGCACGGGGTTAGTGTAAACACACTAATAGGGGTTAATGTAGACAGCTTATTGTACTGCATAATTTGTATTTTAAGTACAAAATTTATTAAAATGTAAAGATTTACAGAAAGTATGTTAGCTTTCAAATGTAATTACTATATTAAACAACAAATAAGACTATTTTAAATATAAATAATTATATGTATTGACATTTTCATCAGATCATTTCAAGCAGAAATTTAAAATTTTTTCTTTTGCTATTTTTTTTTTTTTTTTTTTTTTTTTTTTTGTTTAAATTAACCAATTTTGCATTTTTAGAGGATTAATTTAGCCTTAATTTTAAATTAATTCAATAAAATAGAATAGACTTTTTTCTATGTTGGTTAGAAGCATGAGACATATCAACTGTTACATTATTATAAACGAATCCCATCGTCACTAACTGTTAGATGTTGCAATATTGTGTATTTTGTAGGCAGAGTGGAAAGTGTAAATGGTTTTAGTGTGTATGATGTTGTATTTTTGCAGAAAAAAAGATCCAGCACATCATTTTACTTTTCTTGATATGAAAAATAATCCCCTAATTAAAAATGGGTAATAATAGAAAAAAAATCACACAACTTGTGATAGTTGGTGTTACTTCTTTCTCCATAAACACTTTAAACTGTAATTTAAACTTAGAAGTTTAGATAATAAGGAATATTTGTGAAAAAATTACCTGTCCACACTAGCCCCCAAAATATTTTAGTTTTGTCCACACTAACCCCTACAAGGGGTTAGTGTAGACACACGGATCAATGTTAAAAACTGCCAATTTTCTTATTGTTTAACTGTGTTTATTATCATCTTTCCTGTGTATTAATAAACAGAAAATATCATTCTTCAACTCTGGAGTTTCAAGACAAAAGCCTCCCTAACGGGTAGTAGTATACGTCTCAGTATTTGCCAACCAACCAACCAAATCATTCTTCAATTTGAAAGGGTTGCGAAATTTTAAAAATGCTCATAGAATTTTATAAAATTAAATTAAATTTTTCTGTTCACACTAACTTCCCTCTCCCCTACATACATACGTACATGATTACATACACACACACTGAATCTGCGAGCACATTAGCTATCAGGCTTTGACAGTCTGTGAGCTAAAATCGCGTCAAATTGCATCGGCCTAGGCTAAATTAGATCAAAACTAGAAAATTGGCGCCGTGGCGGTCTTTAGATTCAATAAAATCACCCCCAAATTGAATTGGCGCAGGACAATCTAGTTCGGCCTACGATAAACTGGTTCAAACCAATGAATAGCAGGCTAAACTAGTTCATCCTAATGACCGTTCGGCCAAACTAGTTTGGCGTAGGAAAATCTAGTTAATCCGATAGGCGTTCGGATAGACTAGTTTGGCCTAGGAAAAACTAGTTTATCCGATGGGCATTAGGATAGACTAGTTTGGCCTAGTAAAAACTAGTTTATCCGATGAGCATTAGGATAGACTAGTTTGGACTAGGCCAGTCTAGTTTGGCCTAAAATCGGGTTTGGCCTGTAACATAAATAAGCTTTAAATTCAATTCAGCATTGAAAAATTGATTAAGAAAATCGAAATATTTAAAATAAAAATTTGAAAAAAAATTTAATTCTTTTTAAAGGAATCATCATAGAAGGCGGCAGCCTTCAAGTGACGCAGCTTTAAACCTACCATCGTCAAAACCTACCATCGTCATAAGGGTAGATGCGGAACTTCATATATACAGCTAACTCAACTTCAAAGGAAATCGGAAAAGCCGCCTTCTAATAACTCAGCAAATATTGGTCAGAATGGTCCAATTTTTTTAATATAGTCTTATATTCCCAGTCTAATCCTATCCTATAATTTTTACATTTCTACGTGCCGTATATTTTTAGATCTCGATAACCATTTTTAAACTGAAAACGATGGTGTTTGTTCCTGATAATGAGATCTAGAAAACGGGCTGGGAGATTTTATTAAAACTTATATATAATATGAATCTCTTTAAGATAGAGGGAATAAGACTTGCCTTGTTTCTAGGAAAACTCTTGTTTGTTATATATTGATCTTGGAAAATTGGACTATATTAGCTCGCGGATTACATGTTATTCTATGGGTTAGCAGACGGAGACACTGCAAATAGGCAAATGTAGTAATGGTCACAGTTAAAACACCCGCATCGAAGCAATAAATGTTTTTGAAACTACAAAAACATCTTATCATGCGCTTTAAAACATTCAATAAATATATACTAAATCAAATTTCTATTTATTTTGCCTTTATTTTTCGTAAGAAGAAAATATTACGTTTCTTACATTGGATATTTTTGCATTTTGTGGAAAAAATATTTTGAATCCTTTTTTAAAATAGGAAAATATTTTTTAATTATACATATTCAATATACTTTTCACTTATGATTTTCTTTTAAAGTTTACAAACAAAAATTATTTTTAATAAATTTGCTTTAGAATTCCATGTATTCATACGCCGTTTAGATAGTTTTGTTTTGAATCGTAATCGAATTCGCTGGCGGTAAGCTTTGTACTTGGCACTTGTTGTTTTTAGCATGTATGTTGTGTAATTTGCGAAATAATGGTTATTATGGTAATATAGGTATTGTGTTATTTGGAGAAACTGAAAGGCCCCCTTTTTTGGATAAAATAATATGGTGAATCCAAGTACACGAATCAAAACAAATTGATTCGTGCTGTATGTTGACATGAAATATTCAATTTCAGGAGACGAACGTGAAGCTAAACCATCTATAATGAAAAAGAAAGGTAAATAAATATTTTTTGGCACTCATTATTAAAGTATTATTTAAAAAGTATAAGTGATGTATACATTAGTTAGCATGTTGATTTGATTTCAAACCAACATAAACTATCACAGAATGTGTAAACTATTGCTAAATTTTGGTAAACAAACAATATTTATAATTGACCAACAGTTTAACCAAGTGCTTGTGAATTCTAAAATTCTCAAAATAGATTGTTTTTAAGTTTATAGATGTCCTTATTATATGATTTAACAATAATTATATGAATTAATTAACAATACTAAGTTTTAAAGTGTTGTAAAAATTGTGCTTTTTTATTTCATTTATTAATTTCTGTGATTAATAACCCAGGATGTTAATTTTTAGATTAAAATTGCTTGAATACGTTATTCAAAATGCATTTATTACTTTTTCTTATGCGTTTTTGTCGCTATTAATTTTCATTTTAAAACTGTGCCTTTTTAGCTTAGCTTAATGGCCAGTAAATCCAGGTTTTAAACAATTTTTAAAATAAGTAAGTGCACTTATTATTGGAAATTGTGAACAAACTAGTATTTATCAACAAATTACAGCAGTATTTTGATAATTCAAAAGAAAGTAATGAAGTTAATTTGTTCTTACATGCATTAGTGACTGTGGCTATAAAGATTTCAGAGATTTAAAAACAAATTAGTTGCACTCATTGTTTTTTTTCTTCATGTACACACAGTGCTTGTACAACATGCATTAGTGATTGCATTTTTAATTAATTTTGTGTATTTTACAGATTGTTGCACAGCAATTTTGCTGCAGCCTGAGTGTTTTGTTTTTGTTTTGTTTTCATGTGCTCTAAGTGCTATACATGCAGTAGTTGGACTGCTTTAACGAGTTTTATTTTAGCGAGTGAGAGTTTTAGGCCCTTTTTTTTCTAATATAAACGTTATTGTTTTAATGTTTTTGTTTCACAATATTGTCACTGGATTTTTTTAGTTCAGGTATCACTCATTTCTTCCAGATATTGGGAATCTGCATGTTACCGCATAGTTTGCTGCATCTGTTAATTTTTGTTGTTTGTTTTCATATGGGCATAGTGCTCATACATTTGTTATTGACTGCGGCTTTGAGAAATTTCATGTGTTTTAGAGACCATTGCATAAGTTTGCTGCATCCAGTAATTTGACATGCACCCAGCTCTCATTATCCATTAGTGACTGTAGCTTTAACATGTTTCATGCATCCTATTATTTCATTAATAATTTCGAAATTCCATGTTTATATTTTAAAATGTTATTTAGCAGTTGGCACGGAGGTACTACAGCGCATCATTGTAGTCTGCATTAGATGCTGTTCAAAATAGAATTTTTTTTTTCTTTTTTTCTTCCTAAGAGTCTGATGATTTAAATCCAAGCGTGAAAAATTTTTTCTCAGATCACAAACCAAATACAAAAGTATTGTAATAGTTAATATTACGTTATAGAAATCAATAATCAAAATATAAAAGCATTAGCTTTACAGCTTAGAACATAGCGTTATTAATAAACTGCATTTATAAATTGGACATCTAAAATGGAAAATCTTAATATATTTTTATAATGTTAGAATTTACAAGCACTAAAAGTTGGGTAAGCAAATAATTCTTAACCAAATATTAATGATAACATTGGTTTAAAAAGAAATAACTTATACTTCTATCTTCTATGCTTTAATAATGAGTTTCATAAAATATAAATTTACCCCCCTTTTTTTCTATAGATGTTTTAATTTCATATTCATTGTCTCGAAATTGAAGTATTTCTTTCTAACATTCTTTTACAAAAATGTTTGATAATTAACGCTTTTTTTATTTAAAAAAAAAAAAAAGGCCTTGTTTCTACTAATGAACACAAAATCCTCAAATAACTTTGAATCCATTATTTAAATAAATTGCATAACATACCTAAGAAGAAAACATATTTAAGATTAAATTTAATACAAGAAATTAAAAATTTTTAATTCAAATATTGTAAAGTTACTAACACACTAACAAATAAATATTTTAAAATACTAACAGCTAATAATGGGCGATAAATAATTACATTTTTTAGTTTTGTCATTTCTAAAATGTAATTGTTTAAATTCTATTTCAGTTGAACCTCATCCAAACCCTAAGAAATATTCTATCGAACCTTAATTTAATCTGAAAAAAAAAAAAAAAAAAAAAAATCTGACAATACACACTGACAAGCATAGTTGTATAATATAGACGCACACCATGTGCAGAAAATTTTATGAAGAAACAATTTTTATTTATTTATTTCAACAAAGAATTGCATTAAAAAAAAAGTGTATCTCAACAAAGAATCATGTAAAAAAACCCCAACATTTCGAGAAAATACCACACGAAAAACATGAATTTCGTCCAAAGACCGCAAAAAAAACAAAAAAAAAACGTTAATTCAATCCATGAATCGCATAAAAAATACAAATTCCATGAATCGCTAAAAAAAGAAAGCAAATTGCATAAAAAATGGGAATTATGTCCGCAAATTGCTTAAAATGTGAATTACGTCCATGAATCATGTAAAAAAGCGAGAATTATATTCATAAATTGTATGAAAAATGCAAATTACGTCTATGAATCGTGTAGTAAAACATGAATTATGTTCATAAATCTCTCAAAAAACACGAATTTTGGTGGCAGAAATCTGAAACGGAAATTACCTCTATAAAACGCATAAAAATAGCGACTTGCATTCATGAATTGCATAAAAAATGCAAATTACATCCATGAATTGCATAAAAACGTGAATTACATTCATAAATCACTCAAAAAATGCGAATCACTTCCATGAAGTGTGCAAAAAAACACAAATAACGTTCAGAAATTGCAAAAAATGCGAATTATGTCCAAGAATTGGTAAAAAAAAGCGAATTACATTCATAAATCCTATAAAAACACAAATAACGTCAATAAATTGATCAAAAAACACAAATTTTGTCGATAGAAAGCTCAAAAGATGCAAATTATGTCTATGAATCGCATAAGTATAGCAAATTACGTCCATAAATCATGTAAAATGTAAATTACATTCATTAATCGCATAAAAATTGCAAATTATGTCTATGAATCGCTCAAAAAAAGCGAATTGCATAAAAAACATGAATTGTGTTCACAAATCGCTCAAAACGTGAATTACGTCCATGAATTGTTTAAAAAAGTGAGAATTACGTTCAGAAATTGTATGAAAAACACAAATTATGTCTATGAATCGTGTAGTAAAACGGGAATTATGTTCATAAATCGCTCAAAAAACACAAATTTTGGCAGAAGAAAGCTGAAACGCAAATTACGTTCATAAATCACTCAAAAAATGCAACTCACTTCCATGAATCGTGCAAAAAAATACTAATAACATTCATAAATTACAAAAAATGCGAATTAGGTCCAGCAATTGGTAAAAAAAGCGAATTAATTTCATAAATCCTATAAAAACACAAATAACGTCAATAAATCGATCAAAAAACGCAAATTTCGTCGAGAGAAAGCTTAAATGAAAATTATGTCTACAAATCGCAAAAATATAGCAAATTACACCCATAAATCATGTAAAATGTAAATTACATTCATTAATCGCATAAAAATCGCAAATTATGTCCATGAATCTCATAAAAAACGCGAATTGGGTCCACAAATCGCTCAAAACGTGAATTAAGTCCATGAATTGTTTAAAAAACTGAGAATTACGTTCAGAAATTGTATGAAAAACACAAATTATGCCTATGAATTGTGTAGTAAAATGGGAAGCTGAAACCCAAATTACGTCTATAAATCGCATAAAAATAGCGAAGAGTGTTTTGCATTCATGAATCGCTCAAAAAACACAAATTACGTCCATGAAACGCATAAAAACGTGAATTACATTCATAAATCACTCAAAAATTCTAATCACTTCCATGAATCGTGCAAAAAAACACTAAGAACGTTCATAAATTGCAAAAAATGCGAATTACGTCCAAGAATTGGTAAAAAAAAGCAAATTACATTCATAAATCCTATAAAAACACAAATAACGTCAATAAATCGATCAAAAAACGCAAATTTCGTCGATAGAAAGCTCAAAAGATGCAAATTATGTCTATGAATCGCATAAGTATAGCAAATTATGTCCATAAATCATGTAAATTGTAAATTACATTCATTAATCGCATAAAAATCATGAAATATGTCCATGAATCGCTCAAAAAAAAAAGCGAATTGCATAAAAACATGAATTGGGTCTACAAATCGCTCAAAACGTGAATTACGTCCATGAATTGTTTAAAAAAGTGAGAATTACGTTCAGAAATTGTATGAAAAACACAAATTATGTCTATGAATCGTGTAGTAAAACGGGCATTATGTTCATAAATCGCTCAAAAAACACGAATTTTAGCAGCAGAAAGCAAACGCAAATTACGTTCATAAATTACTCAAAAAAAGCAAATCATTCCATGAATCGTGCAAAAAAATACTAATAACATTCATAAATTACAAAAAATGCAAATTAGGTCCAACAATTGGTAAAAAAAGCGAATTACATTCATAAATCCTATAAAAACACAAATAACGTCAATAAATCGATCAAAAAACGCAAATTTCGTCGACAGAGAGCTCAAAAAATGCTAATTATGTCTACGAATCTCATAAATATAGCAAATTACATCCATAAATCATGTAAAATGTAAATTACATTCATTAATCTCATAAAAATCGCGAATTATGTCCATGAATCGCTCAAAAAAAGCGAATTGCATAAAAAATGTGAATTATATCCACAAAACGTGAATTACATCCATGAATTGTCTAAAAAAGTGAGAATTATGTTCATAAATTGTATGAAAAATGCAAATTACGTCTATTATTTGTGTAGTAAAATGGGAATTATGTTCATAAATCGCTCAAAAAATACGAATTTTAGCAGCAGAAAGCTAAAATGCAAATCACGTCTATAAATCGCATAAAAATAGGGAATAGCATTTTGCATTCATGATTTGCATAAAAAACGCGAATTACATCTATGAATCGCTCAAAAAATGCAAATTACATCCATGAATTGCATAAAAATGTGAATTATGTTCATAAATCACTCAAAAAATGTGAATCACTTCCATGCATCGTGCAAAAAAACACGAATAACATTCATAAATTGCAAAAAGTTGTGTAAAAGTGTTACGTCCAAGAGTTGTGTGAAAAAAGCGAATTACATTCATAAATCCTATAAAAACACAAATAACGTCAATAAATTGATCAAAAAACACAAATTTCGTCGACAGAAAGCTGAAAAAACATAAATTATGTCTATGAATTGCATAAAAATAGCAAATTACGTCCATAAATCATGTAAAATGTAAATTACATTCATTAATCGCATAAAAATTGCGAATTATGTCCATAAATTGCTCAAAAATGCAAATTACATTCATAAATCGCATAAAAAACACTAATGATGACCATGAATTGCGCAAAAAATGCGAATTACACCCAACATTAAATTAATTTGCGGAAAGTTTTTGGTTTTGTACAAATCTGCCAACAAGAACCTACAAGTTATCCTGAAACCCATTCTAAACCAACAAAAATTTAATGGAAAGATAAATTTGTCCAAGATAGACAAAATAATTTCCATTGACATACATTGACCAGAATCGAAAAATTCCTATTGAAATCTATCCTATACACTCCAAAACCAGAAAGAAAAAAATCCCTCCAAGAGTAACTCAATCTATCTGCTGCAAAATAAAATACATTGAAATGCAACTGAACAAGAACCTGAAAATTACATTTGAAATCAAACCGAAACCAGATTCAACCCCCCCCCCCCCAAAAAAAAAAAAAAAAAAAAAAAAAAAATCCAACCAAGTCTCGATTTGGGAAAGAAAACTTAATTTCCATAGATACGCTTGGTCAGAAATCTGGAAATTCCAATTAGTCTATGGGTTAGCAAACCTTAATTCAATCTGAAAAAAAAAAAAAAAAAAAAAAAAAAATCTGACAAGCAGAGTTGTATAATATAGACGCATGCCATGTGCAGAAAATTTTATGAAGAAACAATTTTTATTTATTTATTTCAACAAATTGCGTAAAAAAAAAGTATCTCAACAAAGAATCATGTAAAAAAACCCAACATTTCGACAAAATACCACGTGAAAAACGTGAATTTCGTCCAAAGACCACAATAAAAACATTAATTAAATCCATGAATCGCATAAAAAATACAAATTCCATGCATGAATCGCATAAAAAATGTGAATTAAATGCATGAATCGCATAAAAAATGTGAACTACATCCATGAATCGCTAAAAAAAAAAAGCAAATTGCATAAAAAATGGGAATTACGTCCACAAATTGTTTAAAATGTGAATTACGTCCATGAATCATGTAAAAAAGCAAGCATTATATTCATAAATTGTATAAAAAACGCAAATTACGTCAATGAATCGTGTAGTAAAACATGAATTATGTTCATAAATTGCTCAAAAAAGACGAATTTTGGCAGCAGAAATCTGAAACGGAAATTACCTCTATAAAACGCATAAAAATACCGAATTGCATAAAAAATGTGAATTACGTTCATGAATCGCCCAAAAAATGCAAATTCATCCATGAATTGCATAAAAACGTGAATTACGTTCATAAATCACTCAAAAAATGCGAATCACTTCCATGAATTGTGAAAAAAAACACGAATAATGTTCATAAATTGCAAAAAATGCAAATTATGTCCCAGAATTGGTAAAAAAAAGCGAATTACATTCATAAATCCTATAAAAACACAAATAATGTCAATAAATCGATCAAAAAAACACAAATAGAAAGCTCAAAAGATGCAAATTAGGTCTATGAATCGCATAAGTATAGCAAATTACGTCCATAAATCATGTAAAATGTAAATTACATTCATTAATCGCATAAAAATCTCGAATTATGTCCATGAATCGCTCAAAAAAGGCGAATTGCATAAAAAACGTAAATTGGGTCCACAAATTGCTCAAAACGGGAATTACGTCCATGAATTGTTTAAAAAAGTGAGAATTACGTTCAGAAATTGTATGAAAAACACAAATTATGTCTATGAATCGTGTAGTAAATCGGGAATTATGTTCATAAATCGCTCAAAAAACACGAATTTTGGCAGCAGAAAGCTGAAACGCAAATTACGTTCATAAATCACTCATAAAATGCAAATCACTTCCATGAATCATGCAAAAAAATACTAATAACATTCATAAATTACAAAAAATGCGAATTAAGTCCAACAATTGGTAAAAAAAGCGAATTACATTCATAAATCCTATAAAAACACAAATAACATCAATAAATCGATCAAAAACACAAATTTCGTTGACAGAAAGCTCAAAAAATGCAAATTATGTCTACGAATTGCATAAATATAGCAAATTACATCCATGAATCATGTAAAATGTAAATTACATTCATTAATCGCATAAAAATCGTGAATTATGTCCATGAATCGCATAGAAAACGCGAATTGGGTCCACAAATCGTCAAAACGTGAATTACGTCCATGAATTGTTTTAAAAAGTGAGAATTACGTTCAGAAATTGTATGAGAAACACAAATTATGTCTATGAATCGTGTAGTAAAACGGAAATTATGTTCATAAATCGCTCAAAAAACACTAATTTTGGCAGCAGAAAGCTGAAACGCAAATTACGTCTATAAATCGCATAAAAATAGCAAATAGTGTTTTGCATTCATGAATTGCATAAAAAACGCAAATTACATTCATGAATCGCTCAAAAAACACAAATTACGTCCATGAAACGCATAAAAACGTGAATTACATTCATAAATCACTCAAAAAATGCAAATCACTTCCATGAATCATGCAAAAAAACACTAATAACGTTCATAAATTACAAAAAATGCAAATTACGTCCAAGAATTGGTAAAAAAAGCAAATTACATTCATAAATCCTATAAAAACATAAATAACGTCAATAAATTGATTAAAAAAACACAAATTTCATCAACAGAAAGCTGAAAAAACGCAAATTATGTCTATGAATTGCATAAAAATAGCAAATTACGTCCATAAATCATGTAAAATGTAAATTACATTCATTAATCGCATAAAAATTGCGAATTATGTCCATAAATTGCTCAAAAATGCAAATTACATTCATAAATCGCATAAAAAACACGAATGATGACCATGAATTGCGCAAAAAATGCGAATTACACCCAACATTAAATTAATTTGCAGAAAGTTTTTGGTTTTATACAAGTGTGCCAACAAGAACCTACAAGTTATCCTGAAACCCATTCTAAACCAACAAAAATTTAATGGAAAGATAAATTTGTCCAAGAAAGACAAAATAATTTCCATTGACATACACTGACCAGAATCGAAAAATTCCTATTGAAATCTATCCTATACAATCCAAAACCAGAAAGAAAAAAATCCCTCCAAGAGTAACTCAATCTATCTGCTGCAAAATAAAATATATTGAAATGCGACTGAACAAGAACCTGAAAATTACATTTGAAGTCAAACCGAAACCAGATTCAACCCCCCCCCCCAAAAAAAAAAAAAAAAAAAAAAAAATTATCCGACCATATCGCGATTCGGGAAAGAAAACTTAATTTCCATAGATATGCGTGATCAGAAATCTGGAAATTCCAATTAGTCTATCTTAAACCTAATCTGAACTTGAAAAAGGAAATTCCATATAACCGGAGCCCAGTATCTATACAGGACAAAATATTTTCCATTAAAGCGCAACCTAAACAGAACTTGAAAATTCCATTTGAATGGAACCTGATTGAAACCTGAAAAAAATTTCCATTGAACCTTAACCTAATCCGAAAAAGAGAAAATTTGTTCTGCCGATACACATTGACAAGAGTCTGAAAGTTAACATGAAACCTAATCCAAACCCGAAAAGGTAAAAACAATGGAAACACAAGTCTGTCCAAGAAAGACCAAATAAATTCTGTCCACATACACCGACAAGAATTTCAATTGTAATCTATCCTAAACCCAGTTCAAACACTACCCCCCCCCCCAAAAAAAAAAAAAAAAAAAAAAATCCAATTGTAACCCAATTAATCTGCGGCAAAATAATATACTTGAAATGCAACTCAACAAGAACCTGAAAATTCCATTTGAAGTCAATCTGAAACCAGATTCAATCCCCCCCCCCCTCCCAAAAAAAAAAAAAAAAAATTTAATCAAATCAAGATTTTAGAAAAAAAAGGAACAATTTATGTCGATATGTATTGACCAGATCATGGAAATTCCAATAGAAATCTATCTCAAACCCGATCCGAATAACCTGAAACTCAATCCAATTCCCCCCCCTCCCCCCCAAAAAAAAGTAAAATAAAAAAATTAGGAAATAAAAATCTGTTCAAGAAAGACAAAATAATTTCCGTCCCCATCCACTGAATGGGGACTGACCAGAATTGAAAACTAGTACTTGAAATGCAACTCGACAAGAACCTGAAAATTCCAATTCAAGTCAAACTGAATCAAGATTCAAACCCGGAAAAAAAAAAAAAAAAAAAAAAAAAAAAAAAAAAAAAAACAATTATCTAACCAAATCAAGATTTTTAGAAAAAAAAATTATGTAAATAGGTACAGACTAGAGCATGGAAATTTTAATAAAATCTTAAACCCGATACAAACTCCCCCCCCCCCCCCTTACATAACTAACAAGAAGCCTTGATGACCCCACTAAACATAACTAACAGGAACGAAGAGTCATGCATACTGCATCGATTATGATGCATTTTCTGACTCATTCTGAATATTGTAAGCTTATTGTCATTCATGTACAATAATTTTACCATTCTGTGCAAAAAAACAAAGCATAATTAACGAGAGTAAAATTTTTTCCATTAAACATGTTTATATACTTTCCATTTTATTCTGAATGCTTTAAACCTATCAGTTTCATCTTTGTACAGTAATCTTCCCATCCAAATCTCCCCCCCCCCCCCTGTTAGTTTATATATGTTTTGTGCAAACAGCAAAACATAAATAAACTATTAAAATAAAATAAAATTTAATTCATTAAGGTTTTATCAATTACATCTTTCATAAATTCAAAATATGAATCCTAAAAGATATGATATCAAAATTTAAGTGACTCCTTGACGAGGCTTTAAACAATGTTTTAAAATTCCATTTATTTATTTATTGTCTAAATACATTTTCATATCTAAACATAACTTTTCATTTTCCAATAAGAATGAAAAGTTACACATACAGTATAGATTATGAAACACTTTCCAACACATTTTCATTATTGTAAGCCTATCATTTTAATCCATTTGCAGTAATTTTACCACTCTATATAAAGAACAAATCATAATTAACAAGAAAGAAAAACCTGTGTGCAACATAGATTATGAAACACTTTCCAGCATATTCTGAATATTGTAACGGATATAGTCTTAATCAATCTGCAATATTACCAACCTATACAAAGGTTGAAACATAATTAACAAGAATCATGCACGCAGCATAGATTATGAAATACTTTCCAGCACATTCTGAATATTCTATTCCTGATCATTTTAATCCATCTGCAGTATATGTATCATCATGTGTAAAGAATAAACATAGTTAACTAGAATGAGAAATGATACATACAGCATAGATTATGAAATCCTTTCTTAGAAATACAGTGCTGAATGTACATTACTTTCTTATCTTATACTAACGTACTTTACTACAGAGTTGTTTTTAACGAAATCAAGTAGCACAGCATATATTAATAATAAAATATGAAATATCTTTTTTTAAGTGGGTGGGGGAGGGGTAATTAAAGGTGATCAGAAATCATGAATATGAATTCTTTGCATTAGTCTTTAATTTTTTGTTTTATCTTTTTATTATTAACCTAAAAAAAGCACTGATATCAGTACAAAAAACCCTGAACGGGTTAAAAGCTTGTGACGCAGCACTTTATCTTATATATCTAAGAATTTTAAATTTGGGACTTAAAACTAATGATATCAAAATTTATGTGACGCTATGCTATTAATTAATATATACATATATTAAAATTTAATTCATTAAGGTTTTATCAATTACATCTTTCATAAATTCAAAATATGAATCTTAAAAGATATGATATCAAAATTTAAGTGACGCCTTGACGAGGCTTTAAACAATGTTTTAAAATTCCATTTATTTATTTATTGTCTAAATACATTTTCATATCTAAACAATACTTTTCATTTTCCAATACACTGTTAAATACATCACTTTCACTGAATATATATAATGCACTGAAATGTATTTATTTGAATAAATAGATTTATCTTTTGGGCTACGCTATCCAAAATCAAAAATAACGTTTGAATAAATATTTTTTGCGTCATTGTATCCAAAGTAAGTTAAATAGATGCAAATAGATACAATGACGCAAAAAATATGTATTCAAATGTTATTTTTGATTTTGGATAGCGTAGCCCAAAAGATAAATCTATTTATTCAAATAAATACATTTCAGTGCATTATATATATTCAGTGAAAGTGATGTATTTAACAGTGTATTGGAAAATGAAAAGTATTGTTTAGATATGAAAATGTATTTAGACAATAAATAAATAAATGGAATTTTAACCCTGCTGTTCTGTTCGGGTCTATTTGACCCGAAAATTTTTTTGTTCACTTATAAAAAGAATTAGCGCAGAGATATTTCCATGAAACTTTTTGACTTTGTTCATTAGTAATATAACTATATATTCCTAGAAGTATTTACGTTTATTTATATTTCCAAGAGATATTTTTTAACTTAGTCCTAATGTACTGTTCGGGTCATATTGACCCGAGTTAAAAATTAATTTTATCATGCACTTTTAATTTTGTTTGGAATCATTGAATAAAAATAATTACTGAAACGTATCTATTTCGAAATCTGTTTCGTTGGCACAGGTGTTAGATCACGTGACAGGAGAGCAAAGTCAAGTGTTGATATCATTGGCGGAAGGGAAAAAATGCACCTGTTAGTAGCGTTTCTTTTTTCTTGCTGTATTTCATTTCTAATAATCTGAAGAACAGTTGTATCTCTGAGTATTAGTGAAAAAATGGCGAATCGTAAAACTTTGAGCGACGCTGATATTGCTAAATTAATGGAAGCCTCTCACAGCGAAGAGGAAAATGCGTCTGAGTATGAAAATCATACAAGTGAGGAAATTGAAAGTGAAAGTTCTGACAACGATTTTGATATTGATATTCAAAAGACGCACAATATACAGAGTATTCAGTCTAAGAATCGTGAAATAGTATGGAAATTGAATCCCCTTCTTCATTCTGGTCGATTAATGTCTGCTAATATTATAAAAACTACTCCAAGTGTCACAAGATATGCAACGACAAGGATAACTGACATAAAAAGCGCATTTGCGACGGTATTCAATTCTACAATCGAGAACGAAATCATAAAAATGACTAATATAGAAGGAAGAAAAGTGTATGAAAAAGAGTGGAAAGATATTAGTACTGAAACTTTTCAAGCATACATCGGATTAATATTATTAGCTGGTGTGTACAAATCAGATGGAGAATTAATAAAAAGTTTGTGGAATCAAGAAACAGGCAAAAATATATTTCGTGCTACAATGTCCCTCGAAACCTTTCATATGATATCGAGAGTTATTTGTTTTGACAATAAAGCTACCAGGCAAGAAAGAAAGTCTGTTGATAAATTAGCTGCTGTTCGAGATATTTCTGAAAAGTGGATAGAAATTCAACCTAAATTGTATAATCCAAGTGAAAATGTTACTGTAGATGAACAATTAGTAGGATTTCGTGGATGATGCCCTTTCAAACAATATATACCTAGTAAACCCTCCAAGCATGGGATAAAAATATGGACTTTATGTGATAGCAAAACTTCGTATGTACTGAATGCCTAAATTTATACTGGAAAAAATCAAGGATCAAAGCCAGAGAAATGTCAGGGTAAGCGGGTAGTGAGTAACCTTACTTATGGGTATTCGGTTATGTTACATGTGATAACTTTTTCACATCTTATAACTTGGGAAAACTTCTTCTAAAACGGAAAATAACTATGTTTGGCACCATTAGAAAAAATAAGCCCGAACTTCCTGAGAAAATGCTAAACAAAGAAGTGCACAGCTCATCATTTTATTTTACGGAAGATACAACAGTTGTAAACTACATCCCTAAAAAGAACAAAAATGTTATTCTTATGAGCATTTTCCATCGTGAAAATGAAGTTAGTGACAGACCTGATAAAAAACCACAAATGATATTAGATTATAATGCAACTAAAGGGGCGGTGGATAGCCTTGATCAACTTTTGAGTACATACACTTGTAAGAGAAAAACAAATCGCTGACCTATGATAGTATTCTATAATATGCTTGATACATCTGCTTACAATGCATTTATTCTGTGGATTTCAATAAACAACAAATGGAATGAAAATAAATTAACCAAACGAAGGCTCTTTTTAGAAGAATTGGGGAAATCTATTTTTTCCACACATTGACGTAAGACAGCATCTTCCCACAAGCGAAGATTCAGTCAAAATTGTGAAGAGAATGCGTAGTAAAAGTGCAAACGTACCTTCGGAATCAGATGAGAACCCTTCATAGTGTACTAAACATGCAAAATGCAAGTTCTGTCCATCAACCAATGTCAACAAAACTAATATATTATGTTACAATTGCAAAAAACACACTTGCAAATTTCACGTAAGCTATTTTTGTCCAAATTGTAAATAAAAGTAAGTATTCAAATATTTTAAGTTATTTTACTGGTTTTTTGTATTATTTGATATATATTTAAGGTTATTTTACTATTTTTTTAATTATTTCTAAAATAGTTATTTTTATTTACTACTAGAAAAGGTAATATTCTAAATCGGGTCACATTGACCCGAACACTACATATGTATAGTAAATGCGAACAGAACAGCAGGGTTAAAACATTGTTTAAAGCCTCGTCAAGGCGTCACTTAAATTTTGATATCATATCTTTTAAGATTCATATTTTGAATTTATGAAAGATGTAATTGATAAAACCTTAATGAATTAAATTTTAATATATGTATATATTAATTAATAGCATAGCGTCACATAAATTTTGATATCATTAGTTTTAAGTCCCAAATTTAAAATTCTTAGATATATAAGATAAAGTGCTGCGTCACAAGCTTTTAACCCGTTCAGGGTTTTTTGTACTGATATTTTTACAAGTAAATATTTTTGTCAAATTTTCTGGGTTAAAGTTAGAGTAAACAAATGAGAAAAAAAAGATGCACCAAGTTTGAACCACTTACTTTTAACGGTATTTGACTTATGCTAATTTAAATGGGATAATTAGTAAAAAAAAGCATTTGTTTTAAAGCTAGATTTTAAAAATAAACTAAAATATAAAAATTAATATTTCCTGTTCCAATTAAGATAAAAACATCTTTTAAACGTCACTTTAAGAAGAAGAAAAATGGTTTATACTAAGTTCACATTCTAAACTTTGAGTCACTTAGCTAAACTTTTTTGAACTGGACAGCCTGGAATTAGATTCCATTTGCTCACAGTACCGAAAGTTTAAGAGACATCATTTAGAGTGGTGGCAAAAATTGCGGACACTTTTAGGTAGCTTTCAATCCAAAAAGTAAAAAACTACCTTTTGCAGCCGTCAGGGGGAAAGCACTAATGACACTGCTCATTTCTAGAGAACAGTTTTAATCCTAGAAGACTCGAGTTATATAAATTCGTGTGTTCTTTCTTTAAATAATATTCGATCCACTTGACATTTTTTCTTTTATTTCACACCACACACACATATAGTCGACCAGACACTAACATATACTATTTACATGAAAAAAGATACATATTTTTTACGGGGAAGTAAAATATTCTTCCTCGCATCGAGAATTCGAACAACTTCTACCTTTTAAAACAAAAACATTGCGCCACAGGTGGCTTTCAATTGGCGACAGCACGGCGCCTCCGGGTTGATTCACACGTGATTTGCAACAGCTTGCCCCCCCCATGAACCTATGGGGTTCATCATAATACATGTTGCAATACGATACATTAAATCAAATACAAATTTCAAAATATAATAAGAATATACATACTTTAAACACTTTAAGAATTCTGGACATTCACTTCAACTAGAATAATAAAAGAAAAGATTAGAATGCAAATTTCACTAAAACAGTCAATTGTTATTGAGTTCCAAATTATAGAGTAATTGCACTGGTCTTCTCAAAACAGATTTTTGAGTTTTTATTTTGCAGGCCCTCACCTTGCCGTCTCTTCCAGGAAAGGTTTCTATAATTTTACCTAAACTCCAGAAATTTCTGGGTAAACTATCGTCTTTTATTAAGACAATATCGTTTATTTTAAATTGGGGAATATTAGTTTTGTTTATACTTTGGTGGGCTGATCTCAAATTTAATAAATACTCTTTCTTCCATCGGGACCAAAACAATCTCATCAATTTTTCGCGATAATTATAAGTTTTAAGCAATTCTTTCTTGGAAGAGAGATTCGAGTCAAGGTGCAGGCGTGCTGGAGGGAGAGAAGTTATTCTTCTCCCTATTAAAAAATGTGCTGGGCACAATGGTACGGGGTCCTGGCTTTCATCACTCATGTAAGTGATGGGTCTAGAGTTTATAGTGCCTTCTATTTCAGCTACTATGTGGACAGTTCGTTGTAAGTTAACGATGTTTTGCCTAGCGTTTTTCGTAGGGCTGTTTTAACACTTCGCACCATTCGTTCATAAAAGCCACCCCACCAGGCGGCTTTTTCTACTATATATTTCCATTTTATTTTATGGGAAGCAAAAAATTCTTTCACCTCTGGATGAGCTACTAAGCTCCACAGTTTCTCAAATTCTAGTTCAGCACGTTTAAATGTACGTGCATTGTCGGAATAAATTACGGAGCATAAACCCCGTCTAGCGATGAACCTTCTAAATGCGAGTAAGAAGGCTTGCGTAGATAAACTGTCTACCAGTTCCAAATGAACATTTCTTGTAACAGCACAGGTAAGAAGTAAAATATATTGTTTATTGTTCTTATCTTTTACGAATAAGGGACCGGCGAAGTCGCATCCTAGAATATTAAATGGTGGTGACTGTTCAATACGATCAGGTGGCAACGGAGCTACTGTCTGGTCTCCTGGATTCGCAGAAAATCGTTTGCAGACAACACATTTTTTGAGTAGATCCTTTATCGTTTTTCTAGCTTTTAGAAGCCAGAACCTTTCTCTGATTTCGGCAAGCGTATGTATCACTGAAGAATGATACACTTTCTCGTGTGCATTCCAAATAATTAACTCAGCTAATTTAGTTTTGGGCGGCAGAATAATCGGATACTTTTCATTTTCTAGTAAGATGTTAGATTTTGAAAGTCGCCCTGATACACGTAAGATGCCCTCAGCATCCAGAAAAGGATTTAATTTTGTGAGATTAGAATCTCTTGGAATGGGTTTTGCCTTTTCTAAACATTTAATTTCAACAAAGTATTTTTCATTTTGAATTTGTCGTATCCAATAATTTTCCGCTTCCTGGAGTTCTTCCATCGTTAAAGTGTCTCGATTATCTTGTTTATGCCTAGTCAAATTTATGAAACGCAATACATAGGCTGTTATTCTCAACAATTTATTTAAATTAGAATATCTATTAATGTCGATGATTCTTTCACGAGTAATAACAGTGTTCACAACGATTTTATCTCTGGATTCCATTTCAATGTTAGAAAAAGAATGTTTTACGTTATCAAGTTTTGGCCAAAAATTTTCGGATTTACTTAGCCAATCCGGGCCATGCCACCAGTGCTTGTTACTGGCTAATTCTTTGGAAGTGAGTCCTCGAGTGAGCATATCAGCTGGATTATCTTTACTGCTGACATGCCTCCATGCACTGGGATCAGAATTTTCTTGTATTTCTGCCACCCTATTCGCAACAAAGGGCTTCCATTTGGCAGCAGAATTTTTGATCCAATTTAATGTTATTGTGGAGTCCGTCCAGAATACTACCTTTTGAATATTAGTGAAAACGTTTTTTAGATGGCTAGCTATTCTGGCAGCTATTAATGCACCTAGAAGCTCTAATCTTGGCAAAGTGATTCTTTTTAAAGGGGCCACACGAGCTTTAGAAATTACAAAACAAGTTTTAGAAAAGCCCTCGGAAGTCTGGTATCTGAAGTAGCCCACTGCCCCGTAAGATTTTAACGAAGCATCAGAAAAAAGATGAAGTTGAACTTTATCATCTAAAATATTATCTGTATTAAAATAATACCTGGGTACCTGAATCTTTTCTAAAAGTTTTATTTCGCTATACCATTTTTCATATTTTTCTTTAAATTCTTTAGGAAGTGTGTCGTCCCATTCTAAACCGCGTTCCCATAACTCCTGAAGAAGTAATTTAATTCTAATTAAGAATGGCGATATGAATCCGATAGGATCGAATATTTTGGCAGCGCTGTGCAAAACATGTCTTTTGGTGTATTCCAAATTATCACCATCTGACATAAATGCCTTAAAATCTATTGACAGGACGTCGTTTATATTATCCCAATTAAGTCCCAGAATTTTTAATTTTGAATGACTTTCGTCTGTTTCTATAACTGGGTTACCATTCTTCCATAATTCCCTTAATTCCAAAGAATTTGTATTAAATTTTCTCAAGTTCATATTCGCATCCTTAAGTATTGAGACAGCAGAAGCTGATAAATTGAAAGCTTCTTGGACTGTCGGAGCCCCATATGCCAAATCGTCCACGTATAAAAAATTATCTAACATATTATAAGCAATAGGATTAATTTCTTTGTACTTTCTAATATGTTTCTTAATTGTCGAAGCCAACACGTACGGGGAGCTCGTGACTCCAAAACAATGTCGGTTAAAATGATATAAAGTTACAGGCTTATCTATGTCACAATCATCAAAGTATAAAAAACACAAATAATTCCTGTCCTCTTTAGACACTTCTATTTGCAAGAATGCTCTAGCAATATCGCCCAAAAAAGCAATTTTATGAGACCTGAAATTTAATATTATGTCAATTAAATTAGGATTTAAATTTTCTCCAGCGAAAAGACAATCATTTAGACTTTTTTCATTATTTCTTTTACTGCTAGCATCATAAACAATTCTTGATTTCGTACTAGAAGAATCTGGTCTAAAAATAATTTGGTGTGGCATTACGTAACCAATAAAGCAATCAGTATCGCACTTTTGAATAATACCTTCACTTAATTGTTCTTTAATAATTTCGTTATATTTCTGAAATAAAGATTTATTACCCCTTAATCTCTTTTCCAGACCCACAAATCTCTGTTTCGCAACTTCGTAATTATTTGATAAACTTTGTTTGTTTATTTTAGAAGACCATAAAAGTGGCGCGACATACCTTTGATTCTCAAAAATTATTTCCCTCTGAAATTGCGTAACCACCTCATATTTTTCGTCGTTTTGAATATCAGTAGGAAAGGATAAAAAATTATCTACATCCCACAATTTTCTTAAATCATTGTCTGTTGATGTACAAATGACCTTAAAACAAGAAGCTCCATTTACATTATTGCTATGCATTCGTCCAATTAAAGTTTTTCCAAATATTGTTGGTTGAATAAATAAATATTTATTGATTTTCTCTACCCCTCCCGTGATTGTCGCAAACATATAATCACATCCCAATAATATTTGTACAGTCTTTTCATTAATAAATCTGTCAGCAAACTCATTTTCATCTAAACGGAATTTATTTATGAGCTGCGAATCAATGTGCGATTTTACTTGCGTCGCACTAATTATGTCTGACACGAGCGCCTGAACTGTTATCCTTTTATACGGAGGATGGCGACTAATTATAGTAATATCCACTAAATCATACTCTTGTTCTATGGCGTTACGATTCGCGAAAGTATAAACTAGCAATTTCTCTCTTTTTACTGGTTTTAGTTTTAAAGCAGTTGCTAAATTCTTTGCAATAAATGTGCGCGAAGATGCAGAATCATATAATAGCCTTGTACTTAATTTCTTGGAATCTCCCATTACCTGTACGCATGCCGTTTGCAAAATTGTCGAATATTTTTCTGGAAAATTTTGAGTTTTAATAACAGATGATACAACCGCTTGATTTTCTTGATTTTGTACAATTTCTGATTTTTTAGTATTCTCAATGGGACTAATTTCAGAGGATTTCTTAGCGGGGCAAAACAAATAATTATGTTGAAAACTCTTGCATAACTCACACGGTTGTATTTTAGCTTTACATAGAGATAATAGGTGGTTCTTATAAAAACATCGGTAACATCTTCCTTCTTTTTTTAACTTATAACGCTTTTGTTCATCTGTCATTTCCTTACATTTTAAACTATTATGATTCGAATTACAGAATACACAAACATTTTTTACGACCGTGTTCAGCGCAACTGAAGTGGGAAAATTACCCTTTGTTCTGGTAGGAGCATTTTTTTCCCATCGAGATTTTTCTGGACTTTTTAAGGAATTTCCTGATATAACAGTTGCCGCTTCCCTTGAATCAATCTCAAATTTTATAAATTTCATTAATTCATTAACATCCCCTGGCTTTTCGTTATCCTTTTTCCTTTGAAATTCAATTACCAAATTATGAGGTAATTGCCTTAAAATGATAGGGATTAGTAAATACCCAAAATTGTCGGTAGCTACTCCTATTGCCTGCAAATTTCTAATACTTATTTCGCATTCATCATACAAATCTCTCAACATTTTTGTATTCGAGCATGACCTGATCGGTTCGATTGCTAATAATTTATTTATAAAACCGCTAATTAAAATTTCCGTTTTACCATATCTTTTTTCTAGTAAATCTAACGAGTGATCGTAATTACTTTCTGTTAGGGCTAATCCAGATACCGTTTTATAGGCTTCACCAGACAAAAATGATTTCAAATATATTAATTTTTCAATTTTTGTCAAATTATCATTAACATCAATAGTATTCTTAAAACTATTGATAAATTCAAGAAATGTATTAGGATCGCCTTTAAAATTCGGAATATTTAATTTTGGCAAATTTACAGTAGGCAATCGTGTACTAACATAAGGAACCGTACTAGCGTTTGACAACGAACTAGTGTTTCTCGATTCAACATCATTTTTAAATTTCTTCAAATTTGTTTTTATTTTAAATTTCGTTTCATTAATAGTATCATTATAATCGATACTATTTTGAACTTCCGTTTCTAAATTTGTATTGTCAGTGATCAATTCTTCGATTTTCAAATTAATTTCCTTTAATTCTAATTGTTTTTCCTCTAAATTTATCAAAAATTCCGAAAGCTTATCAATATTATCTTTATTTTCAAAATCAATATCTTCAATAAACGACTCGACCTTTGTTATAAATTTAGTTACGGTCGTTTTCATAACTTTACGCTTAGCCTTAAATTTTTCAAGATTCATGCTTAGAAATAAAAATTACAGTACCTTTTTTCTGCCGAGATTTCGAGCTTCTTTTCGGTAATCTTGAATTCACACTTCTGGACCGGGAATCTATGTTTAATCCATATTAGCTTTGATATTAATGTTCCATTTCCCGGGTTTCGGCACCAGTAATGACACTGCTCATTTCTAGAGAACAGTTTTAATCCTAGAAGACTCGAGTTATATAAATTCGTGTGTTCTTTCTTTAAATAATATTCGATCCACTTGACATTTTTTCTTTTATTTCACACCACACACACATATAGTCGACCAGACACTAACATATACTATTTACATGAAAAGAGATACATATTTTTTACGGGGAAGTAAAATATTCTTCCTCGCATCGAGAATTCGAACAACTTCTACCTTTTAAAACAAAAACATTGCGCCACAGGTGGCTTTCAATTGGCGACAGCACGGCGCCTCCGGGTTGATTCACACGTGATTTGCAACAAGCACTTCGGGAAATTTTAATATATTGTTACAGCGTATATAGGGTTCTTTTGATCTTATGATTAGACAACTTCAAACTCTTGCTTATAGAAAAGTAGAAAATAATTTATTTACAGAACTTCAGAACAACAAAGTCTTCGAAACTCACAAATATTTCTAGATATTCAAAAATAATTGTTCAAATCTATCGCATAAGTGCAGATATAGGTTCCAGAGACTCTTTATAGAACGTCTCAACACTAAATCACATTCAAAATAACGTAAATAAGACTCAAGCAAACTTGCTTAACAAACGCGTTGTTCACTCAATGACTGACTGGTAAATAATAACAACAGCTCGCATCGCTTCTCTTCTTATATAGGCTCGCAGCATGTGCGGGAAATTTCTAGAACCATCTCGAAAAATCCACGGAACAACAAACAATGTATCAGCATACCTAAGGGGGGTTACCATACAGAGGAAAGGGTTACCATCGCCAACAATCGCCAAATTTGTCGCCAACTTGGCGATATATCGCCAAATTTGGCGACCAAAATTAGTTAAAAGTGACGCCAACTTCGCGATATCTCTACTATTTCGCCAATCTGCCGTAGATATACACTGAAAATAATAGACAAGTTTGCTTGATAACAGAGACAATGTAACAAAAACTAATATTAGTAAAGGAATGGAGATTAATAAGATTATTTACATTATTTTACAGTACAAACACTAACTATTTACAAAATTCGTAACAATATTTTCGTCGATCGCGACCCCTAGATCCCAAAACCACCCTCCGTTGAAATGCTGACTTACACACACACACACACACATATATATATATATATATATATATATATATATATCCATATATATACAGGGTGAATCATAAATATCGAAACAATAGGCTATCTCCTTAAATATTGCCTCTAGACCCATACTTCCAGTTGCAAAAATTCATAAAAAAAGGTGAAATTTCTGATAAGATAAGTTGAAACTCTATGGGGGGTCTATTTGAAAAAATACGAAAATTAAATTTTTATATGGCCCCCGTAGAGCAAAGTTCCCAATTAGAAAATTATTCTTTATCCATTCCTAAATTGAACAAAAAAAATTTCATCTCCGTATCTGAAAATATGACAGAGATATTAAAATCTAAAATTCTCCGAAATTCGTGACTTACACCACTTTACCATGCCTGTAAACGATGAATTGTTGACTGATTTTCAAAGGAAATGAGGGATCGTCTACAAATTATCTTTATTAAATGTCGATTCAAGACCGTGCCTCTTATTTGGACATAATAAAGCAGCGTATTGATTTAAATCAAAATTTGTTTTCAAACTATGTTGATCGTTAACTCTGGAAGTCTGCATGGATCGCTGCCCGGCATGGAAAAATGTCAAAATCATAATCCGGACCAACCCGGAAAAAAGTTTAAAACATAGCTCGGTTCATCCTTGAATTTCCACAAAGTTTTTAGGTGCGTTCGTAATTATGTAAATACGTACCACCTATTGTTGTCGCTCACCCCGTCCGTGTGTATGTTCGTCTGTCTGTCCGCATATAACAACGCAAAAACTATCCAACCGAATCGTTTGAAATTTAAAATATATAATTATTACATAATTTTGTCGAGGCATTTCAAATTTTATGAAAATCGGATGGATAGATCAATTACAGGGACAATTAAAAGGATTCCGTTACATTACGGTCAATGGGGGAAAATGTTTCAAATGCATTTTAATCGTTTGAAATTTAAAACGTATATGTATTACATCATTTTGTCGAGTCATTTCAAATATTATGAAAATCGAATGCATAGATCAATTACAGGGACAATCAAAAGTATTCCGTTACATTACGATCAACGGGAAAAAAGTTTCAAATACATTTTAATCGTTTGAAATTTAAAACGTATAATTATTACATAATTTTGTCGAGTCTTTTCAAATGTTATGAAAATCGGATGCATAGATCAATTACAGGGACAATCAAAAGTATTCCGTTACATTACGATCAATGGGAAAAAATATTTCAAATGCATTTTAATGGTGTTACACTCATTTGAACATAATGTAATTGACATGAATCTATGATGTATGTACTAAAATATACATTCTGTACAATCGGGGATGCAAAGAATATTTATTATTAAATTACAGGGCCATACAAATGTATTCCACTAAATAATGTTATACGGGGAAACATTGTTTGAGGCTTGTTTTAATTATATTAACCTACTTCACATTTTATGAATAAGATATACGTTAATGAAGTATAATAAAAATTACTCCCTGCATATTTATAGGAACACAAAGATTTCGACCACTATACTGTATCTAAAATACGTTCTACTATATCAGCAAGATCTGAATATTTTAAAACTTATAGTACTAACGCACCTCATTTGCTACGCTTCACGAGCAATTTCCAACTTGTATACTTCAGTGTAGTTAAAAATTGTTTCGCGGGGAAGAGTTCTGACCAAAAATACTTAGTATAGCTTTTCGTTTTTTATATTTATACTTTTTATTATTAAAGATGCGCCAAAGGCTGTAATATATTTATTTTATCAATGAATCTCTGTTTATATCTAAATGTTTCACATATATTTTAATATCACTAATTCATATCCCTGCATTGGGGACTTTGAAAAATGTTATACAGTAAAACCTTTTAAGACGGAATCACATACGAAAGAAAAAATACGTAATAGACAAATGCCGTTCCTAGGAGGGTTAAATGGATTTTATTTTTTCTCAGGTATTATTGTATTCATTTTGCATGGATCAACACCTTTTCTGTTTAAGACAGAATTCCGTCATAGGCAGATTTTTTTCTGGTTTTATTGTGTTTAATTTTTTAATATTTAAATATACTATTCTTAAAAATGTATAAATTTTAAAGTTTTTATTTTTTTAATTTAATTTATTTTATTTTATTTTATTTTATTTTATTTTTGTAAAATAAAAGTGATTTTAAAATCTATGTGGTTTTCGTAAAATTTTTGATTGAACCAAATTTTACTTATTTTATGCACGTATTAGGTCAGTCAGAGACAGTGGTTTTAATATGGATTGTTCGAGATCGGGATTGAAAATTTCATCCAGTGCAGGCCTTATTAAAAGTTAAAAATTGTTAAAGGAAAAAAGTACAAACTTGAAACATGCCATTTTTAATTATTTTACATTACTTTTGTTTCGGGAAAAATTGAAAAATTATTTACTTTTGAAAATAAGAATTTTTGTTAAGTTATATAATTTTTTCAATAAATATTTTTAATAATTCTAAAATTATTATTGAAAAACAAAAACCCCGAAAAAAAACTAAAATCAGATTTTCTTCTTTAATTAAATGGAAAGCAATAGAAATCTGATAAATAATGTTTTGAGTTATAACGATTTTTAACTATCCCATTTAAACCAGTACTAATCATATGAAATTTTTAGAAAGTTCATGATAAATTTTAAGATGTGATTTCCTTAGCAAATTATATGGCGAACCATCACAAAAAAAGAAAAAAAGTCAAAACTCAACTCAAAAGATAGATTTTTTACACGTTTCCCAGAACTGTTAAAGTAACATTGTCTTTTGAATTGCGCACATTTCAATTTGTTTCTAATCCCTTAAAACTTGATGAATTATTGAAACGGCTATAACTCTTCGAGTTTTGAAGACATGAAGATGCAACTTTTTGTGTATTATTCAGGACTGGATAAGGAAAGTTTTCCTAATTGGAATTTTTGTCCTACGGGGGCCGTATAAAAAGTTAATTTTCGTTTTTTTCAAATAGACCCCCTATGGAGTTGCAACTTATCTTATCAAAAAGTTTACCTTTTTTAATGAATTTTTGCAATTGAAAGTATGGGTCTAAAGGTAATATTTAAGGAGATAGCCTATTGTTTCGATATTTATGACTCACCCTGTATAGATCTGAATTTTTCCGTGCTGTAACTCTCGAATTTATAAACCGATTTGGATGAAATTCTTTATGTGCATAGTCGGAAATACTAATGTCTCGACCGAGTTCATTGGCCAGCTTTAACTGTGATCTTGTTTCAAAATGAAGGCTATTTGAATTTGTGGACACTTTTGGAAATTTTTATGTTATGACCTATGTTGTTAATTTACATTGTGTGACTGTTTAAAATGTCTCTTGATATTTTTAACATTCTGTTTAAAATGATATGTAAGAGTTTGCATTTTGCGAAACGGAACTTTTTCTATAAGAATACAAAGTTAAAAACATAAAAATTTTAAAAGAATAAAATGGACGCCATTTTAAGACAAGATGATGGATGAAGCTGGCCAACAAATTCGGTCGAGGCATTGTTACCTAAAAAATTTCATCCAAATTGGTTCATAAATTCGAGATTTACAGCATGACAAAATTCAGATATATATCTCTCTATATATATATGGATATATCTATTGTTTTTCAAAGTGAATTTATTTATATAAATAAAAAAAAACTAATCAAAATTTATGTGCTGTTTTGTTCGATGACCTTTTGCCATTTTTCTGGTAAAACAATAATTCCGTCACTGTAGAATTTCTGAGAGTTCTGGGCAAAAAACTGGACAAGGTGATTTTCATAAGCCTTTTTTGAAGTCAGCTTAACACCTTCAAGAGAGTACCGCATAAGGCATAACAAATGATAATTCGTCGGATCCAGGTCCGGACTATACGGTGGGTTCATCAAAACTTCCCAACAAAGGTCTTTCAGTTTTTGCCGAATGACTAAAGATGCGTGTGGTTTAGCGTTGTCGTGATGGAAGACAGCGAATTTCCTTTCGATAAATTTTGACCGGGTTTTTCAATTGCCTACTTCAATCGCATTAGTTGTTTACAGAAGATAGTTGAATTGATGGTTTGGCCTGGTTTGAGCAGCTCATGATGGAAAATTCCTTTCCAATCCCACCAAACACTCAGAATCATTTTCGTAGGCATCAATCCGGGCTTTGCCACCGTCTGTGAAGTTTCGATCACGATCTTTTTAGCACATTGTTGTTATCCGTGATTCCTTTTTCATCACCCGTAATGATTTGTTTCAAAAATGGCCCGATTTCATACCGTTTCAGTAGCAATTCACAAATGAAAACTCTCTCCATTAAATTTTTCACTGTAAGTTTATGGGGAACCCAATATCGAGTTTCTTTTGGTATCCAATTTTATGTAAATGGTTCAAAAGTGGTTTATGGTTAATGTTTAGTTCCGTAGCAATGTCGTGGGAAGAAATATGTCAGTCTATCTGGATTGTTTTTAAAATTTCATCGAATTTTTCAAGGACTGGCCGGCCAGGGAAAGGTTCATCTTTAACATCGAAATTTTCGGAAGGAAAAAGAGGAAACCGATTCTGACTTTGGCGTTTACTTAAGCACTGATCACCATAAATGCCACACAAGTTTCGATGAACCTGCGCCAATTTTTCCCTTTTTGGAAGTAAAAAACTAAAATGTGACGAAAATGATCTTCTGAAATCTCTATTTTAAAAATGCAGTAGCTTTTGACTGGTTAAACAGATGACGCTACCTTTATATCTAGAATTTTCTAGAGACTGTTACCTTTCAAACGCTGTATAGTATGACTTAATTGAGTAAGTATTACTCGAGATATGCGATTTTAAAGCTATCTATTGGGAAAAAACGAATTTACTTTTTCCCCAGCCCAATATATAGTTTAGTATATATAGTGAGTCAACATTTCAGCGGAGAGTGGTTTTGGGATCTAGGGGTCCTGATCGAGGAGAATATACCGATGGGCTTTCCCCGGACAGCTGCAACAGGTAGTGTTTTTACTTTTTGTAATGAAAGCTACCTAAAAGTGTCCACAATTTTGGCCACCACTGTATGTTAAATTTATATATGCAACTTCTAAGCAAACATATTTTATTATTCTTTTTATATTCTTTCTGATGCGGTGTGTTAAATAAATAAACGATCCAAACATAATTCAAAAAAGTTGATTAATTAGTAGAACTCTTTAAGAAATTTAAGAATAGTTGAAATAAAAAAACTGAATTCAGAAGAGTCTCACTCAACTCACAGTAACAGAGTATTGAAAGTTAAATAAGTTTCAGAAATTTGCTCAAATCGAAATCTTGATTCCGGATACGACAACTTTAAAAAACTCAAGTCACTCAGCTACCTAAATCTGAACGCTGCATTATCTTACCAGCTTCTCTATTGTGTATTTCTAGCTGCCTATTATCTGACTGCAGGACTGGCTTTTAAGGGAGAGAAGCAAATGCAATGCACCCAATCTCTCCACACTTATGAAATCCTTCAAACTATAAAAAAAAATGAGCAAGTGTGATCACAGATAGCAAAGAGGGTTTTGTTTAATATTTCTTTCAAAACAACTTATTCTTTCATTTACAAATACAAATTGTTAATTTATTAATTTATAATTATATAATTCTTGCATAGATGGTAGCATCAACAAATTTAATTGTAAAATAATTATAAAAGGAAGTTATTTATTTTTATTAAATTAAAAAGGTTCAATTCAAATTATTTTTTAAAAATCCAACATTTCAAATATTTTGAAAATAAAAAAAATACCAAAGACATAGATAAAATTTTTAATTTCTAAAAACGAAAAAAAGTGTTTAAGCGAAATTTAAAATTCTGAATCATTAATAAACTACAATAGTTCTTAAACTAGAAAGAAAACTGAGTCCCCCAAAATATTATGAATGTCAGATGAACGAAACCCTAAAAATATAAACTCTTAAACTGGCAAAAATCACGAAATTTCTTTTGATTAAACGTATCTTTATATGAAAATTTCAATTTCTAGCACCGGGGATCGAAAATAGAACCTTCTATTCACTGGTAAGATGCTTTACCTCCAAGTTATGATGACTACACACCAAACGTTGAAATTAAGGCTCTCTTATAGCATGTAAATTGCAAAAATGAACGTGTGACACTCATAGCATTCATTTAATTAAAATAACAGACTTTTTCAAAATATTATGACTTGTCATGTAACACGAGGTTTTCAGCTATAAGTCAACAAAATTTGAAGTCTCCTACTTGGACAGTTTTTGTGTACGAATCTGTGACGGACGGACAGATAAAAACAGAGATGAATAGGGTTTTGCGAAATAAATAGGGTTTTGCGGGATGAACGAAACCCTAAAAATTACTCGTTAACCTCTAAAAACAATAATAGAATTGCTTTAGAATCATCATAATTCAGACAGATAGATAGCACAAGGGTCACCACGAATAAAAAGGAATTTTTTTGCAATAAAAAAATATAGGACATCAAAAATATTTTTGTCTTCTGAGCCACTTTAAAAGACGACTCTAATTGATTGTGCCAAAAGTGCGAATTTTACTTTTATGTAAATGGGATTTTGAGTAACATGAATAATTTGAATAAAATAAGAATGCTAAAAAAAAGGTGGGACAGTAATAATCAGATTGCGAATTAAAATGTTACTCGTATTAAAATAACTAAAAAATTCGTAATGACGATAAAATCCTAAAAGTTTAAAAAAAAATCCTTTTAGATAACAGTTTGAAAAAATGACGTCAAAACCTTTTTTAAACATGCTAATAATTACAAGGAAGACTTAGGAAGCATTTTATTCTCTCTTTTTTTTTAAGAGTTGAGCTAACAAGTTGCTAACCTTTTTTTTTTTCTTGTATCGCAGCTATATAATTAAAAAGTAGTTTTAAAGAAAATTACAACCTTTTAAGCTTTATAAAAAGAAAAAGAATAAAAAAAAAAAACGAAAAAAACGTTTCATTGATTAAAAGCATTAGAAGAGAATTTTACTGGACTATGTCTATAATTTAATAAAAAACACTTAACACAAAGAAAAAGTACTTTTTAGAAACACTATAAAAGTAAAAATAAAAAATCATAAAAATGAAAAAATATTTTCCTTCTTATGGGATTTTTTTGTATTTTATTGTTGTTGTTGCTGCGGTTAATGTTTTACGCTAGCACTTGCTATAAAAACACACAATAATGAACACGAATTTTTGACTATAACTGTCCAAAACTTTTATATATTTAAATTTATATTTAAAATTTTTAACTTGATAGTTTTTTAGGCGAGTTCGTAATTATGTAAATAACAGCCCCTATTGTCGTTGTGTATTGCCACTGTATATCACAATGGCGTTGCCATCGATTTCAACAACACGGAAGGACATTCCAGGCAAAGCTCCATATTGCTTAAAATAGATGATAAAGATATCGAATTTCTTTTATTCAAACTTCGTTTGGTAAAATTGTTCACCGAGCGGGTATAGTCTGCTGATAATAAATAAAACATAATCTCTTGAAGTGACTACGCCACATAAAATGTATCCTTATACAATTTCTTAAAGTGAATAATGGCATCATATCTTACTTCATTTGATTTATAATAATTAACAAAATTTGATATTTTGTGTTTTACCAGCGCTGGGTGTTTTACTCCATTTTACTATACATGTTATTTTAAAAAAAGAATTAAAAATTAAGATTAATTATCTAAAGATTTATTTACAGTATGTATTTAGATAAAAAATAATATAATACATCGTAATATTAAATCAAATCTCTTTCTCTTTTACTCTTTTTTTTAACACTTTGGCAAAAATTTATTCAATTTGATATTTATTAAGAGCTATCTTTAAATTTAATATATTTTTTTTTTTATTTGTAGAGTAATTTTTACTACTGCAATAGGTTAATTATAATAACTAATATTTTCTTTAACGCATAATGGCGAAAACATTTCTTATTTTACTGTTTAATATAAAATATTTTTTTACTTTTGTATTATGCTTAAACAATAGTTATCTCAAAATTCTATAATTAAAGAATATCTAAAGATATAAACTTGTAAGTAAAGATATAAAAGATATCTTTATTTTTCAATCAAAATGCGTTATAAAATTCGGTTATTTTTAACATTAAAGGTTTTATTTAAGGATTTTCTCTAACTTTAAAATTGTTCTGTGTTTTTTTTTCTTTTGTGTTTTGTTCGATACAAAATAATTTTGTGATTAATGATTGTTTGATACTTTAAAATTATTAGAAGGTTATTTTATAAATATTTTGTATAACTCGCATAGATATAGTACCGGAAAAAAGTACATCCCGTAAAGCATAGTGACGTCACTGCAACGTCGTTATGAAGTCACATTGTGACTTTATGACCATCGATTGTCGATGTGACGTCACGTGACGTCGATGTGAAGTGACAGTGACTAAAATGTGAAGTCGTTATGGCCATTTTAGAGCGCTTTTGTGACGTTTCACAAAGTTGTCACAATGTGACAAATTTGTGAAAAATGCGTCATTTGTGACTAATTTGACATTAACATTGTGACGAAACTGTGACAAAAGCGACGATATTTAAATTGACAGAAACATGTTTTTTAAAGTAAATAACATGTTTCGAAGGATATTTATAAATTTCAAAAGATTTTTAAGAAAGTCACATCTCAGTCACAATGTGACGTCACTGAGAGGTGACATTTTGTTCACAAATGTTATGTGACCAAAGTGACGTCACACTGACGTCACTGTGACCATGCATGCTATTAGGGATTTAAACGTTTTATATCAAAAATTGAACAACTGCTAGAAAGTGCCGCTAAATATTTACCAAACTTTAATTTTCGTATTTTCTACCTTACATTTTAATTCTAAAAGGTGATACTTACGTCTTCACTCGATTCAAAAAGATAATGCATTTCTAAATATTTAAGAAAATAATAATAAATCTTCATATTCGTAACTGCTTTAAGTTCGACATGTATATTTGCAAATTGCCACATTTAACACTATCGAAGCTGGAGAAATGTATACATATTATCTTTTGATAAACTGCATTATATATATATATATATTTACCGATTTTCATCAGGTATTATTTCATTAAAAATTATGTCTTTCATACACGCCCGTAATCTTTCATAATTGCACAAACTCTTGATATAGTTGTTACAAAATGTTTTCATTCATCAAATGAAATACAATTTCAATTGCTTAGTAAAAAATTTTATTGGCATTTTATCTGTAAAAGTTGTAATTTGTATTGTTATAATAAGAATAAAAGTCTAGTAATGTTTCCAAGAATAAATTCCTCATAAGAACATCAGTATCAAAAAGCTCATAATGATTTTCTCTTAAAGAAATCTAAAATTGATCTTTAAAAAGTTCTTTAAATTACTGTACTTGTGTTCTTTAAAAATAAATCGTCTTCTTTAAAAATGCAAGAAATTCAAGAAACTTCAAATTCTACCTTGGTTGTTAACTACATCAGTCAGTATTTTGTACACCTTTTCGTTAATAATAATAAAAAAACGCTTTCACTTCCTCTCAGGCATTTTCAGTTCTGAATGAAACGATTTATATCATTCTGAATGATTTTTTCACTTTTCCCTTTTTTTTTTTTTTTCCTAGTTGCTCATCTATAATCTGGATCATCTATAATCATCTAATGTAAAAGGTTGTGTGGGTCTCTTCATTGTACAGTATTTCTTCATTTTTGTTTTATGACATTATATTCTCATGGCTTTCCTAATTAAAGCATTATGGAAACTGGTAGTTAGTGATTAATTCCCTTATTTTTAATGACATAATACTTGATGAAAAGCGATAAATATATAAATATGTAGTATGCAGGGCTTCCAGAGGTGACTATTTTTAAATTCTAATCGGCACCACTTTCTTATAATAAAAAATCTTAATATACACTTTGACAACATTTGGAACAGAAATGTATTTCCCAATTTATATTAGAAAAGTACTGGTACGAACAGAATATAAAAATATTCGCCTGTGGCAACCCTGAGTATAATACAGGTATTAACCAAAAAACCTTTGGTTTTTATTTATTTGAGTAAACTGGATTATTTATAATTATCTAATATTTTAACAGATTAAGCATTATAAAAACAATTCCAAGAAAAGTTTTATGGTTTTATAATAATTTTACATTATTATATTAGCTAGTTAAGTCTAAAGGATTTTACAGAACCACCAATTGCCATAACTAATATAACTATGCTCAGAATCAAAAGTTAATCCCAATTTAATGTGATGTTAGTGTATCTAGATTTAATTTTATTTATATCACATGTATAAAATAATTTACTTTACCAATGAAATAAATAAAATTGTTTATTTTAAAGTATTTTAAAAATACAGAGGACTCTCCGCTTTCAATTGATTTTACTTCATATTTTTTCAATCTCTGGAAATCAAAACTATTGAGAAAAATAGAATAAGATTGATAGCAAATCGATAAACATTGCTTGAAATGAAACTGTAGGGCAGATTATCTTTATCTGCTTGAAAGAATAAGTATTTTTCGAAGATTTTGTTTCACCTCAATAGCTCTATTTTTAGCTGTCACAGCATCCTGTTTTATTATCACTTATTAAATCTAAGATTATCTTTTAATTAAATGACATAATTTATATAAAATTAATTTGAATTCAGCTGTGAAATAAATTAGATTATTTAGGACAATTCCAGGATATATGGCCAGTTATAGAAGAGAGATGGACAGTCTAAAAATTTCATAAAACTATGTTATAGATTGCAGAATTATAGTTGTTTGTGAGAAATAATTCAGCGTGTTCATTCATTGCAAAGTACAGCTGTTGTTTTTAATTATGAAAAAAATATATTTTTAATATTTATTTAATTTATCATTTTGATATATTTTTTCATTAGGTATCAAAATGTTTTGCAGTACGTATTTCTTTTTTATTATTATGGGGATTTTTAAAGCACGTTTATAGTTTAATTTTTAATTTTAAGTCTAAAACAAAGCCAAACAATGGCGGAGTGACGCTTTAAATTGGGTGGCAATCTGTCCTTCAATTTTAGCATAGATATCCACATGAAATCGACGAGAGATGGCCACCTATAATAAATATTTCAAAATTATACCAAGTGAGGATTTTAACTAACTATAATTATTTTTCAAATAATTATATAATTTTTACGTGTATAATTATAGTAACTGGTATCATTAATTAAATTTTAGGTAACATAAATATTTCAATAACTTTAAAATAACACAACCAAACGATATATTTTCGTTTCAGAAAATATTGAAAAACTTAGAAAACGTTCGTCCCAGAAACAGATAAAGTTGATAAATAAAGTTAAAACCGTGAAAAATATACATCATTGAAAATAAACACGTTATTTTCAGAAGCGAAGAAGAGGAAATACGTTTCTAATTATCAATCCGTAAGGCATGGTGACATCACTGCGACGTCGTTATGATGTTACATTGTGACTTTGTGACCATCGATTGTCGATGTGACGTCACGTGACATCGATGTGACTTAAATGTGAAGTCGTTATGGCCGTTTTAGACCTCGTTTGTGACGTCACATTGTGACCCCTTTGTGAAGTCACGGTGTGACAAATTTGTGAAAAATGTGTCATTTGTGACTACTTTGACATTAACATTGTGACGAAACTGTGACAAAAGCGACGATATTTAAATTGCCAAAAACACGTTTTTTAAAATAAATAACATGTTTTGAAGAATATTTGCAATTTTCAAAAAAATTTTCAGAAAGTCACATCTCAGTCACAGTGTGAAGTCACTGAGGGGAGGCATTTTGGTCACAGATGTGATGTGACCAAAGTGACTCACAGTGACGTTACTGTGACCATGCATGCTATGAGGAAGGCTATGCAGATTCCGAGGGAATAGAATTGGAAGTGGATCACTGTGTTCGTTGTGATGAAGAATACAATACCAAAAAGAATTACTGAATACACTTCATTAGGTGCCAGAAGTGGTTCTTTGAAGTGTGTTTAAACTATCAAGATCGTTTCAGAAAATGTGGTAAAATTTTACGAAAGGTGGAAAATTATTCGCCATATTTCGTCTGTTCAAATTTTATTTCCTGATTTTCCGTGATACAATTGCATCTTTACAAATTTCTATGTGTTTTTCATGATTAAGTATGTGAAAAGTGTTATTTTTTGCTATTTTAACTTCATTTTTTTCTTGTAAAGGATGGCTATGTCTCCTCGGCTTATTGGAGAGACGGCCCTCAGCCATTTTAATTTAAATTTTGTTTCCCATTTTTTGTTCTCAATATTTATTTATTTTTTCCGAAATATGATGAGTATATGTATAAGAATTTCAAATGTTTATAAATATTTCTTGTATATGCATTCAGAAATTTTTTATTTTAATCTTTAAAATCAATTTAATTCCAAGAGTTATTTTATTTTAGATCAAAAACACAGGATAGAAACTTTGCCTGTATATGGATCAATAAAAGCCCCTCTTTTCAACCAACAGAAATTAAATGTGAAGTATAATTATTTTAAGGTATGCAGTCAACATTGTAGTGTCTAAACATAATGGACCATGAATGTTCAAGGTTACAACGAAAGAAATTCGAAATTTTAAGTAGCAACACCCACTTTTTATCATATCCAACTGATCAATCTCAGCATTAAATGAATACATGTTGCATTAAAAGACATTAAAAGTGTAAATGTAGCACAAAAAACGATGACGTGCAAAATATAACATCGTACACAACTAATAAGAACATATAGATAACAACTACAACAACAATTACCAATCACAGAATACAGTGCACAAATCATGGTTTGTAAAAATTATTTAAAAAGCAATGTGGAAAACTAAAAACATTGTTCTTCTCCTTTCGTTTTTGTTGCTGTTTAGTGAATAAAAATGCTGTTCTTGGAATGAGCTGTATGTCGTCATTTTTTGTATTAAATGAACCGTATCAATATCCCATTTAAGTTTTATGAAAATGCCGATCATTTTGAGACATGAAAAACTGGGTGTTGTCATTCAAGAATTAAAAAAACACATTGGAACCTTGTGAGCCCAATGGGTCTTATTCACCACAATATCGACCGTATACCTTAATAACTCTATCTCACCTTTCATGTCTATTGAACGCAAAAGAATTAGATATCTGCGAAGTTTGTTAACACCCTGTCTTTTTAAAAACAAAGTCCATTCTCCTTTGATTGATTTTATTTTAGATCAATTCAATTTTTTGAAAACAGTTCCTTCAGAAGAATAAAATACGATTGACAATGAAAATGCCGATCATTTTGAGATATGAAAAACTGAGTGTTGTCATTCAAGAATTAAAAATCTCATTGGAACCTTGTGAGCACCATGGGTCTTATTCACCACAATATCGACCGTATACCTTAATAATTCTATCTCACCTTTCATGCCTATTGAACGCAAAAGAATTAGATATCTGCGAAGTTTTGTTAACACCCTGTCTTTTTAAAAACAAAGTCCTTTCTCCTTTGATTGATTTTATTTTGGATCACTTCATTTTTTTAAAACAGGGCCTTAAGAAGAACAAAATACGATTGACAGCATAGAAATAAACACTAATCGCGAGTTCTCGGTAAATCTTCTTAAAATTTTGTTTGTATTTAAATATTCTTAATTTAAACTATCTTTAACTACCATGATTTACTATAGCTTATTATATCTATCTTTAATGTTAATGACATTCTTCGTCTAAAATTAATTTGATTCATTTGTAAACATAAGTTAGAAGATTTATTTGCCATCACAAAAGTGCTTCCGAAAATATGGACATTCTAAATAGTTTAGATTTTGCTTCCAAATATTTTAAATATTCGAAAGCACTTCAATAAGAAGAAAGAATGAGATTGATAGTAAATCAATAATCATTAATCTTGTCAATGTGGAGCGCATACGTTAGTAGCTATATCTCACATTTCGTATCTATGGGCCGCTAGAGAATTATATATCTACAAAAATTCTTAACCATCATCTTTTCCTTTCAAAATCAAAGGCCTGATTCTATTTTAGATCATTTTAATCTTTAGAAAACAAGGTTTTTAGCAAAATAAAATACAATTGATAGCAAAGAAATAAGCATTAATCAAGAGTAATCGGTAAACTACTCGTATGCATTTGAAATATATACTTCAACAATCTTAGTTTAAACTATCACGTACCATCAGGATTTATTGTGGCTCATTAAATCTATCTTTAAAGTTAATGACATTTTTCGTATAAAATTAGCTTAATGTATCTGAAAAATAAATTAGGAGATTTATTTGCTACCGCAAAAGTACTTTCGAAATTAATGACTTTCTGGAGAATATAGATTTTGCTTCCAATTATTTTAAATTCTCGAAAACACTACAATATGAAGAAAGAATTCGATTGATAGTAAATCGATAAACATTAATGGAGTCAAACTGGGCAGATGATTTTAATGTAACTGAAATAAACGTTTGTTTTTGTCTCAGTAAGTAATTCAATAAAACAGATTTTTCCCTTTTTATATAATACTTTTAAGAAATATTTAAATTGCAATTCTAGTCAAAAAAACATTAAATTTAAAAACATTTTAAAGTAATTATATAGTTTTACAATCATAAATCAACCTCAAAATTTAACTCACAATTTATATTAACTATTTATGCTCCAAACTAGTACAAAACCATGGTAAAAAAAAAGACGGAATGCGAACGATAAATCTTCAAAATAATGCTAAGATTATGAAAATATAATATAGAGAGGAGTAAATGAAAATTCGATTTTCATCACAAGACTTGTGCTCAAAAATAGTAATCAATTCATAGCGCTACTGCTCTTACCCTAAGTAGCACATGATGACTTGTATTTAATTTCAATTATAGATGGCACCATCAAATATTATTGGATATTTGAGTGTTTTATTACCGAAATCACAAAAATTCTATATTGTCAATAGAAATGAAAGAAAATAAGAAAAACTGCTAGCTGACAAAGATAGGGTTTTTTTGTTATCTTGAATTTAAGCTTACAGCAAAACACATGAGCCTCTATCTAAATATCAACATTTTCTGTCAACATTTAATCATGAATATTTTGCATGAAAAAATATTTTTCTGACTAAAAGGTAAAAAAAATAAATCGTGATGTGTCATTTTAGGATTTTTGCATTTTGTTAATTAAAAAGTATTATTCTTTGATTTTTGATGAATACAACAAAAATATCATGTAGACTACAATTTAAAATCATATTTTAAATTAAACATTTTTATTTAAATACCATGAAACAGGAAAAGATAAAAATTGCATTTGTAACTAATATATACATATATTGTAGGAAGAATTACGTTTTATTTTACAAAACTTGTTATAAATTATTTCATATTTTGTATGTATTATAAAGCACGTTAGTGAGTAGAAGGCTATTTATATATATTATTTTATTTACTCGATATTAATTTTATAACTTATAAATTATTTGCTTCTCAGAAACCATTTTTGAATTATCCTTTAATACATTAAACGGCAAAATATTTAATGATTTTAATCTGCATCATTTCTCAAAATAAGTTTTAATTATTAAGTTTTTTGCTATGACATTTTTTTTTTCTTTTTCTGCAAACTTACAGTGTTAAAATTGAAAATTTTATCTGCATTAATATAGTTACAATATTTTGTACCTCGATATTATAAATTTCTTACACTTTAATTATTAGGTGCTTCTAGTTTATCCCGTCGACCAAAAAATTATCGCCAAACCATAAGATTAAATGCCAATAATGGATGATCGCGAATGTCACATTCAATGACATTAAATGCGATTCACGTGTTTAAAATGTCATTAAGTGATTTTTATTTCAGCTTTTTATTAATATTCTACTAATTATTTGTTTTTTCGTTATTTAAAATAAAAATTATGTCAACATGTATAATTTGGCTATTAGTTTGGCGATTTGTATAATTTGGCGAAATTGGTCGACGGGATAATCTAGAAGTACCAATTATTATAAGAATTGAGAAGAAATGTTTATTTTACTTGTAATGTTCTCCCTCCCCTTAAAAAAAATATTAAATCTGCCTCATAAATTGCCATAAAAAAATATCAATATAATGTTACTTTGTTTATGTTAATTGCCGATAGATGGCGCCAAAACAATATCAAGCTACGATGCAAATCAATCAATGGAAGCCCCTGATTTATAATAGCTAGTTATCCGTTATTTTTATTTTAGAACTTAAAATACTATAAATGGATAGTTTTTAAGCATTTTAGAGAAAATGAAGTGGAATAGATGTGGAACAAAGCAGATTATGTGTATATTTCCATACGTTCTTAATCGGAATACTTATACCTAACATGGCCGAGAAAATTTCGTTTTCCTGGAGGATAAGAAGACCCGAAATCATCAACTAACCGCATGAAATAAGTAGATTATAAATGGAGAAAATGCTGCACCTCAAAAATTATTTTTCTTAATATCTGAAGATATATCGGAAAAATTACCATATATACTCACGTATTAATCAATTCGTGATTAAATCGACCTCTTCCCCCAACTGTTAAAATGTTAATATATATATGTATATATATGTATATATACATATATATATATATTTCGTTTGTAAGTAGAGCGACATTTTTAGTGGTATGTTGAAAAAATAATTTGTAATCAAGGCTAAAAAAAAAAAAAAAAAATTTTCATAAAATTAATAATCTTTATTTTTTACATTTTTAATCAGACTTTTTCTTAATAAATTGTCTTAAAATATAAAACCTAAGGGCTTAAAATATCTCGAAATCTATTGACATCAATTCAATGATACTTAAAAAGAAACAATTTTTTCAAAAATGTATTCAAGCATTATTTACAAATGTAAACAACATATTATTACATTGCTAAAATATGGGTGTAATATATTCTTTGTATTGTAGAACCCATAGGAGAGATATCTAGAAGCATTCTCAAGATGCAAAGGAGATTAAAATGCTGAAGGTAATGCACTGAAGGGCATTGAAGGGGGACTCTATTCGAAAAAAAAAATTGGTGCGAAACAATTATAGGGATATTATAATAAAAAAAAATTTTATTTATTTTTTATTTATTTTTTTATTTTTTTAGTCAATTACAGATAAATGACCATTGTCCACTTTTATCGCTTTCTCCAACTTAGAATCATGTGTGATTATTTAAAAGACTTGAACATTCGCCGTAATCTGAGAATTTTTTAGCCATTAGGAAAACTCTTGTTGCTCTAAAACTATGTCTAAAAATATATGAGACATATCTAAATCGTTGTAATGTCCGCATTTTGTTCGTTTTCTGATTTGACCCTGTTTAATCCATGGAGTACGTAATATATAATCATGCTAATATGTGAGCCACTTTTTTTTTGGGGGGGGGGAGGTCTATTTTCCCTTTACTTTCAATAGAAATAGAATACTTCTGTTGCCATGATGACAAAAAAAGTTTTAGAAACTACGGAAAAAATAATAACTTAAAAACAAATATAGATACACCTTTCAAAGAATTGCATTTAAAATAATTTCTTTTCCCTATACGATGGTGTAACAATTGAAAATGTTTGGTGTTTAGAAGTTTAAAAATTTGCAATACCGAAAACTGTGAAACTGAAATTTCATTTAAAGTTAGTTTACGATTGGTCCAGGAATATTAATGTTTAATCCATGGCGTACGTAATATATTACTCTGCTATTACGTAAGCTACGTTTTAATCATCATAAAAGTGAAGTTTATTATTAGTAGTAGTATTATTTGTTAAGTATAGATTTTATTATGTGTAAAATTTTAGTATTTGAAAAAAACCAATTTTTAAATAGTCGTTGTAGTTTTTTAAATTACATTTATTTATTTATCTTTTATTGCCTTATGTGTAAGTCGTCGCTCTATTTTCGACTTCCAAATTTTGTCTAAAATGCCTTGATTAATACATAGGTATATACGGTATATAACATTTAACAAAATTTGTTGAGATCAAAAGGGAACATCAGTATTGAAGTGAAAAGATCAAAAGATCATTTAAACCAGCCAAAGCCTCGCATTAAAGCTAAAATTTCAGGTTGGGATATGGAAATAAACACTTATATTCATCAATACACATCTTATTTATTCAGCAATTTAAAGTAACAGTCACATAAATACAAAATGGCCAGAGAAAATATTCACATTCTCTTCCATCGAAATAAGCAATATGACATCAAATTTACTTCATTTGTTGAAATTAATGACGACCCATGAACTTCCTTAATAGCTGTATTTTAAGTATTTAAAACCACTTTTACCACTTGAAAGATTGGACTAAAATAATCTAAATATACACAATATAAAATAAGCTAATTGCTTAATATGAAAAATAAAAAAATATATAAACATTTTAAAATTATTGATATTTAATAAATATTGTTATTAAATCAATAATTAATATGGTAAATAAATAATGATTTTAATTATTAAACTAATGGCCCTAATTTATGCAATTAGAGATAATAATTAATAAATAATATAATAATAATATGAAAATAAAAACAAATATTTAGTGCAATTGATTATAACTAATCTGCATTTAAAAATATAGTATTGAATTCGTAAAAAAGAAAATTGTATTGGAATGAATTACTTAATAAATAAAAACAAATAACCATACTTAGTTATAAAAATTGTGACGTTTAAAAAATTATTTTAAAAAATAACTGAAGACAAATATTACTAAATTTATATTTATAAATATGCAAAATACATTACATAACATCATTCTAAAAGCAAATGAGCCCAATATTGGGTAAATATACTCATTAAAAAGAAATTAAATAAATAATTTTACTTTAGAACAAAGTTAGAAAAATCAATCGTTCTTTCGTCTTTAAGTTCAAGTAATTATTTAACATGTAAAAATTACTATTAAGTATACTTTGTTATCAAAAAATAATGTTCAAAAAATTAATTTAAAAAGTGTTGGAGAGAAATATTTCTAAATCATTAATTTATAACTATACAAAATGATTTAATTCTTAAATACTCATGATATCATTTTTAATACCATGAATGTTTTCGATTTAAGAGATTTTTTTCATTTACATATTCCCACCAGAAATTTAAAAGAGAATTTTTCATATCATTTAACAAGAGATGTAGTACTTTAAAATAAACTGAAATTCACTCGTTAGATTTTCTGGTATGAATTTTGATTTTTTGAATTACGCAATTTCAGACACACATCTTATCCTTGGAATTAAAGGGTTAACCCTTTATGCACCGACGGTACTTTAAAGAAATCTTAATGTAAAATTTATTTGTTCAGTCTATTAAGAAAAGGTTTGCTTTCTTTCCACACAAAATACGTAGCTTCATCAAATTTGGAAAGGGTAGAGAAACAATCGAAGCTAAATATTTACAAAAAGCGATGATTTTCATAATGATTTGCATAAATATAGCTTTTCTTCTATTAAAAATTTTTATGAAACATTTTTAACTGCAAAACCCGTTCCGTTTACAGAGAGCCTCATAATACATTTAAATACATTGCTTTTCTAGCAAATGTGTTATTAACACAAGAGTATCTTTCGTTAATTAATCTGAGTATTTTTGCAAATATTTTACAAAAAATGTTATTACTACCGATATATTTAATCAGTTTTAATGAAGCAATGTCTAAACTTTGTATTATATTTATTTAGAAACTCCAGTATATCTTCAGATATTAAGGAAGATAATAATTGAGGCGAAGCAATTTCTTAATAAATAATTCGGTAGATAAAGGGTTAAGTAAATTTCAACAGATTATTCTCCAAGTATAAAAAAATGGTTTATTTATTTATCTATTTATTTATTTTGTTACTTTTTTTAAACAAATTACTGATAAGTCGCCAAAACTAATAGAACAACTTGCTTGAAATTAAGCGAGTAACAGCCCATCAGATTGTGACCTTCTGTTCTAATTGACAAGCATTCTTGAAAAAAAAAAAGTTTTATAAAACAAGTTCAACAACTAAACTCGAATCATAGCCACATTATTACGACCGACGCGACGCAACTAACTCCGTCAAATATCTGCATTAAATCACATGTTAATCTAATTTTGACACTTTTAATCTTACATTGTGTATTGATGCATATATAAATCAATTAAAATTCAGCTTTAATAAATAAATTCAATTTCTGCATACTTTTATATTCACTATAATTTCCCGCCTATCATCTGTGGTTCAAACAATCATTTTTCGATTCACAAATTTATTTAATAACTGATGAAGTTAAATGTTAATCCCACTTTAATAATCTACATTTTTTAAATAAGATTTCTGGGCCCGAACTTAATTGTTTGACTCACAAGTTATAGGTCGGAGAAATTATGGTAACTAAAAATATTCATTTTACCTAATCATAGGAGCCAACTATCCTCTGACCGTCTTGCAAAAAGGCAAATTTGTTTTGTGTTTTTCTCAGCATTTTGTTTTAAATGCTAAAAAAATAAGATTCTTAGAACATTATATAAAAATACTTCATTACGAATATGAATGTGAACCCTGATAGTATTAAATGTTGAACAATGCATTAAAAATCCATTTAATAATTAGATTTATATCACTTTAAATATTACTCATATTGTAGAAAAAACTGTAGCGTAGTGAACGTATAAACACAGGGTTGTCAGTGAGAGAGTTAAATCAGAGAAAAAATTACTATTTAACAAGTTGGAAATTGCACGTACAGCTTAGCAAATGAGGGTGCATTCGTACGATAACGAAGTTTTAAAAATATTCAGATCTTGCTGTTATAACAGACAGTACTTCGGATACAGTGTAGTGGTCAAAATCTGTTTTGAGTTTCTGTAAACATACAGGAATAGTAACTATTATTACACCTCAGCAACATATATCATATTCATAAAATGTGAAATAGTTTAATAAAATTAAAACGCGCACCAAACAATGTACCCCCTATACCATTATATGTAATGGAATACTTTTGTGTGGCCTTGTAAATCAATAACAAATGTTCTTTGCACCATAGTTTGTGCAAAACGTATATTATAATACGTACTTCATAGATTCATATCAATTTCATTATGTTCGAATGAGTGTAACACCATTAAAATGCATTTGAAACTTTTTTCCCCATTAACCATAGTGTAACAGAATACTTTTGATTGTCCCTGCAATTGATCTATGCATCCGATTTTCATAAAATTCGAAATGACTCGACACAATTATGTAATAATTATATATTTTAAATTTCAAACGATTCGGTTGGGTAGTTTTTACATTGTTGGAAAGACAGACGGACTGAACGACAACTATAGGTGCTACGTATTTGCATAAATACGAACGCGCCTAAAAATGGTACCTAAGTATAAGTATTATTTTTAAAAAAGTTGCAGTGGATTGTTAATTCCGTGATTAAATCTAGTTTCTAAGAATATGAAAACAATTCTTTCGTGGAACTAATGCATTAACTGTAAAATATTATATATTTTTCCTACTTAAAATCAAATAACAATTATGTTTTCATATTTTTTAATACACCGAAGTTATGCTACGGAAGAAGATATTTATTTTACCTCTTTCAGTAAGTCTGCATTATTATCTTTTCTTGTTCAGTGAACAAAATATGTATGAATGCTCAAAAGACGAACAGAATTTTTGTTATGACATGTTTCCAAATACTTGAAAGAAGTAAGAAAGCCTCAAGAAAAATAGTTTGCTTGAAAAAAACTATCATAACTTAAGTGCATAACAATTGAATGTTTGAGAACTATAAAAATCTTCCTATATAAGTCTATTTTGAGTATTATATTTTTATAAAATTATGTTCTCGTGATATGTGCAGCATTAATCAACTGTTATAGTAGGTATGTTTTATTTCTTTCTTTTATATAACAGTATAAAATCTGTAAGATATACTACAAATGATTTTTCCCCATCCATTTGACCGTAATGTAACAGAATTCCTTTGAATGTTCCAGTAACTGAGCTGTAAATGCTAAACATTTCATTTTCAATACCAATGATGTCATACTAAATCCCAATAAAACGTATAAATTTCTGGGCATTCGTACAATAATTTCTCGAATTAGAGCATTGTAGACAAACCGTGCTAATTAATTATTAAAAAATATATATTAATTTTCCTACGTAAAAAAAATATAAAAAGCATATTTTCATATTTTTAATGCACCAAAGTTATGCTACGGAAGCAGATATTTATTTTACTTCTTTCAGTGAGTCTGCATTATTATCGTTTCTTGTTCTGTAAACAAAATCTGTATGAATGCTCAAAAGACGAACAGAATTTTTGTTATGTCATGTTTCTAAATACTTGGAAGAAGTAAGAAAACCGCGAGTTAAATATTTTGCCTGAAAAAACTTTCATAACTAAAGTGAGCATAACAATTGAATGTTTAGAAAATATAAAAATCTCCCTGGATAAGTCTATTTTGAGTATTATATTTTTATAAAATTATGTGCTCGTGATATATGTGGCATTAATCAACTGTTATAGTAGGTATGTTTTATTTCTTTCTTTTATATAACAGTATAAAATCTGTAAGATATACTACAAATGATTTTTCCCCATCCATTTGACCGTAATGTAACAGAATTCCTTTGAATGTTCCAGTAACTGAGCTGTAAATGCTAAACATTTCATTTTCAATACCAATGATGCCTTATAAAATCCCAATAAAACGATCAAATTCTGGGCATTCGTACAATAATTTCTCGAATTAGAGCATTGTAGACAAACCGTGTTAATTAATTATAAAAAATTAATAATTTTTCCTACGTAAAAAAATATATAAAGCATTTTTTCAATTTTTTAATACACCAAAGTTATGCTACGGAATCAGATATTTATTTTACCTCTTTCAGTGAGTCTGCATTATTATCTTTTCTTGTTCTGTAAACAAAATATGTATGAATGCTCAGAAAGCAAAGAAAATATTTGTTATGTCAAGTTTCCAAATACTTGAAAGAAGAAAACCGCAAGTTAAATATTTTGCTTCAAAAAACTTTCATAACTATAACAACTGAATGTTTAGAAAATATAAAAATCTTCGAGCATTCTTTAAAAAAAGTCACACGCGACGCAACTAACTCAGTTGAATATGTACATTTTACTCTCTCTAAACAATCATAAGTGAATCTAATTTTAACAATTTAAACCCTACATTGTGTATTGATGCATATATGAATAAATTAAAATTTATCTTTAATAAATAAATTAAATTTCTGCATGCTTTTATATTCACTGTCATTTCCAGCTTAATCTGCGGACCAAACAATCATTTTTTGACCCAGAAAATTTATTTAATAGTTGGAGTTAAATGTTTATCCCGATTTAATAAGTTACACTTTATGAAATACGATTTCTGGGTCTGAACCTAATTGTTTGACTCACAAGTTATTGGCCGGAAATTATGGTAACTAAAAATACTCTTTATACGTAATCATAGGAGCCAGCTATCTTCTGACCGTCTTGCAAAAAGGCAAATTTGTATTTTTTTTCTCGGTATTTTGTGAACGTATAAACACAGGCTTGTCAGTGAGAGAGTTAAATAAGGAAAAAATTACTGTTTAAAAATGGTACCTAAATATAAGTAATGTTACTATCGTGATTAAATCTAATTTCTAAGAATATAAAAATAATTCTTTCGTGGAACTAAAGCATTAACTATAAAATATTATACGTTTTCCTTTCTTAAAAATAAATAACAAGTATATTTTCATATTTTTTCACATACCGAAGTTATGCTACGGGAGCAGATATTTATTTTACCTTTTTCAGTGAGTCTGCATTATTATCTTTTCTTGTTCTATAAATAAAATATGTTCTGTAAACAAAAATGCTCAAAAAGCGAAAAGAATTTTTTTTTATGTCATGTTTCCATATACTTGAAAGCAGTAAAAAAAGCCGCAAGTTAAATATTTTGCTTGAAAAAACTTTTATAACTAAAGTGAACATAACAATTGAATGTTCAGAAAATATAAAAATCTTTCTGCATAAGTATATTTTATGTATTATATTTTAATAAAATTATGTGCTTGTGATATGTACACCATTATTCATCTGTTATAATAGGTATATTTTGACTCTTTATAGGTGCTTTCGTAATTATGTAGATACGTATCACCTATAGTCACCGTTTAGTCCGTCCGTCTGTCGCATATAAAAAAGCAAAAACTACCCAACCGAATCGTTTGTAATTTAAAATATATAATTGTTGCATAATTTTGTCGAGTCCTTTCAAATTTTTTTGAAAATCGCATGCATAGTTTAATTATAGGGGCAATCAATTTTAATGATGTTACACTCTATCGAACATAGTAAAATTGATATGCATCTATGAAGTATATGCAAAATATATACATTCTGTACAATCTATGGTGCAAAAAATATTTGTCATTAATTTACAGGACTACGTAACAGTATTCTATTACTCAATGGTAAAGGGGAAACATTGTTTGGACTCGTTTTAATAATATTGTAGCGTATATTGGGTTCTTTTGATCTTATCGTTAGACAACTTCAAACTCTTGCTTATAGAAAAGTAGAAAATAATTTATTTACAGAACTTCAGAACAACAGAGTCTTCGAAACTCACAAATATTACAAGATATTCCAAAATAACTGTTTAAATCTATCGAACAAGTACAAATATAGGTCGCAGAGACTCTTTATACAATGTCTCAACACTATATCACATTCAAAACAACGTAGATAAAACTCAATACATCAAGCAAACTTGCTTAAACCTAGAAGTTCACTCTATGACTGACTGGTAAATAATAACAACAGCTCGCATCGCTTCTCTTCTTATATAGGTTCGGAGCATGTGCTAGAAATTTCTAGAACCTACTCGAAAAAATCCACGGAACAACAAACAATGTATCAGTATATCTAAGGGGGGTTACCAGAGAGGAAAGGGTTACCATCGCCAACAATCGCCAAGTTTGTCGCCAACTTGGCGATATATCGCCAAATTTGGCGACCAAAATTAGTCGCCAAAAGTGACGCCAACTTGGCGATATCTTCATTATTTCGCCAATCTGCCGTAGACATACACTGAAAATAATGGACAAGTTTGCTTGATAACAGAGACAATGTAACAAAAAACTAATATAAGTAAAGGAATGGAGCTTAATAAGATTATTTACATTATTTTACAGTACAAACACTAACTATTTACAAAATTCGTAACACTACCCCCTCCTCAAAGACTGCACGTCCCGGGCAGTGCAATCCTTGAGTTAGAGGAGAACACTTAAAATAAATAAACAAATAAATGAATAAATAAATAATAACAATAAAATTTACATAAATAAGAACTAATTACTATTTACATATTTACAAAAAGTGACTTTCATGACCATGGTCTAAAATTCTAGTTTTGAATTTCTAATCACTTTGGCCAAAATAAGGGGCTAGCCGGTTATAGTGTACGACCTTGGGTTTGGCGTGTGGCGATTTTCGTATGCGTACGACGACGTCATTCAGCCTGTTGACGACTATGTAAGGACCGTCCCAGTTTCTTTGTAATTTTGGCGACAGTCCCTTACGACGTATCGGATTCCACAACCAAACTTTGTCACCTTCGTTGAACTCATGTCCTGTTGCCTTTGTGTCGTACCGTGTCTTCATCTTTTCCGTTGCCAGTCCGATTCGGTTCCTCGCTAGACGATGAATCTCCTCAATCCGCGCCTGGAGTTTATCGACATATTCCTCAGGCGATGAAGGAGCATCAGGAGGACGGCCAAACAAAAGATCAGCAGGCAGACGAAGATCACGACCAAAGAGCATTTGAGAAGGGGAGTAACTAGTGGCCTCATGAGTGGCACTCCTGTAGGCAAGCAGGAAAAGAGGCAATTTCTTGTCCCAGTCCTGTTGGTCTCTAGACACCAGGAGAGAGAGGCTATTTAGGATGGTACGATTGAAACGCTCCACCATGCCGCCCGATTGAGGATGTAGGGGTGTAGTTCGAGTTTTGTCCATGCCGAGTAGTCCACACATTTCCTTAAACACAGTCGAATCGAAGTTTCTTCCTTGATCGGAATGGATTTGAAGAGGAACTCCATATCTGGAAACCCAGTGTTGAACTAGTATGTCTGCTACTGTTACCGCCTCTTGATTAGGAATGGCGTAGGCTTCAGGCCACTTAGTGAAGTAGTCCATGACAACGAGGATGTACTTATTGCCATCAGATGTTCTAGGAAGAGGACCCAGGATGTCTAGTGCAATTCGTTCGAAAGGAGCTCCTACATTATAACGCTGCAGTCGCTCACGGGTGCGCCTCTTTGGACCTTTACGTGCTACACAGGTGTCACAAGTTCGACACCATTTCTCTACATCACTGCGAACATTATTCCAGTAGAAACGCTCTCGAACCTTTTGCAGGGTCTTCATTACACCAAAATGACCTCCTGTGGGACTACCATGCAGTTCTTGAAGGACTATAGAAATTCTCGACTTAGGGAGTAGTAGTTGCCATCTACATGTCTTTCCATCGTCAGACTCCCATTTTCGGTACAAGATGCCGTTCTTCAAATGTAAGGAATCCCAGAGAGCCCAATAACGTTTAGTCGTAGGATGGTAATGGGCCATGTCTTGCCAGCTGGGCTTCCTGTTGGACTCCTCTTTCAGCTCTAGAATTGGCTTAATTTCAGGATCAGCAAGTTGATCTTTACGCAGGCTCTCGTCACTCCACGGATCTTGCGATGATGTAGACCCAGTTGTAACTTGTCTTACTATAGGACCTTTGACATTAAATTTCTTCTCAGCCCGGTCGCAGTATCTACAATTCTCTGAGCAGGGTCTTCTTGAGAGAGCATCTGCATTTCCATGTGATGAGCCTTTTCGATGGCGTATCTCCATATCGTACTCTTGAAGCTTTTGTATCCACCTGGCTATCTGGCCTTCAGGGTTCTTAAAATTCAATAGCCAAGTTAGAGAAGCATGATCAGTTCGGATCAGGAACTTTCGACCGTAAAGATAGTGATGAAAGTGGTCTATGGCTTTCACTGCAGCAAGAAGCTCTTTTCTTGTTACGCAGTAGTTTCGCTCGGCCTTTGACAAGCACTTGCTGAAATAGGCGATAACACGCTCCTGACCGTCGATTTCCTGGGACAGTACAGCGCCAATGCTTTCGTTGCTTGCATCCGTATCAAGTATAAACTGTTTATCGATTTGAGGATACGACAGAATTGGAGTGGATGTCAAGGCCTCCTTAAGCTTTTCGAAAGCAGCGTCACATTCCTGTGTCCACATAAATTTTTGATTGGCTTCTGTTAATTTATGAAGTGGTCTTGCAATCATCGAGAAGCCTTTGACGAATTTTCTGTAATAGGTGCATAATCCTAGAAAACTTCGAAGCTGGTGAACATCTGCTGGACGACTCCAATTTTTCACGGCCGATATCTTCTCCGGATCAGTCCTAACTCCTTCTGCCGAAATGATGTGTCCAAGGTAGGCGACTTCATTGCGAAACAAACTGCACTTCGAAGGGCTTAACTTCAAATTAGCTTCCTTTAATTTTTGTAGCACCCGCCTGAGGTTGTTCAGATGTTCATCAAAAGATTTTCCTATGATTATGATGTCATCTAAATAAACAAGACATGCTTCATACGACAGCCCCCGGAGAACCGTTTCCATAAGCCGTTCGAAAGTTGCAGGTGCGTTACATAGACCAAAAGGCATTACCTTGAATTGCCATAATCCTTGTCCCGTTGTGAAGGCAGTCTTCTCGCGGTCGTCGGGATGGATCTCTACCTGCCAGTAACCACTCTTCAGATCCAGAGTCGAGAACCAAGTGTTGCCCGCAAGTGTGTCGAGAGTGTCGTCGATCCTTGGTAGAGGGTAACTATCCTTTTTAGTGACGTCATTCAGTCGGCGGTAGTCTACACAAAATCTTGTTGAACCATCCTTCTTTCTTACTAATACAATGGGAGACGCCCATGGACTTGTCGATGGTTCGATGACGTCATTTTCTTCCATATCTTTAATTAAATTCTGCACCTCTTCTTGCTTGGCAAAAGGTAATCGTCTAGGGTGCTGTTTAATAGGAGAGTGATCTCCCGTGTCAATTCGGTGTTGTGCCATTTTAGTTCGTCCAAAGTCTTCAGATGTTTGGGAAAATAAACTTTGGAATTCTCTAATTAAACTTTCAGCAGCATCTCTCTGGTTTGGATCTAAGTCCGTATTTTGTAACAAATCCTTGGCTAAATTATCTGAAGATTTCTGAGAGTGATTGGAATTTTGACTTACGCACGTCACAGGAGCACATGATGCTATCACCTCTCCTTTCTTGATAGTCCTCGTCTTATCACTGATGTTAGCAATTCTGACTGGAATGGTCTTTTTCGAGAGGTCTACTACAGAAGAAGCCACCAATACTCCTGCTTGTGTACTATTGTCTACTGGATAATCTATATGGCCAAATCGGTAATTAGTTTCATTTTTAATTTCAGCTGGAACTAAAAATTCTGTTCTTGGATCTAGATTAATGTCTTCTTTGGCTATTACTATTTGTTTACATTCAATTTCGTTATTTAATCCAAAAAGACTTATTTCTACAAATTTTGAGATCATTTTGTTATTTTTGAAATCAAGTCTGAAGTCAAACTTCTTCAGAAAATCTAGTCCGATTAAGCAAGGATCTGTTATGTCAGCCACATATGCCGTATGGTAATATTTCGTTCCTCCAAAGTTGATAGTTAAATTGGCCTTTCCATATATGCCAATCTTGTCGCCCGTCACAGTTTGCAGGGTAACGCAGGATGGAGTCCAGATGAGTTTAGATTTCAATTTTCGAGCCAAATCTTCTCTGATTATTGTCACATTGGCTCCTGTATCGACAATCATACGGCATTGAATTCCGTTAATAAAGCCTATCACATATAATTCATTATCACCGCCACTCATTTTTGATATCTGGAGGATCTTCAGGTGGGGCTTTTCATTCTCTGGCAACCTCCGCCCCGCGAGATGGCCAAAATTTAGTTTCCCTGCTGACTGTTTGAATTTATCTCACGTTCGTGGATTTTGGGGCAATTTCTTCGGAGATGTCCTGTATCACCGCATCCCCAGCACGTGAGATTCTGTCTTCTTGAACTTGTTCTTCCGTATTTTAAAGCTTCAATTTCTTGATTTATTTTCCTAATTTCTTTCAAGACGTCGTTCATTGTTCGTGTTTTCGCCATAAGATCCCGACTCCTGACACCAAAAATTGTAGCGTATATTGGGTTCTTTTGATCTTATGGTTAGACAACTTCAAACTCTTGCTTATAGAAAAGTAGAAAATAATTTATTTACAGAACTTCAGAACAACAGAGTCTTCGAAACTCACAAATATTACAAGATATTCCAAAATAACTGTTTAAATCTATCGGACAAGTACAAATATAGGTCGCAGAGACTCTTTATACAATGTCTCAACACTATATCACATTCAAAACAACGTAGATAAAACTCAATACATCAAGCAAACTTGCTTAAACCTAGAAGTTCACTCTATGACTGACTGGTAAATAATAACAACAGCTCGCATCGCTTCTCTTCTTATATAGGTTCGGAGCATGTGCTAGAAATTTCTAGAACCTACTCGAAAAAATCCACGGAACAACAAACAATGTATCAGTATATCTAAGGGGGGTTACCAGAGAGGAAAGGGTTACCATCGCCAACAATCGCCAAGTTTGTCGCCAACTTGGCGATATATCGCCAAATTTGGCGACCAAAATTAGTCGCCAAAAGTGACGCCAACTTGGCGATATCTTCATTATTTCGCCAATCTGCCGTAGACATACACTGAAAATAATGGACAAGTTTGCTTGATAACAGAGACAATGTAACAAAAAACTAATATAAGTAAAGGAATGGAGCTTAATAAGATTATTTACATTATTTTACAGTACAAACACTAACTATTTACAAAATTCGTAACAATATTAAACAATTTTAAACTTTATAAAATTGATGTACGTTTACTAGAGGTTACTGAAGTTTACTAGAAATCACTTCCTGTACAATAGAAAGCAGTAATATTTACAGGGATACACAAAAATTTCGGATATTCTACTGTATACTATCACACCAAGATCTGAATATTTTAAAAATTTCCTTTAGTAAGAACGCACCTCATTTGTTAAACTTGACGTGCAATTTCCAACTTTTTGTTTTATATAATCTTTTGTTTTATATAATCCTCTCAAGTCTCTGAAGGTAAACGTTTTTATTATTTTATTACTTACCCATCATACGTAGTATAGGGTAAGTCTTGCAATCGTTTTGAAAATTGGAAAAAAAAAAATTGACGGATTTACACGTTTTAGATACTGGAGATTCCGAAAAACATATTTTTAGAAAAAAAAAATTTGCCGTCCGTCCGTCTGTGTGTCTGTCTGTCTGTCTGTAACCGCTCTATCTCCCGAATAAGTTGAGATAGAGACTTGAAATTTTGTATGTACTTAGTATGTAAGAATGGGACGAAGCCTATTTAATATCAGTAATCTCGATTATCCAGAACTATTTTTTCCGGACTCTCGAAAAATTCGTTCTGGTGAAAGGTATATAAAAATTTTCGAATCTTTTTATTTTAAGAACTGGACGTAAAAGGCAATAAAATAACACAAATTTTGCATAAAAAACGAGGTCGATCGGATTATTATTTGTCGAGATATGTGTAATCCTTTTTTCCAAATTCTTCGATTTTTCATGACCCTGTATTTCATTCAAATTTCAATTCACAGGTATATTTTTATTGGAAATGAGAAGCTTAATCCAACACAGTAAATGTTTAGTTAATATGATTATTATTTTTTGAGTTATAAGGATGTTTATTTTACGCAATCTGGTACTACTCGAGTATTTTGGCGTTTTATATAATTAGTCAAAATTGGCTCATTAGCAATTCATTAATGGAGCAGTATTGTATGTTAAAATTATTTATTTATGCGCTTAAATTTTATTTTAAAGTTGCCATAGACACGCGTTTTATTTTCATATTTTATATTATGATGGGTAAGTATTATGGTGGCCCCCCAACGACTAGTTTTTCTTTAAATCCGATTTTTCTTCTATGAATATATTGAAGATTAAAAAACTGTCATGTTTTACGGGTCTTTTGGCGGCCACAGACGATGCAATGATACTCAGGTTAATGTTCCTTTATGAAATTATTAATTTTTTTCGGAACGGCATAAACGTTCCAAGTAAACACAGCAGTTAACCCTTTATTGGTGCCGTAATCTCGTCGAAACCATTCGACATGACAGTTATCAAAATATATTTTACTTTATTATATAAAAGTGATAAAAAATATATATAAATAAAAAATGTTCTCATTTTATTCTACAAAAGCTAATGTATTCTTATCATACAGTACTTATATTTTAAATTTGGTACCATGTTATTTACTGAAAATTGGTTAAAATAAGTGGTTACTTTAATATGATTTGCTATTTTTGTTTTGGTAAATATGAGAACAGATGTTGCATACTATTTACTGAGGGAGGTGTATCAAAATAACTGATTATTTTAATATGAATTGTTATCTTGTTTTGAAAAGTTTGAGAACAGAAGTTGCATTTTTTTTTTAACTGAACAATCATAATTTTTACATGAACATCCGAAATCTAATTTTTTTTTTCACAAACTTGGGAGATCTGATTCTAAGAAAATTTGGATCTGATATTCTTGGTCTGATGCTAAGAAAAATATGCTAGCATTTTTCTTCTTCTCTTTTCTTGTTATATTTTTTTAACATATAAAAAATGGTGTATGACATAGATGAATTTCGTCATTATTTTAGAAGATGTATCCAATTAAGTATATTTTTTATGTAACTAATTTATAAACAATATTATTGTGGCATTTATTGAGAATTTATTTTAATTTTCTCATCATGCCTCCGAAAACTAAATTAAATATTGCTATTCAGCCTTTTGATGGGAATCCACAAACTGTAGATTTTTTTTTTTTTTTTTTTTTTGATCAGTTATCCGATTTACAAGAATTGAATAATTTTTCTGATAAAGAGCTTTTTGTTCTTTTTAAATCAAAACTAGAGGGTAGTGCTTTACTCTTCTTTCTTGAAACACAGTCTCAATTCAAGAATGGTAACTTTCAAGCCATTCGAAAGGCGTTTATAGACTATTTCATGCCGACAAAAAAAGCTAACTCTCTCAAATCCCTGCAAAATTTAAAATTAGATTCGAATGAATCAGTTAAAAACTTTGCATTTCGTCTGGATAAGCAACTTCGGCTTGCGTATCCCAAATTGGAACCAGCTGCTCTAAATTCATTAAAATTCACTCATTTTCTTCAGGCTTTGCCAAACAGATCAAAAGAAAAATATTAGAAGAAAATATTTCCATATTTGATTTAGCTCTTGAACTAGCACATTTTCTACAAGAAATCTATGATTCTCCACCTTCTCGAAATTCTCATGAAAATTTTGATCAAATTTATTGCATTAATAGTGACAAAGCTGATGAAACTTCAAAATTTTCTGTGAATGTGGTCCAACAAACTCCTGTAAGACGTACAAAGGATAAAATTTATGTAAATTCACATAATGCGTTCTCACCATCAGAAACACAAAATGGAAAATCTCATAGATTTAGTAAGATTTAGTATTTAGAATGTTAAGAGAAAACATAGAACTTATTCACCTTCACCTATCATACAAAACGTTGCGGATAAATATAAAACAAACTTTCATCAGCAAAAACCTCATTAAAAGCGACCTTTTTTTCAACCTAACTTTGACAGATTTTCTCACAAGAAAAATTCTACAGATTCTTATCATAAACAAAATGTCATTCAATGTGCATTTTGCGGACGATTCAATCACCGTATGGACACATGTTACAAATTCAAAAATGTTCTCAATGCATCTAGACAAAATCATACCTCTAACTTTTCGTCTGATTCTCACAGAAAAAAAAACTGTGCTTCTTTTTCTGAAAATAAAAATAACATCTATCATTTAAATAAATAGGGAAGATTGGTCCTACTGACCGCCTTCTCTCCCATACTTGTTCTTCAGGATCAGTACATTGTTGTGACGAGAAAAACAAGCGTCACATTGATAAAAGATCTTCAACTACTTTATTGTCAACCACTGCTGTACAAACATCCCAGTGCAACCAAAATTTAATAAATCTTGCTGTTCTCATAATTCTTTGGCATCGAAACATCCTTCTGAAATTGAAGAGTGTGTATAAGAACGACACATCATTTGTAGTGCCTTTGATAACTCTTATTCCCTGCCATGTATAATTATGAATGTAAAACATAATGAAATATCAACTCTTATTGATACAGGCTCAACTTTGTCACTTTTGGATCAGGAATGCTTTAAAAGTATTAAATCCAAAATTCATTAAAAAATCTTGTCTAGAAGTGTCTCAGTATCAACTATAAACTCTAAAGTTCTTTTTAAAGGATGCATTGAAATTTCATTTAAAATTGACAAGTACTTTTTCCATCATGTCTTTTATCTTACTGATATAAAGAATGTTAATTTTCTGAATTTATAAATAAACATTCCATAACCATTTCTCCAACTTTTAAGTCTATATTAATCAAAGATAAACACATCCCTTTTCACAGTCAAAAAGAATCTCCTACCTGTTATTATTTGAATTCTGAGCGTATTAATGACAATAATGATTATAATAGTGCCATATTCTTTTGATGCACACAAAATGCCTTTTTATGAAAATTCTATATCAATCAATCCAAGTAATGGTACTTATGTTGATAATGTGTATGGAAATTCTGGTGACAATAATTTACAGTTATTCAATAATTATGCAACCTATCCTTACAATTATAATTTTCCAAATAGTGATTTATTTATAAATAATTTTGCTAATACTGCTATGAATTATGATAATCCCTGTATGGAAGGTAATTTTACTTATTTTCCTAATTATTTTCCAACTGATTATGGTAATGTTATAAACTATTTATCTACTAACAGTAATATGGCTGACAAAAATCTCACATCTGAAAGTGCTAATGACATCAGTTATGTTGGTGAAAAGCACACTAATTTGAATGATGGTAATAAAATTGTGGTGAATTCCAGCATGGTACAAACAGTTAATAGAGAATTAATCGCTTCCAATTCTTTTTTTTATTTACATGTCAAATACTTGAACTCTCCATCTGAATATTTTATTTTTAAGCCAGCTTTGAAAAATAAAAGTCTTGTTTTGCATGAATCACTGCATTCTAACTCTTCAATTCAAAATAATTTATTTTTAGTTGTATGTCAGAATATATCCAAAGTGGACATTCATTTAAATAAAAATACAACTATTGGTGAATGCATTAATGTAGATGAGAACGATATTGAAGAATATTCTTTTGATTTAGATTTTGAAAATGAATATTGCAATTTAATTTTACCATCTGAGGAGATTAAAAGAAAACGTGTACAAAAACTGTCACCAAATGATTTTGAACTACAACACTTGCCCCCTCATGAAAGTGACTCTTTAACAAAATTATTGTGCAGTAAAGCTCTAGCATTTTCTAAATCTTTGGACACTTTAGGTCATACAGACCTAGTTAATCCTCAGTTTTCAATGTTGAATTCTCATCCTGTGAAAACCTTACCTTTTCCTGTGCCACAGGCACTCGAGCAAGAAGCTCTTGATCAAATTAATCAAATGCTAAATGCTGGTATTATAGAAAGATCAAATTCATCCTGGGCTTGCCCTAGGCTTCTAGTTAAAAAGAAGAGAACTGACATGTCGAAGCATCAAAAATATCGTTTGGCGTTAGACTTACGTTTGCTATATTCTATTATTATCCCATCATCATATCCTCTTCCTAGAATTCAAAATCTATTGGTACAATTATCAAAATTTAACTACTACAGTACTCTCGACTTGCCGTCTGCATACTGGCAGATTGCAGTACCTAAAGAAATGCAAGATAAGCTCAGTTTTACCACTCCATGGGGAATATTTACCTACCTTCGTCTCATTTTTGGCTTGAAGACAGCTGCGAGCACTTTTCAACAATTAATTGATTCAGTTATTCAACTGTCTGAAATTGTCTCCTGTTATGCATATCAAGATGACATCGTTGTTGGCGATAATTCCTTTGAAGAAATGATTACGAAACTCACAAAACTCTTAGACACTCTCATTGCTAATAACATCACTCTTTCTCCTGAAAAGTGTTCTTTCAAGATAACTAGACGACGCAAGGTACGACAACACGTAATATAACGGAATTTTTTTTAGTATGTTTGTAATTGAACTGAAAATGTTAAAATCAAATATGTCGTACTAAATCTCAATAACATGCATGAATTTCAAAGCAATCGGACTATATTTACTTGTACAAGAGCACGGGCAGACCAACAAACTTAATTCATAAATACTTTTCAATAATGTTGGAAACTGTTAAAAGTCAATAATTTAAACTTGTTTTCCGCATTCAAAAAAAAAAAAAAAAAAAAAAATCCAGGACGATTTTCTAACCGTATTTATCCAATCCTATGCATAAGTATTTTTTTTTTTTTTTTTTTGTATCAGAAAGTCAGTATAACTACTTGATTTAGTATGAATAGGAGTAGCATGTGAAAGAAATCCGATTTGGTATATTTTGTTATTATTATAAACAAAAAAATTTAGGCAATTATCACCATTTAAAAATTGCAACAAACTTGAAAACTTCAATATTAACACCCAATTTTGGCAACATATTCTCATTCTGGATAAATATTGTCTTTGGATATCTCACGTGAAGTCATTCGGTGAAGTTTAATGAGATTGTTCATACATAAGTGAATAGTTAAAAGTGATCAAATAATTTTGTTCAATAATGAGAAACATAAGATTGTCGTTGTGCTATAAATCAATAAAACCAGTCTATATTTTTAATGTTTTCTTAAAGAAATACTAAATAATTAGCACCACTTCATTTTTCTCTCATTTTCAGTAATTTTACCGCAATTTATATTTCCCCCCTTAATTTGAAAACATTTTCGTAAGATGTAAAGAAAACATTATGTTACCATTCTTTTTTTTTTTTTTTTTTTTTTTTTTTCATATAAAGAAATTTTTTAAGCCTCTTTTGTTCTGTTATTTTGCTTAAATTATTGAAGTTAAAAAATAGAAACACAAGATTGTCTTTTTCACATTCAATGAAAATAAATCAATATGTTATTCATATAAAAGGATAGTTATAATAATAATAAAACTAACAACAATAATAACTACCCAAAAGTCTTTTCCTAATTTTCTGTAACATTTAACATGATATTCTGTATGCATTATTGAAAATACATCTATGCAGTTTATTATTGCATGTAAATAATTTTGGTTAAGACTCCTATCCCGTCAGGCAAAAACATTCACAAGCTAATGCTAAACCTATGGAGAGATTATATGCTAATATTACCTTTGCGATTCAGCATTTTTATTTATTTACTATTTATTTATTTGTTTTAATATTACTTTTATTTCTTTAATTTTTAGTGTTGGAATTTTTTTTTCATATTTAACTGAGTTTTATCTCTACATCGCCTTTTTTTAGCTTTTCAATTTTGGTTGCAGATATTTTTTACAATAACACTTTCATTTTTGGAGCCGGTGTTATCTGATGAAAAAGAGATCTCACAGCATTTGGCGATTTCAAGCTTTCGTTTTCTTGCCAAATGAATCATTTAGTCGCGATTAGGAGCAACAGCAACAGACAGTGAGAGCCATCATGGATGTCACACCCGCAACAGAAAATAAATATTTTATAAAATTAATATTCTAGAAGATCATCACTTCTTTAATAAGGTAAATAAATGTTTGTTAGTTAAAAAATGTATTCAATAGAAAGTTTATGTCTTTATACCTTTTTGGAACAAAGGTATTTTAGGTGTAAATATTTAAAACACGCTCATAACCTTAATTATGGATTTTACGATAGGATGGATTTTAAGATTTTTTTATTTAATTTTTTCTCCCCTTATGATGAGAAACACTAGATCGACGTTTTTACAATAAATCAATGCACGAATAGCGATTTATCTTTTTAATACTAAGATAAAACAAACAAAAAAATGTAATGCAGAGCAATTATTCTTTGCAATTATTCAATTTTCTTTTATCACTTACTTCGAAAATCCTAAGACCTCTTTTTTTATTATTAAAAAACCGGAGGATGTAAAGAGAAATACATTTGCTTTCTTTTTTGCAAATAAATAAGCATGTAATCTGCATGTAATATTTTCTATCTATTTATTTAATTAATATTGTATATTTAAATATAGAAATGAATATTAAAGAGGAACAATTATTTTTTTTCTTTAGCAAATTAAATCTTTTAATTCGACGAAATTTTTTAAAAGAAATAAATTGTTAAATTATGATTCGCATTTACACAGCTTGAATGGGTATGAATAATGTTTCTGCGTTTACCAAACGATTAATTTGTTATAAGCATGACATTGTTAGTAAATTTTAATTTTTGATAATTTTATGTTCAGCTAATATTACAACAAATTATCATTTAAAGACTTTCAACTGTTTTTAATCGCAAATATTTTGCGCTTATACGTTCCTCTTTTATACAACTTACACATTTATACATCATTCCATTGTATTTCAAAATGGGTTGGTTGGTTGGTTGATTTTTGTCGTCCGATTATCTACACTAGGGATATAGGACCAGGGGGGAGTGCCCTTCGTGGGGGGTCTTTCTAAGGGAACCTAACCCGTATTTACGCAAGGTTCGAAGAAAACCACGAAAACTCCGAACGGTTAGGCCGACAGCCGCGATTGGGTTCGAACCCAGCACCTGCCGTCTACCAGTTGAGAGGTCCGAACCTCTCGGCCACTGGTGGGGCTATTTCAAAATGGGAATGTAACACAATGGGAATGGGACACTAAAGTAACGTTAATCTCTTAACACTATTCTCCAACAGTAATCAACTTGTTTAATGACATAAATTCAGTGATTAAATAGAGCTTCGATTACTATTCGTAAATAGCTGTCTTTAAAAGTTAGAACCATGAGATCTGTGCATATGAAAGGTGTTTTATTACGATAAGAAAACACAGATTGAGTTTTATTCTCTTCACAGATTATCATATTCATCGTAACTGACAATTGCACCATTGTTTTCATTAATTGTTTATCTATCACAGCACAGAGGGATCACAATTATAAATGCTAATTATATCATTTTATATCATTCAAATAATAAAACCGTAGTTGATATTGTTTGCGATTATGAGGTTGTATAGGATTTTTAGTTATAAATCTTCTAAGTTATGCTAGATTATTATGATTTAGTGTTTTTAAATATCATATGTTGAAAACCACAGGATTTACTATTATTATAGCAAGTTTGTGTCAGTGACACTTTTACATAGTATTTTTAGATTTTCTATTAATGTAAGATGAACCTTGCCGTTTCTTGTGAACTATTAAGGAAGCCATTTGAACTTAAGTTAGTGTTCGAATTTATCTCAGTTTTAGTGCTTAAGGGTCCATTTCATACAAATAAGCAAATTAGTTGTGGCTGACATGTCCCAGATTTTATTGAAAATCGTCATTTTAGTAGATCATATTCATTTACGAGTAAATGCAAAGTAATGAATTTCAGATTTATTTATTTCAGTATAAAAATTTATATTAAATGTTGTTACAAAATCAAAGTTTAGTGTACATGCTTTAAATTTTAAGTTTGATTATTAGCCTTAGGAATGGAAAGACTGTATTAATTTTTTTTCAAAATTAAGAATGAACAATAAGTAATAGATTAGCGTAATTTATTGATTGTGTTTTTATTTTGTAATTTAAAAATAAATAAATAATAAAATAGTTTGTGGGAAAAGGAAATATTTCAATTGCTTGTTTTAACATGAAGGATACATTCTTATGGCTTTAAAATTATTTGATGTTATAGATAATGGTATATATTTTATTTATCTAAATTACCATATTAAAATACCATATATCTAAAAATCCATGCACAGTTTTATGTAGTATAATATATTCTATTGAATGTGGGAAAAAATCGAAGCAGAAATATTCATATTTGTTAAAATAGTAGCCATTTTTAAAAAGTTAAATTTTTTTAATTTAAATTTTAGTAAAATAGGCTGTTCTACAAGATTTTTTGTAATTTTCTTTAATTTTTAGTATTAAAATATTATGCTACAATTTACATTACAGTATTATTGAAAAGTGAAGAGATGGTTTCAAAGGTACTATGTCCCTTAAGGGGGCTCAGAGGTTGAAAACTTTTTTAAAAAAAATCGATTTTTTTTAATGATCTAGTGTGATTATTCAATTAGTTCTTAACTCAATGCAAAAAACCGCATAAAAATATTTTCATTTTTAACGGAGTTATAAACATTTATGTATCAACACTTTCATAGCCGTACCCACATAATTTCAACTTTAAGTTGCGTTTTCTCAAAACTTGATTTTTGACGACTTAACACCAAATTTAAAAAAAAAAAAAAAAAAACTATTTGATAAAATGGCTTAAATTTTTTTTTTTTTTTTTTTTTTTTTTTTTTTTTTTTTGCATGCATATAACATTATTATCTATAGAATGAATTAAGGATATATCTATAACTTAAAAAAAAACATTATTAAAAAATCTCTCAAATTTGAAAATTTAAAAAAACCCTAAAAAATACAACTTTTTTTTCATTAAAAATACTTAAAATATTAAACTATCTAAAATATATTAATTCATTCTATAGATAATGGTGTTATATGCATGGAAAAAAAATTAAACCATTCCATCAAATAGTTTTTTTTTTTTAATCTTGGTGTTAGTCGTCAAAAATCAAGTTTTGAGAAAATGCAACTTAAATCTGAAATTATATGGGTGCGGCTATGAAAGTGTTGATACATAAATGCGTTAAATATGCATCCGTTAAACATGCGTCCGTAAAAATACAAATATTTTTATGCGGTTTTTTGCATTGTGTTAAGAATTAACTGAATAATCAAACTAGATCATAAAAAGTCGATGTTTTCAACCCCTGAGCCCCCTTAAATATCAGGATGTGCATAGTGGTTACTTCAATGCCTTGCTCATCTGGAATAACTCCTATCTATTGCTTTTAATAAACCGTTGTTGCTGTTGATTTTCAGTATCAGGACTATTTATTTAGTTGGTGGTCCACATTGATTCCTCACAATATATCATCAATTGTATTTTTATGTACCGAGTATCTAGTTTAGTACTCTTTAGATGTGAGTGGTTTACCCCTTCTACCATTTTTTGTGATATCGTAATTTTTCAAAACAAAGTAACACTTTTAAAAGTGTTAAAATATCTTCGTTATTGTTAAAATTAAGGGCAAAAGTTTTTCAGTGTATTCTAATACCTACCTTTAAATGTATGTCCTAAGTTGTTTTTTAAATATTCTGTATTTTCTTCAATATTCGTGAAATTTTTATTTAGTTGTTCTATTTTATATGTATAAAAAAAACCAAGTCTAAATAGGATAAAGAAAAATGAAATAAAACACATTAAAAAATTGGGATTTAGAAATTAAAAGTGAAAGAGCGAGATAATAATAAATCCTTACATAATTTATAAAGAGAAACTTTGAGTATACTTTTATTTTCTAGCTACTGTTTACAGAGATCCAGTTATCCAGAGATCTTTTGTTTGAAACTAAAAAGCAAGAACATTAGTATATTATGCGGCTTAGATCTTTTCAACTTTTTGTTTTCCTGAAGAACATAACTAATATCATTTGGTTTCAGCATAAACAATTTCTTTCTACTTTTGATTTCTTTGAACTCATAATTGCTAATTTTCAAAGCAACTTCGAAGATATGCATTCTGTTTTAAACAGTTGTTTTTCTAGATAACAAACTCTCATTGTCTAGCACAACAAATACATTCTATTTTCATTTGAAATAGAAGCAGAAAATTTATAGCCAATTGAATATTGTAAAGTAGATATTTTTGATAAACAACACAGCACTTTTATTGAAAAAAAGCTCTAGTAAAAAGATTGAATTTATGTACAATGTCGAACAACTGTAATAAAAATATTCTTTGAAAATTATTATTTACACAGGCACTTGTTTCAGATGAAAAGACATCAGCTCAAAATTTACTTAGCCTTTACATTGAATTGAAATTATATTTCATTTTATTTCTTCCTGCTTTCGTTGAAATTTAAATAAAAAATTCTTATATTTTTTATCGAAAAGGGATATTTCAAGAAAAACATGCATGCCAAAATAAGATAAACTTCGTCAAATTTGAAACTACATAGATAAAAACACTTTTTCATTCTGAATTCCAGACAGGAACATAAAATATTTCAAATAAATTCTTCTATTCTACGAAAAAAAAACTAAAACAATCGAATATAAACTCGCCAGAAAATATCTAACATATTCAGCAAAATGCTATAAATACGATTTCTGTAGAAAAATAATGTGGAATATATATATTTTTTCCAAAACAGTTTCTTAACTAGGGATAGTTGTATATAATACATATAACCTGTATCTAGCTTTATTTATGTTTTAGAAAAGAATGTTAACTGGGAAAAATAGGACAAGTCGGAAATTACGTATCAAATATAGCAAATGAGGTGCGTTCGTACAATAACGTAAATATTCAGATATTGGTGTCATAGTATAGTATAAAATATTTCGGATACAATATAGTATGCGTAGTCTTTTGTGTGACCCAATAAATACTATCTGCTTTCTTTTCTGTATTTTTTATAGGAAAATATTTATAGTAAACCTCAGAAATATACATCGAATTCATAAAAATTGTAATGGGTTAAAACGGGCGCAAAAATGTTTTTCCCTAAACCATTAGATAATGGAATATTTTCGTATGACCTTGTAAAGTAATAACAAGTATTTTTTGCACTACAGATTTTAAAGTATGTATATTTTAGCATGTACTTCATAGATGTATATCAATTTATTAAATGTGTAATGTGTAATTCATAAAATGTGTAATGGGTTAAAACGGCCGCAAAAATGTTTTTCCCTAAACCATTAGATAATGGAATATTTTTGTATGACCCTGTAAAATAATAACAAATTATTTTTGCACTACAGATTGTAAAGTATGTATATTTTAGCATGTACTTCATAGATGCATATCAATTTATTATGTTCGAAAGAAAGTAACATCATTAAGAAGAACTTGAAACTATTTTTTTTCATTGACCATAATGTAACGGAATACTTTCGATTATCTCTGAAATTGAACTATATATCCGATTTTCATAAAATCTGAAATGACTCAACAAAATTATGTAAAACTTATGCATATTAAATTTCAAACGATTCGGTTGGGTAGTTTTTGCGTTGTTATATGCAGACGAACGGACGAATTGAACGACAACTATTGGTGCTACGTATTTATAAAATTTTGAACGCACCAAAAAAAGGAAATAGTAATGATCGTTTCATAAATGTCACGGAGATATAGAGAAAATAAAGTACCCATCTAGAAGCTTTAGAGAATTCTTTGCAAAATTGGAGTGAAAATGTTGAAGTTTATTTGATATACAGGGTGTTCCAAAAATGATCGGTACATTTGAAAAATCAATAAAAACTAAACGGGAAGCGATAGAAATACACCGTTTGTTGCAATATGCTTGGGACAACAGTAAATTTTCAGGTAGACAAACTTTCGAAATTAGTTGCAATCTTCAACAACAGATGGCGCTGCAGTCTGGAAAAATCTAAATTACTACATTTTCTACATATCCACTATGCGCAACAAGAATATGGCATAGTCTCTGAACGAAAATACCAGAAACATAAAAGTTTATTTACCAGAAACCTTTGTAAACGTAACAGGCGGGATGGTTTCACATACACAAGACATGTACTGTTTCAGCTGTTCAATTGTTTCTGAATTGTGGTGGTACACCTGGTCTTTCAAGTAAAAAAATTCTCTGTTCTAAGGATTAAACAATTTTTTTCATGGCAAACTTGCAATCTGTGAGCAGCACACGCTTACAGCGGAAAAACAATTTACAGAATAGTGACCTCATAGACTGTGTTTTCTTCTATATCTTTCAGATTTCCTGCAGCGCCATCTGTTGTTGAAAATTGTGACTAATTTCGAAAGTTTGTCTGCCTGAAAATTTACTGTTGTCCCAAGCATATTGCAACAAACGGTGTATTTTTATCGCTGCCCGTTTAATTTTTATACATTTTTTCAAATATACCGGTCATTTTTTTAATCTACCTGTATACCTTTCGTATCTTTTGATCGTATTTAATATTTATCTGGGTATTTAGTAAAGTTACTGAACTCTTGTTAGAAAAAGTTTTTTCTGTATCTTCACTCTTTTAAATTTGGTTGAAATTCTGTTAAATAATAAATGGAAATTTTTAAAGAGTAATACACTCGGCAATGCTTGTTGAAACTGCTCGCGAAAAAATTGTTTGTCCGCTCAGCAGCAGGAAACTTTCTGACAAATTCAAAAAGTTATTTTTACATCTAAACGCAAAAATATTTTAAACATTGACATTGATTTTTTTTCTTTTGGAATTGAATAGTGTATTTAGTTTTTTTTCTAAATATCTTGTCTTATATCTTAAGTTATACTGGTTGTTCTCCAATGGTTTATTTTCGTGAGTATCATGATTCTAAAATTGTCTTAGTAGTCTACACGAGTAATGTGCACTTGCAAGCTATCTTTTAACCTACTGCATTTTTAAAATCAAATTTCTCCTTTGCATTTCAATTTGCCTGAATAAGATAAACTTCGTCAAGTTTGAAACTAAACAGATAAAAAAAAATTCATTCTGAATTCCACACTGAAATAAAAATATACCTAATAAATTATTCTATTCTACAAAGAAACTAAAACATAAAAAGATAAACCACGCCTGAAAATATCTAACCTATTCAACAAAATGTTATAAACAAGTTTTCTAAAGAAAAACAATCTGGAATATATTTTTTCTTTCAAAACTGTCTCTTAATGAAGCTTTAGTTGAATAATACATATGACTTGTATCTAGATTTATTTATCTTTTTGAAAAGAAAGTTAGCTGGGAAAAATAGAAAAAAAAAGCGGAAAGTAACGACCGTTTTAGAAATGTCAGAGAGATATGAAGAAAATAAAGTGCCCGTTTAGATTCTTAAGAAAATTCCTTGCAAAATCGGAGAGAGGCAGACTGAAGTTTGCTTAAAAAATATTTATCTAGGTATTTAGTAAATTTATTGGACTCGTGCTAGAAACAATTTTTTTTTCTGCAGCATAACTCCTTTTTTTCTGAAATTTTATAAAATGATAAATAGACATTTTTAATGATTAATATACTAGCCAGTGCATGTAAAAAAAAAAATTGTCCACTCAGCAACAGAAAATTTCTGACGAATTCGAAATGCAAATTTTTTGATGAAAAAGCTTAAAATTTTCATCCGTTGGTATTGATTTTTTTCGGAATCTAATAGTATATTTAGTTTTTCTCTAAATATATTATCTTATATCTTGAATTATACTTATTGTTCCCCAATGATTCTTTTCGTGGCTACCTTGATTCTAAAATTGTGTGAAGAGCCAACACTAGTAATGCAAAGACATTCGCAAGGTAGCGTTTAACCTATTGGATCTTTCTTTTTTTTTTTTTTTAATTTTTTGTTTGCATTTCAATATGCCTAAATAAGATAAACTTCGTCAAGTTTGAAACTAAACAGATAAAAACATTTTTCATTCTGAATTCCTCACTAAAATATAAAATATATCTAATACATTTTTCTATTCTGCAAAGAAACAAAAACAATTCGAGATAAACCACGCCTAAAAATATCTAACCTATTCAGCAAAATGTTATAAATAAGATTTCTAAGGAAAAACAATCTAGAATATTTTTTTTTCAAAACAGTTTCTTAATGAAGCTTTGTTGAATAATACATATGACTTGTATCTAGATTCATTTATCTTTTTGAAAAGAAAGTTAGCTGGGAAAAATAGAAAAAAGGGGAAAGTAATGACCGTTTTAGAAATGTCAGAGAGATATAAAGAAAATAAAGTGTCCGTTTAGATTCTTAAAAAAATTCCTTACAAAATCGGAAAAATGCAGACTGAAATATATTTTATAAATATTTATCTGTATAGTTACTAGACTCTTGCTTCTGAACAATTTTTCCTGTATCATTACAACTTCTTTACCTTTGACTGAAATTTAGTTAAATGATAAATAGAAATTTCTGATAAGCAGTACAGAAGTTAAAAGGCAGTGCTTGTTAGAACTACTCGCATAAAAATTGTTTAATGGCACAGCAGTAGGAAACTTTCTCATATATTATCAAAGTCATTTTTACATGTAAAAGCCTAAAATTTTCAGACGTCGCCACAGTGTGGTATTTCGCTAAAAACCTGGCCAAAATTATGTAAAACCTCTTTTGCTTTCTATAGCTGATAAAATGTTTTAGAAACACATAAAATACTCTATTATATATAAAACAAATCATTTTTTGCACATTTTGCGCAAAAATTACGCATATTTACAATATACAAATTAGTGTGCTATAGACCATTAATCTATTGGTCAGAGTCTTCAACATCATCCTCTTAAGAATCACTCGTGACTATAGATTCTAATAATAAAAACTCTAAAGCCTCTGTTGAAAATGTTTTACGTCTTTTTTCTCTTTTACGCGTACTACAGCTCAAATAAGGATAGGAACCCACTAGCAAGCGATTGATCACATCTACATTATATGCGTGAGACTTCTCTTGAAAATTTCTGCCTATATGAGCGTAAATGCTTGTTTCGGGCTTCAGCTGCTTCCTCTGATAACTGTCCGATTGGGATCAAAGCATGTTCGATGATAATGGTTCCATGACTCAAAATTTTATGTAGTGTTGGTGACATTGGGTGCTGCTAACCGTAAAGATTTACATAATGTTTAGAAGTAGCATACGCAAATTATTCAAATTTTTTTGTATCTATTTTATAACCGCTTGCTAATACTTCTAGAATAATTTTTAAATTTTTAATTAATTTTAAGTCGATTCCTGTAATTTTCGCTGATAATTCAGGATTAAAGAAAAATCTTCTAGAGGTGTTTCCGTCATCGGTGTTTCCGAAACCGGCTTTCGGAATGTCTACCAGTAATCCCATCTCAGATTTAAACTTTTCTTGTATTAATTCTTTCTTTGACGGACAATTTCTTTTTCCTTACCACTTCTTGCTTGCCCCTTTTTTATTGGAAGTTTATAAGAAAGATGTAGAATTGATTCAAAAAATCTGATTCTAGCATGGAGTATTGAAAGTCCAAATTTCAAAGAATTAGGGTCGATGTCTTCAGCTATTTTCAGCTTATTAAAGTCTTTTGATGATTGTTTGCAAATGTAGCATTGCATCGTGGAATTGGTGCTGTATAATTGCGTTGCAAACTTTAACATCGACCATTGTCAACATTAATCTGTGTTGGACTTGTAGTAAGCCATAAGCTGTGAGTACCTCTGTGCTCATTAAATTTCGCGCCTGCTCTTCAATGTACTTTATTTCTTCTTGTATTATATTTTTATCTTCATGAATAAATCTTATTCGAATGGGACGACAGAAACGTGGAGATGAAGGCGTAGGGTTCTGCCACCATATTTTTTGAAATCCATTTATGTTACTAATTAATCTCAAAGGAACTATAGAACTTTGAAAAATATTTAAGTCACTATCAATGGAGTTTTCAAACTTTTGCTTGAACATTTGCTGCTGGGAGCCATCACAACCCCATTTGCAGAATAGTTCTAAACTTTTCAATTCTGCTTCAGTTGCTGATGTGAAAATATCTTCCATGTATTTACACAATCTTTCAGTAGTGTGATCTAAAAGATTTTGAAGTTTCACTTCGGCCAGATTTTCAGTAATTATAATATCTTTCGGATAACATTGCTCTTTAGCTCTCTCAAGAAGTGAATAGCAAAAATATATACATTTATTAAAATTTCGGATGATATTATATTGATTGCATGTCAGATCTGCAGCAACAAATATGGCTAAAGCCTCGGTCGGCGATAACTTCAATGTACTTACGTTTGTTGTCTCAGCCGAAGAATTCAAAATTTTTCGATATTTTGTAGACCTAGTCGGGCTGGATGTAACGTCTTTAATAATTTTTGCAACATCTGTATTTCCAGCAAATCTTTCGCTCATTTGAGCTGCATACGTCAATTGTTCATGGCTAATTTCAAATCTTAATTCTTCCTTTTTATGCCTCTTGCTTGTGTTACTACAGTCTTTAAATTCCTTTGCAGGACGACCAGGTTTTTCTATTATCCAGATAGGTAAAACTAGTGTTCCTTTCAGCCATTCCACATTTTTTTCTAGAAAACGTTGTTCAGTGAATTGTGAAGAAGCCCATTTCTTTTTATAAGTATGTTTGAAAGATTTTTTTAATTTGTTACGGAGCAAATGTATTTCATTCTCTGGACATTTCGTAATTTCGGCTAGTTTCTGTTCTAGAAACTCTAATTTCTTATTTACTTTTCTGTTGTCACACTGTTTGATAACATCATACATATATTTTCTTGATATTTCAAATGTTTTTTCCAACTGAATAAAAAAATTAATGATCTAGTTACATGTAGTACATATCTTCTTAATAATATAAAACTATCTTACTTCGTTAGTGAGTAAAGTGCGTTTTTCCACATGGCTGATCTTAAATACATTATTTAAAATGACAATAGCATTTTAGACATAAAAAACATAACTCTTGTAATACGAACACATGGTACAAAACGAAAATGTAGCATTATTTAAAGGGAATAATCAGCTTATATGTCCACAATGAAAAAATGTCTTATTTAAAAAGAACAATCGAACAACCTAAAAAATAAACATTATTTTTTCACTTCAGTTTGCAGATATATCGTGTGCGCACCAAAGAATTTCCAGTAAGGAGTAAGAAACTACAGCATAGGTTAAATATACGCATTTTAATTAAAGTTTATTTAACTGAAAAAAATTCATTTTCAAAAAAAATTTTGAAATTTTGATTTAATTATAGAAAGAATGGGGGGGGGGGCAAATCGGGGCAAATTTTATTTCATATCTTTTAATTAGAAGGTCTATACATTATGAAAACACAAGAGTTCTTGCTGAACTCAGTTTAACTCCCTAACATAATTATAATTTTATCTAAAATATTTAACCAAAAAAAACTATGGTTTCAAACTTGAAAATCATAATGAACATGTACTATATTTACAAAAAAATTTATGTACAAGATAGTATATACCTTTGTCTTTAAGAACTGTAAAATGTTTCTGAAGTTCGACTTAAAATAATTTTTTAGACGTTCGATAAAATGATGCATAGATCAGAAGCATAAAATGAGAAATGCAAAAACCATGACTTCCAAGTAAAATACCAGACAATCGGAGAATCTACAGAAAGAAATGAACCCGTTATCATATGCACAGGATAGTCCTCTTATATCAACCGGAGAATGATCAACTAAATGCGAAATTTAAAATTTTGACTTTTGGCCAGCTTTTTGAGCGAAATACCACACTGTGGTCGTTATTAACTTTTTTAAACGAATAATGTATTTAGTTTTCCTCTTGATTCCATATACCTTGAGTTATAATGAACGTTCCCCAGTGACTTCGTGGCTATCTTGATTCTAAAATTCTTTGCCTACATAACTTATGCAGTGACACTCACAAGCTAATGTTAAATGTACTACATCGTTCTTTTCAAATTTCTCTCTCTCTCTTTTTTTTTTTTTTTTTTTTTTTTTTTTTTTAGCATTTTGATTTCTTTTTTCAGTCCTTCTTTTATTTTTATTTTCTTTTTTCCGTCTAAGATAAAAATCGATCTCTAAACAGTCCTTGCTCTACCTTTTTCGATTTTAGTTGCAACTTTCTTTATTAGGACTTTTATATTTCAGAGCCAGCTGCAATATTGAAAGTATTCATATTAAAAAAAGAGTTTCAACTAAAATAAAAATTAACAATAAAAAATTTCACGTTTAGAGATTATGATAGCTACCCTATGTGAAAAACAATATTAACAAATATCGAAATGCAAACGAGAAATTAAAAAAGTACACAACCCTACACTGTTAAAACTACAGGTGACACATTGCACCTTTTTGGAGTGAAAGACTTGTCTCACTGGTGACACCCCTAGAGGAGCCAGAAGGGCACTTTTAATTAGGGTGAAAAGATGGCACCCCTAATACAGAGTGCCCAATAATAAAAAAGAAATTATAAACCGACTTTTGACCCGTGAAGGATTCGAAAACACGACGAATGATTGCAGGCTGAAAGCTCTAACCGTTCGGTCATCGATGTCACCTTCAAAGTCTCCCTGAAATGTTCAAATATCCTGAAATTCAAAGATCGATTTATATAAAAAGCTCGCTAAAAGTTGGCCATCCGAAGCTCTAAACGAAATTGGGATAGCGCATGCACGGTGATTGTCTTCGTAGGGAGAAATTGCTGTTTTGATCCACCAGTGACGGCGAGTTGAAAAGGAAGGACACACGTCACTGAGCCTGCGCAAATGATTAAGGGGTGAAAATCTTCCAATGGTATGCATTGCGCGACACCCTAATTACCATGAATCACCCAGTGAGGGATCAAACACATTTTCAAGCCCGCGGGTGTCAAATGGTAACATCTTTTCACCCCTGGGCGCCAAATGCAACTGGTTTGTCACCTTTATTTTTACCAGTGTACATTTAAAATTAGCTTACAAGTATTTTCGTGTGATTAGTGTAGCATCCAAAAGGGTTAACTTTGACATTATTTTCTAAGAAAATCTTGGTCTTTATAAGAAAAAGAAAAACATTATTCACTAAAACGAAACTTTTATCAGCAGACTTTAATTTAATTTAACTATCTGTAGATATTAAGTTTTTTATGATTAAATAAATCAAAATGCGAAATTTTCGATCAAAATTAAAAGTATAATATCTGTGAATTGATTTTTTTTCTTTAGCGTGTAAACATGTGTTCCTCCTTTTCATAGCTATATATTATAAGACATATATTTTTCAAACGTCTCTTTTTTTTTTTCTTTTTTTTTTTTTTTTTTTTGTATTATATGCGGGCGGGTGGGATTTTTGGGTATTTCAACGGTAGCTTTCATCATCTTCTACGGGCATTGAAACAACTAGAACGCCCCAACCTGATGTAGAAAGTTGCAGAGTGTTTCAGAAAATCTTTTATAAATCACTAGATATAAAAAAAAGATATATCATTGTGCAGAGATGTAGCACATTAGAATCGATTGTGATTGACAGCTGAGCACTGATTGTAGCTGTACGATTCAGATGTTTCGTAGTTTAATTATATGGATTTTTTTTTTTTCATTATTTCCAGAAATTTCTGCTCATGAGTATATGAATACATGATTATTTGACACTTTCGTGTGTATGAAAAGGATCGTTTTGAAATTTTGAAGTTTGTTTTTAGGTGCGTTCATAATTACATATAAATACGTACAACCTATAGTCATATTTCAGTCCGCCCATCTCTCCGTCCGTCTGTCCGCATAAAACTGAGCAAAAACTATCCAACCGAATCGTTTGAAATTCAAAATATATAATTATTGCTTAATTTTGTCGAGTCATTTCAAATTTTATGAAAATCGGATGCATAGTTTAATTACAGGGACAATCAAAATAATCCACTACATTTCGGTCAATGGGAAAAAAATAGTTTCAAGTGCATTTTAAGGATGTTAAACGCGTTCGAACATAATATGATTGATATACATGTATTAAATTTATACTAAAAATACATTCTGTCAATCTGCGAGGCAAAAAATATTTATTACTAATTTACAGAGCCACACTTAAGTATTCCATTACATAATGTTGTAGGGATTAACATTGTTTGGGGAATGTTTTAATAATATTGAACTATTTCACATTTTATGAAATTGATATATACGTTGCTGAGGTTTATTACAAGTTACTTCCTGTGTAATAGTAAGCGTATAATATTTACACGAACACGCAGAAGATTTCAACCACTATACTGTATCCGAAGCACTGCATACTATTACAACAAGATCTGAATATTTTTAAAACTTCGTTATAACACGAACACACCTCATATGCTACACTCGACAGGCAGCTTTTAAACCTGTTGAATAATAATAATATAATTCTTTGTGTTATACGTTATCTTACAGTGACTGCCCAGTTAAACTTTTAAGGCGTAACACTAGTCACAGAAAGAGACCCGGATGATAATGTAAAGTCTGTGAGAGCGTTCTTTTCAAAATTCTCGCTCAAATTTTACTATTTTTACTTTTTTTGCATAGGATAGCTAAAAATGATCTACAACCGGTCTAGTTTTTTTTTTTTTTTCGATTTTGCTTATATATATGTGGGAGCGATTCTTTCTCCCACAACAAAGCAGTCATAGGTCTCATTTCCAATGATGTCGAATCGTCGCTAACGACTGACACAGCGGAACTGAAGTGAGCAGAGGTGAAAAGAACGTTGTTTTGTTTTTTGGAACGAAGAACGCAGAACGACGCGAGATGATGAATTCATGTATGATGCAACGACGGCCGGATAAATTAAGATGTTTGAAGTGCCTGTAATTTCTTGCATATAGTCTTATGTAAATAATAATCTCTTTTGTAAATACTTAATCGTTAACACTAGAATTACCAAGACTGTCATTTTGACGATTTTCAAACTTCACGCTTAAAAATTTTATATAATTTATGTATTGGCCTAGAAATTTATGACACGACTTTTAATGAAATATAAGAATATTTAATTATTCCTATTCAGTTTCCACTCACCCTCTTTAATTACCATAATCAGTATGACATATACCTATTTATACGAAGACCCGTCAAAATGACGGCTTTGGCAATTAACAAACTTATCCCGAGGTGTTACGGAATTTTCCATTTTTGACTTGGGCTAGCCCTTTTCGCCCATGCGCAGTTTGCTCCAGGCTTCCATCAAACATGGTACATCAGAAATTATATATGTAATCAGCTCGCAATTAACATCAGTTGTACTTCTAAAGTGATAAATTTCGTGGTCAAAAGAGTGCAATCTGTGCAAAGTGTAATCTGTGAAAAGTAGAAACTCGGAAAATAGTATGAACATATTTTTATAAAAAAAGGAAATTTATTTTTCGTAAATTCTGGCCAACAATGAAACGAATTCCAAGAAGAAAAAATCTATTGGAAGAATTCAAAAAACTCACCAGTATAAATGAAGAAAGTTCGGACACTGATTCAAGTATTGATAATTTGGACATATTTCGCGTGGAAAATAAAACTAATTTTTCGGACTCTGAAGAAGCTGAAGATGGAATTGAAGTACAAGATATTGTAAAAAGGGAAAAAGATGAATATGAAAGTGAAGATTCAGGGAGTGTATATGGAATTCCCAAAAAGAGCCAGAAACACAGATAGCGATTGCGAATATCTTCAGATACTGAATCGGAAAGCCAAACAAAAAGCAAAAAAAAAGGACAAAAGTAAGACATTGTGTATCGACGACTGAATGAGAAGAATTAGGGAATGGTTGTGTTGGTATTCACTCATCACGAACTATATTGAAGGATACTTCAGGCTTCACTGGTTGTGCGAAACAAAACATTATGCTTGGTGATGTTAGAAGAGCATTTAGACTTATAATTGATGATCGGATGATGAATCACATAAAAACTTACACTGAGCTCGAGGCCAGAAATGTTTTACAGAAGGGCGATTGAAAAATTATTTTTCAAGAATAATATGTGTTTGTAGCTATTTTGTATGCTCGAAGAGCTTACGAAGCGAGAAATTTTAAATTATTCTATTTGTGATGAAAAAAATGGGTACCTTCTTTTTTTTTTGCGAAACTATAAGTAATATCAGATTTTCAGAAATTATGAGATTTATTCGTTTTGACAAAAAAGGCAACAATAGTGTTCGTTTACGAACTGATAAATTCTGATTAGCTTCCGAAACTCGGAAGTCCTTTATTGATGATAACCAAGCTTGTTGCAAACCGGATCAGAATATATGCGTAGATGAACAACTGTTTCCCACAAAGGCTAGATGCAGATTTCTGTAATTTATGCCCAACAAACCAGACAAATTCGAAACTAAGTTTAGGTTAGATGTAGACGAGCGAAGTAAATATCCAATGGCTTTTGTTATTTAGGCATAGATGAACGTAGATCATCAGGAGTACTTTTGAATGAATTACTAATTTTGAATCTTGTTAAAAAAAACTATATAAATTGTGGGAGAAATATAACAACACATATTTTTTTTACAAGTATACAACTTGCAAAGAAGCTACTGGCCAAGTCTTCTTTTGAACTATGCGAGAAAATAAAAAACAGTTGTCAAAAATAGCTTAAGTTAGAACAGATAATAATGGCTCTTTTCACCACAAAACTTTACAAATCAAATAATATTGTTTTAACAATTTACAAAAGTAAGCATCATAAAACAGTTCTACTTCTTAATATGATACAAAAATCAGTAAAAATTGCTTCTAATTGAAAACAAATTAGTCCACTGTGACGTTTTATAGTGAGACTAAGTTTGGAGTAGATATAGTTGACTAAATGGTCCACAGATATAGCGTAAAAGCAGGATCATGCCGATGGCCTTTGCAAATATTTTATAATAAATTGGACTTCGCATCAATCAATGCGGGAATTTTATATAAAGAGAGTTGTGATGAAATCATAACAAGTAAACAATTTGTATTTCAATTGTCCGAAGAACTCTCCAGTGAATACGGGTGCTGCAAGAAAGAAGAAAAGAAAGCAATGGATTCTACTCTAATTTTTTTTAATATCCTTATGAATGCAAATCTTGTCAAATTCAATTGTGCAACGAATACAAAGCGATTTATACTTGAAAATATGTGCAACAAATATGTTTATGGTAAGTATTCATCTAAGATAACATGTACTTGTGAAATATGTGCCTCATTGTTATTTCATAAATATGAAATGTGCTACATTACAAATGCAAATAGAAACTGTTTTTGTTTTTTGCTTTTTAATAATTAAAGAATTATTACATTAAATGTTGTGTTTGTCAAGTTATATTCTTTTATTTACATTAACTGAGATAATATATTTCTGACAAGTGTTCATCTAAGATACACTTTGTACTTGTAAAATATATACCTCATAGTTATTTCATAATTATCAAATGTGCTATACTATAAATGCAAATAATATCTGTTTTTAACAAAAATTAATGAATTAATATATTTAATTTTATTTTTGTTAAATTATATTCTTTTATTTACTTTTACTAAGTCAAAAGTTACAAATAAGCCATTATAGAAAATCCGTCAATATGACGGTTGCGGTAAAACTAGGTATATACAATAACGACGGTAGTTCTAGTGTTAATAGAAGTTTCAAAAGTTATTGGTGTCAGGTCTAATTTAATTATGATTTGAAAGAACTTTTTAATTTCCACATATATTTTTATATTAGGATAGTTTCAATTTCAGAACCGGTTTAAACCGGTTTTGGAAATTTAAAGTATTTTTTTTTTAATCTGAAACCAAAATTGAAAAAGTAAAAGCTAGGCTGGTTGTGGATCATCCTCAACTATCTTATGCAAAAAAAATCTTGTAAAAATATTAAAATTTGAGCGAGATTTTTGAAAAAAACACTCCCATAGACTTTACATTATCATCCGGATCTCTTTCTGTGGCTAGTGCTGAGCCTTAAAGCTTTCATTCGTTTCTGCTCGTTTGCTATTTCTTGCTTTTCTAGAATTATTAGAAAAGAAATACAATGTAAATTTTCTTTTACTATCGTTTGCGCGAAATTAAATTACGTAACAATAATTTGCTGCATATTATACTTTGAAAGCTTTCTGTACATCGCAAAAATATTGCTAATTTCAATTTCATTTAAAATGATGCGTTTCTATGTATCGTTAAAAGTATTTGTACAATTAGTGCTAAAATAAATGAATACGATGACCATTTGAAGATAAACGAATCAGTCAGAATACATAACTAAAATAAATTTCCAGCTAAATTCTACAACAGGACTAATTAGTTTTATATAGAGAATCTGAATAATGATTTTTATTTCCAGTAGATACTATGTTAAAAACATTGGAGACGAGAAAAATGGTGAAATATTCGGAAACATAGCTGAATTAAATTCCTAGAGCGCAATTTACATTGAAATTGTGTTTGTAAACTGTAGAGGAAAAATAAATAAATTTATAAGATCGTTTTTACTGCCCGAGCTCATTCATAATAATGCATTATTAGCAACTTATCACAATGACGTCATGTTATCATTCAACGAAAGATATTATTGAATTATACAGTAATACATTTTAAATTAATTTTCATTATAAACCTACAAATTGACTATCGTAAATTTAAAACATAATATTGTGTTAAATATGAAAATTAAACGGATTAATGTTTCGTTTTGTTGTTGTAAATAAGCTAGGTACATTATAAACAAATAACAACATTATATATTAATTTGATCTCCTGAAAAGTTATCTAAAATATCACTGTTATAACAAAAAAAAAATATTTAAAAGTTTTTAAAACTTTGCGAAAATGTTATCTTAACTTTTATAAGCCACTAGTTACAAAATGACAAGTAACATTGTGCAGAAATATAGCACATCAATTGTGATTGACAGCTGAGCACTGATTGTAGCTGTACGATTCAGATGTTTTGAAATCTCCCTAAGAAAAAAAAATTCTCTTTAATAGCAGAAATTTCTGTTCATGAGTATATGAATATGTGATTACTTGACACTTTCGTGTTTAAGAAAAGAATCGTTTTGAAATTTTGAAGCCTGTTTTGGAATAAAAATATGATAATTTCTTAAGTTATTTATACTGCCTTACAATGACTGACTAGTTGAATATTTAAAGCCTTCAATTGTCTGTGCTTGTTTTCAATTGTGAATTTCTTATTTTACTAGACATTTGAAAAAGAAATATAAAAGAATTTTTCTTTTACTATGAATCACACGAAATTGAACTACACTGTATAACAAACGGATGATTTTACTGAAATTGAATTCATAATCGTGACGTCATTAAAATTCACTACTTTTTAACGGGAAAATTTCCTTCTTTTTCTTAAAAAAAAAAAAAATAATAAAAGTTAACATTTTCCGTAAAATCTTTTTTTTTTTTTAAACAGTGTACGTAACAGTTCTTTGCTGCTGCATGTTATATGTTGAAAGATTTTTGTAACACTGCAACAATTAAAAATATTGCGACTTTCAACTTCAGTTTAAGTGATACGTTTCTAAGTATCGGTTAACCCCTTGCGGGGTGGTGGTTTCATAGATATACCACTTAATTTTAATTCACAAACGCCACATTTGCACCGGAATTTTGTTAAAGAAAATTACGGTTCATAGAATGCGTGAAGTATAGCGTTTTCTTATTTACAAATAAAATTGTTTTCAAATTCCGGTGTCACTCATTAATTTCAATACTTAAACAATGAATTTTCCCTGCCCCGCAACGGGTTAAACGTGATTGCATGATTAACTCTAAAATATAATTATACAGAAACCATTTGAAGATAAACGAGTCAATCAGAATACATAAATAAAAAAAATCCGTAGCTAAATTCTAGAACGGAGTTAGTTGCAGTAAATATTAAGTTAAAATCATCGGAGACTAGAGAAATAGTGAGATATTCGAAAACATGGCTGGGTTAAATCCCTAGAGCACAATTTACATTGAAATTGCGCTTGCGAACTGTGCAGTAAAAATAAAAGAATTTATAAGTTCGTTTTTACTACTCGAACATATCCATAGTAATGCTTTATGCGTAACTTATCACATGTCATATTATCGTTTACGGGAAGGCACGGCATTTAAATGTTAAAATATTTTTTATTTACATAATTAGGAAATGTACAAGCATAATAATCTCATAATAAAAATATAGGAATAATTCTAAATTGAGCCTTTTCATTTACAGTCTTTCAACGTTAGAAAAGCTAAAGAGATGAAAAAAAATCCTGTTTAAAAATATTTTTGTTTTGTTAACCAGTAATTATTTTGGGATAAGATAGAGTTAAATATTTATAAATCATCATAAAATGTGTTATCATTTACACAACAGCTTACGAAAAACAGCAGAGTATTTCTAACAATTTTCAAAATACAGTTGGTCCTCGTTATTTCAAACTCTCATGAACCAAGAAATATTTTCAAATTATCCGAAGTTCGAATTGTCCTATTTTTTTAAATGACCTTTCGTGTTATCAACAAACAGAAACTCGTTTAACATCACCAACAAATTTTTTTATATAATGCTATAAATGTTCTAAATTTTCTGCGATTGTTTCAAACATTATATAAAAATTATAAAAAGTCATAAAAAATCATACATTCTAAAATTATAATTATTAGAAGTAAAATAATCTCAAAAATCTTAAAATATCTTAATTTTTCCGCAAATAAGAGCATAATAACACAAATATAGCACAGAAAATTTAAATATTTAAGAATGTATTCGAAAAAACATTTTACCACATTCAACAGCTCGAAATTCTTTGGGACATTTTCAGACTCTTCTTTTTTTTTAAGTAAAAACACGAAATTTTTTCAAATTATTTTTAAAGAGATGTATAAGAGGTCCTATGATTTCGTTTTTCGCTGAATTAATTACAATTCAATATATAAACAAACATTTTTTGCAGCTTGCCATTTATTTTCGTTGCCAGATCTCCCGCATCGGAAAATTTGGATTAAAATGCCAACTTTGAGAGCATTTTTTGCAATATTTTCTGATTTATCAAAAATTCGACAAACACGGCACATTATGTAGTTTCTAAATAAGAGAATTTGTTAATTTGACACGCTTGAGAGCAAAAATTAATTTAAAAATAAATCACAAAATAAGGAGTTTGGATTGGAATACACCCTTAATTAACTAACAATTTAAATGAAAATAAATTACATTAAAAAATCGCTAGAGGATGTAAGTTGCCGTTTGTTATTTTCTACATTTTTCAGTCAATGTATCTAATTTAAATTAAACATCTGTGCTCTTTGACTGTTTAAGGCTCCGTCTAAATAAATGTTTAGAAAGCGTCAACATCTGTATGCAGAAGAATAATTTTTCATTAGGACATTCAAGGATGTTGAGAATCTCATAATATAACTCATGCACTACTTACAAAGTATCGCAACATTTTACTATTGTTACTATTAATCCATGAGATAGAGCAAAATTTAATGAATTGGTTTAAATATTAGTTCTTACTTAAAATTTTTGTACTTTGTGATTAGTTGACATGAGTTTAAGTTCTAAAATGTGCAAGACACCACTGTGCAAAATTCTAATACGCCGTATGCTAATTCGCATTTAAGGTACATTCTTGATAGTTTAACAATGCCTTGGTCGATTGTATTTTAATATGATCTTGATTTACAAAACTAAATAAAATTTAAATATTTCACTATTTTTCATTTTACGAATGAAAATTTTTTTAACTATTTGGAAAATAGTTGTTGTCTTCGGTAGAGAACTGGAAATCTGAAATACATCTGAATCTTTTTATTGGTAGAATTCCGCAATTTAATTTTATTTTATTCGTTTTCTGATTGGTCCATGTTTAATGTCCAAAAATGGAACACTTCTGTTGCCAAAATGACAAAAAAAGTAATAAAAACTTTTAAATAATAATAATAATTTGAAAACAAATTGTGATAAAGATTTCAAACAAATTTCATTTAAAATCCACTTTTTTCTCTACGCAACAATGTAAAAATTAAAAATGTTCGATATTTAGAAGTTTAAAAATTTGCAGTTCCGAAAATTGTAAAATTAAATTTTTATTTAAAATTTGTTTATGATAGGTACAGGAATCTGAATGTTTAATCCAGGTCGTACATAATATGATGCGTTCAGAAGTCAGTCTGATTAACTCCATAAAATAAAAATGCATGTTTTATCAGTTAAATTCAGTTTATAAATTACTGTCTTTTTTATTATTGGTCTAGGAATATTAATGTTTAATGCATAGCATACGTTAGATATGACACGTTATGATCGTCCTAAAAATGATGTTTATTATTATTATTAATTTAAATGTAGAATTTATTTATAAGTCCTTAAAATTTTAGTCTTTAAAAATATCATTTTCCAAATAATCGTTGTAATTTTTAAATAACAATTTTGTTATTAACTTTATTTATGTTATTATTATTATTATCATCATTATTTTACTAAAGTCTCTGCACAGAAACAACGACACAGATCTCACAGTAAACTTCTCTCTAGAAGTCAAATTTGTGACATTTCTGTCTATCAAATCACCAGGGCGTTACAGTTTTTTTTTTTCTTGCTTATTATACGCAAGGGGAAAATGCTAATAAATAATTAAAAACTGTTGAAAAGTAAAATGAAATACGTAGCATAACCTGTTACTTACTGGCTTTTTAATTTTTAAATCTACAAAAGAAAACTTTTTATCGTCTAAACGTCATTTCAGAAAAAAAAAAATATGTAAGAACATGATAATTGAGATTGATAAAAAATTATCAACATTTCATCAAAAATTTGAAATGTTAAATACATGTATAATAAATAAACGTTTCTATAAAAGTATTTATAAGTATCACATATAACAAAAAAAAAAAAAAAAAAAAAAAAAAAAAAAAAAAGGATACATCATTACTAAACATTTCCGATATAAATTGCATTCAAAAACTTTCTTTGTGATAATCATAACACAAATAATATTTCTTCTTTTGTAATATTCTATTTCAAAAGATTTATTTTAAAAACAGTGCTTTCTTATGTATTTCAATTTATGATTTAAAAATCAAACTTTAAATTCTTTTGACAGTAATTCTAAAAAACGTTAACAATATTTTGGAGAGAGGATAATTCTTAGTTTTCATAGCAATTTTAATGAAATAGGGGACTTCTAAAGAATATTCGTCACAATTTCAAAGCATGAGATAGTCTTTTTAAATTTATTATAATCTAATATAACAACTAGCTAAGTTTGAAGGACTATTCGATGAATTTACAGTGAAAAAAATATTCTTTCACCGAATAATATTATTTAAAATTAGTAATTTATACTTTAAAATATATGTACATGCTATATAAAACTATATTAATTTTATCCATATTTTTTAATAAGCAACTGGACATTTATCAGCCAGTTATAGTTCAGATAATAAGTTTAGAAGAAATAGTGTTTATTTTATTTTCCTTTAATCATAGTAATTTTATTTAACTAAGTATATTTAAAAAGGATAACGTAATTTTAATCATTTAAGATGAATATATATAATAAAGAAAGTAACATACGTAAATTAAATAGAAAACACTTTGTGAAAGTAAAAATAAATATGTTTACAATATACCTTTATAATTAAAAAAATATCTCACAAATTGGTATGATAAAATTTTCATAAAACATTTGAAAATTAGGTAGTACTAAATAATTAATGAAATAAAAATTATTTTGTCAGAAATTAAAAGCGAAATGAAATACAAATATATGGAAAACAAGATGGAAAATGAAAAACGTTTCCATAAAAATATTTTTTTTAGTATCACAAATAACTAACAAAAAATATTAAAAATTTTCCAAGTTTAAAAAAAGACAAAGACTACATCATTAGTAAACTTTTCAGATATAAACTGCGTTCCACATCTTTTTTGTGATAATCATAACACAAATAATATTTCTACTTTCGTAAAATTGTATTTCAAAAGATTTATTATTAAAAACATTGTTTTCTTATGTATTCCAATACATGATTTAGAAATCAAACTTTGAATTCTTTTGACAGTAAATCTAAAAAATGTTAACTAAATTTTAAAGAATGGATAATTCTTAGTTTTCATAGGAATTTTAATGATATAGAGGACTTCTATTCGTCATGATTTCAAAGCATGAGATAGTCTTTTTAAATTTAGCGCAATCTAATATAACTACTAGCTAAGTTTAAAAGACTCTTTGAAGAATTTCGTGTGAAAAATTACTTTAGATGATTGAATCTAAGTCATTTTATACAGAATAGTTTTCGCCGAATCATGTAATTTAAAATTGGTACTTTATACTTTAACCCTTTATCTATCGAATTATGAATTTATGAAAATTTTACATTTTATAACATTTTACTAAAATTGTTTAAACTAAATTAAGAGATTTGCTTAATCATTTAATAAATTTTTGAAGGATTTTAGGAGGATTTAGAGGCATTAATGAAATTTGAATTTGCAGAGATTTTGCGTAATATTTATACCCGACTCAAATCTTTTCTTTTTGATTGTTTTCTTCATGTTTGTAGAATTATAAAATGTGAAAATATGATGCTCTTGCAATAAAAATATAGAAATATTTCCGAATTGAAAAATCCCCATCTCACATTCCCTCTGCGCCAAGAAAGCTGAAAAGATACAAAGGCAAAAGAAATCATCCTTTTAAAACTATTTTTGTTTTGTGTAACCAGTAATGCTTTAGGAACAAGATAAATTAATGTATCTGTAACTCATTCTAAACAGTATTACAACTATTCGATGTATTAAAAGAATTTTATAATACGTAATTTTAATGGTACTTGTACTTATAAGTACCATCGGTAGATAATGGGTTAAAATATATGTCCATGCCACGTAAAATTATATACTTTTTATTAAACAACTTTACATTTATCGGCCATTTATAACTAAGATAGTAAATTTAAAGGAAATAATGTTATTACTATTTTTTAATCATATTAATTTTATTTCACTAAATGTACTTTAAAATGAAAAACGTCGTTTTAATCAGATAGATATACATAAATAATAATATGATAAGATAGATGTACAGAATAAAGAAAGTGTATACGTAAACTAATGAAAAACGCTACATGAAAATGTAAATAAGTATGGTTGCAATATAACTTTCTAATTAATCTTTATTTAATCTTTAAAATTTCTTTTTAATTAATCTTTTTAAGAAATCTTCAATGAAAACTAATTCTTTTTAATTAATCATTAAAAAATCTATTTCAAAAGATTCATTTTAAAAAATTGCTTTTTTATATATTTCTATGCATGATTCAGAAATGAAATTTTAAATTAATTCGACACACTGTAAAGAAAAAAAAATACGTAAAAAAATAAATAAAAAATCCATTAAATTTAAGGCGCAGGAATGTTGCCAGCAGTTTTTGCCGTAAATGTAACGGATTTTTTTACTTACCCATCATACGTAGTATAGGGTAAGTCTTGCAATCGTTTTGAAAATCGAAATTTTTTTTTGGCGGATTTACACGTTTTAGATAGTGGAGATTACGAAAAACATATTTTTAGAAAAAAAAAATTTGCCGTCCATCTGTCTGTCTGTCTGTCTGTCTGTCTGTCTGTAAACGCTCTATCTCCCGAACAAATTGAGATAGATACTTGAAATTTTGTATGTAGTTAGTATGTAAGAATGGGACGAACCCTGTTTAATATCAGCAACCTCGATTATCCGGAACTATTTTTTTCGGACTCTCGAAAAATTCGTTCTGATGAAAGGTATATAAAAATTTTCGAATTTTTTTTGTTCTAAGAAATAGACGTAAAAAACAATAAAATGACACACATTTTGCATATAGAACGAAGTCGATCGGATTATTAGTTGCAGAGATATTTGTAATCTTGTTTTCCAATTCTTCGATTTTTCATGACCCTGTATTTCATTCAAATTTCAATTCAGAGGTATATTTTAATTGGAAATGAGACTCTTAACACGACGCAGTTAATTGTTAGTTAATAGAATTATTATTTTTGGAGTTATAAGGATGTTTCTTTTACGCAGTTCGGTACTACTTGAGTAGTTTGGCGTTTTATCTAATTTGTCGAAATTGGTACATCAGCGGTTCTTTAATATAGCATTACTATGTATATTAACAATATTTAAGTTTTGTTTATGAATTGCAATTCATTATATAAATAGTTTCACATGTTTTATTTTCATATACATATCCATGATGGGTAAGTATTACGATGGCCCCCAACGACTAGTTTTACAGTGCAGTAAAACGTTAACTGAGTATTAGAGAGTGGATAATTCCTAGTTTCCATTTAAATTTTAATGAAATAGATTACTTTTAAAGATTATTCGCCATGATTTCAAAGCATAAGATAGTGTTTTTAAATTTTATTGCAATCTAATATAACTACTAAGTTTCAAAGACTCTGAAAATTTACCAGTGAAAAAATGCTTTAGATGATGGATTCTAAGTCACTTTATAAAAAATATCCTTTCGTTTTTTTTTAAATTGTAATTTCTCAGATCGAATTTGATAATCATCCCTTAGACGGCATTTAATAATCAGACATTCGAGGAATACAAGTTCATACAAGTTCACAGAGTATTAGAAATTAAATACTTACATTATCACAAGATGTATTCCAAGAAGAAAAAAAAGGGCACAGTTTTTAGGTGATAACTTTTAGTTAGATAAATTAACATGCACGAAAACATTAAAAAATCAAATATTACTATAATACTTTGAAATCAAATTATGTATTTTTTAATTAGTCTGATGATTTAATAAGCTAACATAAATAACCTAAATAAATGTAAAAATTATAATTAAAATTGTCTTTTCACTGTTTCTTGTTTGTTTACTAATTAAATTAGATCACGCATGTTTGTGTAAATGGGAATTCGTGAAAATTACACAATTATTTTTTAAGTTTCAAGTCAAGCTGCAGTATGTATTTTGTAAGAAAGTGTTTTGTGAGTATTTTATAATCATATTAGGTGCATTACTAGATTTTCTATTTATTAACAATGATTTTTTAAGAAGCTTACTGCCGATTTGTTGAAGTATTTCCCAATCAAAGTATGTTGAGATAAGTGCGGTAATATCGAAGAATCCATTAATGGCACTAATCTACAGAAATTAGTATATATATACACAGAGGATTCCGAATTTATGGTACAAACTTAAAAGTTCGTACAGGACATTGAAATAACTATTTATCTTATAAAAATGTATGAGTTCAAGTGACGTGTTCAGGCACAAATATAGGAAAAAGACATGAATTATTATTAAGATCATCATTGAGGTATTGTGTTCCAACATGTCAATGTTCGACATCTCATTGCGATTAATTTAAAACAAATTCTTAATGAGTATGGCTGGAATGTTTTGTATCATTCCCCATATTCGTCAAACCTTGTCCTTTCAGATTTTCATCTTTTCAGGTCACTTCACATTTCTCTGAACGGCCGGGAGTTCACTGTCTTAGAGACTGTCAAATACCATCTTGGTGACTTCTTTACGAATAATCCTAATGGCTTTTTTTTTATTGAATTTTCCAATAGCCAAAACGATGGCAAAAAAATTAGAGAACAAAATGGAACTTATGTGATTTAACAAATTTTTTTTATCTTTTTGTACGTTTTTATTAAAATTTATCATAAAAAAATCACATAACTTTCTGGATGATTAAGAATTTCTATTTGAATAGGAAATTGAAATGTCGCTGTTAATAAAGAAGAAAGTAAAAAAGTTACAAAATGAGTAGACGCAACTTATGAGATATGGAAAAAAACGAATCCATAGAAAGACTTCGTATAAAAGTTCATCTTTTAAAGCAAAAAAAAAACGAGGTTTGATTATCAACCCCACCAATTATTAAATGTGCGACGGTCACAAAAGAGGAAACAATCTAATGTTGAACCGATCGATTGTCAATGACCTTGGTTTTTTGTTGTTGTTGTTGTTGTAATTGTTTTTAAATATATAATTTATTTACAAGTTTTAAATTTTAGTGTTTCAAAAAATCATTTTCCATATTGTTGTTATCATTTGTTAAATTATATTTTTTAATACATATATATATTTATATATTACAGTACACCGATAAATTTTATTGGAAGTTACATTTCTTTCCAATACAACTTGCAAAACAACAAAGCATTCGCATATCTCCAGAATAGACCTTCTTCTGACACCTAATTTGCATAAGACAAACGACTGAGTCGGGAATAAGCTCAATCCTACAAAGAACAAGCGAATACAAATGTGTTTTTTCAGAAAATTCAATGCGGGATGGAGAAAACAATGTTCGTTCTCTTGAATACAATAAAAAAAGGTTTTGTGATTTTTTTTTTCTAAGCAATCTATTTTGACAATGTATTTGTAACGGAAAGGAAGAAAAATTATAGTGATCTTTTTGAAGTAGTAAAACGCAATGTATACAACTCAAAATATAAAAGGCCAAGATGATTAAAGATATTTAAATGGAAGTTATACACTATATTGCCATTGATTATTGGACACTTGCGATTTTAGACATTTTACTAAATATCTAGAAAAATACACGAGGAATCATCTCGAAACTCTTAGTGTATAAATATAGTAGTATACGTCATACATCTCCGTGAAGATGTTTTACCGAAACTCCATAGGGGACCGTCAACAAATTAAAAAAGGATGAGAAACTTTTGAATAACCCTGTCAAAACTAATGTAGCAAAAGCGCTCAAACTCTAGATTATGATTGAATGCCTTATTGTAATACACTGTGTTCATTTTTATGCAAATGGCATGCATACTCGCAGAGTAATTAAGGTTTTTATAAAAATGGTCCCAAATTTTTCCAAGTTTTTTTCTTATATTTTCAGAGTTCTTAATATAAAATAATATTTTTTTCAGAAAATATGACAAACAACATTGCACACAGTACCCTGTAATCAGAATTAAAAAATAATGAAAATTGTATACAAAATGAGTTGGTTTACTAAATAATATTTTACTGCGCATGTGTCAACGATATCAAAATTTCATTTGCATATTATGTTAGCTAAATGTATAGAGCAACTTTTGTGAAAGTCACAAAATCATAACTTGAAAATTCTGAAAATAAACGTCAATTGAATAAGTTGAAAATCCGTTATTCTCAAAATGAAGCAAAAACAAGAGGGGTTGTATCCATATATTCATTGATTAGTGTCAATATTGAATACACAATACGGGATGTTACGACTACTTTTGGGTAAAATCCCTCATTTTTTTTGCTTCATTTTGGAAACAACGGATTTTGTCCTTTTTCTAATTCGGGGCCATTTTTATAAAAACCTTAATTACTCTGCGAGTATGCATGCTATTTGCATAAAAATGAACACAGTGTATTACAATAAGGCATTCAATCATAATCTAGAGTTTGAGCGCTTTTGCTACATTAATTTTGACAGGGTTATTCAAAAGATATTCATTTTTTTTAATTTGTTGACGGTCCCCTATGGAGTTTCGGTAAAAAATCTTCACGGAGATGTATGACGTATACTATTATATTTATACACTAAGAGTTTCGAGATGATTCCTCATGTATTTTTCTAGATATATTCAATAAATATAAAAACTTTGTTAAATCACCATAAAAGAAAAATTATACAGGACGCGTTTCGAGCTGCAAAATTACCGCTCGTCTTCAGCTGGTCCAAACACGTGTCACAACGGACAGAGTGGAAATAACAGTGAAATAAAGAGGGAGGAGATTACTCAGAGTGCGACAGGTGGCGCTGCTTGTCAGAGCCAAAGGGAAAGAGAAAAGTAAAGATAAACTCAAAGAAGGAGGGAGGAGATTACAAAGAGTGCCCCAGGTGGCGCTGGCTAAAAAACCAGGTGGCAGAGAAAAACTAATGAAAGATAAAGAAAAGAATTGAAAAATAAAATAAAATAAAATAAAATAAAAATAAATAAATAAATAAAAATGAAATAAAATAAAAATAAATAAATAAATAAATAAAAAAAAATAATTTAATAAAAACTAAAAATAATTATAGTAATAATAATAAACTACAAAAGTAATTTCCATGCAGGAGAAAGGGAGGGGGATGAAGAGAGATCGTTGACAAGAGTATTACAATTTTTATAAATAAAATAAGCTTCGTGAGTATCTAAATGAGAAGGAGAGGCAGGATTAGAAATAATTCTGGCCATGGAAAAATTGAAAAAATGACCGGAAGACCAACAGTGAGAAGCAATGGAAGACCTAGATAATTCCTGATTTTTAATGTATCTCTGATGTTCATCCAATCTTTTCTTCAACGCTCTTCTGGTCTGACCAATATAACCCAAATTGCAAGAGCAAGGAATAAAATAAACACCCCACCGGTTCTCAACAGGAATAGGATCTTTCAAAGATGAGAATTTAATTTTATTCATAGGTTTAAAGATAACTTTAAAATTGAAACGAGAAAGGATTTTAGCTAATTTGAAACAAAGAGGAGAATAAAAAGGTAGAACTATAGAGTTAATATTAGACGAATTATTAGAATCAGTAAGAAGACGTTTAGGCTTATTAAATTTATATAGAGCTTTGTCAATCAAAGAGGGATTATAACCACGAGTGAGGGCAAGAGATTTGAGGTAACTAATTTCCTTATTTAGAGCAGAAGAGTCAGAAGAAATCCGAAGTGCTCTGTAAACAAAAGTATAAAAGGAAGCCACTTTATGCTGTGGAGGATGGTTAGAAAAAGCATGCGAAGGTAGAGATACAGCGAAAGGTTTTCTATAAACAGAGGTAGAGAACCGATCAGGGTGTTTAGTAACTAAGACATCGAGGAAAGGAAGAGAATCATTCTCTTCGACTTCAAGAGTAAACTGGATGCAAGGATCAACAGAGTTGACAAGAGAAAGGAGATTTTGGAGATCCAGCTCAAAAGGAATTAAGATAAAAGTATCATCAGCATACCTACACCAGAAGGGAAAATCAAATAAACTGAAGAGTTTTTCTTATTATTTCTAATCCTGCCTCTCCTTCTCATTTAGATACTCACGAAGCTTATTTTATTTATAAAAATTGTAATACTCTTGTCAACGATCTCTCTTCATCCCCCTCCCTTTCTCCTGCATGGAAATTACTTTTGTAGTTTATTATTATTACTATAATTATTTTTAGTTTTTATTAAATTATTTTTTTTTATTTATTTATTTATTTATTTATTTTTATTTTATTTCATTTTTATTTATTTATTTATTTTTATTTTATTTTATTTTATTTTTATTTTTTTTTTTATTTTTTTTTTATTTTTCAATTGTTTTCTTTATCTTTCATTAGTTTTTCTCTGCCACCTGGTTTTTTAGCCAGCGCCACCTGGGGCACTCTTTGTAATCTCCTCCCTCCTTCTTTGAGTTTATCTTTACTTTTCTCTTTCCCTTTGGCTCTGACAAGCAGCGCCACCTGTCGCACTCTGAGTAATCTCCTCCCTCTTTATTTCACTGTTATTTCCACTCTGTCCGTTGTGACACGTGTTTGGACCAGCTGAAGACGAGCGGTAATTTTGCAGCTCGAAACGCGTCCTGTATAATTTTTCTTTTATGGTGATTTAACAAAGTTTTTATATTTATTGAATATATATTTATCGCCAGTTTTTTCGGTGTTTCTCAATTTTTCTAGATATTTAGTAAAATGTCTAAAATCGCAAGTGTCCAATAATCAATGGCAATATAGTGTATTTAAGTTGATAAAATTCTAATAATATAAAAAAATGCATAGTATACAGTTATTCAAAAACTGAAAAACTGAAAAATAAAATTTTTCAAATATTAATTAGTGAATCATAAACATACTTGTTATTAAAAGTAACGATCGATCGAAACTAAAACCGAATTTCGGTAATTATCTTATTTTTGACTGAAAACAAAAATTTTCAAAGAATGCTTTAAGTAATTCAAAAATACATAAATATAAATAATTATTAATTATGCATGTTTATTAAGTATACACAATTATCAATTTATTATACTTGGACCAAAATTGGACAGTGTGTTGCTTAAAAGACGAGTCATGGCTTAAGATGATGTTTAGTTATAAATTAAGTTTTTATTGTAAATATTTCTTTTAAAAGTATTATTCTTCAATAGGATTCTTTAATGATTTCGAGAAGTGTAATTTTTTCCCTAAATTGTCATTGCGGTTTACTGTAAAAAATAGAATTGCGAAATTTAATATTTTAAGATATATATCTACTACCAAATCGCCGTTTCGCCAAAAGATATCCTACTGGGGGGGGGGGGGGGGGGCTTCTTTTCATTTTTCTGCAAGGGTTTTTCGGAGGAAGGTTTTTCTGAGATTGTTCGAATGGCATATTGTTGAACAAAGATTTTACCACTTTGATGCCCTTTCAATTTATTGCTTGGCAACGTTGAATTTTCTTCTTTCTTACAGTTGTAGTGGATGGGTACATAAGCTGTCCACCGAGCTGGGGAACCGAGCATAGTTTTACTAAATATTGTAACAAATGAATAAGGAAAATATTTTCAAGCAAAATATGCAATAGCAATCGAAAATATGTTTTATTAGCTTTCTAAAATACTACACTTTTTAACATTTAATGTGATTTTACCATATCTAATAAGAAGTTAAGCTTACAAGTAATTAAGATCAGCACATCTCGAAACAACAAGTTTCCTCCTAAATGGCGAATAGCGCGCTTTTTTCTATTTTCCAGCCTTAATTATCTTTTCAATTGATTTTCTTCGCGAAAATGTTGAGCCAACTCTCGATCAAATTTATTACCTTTAAAAATATTAGAGGTGTCCATATTGAGAGCCCTGTCCATATAGGGTACCTCATAAGTTTTTTCTTCTGTATTAAAATCTTAAATCTGTTATATTTAAAACTGTATTTTTCATTTTTTACGCACTGTAAAAAAAATTGTAAAGTTACTAAAAGATTTAGAACATTTTATGTAATGGTAACAGGAAAAAATCATGTAATAGAATCGATTACATGCACTTTTGCTATTCCCGATACATAAAAAGTTCCAGGAATCCCAGTTTCCTAGAAAAAAGTTTAGTACCTTTACATTTTTTTTTTTTTTTTACAATGTATATAAAATTTGGTATATGTTAGTAAATTTAAGAGGTATTGCAAATATTTTGCATCATAACATAGGTGAGTGATATGGTAAAATATTGTTGAAAAAAAGTGAAATATATTAAGTAAACTTCGTAATAGAAGGTTTGTCATAAACGAAATTCTTTGTTAAAATCTGACTAAATATTGCTTAAATTTGAAAAGTTCATGAAAATTCCATTAAAAATGCTATTATTTTATTTCATAATTTTATTCACTGTTTTATCTAAAAAATACTCGTGTTTAATTAAAATTTCAATTTTTCAAAAAAAAGGTGTACCGAACATAGGCACATACCTTAAGACCAATAAATATGCAATAATTCACATAAATTTGTAATTTGTAAAATAAAAAATAAATAAATAAAAAAAAAAAAACTTAAGTCAATATTTTTAGTAAAATCCTCATTTAAAGTGCATTTAATTGCATAAATTTTCTAGATTAATATCGAAAATTGATTCATTTAGAATTAATTTTAAAAACTTTTGTTTATGAAAAATTACAAACATTTAAATAATATTCTTTAATTATATATTTAATATATTTTTACATTTCATTTCATATTTAAATCGTTTTTCTAAAGAGACATTCAATTAATTCAATGGATGGTGAAACATTAAAATTGAAACACCATTTACAAAATCGCGATGAACCAAAGTATCTCAAATGCTTGTTCAGTTTTCTTTTAGTAAATTTAATGATTTGAACAATGTAAAAGTGATTCTTTCATTTATTTGTTTTTTAAAGCACTTAGTCTACTAAAACTTATTTACCATCCAATTTAATGCGTAATCTTCAATATCTATTTAAAATAATCTACAGTAAGAATAAAGAAAAAGGTAATTACGCTTTGGAATGTAAAATATAAAAAAATAATATACATTTTCAAAAAGTAATCACTATTCAATATTGACATAAATATTCAAATTCAAACGTTGAGCATGTTACAAAATTTGAAAGATTTTAAGTAGCATTTAAGCACGAAATCGATAAAATGTTTTAAATAGTATAAATCTTTTTCCCTTATTGGAAAAGCATAAATCCAGTATTGCTATTTTTACATAATCTAGTTTATTAAAGTTTTCTAAAGTACAGGAATTAATTTATTTTAGTTTAGTAAAATATTAAGCTAAAATGAGATTAAAATATTTATCTTGCTCCCTTTTTTTATGTTTTTAAATATAAAATCTTGTAAATTGTACATTAAACGTGGCAAATAAGGTGCATTCGTATTTTATAAATTTTTATAAACAATCAGATCTTGGTGCAATAGTTATTCCACTCTTATACAAAAATGCATGAATAGAAAACTTATTACTTCATCTTAAACAAAACTTAATCATCATGGAAAACTAGATCTGTCATGAGATGTCACTGAATAAATTACGTATGATAGGATTTAAAAAGAATGAAGAAAACTTTTATTAAAAACTTTTTAAATTTTGATTCGAATTTCATAAAATTTAAAATAACTCGAGAAAAATATGAAAAGATTATATGTATTAAATTTTAAGTAATTTGGCTGGGTAGTTTGCGCGCTGTTATATGCGGACAGACGAACAGACTGACAAACGAAGGGACCATATGACAACTATAGATGTTACGCATTTATCTGATTACGAATATAGACCGTAATGTAATGGGATGCTTTTAAGCACTTCTGTAAATAAAGTATGAACGTTACATACTGTATTACTAATCCCGAACATGGCAAGGCAAATCTCAGTAACATATATGTATCAATTACAGAGCAATCCAACTATACTTTTTTACTTTGCAACTTAGAATTAGTTCGTCAGATGAACGAAATCCTAAAAAATATAGCAATTGCGAATAAGTGTTTTCCTTAGTATAAAATAATAGTATGTATAATAGAATGTATTTTTTATCTATAAAGACAAAGTAATTTTGTCAGTTATTTCGATTTTAACGAAATTAACGTAATTTAATGTAATTTTGTGCTTTTAAACTGTGGAACATCCGAATAACGACAACTTTAACGTACGACAATTTTTACCGATCACTTTAACGTACTCTCGTTGGTATAGCTGCTATTCAGAGATTTTATTGTATTAAAAACGTATAATAGATTAAAATTTGACTTTCAGAAATTTATACAAATAGATCAGCGGATTCCAACCTGAGATACGTGAACACCTGGGGGTTCGCGGAGGGCTTGCTGGGGGTACTTGAAAATAACATCAGTAACTGCGGATTTCACAAAAATTGTTAATATAATCACAAAAGTGTTAAAAGTGACAATAAAATTTGTATTGACGTATGATATGTTTATGATAAGAATACTAATAAAAGAAAACACGTTTATTCTAATTGAATTTAGGAGGGGAAAGGAGGACGTGTTCAGGGCCGTGCGAAACGGGGGGCGAAGGGGGTGGTCGCCCTAGTGCGGAAATTGAAAGGGCGCCAAATATGTACTAGAAATATCGTTTGTTCATTTTTAGGGTTTCATTCATCTTACGAAACCCTATTCGTCTCTGTCTCTGTTTGTCTGCCTCAGAGTCCGTTCACAAAAACTGTATAAGTCAGAAAGTTTAAATTTTTGTGTACTTACAGCTGATACTTCTTGTTATACAACAAATCATAAAATTTTTAAAAAAGACTATTATTTTAATTAAAAAAATTTTTAATATCATCAATTTTTTTGCTTTTTTTAATTGTTGAACGCAAGTTTAAGTAGATACAAAAATTATTTTCCTTTTTCTCTTTACTTTTAATAGAAATGGTGTACTTCTGTTGCTACAATTATAAAAATTGTATTAAAAACTACAAAAAAAAAATACCTCAAACAGAAATTAAAATACAGTTTTTTTTTTCAGACATATTGCATTTAAGAGTGTTAAATATATATATATATATATATATATATACACAGGGTGATTCATAAAAGATGGGCAGAACTTTAAGGGGTTAAAGTACACTTAAAGACAAATAATATTAAATAGGAGACTAAGGGTCCCAGACGTATTCCCAAGGAGATAGGGGGCATTAAAGTTTAGGGTCCGAAATTTCAAATGATTATAAAAAATGGAAAAATTGGTCGATTCGTTTGCGGTTTTTGCAAAAAATTTTCTTTATGCCAGTATTTTCTTGAAATAAAATTTTAAAGTTCAATTTCAAAAAATGCCGATAGGGGGCGCTTTAGACTTTGGAGTAACAAACAACTATTTTTTAACGTTATTTTTTGTATTTCTTTAAATGATTTCGAAAGCTTAGACTTAAACTTAAATTTTGATCTAAAAATCTGAGTCCTAACGAGTAGTTAAGTAGCGTAAACTGAAATTTGAAATTTGAAACCTTTCTCACCCCAGAACAAAAATCAGTTATTTTCGATCTTTGAGTCGTAGATTAGGCTCTAACTACTGCCGCGTTTTGCTAAAATTATTCTTTATGTCAGTATTTTCTTGAAAATAAATTTTAAAGAAAAGTTTCAAAAAATTCCGATAGAGGGCGCTTTAGACTTTGGAGTAACGAACAACTATTTTATACCGTTATTTTTTGTGTCTCATTAAATGCTTTCTAAAGCTTAGACTTAAACTTACATTTTCAGCTCAAAATCTGAATCGCTGAGCGTGGTTCAGTAGCGAGGGGAGGGGGTTCAAATTTCAACTTCTGAACATAGTTCAGTTTGCACTACTTAACCATGCCCAACGATTCTGTGCTGTGATACGAGGCAAAAATACAACTTTCGTCAAGGACTGGATAGTCGGAATTCACTCATAAAGGCACTGGCACAGTTGGAAACGTCGCTCATGCAAACGTTAAAGCTCCATTCCTGACGCTAGTCACCGGGTGAAGAAGGAGACAGAAAGTATGCAAATGTCAAATGGGGAAGAAGAAGAAAACGTATGCAAAATTTCGACACGATTCAGGCATAAAAACCACTGAACGGTGAGTCAAGTGTAAGTCGCTGTAGTAATGAATCGGAAGATGGTGCCCTTCACGAATAAGGAAAAGGCTGAGATGCATTTAATTTACGGAGCGGCAGATGGAAATGGTGCAGAGGCACAACGAATGTACGGAGAGCGATTTCCCAACAGGCGGTTGCCTAACCGCAAAACTTTCGAGCGCTTGCACAGACAGTTGTGTGAGACGGGATCATTTCTCGCTTCCCGGTCGAATGCAGGTCGTGCAAAAAAGGACGAATCAGTAGTTGTTGCAGAAGCCATTCTGGATGTAGTAGCGGCGCAGCCAAGTACAAGTACACGAACAGTGGCTAGGCAGGTGGATACCTCACAGTCCATGACTTGGAGGGTACTGAAGGATGAACATTTGCTCCCGTTTCATGTGCAACGAGTCCAGAAACTGTCTCCAGGGGATTATCCAAATCGTATTGAATTCGCCCGCTGGTTTCTGCAGCAGAACGCGCTAAATCCACATTTTGGACGAACTGTGCTTTTCATCGATGAATGTACCTTCACACGTGAAGGTACATTTAACACACACAATGCACATGTATGGGCGGATGTCAATCCACATGCTACGTATCCACATGCTCATCAGAGACGCTTTTCCATCAATGTTTGGGCAGGAATCCTCGGAGACCACCTAATCGGACCGTACCTTCTTCCTGAACGCCTCAACGGTAAAACATACCTCACATTTCTGCAACATGTGCTGCCAGACCTGTTAAACGTTGTTCCTCCACGCATCCGGCGGGTCATGTGGTTCCAGCACGATGGAGCGCCAGCCCATTACGTACGAGACGTCCGCAACTATCTGGACATCACATTTCCGAACAGATGGATTGGTCGAGGTGGTCCTGTTGCTTGGCCTGCTCGCTCGCCAGATCTTTCACCCCTCGATTTCTTTTTTTGGGGACAATTGAAGGCTCTTATGTATGAGACACCCATTGAATCCCCCGAGGAACTGGTCGCCAGACTTTCCGCCGCTGTAGGGGAAGTGCTCGAAAAGCCTGATGTTTTCGCGAATGTTCGCCGTTCCATTCTTCGCCGTTGTTCTGCGTGTATAACCTCTGGTGGTCACAATTTTGAACATTTATTGTAATTACATGTTAATAAATATGCTTTGGTAACATAATCCTGATTTGTGTCTTTTTACCTCGTATCGCAGCACACAATGTGTGGACATGGTAAACTGAACTGTGCTCAGGAGTAGAAATTTCAAACCCCTCTCCCCAGAAACTTAACCACGTCTAACGATTCAGATTTTGGGCTGAAAATTTAAGTCTAAGCTTTAGAAAGCATTTAATGAGACACAAAAAATAACGGTATAAAATAGTTGTTCGTTACTCCAAAGTCTAAAGCGCCCTCTATCGGAATTTTTTGAAAATTTTCTTTAAAATTTATTTTTAAGAAAATACTGACATAAAGAATAATTTTAGCAAAACGCGGCAGTAGTTAGAGCCTAATCTACGACACAAAGATCGGGAATAACTGATTTTTGTTCTGGGGGGAGAAGGGTTTCAAATTTCAGTTTACGCTACTTAGCTACTCGTTAGGACTCAGATTTTTAGATCAAAATTTAAGTTTAAGTCTAAGCTTTCGAAATCATTTAAAGAAATACAAAAAATAACGTTAAAAAATAGTTGTTTAAAGTCTAAAGCGCCCCCTATCGGCATTTTTTGAAATTGAACTTTAAAATTTTATTTCAAGAAAATACTGGCATAAAGAAAATTTTTTGCAAAAACCGCAAACGAATCGACCAATTTTTCCATTTTTTATAATCATTTGAAATTTCGGACCCTAAACTTTAATGCCCCCTATCTCCTTGGGAATACGTCTGGGACCCTTAGTCTCCTATTTAATATTATTTGTCTTTAAGTGTACTATAACCCCTTAAAGTTCTGCCCATCTTTTATGAATCACCCTGTATACGCCGATGTAAAAATTGAAAATGTACAATGTTTAGAAGTAGCAAAATATACAAAAGCGAAATTTCATTTCAAATTTCAAAGTGTTATCATTCGCTAAATGGCGTATGCGTTACGCGCAGATACGTTTGTCCTTTATTATATACATAGATAGATAATTTGATTTGAAAATTTTTAATTTGATAAAAATAAATAACTTCCTTTTATAATTATTTTAAAATTAAATTTGGTGTTGTTACAATCTATGTAATATTTTAATAATTATAAATTAACAATTCGGATTCATTAATTAAAGGATAAGCTGTTTTGAAAGAAATATTAAACGAAACACCCTGTGCGATCTGCAATTACACTTAACCACTTTTTTTTGTTGTTGTTAAAATCATGATATATTTACACGTTGGGAACTTTTTTCCTAATTAAAGTTCATCACTAATTACGTTCATTTTTTGTTTCAACGTTATTTGCTTGTCCCTTAGCTTACACCCGAATGAAAATTTATGAATAAAGACTTCTCTCTTTTCAAAATTTGTTTTAGGTGTTTCGTTAATTTTCTCTTTTCTGAGTATTATTTTCCTGTGCTTGTGACAAGAATATATACTTTCAAAATTTCATGGGGTCTCCTTCTGGGAATACAAGAGGGCTGCAAACTGCCATACTATACTGCTAAATACATTTTTTCTACAGCCGATTTCCTTTGCCAAAATATAAGTGCAATTTTCTCTTATGTTATTGAGTTGTTTGGAGCTTCTGAATTAAAATTAATATTAATCAATTAAACATAAAGTTCCAAAATAAACGTGAAATGCGTATTCAATAGAATTTATTTCTGTTTCCGAAATTTTAAATTTTGTAGCACATATCACAAAGAAAAATTGTGTGTGTGTGGAGGAGAGAGCGGGGGGGGAGGGGCAAATTCAAACTTTGCCCTGGGCACAGTTTTCTCTTTGCACGCCGCTACACACTAAAAAAAAAAATGGAAAATTACAAAAAATTCTCTAGAAGAATTATATTCCAAGAACTTTTTATGCAATGGCAACAATAAAAATTCATGTAACAGATACTTATTTTTATCTATATTAATAAAAGAACAAAGCACTCTGTCTGTCTGCGTGTGTGTGTGTCTGCGATGGCTAGCAAAATCTACAGCATGTAGGAGGCTCAAAATTTTTTTGAGAGTAGACCCAAATCTCTCCTGATGCACCTGAGCTTCAGAATATCGAAATTCTATTTATTAACTGAGTAATTAATTAAATTCCAAAGATCACTCTCATAAAAAATCGCCTTTTTTCTTCTTTTTTCCCCTTCATTTAGTTATGGTTGGTTGGTTGCATAAAATTTTCGCATAAATAATTTTACAAGCTGGAACAGACCTTTAAAATTCATAGACTGGCAAACTGTTAGTTTAAATGATGATTTTTTATCACAGCGGTTGTAAACCATGGAGGAAAAAGATAGGTGGTGGTGAAATAAACCGAAAAAAGGGTTGCAATATTAAACCATTTATCGCTAAAATTTTAATGTCCCATACAAAAGCATGTGGAAGGGATTTTGTATTAATAAGACGAATTGAAAGAAATAAATAAACAGCTGAAGCATATTTTACGAAGAAATAGTAATTTTTTAAAATGGTCTTTTTTCTATTATATTATTTATTTTAATAAAATGTTTGCTTTTAAAATAATTGAAATTGATAAATTCGAAATAATTAAATGTCAAAATAAAATTAAATAAAATATTGAAAACATTTGATTTGACCTAAAAATTGTATTACTAAAAGTTTTCTCTTTTTTTCAGAACTTTTTAATACTTTATAACGTAGATGAAAAATGTTTATGATTTAACAACATATTAATAATTCTATGCCAATATATAAAATATATTTATGAAAACACTCTTTTAAAATCATGCGCGAAAACTTAAATAACAAATATTAGTCTAAAATCTAGATTTCGGAGTGCAGACGATTTTAAGACATAAACGAAAGAATGTTAACTTTTCAGGCAAAATCTTAAATGATGCTTCTATATTGATATTTCAAAGTCATATGATAAAAATAATCACATAATTCTTGCCTATGATTGATATATTTGTATCTTTTATGCATTCCGATCGTGTATTAGAGTCAATAATGGCTGAAAACATTATTTTACGGGTAAATATCAACACTTTAACACGAAACTAACGCAATCGTTCGATACATGTTCCCTCCCTTGTTTCTCATTGCTCATTTTAAGTATTTTTAGAGCTTAATATTAGTTGTTGCTTTTAAAACCGATTTTTCAAAAAGTCAGCTACGACATATTTCAGGCAATGCATTTCTGCATGCTTCCAGTTAATGATAAAATCATACAAATTTCAAGTTCGTTTAATATTGTTAATACGGACCCGGGCAACGCCGGGTGGGTCAGCTAGTTTTGAATAAAAAAAAAATTAAGGTTACAAAGACGGAAAATCAGATTCCGAGAACTGTTTAAGTAACGGTAACGAGGATTACAGATAAAATTTTAGTAAATTTACCAAAATTTTAGCAGATTCTTTCGTAAAGTTACAGATGTCTCTCGTTTTGCTTACAAGTTTTGTAGATTGGCATCATTTTCTCTTACAGGGTACATACAGGGTACATATATAATTTTAGTAAGCATAAATGATTTCGGTAAATATAGATTCCTATGGTTGCAGATTTTTTTTCTTTTTACAGTGTAGGTGTTTTTATGAGAAATGTAGGTATGCCGAAATGAAAGGCCTAAAAAGGGAATACGTGGAAATGAAAAAAGTGGGAAGCGCTGAAATAAATGGAAGCATACTTGAACACTTTTGTACAGCCATGTATTTTACCTACTATCTTTATATACATACCGCTATTTAACTAAAATTTAATTAACATTAAACCACGCTTAAAACTATAGTGAAATCACATTTCTGGAGATTATCATGCATAGATGGTATGTATTTAATCCTTTGCTTGTTCCTGTGTATCATTTTATTCCTATTCTATGAACAAATCTAAGTATACTAAATGCAGTGCAGCGTAAAAATGCATAACTCATTTGAAAACCCTTTTAAGTTATTTTCGTTCGTGCTTAGTAAACCTTACGAATTCTTTTGTATCACCCTGTATATAATCCCTGTAATATAATCTATTATTCACACAAATAAAATGCAAAAATTTATTTTAACTTAGAATCTTATATCACAACGAAAAATGCATTTCCATCAAACACCTCTAATATACAGTATTTGGGGTACTCTCTTAAAACGAAAAAGCTGAAATAACTCAAGTTGAGCTGAAATCCACTCTTTTCCCATGTTGAAAGGAACCTTCTCATGAAGAGCTGAAACAACTCAAGTGAATGAGTTGTTTTTAATCAACTCATGATTGAGTGATCTCTATTTTACTCATACTTGAGTGAAATCAAATCAATAAAGGTCAAATCCAGTAGTACTTGAATGATTTGTAATCAAGCCATACTTGAGTGAAATGAAGGCATTTAAGACTGAATCTTGTAGCACTTGAGCGATTTGTAACCAAATCATACTTGAGTGAAATGAAGTCTTTAGGATTAAATCGAGTAGCACTTGAGTTAGCTGCAGCCAACTCGTATTTGAGTGAAGTGAAATAATTTAAGGCAAATCCAGTAGCACTTGAGCGATTTGTTATCAATTCAAGTCGGAGTGAAATGTTGTCATTTTCGATTTAATCCAGTAGCACTTAGGCGATTTGTAACCAATTCTTACATGAATGAAATCAACTCATTTAAGAGTTAATCCAAAACTCCTTGAATTTGTAGAATTGAATAAATTCATTCTTAAGAAAAGCAAAATTGCTTAAAATTACAAAAATCTTCAAGTTATTTCTAAATCGTTTAAATAAAATCACATCATTTAAAACTAAATTCAGTAATCCTCGATTAATTTTTATAATGAAATTCAATATAACATTGAATTATTGCCACATTTTCAAGTGTTGCAATTAAATTCTCATTTCGGATTTAAATTTGTGTTTATTGAAATTACAAGGGTTTAGCTACACATATATATATACATAGAGAGAGAGAGAAATAGAGAGAGAGATATATTGGAAAACTGTAACATGGATTTTCCAATATTTCTTCCAAGTCTTTAATTAACAAGACTTAAAACATTCTAATTTACATGAGTGAAAGTTCTCTAATGAATCATAAAAACATTTTTTTTTTCTTTCTAATTCAATGAAACTGTTTCCTATGTCAATTTACGGGAAAAGGCAATTGAATCGTTATACAAAATTAAATAGAGCTTATATGAATTTTTTATTATTCTGTCAAATCAGAAATTTTTAACATCAGTATTTTCTTTTGTTAAATTTAAAAGTACATATATTCATTAAATTAAAAATACTGGTGATCTCAAAATTGTAAATTTGAAAACACTTATTCATGCAAACTGCCTAAATTTGCATAACTGTACAACAGCACCCGAACAACATTAAACAGAATATCAGCTTCTGATGCTGTGGTGCTAATGGGATTTTTCCTTTCTTTTCTTGGGCAATTTCAAGTTTACATATTTTCCAATGATACTTATAGCTTCAGATATGCTTATATACAATTTTAATTTTTTCATTAGCTTCTGATTTAATTGTAAATAACAATTATTTTTTTATTAAAAATTTATGATTTCAATCAAATAAACCAATATTAGGCATCTTACTAAAAAAAATATTGAAAAAATAAACTTGTTATCAGCCCAACGACTCAACTTCAGCACCACAATGTCAGAAGCTGATTGTTCCCCTTAAGAGTTCAGAAAAGTTATTTTCAAATACCTTGTTTGGATTTTAAAATGTTTACCTTTTTTTTTTGGGGGGGGGGGGCATAGAATATTTGAGGATGATCTGTAAGTGGGTTAGTTTTTACTTTTGCAATTTTGGTTAGTTTTTTTTAAATATTAATACGAGTTTCAGAACCAGTTTTGAAAAAGAAAGTATTAAAAAACATAAAACCTTTGTTTAAAAAAGTATCCCCCCCCACACACACACACACATGGCCTGCGCAGGGTTTAAATAAATGAAATTGAAAATATTTTAAATGAATAAACATCAACCCATGATACCTTGTTGTAATTATTCCTAGATTTAAATCTCAATCAAAATCTTATATTTCTTAAACTGACTAAATTTTAAAAAAATATTTTAATTGTTTAGTTTGAAATCTGAAATGGCTTTGAAATCTTAGATAAAATAATTGTTACCCATAGCATTTATATAAGCAAATTGCAATTGGGAAATGTGGAGGAATGCCATTAAAAAACTTGTATAGCTAAAATTTTGATTATGGACAATTATTTTATAGTATGAAGAACCTTCCACTATATATTGTAGTACAAAAGTTAAATGCAGAAATAACTGAGAATTTATTGCTGGATTTATTGACCATGTGCAATTATTCTTTATCATTTAAAACATTTGTTAAAACTTGAATTTATATTAAAGAATAACTTATTTCTTCTTAATTAATGTTTTACTTTATGATTTTATTCAATGTTTCTTAAATCAACTAAATTTTAAATAAATATAAAAGCATAAGACTGCAGCATTTTATGTCAAAAGTTAGATCCAAATGTGCAATTTAGAATGTTGCAAGAAAGGAAAAAAACTAATTTTATTTAACAACAAAAACATTTTATTTAGCAAGAACAAAATAAACCTAACATTAATTGATAACAATTCTTTCCAACATCAGATAAACAAGTTTCAATAACATCTTTAACAGGACCTTTATAAATATAACAGTCCATTTGCATTAAACATTAAATACATAAAGAGCATATTGTAATCTGTCCACTGGTTTGTCAAACTTTTAAAATCTTAGGCAAAATAGACACTTTGTTGAGGATCCTTGAGATTAAATAAGATTGTTGAATTTGACTCCTCACTGTAGAATTTTACTCCTCCATGAAATCACCATCTTCCTGTGTTAAAAGAAAATATTGAAATTAAGTTAAATAGCAATAAATATAATGTTAAGGAATGATTATGAACATATTAAAATATTTTGCAGCTTTCAGATTAAATGTTTTATAAAATTTCCCATCCTTAGTCTAAACAAAAAATGAACCATACACTAAAAATTTTAGCTTTATAAATATTACACTACTGAAAATTCTGCCAATCATGAATAAAATGGAAATAGAATAAATAAATCCTGTGCGATTACACTTATCCGCTTGTTTAAATCATGGTGTTACTTCTGATACAATCTTAAAATAAATCACCATTTTAAAAACAAATTTAAAATGAAAGTTCTTAAAGCAACATTATAAAATGTTGTTGAAAATTCACCTTTGTTGCTACTTTCAAAATGTATCAGCGCTGGCAAATACCCAACCAATACAGGTTTTTGTGGATTTTTAGTTGTTTTTCTATATATTTGCATATTTATATAATACAAGATAGAACCTACAACAATCAGACCAGGGTTGGCACGGTTTAAACCAATTGGTTTAACTATGGTTTAAACAACTGTTTACTCCTTTTGGTTTAAACAATGGTTTAGTTTAAACCAACTGGTTTTTTTCTAAAAAAAATTGTTTTTTATTAGAAGAAATTTAATGACATTTTCTCTTTTTCTTAATAATTTATGTATGTCAGATTATTGAATATAAATAACTTCTATTTTTAACACTTTATATCAGTAATAAGCATTGGATGTAGCAGATTTAGATCATTTTTTGGGTATAGGATTAAAATCAGTCTGCATTGGTGAATATATTTATTTCTCTTTAGAAAAAGCTTCGAACATGCGAATTGATCTAATATAAAGTAGATTAAAAATATTCAATATTTAATAGAAAATATCTTAATTTTTTGAAAACTGCAGATTATTTAACGCAATAACATAATACAATCTATAAGATTTCAAGCTGTAAAAGAAATCCCCAATCTTAATTGGGGAGGTTATTTTAAGCATTAAAATCAAAATATGAAGTCGAATAAGAGAGTTTTCAAAGATTGGATGCTACTTATAGCATTTTAATAATAGTGATTCCCCCCCCCCTCTGTTAGTTATCTGCTGAATCTATGACCAAAAATGTTGACTTAAAATTGTCATTCAAGAAACAAAATGTCAAGAAGTATTTGAAATTTATTATTTGGATAGCTATGGAAAAGAATATTTTATTTATCAGACTACTTTCAAATGTTTATTATTAGTAATTAAAAGATTAGTTATAAAGATTTTCAGAGTATCAATGCTTCACTGTATATAGCACTTTATTCTTAGAACATAAGACAGTTTGATAATACTGTTTAAATTAAATTTTAATTTCTTTTATTTTTTACATAAATTCATTGTAAATATTTAATTAAAATCATTTTAAAATGAAGTTACAGTTTATAATCCAATGTCTATTTTTATCAATATATATGCATGTATATGTAATAAGAATGGATGTTAAAAAAAAAAACCGGTTTAAACCAAAAAAAAAAACTTTTTTAGTTTTTTATGAAAACAAAAACTGGTTTTTTCTCCAGCTGTGCAATTAGACTAAAAAAAGAAGTTTTAAAATGTCCTCATTAATATTCTTTCTTTCAAATTCCTTTTTTCTGAAACACATCTATTGTTAAGCTAATTTTTATGTAAAATGGGGAAAATGGTTTTCAGTATTATGGCAGTTTGCAGATGAAACCAGATTTTAATACTTTCAACTTAATTTATTTGCATGAGTTCCTCACTCCCTTTCTATAATTTGATAGCTACCCTATTTCCATAAAAGGGGATATTATTCTTGTTATAAAATACATACTACTCAATAGATTCATAATGCAATATTCCTATCATAATCTAAATCAAAATATATTTCAATCAATTTAATACGATATTAAATTAATGTTCTATAAATTGAATGTCACTAAATTGCAACTTAATTTTCAAATAAATTCAATACAAAGATCACTCTACATGAATACAACAAAGCGTGTTGCACCATAGATTTTTAGGTAGCTTTCATTACAAAAAGTAAAAAGCTACCTATTGCAGCCGTCCGGAGGAAAGCACTTCCGGAAAATTTTGGTATATTTTCACCGATCATGACCCCCAGACCCCAAAATCACCCTCCGTTCAAATGTTGACATATATATATATATATATATATATAACCATATATATATATATATATAACCATATATATATATATATATATATATATATATATATCTGATTTTTGTCATACGATAACTAACGTATTTATGAACCGATTTAAATGAAACTTGGTTTGCACATAGTACATACAAATGTCTCGACCGAGTTCGTTGATCAGCATCATCCGCCATTTTGTTTCAAAATGGGGGCCATTTTAATTTTTTTAAAAAATTTAAAATTAAATGCGAAAAAATTAAAAGTTGAAAAATATTTTTCTTTTACGTGTTAGAACTTAAAACAAAGATTCCAGAACACTTTTTATTTTGTCTATATCTTAAAAAATGATTGAGTTATAGCACTTTGAATTTTTCTTATGGCTGACATTTTGAAACGATCTGATTTTTGTCACGTGATAACACGCGTATTTATGAACCGATTTCAATGAAACTTGGTATGTACATAGTGCATACAAATGTCTCGACCGAGTTCGTTGGCCAGCATCATCCTCCATTTCATTTCAAAATGGTAACCATTTAAAAAATTTTTATAAATTTGAAATTTAAAATTAAATGTGAAAAAATCAAAATTTGAAAAATATTTTTCTTTTACGTGTTAGAAATTAAATCAACGATTCCAGAACACCTTTTATTTTGTCTATATCTTACAAAATGTCTGAGTTATAGCACTTTGAATTTTTCTTATGGCTGACACTTTGAAACAATCTGATTTTTGTCACGTGATAACACGCGTATTTATCAACCGATTTCAATGAAACTTGGTATGTACATAGTACATACAAATGTCCCGATCGAGTTCGTTGGCCAGCATCATCAACCATTTTGTTTCAAAATGGTGGCCATTTTAAAAAATTTAAAAAATTTAAAATTTAAAATTAAATGCGAAAAATTAAAAGTTGAAAAATATTTTTTTTACGTGTTAGAACTTAAAACAACGATTCCAGAACACTTTTTATTTTGTCTATATCTTAAAAAATGATTGAGTTATATCACTTTGAATTTTGCTTATGGCTGACATTTTAAAACGGTCTGATCTGAACGATCCACAATGTTGCTTTAAAATGGCATACACTTTATGATATCGTGGAATTTGGTGACTCTCTAAATCGCTTAAAATAAAACCAGGATGAATAAAAGATGGCTAATTTCTAAAAATTCCTATTAATATTCAGTCTTGACAAAAACTAGTATTCAATCTTATAAAATCACTAATTTTATAAGATTATTTCCACTAATTTGAGCTTAGTATTTTTGAAGAATGTAACTTACTTTAAAATAAATAAATAAATATATAAGTATATGAAAGCTACCTCTTCCTCCCAGCATTGCCGGAAGGACTTTTTAAAAATCTTATAGATATTAGTTAAACCTTCAAATTTGAAATTAAAAATTTTTGCAATATTCAAGGATCAGAGTAAGGAAAATGCAAAAAAGAGGAAATAACATATGAACAAAAAAAAAAAATTAAATAATGCAAAAAAAAAAAAGTTCTTAATGATACACAAGATAAAAATTGAGTAAAGTGGATTTCTTTAAAGAGGGTGGTTTTAAATATACGTGAACAGGAAGTGAATGAAAAAATAAGATGACTGTCACATACAAACATAGTTATTAATTAAATAAATAAAAGTAAAACCACTTACATTTCTTAGGTTTTCACTCTTGTATTTTTAAACCGACCTTGTTGACGGCAATGTATCACTTATAGGAGCACCTCAGTCAGATTCTGGAACACTTTTTTTTTCAAATCTACACAATAAGTAATCAGTAGAACTTGTTATCAGCCAGGCTTACTTGATTATTCTGTAAAAATTGCAGTATTATACATACAGGGTGTTTCAAAAAATATATACACTATTTACTAATAATTGGTATATACTTTTCCTTTCCTTTTTTATACATATTTTTTCAAATAATTCTTTTTTTCTCAGAAACAGGAAAATTTACATAACAGACAGAGGGAAAAAAAGTTACCAGTCTTGCAAAACAACAATGTTGGTGGTTCGATTGAGTTTTTGGTGGTCTTATACCAGCAGTCCACTAAGAATTTTGAGCGCTGTATACAGTTGCAGGGGAAAAAAAGTAAACACTCCTAACTCTACAGTAAGAATCGTAAAAGAAAGTTACTAGTACTAAACAATAGGAAATTTACTATTTTTAAATAATGTACATAAATTTTTTAGTAGGCCAACCTGCAAATCAAAACCAGTCCAAAATTTGTCTTTTAATGGCAACACCCAATTTTCACAAGATATAATCTTGGTTCAAACTATGCCTAAAAAGGAAATGTCATTATGATAATAAGTTTTTGAATCAAACACTTAAAACTTTGAGCTTCTGATATTAATTTATATTTTCATATTGCTATAATTATCTACTGAAGTTATAATTGTGAATATTTTTTGTGTGGTTATAGTACTAATACTAATATCAAAACATAAATGTATTATTGAAAAAAAATATGATATGAATTGCACAACCTACAATTTTATTGATTAATTTTTATTTATTATGTCCTGCCTTATGTAAATCCAAAACTTCAATTTTTTCTTTCAAATAGTTTTTAAAGTTACTCTTAAAAAGTACAAAATGCTGGTTTAAAGGTCCACCTAAGAGAAACTAAAAAGCGCAATTTGAATTTTTTTTTTTTTTTTTTTTTTTTTTTTTACTCATGTTATTAAAGCATTTGGGCTGGGATTACAGTGCCTCACTTAAGATAAATTTAGAATGTAAACGTAAAGAAAGCTTAAAACTAAATTCAGTGCCTCGTGATCACACATCAACTTAAATACTTCCTATATTTATATGCTGTGCAAATTATCAAAAGAGATCATGATATTGCTAAGGGGCAGTGCATCTTAACATTACCAATTTAGGGAAAGACAATGGGTATCAGAAGACATTTCTGAAAGGAAAGGGATTTGCTTCAATAGTTATTTTAGATTACCAAACTTTTCTTTTTTTCAGTAGCATTTTATAATATCTAAATAGTCTTACATTTATTACGATTATATTTTTTGTGAAAATACTATTATTGAAGTCATTAAAAGTTTATAAAATCATTTCATTCCAAAATTTAAAATTCTCCCACCGTTTCACATTCACCTGCCATATAATTCATTGTTAAAGAAATCAGGAACATAATAGTTGGGAAATGATGCTTGTATTTACCAGTATAGAAAGAAAAAAAAATATATTTGTCTACGTTTTGTTAATAAATCCTCATTTAAACCTACCTGAAAGCAAGTGCAAGAAAACAATATTACTTTTAAAGCAATTTTTATGTAACAATGTAGCTAAATACTTTTAAATATTAAACAAATTATAATAATACAGACCATGCATGCAATAATTTTGCTCAATAGCAATGTAAAGCATTGCCAAACAAAACAGTAACAAAGTACACACATGTTCAAACGTTAAGAATGCAAGTCTTAGAAATGTGTTTATATACACACTATAATTTTTTTCCTTATATGCAACAACATGTAGATCAAAATACAAGAGGACTTTGTTTTTCGTGTTTATATAGGGTTTTCCATCGCTTAACAATATTAGCAAAATTGAGAAATAGGAGTACACTAAAAAATAAGCACTTCTTACCAGCCTGAACATCTATAAACCAGTGTGTTTTCACTAAGACACTGAATAATGTAAATTCAGTATTTTGATAAATTTCTATAAAGACAGATGTAATAATTGCATAACTTAATTCTTCAAAACTTTTATACTACAAGACTGTTAAATGAACTAAGTATTTACATTATAAGACAATTTTTACTTCGCTTGATACACCCTTTTATTTCAAGGTTGTTATGTACGGTACGTACAGTGGCGTAGCTAAGGGGGGCAAGGGGGGCGTCCTCCCCAGGCGCCGAGGCCTAGGGGCGCCAAATTGAGAGAGATTGTTATACATCTATATTGGGGTGGGGGCGCAAAATTTATTGCTGGCCCCGGGCGCCAAAAAACTTAGCTACGCTACTGGGTACGTATGAGTATTAACATTAATTGTTTATTAAAAAAAGAGGAGAGAAATATATTAAAAGGATAGCATAATGTAAATAAAATACTTTCATAGTACTTACTTCGTAAAATATCGGCTTCTTTAGAAAATAATCTTGAGGAAACCACGAACTTTTAAGATGCATCGAAAATCAGCGTGCAGTGCATTCGGAAATCCTCCATCTTGTATTTTGCAAGGTCAGGTAGACAGCAGCGCCAACGGTGGATGAAAATAGCGCGGGAATGATCTGTTTTCTTCTCCAGTTGACTTGCTTAGTTTCCGATCTCAATGAGTGCATTAGAAATAGAAGAAAGCAAGTCAAGAAGAGTGGACCACTTAAAAATCAGCTCATTCATGATCCAGTAAATTAGAACTCTTTCTTGAGCAGCCAAATCCACTCTTTCGCTTTAAGAGAGTACAATATAGTATTGCAAAGCTTTTGTGTGTTCTTGTAAATTCTATGCACTTTCCATTAGGAAGTAACTTGTAGAGCAACTCAGCAACGTATATCAATTTCATTATATGTGAAATAGTTTAAAATAATTAAAGTATTACGTTAAAGTAATACGTTGCAAACAATTACTATGTTATTATGCAATGGAATTATTTTGTTAGCCTTGCAACTGAATAAAAAATATTCTTTGCACCGAATGTTTTAATGCACTTTATTGATGCATATCAATTTCATAATGTTCGAAAGAGTATAACATAATTGAAATCCACTTGAAGCAATGTTTTCCCTATAGCCGTAATAAAACAGAATATTTTCGTCTCTCCCTGTAATTGAACTATACATCCGATCTTCATAAAATTTGAAATGAGTCGACAAAATCAAAAATTATATGTTTGAAATTTCAAACGAAGATTTTTTGCTGTTACATGCGGATTGGTGGACAAACAGATGGACGGACTAGGCGACGAATATAGATGCTACGTATTTAGATAACTACAAACGCACCTAAAAAAAAAAAAAAAAAAAAAAAAGGGGGAATATTTTAAACATAAAAACTCAGAAAATAAAATAATATAAAATATCTGAGCGGTAAAAGTGCAATATTTAAATTCATTGACATCAGTAACTACTATTAATCATTCATAATCTGATATTGTAGTTTGTTGTTAGAAGTAATAATACATCATTTTTGCTTATCTGCAGTAGCATCTAGTAACATTTTATTATTTGGTCTTATGTATTAGTTTATTAAATATTTATGGGTAACATAATAACATACTCCCACTATTGTTCTTTTATCGTTGATGTTTATATATGAATGGATCATTTTTTGTTTACAAGCACAATTTTTGACAAACAGAACAGAGAATACATTGATATAGTAGATAGAATATATAGATTTTTTACATTTAAAAGATTTTTCAGTGATATTGAAAGAAAATCTATTGTAATATTTATGAGATGTATTGCATTTTTGAGATTTTGTTTTTAAATGTTTAGCACTAAGGTTAAATGTATAACTATACAGTATCCTAATATGTGACTACAAAATTTTTGAAAAAATAAGTTTGTTATTCAAAAAAATTCTTAAGAGGAATCACTATCCTTAATTTGGCGAAAATTAATGTATTTTTTCTAATTACTTACCCATCATACGTAGTATGCGTTAAATTTTGCAATCGTTTTGGAAATCGAAACAAAATTTTTGACGGATTTACACGTTTCAGATACTGGGGATTGCGAAAAGAATATTTTTAGAAAAAAAATGTCGTCCGTCTGTCTGTGTGTCTGTCTGACTGTAAATGTTCTATCTTCTGAACAAATTGAGATAGAGACTTGAAATTTGGTATTACGTAGTATGTAGGAATGGGACGAAGCCTATATAATATCACTAACCTCGATCGTCCGGAACTATTTTTTTGGACACTCGAACTATTCGTCCTGATGAAAGGTATATATATTTTTTGTATTTTAAGGCGTGAATATAAAACATAATAAAAAAGCATAAATTTTGCATAAAAAACGAAGTCGATCGTATAATTAATTGTTGAGAAATTTGTAATCCTGTTTTCCAAACTCTCCGATTGTTCATGAACCTATATTTCATTCAAATTTCAATTCAAAGATATTGTTACAGCGTATATACGGTTCTTTTGATCTTATGGTTAGAGAACTTCAAACTCTTGTCTCTTAGAAAAGTAGAAAATAATTTATTTACAGATCTTCAGAACAACAGAGTCTTCGAAACTCACAAATATTGCTAGATATTCAAAAATAACTGCTCAAATCTATCGTACAAGTATAGCTTTAGATCCCAGAGACTCTTTATACAACGTCTCAACACTTAATAACATTCAAAACAACATAAATGAAACTCAAGCAAACTTGCTAACAAACGCCTTGTTCACTCAATGACTGACTGGTAAATAATAACAACAACAGCTCGTATCGCTCTCCTTATATAGGCTCGCAGCAGGTGCTGGAAATTTCTAGAACCATCTCGAAAAAGCCACGGAACAACATTCAATGTATCAGTAGACCTAAGGGGGGGGTTACCATAAATAGGGAAGGGTTACCATCGCCAACAATCGCCAAATTTGGCGACCAAAATTAGTCGCCAAAAGTGACGCCAACTTGGCGATATCTCTAATATTTCGCAAAGCTGCCATAGACATTCACTGAAAATAATAGACAAGTTTGCTTGATAACAGAGACAATGTAACAAAAACTAATATTAGTAAAGGAATGGAGCTTAATAAGATTATTTACATTATTTTACAGTACAAACACTAACTATTTACAAAATTCGTAACACTACGCCCTCCTCAAAGACTGCACGTCCCGGGCAGTGCAATCCTTTAGTTAGAGGAAAACACTTAAAATAAATAAATAAATAAAATAATAATAATTAATAATAATAATAATAATAATAAGATGTGCATAAATAAGAACTAATTACTATTTACATATTTACAAAAAGTGACTTCCATGACCATGGTCTAAAATTCCAGTTTAGAATTTTTAATCACTTTGGCCAAAATAAGGGGCTAGCCGGTTATAATGTACGACCTTGGGCTTGGTGTGTGGCGATTTTCGTATGCGTACGACTACGTCATTCAGCCTGTTGACGACTGTGTAAGGACCGTCCCAGTTTGTTTGTAGTTTTGGCGACAGTCCCTTACGACGTATGGGTTTCCACAACCAAACTTTGTCACCTTCGTTGAACTCATGTCCAGTTGCCTTTGTGTCGTACCGTGTCTTCATCTTTTCCGATGCCAGTCCGATTCGGTTCCTCGCTAGACGATGAATCTCCTCAATCCGTGCCTGGAGTCCATCCACGTATTCTTCAGGCGACAAAGGAGCGTCAGGAGGACGGCCAAACAAAAGATCCGCAGGCAGACGAAGATCACGACCAAAAAGCATTTGAGAAGGGGAGTAACTAGTGGCCTCATGAGTGGCACTCCTGTAGGCAAGCAGGAAAAGAGGCAATTTCTTGTCCCAGTCCTGTTGGTCTCTAGACACCAGGAGAGAGAGGCTATTCAGGATGGCACGATTGAAACGCTCCACCATGCCGTCCGATTGAGGATGTAGGGGTGTAGTTCGAGTTTTGTCCATGCCGAGTAGTTCACACATTTCCTTGAACACAGCCGAATCAAAATTTCTTCCTTGATCGGAATGGATTTGAAGAGGAACTCCGTATCTGGAAACCAAGTGTTGAATCAGTATGTCTGCCACTGTTAACGCCTCTTGATTAGGAATGGCGTAGGCTTCAGGCCACTTAGTGAAGTAGTCCATGACAACGAGGATGTACTTATTGCCATCAGATGTTCTAGGAAGTGGACCCAGGATGTCTAGAGCAATTCGTTCGAAAGGAGCTCCTACATTATAACGTTGCAATCGTCCACGGGTTCGCCTCTTAGGACCTTTACGTGCTACACAGGTGTCACAAGTTCGACACCACTTCTCCACGTCACTGAGAACATTATTCCAGTAGAAACGCTCTCGAACCTTTTGCAGGGTTTTCATTACACCAAAATGACCTCCTGTGCGACTACCATGCAGTTCTTAAAGGACCATAGAAATTCTCGACTTAGGTAGTAGTAGTTGCCATCTACATGCCTTTCCATCGTCAGACTTCCATTTTCGGTACAAGATACCGTTCTTCAAATGTAGGGAATCCCAGAGAGACCAATAACGTTTAGTCGTAGGATGGTAATGGGCCATGTCTTGCCAGCTGGGCTTCCTGTTGGACTCCTCCTTCAGCTCTAGAATTGGCTTAATTTCAGGATCAGCAAGTTGATCTTTACGCAGGCTCTCGTCACTCCACGGATCTTGCGATGATGTAGACCTAGTTGTAACTTGTTGTAGCGGCTCATCTCGAGCTCTGCTGTAATTTTCTCTCGCGTATGAAAACTTTTTGCTTTCTGCGAATGGCAACTCAATTAATGGAATTATTTTTTAACGAAGCGTTTTTCTCATTCTCGCAGTGACATTTTCACGAATATTATTTATGTTTGTGTGAAGTCATTAAAGTCTATTTTTCTATAAAATCCTTCTGATGAATGAGTCAATATTATTTAGCCATAATATCACCATCGCGAAATTGGTGACTACGGACACTTGAACTGTTATTTTTTTTCATCGAACTTTCGACGAACGGCTAATATTAAAATTTCTTCTCGCTAGAAAAATGGCAATTGAAGCATCTGCAGTGGTCATTCCACCGTATATTTCTGTCGATCCTAGCTTATGGTTTCACATGCTGGAATCTACCTTTGAATTAGCTACTCCTAAACCAATAACTGAATCGAAAACTAAGTACAATTATGTTGTATCTCATTTACCGCCAGCTACAGCTACTATGGTTCGTGATATTATTATGACTCCGGATCCATCTAATCCATATGAAACTTTAAAATCTAAAGTTATTGAACGTTGTGGTGAAAGCCGTACTTCAGAAATCCGGAAACTTCTAGCTGGAGAAAGCCTAGATGATAGAAAGCCGAGTGAATTACTTCGATTAATGAAACGGCGAGCTGAAAGTTATAATATCAGTGATGAGCTTCTGTTAGAGCTTTTCACTCAGCAAATGCCAACAAGTGTTCAAACTATTCTAGCTTCCATTGACAATATTACTCCTGATAAAGCAGCTGAGATTTCAGATAGAATTCTGGACTTAACACCAGCTAACATCAGCTTAGTTTCAAGCCGACCAACTTCGCCTGATACGCCAACACCGCCAACGATAGAGATGCTTCTGAAAGAAATCCAATCTTTACGCCAAGAAGTAGCTCAACTTCGACGTTCAAGAAGTGTGTCAAGAGGTGATCATAAGCAACGGCATCGGTCTCATTCCCGACATGGAGATTCTGAAATGTGTTGGTATCACCAAAAATTTAGTGAAAAGGCAGAAAAGTGCCTCCCATTTTGTTCTTACTCGGAAAACAGGGAGCGGGAAGAATAGCTGCGACGGAATTCTCCCCAGCACCTTCACGTCGCCTATTTGTCAGAGACAAAAATACAGGTATGTGTTTTCTTGTTGATAGTGGTTCAGATGCGTCCATTGTGGCCGCGAATAAAAATGATAAATGTAAACCTGTTCTCCAAACTTTTCGTGCTGCTAATGGCACCAAAATTAATGTATATGGTCGAAAGACTATTAATGTTAACTTGGGTTTGCGTAGAAATTTTACTTATTCATTTTATGTTTGTGATGTTTCATGTGCTATTTTAGGAGCTGATTTTTTGCATAATTTTAATTTAAAGCTTGATTTAAGGAATCGTCGCCTTATTGATTCCACTACCAATTTAAAAGCTCCTGCTATATTTAATATTTGTAATATATTTTCTGTGAAATCAAATTCTTTGAATAATATATATGGTAAATTATTACTTAAATTTCCTGAAATCACAAAATTACCTGATCCTAACCAACCGGTTAAGCATAATACTGTGCATTATATAAACACTAAGGGGCCTCCAGTGACTGCTAAGCCTAGACGGCTAGCTCCAGATCGACTAAAAATTGCCAAAGCTGAATTTCAGCACATGCTGCAGCTCGGTCATATTAGACCTTCTAAAAGTAATTACTCTTCACCTTTGCACCTGGTGCCGAAGAAAGGATCTGTCGATTGGAGACCTGTTGGTGATTATCGTGCTCTAAATGCACAAACTGTTAAAGAGAAATATCCTATACCCTGTATCGCAGATTTCACTGCGGAATTACATGGTAAACAAATCTTCAGTCACATTGATCTAATAAAAGCCTACCATCAGATCCCCATCAATCCTGACGATGTTCATAAAACTGCAATTTGCACTCCCTTCGGACTTTTTGAAAGCACGCGAATGCAATTTGGCCTTTGCAATGCTTCCTCAACATTTCAAAGATTTATTGATGAGATAGTTCGTGACTTAGGATTTGTTTACGCATTTCTTGATGATTTGCTTATTGCTTCTGAAAATGAAACTGAGCATTTAGAACATCTTGAATTGTTGTTTTCTAGACTTAAGGAATATGGCCTGTGTATCAATGTTGATAAATGTAAATTTGGTCAATCCACTCTAGAATTTTTAGGATTCAAACTTTCACCTGGAGGAATTGAACCATTACCTGATCGTGTTCAATGCATCTTAGATTTCCCACAGCCCTCTACTTTAACTCAACTAAGACGTTATTTAGGCCTTTTCAATTTCTATAGACGTTGCATTCCCAAAGCTGCCGATATTTTAGCTCCACTTGTTAAATTTTTAGAAGGACACAAAAATAAAAAAACCCATCCCCGTTCCAAGGCTAACAAAACTGAGCAATTAGAATGGAACGAAGAAGCCAATCTTTCCTTCACTGCTTCAAAAGAAGCTATAGCTCGAGCTACTTTATTGCGACATCCAATTCCTGGCGCCCAGTTAAGTTTATGGGTCGATGCTAGCAATGTCGCAATTGGTGGTTCTTTAATGCAACTCTCCGAAAAACAGTGGGAACCAATCGCATTTTATTCCTGTAAATTAAGTAAATCTCAGAGAAATTGGTCTACTTATGATCGTGAATTATTTGCTATTTATAGTTCCATAAAAAAATTCAGACATATGCTCGAAGGTCGCAATTTCATTATTTATACTGACCAAAAACCCCTTATATACGCATTTCAACAAAATCCTAATAAATGTAGTCCTCGACAATTGAGACATTTAGACTATATTTCACAGTTTTCTACTGATATTCGATATACTAAAGGCTCTGATAACACCGTGGCCGACGCATTATCACGAATTGAAATTGATTCCATTTCTCCTAATGTGCTAGATTTTAAAGAGTTTGCCACTGCTCAGACAAATGATGAAGAGCTAAAACAAATTCTCGAACTCGGTACCACTTCTTTAAAATTAGAAAAACACTATTTTCCACTCGAAGATGTCCATTTATATTGCGATATGTCACAAAAACATCCCAGACCATTCGTTCCTAAAAGCATGCGACAATCTGTTTTTTCTACCTTACATTATTTCTCCCATCCAGGTTTCTCAGCTTCATTAGATTTAATTTCGAAGCGATTTGTATGGCCTGGCATGCGTAAGGACATAAAATGTATGGTTCGCAGCTGTACGAAATGTCAAAAAGCTAAAGTCTTCCAACATACCAAATCGCCAATTGGGACATTCTCTGAACCTGATGCTCGTTTTGCCCATATTCATGTTGATTTTATCGGACCTTTACCATCCTCCGATGGCAATCAGTATTGCATGACCATCATTGATAGGTTTACGAGATGGCCCGAAGTTATACCCACACCAGACATGACTGCAGAAACAACCGCTCGTGCACTAATACACGGTTGGATATCCAGATTTGGTACCCCGGTTACTATTACTACTGATCAAGGTAGGAATTTTGAGTCTTCTCTTTTTAAAGAACTTACTAATAGATTAGGCTGTAGACGCATAAGAACAACGTCATATCATCCACAGTCTAACGGTCTTATTGAGAGATTTCATCGTCACTTTAAGAATTCACTTACAGCGCACAATCAAACTCAATGGACTGAAACTCTCCCCATTGTTTTACTTGGTTTGCGCACAGCTCTTAAAAACGACATCCAAGCTACCTGTGCTCAGCTTGTTTATAGGACAAATATCAGACTACCATGTGATCTCATTAACAGCGAGACTGTAAATCAACCACTTACTCTCACCTATGTGACTGAGTTGATTGAAACAATGAGGGCATTAAATCCTGTTGCCACTACAAGGCACGGCAACCCCAAAATCTATGTAAATCCCTCATTGCAAACATGTTCTCATGTATTTTTAAGATCAGACAAAGTGAATCCTCCCTTGTCACCCTCTTATACAGGACCCCATAAAGTAATTGCCAGATCTAATAAAACGTTTGACTTGGAATTAAACGGGAAACGCTGTACTGTATCAATTGATCGCATCAAACCAGCTTACCAATTATCAGATTCTTTTCCATCTTCCCTACCTCAAAAACAACATGATCCCATAAATGCTCCTCCTGTCAAACAGCCTACCACGAAATCTGGTCGCAAAGTTCGTTTTCCTCAACATCTCGTAACTGACTATATTGTATAATATTTTGTATATACATTGTATTTTGTATTGTATAAATATTTTGTAATGTGTGTACAATATTTATTTGTCGATTTATGTTTTTTCTTAATGTACTGCATATATATATGTTCTATATTGCATCATATGTATATTTACTCATACTGCATCATATGTATCAAGACCTGTCTTATGTATCTGTATCAAGTACTACTTTTTTATGTAATCGTGACTACGTCACTGGGGGCATACTCTGTAGCGGCTCATCTCGAGCTCTGCTGTAATTTTCTCTCGCGTATGAAAACTTTTTGCTTTCTGCGAATGGCAACTCAATTAATGGAATTATTTTTTAACGAAGCGTTTTTCTCATTCTCGCAGTGACATTTTCACGAATATTATTTATGTTTGTGTGAAGTCATTAAAGTCTATTTTTCTATAAAATCCTTCTGATGAATGAGTCAATATTATTTAGCCATAATATCACCATCGCAAAATTGTCTTACTATAGGACCTTTGACATTAAATTTCTTTTCAACCCGGTCGCAGTATCTACAATTCTCTGAGCAGGGTCTTCTTGAGAGAGCATCTGCATTTCCATGTGATGAGCCTTTTCGATGGCACATCTCCATATCGTACTCTTGAAGCTTTTGTATCCACCTGGCTATCTGGCCTTCAGGGTTCTTAAAATTCAATAGCCAAGTTAGAGAAGCATGATCAGTTCGGATCAGGAATTTTCGACCGTAAAGATAGTGATGAAAATGGTCTATGGCTTTCACTACAGCAAGAAGCTCTTTTCTTGTGACGCAGTAGTTTCGCTCTGCCTTTGATAAGCACTTGCTGAAATAGGCGATAACACGCTCCTGGCCGTCGATTTCCTGGGACAGTACAGCGCCAATGCTTTCGTTACTTGCATCCGTATCAAGTTTAAACTGTTTATCAATTTGAGGATATGACAGAATCGGAGTGGATGTTAAGGCCTCCTTAAGCTTATCGAAAGCAGCGTCACATTCCTGTGTCCACATAAATTTTTGATTGGCTTCTGTTAATTTATGAAGTGTTCTTGCAATCATCGAGAAGCCTTTGACAAATTTTCTGTAATAGGTGCATAATCCTAGAAAGCTCCGAAGCTGGTGAACATCTGCTGGACGATTCCAATTTTTCACAGCCGATATCTTCTCTGGATCGGTCCTAACTCCTTCCGCCGAAATGATGTGTCCAAGGTAGGCGACTTCATTTCGAAACAAACTGCACTTCGAAGGGCTTAACTTCAAATTAGCTTCCTTTAATTTTTGTAGCACCCGCCTGAGGTTGTTCAGATGTTCATCAAAAGATTTTCCTATGATTATGATATCATCTAAATAAACAAGACATGCTTCATATGACAGCCGCCGGAGAACCGTTTCCATAAGCCGTTCGAAAGTTGCAGGCGCGTTACATAGACCAAAAGGCATTACCTTGAACTGCCATAATCCTTGTCCCGTTGTAAAGGCAGTCTTCTCGCGGTCGTCCGGATGGATCTCTACCTGCCAGTAACCACTCTTCAGATCCAGAGTCGAGAACCAAGTGTTGCCCGCAAGTGTGTCGAGAGTGTCGTCGATCCTTGGTAGAGGGTAACTATCCTTTTTAGTGACGTCATTCAGTCGGCGGTATTCTACACAAAATCTTGTAGAACCATCCTTCTTTCTTACTAATACAATCGGAGACGCCCATGGACTTGTTGACGGGTCGATGACGTCATTTTCTTCCATATCTTTAATTAAATTCTGCACCTCTTCTTGCTTGGCAAAAGGTAATCGTCTAGGGTACTGTTTAATAGGAGAGTGATCTCCCGTGTCAATTCGGTGTTGTGCCATTTTAGTTCGTCCAAAGTCTTCAGATGTTTGGGAAAATAAACTTTGGAATTCTCTAATTAAATTTTCCGCAGCTTCCATCTGTTTTGGATCTAAGTCTGTATTTTGTAACAAATCCTTGACTAAATTATCTGAAGATTTCTCAGAGTGACTGGAATTTTGACTTATGCACGTCACAGGAGCACACGATGCTATCACCTCTCCTTTCTTGATAGTCTTCGTCTTATCACTGATGTTAACAATTCTGACTGGAATGGTCTTTTTCGAAAGGTCTACTACAGAAGAAGCCACCAATACTCCTGCTTGTGTACTATTGTCTTCTGGATAATCTATATGGCCAAATCGGTAATTAGTTTCATTTTTAATTTCAGCTGGAACTAAAAATTCTGTTCTTGGATCTAGATTGATGTCTTCTTTGGCTATTACTGTTTGTTTACATTCAATTTCATTATTTAATCCAAAAAGACTTATTTCTTCAAATTTTGAGAGCATTTTGTTATTTTTGAAATCAAGCTTGAAGCCAAACTTCTTCAGAAAATCTAGCCCGATTAAGCAAGGATCTGTTATGAAAGCCACATATGCTGTATGGTAATATTTCGTTCCTCCAAAGTGTATGGTTAAATTGGCCTTTCCATATATTCCAATCTTGTCGCCCGTCACAGTTTGCAGGGTAACGCATGGTGGAGTCCAGATGAGTTTACATTTCAATTTTCGAGCCAAATCTTCTCTTATTATTGTCACATTGGCTCCTGTATCGACAATCATACGGCACTGAATTCCGTTAATAAAGCCTATCACATATAATTCATTATCACCGCCACTCATTTTTGATATCTGGAGGATCTTCAGGTGGGGCTTTTCATTCTCTGGCAACTTCCGCCCCACGAGATGGCCAAAATTTAGTTTCCTTGCTGACTGTTTGAATTTATCTCACGTTCGTGGATTTTGGGGCAATTTCTTCGGAGATGTCCTGTATCACCGCATCCCCAGCACGTGAGATTCTGTCTTCTTGAACTTGTTCTTCCATATTTTAAAGCTTCAATCTCTTGATTTATTTTCCTAATTTCTTTCAAGACGTCGCTCTCAATGTCTGAGCTTTTGTTCACCGTTGCCCCTCGGACTGAATGACGATCTCTTCGGCTGGCTTGTGTAGCTGCTTCTAACTTTAAGGCATATAGTAATGCAGCCTTTAAATCCTGCACATCTGCCATTCGTACCGCTCTCTGCACTTCTGGATCTTTTATTCCGTCTACAAAGTACTGCAATGAGAACATTTCCCGTACATTTGTTGGGCAGTCGATGAAAGGTAAATTTGCCAGACGTTCTATTTCTGAGGCAAACTCTTGAAGTGTTTCAGTCGATTTCTGATGGCGGCTCTTCATTTGTATTCTCGTGTAATCTTTGAAAAATTTTTCTCCGAATCTCATTTCAAGTGCACAACTTAAAGTCTCAAAATTGAGTTGCGTCATATCGGGCAATGTTTGCAGCACGTCGGCGGCTTCTCCTCTTAAAGATGCTGCAGTTGACAAGCTTTCACCTCGTCATTCCATTTGTTCGCTTCGGCTACAATGGTGAATTGGGTCTTGTAAACTTGCCAGGAACTCTTTCCGTCGTATGTCGACAGCTTGATGTGCACGGGAGAAGCAGGCTAATTCCTAAATTCTTCATAATTACCACTAGACGCTGAAAGCTTCTTCTCAAGATCTTGTACTTTTTTATTTAGCTTTTCATCTGCTTCACCTAGTATTTTCTCTTCAACGTTACTGATTTTCTCTTCAACGTTACTGATTTTCTCTTCAACGTTACAAACTTCATTCTGAATTTTCTCTTCTACTTCCGCCATTTTCCTTTCCATTTTCTGTTCAACATTACTAACTTCATTCTGAATTTTCTCTTCTACTTCCTCTATTTTCTCTTCTACCGAGCCTATTCTTCTCTCTATCGACGAGAACTTTTCTTCTAAAGTTTTCTTCATTTCTTCTTGGCCTTTATTAATCTTTTCAGTCACATCTTCTTGGCATTTGTCAATTTTATTTGTCAACTGTTCCATTCTTTCTTCGTTTTTATTCATTTTTTCCGCCAACTCTTCTTGGCCTTTATTCATCTTTTCCGCCAACTCTTCTTGGCCTTTTTCGATTTTATTGGTCAGATCTATCCTTAATCCGTTAATAGCTTCTAACAGTTCTTTCAGTTGTCCGTCCATCGTTCTTGTTTTCGCCATAAGATCCCGACTCCTGACACCAAATGTTACAGCGTATATACGTTCTTTTGATCTTATGGTTAGAGAACTTCAAACTCTTGTCTCTTAGAAAAGTAGAAAATAATTTATTTACAGATCTTCAGAACAACAGAGTCTTCGAAACTCACAAATATTGCTAGATATTCAAAAATAACTGCTCAAATCTATTGTACAAGTATAGCTTTAGATCCCAGAGACTCTTTATACAACGTCTCAACACTTTATAACATTCAAAACAACATAAATGAAACTCAAGCAAACTTGCTAACAAACGCCTTGTTCACTCAATGACTGACTGGCAAATAATAACAACAACAGCTCGTATCGCTCTCCTTATATAGGCTCGCAGCAGGTGCTGGAAATTTCTAGAACCATCTCGAAAAATCCACGGAACAACATTCAATGTATCAGTAGACCTAAGGGGGGGGGGTTACCATAAATAGGGAAGGGTTACCATCGCCAACAATCGCCAAGTTTGTCGCCAACTTGGCGATATATCGCCAAATTTGGCGACCAAAATTAGTCGCCAAAAGTGACGCCAACTTGGCGATATCTCTAATATTTCGCAAAGCTGCCATAGACATTCACTGAAAATAATAGACAAGTTTGCTTGATAACAGAGACAATGTAACAAAAACTAATATTAGTAAAGGAATGGAGCTTAATAAGATTATTTACATTATTTTACAGTACAAACACTAACTATTTACAAAATTCGTAACAATATATTTCAATTGGAAATGAATCGCTTAATCTAACGCAGTAAATTGTTAGTTAATATAATTATCATTTTTTGAGCTATAAGGATGCTTCTTTTACTAATTCACTGTTACTTGGTTTTATTTTCATATTTTATGTTATGCATATCCATGAAGGATAAGTATTAAGATGGACCCCAACGACTAGTTTTTTGTTTGAAATGCGTTTAGACACACATAGATATACATTGAAGAGTCAAAACGTTATGAGATACCCCACAATTTGCAATGAACTCGCCGCCTGGATGATGTGAAGGCATGTCTGAGGAATTATTATTGTACTTACTTCTGCGTGTCACAGGAAAGACTGATCTATGCAACTTTGACAGAAAACTGATTGTAAAGCCCCGATGTCTCCGAAAATATACTGCTCGTGCGTTTTTTGCGAACTGTCGTTCTTAGTTCTTATGTAAAGTAAATAAAATAAATAAATGGCGGTTAAAAAAAAGTAGGTATCCACTTGTTGTCAATGAAAAGGAAATTATGGACCGTCCAGCTTGTTAAAGCAAAATCAGTTCCAGACAAGTAATCAGATGTCATCCCAATATATTGCATGTCCTTATAGACTTTTTTCAGAGAACACTGTCCAGCGAACACTATTTGATATTGGACTACGCAATAGACCTCTCACTCATGTCACTTTGTTGACCAAGCATCATCCAAATTATGCCTATACTGAGCCGATAAGATCGCAACCTGACCATGGAACAAGTTATGTTGGAGCATAGTACGAGTTAGTTACCTGGTCGAGTGAATCCCGATTCATAATTTCAATGGCCGCGTAAAGATATACGGTGTTCCAGATGGACAGTTTTTTCCACAATGTATAGCAGCTCATATGCACGCCGCCGGTATTGGCAATATTATGTTTTGGGGAACATTCTCATGGGCGGTTCTTGGCCCGTGATTGTGATATAACAGATCATGAAAATTGCAGACTATCTGAGCGTAATTGAAGTGAAAAAAACCGTTAAATTTACAGCAAAAACTGCTGGCATCAATGTTGCCAGCAGTTTTTACCGTAAAAATTGCAGTAAAATTAAATGTAAATTTTTTATTACATCTAATTTTACTGTAGTTTTTACAGCAATAACTACTTAGCAACTTTGCTGTCAGCAGTTTTTGCCGTAAATTTAGCGGATATTTTTTACAGTAAACGAATAAGTTGCAACCTTACATGCCTTTGAAATAGGAAATAGAGTTTTCCAGCAAAACAACACTAAATGTCAAAATACTGGAATTGTGATGAAATATTATTCCATGAACATAATGCTGAATTCCAGTTGTCGCTTGACTCACTGGATTTCAATTCGAAAGAGCACATTTGGGGTACATAGAAAGGCAGATGATGTTCAAAAACCGCCATGTCGGTATATTCTGGTTTTGTCTGAGTGTTGGTTGAATACTGTTTTATCTGTCTCCAACATCTACGGAGGACTTGTGGCATAAATCCCAAAGAATGTTGCAAATGTTATGCTTGTCAAAAGTGAATCAAGGTGTTATTAGGTAGGTGGTCATAATATTTTGATCCTTTAGAGCAAAAAAATTATAACTATTGATTAATTATGTAGATTTTTTTTTATTTAAAAGATTTTTCAGTTTAAATGAACGATAATTTTTAATAATGACTAAATTTAAATGGTATGCATTATGTTTTCATATATTTTTAAGCATATTCTACTGTTTCTTAATATATGAGTGAATTTTAGAGGAAAAAAAAAAGAATTCATAATTAAAAAAAAAAAAAGCTTCTTAAAAGGACTCTCTATCCTTCATTTCACGAAAACGAATATCAATTTTCCAGTTTTTATTTGCGTTTGGACATATATAGATGCACGATATAATACCCGATGGTCCAAAAGTCAGGATGAACTTTCAAAAGGAATAATTCGAAAACGAATCAAGATACAAAGATATGGTTTGACCGAACGAATGGAGAAGAAAGCGGATTTTGTGTGACAATAAAAAAAAATAGTTTTGTTGGCTACCAACAAATGGCGTACAGTGTTTTATTGTACCAAAAGATAATTCACAAATGTAAAAATATTGACAACTTACAACTCACTTTAATTACAGTTAATTAGTACTACAGTAAATTTTCAATGGGCTGTCCATAATTTATAAGTACAGCTGTGGTATTAGGCACCACGCCATTCACAGCATTTAGTAGCATTTCTTGCGTTATGGCAGGCACTTTTTGGCGGATGGCATCTTTCAGTGCTGCTAGTGATGCCGTTGCCCACATAGCATGCATGGTCACAGTGACGTCACTATGAGTCACTTTGGTCACATCACATTTGTGACCAAAATGCCACCACTCAGTGACGGCACATTGTGTCTAAGATGGGACTTTCTTAAAAATCTTTAAAATATTACAGAATTTTCTTCAAACCAAGTTATTTATTTTAAAAAACATGTTTCTGGCAATTTAAATATCGTCGCTTTTGTTACAGTTTCGTCACAATGTTAATGTCAAAGTAGTCACAAAGGACACATTTGTCACAATTTTGTCACATTGTGACCACGTTGTGAAACGTCACAAACGAGCTCTAAAACGGCCATAACGACTTCACATTTTAATCACCGTGACCTCACATTGACAATCGATGGTCACAAAGTCACAATGTGACTCCACAACGACGTCGCAGTGACGTCACCATGCCTTACGGGTGGTCGCCAACAGAACTATATTTTTTTCGCTGCCACACAAGACCCCGGTTTCTTCTCCTTCCGTTTGGTGCAAACCGTACCTTTGTATCTTAATTCGTTTTCGAATTATTCATTTTTAAAGTTCGTCCTGACTTTTGTATCACCCGGTATATAGATATAATATATGGATATTTTTCTTTTTAAAAAAATTTTTTTTAATTCATAGTGAAGGATAATCTTCCGTAATGCTTAAATTTAAATGGGATTTATTACATTTTCGAAGTTTTTTAAAAATTAAATAACAAAGTTAAATGTAAGGTTAAGATAATGTTGACATTACAGTAGCTTAATATGTAACTATAAATGAATTTCGAAAAAAAAAAAGTTCTTTATTTTAAAAACAATTCTTAAGAGGACATGACATTCTTCATATGGTGAAAGTATATGAGCAATTCTAAATTTTTTAAAAAAAATACGCTTAGACATACATGAATTTACACCAGATAATCAAAATATTATGACTTTCCCCACATTTTGTAATGAACTCGCATGGATGACGTAGAAGGTTGGTTGTTGGTTGAATAGGGTTTTATGGCGCAAGGTCCCCTTTGGGACATGCTGCGCCAAGACAAAGTCAAATGAAAACTTAATGTTATACATTAAAAGCTAGTAGTGAGACAAAAACAGTAATAATAATAATATAATCAATGAAGAAATCTATGACCAAAGCTAAAGATCTTTCAGTGTCAAATAAAAACTGTTAAAATTTATAATAAAAGTAAAAGTAAAAACAGTGTATAGGTTTAAGTAAAATACTACATAAAAACAGGTTTAAAAAACAAGGATGCAATGTTAAAATACATCTAATTAAAATACAATTATAACCAATCAAAAAGTAAAAAGGTTTAGAGAAAAAAAATGTAAGTGGTTAAAATCTGAATAACACGAAATATTAAAAAGTAAAAAGGTTAAAACACACAGTAATAAAAAACATTGTTGTATCAATTGGTCTCAAATTCTTCTAACGAAGTGTTATCGTCATCTATATCTGAGTCATTATATGACTCAGACTTCATAGCTTCTTCCACATATTGTTTCAACTGCTTGGGATCCTAGATATTTTTTAACAAGTTGGAAATTGCACGTGAAGCGTAGCCAATTAGGTGCGTTCGTACGATAACGAATTTTTAAAACTATTACTTTCATATATCAATCTCATAAAATTGTAAATAGTGAATTACAATTAAAACGCTCATCAAACAATGTTCTCCCTATACCATTATGTAATGGAATACTTTTGTGTGGCCTTGTAAATCAATAACAAATGTTCTTTGCACCACAAATTATGTAAGATATGTATTATAATATGTACTTTATAGTTGCATATAAATTTTATTAAGTTCGCATGAGTGTAACACGATTAAAATGCATTTGAAACATTTTTTCCCATTGACCGTAATGTAACAGAATACTTTTGATTGTCCCTGTAATAGATCTATGCATCCGATTTTCATAAAATTTGAAATTAACTAGACAAAATTATGTAATAATTATGTATTTTAAATTTCAAACGTATAGAATATATTTGAAACTTTTTCCCCATTGACCATAATGTAATTGAATAATTTTGATTGCCCCTGTAATTGATCTATGCACACGATTATCAAAAAATTTGAAATAACTCGACAAAATTATGTAATAATTGCGTATTTTAAATTTCAAACGATTAAAATGCATTTGAAACTTTTTTCCCCATTGACCGTAATGTAATGGAATACTTTTGATTGCCCCTGTAATTGATCTATGCATCCGAGTTTCATAAAATTTGAAATGACTCGACAGACAGACGGACTGAACGACCACTATAGGTGCTACGTATTATATAATTACGAACGCACCTAAAAACGGGCTAAGAGAGTTTTTACCTCCCTTCCACACAGTCCTCCACTGTGGTGAAGTTGGTGTTGAGGATTTATTATGGGTTTGTGGGCGAAGTTTCTGTCTTAATTCTGTTTTTTGAGACTATTGCATGTTTGTGATGTATTTGGACTCGTAGCAGCCTTAGTTCCAACTTTCTGAGTATTTTGGCTCGGTGTTATATACTAAGTTTTTTGGCTCGGTGTTATATTTCGACTAGTAATGGATCTTTGCAAATTAGATGCTGATGAACCATGAGTATTTTTTGGATATGAATCAGGCACAGTTTCCGGTTTAAGTTTAGTTGATTCCTTAGATTGAACTAACAATTTCTGTCACTGTTTTTCTACGTAATTATTTTCACGGGTTCTGAAGATGGAGGCCAACATTCTAATTGTGGGTTTCCAGACATTTTAGTAGGGAGATAGATATCACGGGATTCTTTAATTAAATTGATGGTTGATTGTGTTACTGTTGATTTACTGGGTGAAAATCTGGAATCAGTTTGGATACTTATGTGTCTCACGGATGTTGATTGCTGCTTGAGTATACTGGAGTGGGAAATTCCAACGGATGTGGCTCTGGATTCAACAGCTTTACGGGCATCGGGGTGAGATAAATTCTGATTAATTTTTAGAGTAATAATTTCTTTTTCCCGGTTCCTATTAGGACAAGTGCGAAAATAAGACGTGCGATCACCTTTACAGTTTGCGCAGCGTTCCGTTTTTTTACAAGATTTATTTTGGTGGCCGACTTCAGCACAACGTGCACAGGTAACAAATCCAAGACAAGTTGTGTTTGTATGGCCGTAACGCTGGCATTTAAAACATCAGAGAGAGTTTGGTATATATGGTCGAACTAGGCAGTTTAGATAGTCAGCTTTAATTCTTGTCGGCAATGTGGGACTATTGAAAGTTAGAAAAATGTGTTTAGTGGGAATTATCTGCTCATTTCTATGGATGGTGATGCGGCGTACATCTATGATATTTTGGTCTTATAGACTTTCTAAAAGTTCATCTCTGGTGAGTATAAAAGGTCAGGTTCAGATATTACACCGCGGCTCGTTTTTAAAGTTTTATGAGTTTGTACAGAAACGGATAAGGTATCATTAGTAGAGAAATTAGAGAGAAGTTGTGATAGTTTTGCTGCAGAAACCTCAACTAGCAAATCCCCAGATTCTAGTTTTTTGAGAGAATGACCATCTCCCAAGACAGACTGGAATGTTTTAGCAATGAGAAAAGGTGAAGTTTTTTTAAAGGAGCAATCAGAGTGGCTGTCAGTACATTTAATGATAAAAGCGAATGAAGGAAGAAATCTGTACTAGGAAGAACTGCTCACAATTTTCTGTAATTGTAGGCAAGTTGTGAATGCTAGACCTCTAACATATGTTACTGAAAATGTGAACGATCTAGCACCGTTAACACCATCAATGTTTTTACAGGACATAAGATTTTCAGATGTGAGAGATTTTCATGCAATTGGCGCACAAGAATTAAATAAAAGAGTTAAGTATAGGCAACATGTTTGAGAACACCAACGTAAGCGATTTCGTATTGAATATTTAGGACATTTGCGCCAGCAAAGTTCTTTGCAAAAAAATGTCAAACAACTGACCATTGGTGATGTCGTACTCGCAGAGTCTGATAAGAAACGTGCCTATTGGACTTTAGCCCGAGTGCAAGAATTTATTTCTGGTAAAGATGGCCACCCAAGAGTTGCACGATTAAAAACTGAAAATGGGGAATTTTTAAAACCTGTGCAAAAGCTGTACAATTTAGAGATTCCAAAAGAACTTTCTAGTGATCCAGTATTAAGAACGAGAAGTGGCAGAATAGTGACTGAGTGACTGTCCCAAAACGTTATTAACTCTAAATACTCTTTCAACTAATGACTTTAGTCTTATTTTTTAGTATATTTCGTATTGATAATTTGAATTTGTAATAATATGTTTAATTTTATTTAAATTTTGCAGAAAAAAATGTTTATTTACCTGTTTTGATAAAATGTAATATTGTAAGAATTGTATGTTTTTACTGTAATGTAATATTAGTCATATTTTATTTTATTTTTTTTATTTTATTGTACCCATTGTTGAGTTTATCTGTCGAAAACTCAAGGTGGGAGAATGTCGCGAATTTGATAATATTTTGTAATTACTTTCAGTTTTCATACTCTCATAGTGACTCCATGGTCATAGTTTTGTTTTCGTGCAAGCAAACACGAGTAATGATAAAAAAAAGTATTAGAATTTTCTGGAATTAAATATATGTTAAGTTTTTATCTGAAATGTTTGAAGCTTTGTTTTTGTAACAGATTTAAATTATTTTCACACATTTAAATTAAAACGACGATGTTTATATTTTCGGGTAGAATTTATAGCATCGCCATCGTACCGTCTGCGATACTCATGAGCAGCTCTTAGACCTATGTGTGTGGTAGAATAGGCTATGAAAAGCTGAAGTCTATCCAAACTTTATTTTGGTTTGCATTGTGATGGAAAACTACAAGAACATAATAAGGAATTCTAGTTAATGACGCCTAAATCACTGGATCTCAATTTGAAAGGACACATATAGGGCTCAAAAATGATTATATCGGATTATCCCGGATTTGTCTGAGTGATAGTTGAATGTCCAAAAGTGAGCCAACGCATTATAAAGTAGTTGGTCATAATATTTTGGCTCTTTAGTGTTTAGAATATATAATGATATAGATGTAATTATATAGATTTTTTCAATTAAAAATATTTTTTATTAATACCTAAAGATAATTTTTAGTAATGCATAAATTTAAATAGGATGCTTTACCTTTTCGAGATTTTTTTAAAAACTGAAATGTGTGCTTTACTGTTTCTTAATATCTAAAATAATTAAATTTTAAGTAAAAGTGAGTTCATTATTAAAATGAGTCTTCTTAAGGGGACTCAGTATCTTTCATTTGACGAAAATAAATATCAACTTTCTAGTTTTTGTTTGAGATATGTTTATACATACATAAAGGTGGGAGCGACTGTTACTCCCACAGCCCGGCTGCTGTGGGTCCCATGTTCCATTATAATGCCTGGCTGCTGTAGGTCCGATTGAACTGGATGAAAGGCTTGGCTGGGTGCTGATGCTTGGAACTGAAGTGAAGACATCGTGGATAGAACGATGGTTGTCGTTTGGAGAGAACGACGTGGAATGACGAATTCGGATATGATGGAACATTTAATTATGATATGTGAGATGTCCATAATTTCTTTGTAAATAGACTTCTGTAAATAATATTCTTTTTGTAAATATTTAATGGTTAATATATATAAGTTCTAAAATTTTAACGGTGTCAGAATAGAATTTATGTCTCTCAGTTTACTTATGATTTCAAGAACTTCCGATACTACATAAATGTTCAAGAAGTAATGGGACAAACTTAAAGGAGAAGTAGAGGACATCGCAACGATTCAGAATTGCACAGCAAACCATGGTCGGAAACGTCTTCGGTCATCGGTAGGTTGTGTTGTTCACAAGAGCATTGGAGTTTGGTCAGCAATGGATTGGCCGTGGAGGACCGGTTCCTTGGCCACCACGCTCTTCACATTTAAGCAGCATAGATTTCTTTTTTTGGGTTGCACTGAAAAACGCTCTGTAAGCAACGTCTGTGGAATCTGAAATGGATATGGTTGCAAGACTCATGTGTTGTACTGCGGATATCCAACAAAATCCAGGTGTATTTGAGCGAGTCCGCCAATTCATGGTTCGACGGTGTAATGCATGCATTGCTAGCAATGGTGGAAACTTTAAACATCTTGTGTAACATTTTCACATATCATCTACCGCAGTAAATGTAATATCATTGATCAATAAATTATTTCAGATGATCTGTCTTGTGTCTCTTCGTCCCTTGTACCTGTCATACTACCTTACCATGACGTTTCCGACCATGGGTTGCTAAGTCTGAATCCTTGTAATGTCCCCTACCTCCCCTTAAAGTTTATACCATTGCTTCTGGAACACCCTGTGTAGAATATATAGATATTGTATGTAGATTTTTCCATTTTTTTTTAAATGATACTGAAAAATAACCTTTAATAATGCTTAAGTTTATATATGGTGCATTACTTTTTCGAGATCTTTTTAAGAATGAAATGTTAAAACTCTACTGTTTCTAAAAATATAATCATTATTAGAATAAATTTTCTTAAGAGGACTCGCTATGTTTTATTTAAAGAAAATAATGAAAATATTTATTTTCTAATTCTTCGTTTAAAATACATCAATATATTCTTAGAATATACTAAAGAAGTTAGTCACAGATATATAATTAAAAATATGTGAAAAAAGCTTTCTAATGCAACTGTCTCTTTAAATAATTCAAAGCTATCATCTTTAAATTCGTTTTTCTGAGCTTGTGTTTTTTCAGCATATCTGCACATTCAAAATGCTTGTAATTTAAACATATATTTCTAAATTTACTTGATTTTTTTTAATGAAATAACAAAGTAGATTTTCAGTAAATTATAAAACATTCAGATAACTTTTACAACATATGAAATTCAAGCATCGTTCTTAATTCTGTTTTAATACTCAATTACCATCCATATTTGTATTCGTATTGTATCTGTAAGAAACACATGGATTTTTTTCTGACCAAACATGCTTTAGAGCACAAAAACATTCCAAAAACCTACACTGTTAAAATAAAGGTGAGAAACCAGTTGCATTGGCGCCCAGGAATGAAAAGGAGTTTCCATTTGAACCCGCGGGACACACTGTTAAAAGACACTGTTAAAAATAAAGGTGACAAATTAGTTGCATTTGGTGCCCAAGGGTGAAACGGATTTACCATTTGATTTTCGCGGGCTTGAAAATGTGTTTGTGGTGCCGTTTGATCTTTCACTGGGAAATTGAGGCTAATTAGGGTGCCGCGCAATGCATACCATTGGAATATTTTCACCCCTTAGTCATTTACGCATGTTCTGTGACTTGTATCCTTCCCCTTCAACTAGAGCGATGACTATCACCGCTATGTGCGATCCCAATTTTGTTTAGAACTTCGGATGGCTAACTTTTGTTGAGCTTTTTTATATAAAGCAACCTTTGAATTTTAGGACATTTGAACATTTCAGGGAGACTTTGATGGTGTGCTCGATGGTCGAGCGGTTAGATCGCTGAGCATGCAATCAGACGTTGTGTGTTCGAATCCATCAAGGGCCAAAAGTCGGTTTATGTATTTTTTTTATTTTTAGGCACTCTGGATTAAGGGTGCCATCTTTTCACCCTAATTAATGGTGCCATTCTGGCTCCCTTAGGGGTGTCACCAGTGTGACAAGCCTTTCACCCCTAAAAGGTGCAATGTGTCACCATTAGTTTTAACAGTGTTTCTTCTAAATGCATAGTCTGAACATGAGTTTATGTGTTGTGTATGAAATGCGTTACATCCTATAACTCACAGATCTAAAAAAATATCTCATTAAGATTTCAGTTCCAAAAAATGTTAATGAAAAAATGAAAATGTAATATAGCATTCGAAGCGCTTAATTTTGAATGTTTTATAAAAGGAAAATATATCATCCAAATGACATGAAATATCGTTTATAGGCATAGTTTGAGCCGAAAATTTAAATTATCTTGTCCAAATTGAATGTTGCTAATAAAAAAACAAAGTTAAGTCTGATTTTAATTTGTAGATGGCTCTCTAAGCAAATTTTATATAAATCATTTAAATGTAGACTTTATTTCAAGAGTTTGATACTAATTTTCTTCTATTATAATTCGTTGCAGAGTTAATAGTATAAGTGCAGTTTCGCGGTCGACTGTCGTAACTTGGCTGCTAGTTTTTTTGACTTGGCGACTAATTTTCAGCGTCTAAGTCGCTATCCTTTGGCAAATTTTGCGGGTTTTTTTCTCCCGATCATTAAACGAAAATCGCGGGGGGGGGGGGGGGTTGGGAAGATGGTTCAATTCTCTGACAAGAATCCTACGGTTTTTTGCGATACTCTGGCAAAAAAACGCGTATTTTTACACGATTTTCTAACTCTTTGACGAAAATTGTGTTTTTCAGCGATTATTTAAGGAAGTTGATATTTTTTAGAGATTCTTTGACGAAAGTCGTGCGGTTTTAGGGGATCCTTTGATAGAATTAACTTTTCATTTGCGATCTTTTGACAAAATTCATGTTTTTCTCCGTTGTTTCGCGTTGTTTCTTAATTTTTGTTAGAAATTAAATCCTGGTGGCGACTGGAATATTTGGGTTTAGAAGCCACCGGCTCCTTAAAAATTTTGAGAATCTGAACTTATTAGTAGGGGTGTTTATTTATTTATGTTTAACGATTGTACGTTTGAATCTCAAAATATAACTCTTTTCGTTTAGTTGCCTGTGTATTTCATTTTTTAACATAATTAAGTATAATCATTAGTGTATATACTTCCATTCATATTTAACTTAAATCAAATGTAATTATTGAACCGTTTCCTTATATTTGGATATTCTAAAGATTTTTTATTGAAAATTATGTTTATAAAAAAAAGTTTTTACATGTTTTTGAGAAAGGATATTATACATCTAGCATACAAATCATATGTACGTATGAAAATATTATTTCATATAATAAGTTTCCTCTATTATATTTTAATAGCATAAAATTTTCTTCACTTACAAAATAAAGTATAATATACGGAAATATATTATTTGAAAATTTGTCAAAGTTTGTTTGCTCAAGAAAAAAACTTAAACATATTTTGAACAATTCATAACATTTATAAACTATTCATGATTTATTTTAAACCCAATAAAACTCAAATAATGTCATGTTTTCAGAACACTAATATCTATCCAGTTTAAGTCATCAATAAACTTTTATAGGATCTTTATAGAAGAAAAAGAAACACAGTCATTTCAATAAAATATTCAAGGTATTGTAATAAATAAATATTTTCAAACTACAAACCTGAAATACGGATGTTAACGTTTTAAAATAGAATTTTTGAACTGAATTATAGTTGTTCTATTTAAAAAGAGGGATACTTTTTGCTGGCGTGTTTAGAAATAAGTTTTACGATTGGTGATAAAATTTCTAAAAGATAGAATTTTAAACTCAATTGATGTTTGAAACTAATGTATATGTTATATCACAACTTTTCCCTCTCCTTTTCTAGAATTTCTTGAAAGTTCAAAGAAAAACATCACATTAATAAAAATTTAAAAATATTATAAAAAAAATCCTGTAAAATAAATAAATATTTATGTATTGTTTATGCATTTATATTGTTTAGATCATAAATAAAATATAAAAATATAGAAATAACTCTCTAAATTACGCAACTGAGAATGCGCTTAAGGTAAAAATAATGCAATTGTATATTTTTATTCAGATCTATATTAAAGTTTTTAAAAAGATATTCAACTCGCAAGTAAGATGTCTGAATGTACATGCATATGTTTGGATGTTTCTTCTTCAGTGTAGTGGATTAACTAATTTAGACAAGAGCGATGTCACTAAAATCACACGAACCTTCAAAATACCATGATAATGATATGATAATATGATATTACCATGTAATGGAAAACAGGTGTCAAACTATGAGGCGAATTTTTTTCTTCGAATATGTCTCAAAATGTCTATCAAGCATTAGGTTTCATTAATGTACTTTAAAAAAATGGATAACTTTGTGTCTAAAACAAAACAAAAAGGAAGTATTAAAAATGACAGTACACATAGGCTGAACTTTGAAATTATTTGAAGGCTTTCGTTGTAAACTATTTGTTATTTAAATAATTATATTATTATTTGCTTATTTCTTCTTTTTAATACAGATGATATTCAGTAGAATGGTTCAAGGAAAAATGACATTTACATAGAAACTGTACAATTTGAATCTATATTATTGAAATAGTAGCAGTATTTTAATGGCGAAAATTAATATACTTCAATGATCACATTCAGTTCTAAATAAGTATAAAATTACAAGAAATCACTAATGATTCTTCTTTTTAATTTTTAATTTATTTTTCACCCTGTGAGTATTTTTAATTTCTCAATTGTGATCTCATTAACCTTTTCTTAGAAAGCAATTTTGCAAGTTTTTAACAATGTAAATATGCTTTATTAATTTGCCTTTCTTAAACTAATATGCTGATTGAAAAAGTATAATTTTCATTAGGATCATTTAAATATCAGTGTATTTGTATAAATATCTTTATAACAAATATGATATTAAATGTATCAATCATTAAAAAAACAATAGCATTCAGAATTATGGTTACAAAAAAAATATCATTAATTCAAAACTGCTACAATTAATATGGTAAATATGTTTATGATGTATGACTTCAAAACGATTACATTGAAAATGTAGTTTTAGTGCTTATTATATAGTTCAAAAAAGATAAAAATTTTACAAAACTGGAAGATGAGCATTCTGGTTATCTCTAAGTTTCAAATATAAAATTGGGTATCTCCTAAAAGAAAAATATCAGCCAATTACTGTTAACTTTTTCGGGTCTAGTGTACTAATAATAGTACATGTATTTTAATGGAGTATTATTTTGTTGCGATTCTTTTATTTTAAACATAGATTTCGTTATTTAAATTTAAAATAAAAGTTACTTTCCTGAAAGAATCATATGTAATAAAAATCAAAAAATATTAGAAAGTTGTATTATAAGTTAAGTTTTATTGTAATACAATATTTTCCAAACATGTCCAAAAATTCTTCCTTAGCTTATTGTCATATGAATACTACTTGAATAATACGCACAACAATAACATTCATTTTCTTTCAGACAATGAAATATTTGTTAAACATTAATTAATCTATTTGCATTGCTAGTGTTTATGTTATTAACGTAAAACAGGGATGAGATTCTTCCGCGGATCCGCGGTTTTCAGTTTTTTTGTTATTTTCAAATTTCAAATTTTCTGATTTACCAAAAAAATACAGGACGCGTAATTTCGTCAAAAAATCGCGAAAAAAACGGCAAATTTCCTTAAAAGATCGCCAAAAAACGACTAATTTCCGGCTAATTTTGTCAAAGGATTCGCAAAAGGATGGTTAATTTCGTCACAAAATACCGAAAACACGGCAGATTTTGTCAAAAATCGCGATAAAACGACATTTTTCGTCCAAAAATCGCGATGAAACGGCGATTTTCACCAAATGTTTTGCGAAAAATCACAACTTTTGTCAAAAAATCAGGATAAATCGGTAGATATCGTCAAACGATCGATATAAACCGGTTGATTTCGTCAAACGATCGCGAAAAAACGGTAGATTTCGTCAAACGATCGCAAAAAAGGTAGATTTCGTCAAACGATCGCGAAAAAGCGGCAAATTTCGTCAAAATATTCGCAAAAAGTGCCAAATTTTTGAAAAAAAAGCTTTTGCCAAAAGATTCTAACAAATGACAGATTTTATGAAGAGATAGTGATAAAACTAAAAATTTCATCAAAGGGACTCTGAAAAAAACTAACCAAAAAATTAATTTTCAAAATTATTTTTTTGCCACTCAAAATACAGACTTTCCTGCTCCAAAATCCATTTTTGACACCTCTAAATCTTTCTGAATGAATGTGACTTATGAAAGCACTCATTCATTGAACAAAAAATACCCTTATATTCAACAAAAGTATCCTTTTTTTCAACAAAAATGTTTTTTCAATAAATCAGTCTTGCCCTCTTAAAAAAGAAATGCAAACAACAGTGATACATGTTATCTTCTACACTCAAATAAGCATTAATTTATAATTAAATTTGTATCTTGCACATTTACTTTTTTAAAAATAAATAAAATTTTTCTCAATAATTTAAAAAAATATTGATTTTAATTATTCATTAATTATTGTTAAAAACAAAAATTATTGCATTTCAGTCTTCTTTTCCAAAGGAAAAATTTTCCAAAGTTCAATTTTTGCATCTAAAAATGACTTATCAGTGAGGACCCACTTTTGTAAAAAAGATACCCAGAATTTAAGTTCTGGGTCCTGGAGAACCAGGATTTTTAAAGTCCAGCGACATCACTAGATATCTTTAATGTGTAATATCCAAGAAAAAAGCAGGAGAAAGAAATTTACCTTGTGCAAGAGCAAGGCCAAAAAACAAAGAAAATTTCTATTTTCTTTTCCCTAATACTTAACCAAAAGTGTCTTACTGATAGAAAATTTCAATAAAAAAAATATTCATGTCAATAACAGGGTTTTATTAATGTACTGTATCTTGATAAGCTAAATTTTCATTAGAGTAAGTATTAATAATATCTGCAATTCACGTCAATAATTTCTTTTAATTTAATTTACCAAAAGCTAAATTGTATGTAATATATTAATACAATTATATTTGTTGCGATTGACATTCCTGTCATTGCTCAAAAGTCGTTCGCTCAGTTTTCAGCTTTTTTGCTTTTTGGTCAATCTCATCCCTGGTAAAAGTATCTTTTTTAAAAATGAAAAAAGAAATGGATCGAAAGATTTAAAATGATTCCTCAACTTTGCTCCGAAAATATTTTAAGATGCATGACCGTCGGCAGTCTTTAACAGATATCACTCAATGGACAGAAATATCTCGAATTATGGTATTTAGTTTATTAATCAATTGCAAACTAGAAATTCTAGGTAAGGTGATCAAGCCCTGTCACTAAAAGGCATATTTGTACAGGATTGGTACATTGCATTTAATATGCACAACACCATAGATAGATAAAGGCTAAGTTGCTCTATCAGCACTTCGCGCATAAAATTTCTTGGCATACTGTATACCTACATATAGAATGAAAAAGAATCCATTCCCGGCTACATTGATAAAAATCTGGAACTTTTTCTACATAATCACTCCATCGCTTTTATAGAGTATTTCTATTCTTCTGACCTATGAAAAGCTCCATAATATAATCAAGTAATCATTTTCTATAAAAACATTTGATTGACTATGCAGCAAAAACTACAGATTTTATTACTCCACCACTTTCATAGAATATCTCTTTTCTGACCAATCATAAATCTCCATAACATAGTCAAGTAATCGTTTTCCATAAAAGCAGTGAGGTGATTATGCAGCAAAAGTTACAGTGGGTTGCCAAATTATTAGGGATAGTCATGAATATAGGTTTTTTGTACAATATTAGGATATAATGTGAAAAAATGCACTGTTTTTTAAGTTTAAAAAGCTTTATTGTTATAGTTTTAAGTATTTACGCAATATTATGTGAAAAAAACAGTCAATTTACCAAAGTTAAGTAAAGAATATTAATATTTGGTGACATTTCCTTTGGTTTCGATGAGTGCTTCGGCATGTTTTCTATGCAATTCCAGATACTTTCTTTTATGTTAGGGTTGTGATACCATACATTTATTAGTTTTTCGATGAGTTGTACTTGATTGTAATCTTATCTTTGATAATTTCTGCCTTTGAGATCTTCCATAAATTTTCTATGGGGTTCATGTCAGGAGAATTGCCAAGTCAAGGTAAAACTGGGATATTGTGGTCTGCCAAAAACATTTTAACGCTTCAGAATTTATGACAAGGCTCTGAATCATGCATAAACATGAACTTTTCACTACCTGGGAACCATTCTTCAATTTGCACCAGCAGCCGAGTTTCCAGAATTTGCCTGTATTGGCCTTGTCTCATGGTCCTCTGGACATTGTAGAGGTGTCCAAACCCTTCAGAACTTATCAGAGACCACACCATTATTTTACCAGGGTGTTAACACTCGTCACAATGCAGTAAGGGTGGTATTTTTCGCCTGGGAGTCGCCTAACAAAGCTGCTTTTATCAGCTAAAATCTCAAATATCGTTTCATCTGAGAAACACATCTGCAAAATTTTAAATAAGTTAATAATTTAGAAATAAATGATTTTAAATGATATTAATACTAATTAGCTTAACAAATGGCCTTACTCCAGTCATCAACTGTCCTCTGTCGGTGTTCATAAGTCCAAGCAAGGCGCTTCTTTTTCATTGCACAACCGGGATTTCTTGACTGGACAATGAATGACCTGTCAACCCTTTCTCCGCTAATTTCTGCTGCACAGTTCTCTTAGAAAGTAGTATTCCAGTTTCTTGAACGATCTGAATAAGCATTTCCACATTTTTCTTTGTTTCCTAAACAGATATCACGGATCTTACTTGAAAACTTCTTTAAAGAAAACTTACTTGAAAACTTCTTCTTTTTCAAAGCAAGTTCTTTTGTCTTCCTTTGGGAAATTCTCGGAAACAGAAAAAGAGTTTTTACCTCAGATTTCCCCTAGAAAACAAATCAACCCCTCGACCCATACTGAAATCAATATATATATATATATGTGTATATATATATATATAATCGTAAATAATTTTCCCCAAAAAATAATTTAATCAATAAATTGAAGATAATACTCACATGTAATTCATAACTTTTCAAAAAAAATTGTTTAAATTAAAGAAAAGCATATTTCACTATTGCGTGTGTAACAGATTCAGCGTCTCTCCTGTTCTTAAAATATTTATAGAAAACAAACGTATCTTTTAACATATTAAAAATACTTAAAAATTGAATTATAGAGATACTGACAACGCTAAAATACAATTCTGCAACACTTAAACCACTTAGAGCCACAGTCAAGTGCAGCCAAAGTGTAAAACTAGCAAAACATATGACTGTCCCTAATAATTTGTGTAACCCACTGTACAGGTTTTTAACAGTATACTAGCTTCAGTGTTCTTCGCAAATGGACCTTAAGCACACGATCTGAGGTCGAGGGTAAAGTTCGTCTGCTGGAAGTATTTGCTGGTGATATTTAGCATAGCAATATGTTGGAGAATGAGTTATTAATGCTTCTTTATAAAAAATAGTTCAGTTTTTTTTTTGTATACTTAATATATTGTAATATAAATTCAAAATATCATTCTGCATACAAAATAATTCTTTAGATTTGAAAATTTTCCGTTAAAATGTGTGTATTCAACCTGAATTAAAGCTAATGTTGTGTGATATAGATGTGTATGCCTGCGTATACTACCATTGTGGCAGTGCAGTGGCTAGAAAAACAGATCAGCATATCGCTAGCTTTGTCACCTGACGTCATGTGTATTTTGTCCATTGCAGAAAGACCCACCTTCTGTGGAACTAGACACGCCATTCTTAATACGAGAATAGATGTATGTCATCATTACTGCGAAATTTAAAATCAGCGTGCAGAATCACTCCTGAAAAATTTTCCCATAAAAATCCCGAGCCCAATGTAGGATCCTCCATATAATGGAAATCGGCTACTTTTGAGAAGACAGCAGATATCATGTCGAATGCCAGAACACCAGTGGATGTCTTCATTAATAAATGTGTGATTACACAGCGTTATGGGAAAGAGCTTTTTGACTTTACGGTTAATTCTTACGGAAGAATTATTGAAGAAATTATCCTTATAAAAGCTTTCATGAACAATAATATGTATGACATTAAAAGTCAGCTAGCCCACGAATCTTTGAGGAAAAAGGTATTCAGTATTTTAAATTAAGAACCAAATAGGAGGCATATAAAGGATGGCTACACTAAGTTTTAGTTTAATTAGTTTTTAAATATAGAGTGTCGTGTTTTTACCGCTATTGATTTAATTTACATACATATTCAAGCAACTCTTACTTCTGCATAATATTTTTATACTATTTCAGTCCATTTGAGTTTATTGTATTTATTGTATATGTTATGTAATATGTCTGTAAACTATATGTCTGTAAACCTTTAACCTTCCGTCTACCAGACGGGTCCATTGGACCCGACAGCAATATTTAATGTAGATAAATGGGTGTTTTGTCTGGTAGACGGAAGGTTAAGGGAGTCCGGGATACAAAAATCTTCAAAAAAATTTAAACATTTTATTTGAGAAAAAAATTTCTCTGTTTCATATTGCTTAAAGTGACGTTTAAATCATGTTTCTATCGTAATTGGAACAGGAAATAATCCTTTTTTGTTGTTGTTTTGGTTTTCAAAATTAAAATTTCAAATAATAGTTGTCATGATAACGATTTCTTGTGAAAATTCGTTTTTCATCATGATGGGGTTTTTTCCCCCATTTCTCGCATTTAGATTGATATAACTCAAGAATTGTTAAAGATAAATGATTTAAACTTGAAATATATCTTTTTCAGTTGTTTAACTTTAATTTTGATTCCGAAAATTTTAAATCTAAATGAAAAATTATGTATTTTTGTTTATTTAAATGGAAAAAAAATTAAATTCTACAAATATTTCGAATTATAACGATTTTAAAGTACCTCATTTAAAAAATAATAATTTTAATTAAAAAAACTCAAGTTTTTATCATGTGATTTTGTTTACAAATAACATGTTTAACCATCACAAATTTTCAAAATTCTAACTCAATAAATAGGTTTTTGCATTTTGCGTCCGTCAGAGAGATGCGGTCGGGTGTGCTAGGTGCTCCCTCCTCTTACATGTGGGGGGCGGTGACCGCTTGAGCAGCCGGCTGTTTCCGTGGGTATTTTTGTGTATTTTGCTATAAGGTGCTATTTTGCGGTTGGATTAGTTTGAAGTAAGGTGTTTTTTGTATTTTTCTGTAAGTTTATTTAGTGTTTTTCCATACGGTTGTCTAAGTAGTATTTTGGTTTTGTACTAGCGGTGTTCTGTTGTTTATTTATCTGTAGTGTATGTCAGTAGTGCCACTGACAGGTTTTATGGCGAGTTCAGAATTTAATATTAGTGATGGTGGATTAACGGGAGATGCTTTGACCGTTAATGTCGAGATGGCTGATTATGAGGAAAATACTTTAACATGTGATAGCGAAAACAAAAACATTGCGAGGTCGGCTTCTTCGACACAAGCGCTGCTTCTTATGGCGGCCGAGAATGGTGGGAAGTGCTTTAATATTTTCCTGCAAAGCACGGACACTAAATCCATCCCCAATAAAGATCCTAGAGCTGTACAACTTGAAATAAAAAAAAAAAATTCCGAGTGCCAACAATATCGACAATATTAGATATACTAGAAATGGTCACTTACTTATCAGTACCAATGACGTTGGCTGTGCTACGGAAATTTGTCAGGTGACTGAGTTTTTGGGGGTGGCGGTGAAGCATAGAGTTATTTGGGAAAACATAACGAACAGATTCTTGATTTTTAATATCCCCGTTGACATCCCCCTGGAAGAGGTGGGACTAGAACTAATGGCTACAAATAAAATTCAGATATTTGAAATGCGTAGATTTATAAAAAAAAAATTCCCTAAGTACCGTGTCTCCGGTGTTGATCACCACTTTGGGTACTAGCATCCCGTCAGAAATCAAGCTCTGGTTTACTTTGCAAAGAATCCGCCAGTTTGTGGATAAACCAAGACAATGTACTCGGTGTTTTAAATTTAACCATATGTCTGACAAATGCCCGTCCGAACAACTTTGTGCGACATGTGGCATTAAACATACCGGGGCCTGTCTTTCCGAAGTTAAATGTGTGAATTGTGGGGAGAGCCATAGGGCGGACTACTTGCAATGCCCCACACGTGTGAGAGAAGCGGACTTTCTACGCTTTAAAAGTAAAAATTTCTTGTCATTCATAGATGCTCGTCGTAAATTCTCGCCAAAGCTGAATCCAGAATCATATGCGCAAAAGACCAGTGTGAAAAAACCGGATATTGATGAATTGCAGAAAATCATAGAAATTAGAACTAACAATATGCTAAAAATACTTGTAGATCATGCTGAGAAGCAATCGGAGAAAGTGCTGGACACCCTTACGGCACTCAGCAATTTAATAATGAACTGTATGGCAAATTTCAGTGAGAAGTCCCCGGAACGAAAACGGGCTAATTTGAAAGGGAAAGGATAAAGAGAGAAAAAAAAAAAAAAAGTGCTTTTAATACTTTGTTTCTTTTTCAGGTACAAGTTCTGTACCGGGCATGTGCTTCTGCTGGGGTCAAGGTCCCGGGTTCTGTGTCTCTGTTTTTGTTGATAATTATCTTTTAATCTCCTATGGGTATTAAGGTCGTTCAATGGAATGCCCGTGGCGTCTCGAACAAGCTCCCTCTTCTCCAGCTTGAGCCGTTTGTGTCGGCGGATATCTTGGTCATCCAGGAGACTTTCCTGTCTCCGGAGCGGCCTTTTTCGGTGTCTGGCAAGGTGGTTTACCGTGAGGACAGGGTTGGAAGGTCTGGTGGTGGTCTGGCAGTGGCCGTGAATGCTGCCTGGTCGTCCACTCGGCTGTGTTTTGATAATTTTGTTTTGGTGAATGAGTGTCTTGGAGTCCGTGTCTTTTTGGGGTCTTATACTATCTACATTGTAAATGTCTATTCTCCGTCTGGCTTAGTGGTGAATGACCTTTCGAAAATCTGCAGAGACATGTCTAGTACCTCCCTCATCTTGGGTGATTTCAATCTTCACCATCCGCTGTGGGGTGCCTCGGTGTCCTCGCAGGCTAGCGAGAGGTTTGTGGAGTGGCTTTCTGATAGCCCCTTCTGTGTCTTGAACACCACCGTCCCGACCCATGTGGCTCCTAGTGGGAGCAGGTCTCTAATTGATTTGTCAATTTGTTCCTCTGATCTGTTGGCTTGCTCTTCCATCTATGTGGAGGAGGATCTTTTCGATAGCGACCATTTCCCCATTGTTATCTCTGTGGAGCTTCACGCTCCTTTGCAGTCTCGCCCGGTCCTTTACAACTGGTCCCGTATCTCTCAAGAGGTTGATTCCAAGCTCCTTTATGTTTCTGAATTACACCCTTCCTCTTTCCAGGCTTTGGTTTCATGTTCCATGTCTCATAATAGTACGGCCCGTGCTATGTCCGCGAAACGCCTCCCGGTGTGGTGGACGGCGCGCTGTAGTATACTTAGCAAGCAGAAGAGATTTCATTTGAGAAGGGCGCGGCAGTTGGCGTCTGAGGAGCATTGGCTCAAATATAAAAGATTTTCTGCAAAGTTGCGCCAAGTGATCAGAGAGGCCAAGCGTAGGTACTGGGATACCATTTGCTGCAATGCTAAAGACCCTCGCCTCCTTTATAGAATCCTTCGCAACTTAAGATCTCGTTCCTGTTCTTCTACTGAGTCCCATCTCTATTTGCAGTTACCCGACGCCTCCTCTACTGATGCGGGTGCCCAAGCGGAGACCTTTGCTGATCATTTCAGCGAAGGCAGCGGTCACGAGCCTATTCCTTTCACCTATGGCGATGAGGGTAACGCTACCCTCAACGGTCTTTTTACAATCTCGGAGCTAAAGGCGGCCATTAGGAGAACGAGAGTGTCTACCCCTGGGGAAGACAGGATCAGCGCGGCTCTATTTAAAGGACTCAATGACCACTCTCTGGACTGTTTTTTGGGTATGTATAATAGCATCTGGTGCTCTGGCGACATCCCCCCAAGCTGGACGTCGGCCACTATTCTACCGATTTTGAAACCCGCCAAGCCGCAGCACGAGATTTCTTCCTACCGCCCCATCGCCCTTACCTCCGTTACGGGGAAGATATGTGAGCGGATGATTGCGAGTAGGATCATGCACCACCTCCTCTGTAATAATACCCTGGTCGACAGGCATCTCGGGTTTCTACCTTTTCGGGATTGTCATGCAGCGCTCACCATTCTTCATCACGACATCACGAACGCCAAGAAGGCGAAGAAATATATTCTGGGTATCTCGTTGGATTTGCATTCTGCCTATGACTCTGTCTACATCGACGGGCTTATCTATAAATGTGCTCAGGTGGGCATCACGGGACGGATGCTCCGGTGGATACACCGATTTCTTTCTTCTAGAGTTATTAAGGTGGCCTGGAGGGGCCAAGTGTCCTCTGCCCGGAATATGGGTAGGGGTGTCCCCCAGGGGGCTGTTTTGAGTCCCATCCTTTTTACTATTTTTATGGCGGATTTTTATGAAGTCTTGGAGGGTCTGGGCATTAAATTTCTCATATACGCTGATGACATCTTTATATACTGTATGAATGAGTCGTTGGACACCTGTAGAGTCCAACTTCAGGAGGCTCTCCGCCTTATTTTGTTGTGGTGCACCTACTGGAAGCTCTCCATCCGGTCTGATAAATGCCACGCTATTGATCTTTCGAGACGCGCGGCTGATTGTGATTTTCACTTTACCGTGAATGGGGGGCTCATCGAGTGGTGCTCCGAGTTAAAGTTCCTTGGCTACTACCTGGCTCATCGGGGAGGTTTCCGGAAGCACGTTGAGTATCTCCGTATGAAATGCTTTAAGAGAGTCAATATCTTGAAAGCACTGGCCCATAAAAGATATGGGGCTCGCTCGCACCATCTCCTCACACTTGCCTTCTCTACGATCCGTAGCATCATCGAGTATGGAGCTGCTTTTCTTACTACCGTTTGCCCCTCTTTGATGAAAAAGCTGGAAGTCATTCAGACGTGTGCGTTACGGGTGGCCCTGGGGCTCCCGAGATGGACGCCCAATATTCTACTTTTGAAGCATGCTGGGGCTAGTCGTCTGGCCGACAGGATCAAAGTCTTGGCCTTTGGCTTTTGGGTGAAGCATCTCGCCCTGGGCAGCTGGTCCCCTGTCTTGGATTCGTGCAAGGATGATCTGGTCTTGTCGGATAACCTTTTCTCTTATGTTTCTGCGATCTTTGCTGATCTGGGATATGATCCAGATTTCCTCATTCGTTTCCAAGTCCCACTTCCTCTAGACTCAGACGCCGTGCAATACTTCACCTCTGGCCTTCCTTTTCAGCGCACGGATGGATGCCAGCTTGATCTCTCCTTTGTTTGCCGACTTCCTCCAGAATTACACTGACTCTTGGGATATCTTGGCCACGGACGCCTCTAAGACGGACTCCCTCACTTCAATTGCTGGGTGTTCCTCCTCTCACCACTTCAGATACAGGGTGCAGCAGATCAATTCTATCTTTACGGCGGAGGCGCTTGCGATTGGTGTGGCTCTGGATGAATTGATTTCGATGTCTCGGCATGTTTTACTACTCACTGATAGCTTATCGGTGCTTCTGGCTCTCCAAGCTATAACTCTAAAGTCCCCTAGAGTTATCCTCTGGCTTCATAACAAAATTGTTCGACTGCGGCGGTTCTCGATTCAGATTACTATCTGCTGGGTCCCGGGACACCGTGGTATCCCCCTCAACGAGATGGCTGATAAGTTTGCTAAAAGTGTGAATGCTTCTGACCCTTTAATTGACTGGATTTCCCCGGAAGATACTATCCGTAAGTTCTCTCATGATGTTCAGTTGCAGGGCGACCGTTTCTATCGGACTTGTAAGTACTTTGCATCTCATGGGGACATCCCCAATGTTAATCTTTCCTGCCGTTGGACTCTTAATAGAAGAGATGATGTGCTTGTTTCCCGGCTCCTCTGCAGGATGATTATTACCCCGGAGATTTTGGCTCGTTTTAACTTAGTTGCTGACGGCAGTTGCCGTGTTTGTGGTGTTTTGAATTCCCTTGAGCATATTTTGTTTCTTTGCGTTAAGTATCGGGCTCAGCGCAGAAGTTGCTGGGCGAATTGGGATGGGAACGATGAGTGCTTTCGTTCTTTTGCTGGTTTTATCAAGAAGTTTTGTTCGTCGAGTACGTTTCGTAATGCGACACTACGTTTTATCCACTGTATAGATTGTTTTTAGACTGTGAATTTGCGCTCTTGTAGAGTGATGGTTTCGTTTTTCTACGGATCATTCGGGATAACAGCCTAGCTGCTCATAGGTCCCAAAGCCCCCCCCCCCACTACCTACCTACTAACTCAATAAATAAAAACTATTTTAAAATGTGTCCCGGAGACCCTTAATAGTTCGATACAGTCGTTATTTATGAGTGTGTGTGTTATATCGTATACTATTGCTAGCTATTTCATTATGCGTATGAATAGGAAATTTCACACGAATTATTGTTATTATTTTTATATAAAATATTTTGTGCTACCAACTGTTATGTCACATATCTGTGATTTTATTAATAGAAATAAAGACTGCTTACCTCCACCCATTTTGCCTGATAATTTTCTGTATTCACTGCGGACACAAGCAATTTTTCTAGAAAAAGAAACAAAAAGAAAAGAATTAAATTTATTTTTTTAGCAAACTTTAAAGTTATTCCCAATATAATGATATACTAAGAAACAAATTATCTGTACTTTAAATGATCATTAAACCATATATATTTATATTGGCTTTTTTTTCGGAAGAATGTATGCATAGACACATTAAAATGCCCATACTTTATTTTATTACAGTAAATTCTGAAAAATAGATTTCAGGATTGCTTATTTAAGTATTAAAACTTACATAAAAAGTGGACATGAAATTGAAGTTTTGTCTACATGTTTAAAATTTCAGTAAAAATTGAAAATTGTGAGCAAAAATTATGATTTTGAATTTTTGAAGTTTCTGAGCTATTTTGAAGATAAAAGAGGTAAAGAGGCAACTTCCAAACTTTATCAGTGTTACTTCAATCATGTAACACTACACAAGGCATTAATTTCAAAAATGTCTTTCTACTCTTTTGATCTTTACAACGTTTTTAATTTTCTCAAAATTGACAAATTTTCAAATTTTGCAACTAATTTAAAATTAGCCATAATAATACCAAATTCTTATTACTTAATAAATTTAAAAATAGTTTTCGAGATCTTACAATATTATAAGATATCTTAATTAATTTCCAAGATGCAATTAATTTCAAACATGCAACTGTGAACGATTGAACACATGCTATGTTTTTAAATCTCAAGAACTGCTAAAATATCTGTATTATTTTTTTTCTTGTCAAGATATTTTAGCATAGCTGTATTTAAATATAAATTGAATCATGAATCATGAATCATGAATCAGTGTACCAAAATTTATTGAAACTAGTTACTACTTAACCATAACTTTTTGTTTTTATTTTTGCTCATTTTGTATGGAATGACCAAATAGTAAATAGATCAAACTACCTCTTAATATTTACCAGTAATTTATTTTAGTAACTGAGAAAAACAGTTCATAAAAAGCTTCTTGTTACAGATTTTCTTATGTAATGCCCTTTCCAAAAAATCTTCTATTATTGCAATGGCTTTAAAATAAAAATTCTGATGAAATTTCTGCATTTAATATAATCTATACTCATAAAAAAAAAAAAAAAAAAAAAAAAAAAAAAAAAAAAAGTTTTGCCTTATGTGTCTATGCGAACGTGCGTGTGTGTGTCCGCGATGGCCAACAAAATCTATTAGTCGTACAGAGCTGAAAAGTTTTGTAAAGATAGTCCAAAGCCTCTCCAGATGCCCCTGAGGAGTTTTAAATTTCTAATAATTATGTGTGATATTACATAAAAACTCATCAAGAGGTTTAATTTTTTTAAAGTATTTCTTTTTTTAAAAACATAAGCTGATTAGATTGAACCCTGATGGGAGGTTCACGCACGATTCTCCATTCAATGTACTTTACTTGAAATTACATCCAGGCTAGCAGTTTTCAAAAGAAAAAAGCATTAAATTTAATCTTGGTGCAAGAAAATTCTTTCTATTTTTTCTTCTTCCAAAAGAGGAGGAGGGTTTACGATTGCCAAGCTGGCACGTTTCAAAGTATATTGGTAATTTTAAAGTTTGTTAATTTTTTAATACTTTTCTCATAAATTGGAAGATTGAAAATTGAAAATTCACATTTAAGCGCTTTTTTTAACAACAAATGAAAATATCTAATTTTCTTTTAAAGTCGACCCAATTAATGAATATACATTAATTAACAATTTTTGATTTTTCGAGACAAACAATCAACATCAAAAAAAGAAAGAAGAACAGTGTAAAAGGAAAATACCAACTAAGCTGTAAAGTTGGTTGTTAGAGTATAACGATAATCTAAAAGGATCTATTTGCTTTCCAGGTGCTGTTACATGCTGAATTTAGCCTTTTTATACAATTTGTATTTTCATTCTAATACTAGGAAAATTCATATTTACAAATTATTCTTGATTTCAAATTTTTGTGTTTATATATGTATATACATAGTACATTCTTGTGTATATATGTATAGGGGAACATTAAAAAAGTTGTTAAATGAAATATATGTGAACTAGATTGATCCACTCTTGATCCATTCTTTAAACGAAGGTTATGCGTAACAATAGAGTAATCAATATTTTATATTTTATAACATAATCTTGAAAAACACTTTTTTAATCAAACTAATTTAAATCACGTTGCTCGATAATGTAAATTATTATATAATCCCTGTAATTAAATAATTAAATGCAGGTATAGTAAAGCACTAGTAATAAATTCTCCCTATAGCAACGCTGTAATTCATTCCTTAACACACAAACCGTTACAGTTACTTTAAAAGATATAGAATGTTTTTAGGGTTTCGTTCATCTCACGAAACCCTTATAATTTTGGTTATCAATCTTTCGTTCTGTTCGTACAGTCTCGTAGAAGAAAGTTATTTAAATTACAAACTTAAATTTCAGCCCATAAAGCTACTCCTATGATACCCTAAAATCTTAAAAATTCTTATATAATCTTAATTAAGCGTATACATTCATTTTCGACTTCAAAACATAATCTTAAATTCAGCAAACACGGGAGAGAGCCGATGGGGGTGAAGAAAACATCTCCTACACAGGGCCCTCATGAAGACTTTTCATTGGCGGGGATGAGAGCACTGAATTGCCAAGTAAAAATTCAGTATTTACTAAGTAAAAAAGCAAACATAAATTTTTCTCGGCATTTGCCAACTAGATTTATAATTTTACCAAGTTATCACAATTAGAAAATGTAATAGTTTTTATTTGTAAAAAGTTTAACACGTTCGCTGCCGCATAGGTGAAGATATGATGATAGTTAATGCCGCTTTGTAGCAGTGGGTTTTTCCCAGAAGCCGATTTACTTTTCATAACAAAGTATCAGTGAAAGATTTTCCCGCGCCAGCGCGTGACTGGCTATTGAGACATCACCCCACATCACGCGCTGGCTCGTGATCGGCAGCGAATGTGTTAATAATATCTCTAATTATATTGGTAAATTCCGTCAAACTTAACCGAAATAGAAAGTGTATTATAATTTTTATTAAAGTTTCGAACTAATTTGCCAGTTCAGTTTATAAATTTGCCATCTGCAAGAGCATGTGCAAGCGTTTGGGTGGAAGACTCCCCCTATCCCCCCTTAGCGAGGCCCCTGCTCCTACACAGGCGATCATGAGTTCGGATCAGTCAGGAAAAGCTTTAAATTTTTTATTTTTATTATTGCCCTTCATTTTTAAATGGATTTAATTAAAAGAAAGTTTTTTTTTTCTTGTCAATAAAAAGACGCTTTTGCGTAGCGATAATTTTTAAAATCTTTTATTTTCGACAGAAAAGATATGAAATTTCAATTTAAAAATCCGGAGAATACGTATATTTTAAGAATGTACATTTAGTAACAATAATTGTTTAACATGTCAGATAATATAATCAAATCCATATGTAATATAAACAAATTCCGCTTTTTTTAATAATTAGTTGGATAAAATATTGAGGGTTTTTTCCGAAGCTGACTTAGACAAATTTTTTTAATAATAGATGTCTGTGGACAATTTTCTTCAAATTTTTGACAAGATTATTAAGTAAATAAAAAATATTTTGTTTATTTCTCTTTTTTTATCGAATTTTAATGTATCTTTTAAATATAACTCTTTTTTGCCGTCATTTAGTGAGGTTTTTTTTTTTTTTTTTTTTTTTTTTTTTTTTTTAAGAATTAACATGGATTTTTTTCTTTATTACTTCAGCATTTCAAATACAGCATTTACCCCCGCTAAATTTTTGAAATTGGTGATTTTAAAATATTCGGATTTCTTAATTTCATTTAAATAATTTTACTTGGATATTTTAAAATTGGCTAAAATATATTTTTTAATTCATTTAAAATTAAATGTAATCGTGCTGTTATTTTTTTTAATTTAATAATTATAAATTAACAATTTTTATTTATTAATTTAGGGGAAAAGTTTTTTTTAAAGACATTTTAAACTGAACCCTCTGGGTGATCTGCAATCACACTTACTCTCTAGTTTCAATTAATCATTTGTGCAAGAATTTGGTATATTGTAACAATTTCTATTTTTAAAAGCATACAAGCAAAATTATTTTAACGGCAGAGAATAATTTTTATTTAACATTTCATTACTAAAGGGAAAATAACTAATAAACTTATCAAAGATATTTACATGTGTGATAGCGTATGAAACAAACAATAATTAGTTTTTCGTTCTTTCAAACAGCTGCCCTTTATGTACAAGAGGAAACGAAATTTAATTATTTCTCCAGTTTATTTACGGATACCAGACTTGTTTAACACTCTTCAGCAATTACATCTCAAATAATTACAAAAGAGGTGTCCAGAATATCTTGTAAAGCTTTATGAATAGCGATATGAAAATGAACTAAATCAGTAAATTAGTTAAAAGAAGTGGAAATGTGTTACAACGACAAAGTCACATAGTCCAAAAGAAAGAACCATAAAATATTGTTGGCATTTTGTTGAAAAGTAATTTTGTTAAACGTTAACATTTCTCAATATATCGTGTTAATGATGATAAAAAGTTTATTAAATCCATAAGATTTTTAGAATCACAAAATTTTAAGAACTTTACCTTTTCATAAGCATTTTAATAAACAATCTATATTACTACTTAAGAAAGATGTTACAAAATATATTAAAACACATAACTTTTTACTTATTTTGGTTCCAAATCGGATAAGAACCATAATCGTAATAAAAAGAAAATATATAAATCGTCTTATGGTCATTATAAATAACACACGACAATGAGATATAGACAAAACCACGCGCTCTACTGCATAACATTAAATTAAAAATCAATTATAATCTAAAAATATCCTCCAAAGTGGCTCCTCTTTTTCAAACTTTCAAGAGGAATTTATTCATTAACTCTAACCATAACTTAGGAATAATAAAAGAAGCAGCCATTACAAACAAATTCTTTACGCGTATTAATTTCAATGGACTCTCTTATAATAGACTTAAAATAAAAATTTCATACTTAACGTAATTTGCTTTCATTTAACAGAATTTTTAACCCATCATCTAAATATAATCTAAATAAAGCAGTGTTTACAAGACCAAACTTAATATCAGATTCTTATTAATCTTTTCTAATTCCAAGCTTTTTCCCAATCATGCTTAAGTAGACATTTAAGTCACCTTTTTCAGTAATATAAGATATTTCGTAAACCCCTTCAAGATCCTCATGTCCTATAGGGTCAAATTGCTTATAATAGTAATAATCGATATAATAAATATTATTCAAACTACGTACAATATCTTTCATTTGACATTTCATTGCTAAAGGGAACCTAATTAATAAACTTAAGACAGATGCTTCCGACAAGAATGAAAAATACATTGTATCATCAGTTTGCAAAAAATTTGTATCTACACGTTTAATGTGTCATAATGTAAGTGGTAAACAATAATTAGTTTTCATTTATTCTTCAAAGAATGTAGCCTCCTGTTTATAAATCATAGGAAACCGAATTTAATTATTTCCTCAGTCTATAATTCATTCATAAGCATGTTTGACATTGCTCAGTAATTATACAACAACAACTGAAATAATTGAAAGAGCTGTCCAGTTATAAAGCTATTTGTATGAGACAAAAATTAATAAAATCAACAAGTTGATTAATAAAAGTTGATTAATAAAAGTTGAAAGTGTTAAAGCAATGAATTGCAGGGTAGCCTCCGGCCACCGTTTTTAAATTCTTCTAACCGACCCACCCAGCGTTACTGTGATCGGAATTATAACCTTAGATATATTTATAACAAGTGTTTTATTCATTGAAATCGAAATTCGCTATGTTAAATACGACTACAGTCGAAGTCACTTCGAATATGTATGTTTCTGTGGGAAATATGTTGTATTGAGGGCCTCATTAAAACCTTCGGCTCCGTACCCTCTCGAATTTATATGACATTATAGTTTTAAACGAAAATATAAGCAAAAGAACTAGAGTGGATACCGCAATGACTTCGGCCCCATAAAACTAAAAAATGCTACGGCATACTTTTTTTTAAACTGCATTTTTATATGTGTGATTTATATTTTTAAATAAAAATGCTTCTAAGCGAACTAACCTTTTGGGGTTGACGAACATATCACAGACTTCGTCAGCGTTACATTCTTATATGAATAATTTTTATTTGAAATTTGTATTTTTTAACTAAAATCTATCCGAACGAATCTAGAGTTGGGAATTACATTGCCTTCGGCGGCGACGCTGGGCATTACCGTATTTTCGGGCGTAAGCGCCGCGGCGCATACGAGTTTAAAAGTTAAAATTATGCTTACTGCGGCGCTTCTGCCGGGGCGGCGGATACGATATGTTTTTCCCCTTGCAGCGATATTCATTACAGAAGTGATTTTTTCTCCCGATCCTTTAATAAAATTCTTGCTTTTTCTGCGAATCATTGACAGTAATTAGGGTATCATATGTCGAAATTCGCGATATTTTTTATGCTTCGCATTTTCTTTCTGATGATTGACTTTTCACAATTTTCAGAAAAATTCCGATCAGAATCACCTCTGTAATGAATATCGCTGCAAGGGAAAAAAATATATCGTATCCGCCGTCCCGGGTTTTTAGCGATACTTCGGCGAAATTCATGGGATCATTTCGACGAAAGATAACGGTAAAAACGCGAAATATGCCAAAAAAATCTCTAAAAAACACAAATTATGTCAAAAAATCGCGGAAAAATCGTGAATTTCTCAAAGGATCGCCAAAAAAAAATTGTTAGAAAAAACGCAAATATGTCGTATCTATAAATAAACTGTTAAAAAAAAGAGAAAAAACGTAAATTCAAGCAAAAAAACGCAGAAAAAAAGGAGAAATTTGAAAAAAAAAGCATGAAATCTATTAAAAAATCTCGAAAAAACAAACATTTTATCAAAGATTCATGATTCATTCATTTCATCATGATTTATACCATTCTCAAAGGCGAATGAGAAAGGCTTGAATCATGATGAAATGAATGGATCATGAATCTTTGATGAAATGTGTGTTTTTTTCGAGATTTGTTTATAGATTTCATTCTTTTCATGCTTTTTTTACAATTTTCTCCTTTTTTTCTGCGCTTTTTCGACAAAAATTACGTTTAAAAAAAAAAAAAAAAAAAAAAAAAAAAGTCCTTCCGGCAATGCCGGGAGGAAGAGGTAGCTTTCATATACTTATATATTTTTTTATTTATTTTAAAGTAAGTTACATTGTTCAAAAATACCAAGCTCAAATTAGTGGAAACAATCTTATAAAATTAGTGATTTTATAAGATTGAATACTAGTTTTTGTCAAGACTGAATATTAATAGGAATTTTTAAAAATTAGTCATTTTTATTCAAGATGATTTTATTTTAAGCGATTTAGAGAGTCACCAAATTCCACGATATCATGAAGTGTATGCCATTTTAAAGCAACATGGTGGATTGTTCAGATCAGACCGTTTCAAAATGTCAGCCATAAGCAAAATTAAAAGTGCTATAACTCAATCATTTTTTAAGATATAGACAAAATAAAAAGTGTTCTGGAATCGTTGTTTTAAGTTTTAAAGCGTAAAAGAAAAATATTTTTCAACTTTTAATTTTTTCGCATTTAATTTTAAATTTTAAATTTTTTAAAAAATTTAAAATGGCCACCATTTTGAAACAAAATGGTGGATGATGCTGGCCAACGAACTCGGTCGAGAAATTTGTATGTACTATGTACATACCAAGTTTCATTGAAATCGGCTCATAAATACGCGGGTTATCACGTGAGAAAAATCAGATCGTTTCAAAATGTCAGCCATAAGAAAAATTCAAAGTGCTACAACTCAATCATTTTGTAAGATATAGACAAAATAAAAAGTATTCTGGAATTGTTGTTTTAAGTTCTAACACGTAAAAGAAAAATATTTTTCAAATTTTGATTTTTCGCTTTTAATTTTAAATTTTAAATTTTTTTAAAAATTTAAAATGGCCACCATTTTGACGCAAAATGGCGGATGATGCTGGCCAACGAACTCGGTCGAGACATTCGTATGTACTATGTACATACCAAGTTTCATTGAAATCGGTTCATAAATACGCGTGTTATTACGTGACAAAAATCAGATCGTTTCAAATTGTCAGCCATAAGAAAAATTCAAAGTGCTATAATTCAATCATTTTTTAAGATATAGACAAAATAAAAAGTGTTCTGGAATCTTTGTTTTAAGTTCTAACACGTAAAAGAAAAATATTTTTCAACTTTTAATTTTTTCGCATTTAATTTTAAATTTTAAATTTTTAAAAAAACTTTAAATGGCCGCCATTTTGAAACAAAATGGCGGATGATGCTGACCAACGAACTCGGTCGAGACATTTGTATGTACTATGTACATACCAAGTTTCATTCAAATCGGTTCATAAATACGCGTGTTATTACGTGACAAAAATCAGATCGTTTCAAATTGTCAGCCATAAGAAAAATTCAAAGTGCTATAATTCAATCATTTTTTAAGATATAGACAAAATAAAAAGTGTTCTGGAATCTTTGTTTTAAGTTCTAACACGTAAAAGAAAAATATTTTTCAACTTTTAATTTTTTCGCATTTAATTTTAAATTTTAAATTTTTAAAAAAACTTAAAATGGCCGCCATTTTGAAACAAAATGGCGGATGATGCTGACCAACGAACTCGGTCGAGACATTTGTATGTACTATCTACATACCAAGTTTCATTCAAATCGGTTCATAAATACGTTAGTTATCGCATAACAAAAATCAGATATATATATATATATATATATATATGGTTATATATATATATATATATATATATATATATATATATATCAACATTTGAACGGAGGGTGGTTTTGGGGTCTGGGGGTCATGATCGGTGAAAATATACCAAAATTTTCCAGAAGTGCTTTCCTCCGGACGGCTGCAATAGGTAGCTTTTTACTTTTCGTAATGAAAGCTACCTAAAAACGCAAATTTTTTTAAGTATTGCTTCAAGTATCAAAATTCATGATTCATTCAATACATCATGATTCATCATTCATCCCTTGCTCATCCCCATGAAAAACGCAAATTTTTTCAAGTATCGCGAAAAAACTCTGCAAATTTGTCAAATATCGCGATAAAACCCTGCAAATTTTGTCAAAAATCGCGATAAAACCCTGCAAACCTCGTTACAAACTATAAAAAACGTATTAAAAAATCGCGAAAATAAAGCTGCACGAATTCAAATTTAATTTTATCATAAAAAATATACAAAATATACTAAATTTAAAATTGGATTTATATTACAAATGTTAAAAAAAACGCGAAAAAACACTGATATAACGCAATTTTTAACATTTTGATGTATTTTCGTAAGTGCGGCGGATACGGCGGTGCGGCGTTTCTGATGAATATTTGTTTTATTTTAATGCATTTTCGGAGGTGCGGCGCTTAGGGTGTGTGCGGCGCATACGCCCGAAAATACGGTACTATGCATACTGCAGTCTATTTTTGGCAAGGAATTTTGAATTTTTATGATTTTATATGCATTAAACGAAAATCTTTTGAAACGAACGGCTTAGTATCAAGATCCCGATACAGTAATTGCCGATTTAGTTTCTGACTTTTAAATGTATTAAACTTTTAATTCTGAGCAAAAGTGTTTTAGTAATCCCAAATTATAAAAAACTTGAACTGGCCCTGACTCTTTTGAAAGGCGAAATCCTTTGCAGTATTAAAAACCTGTTGTTCAATAGCAATTCTCCTAAAACGCAAAATAACTGGAAAGGCGCTGAAACAAAAAGGAATATCCGGTGGATTTTAGTGAAATGGGCCTCCCGAAAAAATAACTCACAATATATGTACCGTCTTCTGTTACGAAATAAGAGATTATACACAAAGGGAAATCAGTATGGTAATCCTTCAAAAGCTATCGAAGTCAAGAATTTTGTCTGATAATTAATCATGATAGTGGTTTCAAGGTATTCATTATTCATGATAGTGTGGCAATAATAATGCTCTCCTGATACTGAAAGATAGAGTGGTCAAACAGATAAAAAGTTATTCAGCGAGTCTAGGACTAGAAAAACTAGGTTGTGCTATATAAGTAGCATTTTACCCATTTGGATCAACAAAACACCTTCACCCACTGGATGTTTACTTTTTCCAAGCTACAATTATTTGGTAAAGAAAATAGGAAAATATTTAAAAACTCATCAAAATATTTGTTATGATGTTAACACGTTTACTATAGAAGACATACTAAAAATACATTACTTGGCCTACAGCCAGCTCTCTTTGATGGAAAAACTTAATCTCCTTCGTGTATTTGATCAGAAAGATGAAAAATGGGCCTTTGAGACAGAAAATCGGGAACTGAAATCAGTTGTGCTTAGCGACACCGGATGATGATACCAAAATCTTTACAGAACATTGACTTTAGAAACTGAAATTTTTTCTGCATAGTTTGCAAAAATCCTTTGTAATATATATTATTATCTGTCATCAGCATTTCATCTCCGTAGATTCTGTTTTGCAGTTGTCAGTGAGACAACATGCGAAAAATTATAGAAGCAATATCAAGCTTTATAGCTGCATAAAATATTTAAATTTAAATTGTTTTTATGACATATCTTTAATGTGCATATATTTACAATGATGAAATTTTTTTATTTAATTTTTTATTCTAGATTTTCAAAAAGGAATGCTCATTAAATGAATTGTGAAGCTAACTGGATTTCATCAAGATTATTCATCATCCGGCGTATATGCTAAACATGTAAAATATAATAATTAGTTTTACAGCTGAATGAAGCTCGCGCTGAAACTGGTCGACGAAGCTCTTTATAAAGGTAAGAAATATTAAATACCTTTGAATATACATTTCTTAAATACATTATAATTGGACCCGCACCCATCGCCATTTCACATCTTCTATCACTCTTTATCTACTTTCAAGCTTCACGCTTGCTACATAATCCTCCGTTGACTGTTAAACAATAATGTCTGTTTGACATCATCGTTCATCACTTGTGCCTGGCGTTCGAAACACTTGTGTTTTTAACACTTTTATGTAGAAAACACTATCATGGTTAAATATAAAAAAACATTCCTGTCTTCTATAGCTGCCAAAGTATGCTGTTTCCCTTCCAAAACAGAAAAGTGTCCAGATCTCGCGATGTATTGGATTCGGAGTATAGTTCCTGTGCGTTTCTTGATCCTTGTAACAAATGCTTTCGAACGATACCCCTCTCATCAAAATCCTGAATTGACATTTGAGTATATTCATTAGTGAGTCTCAAGTGCATTTAAACATGACATCATCTATCATCATAAGGATTTTCAGACCTCCTCATGCGATTGACTTCCTTAGCCCCTTGAGAGGCAAAGCACTTATGTTCTTGAAATGTTCAAATGACACCGGAAGACACATACAAATTTATATGATAGAAAATAAAAGCTGTTTTTCGCGTACATTTTAAAAAGCAAATCTTAATACTGAAATTCCGGTTCCAATGTGGCATAAGGCAATTAAAATTAAGTGGTATATATCATATACCGGTGCCCTTCAAGGGGTTAGTCAAAGCCAACAAACAAAGGTGCACAGAGATCTTTCTTTTATATAATATAGATTCGTACAGGTTTCTTAAAAAGTGTTCTTTATGAGTAGTAGGAAAATAAGAGTACGGGCTCATGCGGAGGGACAGAGGGACCGTCCCTCCGCATCCCTCCGCGTCCCGCCTGCGGTGCCGCCTGCGGTACCTCCATGCCTCCGGCTGTTCCGCCGCAACAAACCGCCCCGCCGCCGCCACCATCCCTCCTGCGGTGCCCCCTGCGCCCACCATGCATCCCCCTCCACAAACGCCCTCTAGTGGAAAAAAGGAACATTCTATTATAACATGAGAGGTGATCAACCTTCCCTAATTAAAAATATTATCAATCACATCTCAACTCGGAATCATACTATATGATGAAGATTAAATTTATATTTGAATTTTGAACAACCGTAATTTTAATGAGTATTATTAATTAAGCGAAACAATTAAAATCTCAGTTTTTAACCATTTTATTTAGATTTCTTCAACTACAAGATGAGATTATCAATTTAACACAAGAAAGTTAAACATATATTTGAATTTTGCTTGATAGACATCTTAATGAGTATCGTTAATTAAATAAAAACAATAGAAAATATCAAGTTTTATAGAAAAAGACTGATTTCTTATGATTTTTATCAACTATATGATCAATGTAACGACTTAAAAGTTGAAAGTTAAACGTACATCCTAGTTTTTCAACTGCTATAACCCTTATGAGTATCGTTAATTAAGTAAAAAACAATGGAAAATATCAAGTTTTATAGAAAAAGACTGATTTCTTACGATTTTTATCAACTTAAGAGAGAAAACTTAATCGTACATTTCAGTTTTTCAACAGCTGTATCCTTAATGAGTATTGATAATTAAGTAAAAAACAATGGAAAATATCAAGTTTTATAGAAAAAGACTGATTTCTTACGATTTTTATCAACTGCAACATCAGTGTATCGACTTACAAGTTGAAAGTTAAACATGCATTCTAGTTTTTCAACAGCTATAATCTTAATGAGTATCGTTAATTAAGTAATAAACAATGGAAAATATCAAGTTTTATAGAAAAAGACTTATTTCTTACGATTTTTTCAACTCAAACTTCAGACTATCAATTTGATAGAAAGAAATTTAAGCAAGCATTCCAGTTTGGACAACCATTTCCTTCATGAACATTATTAATTAAGCAAAACAACAGAAAATATTAAATTTTTAACTGATTTCTTCATATTTTTTTATTATTTTTTTAATATAAAATCAGAATACACAACTTAAAATAGAAATTTAAACATTTTTTTTAGTTTTTGAACAGTCATTACCTCAAAGAATTTCGATAATTGAACAATTAAAAAAGGAAACTAATGATTTTTTAACGAAAAAAGACGAATTAAACGAATTTGGTTAACTTTTACTCTAATTGGAAATTTCATCGTACTTTATATATACCAACTAAGTAGAATTTTAATACATAAACGAATAATTTAAAGAAATCCTCAACACGCAAATGTGAACCTGCAGAGCATTTCTTATTACGTCATATCTAAACTAAAACTTTTTTCTGCAACCCCTCCATGCATGCATTCCAGGTAGGGGAACATAACAAAGAATTTTGACGTCACAACTTACAAAGGTATCCAACAAAATGTTTACGTTCAAGAAAAAGTATCACCTAGAGAGAAAAAAAGAAGAGATTTAAGCTATTTATCCATTCTAGTTTTATAACAGTTACCACAACATCTCCAAATTAAAATTTGGAAGTCATAATGAGTGTAATTAATTAAGCAAAATAATAGAAATATTAGTTTTTCAGAGGGGAAAAGACGAATTTAAACAAATTTTATTAGTTTTACACTAGTTTAATAATAATTTTAAGAGGAAAAAGACAAATTTAAACTTTTTTTTTTTTTTTTTTTTTTTTTTTTTTTTAGTTTTACACTATTTTTTCTCATCTCCAACACGGATATATCAATTTTAACAGAAGAATTAAACGTATATTTTAGTTTTTAACAACAAAATCTTAACAAGTATCATTATTTAAACAAAAATAAATATCAATTTTAAAGAAAAGACGAATTTGAATAATTTTACACTAGTATTTTTAAAAGCAACATGGAAATATCAATACTTATTCACATATTTCACTTATTCACTGTATTCAATACTATATTTAATAAATTTGGATACACTTTAAGAATTTCCTAATCTATAATTATATATTAGCTGTATATTTAATGTTACCCATGTTTTCAACATTAGTTCATAATCGTGAATTTTGTATTTTAAATACCATGTATTCAGGTTCAGATTATTTTAGATTATTTTCACATGAAATCACACAGAATTTGTTTTTGAAATCATTGAAGCAACTGTATTTAATATTTTTAACACCAATTTTCTAAGATTTTTTAACATTTTCCGGTTATACATTCCTCAAAAGTATGTATTCTAAACAATAGAAAATATTAATTTTAAGAATTAAAAGACGAATTTAAACAAATTTTATTAGTTTTACACTATTTTTTCTCATCTCCAACACGGATATATCTATTTTAACAGAATTAAACGTGTATTTTAGTTTTTAAGAACAAAAATGTAATAAGTATCATTAATTAAACAAAAAATAAATATCAATTTTCAAGAAAAGACAATTTTTTACACAAATTTTCAACTTTGAAATACATTTGTTTACATATATTGTTACAATATATTACTAAACTTAAACTTTTTAAAAAGTTTGAATGTCTTTACAAAGGGTTCATATTTATATTTTTCACGTCTTGACTGCATTCGAAATCTTACAACAAAAGTATACTTTTATTATTATTATTATTCTAGAAAACCTAAAAAGTCATTTCTTGCTGCTTTAAACACTTGACATATTAAAACTACTCTGAGATATTCTACCCATATAATTAATCAAATTAGGACATGATTTATCTTACACTTCAAAATTTCTGAATTTTTACAATACTTATTTTCATCAAACTTTATTCTTGATCCTATATATTTTAACAGTACAGAATTTTAACATCTGTTTTTATCTACTTATCAGAAACTTATTAAAACACCCAACAACATTTTCCAAATATGAATATTATCTTTACAGTTTAATAATACAAAACATAAACGAATACAAAGTTTAATTTTTACAAACATTTCATATTTCAAACAAAACTTTTCGAAATTTTCACATCATAAGAGCAAACATTAGACGAACTTTTTAACATCAATATTGCTTAGATCTTTTCATCATAACTTTTAGTTATGATAATTATCCATTTTTAGGTTGATTGTCGAAAAACTGTATCTGAAATTACATAAACTTAATGTAAAAAACCATGTTCTCACACAATTTCTTGAAATTCAACAAAGAATTAATTGACTATTACTTATCTATTATTCTTATTAAATACTTATCTACATCAATATTGACTCTCGATAGTATATAGATATTTCATCATTACACACTTACAACTCTTTTCAAACGTTTATCAGAAAAATAAGTCAATCAAAGTCTAGTAGTTATCACACCTGTTCCTCAGAAATATTACTATCATATGAAACAGTAAAGAAAATTAATAGATATTTAATATTTAATAACCTCATACGTGAAATTACTGTCGAATGAGAATACTAATAATCTATAAAATCAACTGTTGAACAAAAAAATAGTACAGATTACCGAAAATTCAAGTGTTTTTTTCTGCAAAAGTTACAAAAATTAACAAATGAATGACAAGTTAGAGAAATAACTAAAAAAGTTAATGAACATATTTACAAATTTATTAAAATCACACCTTTTTCTGGATTACAAACCGCAATTTCTTGAAAAATTTATCACCGAATTTGTAAGATTTTAGTCCTAGTATTACATACACTCAATAAATATTCAAAATTAACAAAAATATAATTTTTTAGTCTCATCAATAAGCAGAAATTCTATATTGAAAGAATATTTTCATAGTAGTACTTATAAAAATGAGAGTTTACAAACTGATTTTCATAATTTTATCACATTTAAACTTAATATTTTACATAAAACATTATTTAATAAAATTTTATGCTTTCTAATTCAGTAAAATTCAATACTTTTTTAGTTTTTAAACCAATACCACAATATTTATTTACATCAAACTTGATTCTTCACCTTTTATATTTCCACATTACACACGTGGGATAAATTCTAACTTGGATCAGGAGTTGAAGTCAATTGATTCCATTCGATTTTCATCATGTACGCATTGCTCCTACACGAAATTTCTTACTGCTATAATCATCTAATGTATTAAAACTAATCTCCTCATATTTTTAATCAATTCACCAGATGTTTCATCTCGCACTTCTGAATTATCGTGCATCAAGTTGCTTAAAATATGAATACTATCTTTATAGTTTTAATGATATATAGTATACATGGTTTATCTTGAGTTAGCACTTCCATACTATTAATCAAATTATATGTTTCATCTTGCACTTGATCTTAATGATTTCATCTTGCATCTGAATTATCATCCATCGAGTTTTTTTTTTTTTTTTAATAATAATATATTTATAGTTTTTGATTATACATACCATGTACAAATACAATCTTTAATTTTAACATTTCATATTTCAAATAACCTATTTCCGAAACCAAGCTATGTGAATTTTACCACAATACTTATTATCATAGAATAATTTGTGTTTCACACTTTTCTAAAAATTATCAGATATGTACCCCTCAGAGAAATTACTATCATATGAATAAATGAAGAAAATTTAATTTATATTAAATGTACACGAAATTGATTGCAATATACATGTATTTAATAAAAATAAATAAATAAGCGATTATTTATACATTAAACCTTTACTAAATATATATTTCTTTCATTATACAGATGTTTCAACAAGATGAACCAAAACAGCAGCAAACTTCAGAAATTAATGATCCGAATGATTCATCCCTAGCACATGTAGCGTTAACGAATAACACATATGTGAGTACTTATATGAGAAATACTAGAATTCGTATATGAAACGTTATTAGAGTAAATACAAAATGATTTGTCTTACTACCTACACTTTAACAAGTGCTTTTTACCTATATTATTGAAGAGAATCCTAACTGTATCCATTTATTTCTACTACAGATGTGCTCTATTTGCTACAAACACTTCTTAAGTAAATGGAATTTAACAGAACATACAAAAATCTATACAGATGAAAAACCTTACACTTGGAAAGATTACCATAAATGCTGTTTTCAAGGAGACGTGAATAAAAATTGCACACATCATATAAAGCATCGTCAGATATATGTAAACTTAGCGAAGATATTCAAAAATTAGTCAGACTTTTGTAGAATTTAGAAATAAAGGACGATATTTAGGCTATTTATCCATCATATTTTCACAACACTTACCACAATATCTCAAACTTAAAATTTGGAAGACATACACACTGCTGAAAAGTAATTTTGTGATTCTTCTAACCAGTATGAATGTATAGATATTATTTTGCAGTGTATTCTTTGAATGCTCACATTAAATATTCTTTTATATGCATATATCGTTGCGTTTATTTTTCTAATTCCTATTACATTAATGAAATACATAACATTTTAAGTGAAATAACACTCTCACAACTTAAAAAATGCATAAGAACATACAAAAAATAAGCAGATGTATGAAAAAATATGCAAGTTTACAAAATAATTTCATTGTTTTCTAGAAATATTAACAAAAAATATTTACAATATGAAAAAATTGCAAAAGTGAAAAGAATAAACACAAATGTAAAAACAAAAACCACAAAGTGAAAAACTCATAACAAAGTTTTTGAAAAAAAATATTTACAACAAAATTTTTTTTACAAAAACCAAAACTTCCAAAAATATTTTTTTCAAAAAATTTTGTTCTCAAAAACATTTTTTACAAAAAAATTTTTTTCAAAATAAGTTTTTACAAAAGTAAAAAAAAAGAAAATCACAACGTTAAAAAAAATGAAAAATTTTTGTTAAAAAAAGTGTAAAAAATTGCAAAAAAAATGTTGCAAAAATTTCAAAAAAGTTATGAAAAAAGTCTCAAAAATTTTGTTGTTTTTAATAGCAAATGCAATGGTTTCGCCATTGCATACTGCATTAAAACTAACGAAATTTTTGAAGCTTTTTTCATAACTTTTTTGAAATTTTTGCAACATTTTTTTTGCAATTTTTTTACACTTTTTTTAACAAAAATTTTTCATTTTTTTTAACGTTGTGATTTTCTTTTTTTTTACTTTTGTAAAAACTTATTTTGAAAAAAAATTTTTTGTAAAAAATGTTTTTGAAAACAAAATTTTTTTAAAAAAATATTTTTGGAAGTTTTGGTTTTTGTAAAAAAAATTTTGTTGTAAATATTTTTTTTCAAAAACTTTGTTATGAGTTTTTCACTTTGTGGTTTTTGTTTTTACATTTGTGTTTTTTCTTTTCACTTTTGCAATTTTTTCATATTGTAAATATTTTTTGTTAATATTTCTAGAAAACAATGAAATTATTTTGTAAACTTGCATATTTTTTCATACATCTGCTTATTTTTTGTATGTTCTTATGCATTTTTTAAGTTGTGAGAGTGTTATTTCACTTAAAATGTTATGTATTTCATTAATGTAATAGGTATTAGAAAAATAAACGCAACGATATATGCATATAAAAGAATATTTAATGTGAGCATTCAAAGAATACACTGCAAAATAATATCTATACATTCATACTGGTTAGAAGAATCACAAAATTACTTTTCAGCAGTGTGTATGTCTTCCAAATTTTAAGTTTGAGATATTGTGGAAAGTGTTGTGAAAATATGATGGATAAATAGCCTAAATATCTTCCTTTATTTCTAAATTCTACAAAAGTCTGACTAATTTTTGAATATCTTCGCTAAGTTTACATATATCTGACGATGCTTTATATGATGTGTGCAATTTTTATTCACGTCTCCTTGAAAACAGCATTTATGGTAATCTTTCCAAGTGTAAGGTTTTTCATCTGTATAGATTTTTGTATGTTCTGTTAAATTCCATTTACTTAAGAAGTGTTTGTAGCAAATAGAGCACATCTGTAGTAGAAATAAATGGATACAGTTAGGATTCTCTTCAATAATATAGGTAAAAAGCACTTGTTAAAGTGTAGGTAGTAAGACAAATCATTTTGTATTTACTCTAATTACGTTTCATATACGAATTCTAGTATTTCTCATATAAGTACTCACATATGTGTTATTCGTTAACGCTACATGTGCTAGGGATGAATCATTCGGATCATTAATTTCTGAAGTTTGCTGCTGTTTTGGTTCATCTTGTTGAAACATCTGTATAATGAAAGAAATATATATTTAGTAAAGGTTTAATGTATAAATAATCGCTTATTTATTTATTTTTATTAAATACATGTATATTGCAATCAATTTCGTGTACATTTAATATAAATTAAATTTTCTTCATTTATTCATATGATAGTAATTTCTCTGAGGGGTACATATCTGATAATTTTTAGAAAAGTGTGAAACACAAATTATTCTATGATAATAAGTATTGTGGTAAAATTCACATAGCTTGGTTTCGGAAATAGGTTATTTGAAATATGAAATGTTAAAATTAAAGATTGTATTTGTACATGCTATGTATAATCAAAAACTATAAATATATTATTATTAAAAAAAAAAAAAAAACTCGATGGATGATAATTCAGATGCAAGATGAAATCATTAAGATCAAGTGCAAGATGAAACATATAATTTGATTAATAGTATGGAAGTGCTAACTCAAGATAAACCATGTATACTATATATCATTAAAACTATAAAGATAGTATTCATATTTTAAGCAACTTGATGCACGATAATTCAGAAGTGCGAGATGAAACATCTGGTGAATTGATTAAAAATATGAGGAGATTAGTTTTAATACATTAGATGATTATAGCAGTAAGAAATTTCGTGTAGGAGCAATGCGTACATGATGAAAATCGAATGGAATCAATTGACTTCAACTCCTGATCCAAGTTAGTATTTATCCCACGTGTGTAATGTGGAAATATAAAAGGTGAAGAATCAAGTTTGATGTAAATAAATATTGTGGTATTGGTTTAAAAACTAAAAAAGTATTGAATTTTACTGAATTAGAAAGCATAAAATTTTATTAAATAATGTTTTATGTAAAATATTAAGTTTAAATGTGATAAAATTATGAAAATCAGTTTGTAAACTCTCATTTTTATAAGTACTACTATGAAAATATTCTTTCAATATAGAATTTCTGCTTATTGATGAGACTAAAAAATTATATTTTTGTTAATTTTGAATATTTATTGAGTGTATGTAATACTAGGACTAAAATCTTACAAATTCGGTGATAAATTTTTCAAGAAATTGCGGTTTGTAATCCAGAAAAAGGTGTGATTTTAATAAATTTGTAAATATGTTCATTAACTTTTTTAGTTATTTCTCTAACTTGTCATTCATTTGTTAATTTTTGTAACTTTTGCAGAAAAAAACACTTGAATTTTCGGTAATCTGTACTATTTTTTTTGTTCAACAGTTGATTTTATAGATTATTAGTATTCTCATTCGACAGTAATTTCACGTATGAGGTTATTAAATATTAAATATCTATTAATTTTCTTTACTGTTTCATATGATAGTAATATTTCTGAGGAACAGGTGTGATAACTACTAGACTTTGATTGACTTATTTTTCTGATAAACGTTTGAAAAGAGTTGTAAGTGTGTAATGATGAAATATCTATATACTATCGAGAGTCAATATTGATGTAGATAAGTATTTAATAAGAATAATAGATAAGTAATAGTCAATTAATTCTTTGTTGAATTTCAAGAAATTGTGTGAGAACATGGTTTTTTACATTAAGTTTATGTAATTTCAGATACAGTTTTTCGACAATCAACCTAAAAATGGATAATTATCATAATTAAAAGTTATGATGAAAAGATCTAAGCAATATTGATGTTAAAAAGTTCGTCTAATGTTTGCTCTTATGATGTGAAAATTTCGAAAAGTTTTGTTTGAAATATGAAATGTTTGTAAAAATTAAACTTTGTATTCGTGTATGTTTTGTATTATTAAACTGTAAAGATAATATTCATATTTGGAAAATGTTGTTGGGTGTTTTAATAAGTTTCTGATAAGTAGATAAAAACAGATGTTAAAATTCTGTACTGTTAAAATATATAGGATCAAGAATAAAGTTTGATGAAAATAAGTATTGTAAAAATTCAGAAATTTTGAAGTGTAAGATAAATCATGTCCTAATTTGATTAATTATATGGGTAGAATATCTCAGAGTAGTTTTAATATGTCAAGTGTTTAAAGCAGCAAGAAATGACTTTTTAGGTTTTCTAGAATAATAATAATAATAAAAGTATACTTTTGTTGTAAGATTTCGAATGCAGTCAAGACGTGAAAAATATAAATATGAACCCTTTGTAAAGACATTCAAACTTTTTAAAAAGTTTAAGTTTAGTAATATATTGTAACAATATATGTAAACAAATGTATTTCAAAGTTGAAAATTTGTGTAAAAAATTGTCTTTTCTTGAAAATTGATATTTATTTTTTGTTTAATTAATGATACTTATTACATTTTTGTTCTTAAAAACTAAAATACACGTTTAATTCTGTTAAAATAGATATATCCGTGTTGGAGATGAGAAAAAATAGTGTAAAACTAATAAAATTTGTTTAAATTCGTCTTTTAATTCTTAAAATTAATATTTTCTATTGTTTAGAATACATACTTTTGAGGAATGTATAACCGGAAAATGTTAAAAAATCTTAGAAAATTGGTGTTAAAAATATTAAATACAGTTGCTTCAATGATTTCAAAAACAAATTCTGTGTGATTTCATGTGAAAATAATCTAAAATAATCTGAACCTGAATACATGGTATTTAAAATACAAAATTCACGATTATGAACTAATGTTGAAAACATGGGTAACATTAAATATACAGCTAATATATAATTATAGATTAGGAAATTCTTAAAGTGTATCCAAATTTATTAAATATAGTATTGAATACAGTGAATAAGTGAAATATGTGAATAAGTATTGATATTTCCATGTTGCTTTTGAAAATACTAGTGTAAAATTATTCAAATTCGTCTTTTCTTTAAAATTGATATTTATTTTTGTTTAATTAATGATACTTGTTAAGATTTTGTTGTTAAAAACTAAAATATACGTTTAATTCTTCTGTTAAAATTGATATATCCGTGTTGGAGATGAGAAAAAATAGTGTAAAACTAAAAAAAAAAAAAAAAAAAAAAAAAAAAAAAAAAAAAAAAAGTTTAAATTCGTCTTTTTCTTCTTAAAATTATTATTAAACTAGTGTAAAACTAATAAAATTTGTTTAAATTCGTCTTTTCCCCTCTGAAAAACTAATATTTCTATTATTTTGCTTAATTAATTACACTCATTATGACTTCCAAATTTTAATTTGGAGATGTTGTGGTAACTGTTATAAAACTAGAATGGAGCTTAAATCTCTTCTTTTTTTCTCTCTAGGTGATACTTTTTCTTGAACGTAAACATTTTGTTGGATACCTTTGTAAGTTGTGACGTCAAAATTCTTTGTTATGTTCCCCTACCTGGAATGCATGCATGGAGGGGTTGCAGAAAAAAGTTTTAGTTTAGATATGACGTAATAAGAAATGCTCTGCAGGTTCACATTTGCGTGTTGAGGATTTCTTTAAATTATTCGTTTATGTATTAAAATTCTACTTAGTTGGTATATATAAAGTACGATGAAATTTCCAATTAGAGTAAAAGTTAACCAAATTCGTTTAATTCGTCTTTTTTCGTTAAAAAATCATTAGTTTCCTTTTTTAATTGTTCAATTATCGAAATTCTTTGAGGTAATGACTGTTCAAAAACTAAAAAAAATGTTTAAATTTCTATTTTAAGTTGTGTATTCTGATTTTATATTAAAAAAATAATAAAAAAATATGAAGAAATCAGTTAAAAATTTAATATTTTCTGTTGTTTTGCTTAATTAATAATGTTCATGAAGGAAATGGTTGTCCAAACTGGAATGCTTGCTTAAATTTCTTTCTATCAAATTGATAGTCTGAAGTTTGAGTTGAAAAAATCGTAAGAAATAAGTCTTTTTCTATAAAACTTGATATTTTCCATTGTTTATTACTTAATTAACGATACTCATTAAGATTATAGCTGTTGAAAAACTAGAATGCATGTTTAACTTTCAACTTGTAAGTCGATACACTGATGTTGCAGTTGATAAAAATCGTAAGAAATCAGTCTTTTTCTATAAAACTTGATATTTTCCATTGTTTTTTACTTAATTATCAATACTCATTAAGGATACAGCTGTTGAAAAACTGAAATGTACGATTAAGTTTTCTCTCTTAAGTTGATAAAAATCGTAAGAAATCAGTCTTTTTCTATAAAACTTGATATTTTCCATTGTTTTTTACTTAATTAACGATACTCATAAGGGTTATAGCAGTTGAAAAACTAGGATGTACGTTTAACTTTCAACTTTTAAGTCGTTACATTGATCATATAGTTGATAAAAATCATAAGAAATCAGTCTTTTTCTATAAAACTTGATATTTTCTATTGTTTTTATTTAATTAACGATACTCATTAAGATGTCTATCAAGCAAAATTCAAATATATGTTTAACTTTCTTGTGTTAAATTGATAATCTCATCTTGTAGTTGAAGAAATCTAAATAAAATGGTTAAAAACTGAGATTTTAATTGTTTCGCTTAATTAATAATACTCATTAAAATTACGGTTGTTCAAAATTCAAATATAAATTTAATCTTCATCATATAGTATGATTCCGAGTTGAGATGTGATTGATAATATTTTTAATTAGGGAAGGTTGATCACCTCTCATGTTATAATAGAATGTTCCTTTTTTCCACTAGAGGGCGTTTGTGGAGGGGGATGCATGGTGGGCGCAGGGGGCACCGCAGGAGGGATGGTGGCGGCGGCGGGGCGGTTTGTTGCGGCGGAACAGCCGGAGGCATGGAGGTACCGCAGGCGGGACGCGGAGGGATGCGGAGGGACGGTCCCTCTGTCCCTCCGCATGAGCCCGTACTCTTATTTTCCTACTACTTTTATGAAAGATTTCTCTTTCAGTTGTTTTACAAATGTACAGTAAAATTCTTGTTTAGAAAAAATGGTGCGAATAGAAGACATTTTGCGACGCCCCTGGGATTCAAATAATCCAGAAGAAACGTAACTGTAATTTTGTATACTGTAATGTTGATATTTTGCCGAAAAATAATTTGATCGAATATTACATCTCGCATTCTATCTATTAGGTTAGAACTTAGAACAGTCAGATTTTTCTCATATAAGTATTTTTAATGGCAGTGTCAATTAAATTTTCTTATTTGTGTCAGTGAGTAAACAAAATTATTTAAACTACGCAGAATAACATTCATTTGACGCTTCATTACTAAAAGCAACATAAATAATAAACTTAACGCTTTCGGAAGTCCCTTGTTTAGTTATTTAGTTTTATTAAACTTTCTGTTCGAACGTTTGATGTACGATAATATAAACGGCAAACAATAATTAATACTTCGTTTTTTCTCCTGTAACATTCATTGTTCTCTTTACATATCAGAGAAAACTGAATTTAATTATTTCCGTTAGTTTCTCTATAGTTAAAAGACTTGTTTAACACTGCTTAATAACTGTATCTCGAATACTTAAAAGGATTATCCCGATACCATCTTGTAAAGAAGTGTTTACAAGATAAAAATATATAAAATCGACAAGCCATTTTATTAATGAAAGCATACTTATATTATAAAGCAAAACATGTACGTTAATAATGTTGACATCATATTGACTTTGACAACACGTCACCGCTAAATTTGCTTTTACTGAATTGTTAAGTGCTTCTAAACATCTAACAATTTCAAATTTTAAATTGTCGAATAGGGAAATATAATGTCCTTTCAAATACATTTTGTTTAAAAACTATCTCAATTTACTTTTTTTTTATTTTAAAATAGTTTCCAAGAATGATTTTTTTTTTATCTATCTTTATTACATACAACCCGATTATGAAAAAATAACTCATTTGTACGTAAAACAATATAAATAATTCAGCATTTGTTTACAGCTAATAGTCCATAACGAAATTAAAATTCCAGCAACAAATAAAACTTATGAAAAAAATTATAAATAAAATGCAAATTTAGCAAACATGAGCTACGTTGTTAAAACTTACTACTTAAGATATTAGAACCACAAAGGCTGCTACCAGCAGTGAAAGCTTTGGCCGTTAACTCCTAGCATCTGGCTAATAGGAAAGTATGTACTGTTATCTGCCATTAGTTGCAACATTATTCTTAAACTAACAATGGTGCATCTGTGAATAGAGAAAATGCAGATCAAAGTTACCCTGAATGACTGTACAAGAATTGTTTATTAGGGAAGGAGGCAAAGCGTCCTATGATGAATGGGGGAGGTGTTTGCAAGATTTAAGGCCGGGTCACATCAATCAAGATCATACGCCACCTATCGGGAGGAGTGAACTACAAGAGATTATTAAGAAGATTGCAGTTTCTTTTGTGTGAATGGCAACGGAATTTTTTAGTTTCTATAAAATGTTACTGTAAAATGTTGCGTAGAATAAATTTTAGGTTTGAAATATTGTAAATTAATATAGAAGAAAAAATGTAGTATGATTAAGTATTAACATAAAATATACTAAGAGGAAATATTGTTTAATTATGCAAAACAAATATCGCTGATTAAAATGTACAATCAATTTAATGCAATCAAACATGACTCATAAAAATTAGTTAGTAGTTAATATGTAAAGGCATAATTTTGTAGAAGTCTCATATTTTATTAAATTTTTGATGAGGTAAGTTATACAAAATGATGTACATCGTTGTATTTCCTATGAGAATACAACTTTTATCAATGTTTAGAATATGTACAGAATTTAATACTAAATAAAATATTCAATTTTAGCTCTTTGTTACTATAATTATTTATTTATTTATTTACCGATTGCAGACGATTAGGATCTAATGTTTCTTGGCCGTATCGCGCTTTTGTTATTTATGTAGTTCATTTCACACCAGAAAAATTCAATGGCTAATTTCGTTTTATTTAAATACGGAATGTTCTGCTATTGATTAAAGCAAATATTGTTGTTTTAATTTTCTGGTGGGAACTGAAATAAACTAATTAAAATATCTCGGGCGGTTTGGGATCCAGAGGGTTAACTTGCAAATATTTCATTATTTTAATTTCTCATTTCATTATATAATCGGAATGACTTTAATTTTAATTGCATGCATTAAATATTGTTTTATTAAAAAAAGAAATACTGTTCATTTATTTGTTTAAATATTTTGCGATTGTAGACAATAATTTTTCTAAATCTCTTTTTCCTATTTTTCATAGCATTAGTGCCTTTTCTCTCGAAATTAAAATGATATTGTGAATATTTTTTAAATGTACACAATCTTATCAAAACAAATTGTAACAAAAATATTTTGACATGAATTTGGTAGACTTGATTAATCTATCGTGATTGAGTAAAAATTCAGAAAATATGCGCAAGAGATACGCAGATAATAGATATCTGCGCATATATGACATCATACTAAAAACCCGCGTATTCATTATCACACCGGCCACCAGTTGGCGCAGATATGTTAATTTACCATAGATTCCAGCATTGTATTTGAACCTTGATATGTATGCAGTTTTGGAAGGAGGATTCTGCAATCCTAGTAAAAATTAGTGAATAAAACTATCTTGATATGAATTTGAATTTTTATGTTTTGTATAAGTGTAAACTTCTTGTTATTTTTCATGCATGCATTCTGAGCGAGCTTCAAAATATAAAAAATATTTATACAACTATGCTATTATTTGTTATTCAAAATTGTAAAACTATACAGCTACACGTTTTTTAACATTTATATTCATAATCCACATTCTTTAACATAAAATACATATATCTTTATTCTAAAAAAAATAGTAACTAACGCTGCTATAGCCACCGACAATAAATTTTTTGTGACTTAAGATATTTCTTCGCTAATATTAAGAAAACTACTGCACACAAATATGTGAAAAATGGTGGTATTACAGATAAATGAATGATAAACATGCTGATATAGACAGTTTTTAGATCGAATAATTATTTTAAGAGATAGTAAATGTTAAAGTTAGTCAAAATCGTTCGATTAAAAAAGTTTTATAGAAGTAAAAACTATACACAGGAATTTAAGCATTTGTAGATCATTTTATACATTTGAAATCCCCGATGTGCAGACTACATTTATTATTTTTTTTATTTGACTGATTTTTTGAGGATTTATTTCCATTTTGAATTCAAATTTTCAACATTTTGAGAGTCATATTTTACATATTTTAGAAAAAAATATTTTTTTTTTAATTGTTGGCAAATGATCAAAGAGTAATATTTTCTTCAAATTAAAAAAATATTTACACGTGACTGTTAACAACAGAAAAAAATCCAAATGACAATTAAATAATTACGGGTTGAAAGCGAGAAATATTGAAAATTGCGTCATAAAACTATATTTGCATGAGAATATTAAAAAAGAAAGAACTTGTTAAAATAATGAATTAAACTTGAAAGAACTTGTTAAAATAAAATAATAAATTCGTTAACCGCCATAAATGAAATATTACGTCTTATTTAAAATAGTCAAGAGTTAGTACTTCAAACAATTTAAATTTAAAAATATATTTACGTGAAACACTTCACAATCCTGAATTTTTTTTTTTTTTTTTTTTTTTTTTTTTTTGTAACTAAACCAGGCCAAGGCAAAAGAAATAAAAAACATTTCTTTTGCGGCACGTTAATATAAAAAAAGGAAAAAAAATTAAAAAATCATTAATGTGCATTAAAAGCAACAAGTAAAAGAAACTATCTCATACTTAAAATGTCCAAGTAATATTGCAAAACAGGTAAAATTAGAAAAAATATTTAGACAAGACATTTACTTCAAATTTTTATATGATCTTTTTAACTATTGTGAATTGTACAGTATTTTCACGTGAATATTAGAAAGAGAAAGAAATTAGTGTATTCTTAATAAAAACCAATTATAAATTTCAAATTATTCTTTCATGAAAGATAAATTTTGTTTACCAGATTTATTGCCAAGTATTTTTGTTACAGCTTTTTTTGATAAAAATGTACGTATTTACAAAAAAAAAAAAAAAAAAAAAAAAAAAAAGTCACACTCTCATTTTAATTTCAGGGTAAAAGACAATATATTTTCGTAGCAATAGTACTTTTTTCCCGAAATTAAAATGATAATTATTTTTTTTAATGTACATAATTTTATCAAAAAAACTGTAGCAAAAATATTTTACAATATGGAATTATACTTACGCCCAATCCGTTACCCAAAATTTTAAGCTTTGTATTTTTACGTACATGCAAACACTACATGCATAAAATATTTCACTGAATTAAATTAAAATTATCTCTAAAGCAGCGAATCACAAAAACATTGCATTTATTAACAAATGAACTAAAATTATTTTATAAAATAATTTTGATTAATTTCTCATTTTAGTATTTCTAAAAGTAATTTGTATCTTTCAAATGTTTCTAATTCTATCTTCACAATCATTGAAACAAAATTATAAACTACGTAAAATTATTTCCAACTGATGTTTCGTTACTTTATGAAATGCAATTTTAATAAACTCATAAACTCGTGGAAAGCAAATAACGGGAAAAGAATGTTGTGTGATTGTTTACTGGAAAATTCAAAACTTTAATAACGCCTGCCACAAATTTTAATTAGTTTTCAGCGATTTTTCCAGCATGGCCAATATTCTGTACATTATGAAGAAAACTAAAGTTAACTACTTATTTCCTGGTATTTTTAAATACATAGATTTTCGCATTCTTTAATAATTACTTTTGAAGCAGTTGAAAGGGTTGTACAGAATTTTGCCTTGTAAAGAAATCTTGATTGGGTCAACATTAATAAAATTTAACAAGTTAATTATTAGAAATCAAAATCTTTTAATAAAAAATTGGTCACGTAAAAGTATTCTCGCATACAGAGAGTTACGTACAGTTTATATATATGGATTAATAAGTGGGAATTTTTTTTAAAGGAAACACCATTCTAAGAAAGGGTACTTTTTTTTGCAAAAAAGGAACACTGTTCCAAGAAAGGATACTTTTTTGCAAAAAAGGAACACTTTTCCAAAAAAAAGTCCTCACTTTTTTTAGAAAGAGCACATTTCTATCTTGTTCACCAAAAGCATTTTAAACTTGTTTGTTTAGAAAGCTCTAGAATTTATAATATTTTCTCGTGATCAAATGAATTGCCACGGGGCATTTAGGGAGTGTTATAAAAGGCCACCGGGCGTATTGGAAGACTTTGAAAGAGCCGCCGGACATATAAAATAAATAAAAAGGGCTGCGTCCTGCTAAAATGACTTAGAGTCAACACCGATGACTGACGCTGAATTTTCTGTTTAGATAGCGTCATTCACGAATAACTGACAGTCTGAAATATGATATAAAATTAAAAAATATGCATTGTTTTAAGTAATTACTAAAAATTGATTTAAAATGTATACTTATCTTTTATTTATTACAAGATTATATTTTCTTTATAATTATTTAAAACATCATAATTCTTGTAGCTTCAGTGTCAGTCACCGTGACACTCAACATGTTAAGGGTTAATATCACGGCTGATAACCGAAGTGTCTTTTCAGAAATCATTATCAACTGTTATTTTATATTCCGGCGATAGATACAGTCGTAGGAAAAAAAGCAAACACCCCCCTATTAAATCTTCAAGAAATTATCATAGAAGGAAATTACTGCTCCGAATTATAGAAAATAAAGTCTACATTTAAATTATGTATAAATAGCTGAATGTACAAACAAAAATAGTTGGCAACGATGCGAGAGTTTTTGTTTATAAAAATCACAAACAAAAAATCTAATTTAAAAATAAAATCATTTTTTTTTTTTTCAATTTTATGAAATGTAAATACACATCGTAAATAAGTATGAAGCAAAAACTATTGATATGGATATGAGAAACAGCATAAGCTTGTAATTATAGCTTTTAAAATAAGTTTAATTTTTAAAAATCGGACCCTTTTTATTTGCAAACGCGAGGATTTGAAATTGCAAAATTTTAAATTTATCGTCTGCTGTTATTTAGTTTGTCTTAAAACAAAGTAGGGGAGAAGGTTCAAATAACGGCTACCACTTTTTTTAATAGATCCTACAATTTAAAAAATTAATTGGGGGAAAAATGATAGCATGTTGCTTTGATAAGTTTTACATTTGTTTAGAGAAACAAAAATCAGTTTAAAAGGCGTTTTTTTTTTTGTTTATAAAAAGCAAAATTCTAAGAGTCTGCAAATTTTAAGTTTGAAAAAATGGGGTCTAAATAGGGTAAAGTCTCCAAATATAGTATAGAATCCTAATATGATACTATCTTATATTTTGTAAAGGAGAAGTCGCACTCTAGTGAGAAAGTTCACAAACAATATAATTTTTCAAGTTTACTCAACAGATTGCAGTGCGTTCGCTCTCATCCTATGGATTTTAGTATTGATACTCCACCAGTTATGTTTCCAATTGTGAAAATATTTTTAAGGCTACATTTTAGACAGTAATTGAAGAAGGTAAATGTTTGAACATATCTGTAATTTTAATTTACTTATATGAATGTGTGCTAATTATTGGTTTAGTTTGAAATTAATTTTCTTTTCGTCAGTAACTAGTATTAGCAATCCATCTGGAATTCCCAGTATGGTACTACATACTACCAAGGATGCTCAAACATGGGTATAGTGCCACATGGACCTCTTTTTTTTCGTGTATTACCTATTTATTTTATCTTTACATATTGTTATGGATTTTGTAAACAGTTAGTGTTTGTGTCCAAGAATAATGTAAATTGTTCAATTATGCTAGATTCATAAGCTAATATTAGTTTTCGTTGCATTAAAGTATCTCAATTTGTTAATTATTTGCAAGCAAGAAAATTCTATTGAATTACAATGAAAGTCTGTGAAATTTTAGTGAAATATTAGAAATATCGGCAAATTTAGCGATATATCACCAACTTGACAACTAACTTGGCGACATTTGACAACAGAACGCCTCCCCCCTCCCATGGGAATCCTCCTTATAGGTATGCAGATGAATTAAATGCTGTTCTATGTTTTTAGAAAATTGTAGAATGTTCTCAAAGAGTGGAGAAAAGTGAGCTAGATGCATCCAGTGTATTAGATGGTATCACGAGGGTTGTGAGGAGAGAAAATTGACTTATTTCTGTGCATCCCATGTGTTGAACTTTCTTTTGTGTAAATTTTTTTGTACTTTTTTTTTAACCTTTATGCCAAATATTTGTTTTGTTCTGTTTACTTTTATTTCTTCATAAGTAATTATGTGAATAGTTTTGATTGCCTATCTTAGCCTAGTTATCCTAAGCTAAGAAAAATTGTATGTGATTCTTTGTACCAGCTTTATTTTACATTTCAGAAAAATACTGCTGTGATTAAATATTCTAGTCTAATAAATTTATTTTATGGGAACAATGTGTCGTTTTATTTTACTATCCTGAAATCTTGAGTTTCTTTGCTTATTTGTTGTGTGTGACGAAATGGCACTGGGTGCCATATTAGGAACCCAATGTATACAATGTTAAGAAGACCTTTCGTTGAAACCTGAAAATGACACACCACACATTTTTTCTCTGAAACAGTGTTAATTTTTTAACAAACTTAACTCCGGAATCTTATTGAAAGGAAATAAGTTTATAACTGGATTTTTTTTTTGGTGAAAAAAGAGCATTTGAAAATGATCAAAAAATTACATCAACAAAAACTGATTCATAATTTGGGCACTTTTCCCTACCAGCTATACAGAGTGAGTCATAAATATCGAAACAATAGGCTATCTCCTTAAATTTTGCCCCTAGAACCATACTTCCAGTTGCAAAAATTCATTAAAAAATGTGAAATTTTTGATAAAATTAGTTGCAACTCCATGGGGGATCTATTTGAAAAAGTACGAAAATTAACTTTTTATACGGCCCCTGTAGGATAAAAATTCCAAGTAGGAAAACTTTCCTTATCCAGTCCTGAATAATATACAAAAAGTTGCATCTTCATATCTTCAAAACTCGCAGAGTTATAGTCGTTTGAATAATTCGTCAGGTTTTAAGGGATTAGACACAAATTGAAATGCGCGAAATTCAAAAGACAATGTCACTTAAACAGTTCAAGAAAACGTGTAAAAAATCTATCTTTTGAGTTAAAATTTTGATATTTTTTTTTCTTTTATGTGATGATTAGTCATATAATTTGCTAAGAAAATCACATCCTAAAATTTATTATAAAATTTATCAAAATTTCATATAGTTAGTACTGCTTTAAAAGGGATAGTTAAAAATCATTATAACTCCAAACATTATTTATCGGATTTCAATTTCTTTCCATTTAATTAAAGATGAAAATTTGATTTTAGTTTTGGTTTGAGGTTTTTGTATATCAATATTAATTTTAGAACTATTAAAGATATTTGTTGAAAAAATAATATAACTTAAAAAAAAATCATATTCTCAAAAGTAAATAATTTTTCAAATTTTTTGAACCAAAACAAATGTAAAATAATTAAAAATGGCATGTTTCAAGTTTGTACTTTTTTTCTTTAACAATTTCTTAACTTATAATAATTTAGAGACAAGAAATAGTCGGGGGGAAAATTCATTATGCAGAAAAACGAAATACTGTGAAAAACAAAGAGGTACTGTTTTACTGCCCATCAGTTATTTAAAAGAATGCTTTTCTAAGATGCAGATTAAGACTTTTTTTTTAAATTTATCTCTCACAACTTCAAGCCCCACCAGTGACCGAGAGGTACGGACCTCTCAACTGGTAGACGGCAGGTGCTGGGTTCGAACCCAATCGCGGCTGTCGGCCTAACCGTTCGGAGTTTTCGTGGTTTTCTTCGAACCTTGCGTAAATACGGGTTAGGTTCCCTTAGAAAGACCCCCACGAAGGGCACTCCCCCTGGTCCTATATCCCTAGTGTAGATAATCGGACGACAAAAAATACACCAATACACCTCACAACTTCAAGCTTTTTATTGTCCTGGAGAAGCTGTTAAAAAAATCTGTATTCTGGGCCCAGGTCGGACCAGGACCGAGACGTTACTTTTTTCTAATGACTGGCCTATCCGGGTCTAATGTATTTTTCATACCAGACGAGACTACTTCCTTCTTCTTAGGTCTGCACTGGACGAAATTTTCAATCTCGGTCTCGAACAATCCGTATTAAAATCATAGATCTGACTGACCTGTTACCTACATGAAATAAGTAAAATTTGGTTCAATCAAAATTTTTACGAAAACCACATAGATTTTAAAATTGCTTTTATTTTACAAGAAAAAAACTTTATTTCTTTAAGAATAGTATATTTAAATGCTAAAAAAATAAACATAATAAAACCAGAGAAAAAAATTGCCTATGACGAAAATCTGTCTTAAACAAATAATGTGTTGATCCATGGAAAATAAATACAATAATACCTGAGAAAAAAAATAAACACTCATAGGATTTGTCTATTACGTATTTTTTCTTTGCTATGTGATTCCGTCTTAAAAGGTTTTACTGTATAACATTTTTCAAAGGCTCCAACGTACGCGATATGGATTAGCGGTATTAAAATATAAGTGAAAGATTTACATATAAACAGAGATTCATTGATAAAATAAATATATCACAGCCTTTGGCACTTCTTTAATAATAAAAAGTATAAATATAAAAAACAAAATGCTATAATAAGTATTTTTGGTCAGAACTCCTCCACTCAAAACAATTTTTAACTATACTGAAGTAAAAAACTATGTAGAAATTCACGGTTGAGCCGGGCTATGATATAAACTTTTTTCCAGGCTGATCCGGATTATGATTTTAACATTTTCCATGCTGCACAGAACTTTTTTACCTATGGGCCGGTTTGGGACCGGACCAAGCCATTTCGATCCATGCAGACCTCCAGTGCTTACGATAAAATTATTTTGAAAACAAGTTTCGATTTAAATCAGTACGCTGCTTTATTATGTCCAAATAAGAGGCACAGTCTTAAATCGACATATATGAACGGATAATTTGTGGACGATCCCTCATTTGCTTTGAAACTTAATCAAAAACTCTTCGTTTACAGGCATGGTAAAGTGGTGTAAGTCACAAATTTTGGAGAATTTTGGATTTTAATATCTCTGTCAGGTTTTCAGATATGAAGATGAAAATTTTTTTGTTTAGTTTACGAATGGATAACGAAAAATTTCCTGATTGGGAATTTTGCTCTACGGGGGCCGTATAAAAATTTAATTTTCGTATTTTTTCAAATAGACCCCCCCCCCCCCCATGGAGTTGTAACTTATCTTATCAGAAATTTCACCTTTTTATATTGAATTTTTGCAATTGGAAGTATGGGTCTAGAGGCAATATTTAAGGAGATGGGCTATTGTTTCGATATTTATGACTCACCCTGTATAATTTTTTTCCCAAAACAAAATCACACAGATATTGTTAATGTAATTATTAAGCGATAAGAACGTTGTTTTAATAAATTTTATTGATTAATAACATTAATTCTACCCAAAAAAAATATTTAATTTTTAATAAACCAGTCTTTTTCCCAAATTTATAAAAGATCTTAACGGCTATATCAGATAATTTTTATTTCATCTTGTTTGCAGTTTTGTTTTTTAACATGTATAACAAAAAAAAGGTTGCTGCTTGAAATGGTAATTATTTTATCAGAAAAAAATCCCAAACACTCTCTGCGTCAGTGCAGTTGTTATGAACTGACATATCGCATTCTTAACATTGAACCCAAAAAGGTCTAAATACCGTTAGCCGGTATTTGGATATTTTTCTTTTCTTTCTTAATTCCGGAATTATCATTAGTATAATTATCTATTTGCAGTCTCCACGTGCAGTATATCTATTTTATTTCTAAATAGATTGCGTTCTAAAACTTTGGCACTAAATTTTTGGTTGTATTTCCTATAGCTTTCCTAGAGCTTTTATTATCTCTATTACCAGAATGCACTGTTAAAGGGCGTTACCCAAACAACTTATCATGTAGTGCATAGGCATTTTACTATGCCGAGACATCACATTTATGATTGTATCTAACTCAGTTAACCAAATATTTGAAGTAAAACAAACTTAAGAAATCAATCAGTTTTCTTCCAAAGGAATTTCTCACAAAATCTTATTATGAAATGATTAATATTAATCTATAAACTGTATTAATAGGTTTATTTGCATCAAGAAATCCATCTAAAATATACACTTTTTATTGAAACCTTATTAGTCTAATCCAAAATTTTCTCTGAAAAACGATAGTTTGCATTGAGTGCCTAAGGTAGGTATTCATATATTTTTTTCTGGAAGAAACTTTTCTCTCTAGTGTTTATTCATGCTTATGTTCAGTTCTTTAATCTGCACAGGTATGTTTATCTAACGTTCGTTGAGTTTATCTTAATGTTGTCAGACCTTATGTATATATTTATATTCCCTTTATATTTATCTTGACATTGTAAGATTTATTCAGAATGTTTTTCTTAATGCTAAGCACAAAATTATTAAGTTTATCTTGTGTTTCCATGTTCACGTATATAAAACTTTTGCACAGTCATTGACAACAGACGAAAACAAAGAAAAAGAAAATAAAGAAGAAAATAGGAAGGAACGGAAAATATTGAATAATCCGTTCTACTTACTACGAGTATATTATCAGAAAGATAAACGAATAATGAACGGTTATTCATAAAAAAAATTATAATCAGTATTATTATTATCGATATGCATAATTGGTGACAAAATCTCTATTATAAAGCAAAAACATGTCCATGAGTAATATTTGCATCATATTGCATCATTTTATTGCATCGTATAATCGGAACAATTTGAGTAATTTTTTTTTTTTTTCAAATTTATTAATTTCTAAACATTGCTCAGTTTTAATTGTTACCGTCGAATAGAGGAAACAGGCACTTTCAAATGCAATTTATCTGAAACTGTATGTTAAGTTATTGGTTTTTAAAGTTATTTCAAGCATGATTTTTTAAGAAATCTACTCATGTTCAAATATATCTTTACATAAATAAAAATAATGATATTTCATGATATATCCACTCGATGTAAGCCATTTTTTGTAGGGAACGTGTGAAATACAAGCTAATTAGCATTCTCCATTCAATAGTGTTCAAACGGTTTCTGATATACAAATGAAGTTTTTACGTCACATGACGGTGAAAGAAGTGCGTTGCGCAAAGTAAATATCAAAGTGAATTTCTGCAATATTGCGTTTAATTTCAGTGTATAAGGATTGAAAACGTTTTATTATGACTTCGGAGTATCACTTGGAAGAATCTATGAAGAGGCAAATTATCGACCATTTACAAGCAGACCAGACAATCACAAAAGTAGCAAAATGTATGAATATTCAAGACAGACAAGCTCTACCTTATAGAAACAATTTTAAAACTCTGGCACTGTTTTCAGGCGGCTTGGAAAAGGTCTTAAACGAAAAACAACTACTTCAGAAGACCGATATTAGCCAATAACTGCCCGTTGTAAAAAAAAAAAAAAAAAAAAAAAAAAAAAAAAAAAAAAAAAAAAAAAAAGAGTCAGCTACGCGACAGTTAAGTTCAGAGCTTGCATCCAGCACTCAAACAGTCGTATCTCGGCAAACTGTGTACAGAAGACTTAATAAAAAAGGACTTTAAGCCAGAAAGCCAAAGCTATAAGTGTCATTGTCTAAACAGCACAAGGGAGATCGCTTGAAATGATGCAAAAAATATCAGAAATGAGTGAACGCTAATGGAGCAATGTCCATTGTATTGATGATGAATCCGAGTTCAGTATGGGTATGGAGCGGAATACTGATCGATGAATGTACACCCCTGCGCGTTTTCAACAGAGGATTTGTGACCAACCAACGATATCAGGATCCGACTTAGTCCAACTTTTCAAAGATGTTTATGGATCTGGCCTTTTCTTTATAGATGATAACGCTCATCCGCATCGAGAATACTTCGTTGACGGCTATCTTGAAACTAAGCCATTGAACGAATACTGTGGCCAACAAAATCTCCTGATCTCAACTCGACAGAGAACTTACAGGATTAGTTTGGGAAAGCGAGTGCACAGAGACATCTTCCTTGTGATATTATTCACAGTAGAAGAGATCACATTTCGCATTAAAATCATAAGCCTGCATTTTTTTCCTGGGTTATTTCTGTTTTTCTGCACTGTCCTTGCACCTATTTTTATCTTTTTTTATTTCATATTACAGTTTTATATCATAAGCAGTTATATTATTTTTTTTTTCACTGTATTCATGTGTTATGATATTTTGTATAATTCCACAGACATTAATAAAATTATATTTCACCATTTCCGAAGAGTACGACATTCTAGGAATTGGGCAATAATAATTCTCAACAATTTTAGGTGTATCTTTAATTATGTAAATATATAGCATCTATAGTCGTCGTTCAGTCCGCCCGCATATAACAACGCAAAAACTACCCAACAGAATCGTTTGAAATTTAATATATGTATAATTATTGCATAATTTTGTCGAGTCATTCAAAATTTTATGGAAATCAGATGTATAGTTTTATTACAAAGACAATCAAAAGTATTTCATTACGGCCAATAGTAAAAAATAATTTCAAGTGCATTTTAATGATATTACACTCTTTCGAATATAATAAAATTGATATGCATCTATGAAGTATATACTAAAATATACAGTCTGTACAATCTGCGGTGCAAAGAATATTTGTTATTCATTTATAGAGCCACAAAAAAATATCCCATTACATAATGGTATAAAAGGAAACATTGTTTGGTACACGTTTTAATTATATTAAAATTTTTCACATTTTTTGAAATTTATATACGTTGCTGACGTTTATTACAAGTTACTTCCTATACAACAGAAAGCAGATGGTTTTTACAGGAACACACAAAATATTGTATCCGAAATATCTATCTACTACTGTCTATTACTGTATCCACCTACTATACTATATCCGAAGTGGTGTATACTATTATATCAAGATATGAATACTTTTAGAACTTCGTTAAAGTACGAACGCACCTCATTTGTTTCGCTTGATGTACAATTTCCGAGTTCTTATTTCTTTTTCCATTACATATTTATGCAACTACAAAAAGACACTCACAATCACAATCTGTCTTACCCGCAAATTCGAACCCGGGCCCATCCATGGCAGCAACTGCCGCTTTCGACCATGTCACTGGACGACCTTTTCGATGTTGTTAGTGGTAAATATAAAAAAAAAATATATTAACCGTAAATAGTCTAAAGAGGTTTTTTTTATTTTAAAAAGTCTATAAAAGTTTTTACTTCAAAAAATTGTTTTTCACCTATATTCTGTAAAAAGAAACTCCGAGTTGGATCTTCTACTTAAATAAATTATATTTTATGGCAAATGCACTAAAATTCGTATGTTTAGCAGTCTTTATAAATTGATAAGAGAAAAACATGACCATCAGCAAATTCTTTTTTAACCATCATTCAACAAAGGAGGTCATACAGTTTATTTGTATATATTTTGTATTCATCTCACATCCAACTCTTGAACGGTTAATTCTATATTTATTTTTTATTAATTATTTTAATCCTTTTTGGATCCAGTCTCCTTCTGGTGGTCTATTTCAATTTTATTCCGTTCTAAAAATGAATGTCTTTCTGCATGTTTCTTTTCTCTCTTAAATGTATTGGCTTTTACTTTTGTGAAAATCAGTCAATTACCACGACTTTCGAATATGGTGTTAACCTTTTAGTGCCAAGGAGCGCTGTCGAGCTGCTCTGAAAAGTGCCAAGGAGCGCCGTCGCGCTGCTCTGTCGTCGTGTTGTATCTGAAAATTCACTTGTGTGCGACATTTTGAAATTTAAAAAATCGCAATTAGAAAACTTCTTACATTTTATTATTTCTGTTGCTAGGCGACAATAAATTAAATAAATTTAAATAGCACTTTATCAATTCCTACGCACGTCAAAAGTGAACAGTCAAAAGGAGTGCTATCGCGACGCTGGCATTTTTCACAATTAGCGAGAGCAGCGCGACGGCGCTCCTTGGCACTAAAAGGGTTAATGTATACAATACTGCTTCGTGTTCTTAAAACTATTGCCGAATTATTGACACGAGAATTGTACACGCGAAACTACGATCCCTCAATGATTATTCAACTCGCCTTTATTTAGATGAAGAAAATTAACATTAGTTAAGCGATTTAAAATTTCATAATTTGATCAGTTTTAGTGTTAGTTCAATAAGACTTTTTTTTGTCTTAGTTGATAGAATAATAGGGTATTTTTTTTTACTAAATATCACTTTTTTTTTTAATCAAAAATTACTTATTATTACGTATTCCAGAAATAAATACCTTAAGGGGTCACAAGACCTTTAACCTTTCAAAATATCGATTTTCTGTTTTTATTTTCTTCTGAATGTTTTAAAATTTCTCAACAGTATGCAGAAAAAACATTCAAAATTCTACATTATTTATTGATATCATTTCCAGACAGTGAGTATCGTCAGCTGAATGTCCGTCGGTACTGACACTTTTAAAAGCGTTTTCTTAAATTAGTATGTTTGGAGGTTGCGTGCACTGTAAATTTGAAACTATTTAAGAAATAACCTTACAACAATTAACCAAATATGTGTTTCTTTATAGTCTACATGTTAAAACTAAAAAAAAAATACATATAATTTTTTTTCAGTTGAAAAACTTGAAAAAAAAGTGTAGTTTTTGAATTTTTATTATTTTTTACTAAAATTAAATTTTAAACAACAACTTTTGATTTTAAATAAGAAGTAGATGTGTTTTGATTCTATTTCGTTCTAAAATAGATGTATAATTTAGAATTTTATCAGGCGTGGAGCAAATAATCACGCATTAGTCACATAAATTTTAAAATTAACAGTTAATTTTCTGCATAAAATATTTATTTTTCTGGATAATGCTGTTAAAGTTCTATACTTTAGGCAGAAAGGAAAATTGCCTATTGTTTGTGTTTTGGTTTTTTGAAAAAAGCTAGACTTTTGACTGCTTCGACAAATTCAAACGTTCTGGCCTCCTTAAAATGTAGGTGAACATAGGTTGAAATCTAAATGGGTAATAAGTAGTTTATCCGGTGCTATATCTTTTATGAAATGAGATTTCCCTGTTTATATGTTTTTCATCCATTAAGAAAGAAAACAGCTTTAACCCCTTCGTGACAAGCGTCTTTCACAAAATTTTTATATTTAATCACCGGTTTTTTAAAGGAGAAATTTCCGTTTAATTGAATCGGTAAAATTCTCGGATTAAATAAAGCAACATTTACAATGAAATTTTGCTATTGTGAATAATCAAGGATTTTGAAGGGCTTATGCGGCACGTATATCGGTCGTTCATCCCCAAGAGGTTAAATAGAAAATAATTACATTTGGTTTGGGCTCTTATACTGGGAAAACATTTAAAAGAAAAGTCCTTTAAAAAGTTGAAATTTTCAATAATTGCAAGAACATAAAAATAAGAAAAGCATAGCATCGATAAATATTTATCGAGACAATAGACAAAAAATATCAAAGGTCAATAGGAGAAACTACTACTATGTAAGAAAAATTGAAGAAGCCTTTTTTTGAAAATGTATTTTATAAAGAATGGAGATAGTTCTTGAAAGGAAAAATGGACATTTTCAACATGAAATACGTAGAAAAATTAAGTTTAGAATGTACAGGATTTGAGTGTATTCAACCAAATATTTTCTAACATATAATTCTGAGTAAAGATTCGGCAACATATTTCGTAAAAAGAATTTTACTGATATGAAATATGTAACGGACAAATAAGAATTTAGATATACTTATTTGAAGGTATGCGCTCGAGAAAGTGATAATTTAAAAAAAAAAAAAAAAAAAAAAAAAAAAAAAAAATAGAGCTTTTACGGTTACGGTTACAGTGAAAAAAATTTTTAATTTTCGAATAGCAACACCCATTTTTACTGGGAAATTCATTCTTTTAGTGACAGGACTAAACTTTCTACTTTTTTGCCGTTAATTTGCAATAAATTTCACACTGCAAGAGCTTAACGTGCGTGACAAGTTAGTTCCATGTTCAAAGTGTGATGACTTCGGAGTTTGTGTTATCTTGCTGCAGTCTTGTTACAACTTGTCAGACTTGCAAAACAAGTTCGGGTTTGCAAAACAAATCTGCTTCGAATTTTCTGCAAACTAAAATTTCTATATGGCACTTAAAACGTGCAATACCACAACAGTTAATGCATTAGTAAGTACTACTTGACCTCTTCAGACCTGAAATAGCCTATAGAATATACATATTTGCAATTTTTTTTCACCCATATAAATAGAGTTAAGAAAAAAAGAAGTAAAAATTATTGCGAATGGAGCCTAATAGATAGAAGATCCAAAAAGAATAACAAATTATTTGTTATAGCGCTTTTTACGTGTTATATAAAAATGGCTTACAACAGAAATGTACAAAATGTGCAAAAATGAAAATGTAAATAATTTTACTGCGTGTTAAGATATCATTTATAGAATCCACTAGTGATGAAAATTTATTGAATATAATTTTATTTTACGTTTTTCCATGTTTTTTGCAGAGCAAAAGAGTAAAATAAAAAAATCCTAAGAAATTGTCAAAAAAATATACTTTTTGAGTCCCCACGTATCATCAAATTTTATGAGCAAAAAATATTTTTTTTTTTTTTTTTTTTTTTTTTTTTTACGCTGTTTAGTCGTTCTTACAAGGAAGGTCTCCATACGGGCATACTCCGAAAAATCTGAAAAAATTGCACAATGTTCTTCTCATAAAGATGTATACGTTTATAAAAAAAATTTCGGCGGAACCTCCGTACCCTGTCCGTAAAAAAATAATGAAAATTTCGTTATTTGGCGATTTATCATCGGTTGGAGATGAAAAGCAATGTCAAAAAATGTTTTTTATGTCAAATACATTTTAAAGGAAAAAAGTTTCATGTTCAACGTGTTTAGATAAATTAAATATTTTTGGTTTTGCCAGCTTTAGTTTGTTTTAACTATAATTTCGTTATATTGATATTTATATGTATTGATACTAAAACTTAATAATCAAAATTTGAGATTTAAAACGAAATTCAAATTTAAATTAATTAAAATTGTTTCAAATTCAAAGTCCAGTTGAACATTGTCAATTCGATTTTGTTGCTATGATTATTTTTGAATACGCTTAAATGTATGAAAATAATTTTACTGAAAAAGAATTTTTTATTATATGAAAATATTTTTCCAGGGGTAAATTAAATAACTACAGCAACAAATAAAATATATATCTGCAATTTAAAATATATATATGTATATAATATATTAAACTCTCTCATTGTTTATGTTTAAATTCATTAAATACCATTTACGCGTATTCTAAAAATCCAAAAGTTTTCAGTTGCATTAAAATCGTTTGCTTTTGGCGGGGGAAAATGCTGCTCGCCAAATCGTGTGGCACTTTCGTCTTTTAACGCCAAATTTTCGAATTTTTTTTTTTTTTTTTTTTTTTTTTTTTTTTTTTTACATGTTTTTTAATGAAATTCTGCCGCTAATTTTCACTGATCCTTTATTAAATACATGAGTAGTTTAATTAGTATTTTTTTTCAAAAAAATCTGAGTATGCCCAGTATGGAGACCTTCCTTGTTAGTTATCAGTATTTTAATATGAATCCATAACTGTAATTTATAAAATGTACATAAATAAACCCTGAAGACTATATAGATTATATAGAGGATATAGATATCTGAAAGGGATATTGGTTACTAATATTAAATGAGACCAAGGCCGCGTTCCAGGGACATAAATCAGGCCACTCGCGCGCAAGGAGTTTTTATCTGGAGTAGGGTATCTCGGGGAACTAAATTTCCCAAATAATTGGTTATTTCGTACCTTTTATGGATCAAAATAGGTAAATTTGACGATCACATTTCTTTAACCTTCCAAAACATGATTTTCGTAATAAAAAATACATACGTATGTTCACTCAAACAAAATCCAAAATATTCCCAAAAAAATTGCGTGACCTACTTTTGCCTGATTAGTGTTAAAAATATGCAAAATTTTCGCCTGGGCTTCGTGCGCGCGACTCAAAAGCTTTATTTGGGGGATTTGATCATGTGATTGAGCGTTTTTGTGCTTTTGTTTGGTAGGTTGATTGATACAATTTATCAATTTAATTGGTGATCTAAGAACTTTAACTTTTTAACAATTTTCTCTTAACTTATTTAAAAATGATTTATCAGTTGCTTTATATTTTTCGTGATAAATAGAATGTTGTTAATAAACCAAGATTGTGATATCAACATATTACATGATTTATTTTTCAGTTATTATACTGAATGTATTTCAATGGAATTTACATTGTTAATTAGACAATTTTTCAGAGAAAGTTTTAGTGTGTATATATTTCTTATTTAATGATTGTATATTTTGATACCGTGTGGATAACAGGCCAAAATATATCATAAAATATTAGAAACAAACGACGTCCGAAATCATGTTAGTATAAGCAAAACATTTGCTTATACTTTCAATCGAAAAATTATAAACATTCTAATCATACTTTACTCATTACAAAACTAGAAGGCAAACACCAAATATTTCACCTCTTTAAAAATTATGTGTACAAACATTTTTAGTTAAAAAAAGTATATCTTTTACATTTTGCTTTTATAATATTTTCCATTTTGATTTTAACACCGTAAAATATGTACGCATGCATTATATTTGCATCCTAATCTCAATAAAAACTCACTTTTAAAAATTAAAATAAAAAAAAAAATTAAGAAATTATTTTACGCGTATATAAATATTTTCGCAGAACACCTTTTTTACATTTGCTTAATGTGTATATAAATCATTTTGGAAAGATACTTAGACTATTAAAAGGGTTCAAATGTAAAACTTTCTCCGCAAAACATCTCATTTTCTTGTATTTAAATAAGTATTTTATTATTATAATAGAAATACATGTGCTTGTGTATTATTAATATAAAATTTATGTTTAACAAAAATGTCCTATTAATAATAAAAAGCAACCTATAATAATAAAAGGAAACCACAAGCCGACTTTCGGCCAGCCCAAAATTCGAACCCTTAACGCATGATTGCAAGATCAACGTTCTAACCATTCGGCCATGGAGCCCACCTTTATTTGCAACAGATTATCTTTATAATTAGCACTGTAATTAATCAAATCCGTGATCTGTTCTCAATCTATTATTGAGCGCACAGTTGCAGTACCTGTAGCACAGTAACCAGTACTGAACGGATATCCCATCAGCGATAAGAATCCACTCCATACCCCTGCCTCCTGAGCTCGCGCGCTGCACAGACTTATTCTCTAATCCAACTCACGAGACTTTTTTTTTCGGATACATTCTTTTCTCTTTCAAATAACTCAATACGACTAAGTTGAGTGCTATCTAATTTCATATGATAACCAATTTCATACATAAAGGACAACTATTAAATGCTGGTTTCAAGGTGGAGTTGATGGGAAAATAAAAGAGATAGACCGAGAAGCTGCATCACAGACAATCATTTCATCGAGTTCACGGATGAAAATCTAGACTTAGTTAAATCTCGATTCGCATATTAAAACGCAACCAGTCTGCTAAATCATATCTTGGTGGAAAACACTTAAAAACCCGATTTTAGCGGTTAATTCGTAGGATATCATTATGCTTACCTGTAATCAAAAATATGAAAACATAGAGAATTGGGAGCAGGAAAGCAAATGATAAACCCATGAGTCAACCATTACAATATTCGTTCCATTCAACATTCAGGTATTTTCCACCAAAATACGACTTAGCAGACCGATTGAGTTTTAATATGTGAATCGAGAGTTAACTAATCCTTGATTTTCATCCGTGATTTTGATGAGGTGATAGTCTGCGAGGTAGCCTCCCGTTATAAGCGTGAGGGAAAATTTCCTTGAGTTTTAATCACCAAACTGAATAAAATAGTGATTCGACTGGAAATTTTATATTCTTACAAGTTACATTTAAAAATATATATATATAGTTTTCGTACTGAAAGTGTACAAAATCTGAAATTTTCAATTTGAATTCCTGATTTTGACATCACATTTGAGTTTGTGTTAAATTTTACATGTAGATACCAAACTTGAAGTCATTCCATTAAATAGTTTAGGAATTAAGAAGTTGAGTTTGTGTTTGTGTTAAATTTTACATGTAGATACCAAACTTGAAGTCATTCCATTAAATAGTTTAGGAATTAAGAAGATTTAAAATTTTGTACAATGTTAAAACCATAAAATATCAGAACATAGTAAATAGGAAAATGTCACACAATTTGACAACACGCAGGTACTTATCTTTAGTTAAATTAAAACCTGCTTATCATGTTCGAAACATTATAAAATATGATTTCAAGATTTTTTTTTTTTTTTTTTTTTTTTTTTTTTTTTAGTGTGTAAATGGTAAGCAATTTTACGGATTTCCCCGAATTAATGTGTTAATGTAATTAACAAATTTTGGATGTTAAACAAGTATCTGGATATTTTGTGGTGTTACACCGAAATATGTGTATGAAAATTACATAACTATATGCTTAAGAACAGAATAGCACACAAACATATGTATAGAAATATTTTAAGCTATATTTATAACAAGAGAATAAAATCATACAGAATTATGTGTAACAATATTACGCAAAAATATGTGTAAAAACATAATATTACATAGAAATATGCGCACATATGTTACCATAATAAATAATAAATAATTGTTTAATAGATAGTGAGTGGTCAAGTTACTGGCTTTGAGAGTCGAAAATCGTGAATTCATATCCCGTTTTAGTAAGTAAATGCAGTAAATATAATTTCAGACTATCCTATATTTATTGTAAATTAAGATTACACTGTTTTGTGGTCTATAAACAAACCTTCTGAAAAGAAAACAACCACACGTATTTGTTCTTCCTGCAAATTTGTTTTGCAACCATAAAAATATTTAGTACAAAATTTCCATCCCAAACTACAAGGTTGTGTACTATGTACACAAGATCTATTTTTTTTTGTATATTACACTGATATCTGTGCATTCATGAACACTTTACATGTTAAACTGTATATTTCTGAGTTATCCTATAACATTTTACACACTTAAGCCGCTTTATACATTACACAGGATAATGAGTATTTGTATCCATCAGGACATGTATTTAGCAATTTACTCACATTTTTACGCATATCGACAAATATTTTTTGTATTTTCAATAGACCCGTTTTAACATGTAAATTTAAGCATTTATTTCTTAGAGTGAAAGGGATAATAACAAGAAGAAGATTTTGATAAAACTGAAGAAAAAAAAATTAATCTTGTTTAAAATTTTTAAAAAAAAATGATCGAAACTTCATCAAAGTTGTGGAATATAATTTATTTTTGGCAAAAATCCTTTCCTTGTTACAAAATAAATAAATGAAATATTTTTTTTAATTATCTCGTTCTCTCTTTTTGTCCAGCTTTTTATATTTTGAAATATACATCATATTGTAAAATAAATAAATAAGTAAATAAGTGCAAGGAACTTTTCTATTCTGAACGAATACCTAATGTATGACGTATACGGTGTTAAACCAGCATAAGTAAATTAAATACTGTACAGCTGTTTCATGGCTTTGGGGTAATTTTTAACATTTTCTAACACAGTTGGAAGATCGAACCTAAGATTCACTAAACTACCACTAGGCTACCACTGCACTCTTAAAACGAAAGAGTGGATTTGGCTTCTCAGGAAAGAGTTGTAATTCATTAGATCGTGAATGGGTTGCTTTTTAAACGTTTTACTCATCTTAATTTAAATTGCTATTTTAAATTACTCATATTGATTCAAATTACTTAAAAACAACTTTTACACTTGAGTTGTTTCAACTCTTTACGAAAAGCTGACTTTCAAATCGTGAGATGAGTGGATTTCGGCTCAACTTGAGTTATTTTGTGACAGAAGTTTTAAGAGAGTGTGAGAGAGTTTAAAGAGAGAGATTGGATCCTACAGGATCCAGTTACCCCATTCTTGAAAGAATTATGGGGTAACTGGAATACCGGCATTACGTTTGAAACATGAAGTAAATATATACAGATACTTAATAATAATAATAACATATTAATATGATTAGTCTTTAAAAAAGGTGTTTGTTTAATAAAAGCACTTTCCGAATTTTTAAATAAAGCCGAAGAAGTTCAACCAAACTGATGCTGTTTTTGAAAAATAAGCCTGGATTTTTGATAACTTATCACAAAAAAGACAAAGCTATGATTCAGTTAGCACATGTTGTTTTAAGAAGTAAAAATGGGGGTGAAATGTTCACACTAGCTAAAACTTATAAGTCATCTACGTTTTTTTATATATATATATATATATATATAAAGTCTACGCTGTAAAAAAAAAAAAAAAAAAAAAAAAAATAATAATAATAATAATAATAATAATAATAATAATAATAATAATAATAATAATAATTTTAGTAATTTAAATTTACCGAAATGTGTTACGTTTACTAAAATTTTATGTGTGCACTGTGCAAGAAAATTATGTCAACCTACAAAACTTATAAGCAAAACTAGAGACATCTGTAACTTTCAAAAGAATCTACTAAGATTTTGGTAATTTTACTAAAATTTTGTCTGTAATCTTCGTTACCGTTACTTCAAAAATTCTAGGAATCCGATTTTCCAAAAAAATTCTTAGTAACCTTAAAATTTTTTTGATTCAAAGTGCAAATCTGCATCTGTTACATGAATTTTTATTGTTGCCATTGTACAAAAAGTTCTAGGAATATAATTCGACAAGAAAAATTTTTGTAGTTTTCCAATTTTTTTTTTTTTTTTTTTTTTTTTTCGACAAAACTTGAAAATTTTCTTAATTTTGAAAGGCAATGTATTTTAATAAATTGTAATGATTTACAAATGTTTGCTCTTTAAATTAATTTTTCATAATATCCGTTCTTGGATCTTCCACTAGCTTTATTATTATATATCTTGTTACATATTGCATCAAATTATCAATGAATGCTTATATTTTCATTAATGTATTTAAAATGTGTATTTTAACATTTTTAAGCATTAATAATGTATGCAAATATTTGTCCGAAAGCACCATAAAAAAGTGTAGTAAGTTTTTATAACAGATGATTTGTTTTTAAATGGGTATTGACGGATGCGTAGTTTATAATATTTTAACAAATTTTGCGAGTTTCAAATGTTTTCAGATTAATATACATATGTATATAAAGATAGATAGATACAATTACACAGTTTGGCATGACGGTATTTACATAAATCATCAGTAACTGTTTGAATTTATCATATGCCATATATCTGAATTGTTTCAATCTCTTCCATTTCAAAATATTTTCGAATAATCTAATTTATCATTCTTTCAAATTGTTACAATTTATCAGATGCACTATTCTCATTCTAAAAATATATTGATGATAACTGAATAAATGTTTATCTTTACACTTGGGAAATATTTTAGAAATTACCTCTTGGAAATTTAGTTTTGAAATCTCCGCTTTTCAATGTGCATTAATTTTTAAGCTCAGCTAATATCCCTATTGTTTGCTGAACGTAGAAATTTCCATGCTTAATATGCAGTTACGATTGTTACAGGATTAATTTTACTTGATATTTCTCTGGATATACAAGAGTTCAAATAAAAATATATCTTGTTTAGTGACACTGAAGAATTGTACTAAATTTTGGATTTATATAATAATAATCATTCTTGAACTTTGACGTGAGCTTTTAAATGTTTCTTACGAAGAATGTGTTTTATGAAATATGAAATTGAAAGTTTTTTATATTGCTACAAATATTGCAAAGTGAGGTGAAATAATGGTAGTTTTGAGACTTCGTTTACTCCCAACTGTACAACAGATTAATAACTATTTCTGTTTGACGCATTCCTTTTGGAAAAAACCGCAAAATGACATATTTATTGAATTATCAGACCATAGGATATAAGCCAATGGTATTGTCATACTCGAAAACAATAGTATAAAAAATTTCGTCGAAGTCGTTAAAATTGTTTTTTAGATGAAATTTGCATATACATACATAGAACGAAGATTTGCTCGTATGATAATATTTGATATGTACAATCACAGGAAGATCTACATGCAGATAATAAACATTAAAAATAAGTTTTAGGTTAAAATAGTAGTAGTTTTAAGTTAGTAACTAATAAAAATCGTTAGTCTTCAAAGGGTTAACGAAATCGATATTTTTTATAAACACTTTCGTTATGAATAAGCTGCATATCTTTATTTTTTTTATTATTATTTGTCATTTGAAAAAATATATAGTCTTATATTAGTAACAAATTTAGACACCTTGAACCATATTTGGTTAAATAGTATTTTATACAATTCTATTTTATTCACATATATATTATGTATACACTTAGAAGCTTTCAAAAATCTCAGTTTATTCTTACACCATAAAACACAATCAGTCTACAAGTCAAAATGCAAATTATTCCCATTTGAAGCTTAAAATCTCGTTCCATTTCAATGACATATTAAATTCTCTGAAAAACTTTTTATTCTACAGCTACGACAAAAAAAACGGCGAGAAGTAATTGAATCAGGCATACATTACGGTAAAAATGTCAAGCTATCGTTATGATGACACAAGCTCTTTCTTGATTCCGGAATGAAATAATGATAGTTGACAATAGTACATATTTCATTCTTTAGTATTTCTTTTGACTTTCTTTGTTACACTCTGAACTGAACTCAACTGTATGCATTCATCATAATAAGCTTCGTTCTTTTGTGAATTAGACTAAAATAAATGTAAAACATCTAAGTAGTGTTTTTTAACCTTTTCACTTCTAAATATTGATGCAGTACTATTAGTTATTTCTTCTCTCATTTGATTTCAGGGAAAAGTTTTATTTTATTTCAATTAATCCGAATCTTAGTTTTTGAAACATATCAGTATGATAGATAAATTGTAATAATATTCGAGTACCTTTAATAAAATGAGACAAAACGTAATTTCCCATTTGGGGACCCAGGGGCGAAAAGGTTAAATGATTAATTTTCTTTTTAAAATCATCTTTTTTTTTCAAGCAAAATGTATATCAAACGTCTAATTCTCAAAGCCAGTTTTTTCGCCAAATAGCTTTAAAATTTCATCAAATAATCACTTAATTTGGCATCAAGCATACGTTATGTTTTTAGTAATCTTTAAAGTCTATTATATTGCTACAAATATTGCAAAATGAGATAATGGTAGCTTTGTGACTTCGTTTACTCCCAACTGTTCAACAGCTTTAATAACTTCTCAGCATTCATTCCCATTGAAATGCATTGACCGCAAAATGACATATTGAATTTCTCTAACATGAGATCTAACCCATTGATCTTGTCCTACTCAAAAACACTATGGTAAAAAAAAAAAAAAAAAAAAAAAAAAAATAGTCAAAATCGTTAGAATTGTTTTTTAGATAAAATATGCATATATATGCATACATACATAGACAGAAGATTTACTCTCATTATAATTTTTGATATATACGATCACAGGAAGAACTACATAGCTGATATAATAAATAAAAAAATAATTTTTAGGTAAAAATAATAGTAATTTTAAATTGATAGGTAATTAAAGCTGATAGTCTTGAAATTGTTAACGAAATCGATATCGCTTCCTCATAAGCGCATTTGTTATGAATAAGTTGGATTTATTATTATTTCTTTGCCATTCGAAAATATATATGTCTGATATTACTAACAAAATTAGACATCTTGAACCATTTTAGTTAAATAATATTTTATCCAACTCTACTTTACACACAAATATTCTATCTATAAAATCAAAAGCTTTCTAAAATCTCTATTTATTCTTACATCATAAATCACAATCAGTCTAAAAGTCGAAATGTAAATTATTAAAAAAACCCGTTCCATTTCGATGACATATTAAATTCTCTCACACTCTTTTTCTTCCATAGATATGACAGAAAAAAGCAGCGAGAAGTAATTGAATCAGACATAAATTTCGGTAAAAATGTCAAACTACCGTTATGATGACACGAGCTCTTTCTTGATCCCGGAATGAAATAGTGATCCTTGACAATGGCACATATTTCTTTCCTCAGTTTTTCTTCTGACTTTCTTTGTTACACTCTGAACTGAATTCAACTGTATGCATTCATCATAATAAGTTTCGTTCTTTTGTGAATTAGATTAAAATAAATGCAAAAATCGAAGTACAGTAGAACCCCGCTAATTCGGACCCCGTTAATCCGGATCGGTTTAGTCTTTTTTTTTTTTTTTTTTTTTTTTTTTTTTTTTTTTTTTTTTTTCCAGGTTTGAGAAGCGAATGGCTAATTTCCGTAACGTTAACTTTTTTCATCGTCGTTTTCTGAATAAAAAAAACTTTTTCTGAAATCTTTACGGAAGAATTAAGCAAAGTAAACATTTTTATAGTCTGTAAATATTCAATAAATTTAACATAAAGGTGATTTTCTGTAAGTATGTTTTATTTATTTCATTTTTTTCTAATTCTCCGGATAATCAGGATTTTCTATAATCCGGATTGGGTTAGGTCCCAATTAATCCGAATTATCGCGGTTTTACTGTAATTTTTTTAAACAATTACTTTACTTTTTATTATCATCTTTCTTTTTTTAAGCAAAAGTTATTTCAAACGTCGAAATATTGCTTTATTAATATTGCGCTTCATTTATTTCTACTTTCATTTTTTTTTTTTTTTTTTTTTTCTTGCTAGTTGAAAGAAATATTTAGCCTGATATTACTAACAAAATTAGACACCTTGAACCATTTTAGTTAAATAATCTTTTATCCAATTCATTCCAGTTATTCCATTTATTCCAATTTTACTCACTATTTTAAGCTTTCGAAAATCTCAATTTATTTTTGCATCAACACAATCAATCTAAAAGTTAAAATGCAAATTATTTCCATTTTGTAGCTTAAAAATACGTTCCATTTCGATGACAGATTAAATTCTCTCACACACTTTTTCTTCCATAGATATGACAGAAAAAAACCGCGAGAAGTAATTGAAACAGACATACATTTCTGTAAAAATGTCAAACTACCGTTCTGATGATACGATCTCTTTCTTGATCCCGGAATAAAATAATGATCCTTGACAATGGCACATATTTCATTCTTCAGTTTTTCTTCTGACTTTCTTTGTTACACTCTGAACTGAACTCAACTGTATGCATTCATCATAATAAGTTTCGTTCTTTTGTGAATTAGATTAAGATAAATGCAAAAATCGAAGTAGTTTTTTTAAACAATTACTTTACTTTTTATTATCATCTTTCTTTTTTTAAGCAAAAGTTATTTCAAACGTCGAAATATTGCTTTATAAATACTGCGCTTCATTTATTTCTACTTTCATTTAATTTTTTTTTTTTTTTTTTGCTAGTTGAAAGAAATATTTAGCCTGATATTACTAACAAAATTAGACATTTTGAACCATTTTAGTTAAATAATATTTTATCCAATTCATTCCAGTCATTCCATTTATTCCAATTTTACTCACTATTTTAAGCTTTCTAAAATCTCAATTTATTTTTGCATCATAAAACACAATCAATCTAAAAGTCAAAATGCAAATTATTTCCATTTCGAAGCTTAAAAACACGTTCCATTTCGATGACAGATTAAATTCTCTCACACGCTTTTTCTTTTATAGCTATGACAGAAAAAAGCAGTGAGATATAATTGAAACAGACATAAATTATGGTAAAAATGTCAAACTACCGTTATGATAACACGAGCTCTTTCTTGATTCTGGAGTAAAATAATGATCCTTGACAATGGCTCATTTTCATTCTTTAATTTTTCTTCTGCCTTTCTTTGTTACACTCTGAACGGAATTCAATTGTATGCATTTATCATAATAAGCTTCGTACCTTTTTGAAATAGATTAAAATAAATGCAAAAAAAACGAAGTAATTTTTTTAGCCTTATCGCTACTGAATATTGATGCAGTATTACTAATTGTTGCTCAATTATTTCTTCTCCCATTTGATTTCAGTTGCAAAATTTTAGTTTATTTGTATTAATTCGAATCTTAGTTTTTGAAACATGTCCATCTGATTAATAAATTGTAATTATATTCCAGTACCTTTAAATAAATGAAACAAAACGGAGCTCCCCATTTGGGAACCCAGGGACCAAAGAGGCTAAACGCTTGATTTACCTTTTATAGTCTTCCTTTTTTTTTAAGCAAAAATTATTTCAGACGTCCAAATTCTGAAAGCCAATTTTTTTTCTAAATATCTTCAAAATTTTATCAAATGTCACCTAATTTGGCGTTCAGCCTTCATTCTCATTGCAATGCATTGACCGTAAAATGACATACTTATTGAATTTTCTCGAACATGCGATCTAACCCAATGAAATCCTCACATCCGAAAACAGTTAGGATCAAAAATTTAGTCAGAATTATAAGAATTGTTTTTTAAATAAAATTTGCATATTCAAAGGATTTGTTCGTACTATAATATTGATAATATATGATAACAGGAAGATCTACATACCGATATAATAAATAGTAAATAATAAAAAAAAATTTTGTGTTAAAATAATTGTAATTTTAAATTGGTAGCTATTAAAAGCCGTTAGTCTTGAAAGGATTAATGAAATCGATATTTCTTCCTCATAAATGCATTTATTTCATATGAGCTAAACTATTTTTTTTTTAATATATAGCCTGATATTACTAACTAAATTAGGCAACTTAAGCCATTTTAGTTAAATAACCTTTTATCCAATTCTATTTTACTCACGGATATTCCACCTGTAAAATCAGAAGCTTTCTAAATTCCTCAATTTATTTTTTAAATCATAAAACGCGATCAGTCAAAAATGAAAATGAAAATTTTTCCCATTTTGAATCTTAAAAACCCGTTCCATTTCGATTACATATTAAATTCTCTCACACACTTTTCTTCTATAGCTATGATAGAAAAAAGCACTGAAAAGTAATTGAATCAAACATAAATTGCAATAAAAATGTCAAACTACCGTTATGATGACACGATCTCTTTCTTGATTCCGGAATGAAATAATGATTCTTGACAATGGCACATATTTCAATCCTCAGTATTTCTTTTGACTTTCTTTGTTACACTCTGAACTGTACTGTATGCATTCATCGTAATAAGCTTCGTTCGTTTGTGAATTAGATTAAAATAAATCCAAAAGTAGTTTTTTTTAAATGATTAATTTACCTTTTGTAATCATCATTTTTTAACAACAAAAGGTATTTTAAAAGTTAAAATATTACTTTATTATTGTTATCTTTATTTATTTCTACTTCCATTTCGAATTACTGTTTGTTTATTTTGCAACAATAGATTTGTTGCTTTTTTTTGCATATTTTACTGAGAAAGTTACTTTTCCGAAGTTTCGGTTCTTAATTTTAAAAGTAAAGACGGAATCAATATAAGATCATTCGTGTGTCCGTCTGTCCATCTGTCACAACCGTTTTTCTCGAAACTATGAAATGTGGAAAGTTCAAACTTAACATTTATAAAGGATGTTCAACCGCATATTATTAGGTTATAAGCCATTCGCACCCTTTTTAGCATTTAGATTTTTTTATCGATTAATTTACCTTTTATAACCATTCGAAATTTCCAATTCGCACCGGAAATTTTAAGAGAATAATTTTTACAAATTTAGCTCATTCAGTAAACCATGAAATTCATTTTTTTTCTGGTATGAATCGAAATTTCGTAGTAAAAATGGAGCCCAAACTGGCAAGCCTGGTTCAAATGATAAATGAATAACCACGTTAGTGTTTATTGTATTGCACACGTATAAAAAGAAAAAGAACGAAAAAATATATAAAAATAAAAGGAATTTTTTGAAAACTATAACGATATCATAAGGGTGATAAATAATGAGGAATTACAACTATGATATCTTAAAAAGTTGAGATACAAAATTGGCAATAAGTTGATAACGTTATTATATATGTATAGTCCCAAAAATGAAATTTTCCAATGAATTGTCCAATTACATCATGGTGTACAAGAATTATAAAAATTATATACAGGTGTATTTTTGTTCAAAATTGAACAATTTAATATTCTTAAAACTTAATTATATTTATAAATTATTTTAGAGCCTTTTCCTGTTTGCTGGGCGTAAGTGATCAATCGCCATTCATGATTGCAACTGCATGCGAGTTACAACAACTATGAAGTTAATTATGCACCAAACCTAGCTATGAAACTGGAACAATGCAATGTTTTTCATTCTAAAAATGTTATTAATCTATCCACTCATTTAACATTTCTAATAATATTGTTACTTTAACCATGTTTTAGTTATCAAAAGAAAAATTTGTTTTCCAATTAGCTTTAAGATTTTTTTATTTATTTATTTATTTATTTATTTATTTATTTTTTATTTATTTTTTTATTTATTTTTTTATTTTTTTTTTTTTTATTTATTTATTTTATTTTTTTTTTTGTCATCCCGCACCTGTTTTGATTCCACGGCTAAGACGAGATAATCTTCTTAATGACATCGTATTAATTTCATAATCGGGTTGAAATAATCACCATAATAAAAGAAACATCTGAGAATGGTATTCAAAATAATAAGCTCTCTTTTCCTCTAATTTTTGCATCTGGCTCTAGAGCAATTCATTTATGCATTGACACTTTCTGTATTGGAATTTTTTGACCTTCATCAGAAAGTTTCGTCACTGGATTACGATTTAATAAGATAGAAAATTTATGTATAAAACATACATTATGAAAAGCTTTCCGACAAATCCACAAAACTGTTATAAAGCAATTCATGGTTGCAACTGCATGCGAGTTACAACAACTGTGGTGTTAATTATGTTTCAAACTTAGCTCTGAAACTACAACAATGAAATATTTTAAATTCTAAAAATGTTATTTATTTATCCACTCATTTAACATTAAAAAACCCTCTTATAGAATTTTTTTATCCCGCACCTGTTTTGATTCCACGGCTAAGACAAGATAATCTTCTTAATGACATAGTATTAATTTCATAATCGGATTGAAATAATCACTATAGTTAAAGAAACATCTGAGAATGATATTCAAAATAGAAAGCTCTCTTTTCCTCTAATTTTTGCATCTGGCTCTAGAGCAATTCATTTATGCATTGACACTTTCTGTATTGGAATTTTTTTACCTTTATCAGAAAGTTTCGTCACTAGATTACGATTTAATAAGATAGAAAATTTATGTATAAAACATACATTATGAAAAGCTTTCCGACAAATCCACAAAACTGTTATAAAACAATTCATGGTTGCAACTGCATGCGAGTTACAACAACTGTGGTGTTAATTATGTTTCAAACTTAGCTCTGAAACTACAACAATGAAATATTTTAAATTCTAAAAATGTTATTTATTTATCCACTCATTTAACATTTCGAATAGTATTATTATCAAAGCCGTTATAAAAAAAAAAAAAAAAAAAAAAAAAAAAAAAAAAAAACCTTTTATAGAATTTTTTTTTTATCCCGCACCTGTTTTGATTCCACGGCTAAGACAAGATAATCTTCTTAATGACATCGTATTAATTTCATAATCGGATTGAAATAATCACTATAATTAAAGAAACATCTGAGAATGATATTCAAAATAATAAGCTCTCTTTTCCTCTAATTTTTGCATCTGGCTCTAGAGCAATTCATTTATGCATTGACACTTTCTGTATTGGAATTTTTTGACCTTTATCAGAAAGTTTCGTCACTGGATTACGATTTAATAAGATAGAAAATTTATGTATAAAACATACATTATGAAAAGCTTTCCGACAAATCCACAAAACTGTTATAAAACAATTCATGGTTGCAACTGCATGCGAGTTGCAACAACCATGGCGTTAATTATGTTTCAAACTTAGCTCTGAAACTACAACAATGAAATATTTTAAATTCTAAAAATGTTATTTATTTATCCACTCATTTAACATTTCGAATAGTATTATTATCAAAGCCGTTATAAAAAAGAAAAAAAAAAAAAAAAAAAAAAAAAAAAAAAAAAAAAAAAAACTTTTATAGAATTTTTTTTTTTTTTTTATCCCGCACCTGTTTTGATTCCACGGCTAAGACAAGATAATCTTCTTAATGACATCGTATTAATTTCATAATCGGATTGAAATAATCACTATAATTAAAGAAACATCTGAGAATGATATTCAAAATAATAAGCTCTCTTTTCCTCTAATTTTTGAATCTGGCTCTAGAGCAATTCATTTATGCATTGACACTTTCTGTATTGGAATTTTTTGACCTTCATCAGAAAGTTTCGTCACTGGATTACGATTTAATAAGATAGAAAATTTATGTATAAAACATACGTTATGAAAAGCTTTCCGACAAATCCACAAAACTGTTATAAAACAATTCATGGTTGCAACTGCATGCGAGTTACAACAACTGTGGTGTTAATTATGTTTCAAACTTAGCTCTGAAACTACAACAATGAAATATTTTAAATTCTAAAAATGTTATTTATTTATCCACTCATTTAACATTTCGAATAGTATTATTATCAAAGCCGTTATAAAAGTAAAAATAAAAACCTCTTATAGTTTTTTTTTTTTTTTTTTTTTTTTTATCCTGCACCTGTTTTGATTCTACGGCTAAGACGAGATAATCTTCTTAATGATATCGTATAAATTTCATAATCGGATTGAAATAATCACTATAATTAAAGAAACATCTGAGAATGATATTCAAAATGATAAGCTCTCTTTTTCTCTAATTTTTGCATCTGGCTCTAGAGGATGCATTTATGCATTGACACTTTCTGTATTAGAATGTTTTTACCTTTATCAGAAAGTTTCGTCACTGGGTTACGATTTAATAAGATCGAAAATTTATGCATCAAACATACATTATGAAAAGCTTTCCGACAAATCCACAAAACTGTTATAAAACAATTCATGGTTGCATCTGCATGCGAGTTGCAACAACCATGGCGTTAATTATGTTTCAAACTTAGCTCTGAAACTACAACAATGAAATATTTTAAATTCTAAAAATGTTATTTATTTATTTACTCATTTAACATTTCGAATAATATTATTATCAAAGCCGTTATTTAAAAAAAAACTCTTATAGATTTTTTTTTAAATCTCGCACCTGTTTTGATTCCACGGCTAAGACAAGATAATCTTCTTAATGACATTATAATGATTTCATAATCTGATTTAAATAATCGCAATAATCAATGAAACATCTGAGAATGGTATTCAAAATGATAAGCTTTCTTTTCCTCTAATATTTACATTTGCCTCTAGAGGATGCATTTAGGCATTGACACACTCTGTTTTGGAATGTTTTTATCTGTATCAGAAAGTTTCGTCACTGGATTACGATTTAACAAGATCGAAAAATTATGCATCAAGCATATAGTATTAAAAACTTTCCAAGAACTCCACAAAACTGTAATGAAACAATTTAAATAAAGTGGAAGAAGATATGAAAGTAAACAAATTCGGAAACTTATAATACATTTAATAATCCAGATTTAGAAATTTCATACAATAGTCAAAAATGCAGTCGAATTATTTTGTGCAACCCTGTATATGATACATAAATTTTGCATATACTACCTCTGACAAAAAAGCTTGGTGAATAAATTCAAAAGGACCGATCTGGCAACACTGGGAAAACAAAACGCTGCACCTGCATAGAGGCAAGTGTTGCCCATCTTCCCCCCACCATTGTTCAGTTGAGCGTTGTTTTTGTTCTGTGTAAGACATGCTTTAATATGTGCTTTTTCAGTATGTTGGTTCTTAACTGAGAACAGCAAAATGAACGAACAAAAGATCTCTTTAAAGTTTGGTTTTAAGCTTTGCAGAACACCGAAAGAAATTCACGAGGGGTGGTGCAAATTGAACATCCACCATACTCGCCATATCTCAATCCTCCAGATTTCTTCCTATTTTCACCAATCAAACTCTCTTTGAAAGAGATTTGACCATATTGCTGACATCCAACGAAACATGACGAAGCTTTTGAATTCCATCCGAAAAGAAGACTTCTTGCGAATTTCCCAGGACATGTATAACAGATCTCAGCGGTGCATAGTTATGGGAGATGACTATTTCGAAAGATGGTATGGCAACTTTCATTAATATTTCATTTACATTAATGCTACAGGCCTATTCACCGAACTTTATTGTCAAAGGTACACAAAGATAACATGTTTAAATTTAGTTCTGTTAGAAAATTAGCTTTTAGCAATTTCTTGTATGATATTTATTTTTATGAAAATGAAAAGTTATTATAAAAACTACTGAATGATTATAAAATATTTTCGTTCCAAAATATGGAATATGCCAATGTTCGCTATTTCTATTTTTCTGCCATATGTTCATATAATACGTTGTTACAAATGCCAGTTCGAAATTATACTTATTATTTTTACCAATAAAAAATGGAAAAAAGTGTTGTCCACCTGTTTCATTTTTAAGATGTTCTTCTAAGCAGCGGATAGGGTCAGAATAATGTAACAATGCTAAAATTTCAAGTAAACCGAATAGTATAATGATATAGGGAAAATACCTAAAATTCCCTAGCCTGCTTTGATACATTGTTTAATTCTTGCTGATGTTCGTTTGTAATTTGTACTTATCAATGTGTTTTATATTTTAATGTGTGTTTATATTTTATTTTTCTCATACTATTATTACTATGACTGTTGTTATTATAATTTAATACTAATATGTTTTCTATTTAGCTTTCAGATTTCTTTTTCATCCCACATCTGTTTTGATTCCACGGCTAAGACGAGATAATCTTCTTAATGACATTATAATAACTTCATAATCGGATTTCAATAATCTCTATAATAAGAAGAAACATCTGAGAATAATATTCAAAATGATAAGCTCTCTTTTCCTCTAATTTTTGCATCTGTCACTAGAGGATGCATTTATGCATTCACACTTTCTATATTAAAATGTTTTGGCCTGCATCAGGAAGTTTCGTCGCTGGATTACGATTTAACATGATCGAAAAGTTATAAATCAAACTTATATCATGAAAAGCTATACAGTAAATCCACAAATGAATTGTTATAAAACAATTCATGGCTGCAACTGCATGCGAATTACAACAACTATGGCGTTAATAATGCGCCAAACTTAACTCTGAAACTACAAGAATGAAATATTTTAAATTCTAAAAATTTTATTAATCTATCCACTCATTTAACATTTGGAATAACATTATTATCTAAGCCGTTATCGAAAGAGGGATCTTTCAGATTTCTTTCTCATCCTGCACCTATTTTGATGCCACGGCTAAGACCATCGTCTTAATGACAATATAATAATTTCATAATCGGGCAGGCCTGCTGGGGATACATGAATATAATCTATATTATAAAGGCCAAACGCATCTGTGCGTAACGCATACGTCATTTTGCGAATGCCATCACTTTTCCCCTGCAATTTCGGTTTTGCAATTTTTGGCTACTGTAAATTTTACACTTCTAAACATTGCACATTTGAAATTTTTACACCGTCGTATAGAGAAAAAAATGTACTTTTAAATGTAATTTGTTTAAAAGCTGTATCGCAATTTATTGTTGAAAAATTAATTTTTTTATGGTTTTTAGTATCAATTTTGAAATTGTGGAAACAGAATTACTTCATTTTCTCTTAAAATTGAAAAAAAAAACAAAAATTAAAATGTTCAACATTTTTCATGGAATTTCAGTTTTGCAATTTTCGCTACTGTAAATTTTGCACTTCTAAACATCGTACATTCTTAATTTTTACACCTTCGTATAGAGAAAAAAAATTTACTTTTAAACGCAATTTGTTTCAAAGCTGTATCTCAATTAAATTGTGATATTACTCTTTTTTTTTATTTTTAATAGAAAATTTGTTATTGTGACAACAGAAACAAAATTGTGGCAAAGAAATTAAAATGCGTACTATTTTAAATATGTCGTCTGTTATAAAATCCTTTTAATTTCGGTTTTATTTCATTTAATAATTTGGATAATTGAATTTTATTTGTTAATTTTTTTAAATAATATTTGTTTGGGAGTTTGACTGACCAATATAAGATGCATTTTCTACTGAAACTAATTTTGTAGATTTATTATAAATCGATGAAACAGTTCTTTCTGAAAGATTTTCTTTCGTCGAATTTCGACTGGTTCCACTCGTATCGGTAATGGCGAAAATCACAAAAATGTTAGAAAAGACATTGTAATTAGTACTGAGTTATTAAAGGATTATGATGAGAAGATTACTAGTGAAAACGAGTAGGACGTGACAATCCTAAAACTTCCATGCCATACTGTTGATATTTCCAGAAAAATGAAACGTAAAAGGGTCACCGCTTAGTTTATTTATACCAAAATCTAATCACCAATAATTATGTCAAGATCTAACAGAATCTGAAGTTCGATAAAAATCCATGCGTTTATTTTTGAGGTAGAGCCATTGCAGAAATCACAAAATATCTGGCTAAAAGCAGCATCCGTTGGGCGATTTATTCCAAAAATTAAAGAATACTAATTTATATCATTCATTAACTGAATCTAAAGTTTAAAATGCATTTAAAATTTTATTTACATCTCCTTTAATTTTTTTTTTAATTTTGGATTTTATTTAAATAATTGAATATTTTAAATTTAATTTTGACCGTATTTAACGAGTTAGTTGTACTATTTCTACGTTTGGACGTTGTAAAAAAAAATTAGCTTAAATATTTAATTCGTACAAAGTATCTAATTTATGGAAGTAATCAGATTGCACCCATTTTAAAGAAAAGTAAGAAATTAAAGAAAGGTAAGAAGAAAAATTCATTAAAATTCTAAAGTATAGAAATAGTCATATTCTTAAAAATAGCTAGTGCGGGCACATCCCGCACTATAAATGAATCGCATTTATTTAAAAAAAAAATACTTGGCAAAATAGGTTCAGTAGAAGTTCAAGGCAGATTGACTTGTGTTTTATATATACAGGATGTCCCAGAAGTAATGGGACAAACTTTAAGGGGAGGTTAGGGACATCACAAGGATTCAGTTTTACATAGCAACCCATGGTCTAAAACACTTTCCTGAAATGATAGGGAAGACACAAAACACAAGAAAGAATGGACACGAACAGGGAAAGAAAACATTTTCATTATTCTTAGGGCTTCAAAAATACTGAGACAATGCTGGGAAGTCTGTGGAACTTATTACAAGTACCATGCACTGTTAAAAATAAAGGTGACAAACCGGTGCCATTTGGGACCCGGAGGTGAAAAGGCGGTGCCATTTGGAACCCTAGGGTGTCATAGGAGCTTGAATATGTGGTTGGGGTGACGACAGATCTGTTCCTGGATGATGGGAGCTAAATAAGGTGCCATGCACTTCGTATTGGTAGCAATGTACCACCTCATCGGGTGACTGGCAACTTGCGCATGCGCTATGACGTGTGTCTTCCTGCTTTCGGTGTCGGCAAGCAAAGTTTACGGGTGTGAGCAAAGCAAAACATGGCGGTGTGTAAATTGGCTATATTAATTGAAGACTAACCACTGAGCTACAATAAAACAACAATGAGGACTTAATGATGCGATTTGCGCGACCAGTGAACCGGGCAAAGTCTGATTAAAGGTAAGATTTAATTTTATTTAATTGTATTTTATTGTTACGTTAATTTATCGTACATCCCTATATGTAATGTCATAAGAAAAAAGTAAATTAGATTTTTTTGTTAGTATGATTGATTGGTAAGTTTATTATGTGAAGCTACAAGCTACACTCTCACCAAAATACCCGCTTGCTAATATTAAACCTATGAGGAAGTTATTTTACAATTTCTTGTTTACATGTCAATATTTTTAAATGATTTATCGAGGTCTTAGCTAAGGCCTTAGCTATTTATCGAGGTCTTAGCTAAGGCCTTAGCTATTTATCGAGGCCTTAGGAGCAATTGGAGCAAACTGCTCTAGGCACGGGAATCCTAAGGACGCACAATTAAAAAGAGCGAAATGAAAGATTGTAAAAATATTTACATATTTTTTCATTACAAATCAGTTATTATAGACGAATCTTGTTGCAATCGGAATATTCTATGACCATTTTACCTTGCGTTTAAACTCAACTCTTTAGATTTAACCCTTAACTGCTGTTAGTGGTCTCAGACACCGTGAGTTTTTCAAGTTTCACAGTTTAACTGGTAATTTTTAGTTTAACTATAGATACTGGTCAAATTTGTTTAGTTTGAAGTCTCATTACTACCTCTAAATACTTTTGAATAGCTGAATTTGATTTATAATATTCTTGTACATAATGTTTAATACATAAATAGTATTCTGAGAATTAATGAAACATTTTATTCATCTTCAGATTAAATGGTCTGACAGACAGGTCACAGTAGTTATGTAACAATTTTTGTCAGAGCAGTTAAGGTTAAAATATGTTTTTGCGTCTATATACAGTTAAAAGCAATTAATTTTATTCGCAAAGTTTTAATTTTAACCTTTACACGGAATCTCGGACAGCATCTGGCCGGCTTTGCATATATTGTCGGATAGATGCTATCCGAACCCCTCCAGTAAAGGCTAATTCACACCATATTGCAGCCTCGCGTAACTTATATATTGTTTCAGTATACCTGATTTGTCTTTATTTGAGAGGGGGGGGGGTAACTTTTTCATTTAAGACAATTGAATACTTGCAAATCTTAAAGTAATCAAAACTTATTTACAGGGTTTTCATTATTAATATTTTCCTTATTAACCACCATTATTTCCAAAATAATCTTCATAATAAGATTAGATCGGTGGGGGGCGGTAGCACGGACAATCATTTAGTCACATTTAAAAATAAAAATCACGGATAAAACCTCGATTTGCATATTAAAACGTTATTAGTCAGCCAAGTCATACATTGGTGGGAAATGCCTAAAAACCCGAATTTAGCGGTATCTTCGGTTTACCATTATGTTTTCTTACTCCCAATTCTTCATATTTTCATACTTTTGGTTTCATTTTCTTTCAAAAAGGTTAGAAAATGTTAGGGAATTGAAATGAATATCTTATGATCTGATTATCGGCTATGCAGATTTACACCCATTTTTTTTTCGAAAGTATTCTTTCGCATTAAACCTTATTTAGTAGCAGAATTTTATGGTTAAATAAAATAAAATATTTTTTTTTCAATAATAGTAATTTAAGTTTGATTAGACCGTAATCAGTACCCCCCCCCCCCCTTTCTCAATCATCAACATCATCCGATATGACAAATTTTTAGTCATGAACATTCAAATTATAAAAGGAAAACAATCTGTATTTACTCCACTGAACTTTTAGAATAGTTTACAGAAATAGTGTGTGTTCAAAAAATATAACAATGAATAAAAACTTATATCGTAATTTTACACAAATGTGAAATTTTTCCGCAGGTGATGAAGATCTCGTATTTTAAAGGCGATTTTTGCACTGTCATTTATAAATCTTAAACATTTTTCAAATGATATAATTTTTAAAAAACTTTCATTCCACCCGTTCTGAAACAAGACCAATAAACAGGGTTGGCTTTTTACCGGTAAAAGCCTGGGGAGAAGTATATACAATAAACTGTTAGCCCTTAAATTGTATTTTAATACTAATGATAAAAATTCTATTTTCATGTAAATGGTGTATTAATATATAATATCTATATAGGGGAGAGTGGGGTGGTGTGGGACTTTTTTTACAAAAGTAAGATTTTTTTTATATACAAAAAGAATAATTTCAATTTATAGGATGCAAGGTAGAACACTTTTTAATCCCCCTGAACAATATAGAAACATAACGTGCAAATACTGTTTTATTTTAAAGAGAACGTAAGTTTCAATATGTGTCTCATATCTCCTCATTAAGAGTTATGGGACAGCAATAATAAAAAAAGCTATAAGGCACAAAATAACCTATAGTGTCGGTAAGATAAACAATCAAAGGTTGCAAGTTGATAATGTATATGCCACAATATAAAATTCCAGTATCTTCATGACTGGAATGAAAATTCAGGATTCTCTGTCATAGGTGTCATTAAGGCCCCACATTAGGCACAGAAAGATACCCGGATGATAATGTAAAAGTCTACAGGAGCGTTATTTTCAAATACCTAGCTCAAATTTTAATATTTTTACATGATTTTTTTTTAACAAGACAGCTGAGGATGATCCATAACCGGCCTAGTTTATATTTTTTTTCGATTTTGCTTTTATATTTTTTGGATAACGATAGTTTCAATTTCAGAACCAGTTTAAACCGATTTCGTAAGTTAAAGTAATTTTTAAAAAAAAATCTGAAACCAAAACTGAAAAAATAAAAACAACGCCGATTGCGGATTGCCCTCAGCAATCTTGTGCAAAACAATCACGTAAAAATATTAAAATTTGTGCGAAATATTTGAAAAGAACGCCCTCATAGGGCGTTCTTAGACCCCTCATATCATCCGGGTCTTTTTCTGTGCCAAGCGTTGCGCCTTAAATAATCACCAATTTATTTACATTTTGAAGTATGAATATATATATTATCAATGTTATAATTAATATATTATCCTCTAAAAATATTTGCATGTTAGCAATTCGCATTATTATTAATTTTAAAAAGGAACTGGGCGCGTCTCATTCCTCGCCACTTCCTTATTTGTGTTAAACTTCTTGTTCAAACAAAAATGCTGCTTTAGGCGTAGCTTAAATTATGGATAATATACAGTATAATGTTCCGTAAATAGGAAAACTATTACATTTATACATAAACAAGCCTTTAATATATTGAAAGCAAATAATTCAAATTTAAATTGGATTTTTGAATTAATTTTTTTAAACTGAAGAATGGATAACCATTGCTTCATCTTGTGTGCGATCGATGAAATATTTAGAATAATTGCACAAAAAGAAAAACCTACTGTCCCATTCCACCCGACTTTCCCCATATAGCAAAAGGGGAAATAAAGAATTAGCCAGTTCCCTAAAGCTCCTGATATACATTATATGGCCAGAGATGACCGTCCACTTGCGATTTTAGACATTTTGTTAAATATCTAGAAAAATGTATGAGGAATTATCCTGAAAATCTTAGTGTATAAATATAATACACTACCTGGCCATTGATTATCGTCCACTTGCGAATTTAGACATTTTGCAAAATATCTAGAAAAATACATGAGGAATTATCCTGGAACTACCAGTGTATAAACAATATAGTACACGTTATATATTTCCGTGAAAATTTTTTCCAGAAACTTTATAGGGGACCGCCAACAAATTAAACAAAGTATGAATGTAACTCTGTCAAAACTGATGCATCAAAAGCGCTCAAATTATAGATTGTGATTAAGTGGGTTATTGTTATAAACTGTGTCCATTTTTATGTGGATAACATGTATACTCGTAGAGAAATTAAGGTTTTTATAAAAATACTCCCCAATTTTTCCAAGATTTTTGCTTATAATTTGCAGAGTTCTTAATATAAAATAATAATATTTTCTGAAAATGTGACAAACAACATTGCACATAAAATCCTGTAATCTGAATTAAAAAATAATAAAAATTGTATGAAAAATGATTAGGTTTACTAAATAATTTTTCGCTGCGCATGCGTCAAAGATATCAAAATTTCATTTGAATGTTATGTTAGCTAAATATATAGAGCAACTTTTGTGAAAGTTGCAAAATCATAGCTTGAAAATTCTGAAAATAATCGTCAATAGAATCACTTAAAAATCCGTTATTTCCAAAATGAAGCAAAAACAAGTGCGGTCGTATCCATATATTCATTGATTAGTGTCAATATAGAATACACAATACGGAACTTACTACTACATTTGGATAAAATCCTTCATTTTTTTTTTGCTTCATTTTGGGAACAACGGATTTTCAACTTATTATATTGACCATTATTTTTAGAATTTTCAAGCTATGGTTTTGCGACTTTCACAAAAGTTGCTCTATACATTTAGCCAACATAATATGTGTGTATGTATGTCGGCCAATTATCTACACTGTGGGATATAGGCCCTAAGGGGTAAGGTGCCCTCCGTGGGGGTCTTTCTAAGGGAACCTAACCCGTATTTACGCAAGGTTCGAAGAAAACCACGGAAAACTCCGAACAGTTAGGCCGACGGTCGCGATTGGGTTCGAATCCAGCACCTACCGTCTACCAGTTTGAGGTCAGAACCTCTTGGCCACTGGGCCAACATAATATGCAAATGAAATTTTGATATCGTTGACGCATGCGTAGTGAAAAATTATTTAGTAAACCTACTCATCTTTCATACAATTTTTATTATTTTTTAATTCTGATTACAGGGTATTATGTGCAATATTGTTTGTCAGATTTTCAGAAAATATTATTTTATATTAAGAACTCTGCAAATTATAAGCAAAAATCTTGGAAAATTTTGGGACTATTTTTATAAAAACCTTAATTTCTCTACGAGTATACATGCTATCGACATAAAAATGAAGACAGTTTATAACAATAAGCCACTTAATCACAATCTACAGTTTGAGCGCTTCTGCTGCATTTGTTTTGACAGGGTTATCCGAAAGATATTCATTTTTTTTTTTTAATTTGTTGGCGGTCTCCTGTAAGGTTTCTGGAAAAAATCTTCACGGATATATATGACCTGTCCTATTATGTTTATACACTGAGAGTTTCAGGATAATTCCTCATGTATTTTTCTAGATATTCAACAAAATGTCTAAAATCGCAAGTGGACGATACTCAATGGTCAGGTAGTGTAGTACAAGTCATATATTTCCCTGAAGGTTTTATTCCGAAACTCCAATAGGGGAGAGTCAACAAATTAAAGAAGAATGAATGCCTTTTGGATATCTTTTGGATAACCGTGTCAAAACTAATGTAGCAAAAGCGCTCAAACTGTAGATTATGATTAAGTGGCTTATTGTAATAAACTGTGCTCATTATTTTTATGTCGATAGCATGTACAGTCGTAGAAAAATTACGGTTTTCTACTAATCCGAAAAACAGTCTCAAATTTACCCAAGATTTTTGCTTATAATTTGAAGAGTTCTTAATATAAAGTAACATTCTTTTAAGAAAATTCGACAAACAACATTGCACATAATACCTGTAATCAGAATTAAAACATAATAAAAATTGTTTGAATATTGAGTAGGTTTACTAAAAATTTTTTCACTGCACATGCGTCAAAGATATCAAAATTTCATTTGCATATTGTGTTAGCCAAATGTATAGAGCAACTTTTGTGAAAGTCGCAAAATCACATCTTGAAAATTTTGAAAATAATTGTCAATAGAATACGTTGAAAATTAGTTATTCCCAAAAGGAAGGAAAAACACGAGGGGTTGTGTCCATATATTCATTGATTAGTGGCAATATAGGATACATAATAGGGGCGTACTAATAAATTTGAATAAAATTCCTTATTTTTTTATTATTATTACTGGTATGGAATACCTGGACATGTTAGGGAAATTCGTTGCTAATCTGGAATAGACACTTTGTTGCAAATTATGTTTTGTAAATATGGTTAATAATGTAAATAGTTTGTAACTCTTAATGATAACACAGGAAAAGAATATCTGAATGATAAGTATGAGTTTTCATGTAATTTTCTCGTGCTGTCCGAAAATAGGCAATAAAGATAAAAGTGCCCAGTTAAACTGATGGCATTGAATGTGAAAAATAACACTAAATAAGTCTTGATTACGTCCACTAATAACTAAATCGTAATACTAATAATATATATTCTACATAAAAATATAAGAATTTATATTATAAAAACATTTTGCTTCTAAGACGTTGTATAATAACAAAAACATTTAAAAAGAAAAAACATTTAAATTGAAGAAAAACAAAATTTTAACAAAAACATTTAAATTGAAGAAAATTTGATAATTCTGCATGATTTCTTCATATTTATATAAATTAAGGGGGGTAGCACTTTCTTCTCCCCCCTTCATATTTAACCAATGAACCTCCAAAGCTAATCTGTAAAGAACCTTATCAAAATGAACCTACAAATAAAATTTGAACCAAATCTGATATTTATATAAAGAGTTATCACGTTACATACAGAACCTGCGGGCACATTAGCTGCCAGGCTTTGATAGCCTTGTGAGCTATAATTTAAATTTTATTTAAATTTTATTCATTCTTTTTTTGTTCATCTACCATTTTTGCTGTACTTTGATTATGCATTTTAATTGGACTGTCTTGTTGTGTGTATTCCTTAATGTGCTATTATTATTTCAGATAGTGAACTTACATTTACAGTACTTACATTACCATGTTTGATACAAGAAAAGTTTCCGACTCTTTATCATGAAGAATATGCAGAAATTTCTGTGTTTCAACCTGTTATTGTGCTCCACAACTCAAGCAACTTGTTAAATTACTCATGCTATGTATTAATTTTATATAAACAGTTAATTACAAAAACTGGTAATTTTATAAGCTTAGTTACTTTGTGGTATGCATTATTTTGGTTGTTTAACGTTAACTATAGCAAAAGCCAATTTAAATTTTTATCATTTTTATTAGATACTTATGTCTTCAAAACTTTCTTAATAGCATCAGTTCCACATAGTGTCACGTCTTTGTTTAATAATAATTAATACATTATTGGTGTTTACAATAAAAAAATTATTTGAACTAAAAGGTTGTTTTTTTAATTCAGTGTTTTATTCCTTTCATTATAATTACTCTTTGGATTAAAATTTCAGATGCAATAAGTCAAAACACAAAAACAATTTGGCAGAAAGTGTTTTGATGTGGATACAGGACTAGAAATCACCAGTCGTTAGTCGTCAAATGAAACTAAATTATAGAAAAATTATTCCTAGTCGTCAAATCTTGATAGCTAGCTTTCTTAAACTTTAATTTTTGTTTAGCAAATGCTTTCATTTGTATTTTAGCATACACCCCCTACCCTCTGCACCAGGACATCAGCACGTGTCTTAAGAATTTTGAGCCTGTCAATAACCTCTAAGTTAACTTCCATTTAACCAATGACTGATAAACTGGTCTTTGGATATTACACCCCTGTAAACAAGGTTTTCTTTTATTATGAGATATTTCTGCATCCTTATATGTTCCTAAAATAAGAAACTGTATTAAAATTGTTTTAAAATTTTTGTACTCCCTTCCTCAAACAAACAAAAAAAAAAGTGTGAGTTGGAAATGTTTTAAATGCCACACCATAATTGACAATCAAAAATTCATTTTTTTGCTAACTTTTTATTTTCTGATGTACTGTTTGTCTCAGATATTTTAAAAATTAGCTTATCCCTAGTTATATCTAAAGCTCATATTTTCTTTCTGTTTACATATTTGCTTGATTATCTGTTTTGTATGCATATTAGCTTAATAAAAAGAATAAGTTTTTCCAGAATCCAAATATTGTAGTTTAATCAGGTTTCATACTTATGCAAAGTCAGTTTTTATTTTGTTTAGTAAAAAAAGTGTTTAATATATAAAGTTTCCTCTCCACTTCCCTTCAATACATTAAAATTAAATATGCAATGCAATATTATTACTATTAACATGGTAGTGAAAAGAAATAAGAAAATATGAAATGCAGTTGGCACATCGAAAAAAATTTGTAGGCGTTATTTTGACACCTTACATACAGTTCTTAATTTCTAATCCTGTGTGGATATATGCTATAGAATATGAATTTGCGTAAGTTCACTATAAAGGTAAGTACTACATATATTATAAAAATGGTTTTTTTTTTTTTTACTCAATTTCATCTGTGATTTTACCACAACTATAAAATGAATTTATTTTCTATAATTCATTTCATAGCTTGATGGCTAACTTTCTGGAAGAATTTTAAAGAATATGAAATATTCTTACTAATTTAAAAGTTACACAGCATTTATTACATATTCTTTTCTAATTTGTGTTTTACATTTTTTTATTAGATACAGCAGGGTTTCTGAAAAAAATATTGGTGCGTTGTTTGACATTTCACAACTAAAGAGACATGCTTATTTAAAAATTTTGTAGCATTTCTTCTATTATATGAAAATCTTAGTCCTCCGAAAAGTTCACAACCGTCAAAATGATCAGCAACTAATATGTTCAACGAAGTGTTGGCCTCATGGAAGCAAAATAATTTTAATGGAACATCCACCAGCAACGGGGCCTTCACATGGAGCAAAAACAACATTGACCTTCATCGCCCATCTGCGTGGATATTTAATAACAGGTGTATTGCCTTCGAACAATCAGATCTTAACTCACTTGACTTCTGTAGAAAAGTTAGAAATAGAAAATCCCCAGTTTGTATTGTATGTGATGCGAAATTATCAAGGCATAGAGTGATTTAAATCAGAATTATCTGCAGCGGACTGTCAATTCTATGATCTTTCGTTTTCAAACTTGTGTAAAACATAAATATCAAGCCAGTGAACAATTTGTTAAAATATTGTCATTTCTTTTCTTTTTTTTTTTATTAAAATACTAGTTGCACCCGTCGAAAATCGACGGAAAAGAATATATATTAGGTATGATATATATCAATCTTATATAGACAGTAAAATACTGAGCGAAATAAACAATTGCATCTCTTAAAATAGGGATAACATACCTTTTCATGATAAAGATACACAAACTTCAGAAAATAACAAAAAATAAGGAAAACAACTCATAAATTATTTTGTTGGACTTAACTTTAGCTACAAATCTATTTTTAATGCGGTTTCTAAACCTTAAATATTATTTAAATGCCAAATTATTTAGGAAGTTAATATTATACCCTGGAAGAGGAATTCAAAAATATCTGCATATTTTATTTTTTCTCCGTTTAAATATCGCTTGATAACTGTACAATAATTATAATTTCAATGAAACATTTTAATTATAATAGAAACAGGGACTCACTAAACTGCCTAACCAACCCACTACACATTTACAGTACCCACTACACTTGCAATAAATTTAATTTATTTATTGGTTTGTATCCTCCATGAAATTGTAAAAATTAATTTTGTTGTTATGGCAACGGAAAAAAAGGATATGTCTGTTATTAAAAAGAATAAAATTTTTGTATTTGTTGCTGAAATGCAAATTTTTTTAAACAATAACTTAATACAATGAAATGATTTTAATTATTTTTTGATATTATGTAAGATACGAATATAGTAATACCGGCTTATCACAGGTTTTATTCTTTTTTTTTCTAATATGACATCATTTACACCTTCAGAAGTACTCATTTTTTCTTAATAAAAGCGTGATTTATGCAGTTATTTAAGAATTCTTTAGTTTCATAAAATATTCATTATAATTAAACAGAAATGGCGCAGTTTATAGAAATATTTTCATTTGTGCACACCACGGACCTTTAAATTAATAGACATTCACTTTATTTAGATGCAGGAATGAAAGTCAGTGAATATAACATCATCACTGACACAGCTATAACAATGTATATTATATTCATAGAATAAATTTATCTGGTTTCTGTATGACGACATTTCCTCCATCGAAAAAATTTCATTTTAGATATTATATTTTATTAAAGTTTATCTTCTGTTATTTTATTTACATAATACTTAATAATATTACTCAGTAAATAATCTGGGTATTGTACCACGATTAGTGAACAATTATGTGCAATAATCTTATTAGGATTAAATTTTACAAAAACAATTTTTTTTCTTTGAAATGCAGTTACACAATCACCTATGTGATCAAGATCCTGATTGGTGGAAAATAATGAAACAAAATAAATTTTGAGAAAAAGCTTAACCTGTTGCCACTGTTTTGAAGAAATGTCATGCAAAAGCTTTTAAAATTAAAAATAAAATAGAAAAATTGAAATAAATTAAAAATTAGCCAGAATGGGCACATCTACACATAAACAACTTTCATTTAAAAAAATAATTATCAAAATCGGACCAGTAGAAAGCTCAAGGCTGATGACCAAAAAAATAGCCAGGTGTTTTAAATATATAGATGGCATATATTTTACAGGATATAGCATTTTTCCGTGTCCCCATACTTTTCAGTTGCCCTGTATATAAAATAATGAAAATACATGTCAAGCAATATACTATATGTCAAAAAAGATGGTTACGGATTATTTCTGAAACTATAAGAAAATTATAAAAATATTCATATGAAGATAGATAATTCAATTTGTACTTTCTCTTATTTTAGAGTCAAAAAGCATCAAATTTTTATAATGTTCCTGCATCTAAAAATGCCCAATCACAAAAATAGTTACTGGCCCTTTCTTAAACATACCCAAAAAGTTTGATCCAAACATCCGAGTTAGAGACAGTCAAAAATCATGATTTATTTCATTTTACAAGAAATTCAAAACATAAAATTGAAAATCAGGCTTCAAATTGCATGACAAAGTCACAATATTTGACTCTAACTCAGTGATTTTTAGAGGCAGAAAATAGGTGTAGAGGTTGTGTAAATTTTGCGATTTATTCTAACAAAACCTTTTGGGTATAACTAACAATGCAATAGTGATGACTTATGATTGGTGAATTTGAAATGCAAAGACTGTATAAAAGTTAAAAATTTTGAATTTTTCTTAAAAAATTCTCCATGTAAATGAAAGTACAATTTGAATTCTCTACCTTTCTATAATTATTTCTGTAGTTCATATTATCCCTCTCTGAGTTACAAAAATATGCTACAATTTTTCTTTGGACACCTGACAATGAGTTTAAAAATATAATATTCCATCAATCTAAAAGAAAAAAAAAAGACTCAAAATATTGACTGATCATGATCATTTTCTCTGCAGAATTCAATTTAAAAATGGGTAAACACTTTGCATTTCATGATTCAAACCAATACAATTTCTTGACAAGCGGGATGGAGGGAGGGGGTTGCAACTGTGGGCCATAGATTGTGAGTGCTATTTCTTGTAGGATGCGACAGGGCACACTGGATTATGTGTGTCATCCGTTCACCCTCTGGGGAACCCTGGATAAGTGGTATCATTATTCTCCCCTGAGATGCCATTCTTTCACCCCTTAAGGTATCCTGGATGAGGGGTGCCATTACTCTCCCCTGAGATGCCATCCTTTCACCTCCTGGGGCACCCTGGATAAGGGGTGTCATTATTCTCTCCTGTGGTGCCGTCCTTTCACCCCCTGAAACACCCTGGATTAGGGGTGCCATCCTTTCACCCTAGTTAAGGGTGCCATTTTAGCTCCTCTAGGGGTGTCACCAGTGAGACAAGCCTTTCACCCTTAAAAGGTGCAATGTGTCACCATTAGTTTTAACAGTGTGGCAGCTGTTGAAGAAGTTCGAGACATTATTGGTGTTTTCGAGATCATTAGATCATTCATGAGCTGGAGATGCGCTCCGTGCATCAAGGCCCGCGATCGTAATTTTAAAAACCTGTTTTGATGACGATCGTTGTCTTTTTAATGTTCTTTTTTCTTAACTTTTTGCTGTATTAAGGATAATAAACATGTTTTCTTCTCTTATTCTTATTCGGTCTTTCTTGTGTTTTGTGTCGTCCCTACCGTGCCAGGAAAACGTTTCCGACCACGGGTTGCTATGTAAAACTGAATCCTTGTGATGTCCCTATCTCCCCTTTACGTTTGTCTCATTACTTTTGGGACACCCTGTATAGATCAGCCATACTCAACCTTTTTTTTCTCTCTCTCGCGGGCCGCAAAAATAATATTGCGAGAGCAGGAGGGCTGCAAACATTATATTGCGATGTAAAACTGGCCGCAAACATTATATTGCGACGTGAGGGGAGCCGCAACATGTGGATAAAAAGTTAAAAATGAGTTACTATATGTCTGTTTGTATTATGTCGGCCAATTATCAACACTTATGGGATATAGGTCCTATGGTGTGGAATGCCCTCCGTGGGGGTCTTTCTAAGGGAACCTAACCCGTATTTACGCAAGGTTCGAAGAAAACCACGGAAAACTCCGAACGGTTAGGCCGACGGTCGCGAGTAGGTTCGAACCCAGTACCTACCGTCTACCAGTTTGGAGGTCAGAACCTCGCGGCCACTGGTGGGGCAAAAACTACTATAAATTAATTAAAATTCACATAGTAAGCTAACATATAAGTACAAGGAAGTGATTATTATCAGTATGGTTGAACATTTGTCGTTGAATAAATATTACCAAATGTTTCTTACACCATTTTTTCAAAACAATAAACTTCATATGATATTTCTGTGGCAAATTTTGTAGAAATGTACTGGAAAGTTTGTTGTTTGGAAAGTATGGAAAGTTTGGTTAGTGATGTAGCAAATCTTTGGTAACAGTTTTCTTCCGTGACAAACTTTAAACCCTAAAAAGCACAATTAACAATAAATAAGAATGTAATAATGCAGAAATTTCGATTTCTAAAGAAAATTAATTAAAAAGTTTTCTCTTACAGTAATTCTTTTGCTGGATGAATTATATATACACTGGTGTGCAAAATTTAAGGACGGAGTCCCAAAATGCCAATTTTCAAGGGATTTTCAAGCAATAATTTTCACGCTAATATTCAAAAGGAAGTAATTTAATTCGTATAACTGCTATCCCTGTATAATAGCTAGTCCATATAACATCTCTTTCAGGTCACACATGATCACAAGAGTCACAATCACTACGGTGAAACAAAAAAATAGGAAATTTCATACGTCTCTTTTATGAGTCTCAAATGACTACTATAAGTGACTCCACTGTCAGGTCACTGCGACTGTTGCTTTGTGACGAGTCACCAGGTGACTTTACAGTGTCGTTTTATTGAGACTCTCGTGTGACTGTCATTTGGAGGCTCAATTTCAAAGTCATTGTGAATGTTGCATTATGATAAATCACCAAACAATGTCCCATTAAAGTCACATGGTGAGTTTTCGCCACTTTTCACAGTGGTTACTTCACAGTAGGGTTTCTGTTACCATTTAACAAAGTCTTGTGATAGAAAGTCATCATGTGACTTTAATGTGTCATTATTTATTTATTTATAATAATGCAACATTCACAATGACTTTGAAATTGAGCCTCCAAATGACAGTAACATGAGAGTCTCAATAAAACGACATTGTAAAGTCACCTGGTGACTCGTCGTAAAGTCACCTGGTGAAAGCAGCAGTCGCAGTAACCTGACAGTGGAGTCACATATAGTAGTCATTTGAGGCTCATAAAAGAGACGCATGGAATTTCCTATTTTTTGTTTCGCCGTAGGGAATGTGACTCTTGTGACCATGTGTGACCTGAATGAGATATTATATGACTAGCTGTTATGCATTGATAGTAATTATTCGAATTATATTACTTCCTGTTGAATATTCGCGTGAAAATTATCGCTTGAAAATCCTTTCGTCGTTAAATTTTGCACACCAGTGTATACATATATTTGTAAAAATATAATACAAATTTAATTATTTTGGAACAATGTTTGATTAGTATTGACGATTAGAAAATGCATACGCTTCTGTGGCACAAATAAAACTATAAAGACATGTAAAAAAAATTGACAGAGAAAACATCATTTAAGATGTTTTAACATGATTTAAAATTAATTATAAATAACAGGAGACATTTTATATGCGCATGAAATTATATAAAACAACAAGGAAGGTCATTACTTTTAACTCACACATCTTCATTAATTTTATAAATATATTAATGAAGAAGAAATAAATTAATATCTTCATTATAAATATATTAATGGCGATATTAATCTTTGTTAATGATAATTTGTCTCGGGTCGCATGTAAAAGATCGCCGGGCCGCAGTTTGAGCATGGCTGATTATGCATGATTAAGTGTTTTAAATATATAGATAATTATAAAATGTTGTACTGTCGCTAAAAACACATTTGCGAAAGTATTTTTTATAATTTGAACTTATCAAAGTGATTAAAATTTCATTACACAATTCTCTTTACATTAGAAAAACTAGTTTGAGTTAACTAAAATAGTGCGACAAGATGACAAATATGAAAAAAAAACTAGTCGTTACGGGCCACCGTAATACTTACCCATCATATATATGCATGTATAATATATGAGGACCCCAGAAGCCAAGGAATATAAGTGACAAAATTGAAAAAATTGAGTTAAGTGCACAGGCTATCTGGAAATATGCTTGTTTGATTTCAGGTAAAGAAATATAGGTCATTTTCTTATTATTTGGGGAGTTACAGAGATAAACCACTTTTTTCGAAAAACAAACAATATTGATTAATTATACATTTAAAGGAAATTGTACTCTATTTTTTTAACAGTTATTGAAATGAGAGTTCAAAGATTAGAATGCAACAAGCAGATGTTTCCTATTTCAATTTAGTCAATTGTTATTGATGTTCCAATTTAACATCAATTATCTTTAAACTCAATTTACTCCAAATCGACATTTTGTCACTTGTACCCCTTGGCTTCTGAGGTCGTCATATGAAAATAATACATTTGAAAACTATTTCTAAAATAGATTGCAATTCCAAAACAAAATTTAAACGTGTATCTATATTTTTATTGTGCATAGTAATGCTGTATTAATGAGTTGTTGATGAATCTCTTTCGATAAATTATACAACACGCCTAACTACTCAAGTAGTACTGAATTGCGAAAAAGAAACATCCTTATAACTCCAAAATTAATAATCTTATTAACTAACAATTTATTGCGTCGGATTAAGCGTCTTATTTCCAATTAAAATATATCTTTGAATTGAAATTTGAATGAAATACAGGGTCATGAAAAATCGAAAAATGTGGAAAACAGGATTACAGATATCTCGGCAACTAATAATTCGATCAACTTCGTTCTTTATGCAAAATTTGTGTTATTTTATTGCCTTTTACATCCACTCTTTAAAATAAAAAAAATCGAAAATTTTTATATACCTTTCATGAGAATGAATTTTTCGAGAGTCCGAAAAAAATAGTTCCGGATAATCGAGGTTACTGATATTAAATAGGCTTCGTTCCATTCTTACATACTAAGTACATACAAAATTTCAAGTCTCTATTTCAATTCATTCGGGAGTTAGAGCGTTTACAGACAGACAGACGGGCGGCAAATTTTTTTTTTTTTTTTCTAAAAATATGTTTTTTGAAATCTCCAGTGTCGAAAACGTGTAAATCCGTCAAAAAAAAATTTCGATTTTCAAAACGATTGCAAGACTTACCCTATACTACGTATGATGGGTAAGTAAAAGATTTATTTCAAAAAGTGAAACGTCGGATAAAGATAATTGTGTAGGTGGTTTTTCCAAAAAAAGCAAAAGGAGGCCGAATTCGTGGGTGTTAAAAGCTACTTTTGGATTTTCTGGAAATCAGAAAAGCGTAAACATTTTTTAATTATTCTTAGTACATCACGTTAAAAAAAAAATAAAAAAATAATAAACACTTCTATCTACATCTAACTATATCTTATACTATAATGCGAGCAAAAATTGTGTGTGTGTGTGTGTGTGTGTGTGTGTGGGTAAATTTTATCTCAAAAACGGCTCTAACGATTTTCGCAAAAATTTGGATTTTACCATTTTCGGGCACGAGAAGACCATTGGGCTAGGTCCCATGTTCGGGAAAATTCGATTACTGGGTCATTTTGGGTCACAATGGGTCAGGATCAAGCTATTTATATCTAGAGAACGGCTGGATGGATTTTAAGGCAATTTTGTATCCAATCGTTTTTTGGCACGAGAAAACTATTGGGCTGGGTCACATGTTCGAAAAATTTCGATTAGTGGGTCATTTTGGGGTCATTATGGGTCAAGCCAGTTTTATCTAAAAAACGGCTCTAACGATTTTGACCAAATTTTATATTGTATCGTTTTGGATTACAAGAAGACCATTGGGTTAGGTAACATGTTCGAGAAAATTCGGTAAGTGGGTCATTCTTGGGGTCATTGTGGGTCATGCTATTTTTATCTAGCGATTTTCTCACGCAATTTTGACTAAAAATTGCATTCTATGGTTTTCGGGCACGAGAAAAACATTGGGCTAGATTACATGTTCGAGAAAAAATTTCAATGGGTCATATTGGGTCATTAAGAGTCTGGGGCAAGCTATTTATATTTAAAGAACGGCGTGATGGATTATAACGAAATTTTGTATGTAACAGTTTTTTGACATGAGAAAACTAATGGGCTAAATCACATGTTTGAGAGATTTCGACTATGAGGGTCATTTGTGGGTCATAATGGGTCATGGTCAACCTATATCTAAAGAACAGGTGGATCGATTTTAACGAAATTTTGTATGCAACATTTTTTTGGCACGATAAAATCATTGGACTAGGTTACATGTTCGAAAAATTTCGATTAATGGGTCATTTTGGGTCATTAAGAGTCCGGGTCAAGCTATTTATATTTAAAGAATGGCGTGATGGATTATAACGAAATTTTGTATGTGACAGTTTTTTGACATGAGAAAACTAATGGGCTAAATCACATGTTTGAGAGATTTCGACTATGAGGGTCATTTGTGGGTCATGATGGGTCATAATGGGTCATGGTCAACCTATATCTAAAGAACAGGTGGATCGATTTTAACGAAATTTTGTATACAAAATTTTTTTGGCACGATAAAATCATTGGACTAGGTTACATGTTCGAAAAATTTCGATTAATGGGTCATTTTGGGTCATTAAGAGTCTGGGTCAAGCTATTTATATTTAACGAACGGCGTGATGGATTATAACGAAATTTTGTATGTGACAGTTTTTTGACATGAGAAAACTAATGGGCTAAATCACATGTTTGAGAGATTTCGACTATGAGGGTCATTTGTGGGTCATGATGGGTCATGGTCAAACTATATCTAAAGAACAGGTGGATCGATTTTAATGAAATTTTGTATGCAACATTTTTTTGGCACGATAAAATCATTGGACTAGGTTACATGTTCGAAAAATTTCGATTAATGGGTCATTTTGGATCATAAAGGGTCTGGGTCAAGCTATGTATAATTAAAGAACGGCAGGATCAATTTTAACGAAATTCTGTATGTAACAATTTTTAGAAACGAGAAAACTAATGGACTAAGTCACATATTCGAGAGCTTTCGATTATAAGGGTCATTTGTGGGTCTTAATGGGTCAAGGTCAAGCTATATCTAAAGAATGGGTGGGTCGATTTTAACGAAATTTTGTATACAACATATTTTTGGCATGAGAAAATCATTGGGGTAGGTCACATGTTCGAGAAATTTCGATTGGTGGGCCACTTTTGGGTCATTCTAATTTTATCTTGACAACGTTTCGCGCAATTTTGATTAAATTTTGTATTTTATCGTTTTCGGTCACAAGAAAATCATTGGGTTAGGACAGATTTTTGTGAAAATTCGATCAATGGGTCATTTTGGATTATAAGGAGTCAGGGTCAAACCAACTATATCTAAAAAACAGCTCAATCGATTTTATCTAAATTTTGTATCTAATGTTTTTCGGCATGCTAAAACTAAGGAGCTAGGCCACACGTTTAAGAGATTTCGATTATAAGGGTCATTTGTTGGTCATGATGGGTCATGCTAATTTTATATAGAAAATGGTACTCACCATTTTGACTATACTTTGTATTATATCGTTTTTGAGCAAGAGAAAACCATTTGGCTTGGACACATGCTCGCGAAAATTCTATTAGTGGGTCATTTTGGGTCTTAATGAGCTAGGGTCATCCTAATTATATACAATAACGACTCAATCAATTTTACCTAAATTTTGAAACAAAACGTTTTTTGTCACGAGAAGACTATTGGGCTGAGTCGCATGTTAAACAAAATTATATTAGTGGGTCATTTCGCTTCATTGCTGAATGCTGCCAAGCTAATTTTACATAAAAAATGGCTTGAACGATTTTGATTCAATTTTATATTCTACTGTTTTTAATTACCTGAAGACGATTGAGCTATGTCACATGCTTGATCAAATTTGATTAGTGGCTCATTTTGGGTAATACGGGTCAGGGTCACGAGAATATGGCAAAAGCCAGTAACTTGGTGATATTTGACAAAATATTGGCGACATATGGCCATAAAATCGACTATAAAAATTACGAAAACCAAAACACGTATTTGGAGCCAAATGAAAGAATGCCTCCAAATTTGGCTATATCTAGCAAAATATATTGTCTTTCAGAATGAAAAGAATTTTTTTATACATTCTTAAGAGGATTCGAGATGCATGGTTAAACCAATCAGAGTCGAGCTAAAAAAGTGATTTAGATTGATGTCCTTTCGTTGTAAAATTTAAAATAAAATAAAATTTATAAATATGCGCATAAAAACATAGTTTTCTTATTGATTGTTTTTCTAAATAATACTATTATAAACATGTTTTACAGTAATAATACAGAGTTAATGATACAGTGAAAATACTATATCGAGTTGAACACAAAGTTTATTTTGACCGAGGTAAGCTCGGTCTCCCCTGCTAGTATAGTATAAAAGATAAATATACATGTGCGTAACGCTGACCTCATTTTATGAATGATAAAAGAGGTCAATAAAATTTCGCAATTTTTCGCAATGCAATTTTTTTAGGGTTTCATTTATCTGACGAAACCATGTTCGTCTCTGTCCTCTGTCTGCCTATCACAAAATCCGTGCACAAAAACTGTATAAGTCAAAGATTTTAAATTTTGTGTACTTACGGCCCCTGTCCTCGCTCGAAGAAACGCTTGAGAGCTAATGCTATTCCTATGGGGAAGCATTTTTCCAATAACTCTTTCGCATTTTGACATTTTTGATTTTTTTTTTTTTTTTTTTTTTTTTTTTTTTGCATTGGATAGCTGAAGTGCATGCCGACAGTGCACTTTTTTTGCTTTTTCGATTTTGATTGCAGATATTTTTTTAAAAAGCACTTTCAGTTTCGAAACCGGTTTTGAAAGTTAAACTAACTTTGTAAAAAATATCTGAAACCAAAATCGAAAAAGTAAAAAAGGTGCGCTGTCGGCATGCACCTCAGCTATCCAATGCAAAAAAAATTATTCAAAATGTCAAAATGCGAAAGAGTTATCAGAAAAATGCTTCCCCATAGGAATAGCATTAGCTCGCGAGCGTTTCCTCGAGCGAGGACCGGGGCCTTACGGCTGAATATCTCCTGTCACACGACAAATATAACATTTGGAAAAAATTGTATTATTTTGATTAAATTATTTTTTTCAATGACACCCGTTCTATTTTCCGATTTAAAAACACAACCTTAAAATGAATGCTTTGCGCGAAGACATCATGGCTTGGAGGAAAAGTATCTTGCTAGTAAACAAAAGTTTTTCAGTTCGACTCCCGATACGAGAACTTGAAATTTTTATTCTAATATGAATTTAATAAGAAGAAATTTCGTATTTTGGGGCAAATTAAGGATTTATATTAATGGGTTTCGTTCATCTGACTTTCATATTATTTTCGAAAATTCAATTTCCTTTCTTTTAAAAAAAAGTTTGCGATTTTTTATTGATTCGCCATTTTAAATTTAATTTTAAACATTTTTTTCGCTTTTAGAGTTTAAAATTCCGTTTATATCTTCGCTAATTTTTTTTTTTTTTTTTTTTTTTAATTTTGGATTTTTTTAAAATAGTTTGATTTGAATTTTTTTTAAATTTGATTAAAGTAAATAACTTCCTTTTATAATTATATTAAAATTAAATTTACTGGTACTACCATCCATCCATGGAAGCATTTCATATTATAAATTAACAATTCGGATTTGTTGATGAAAGGATAAGTTGTTTTAAAAGATATTAAACGAAGCACATCTGCGATCACACTTACACATTTGTTTATATTTTTTTAAACTTCTAACTATCGCACATTTCCATTTTTTACACCATGAAATAGGGGGGGGAGTGTATTTTCAAATGGAAATTGTTTAAAAATTACTCTGTAAAAAACGGACGATTTTACGGAAATTGTACTAATATTCGGGACGCCAGTTCAATTTACTGTTTTTTAACGGAAAAACTTCCTCAAATTCTAGGAAAAAATGAATTTTTTTCTGGAATTTACGCGGATTTTTCCGTTAAAAAACGTCATACCGATTACCAGCACAATCTTCACAATATTGTCCTTTTTTTATATTGTTAATTAATTTATTGATTTTTAATTTGTTTGAAAACTGTATCGCAATTTACTTGTTTTTATTGCTTTTAAATAATTTTCAACCGTGAAAATTTTACTTTTCCTATTGCATACAGACGGTTACAAAGATATTGCTTTAAATACATTTCTAAACCTTTCTTTAAATGCATAATTCCTTTTTAAGGTGCGTTCGTAATTATGTAAATACGTAGCACCTAAAGTCGTCGTTCAGTCCGTCCGTCCGTCTATCCGTCTGTCCGCATATTACACAGCAAAATTTACCCTATCGAATAGTTCGAAATTAAAAATATATATTTTTTGTATAATTTTGTTGAGTCATGTCAAATTTTATGAAAATTGGATGCATAGTTTAATTAAAAGTATCAGGACAATCAAAAGTATTCCATTACATTACGGCCTATGGGAAAAAATAGTTTCAAGTGCATTTTATTGATGTTGCACTCTTTTGAACATAATAAAATTGATACGCATCTATGAAGTATGTACTAAAATATACATTCTGCACAATCTGTGGCCGAAGAATATTTGTTATTAATTTACAGGGCTAGACAAAAGTATTCCATTATAAAATTATATACGGCGAAATATTGTTTGGACGCGTTTAATAATATTGAACTATTTCACATTTTATGAAATTGATATGCGTTGCCGAGATTTGATTCAAGTTACTTATTGTATAATAGAAAGCATATAGTATTTACAGGACACACAAAAAATTTTGGTTACTATATTGTATACTATAACACCATTATCTGAATACTTTTAAAACTTCATTATAGCACGAATGCACCTCAGTTGCTACGCTTGGCGTGCAATTTTCGACTTATTCTTATAAGTATGATTTCTGACATAATACGTAGGCATTCTAAAAAATATATTAATATTATTAAGATTATATTAATGTTATTAGAGTTATTAGTTTAAAAAGAAATAATTTTTTCCCCTTTATTCTGTAACACAGGAAGGCGGGCATATCTACTTGTTTCTATAATTACAAAATAACGCAGAAAATGGTTGTATCATACTTTTTAACGCTGAATATCATTTTTATAGTCGGATGTAGCAATCCCAAAACTTTCTTCTTCTTCATACTTTGTAAATCTTCCTGAAAAATGCAATAAGGCAACATCATCGTTTAAATTATTTACACCAATATTTGATCAGCAATAACTTATGTCAACTTCAAACTGAATCTGAATTTTTATGAAAATCTGTGCATTAATTTTACAGATACAGCACAAATGATAAAAAATTCTGAATATCAGCTCCATCTGTTGGGCGATTTTCACCAAAAACTAATAAAAACGAATTTATATTTGAGACTAACTGAATCTTAACTTGGATGAAAACTCATGCATTAATTATTGAATTGCAGATTTAGCGGAAATCAAGAAAAATGCAGCCTAGCACTGTAACCTATTGGGTGATCTCCAGCAAATATTAAGAAGAACTAATTTATGTTACGGACTAACTGAATCTGACGTTAGATCGAAATGTATACATTAGTTCCTGAGATATAGCTATTACAACAATCAATGAGTTATGCAGCATATAGCAACATCACCTATCAGGCAAAAGTATAAGAAAGAACATCAGCATCAAATTGCATCAAGGACTAACTGAATCTGAAGTTTTAAAAAAATACGCACATTAGTTCTTGAGTTGTAGCTATTGCGGAAATAGTGAAAAACTCAAAATAGCAATGCCACCTCTACAGATCCATAGCTTAGGAAGTGCTAAAGGAGGCTCAGCCCTCCCTCTAAAACACTTTGAGCCTTTCCTGAAAAAGATTCTAAGGTCACTAAATTAATTTATGTTGCGAAAATCCAAATGAAATTCTCTTCAAAAATCTAATTTAATAATACGTAGAGTTATGTTTATAATAATATGTTTGAGGCCCTTGCACACTTTTGCAGAAATACTAAATTGTAACTAAAATAAGTGTTTCAACACTCACTCATCCTATTTGCACGTATGAAGCTAACAGAATGTTTAATACCGCACTAGTTATACACTCGAACTTTTCATCATCCTATTCTTTTCTTAGCATAAAACGAAGTTATTACAATAGTTTAATATGAAACATAGTACTACAGTGTGAATATGCGCTAATTTATCTTTCTGCTTCAGAGAGAAAGAAAGAAAATATGAGCCCTCTCCTACATTTTCTTTAGCCCACCTCCCTATTATTCATTTCTTGCTAAGGCCCTGCACCTAAAGGGTAATTTATACCAAAAAGTAATAAGCTCCAACTTTGAAGAATATGTATAATAGATTCTAAAAAAAGTAATTTTCAATGTAGATTCCAAGATTAAATTTTTACTGAAAATCTATTTATCTAAGTATTTTTGCAAATGCTTCAAAAACACGCGTTACTCTTGAAATAATTATTCTGAGATAGTTATATTGAGTTTCGACATTGATAAAACTTATAAAAATTCTCGTTTTTGTCTCCAAGAATTATATTTTTGAGCTATAATTGAATCGCGTGTTGAAACCCATTATAACCGAAAAAGTAAGACATGATGATACCGACAAAGACAGATTACAAATTTTTCTTCTGTTTTTGCACATTAAGAAATGTTCGAATTTCGATGTTTATGTTCCTTTTATCAGCTTCTGAATCTGAAGCGTTTATTGGTATGGAAGTAAGTTAACTTAACCATTTTCGATGCGATTTAATCACGAAAAATTGTGCATGTAAAACTGTGGACTGAATTTTCTACTGAACAAATTTTACTAATTATTTTTTTTAATGAAGTTGTTCATTTGTAGATGGGCCCGATATTGGCTATGTTTTAAGTTATTCCCATTTTTATGTCTTAAATTTATTTTTAAAAGATTTTTACAATTTTTTTTTTTTTTTTTTTTTTTTTTTTTTTTTTTTTTTTAATGATAGGAATTGGATTACTCTCCCTGTTGCAGTGAAAACAGAAGTAATGAGGTCCTCTATCTTTATTGATTACAAAATTGCCAGATTCGATTTTTTAAATATTGTGTTTTCACCATTGTTTTTAAAAAATACAATTTGTAGTGTATTTCCCCTACAAATGTTGTAAAGTGCATGTAAAACATTTTTGTTTTCAGAAAATAGAATTAACAAATACTCACACTTACCCACTTGTTTTAGTATTTATTTTTATACGTGAAAAATATCGTAAAGATGTACAGAATACATTTGCTCTGAAGAGGTGAAATCATTTCTTGCTGATTTTCCATTCCATAATACATAGTTTAGGAGCTTCGTTTGATAATTTGAGCCTACGTGTAATTACAAATTTTGATCATATGTTACTGATTACATATATGAAGAAAACTTAATTTTTCAATAAACTGAAAAATTGAAGTTTGTGGAAATAATGTTTTGGTTCATTGTGTTAGAATAACATTTTGTCTTAAGAATTAAACTAACCAATGTAATGCGGATTTCATTGAAGTGCATTTTGTATGATTATTATGAATCAATATAACAGTGCATTTTTAAAAATTTTCTTTCGCCAAAACTCAACGGGTCTCACCTCGTTTGTTTTGAATTAGAAACAATGAAAATTTTGTGGTAGTAAAAATATTTGAAATAACTCCAGGCGATGTGGTTGAAAGCTAATTATTTTACCTGAAAAAGATTAATATTTTTTTTATGATTTCTATTACGAAATTATTTTCAGAAACAAATTTCAATTACTTTATAAGGAATTTTTTAAACGATTATATTTTAAAAGAGAAATATAGCATTTCGTTTTGCAAGAAACAGCAAAATTTATTTTAACAAAACTATCACAATGAAAAACAAAGTATTGAAACACATCTGTGTTGCCGAGTATGATATTCTAGATTTCCTTACCGAAGACTTATGTGAAATACAACGAAAGCTCAATAGGCTATCGATTATCTGACGCTTTTCATGGTGATTTTTTTTCAAGTGAATAGAAAAAAAAGAGGACCAAATTCATCCATTATCAGAAAGAATTATGAGATTCATAATTATCAGAAAGAAGCATCACAAACTCAAGAAAATCTATTACAAGACATTTTATTTTGTCAAAAACAATTACAGACTAATAATTTAGGCACTCCGTTAGTACAGTTCAATGTGTAGGTCTTTTGTAGCTCGAGCTTCATCCAAGTTGAACTCCGGTTCAATCCACATGTTCAAATTCGCTAGCATTGACTGCGGAATTGATTGGGCACAAAAGTTCTTGTGAGCAGTACTGATAGATTTAGTTTCGAAATAATCACCCTACACAATTAGCTTTAGGAGTCGTCATTTCTGAATCATAGTATCAAAATTAATCTGAAATCAGAAGTAATGCATGTTTGAAATCAAACTAATGGAAAAGGGGCGCAATCTGTGATCTGCATTGAACTATTTTTATTATTATTCACTCGAAAAAAAGTTTTCGTCGTGAAAAACATTTTAGACAAAACCGCACTTTTATACGACAATGATTTTGTTTTATATGAATTTTAAAATGAAGCAGTGACTTTTGGAGACACCCTGTATAACTTCTCAGTTAAAGACATCCTTCACATATTTCTTCATCCAGACTGCACAGACATATCCAAAGTTGTTTGTGGTTGAATTACAAAAATCCAAAAACATTTTTTTTAATTTATAATCAGTTACACAAAACTTACCCCCCCCCTTTTTTTAATAAAAATTAAAAATTACATTAAAAAATATAATACATTTTATCATGTAATTTTGTTTACTAATAATATAGTTAACCATCACAAAAAATTTCAAAACTCAATAAATAAAAATTATTTTGAAATATGTCCCGAACCCATTTAAGAAACAATTTCTATTGTTCGTGAAATATATTTGTCGAATAATATGATACGGAAAATTTTTGAAAAGGAAACATTATAATGCTCATTGATTTTTAATTTAATTCATCTTTAATTAAAATTCAGTTTCTTAACTCAAAGGAATAAAGTCAAATTCTTTAACAACGAAATTATTCCACATTTTATTAAAATATCATTCAAGATAGAATGAGCACCTTTTCACATGCTGAGGAAATAAATCATTAGTAATTCAATCGCACGTTTAATACATTATAATAAAAGAAAAATTATGCTTCAAAGACTTGAAAATTGGGTCTGACATACCTCACCATTTATTTGCATTCTAAGAAATTATAGTGTACTAGCAGCCTTCGCCCGCTACGCTGGTCAGTGTTTTTTAAAGAAACTTTGAATAAATATTAATTCATCATATAATCATAGTAATTTTTAGTTTATATCGTATTTTAGATTATCTGACATCGGTGAAAAGTCCGTCATCTAAACTGAAAGTTCAAAGGTAGTCAATAATGAATGACGCAGAGCCAAACATGTTAACAGTTTTAATCACATTAAAATTCATTCAGAGGAACCTTTAAAATAAAGCCAATCTTTCGTAATTGGGTTCATCTGATTTAAAACATCTCCATAAGTATTCAATTAAACAACGTAGAATTCTATATTTCATTTGCTACAAAATTTCAGAAAAAATATTCAACTAACAATGTAAGTTCCATTAAAATCTATCTAGTAGAACTTAATTATAAGCGGCCGGAATGAAATTTCACTTTGCGTTTTATATATATTGATATATTTACATATAGCTTACATAATCATGTTAACCTGATTATAGAACTCTCTTTCAAAATAATAGATACGTGAGATTTTATTGTACAATGATTTATAGGTAGATTGAAAATTTCAACTTTTAGCGCCGAAGACATCGCCATATTAGAAAAATGTGAAGTATCTCACGAAATACTGGACTTAAAAGAATTTGCTTAATAGTACGAGATCCGGCTGCAGAATCAGTGTACTCATCGAGTGTTTGCTGAAAACCAAATTTTTACACATATTTATGATTAGGAGAATTTATATCTACCAGGTTGCCTATCAAAATATGGCCGCTAGTATTTTTAATTAAATTATTAATAATTCATAATCCGTAAGAAATTTCACTGACTTGTTTTTTCAATAAAGTCTCATCTACTTTACGGCAACACCTATAAAGACTCTGAAAAATCATGGTTGCCGTTGCGCACCTGGCCGCACCTCTTCGCAGCCAGGTATACAGAGGTATGATTTTGTTACATTTATACACCCACAACGTACATTCATAATTTATATATCAAATTAAAGCTAATTTTTTTTCTGTTTATTATTATATACGGTTGCCTAATTAAATCTGGCCGCAAATAAGGGTTGCTGGCTGTTAAATATGGTAAATAAAAGCGGTGGAGTGACGCTGCAGAATCGTTTGTTTCATACACTGTAAAAAATTTGCTGCATTTTGTTGCAACGCACTCCCTTGCTTGTATAGAAAACGGTTACTTGGCCGTGAAATGGAGCTTTCTCATTGGTTGGAATAGAGATATTATATACAAGCGATGTATAGAAAACGGTTACTTGGCCGTGAAATGGAGCCTTCTCATTGGTTGGAATAGAGATATTATATACAAGCGGTGGAGTGTGTTGCAACAAAATGCAGCAGATTTTTAACAGTGTATGAAACAAACGATTCTGCATCGTCACTCCACCGCTTTTATTTACTATATTTAACAGCCAGCAACCCTTATTTGCGGCCAGATTTAATTAGGCAACCGTATATAATAATAAACAGAAAAAAATTAGCTTTAATTTGATATATAAATTATGAATGTACGTTGTGGGTGTATAAATGTAACAAAATCATACCTGTGTATACCTGGCTGCGAAGAGGTGCGGCCAGGTGCGCAACGACAACCATGATTTTTCAGAGTCTTTATAGATGTTGCCGTAAAGTAGACGACATTTTATTGAAAAAACAAGTCAGTGAAATTTCTAATGGATTATGAATTATTAATAATTTAATTAAAAATACTAGCGGCCATATTTTGATAGGCAACCTGGTAGATATAAATTCTCCTAATCATAAATATGTGTAAAAATTTGGTTTTCAGCAAACACTCGATGAGTACACTAATTCTGCAGCCGGATCTTAGACTATAATATCATTCGATGCAGCATGAAAAAATACACTAAAATATGGTATGAGTTTAAAAATAATGATCTATATAGATAAGGATTGAAAATTTCAGGTTTTTGCACCGAAGGCATCGCCAAATTAGGAAAATGTGAAGTATCTAACGAACTACTGGATTTAAAAGAATTTGCTTGGTACCATTCGATTCAGCATGAAAAAATACACTAATATATGTTATCAGTTGAAAAATAACTGCAAAAGCCGATTTTTAAGGGATTTTTTAAAATTCGTTTTTTTTTACCCCATTTAGGGGTGGAATTTTCGAAAATCCCTTCTTAGCGGCACTCGGTGTTATAAGAAGTATATTTACCCCAATTTTCGAGTTTTTGGTTCGGTAGATTTATTTTCTGCTGTGATTAATACGAAATCCAGACTTTCTTTTATATATATATAGATAAGGATTGAAAATTTCAGGTTTTTGCGCCGAAGGCATCGCCAAATTAGGAAAATGTGAAGTATCTAACGAACTACTGGATTTAAAAGAATTTGCTTGGTACCACTCGATTCAGCATGAAAAAATACACTAAAATATGTTATCAGTTGAAAAATAACTGCAGAAGCCGATTTTTAAGGGATTTTTTAAAATTCGTTCTTTTTTTACCCCATTTAGGGGTGGAATTTTCGAAAATTCCTTCTTCGCGGCACTCGGTGTTATAAGAAGTATATTTACCCCAATTTTCAAGATTTTTGGTTCGGTAGATTTTTTTTCTGGTGTGATTAATACGAAATCCAGACTTTCTTTTATATATATATAGATAGATAAGGATTGAAAACTTCAGGTTTTTCCGCCGTAGGCATCGCCAAATTAGGAAAATGTGAAGTATCTCACGAACTACTGGATTTAAAAGAATTTGCTTGGTACCATTCGATTCAGCATGAAAAAATACACTAAAGAATATTACCAGTTGAAAAATAACTACAAAAGCCGATTTTTAAGGAATTTTTTAAAAATTCGTTCTTTTTTTTACCCCACTTAGGGGTGGAATTTTCGAAAATCCCTTCATAGCGGCACTCGGTGTTATAAGAAGTATTTTTACCCCAATTTTCAAGATTTTTGGTTCGGTAGATATTTTTCTGCGGTGATTAATACGAAATCCAGACTTTCTTTTATATATATAGATAAGTCATGGCATTTTACAGTTTTCAAATAATTGCGAAATGTAATATGATTTATTGAATTATATTATAATATATTTTTGATTTTTTTCTACATTTATTGTTTAAAATATAGACTGCCAAGTTATTGTATCTTTAATTAAAATTTGTTTTCAAGAGACAAATCCAAACAGCCGAACCAAGCTTCAAAATGATTATACATTTTATCAAACTATTGTTTAAGATTCAAACAAAATATTTTCTTATGATGACACTCGAGTCACTCAAAAAGACTCAGATGATAATGTTAAGTCTATGGGGGCGTTATTTTCAAATATATTTCTCAAATTTTATTATTTTTTTTCTATAGGATAGCTAAGGATGATCTACAAACGGGCTTTACCTTTTCGATTTTATTATATATATATATATATATATATACTTTTACAAATAAAACCAAAGTAACTCAGATATTACCATAACAATAAGCCAATGAAACCAGTATTTAGAACGTATATTATGATAGTTTCAATTTCAGAACCGGTTCCAAAATTTAAAGCTTTTTTTTTTTTTTTTTTTTTTTTTTTTTTTTTTTTAATCTGAAAACAAAATAGAAAAAGTAAAACCTAGTATAGTTCTAAATCGTGTTCAGCTATCCAAAATGATCAAAAATCATGTAAAAATATTGAAATGAGAGTAAGATATTTGAAAATAACGCCCCCATAGACTTAACATATTATCATCCTGGTCTTTTTGAGTGATTAGTCTGGGCGTTAAAGAAAGATAAAGAAAGTTAAAGAAATAATGATAGGGTTTTAAATCTTACGCTTAAGATCTTCAACATTATAATAAGCAGCCATGGCCTAGTCGGCTGAGCATCGGACTCATCACTGAAAGGTCACAGGTTCGAGGCTCACCACCAGCTTAAATTCCGCCATGCATTTCAATGGCTCCATCGGGGGCTGTAAACAAATGGCTATATTCTACAGCCTGTGCATAAAATGGTCTTGTTGCAAAGAGTCCGCCATTAATATGTAAGGTAGAATGGGGCACATGTGAACAGTTTTCATAAACATAGCTTTTTCTCTTAGCTGGGTTAATTTCTATAAACAAAAACTACTCGATATAATAAACAGAACTTTTTTTAAGATATGGAAATTTTGAATTATGAAAAAAAAAATTTTTATTATGAAATTATTAAAAAAATTTTTAATTATATTTATAGTTCTTCTAACTTTTTTTTAACAATTTTATAAATTCAAAAAATTGTTCACATGTGCCCCAACGGTGAGGCAGTTGTGTGAATACACGTGGCGCATATGTGAACACAAGGGACAATTATCCTTTGACATAAATATATACAGGACAGTTGCACCATAAAATTTAACTAATAAGAATGTATTTATTAAAATACAACACATTTATCAGTGGTGCAGAAAACAGGAATTTTAATATACATTTGTACAATTAAAATAATTAATATTAATATAATTATAATTTATATTATATTTTATAATAATAATATTATATTTTATATATTATATATTTTATATATATATTATATTTTATATTAATAATATTAATATTAATATAAATATTAATTTTAATATTAATTAATATTTTAAAAATATTATTTCTCGATCAAGATGCAAACTTAGTCTCTCCGTTATCATATTTTCCTGAAGACGCCCGCAGAAGACGGCGCGAAACGTTGATAGTTCTATTTTATTTTAATTGTACAAATGTATATTAAAATTCCTGTTTTGTGCACCACTGAGCAATGTGTTGTATTTTAATAAATACATTCTTATTAATCCTTTGACATGTTTTTTATTATCATATTCATGTGTTTATATAATCATTAGTTATACTATCTGTTAAATTCATAAGAAAAAAAATGTATATTTCTATAGTTTTTGGGTTATATGTATAATCAAAAGGTTATAAAATAAAAATAAGTAGATTGAAGGGAGGGAGGGACTTAAAAGATCCATAAAATATTGTTGCAATAAAGCAAAAGATAGAGAAGTAAACTTGAAAAAACAATTAAAGCATTTAAATTTTGTTTAGGGGTTTTTCTTTAAGGGGGATTTTAGGGAGATGACATTTAGATAATATTTATTGGAAATCTGCCGAAATTCGAAAGATTCTCACCCCTATATTTTACTTATCTACCTCTAAATTAAAGGTAAAAAAGTATTTTCGATAATAAGCTCCCTCCAAATTTAATTTCTTCTGCTTTTGAAAGAAGGGGAGAGGACATGTATCGAGACATATCGTATAATCGAGACTTTACGGTAGTTATAGGTTTAAAAATTTTGCTTTCTTAAAATGTTATATCTACATTTAAAGCATCAAATTACTTATCTTATTTAAAAATAAAAGTAAACTAATACTGCAAGTTTGGAAAAAAAATTAAAAAGAAAAAATTGCAAAGTTGCTTAACGTAATACTTTTTGTATTAACGATACATATAAAACAGTATTGACAACTGTTAAATAAAATAATGCACAACACTTATTTTAAAACATTACATTTATTTAATTTATTTATTCGAAACATTAAATTTATTTAAATTACAATTGAACGTAAACGTGCTTGTTGCTTTTTATGTATTTACTGACAGATGAGTTTGTAGAAGTTTCAATACAAAATCAACTTTATACGACGGAAATGTCTTCTATTTCAAGAAAATTATTGACATTGAAACTGACATTATTGCTCATGAAGTTAATTCAAAGGAACAGAATCACAGAATAATTATTGGGGAACTGATGAACTGTTCATATCTGTCCCAATTAGACTGTTCGCAAGTGTCCCACATTCCTACTAGAGTTAAAATGACGAATCATTAAATTTCTTAATTTTAGAAGAAAAACATTTTTATCAAAAATATTTATTAATACCTATAGTACATGTTAAAGCATTAAAATTTTAAAATAATGAATACATAAAGTTATTCCCTTAGCAAGTTGGAACTGAGATTTTACGTTTGAGATCAATAAACAGTGTTTTGGCTCCTGAGGACAAATAAAATGTCGAAGAGCTGCAAAAAAATTTTATTATATGTCTACCATCTTTGTTTTTTTTTTTTTTTTTTTTTTTTTTTTTTTTTTTTTTTTTTTTTTTTTTTGAAATAAAGAAACATAAAATAACTATTGAAAAATGACAGCGTACCCATCTGCCCAAGTCTCCCTATGTAATGAAATGTAGATTTTTATTCAAGGATTCCAAAATTGTGCGAGAGACACCAAACCATTTAACTTTGTGTGTTAATGCAATATAATGATCAGCGTTATAGTATTTTAAAGATGTCAAAAAACAGGAAAAATTATCCATTTAATGCTTAGTAACATAAATAAATAATAATTATCTATTTATTTATGTTACTTTGTCTGAAAGCATTTTGCAAGTTTTATATTTTAAAATATAAAACTTTCAAGTTATTATATCCTTAATTAAAATTCAGTTTTGTAAGTCAATTGAAAACAACCAAATATTTTGTCTTCCAAATTATTCCATGTTTTTCTAAAAAGATTAAAGGTTGAAAAGGAATCCTTTTATATGCTAAGGAAATAAATTAGAGATAATGAAATTCCACTCTTAAGATCTCCAATTTTATTATAAAACCTAAATTATACTTTAAGAACTTAAAAATTATATCTGAGATACAAAACCAATTAATTTACGTAGTAATATAACATAATAATTTGCGTTATAGTATTTCATAGTTCTCAAATGATTGAGAAAAATTTTTTCAGACACTAGCTGCCCTTGGTAACCAGTTTGGTATTCTTTAAATGCTATATATTAAGCAATATACCATGTTATTTTGATTCAAGTTGAATTTACTTGCTCAATCTTTCGTCAAATCAGAAGATTCTTATAGAGAAATCAAGAACTAATCAAAAAAATGTCATAATAAAACCCTCCTGAAAACAAACCGCATATTTAGATCCGCCAATTTACCTACTATAATATTATAAGAATCTTGTCCATTCAGTGTTTGTGTACTTGCTTTATGAATTATTATCTTCATAGTTTAATGTCGCCGTTTACGATGAATGAATTTCTTGTGTTTGTTTAATTTACGGAATGCGACAGTAATATAATCTAGAATATATACTTATTTGAATGTAAATTAGAAATACTATAATGATGTTGAAATGAAATATTTAGGTTTATATTATTACTCTCGCTACTAATTATTTATTTGGGTACTTTTCCACTATAAAAGCTTGACATTTTCTTTTTTTAAGCTTGGCGCAATTTGTGTTTCCGAAAGTAAAATATATTGTCAATGTGAATTTAGCTATGAAAATAATGAAATAGCTATGAAAAAAAATCTGGTGAATTTATCGTTGTTTATGTACATACTTTTGGACACAAATACTATGTACACACCACATTTGGCGCAATTTTTTTCTGACGCTAATATGCGAAGCGAATACCAGTTGCATATATATTTTTTAAATTATTTTTTATTGTTTTAAAAAGAATAAAAAAGGGTGAAAAGGGACATTAAATTAAAAAAAATAACTATAGAATAAAACAATTTATATAATTTTACAAAAGAAAATAAAAGTTTTTTATTTTGTTCATTTTAGTGGATTAAATGCAAAATTCAATTAAATGAATTAAATTTGTGTTATTTTTTTATTGTTTTACTTATTGATTAATAAATATTTTAATTTCGTTAATGAACATAAACTAGAATCAAATGCTGAGCTATTTATATTAATTTAAGTGAAACTGATTTATATTTCGTAATCGTCATAGAGATAAATTTTTAAAAAAATCAATTTTGAAAATTAATTTGAAAACAATAAAAATTTAGTAAATTTACTGTTTTCAAATAAGTTGCCACATAATTTTAAAAAAACGAAATACATTTGAAAGTATTTTTTTTCTCTACTCGAAGGAGAAAAAAAATGAAAAATATGTGATATTTAAACATTTAAAAAGTGCAATAAAATTTAATAAAACTTAAATTTAATCGCCAGTTTTTGTCACAGTCAAAATGACATTACCGTTTCGCACGAACATGTTTATCCTTATACTATAAATAGATAAATTACATTTAACCCGTTGGGGGACTTCATATATTACGTACCACCTAATTTTAATTCAGATTTCCGCCAGAAAAAAATTAGTTTTATAAGTTTGGTGAAAAAGAGCTGAAAAATGGCTTTGCCTAATTTTAAGAGAACTTTTTTTCTAAATTTCTAGTGAGAAATCAACATTGCAGAACACGCCCCTCAAAAAGTTAAGTTGGATAAGTGTACTTTCTTATATTAAAGAAATAAATTTTAATGAACTTACATGTTTAAAATTCCTGATATTATTATGAAACCTAAATTATGCTTCATGAATTTTGTATCAGATACCAATACAATTTAAATCAGTGGTAATAGAATATTGTGACATGTGTAATGCCATTCTAAAAATGTCAAATGATTTCGAAATATATTCATGTATCATTTATATTATGTAGCTGAAAATGTTTTCCATTATTTTTTTAATACAGAAGTTCCAAGTAATTCTATCTTTAATTAAAATTCAGTTTCGTAGATCAATTGAAAATAATCAAATATTTTCGAAATTATTTTACACTTTACTAAAATATAATTAAAATTTAAAACAGAATTTTTTGTTATGCAAAGAAATAAAGTATAGATAACGAAATTCACAATTAAGATCCCCGATTTTAAATTGAAATCTAAATTATACTTCGTGGTTTTTAAAGTTGTATCTGAAATACCAATCTTATTGATCTGCGTAGTAATTTTCGTAACATAGTGATTTTCGTAATGACATTTCGTAGTTCTCAATCAACTGAGAAAGATATTCATGTGACATGGTTTTTTGATGTGCTAGCTTAGGTGTAATCCAATGTGTTACATTGGCATTAGATCAGATCTTTTAATTTTGATAGATGGAGATGGGCGATTTCTTACATTGTTATTGTTAACAACATAGCTCAGATGAAAATTAGAAAAACTGTATTTTCAAAATTACATGAGTTCAATGACATAATAGTTAAATACTACACATTTCACAATGAACATTTATCTTTTCATTCTAATATCTTTTCGCAATAATAGTTGACAGATTCGAATGTTCGAAAAATATGTTTACCAGGTAACCTGATAAAGGGAAATTGTAAATAGGAATCATTATAAGTGTTTTCAGATTTTTAAGCTATTCCATACTTAAATAAAATTCAGTCTCGTAAATCAATTAGAAAGAGTCTAACACCATATCTTAAAAATTATTTCACTTTTTATTAAAGTAACATTTACGATTAAATGATCATCTTTCCTTATGCTATGGAAATAGGTTATAACAGATTCGCATTTCGCATTTTAAGATTCCCGATATTATAATGAAATCAAAATTATGGTTCATGAACTATGTCTCAAACACCAAACCAATTCATCTCAGTAGTAATACGATATAGTGATATGTCCGTAAATTTGAAAGGTATCATCTATCATTTATTTTACATTATTTTTATATATTTTAATATATTTCAGAGTGGCGAGTGGCCAGGGAAAAATACAGTAAAAAAAGAGGAAACTACCAGTATTTTTTTTTATAGAAAATACTTTCAAATAATTCAAAATGGTTAAAGAAAGTGAATTTCCCTTTAACAAAATACTGCTATTTAATACCTTTTTTGACTTTGCTTTTCCCTTATCACTCGCCACCCTCTTTTCTTCTTCTTCTTATTATTATTTTATATATATATATATATTTTTTAATACAGAACTTTCAAGTAATTCTTTCCTTTATTAAAATTGAATTTCGTAAATTGATTGAAACAATTTGAATACTTTATCTCCGAAATTATTCCATATTTTTCTAAAACATTATTAAAAATGAAAGGGAATCCTTTCTTACGCTAAAGAAACAAATTATAGATGATGAAATTCCATATTTAAGATCCCCGATTTTATAATGAAACCTAAATTATGTTTCGAGGACTTCAAAAGTGTGACGGAAATATCAATCCAATTGATTTGCGTAGTAGTACAAGAAAAGTGATTTTCGTAATGGCATTTCATAGTTCTCAAATGATTGAGAAAAATATTCATGTGATAGCTGAGATGTAATCCGAGTGTTACATTTGCATTGCATGAGATCTTTCAATTTGTATTTTGATAGGGAGAAGGGGGAAATTTCTTACTGTATTATTATAGCAATGTAAGTCAGATGACAATTACGAAAACTGCATTTTCAAAATTACATGAGTCGAATATTAAAGTAAACTAGCAGGGGAGACCGAGCTTACCTCGGTCAAAATAAACTTTGTGTTCAACTCGATATAGTATTTTCACTGTATCATTAACTCTGTATTATTACTGTAAAACATGTTTATAATAGTATTATTTAGAAAAACAATCAATAAGAAAACTATGTTTTTATGCGCATATTTATAAATTTTATTTTATTTTAAATTTTACAACGAAAGGACATCAATCTAAATCACTTTTTTAGCTCGACTCTGATTGGTTTAACCATGCATCTCGAATCCTCTTAAGAATGTATAAAAAAATTCTTTACATTCTGAAAGACAATATATTTTGCTAGATATAGCCAAATTTGGAGGCATTCTTTCATTTGGCTCCAAATACGTGTTTTGGTTTTCGTAATTTTTATAGTCGATTTTATGGCCATATGTCGCCAATATTTTGTCAAATATCACCAAGTTATTGGCTTTTGCCATATTCTCGTGACCCTGACCCGTATTACCCAAAATGAGCCACTAATCAAATTTGATCAAGCATGTGACATAGCTCAATCGTCTTCAGGTAATTAAAAACAGTAGAATATAAAATTGAATCAAAATCGTTCAAGCCATTTTTTATGTAAAATTAGCTTGGCAGCATTCAGCAATGAAGCGAAATGACCCACTAATATAATTTTGTTTAACATGCGACTCAGCCCAATAGTCTTCTCGTGACAAAAAACGTTTTGTTTCAAAATTTAGGTAAAATTGATTGAGTCGTTATTGTATATAATTAGGATGACCCTAGCTCATTAAGACCCAAAATGACCCACTAATAGAATTTTCGCGAGCATGTGTCCAAGCCAAATGGTTTTCTCTTGCTCAAAAACGATATAATACAAAGTATAGTCAAAATGGTGAGTACCATTTTCTATATAAAATTAGCATGACCCATCATGACCAACAAATGACCCTTATAATCGAAATCTCTTAAACGTGTGGCCTAGCTCCTTAGTTTTAGCATGCCGAAAAACATTAGATACAAAATTTAGATAAAATCGATTGAGCTGTTTTTTAGATATAGTTGGTTTGACCCTGACTCCTTATAATCCAAAATGACCCATTGATCGAATTTTCACAAAAATCTGTCCTAACCCAATGATTTTCTTGTGACCGAAAACGATAAAATACAAAATTTAATCAAAATTGCGCGAAACGTTGTCAAGATAAAATTAGAATGACCCAAAAGTGGCCCACCAATCGAAATTTCTCGAACATGTGACCTACCCCAATGATTTTCTCATGCCAAAAATATGTTGTATACAAAATTTCGTTAAAATCGACCCACCCATTCTTTAGATATAGCTTGACCTTGACCCATTAAGACCCACAAATGACCCTTATAATCGAAAGCTCTCGAATATGTGACTTAGTCCATTAGTTTTCTCGTTTCTAAAAATTGTTACATACAGAATTTCGTTAAAATTGATCCTGCCGTTCTTTAATTATACATAGCTTGACCCAGACCCTTTATGATCCAAAATGACCCATTAATCGAAATTTTTCGAACATGTAACCTAGTCCAATGATTTTATCGTGCCAAAAAAATGTTGCATACAAAATTTCATTAAAATCGATCCACCTGTTCTTTAGATATAGTTTGACCATGACCCATCATGACCCACAAATGACCCTCATAGTCGAAATCTCTCAAACATGTGATTTAGCCCATTAGTTTTCTCATGTCAAAAAACTGTCACATACAAAATTTCGTTATAATCCATCACGCCGTTCGTTAAATATAAATAGCTTGACCCAGACTCTTAATGACCCAAAATGACCCATTAATCGAAATTTTTCGAACATGTAACCTAGTCCAATGATTTTATCGTGCCAAAAAAATTTTGTATACAAAATTTCGTTAAAATCGATCCACCTGTTCTTTAGATATAGGTTGACCATGACCCATTATGACCCATCATGACCCACAAATGACCCTCATAGTCGAAATCTCTCAAACATGTGATTTAGCCCATTAGTTTTCTCATGTCAAAAAACTGTCACATACAAAATTTCGTTATAATCCATCACGCCATTCTTTAAATATAAATAGCTTGACCCGGACTCTTAATGACCCAAAATGACCCATTAATCGAAATTTTTCGAACATGTAACCTAGTCCAATGATTTTATCGTGCCAAAAAAATGTTGCATACAAAATTTCGTTAAAATCGATCCACCTGTTCTTTAGATATAGGTTGACCATGACCCATTATGACCCACAAATGACCCTCATAGTCGAAATCTCTCAAACATGTGATTTAGCCCATTAGTTTTCTCATGTCAAAAAACTGTTACATACAAAATTTCGTTATAATCCATCACGCCGTTCTTTAAATATAAATAGCTTGCCCCAGACTCTTAATGACCCAATATGACCCATTGAAATTTTTTCTCGAACATGTAATCTAGCCCAATGTTTTTCTCGTGCCCGAAAACCATAGAATGCAATTTTTAGTCAAAATTGCGTGAGAAAATCGCTAGATAAAAATAGCATGACCCACAATGACCCCAAGAATGACCCACTTACCGAATTTTCTCGAACATGTTACCTAACCCAATGGTCTTCTTGTAATCCAAAACGATACAATATAAAATTTGGTCAAAATCGTTAGAGCCGTTTTTTAGATAAAACTAGCTTGACCCATAATGACCCCAAAATGACCCACTAATCGAAATTTTTCGAACATGTGACCCAGCCCAATAGTTTTCTCGTGCCAAAAAACGATTGGATACAAAATTGCCTTAAAATCCATCCAGCCGTTCTCTAGATATAAATAGCTTGATCCTGACCCATTGTGACCCAAAATGACCCAGTAATCGAATTTTCCCGAACATGGGACCTAGCCCAATGGTCTTCTCGTGCCCGAAAATGGTAAAATCCAAATTTTTGCGAAAATCGTTAGAGCCGTTTTTGAGATAAAATTTACCCACACACACACACACACACACACACACACACACAATTTTTGCTCGCATTATAGTATAAGATAAATGTTACACATTTCAGAATGAACGTTTATGTTTCCATTCTAACAACTTTTCCTAATAATCATTATCAAAATCGAATGTTCGCAAAATATGTTTCTGATGTAACCTGATAATTTATACCCAGGAATCATTATGAGCGTTTTCCAATTTTTAAGGTGAAAGAGTATCTTTGAAACCATCTCTTCAATTTTCAACAATACTGTAATATATGCAATGGCATAATACTTAGTTCTAAAAAATAAATAATTTTTTGTATCTTGTAGAACAGCCTTTTTTTCTAAAATTTCAATTAAAAAAAAATAACTTTTTTAAAATTCCTACTGCTTTTACAAATATGAATATTTTTACTTCGTTTTTTTTTCCTCTTTTATTAGAGTATGTTACATAAAACTGTTCATGGAAGATGTATGGGATTTGCGATTTCACACTAAATACGATTTATTTTTCTTTCGTTTGTATCAAAAATGAAGAAAATTCAACAAACCCTCAACTTAAATATTTTTTTAAGAACAACTATAAACTTAAACGTTAAATCCATACACAAAAATATTAAATACACCATGGAGAACAACTGAAAAAATTCAAACCTCTATCTAAATTAGCAAAAAAGCTTAGTAATTTTCAAACAAGCAAGTTTAAAACATATGAACAGGGAGAAAAATTAGTTTAAAGTTTTCATTTGTATGGGTAGTTGCGCTAGATCTGTTAACAAAATTTACAATAGTCGTATAGGTCAAAATGAGGCGTCAAAATATTCACTATTAAAGAAGCTTTCAATCAATATTAAAAAAAAAAAAAAAAGGAAATCGATAATTTAACCAATTTCAAGGTACTCTGTCCCCTTAAATTATTTTATCCTTAAATAAATTCAGTCTCACGAGTTAATTTAAAAATGTCTAATTCCATACCTTCAACATTATTCCGCAGTTTGTTAAAATAACATTTAGAATTAAATGAATGTAATTTCTAAAGCTAAGAAAATAAACTATATTGGACTCGCGTGTTTAAGGTTCCCCATGCTATAATGAAACCTAAATTATCCTTCGTGAATTGTTTCTCAGGTACTAATCCTTTATTTGAGTAGTAATACGGTACAGTGATGTGTGTAATGTCATTTTATAAATGTAAAATAATTTCGAAAGTTGTTCATGTGTCATATCTTATATTAATTTTCGGAATTTTTTTTACCCGAGTTTATTTATTCTTTAAATATAAAAATACTAAGTTACTAATTAATTAAAATTCAGTTTCATAAATCAATACAAAAGAATCGAATACTTTATTTTCAAGATTATTTTACACTTTGCTAAAATATTATTAAAAGTTTAAAAAAAATCTTTTTTTATATTAAAGATAATTTTAAGAATTTAATTATAGATAATGAAATTCCACATTTAAGATCCCGGATTTTATAATGAAATCTAAATTCTGCTTCAAGGATTTGAAAGTTGTACCTGAAATTCCATTCCTATTGATATGCATAGTAATAAGGCATATTAATAATTCGTAATGGCATTTCATAATTCTCAAATGACTGAGAAAGATATTCATGTGACTTGGTTTATTGATGTGATAGTTGAGGTGTATTTCGATGCGTTACATTTGCATTGCATGAGATTTTTCAATTTTAAAAGAGGAGATGGGGGTTTCTTACAATATCATTATAACAATGTAAGTCAAATGAAAACTAAATAAACTACATTTCCAAAATTTTCTCAATTTTTTTTTCGTGTTTATTTATTTTTTAAATAAAGTACTTCCAAGTTATCCTATTCTTAATTAAAATTCAGATTAGCAAGTTAAATCTAACATATCAAAACCCTTATTTGTAAATTATTCTTCCCTTTATAAAAAGTTATTTACGGCTGAAATATCTTATAATAAATGATTTATCTTATAATAAAAAAAAATGGCATTCACAACCTTGAACTTTGACTTTTCAATAGAAAAGAGGAAATTTTTTCAGGGCTTCAAAATTACAGATTATTCATCAAATATTATCTACTTCAACATATAAAAAAATCAAGCAAATCAAAAAATACAACTATCAAAATATCATTTTTTTTTTTGTCTGAATTTCAAAATAAAGGCTCTTAAGAACTCTCCAAATTATAAGCTAAAATCTTGGGAAAATTTGGGACTGTTTTTACCTTAATTTTTCTACGAGTACACATGTTATCGACACACAAATGAACACATGTTGTTACAATGTGCCACTTAATCATAATCTAGAATTTGAGCGCTTTTGCTACATTAGTTTTGACAGGGTTATCCAAAAGATATTCATTCTTTTTTAATTTGTTGGCGGTCCCCTATGGAGTTTCGGGGGAAATTTTCACGGAAATGTATGACTTGTACTATTATATTTATACATTAAGAGTTTGAGGATAATTCTTCATGTATTTTTTCTAGATATTTAACAAAATGTCTAAAATCGCAAATGGACGGTCATCTATGGCCATGTAGTGTATGAGTGCTCTAAATCTAGCTCCGATTAATTTGGTGAAGGTCTTATGTCAAGTGATTCTACCATCAAGTTTAGACAGTTTATATTAAACGCCAAATGCTCGACTGGCGTTTTTTCCATCTTTATAAGATAGTATATATTAATTATGGAAACTATTAAAAAGATTATAAAAATTATTATGTATGTTATTGTGTAGTGTGAATACTTTAAAGTAAGGATGTAACTTAAAATTATCATTTTTAAGCAACTTTTGTTATGTAACTCAGAATAATGTAATGACATTATTTCCAACAGAAACATTTTTTTTTTTTTTTTTTTTTTTGTAGCTTTCTAAAGCAAGGCTGTCACAGCCGACTATTTTTAAATTCTAACTGGCACCATTTTCTTTTAATAGAAATCCTTAACAGACACTTTCTTAACATTTGTAAGAGAAATACATTTCTGAATTTATATTAGAAAGATACTGGTACGAACAGAATATTAAAATAGTTGCTTGTGGCAGCCATGTAATGGATAATTAACAAACATAGACTCAAATATAATTTTTTCCGAACAACAGCAAAAATCATGAATGTTAAAACAAAAGTAATCGTTATACAAATTTTCAAGGTTTTAACCCCTGCAACATCAAAGAAGTTCCCAGGTTTCAAGGTTTGAACTTCTGTGATCCCTTGTGTAACGTGCTAAATGCAGAGTCTTTATTGAACAAATGTATTTGTATCGAGGTTTGATTGGAATTCCTCCATTACACCCCTGAATGCATGCTATCATGCGTCAAAAACCCATAATAGTTCACCAAAAGACCAAGAGCAAAAAAAGTCCATGTAACTCATAAATTACGCTGTGCCTTTAAGGGTTAAATTGTATAAGCTCTCTAAAACAATTTCTCATAAATTCGAAATTTAAATGTCTAAATGAGGGCAAAACATCCTGAATGCGTTCTAAGTTACGATTTATTTAAATTGTTGAGGGTAAAAAACTGAAATGTTCCAGAAAACTACATTTTTTTTTCTTCAAACAATCGAAAGGACTCTGATAATTTAAATTCAACAAAAAGGTTTGCTACGCAACCAGTGTCTTGTAAATAAAACTAAGTTTACATTGTACATGGATGGTTCAGTAAACATCGCTCCTAGTGTATTTAAAATATTTGTACTGCGATTTGATTGATGTGGAATATCGAAGCCTAATGTCTTTTATGCTATATGTTCAATTTCAGAGCCGTAGCTGCTATATTATCATATTTTTGGAGGGAGGGGTTAAATTTTAAAGTCGTTTAAAAAGGGGGGTGAAAGGTAACGGCTGGTTTGGAGCTTATAAGGATAGGTTTGTGACAGCGGATGAGACGTGACTACATCACTATGATCCCGAGACCAAACAACAATAGCCATGTCTCATCCACTGTCACAAATCTAACCTATAAACTCCAAACCAGCCTTTCACCCCACCCCCCTTTCTTTCATTCACTCCTCCCTCCAATAATATGTTAATATAGCAGTTGCATTTCTGAAATTGAGCATATAGGCATCTAAGACATTACGCTTTGGTATTCCTAATCAACCATCGCAATACACATATATTTTATATGGACTGGAGACAATAACCAGTTGAACCCCCTACTTTTTACCTAAGAACTACATTTTAATAATTAAAAATTAAAATGTATGTAAATACAACGAAAAAAATTACATTAAATATACTTTTATGACATAATTTTAGTAACTTAAAAATATCTCATTTTCAGAATTGATTATCTAAATAGGATTATACATACAGAATTCATGTATAACTTTTATATAACTTATTTTTTTATCTGTAGATTTTTTTTATTGCGAATGAAATGTTTTGAAAGAAATTGTTTAAATAACTAATAATAAGAATTTCCTAGAAGTTTTTTATTTATGATATAAAACTGGTATAAATAAAAATATTTTCAAAGAAAAATTCTGCAAAAATGTTTGGGTGTTTTTTTTTTTTTTTTTTTTTTTTTTTTTTTTGGGGAGGGGGGGGGGGAATTCTTTTGTTACTACTTTACAAATATATATATATATATATATATAATTTTAATCTGTGTAAATATCGTCAGCATAAATCATTTCACATAATAAGAATAAATTGTCTACTTGATTTCTTAACACTGAAAAATATTTTTTTAGTTGAGTGTAAATAACTAAATTTTCACAAATTATAATTAATTAAAAATATGCCACAATTTTCATAAAAAAAGATATTTTAAACATTTCGAAAAAGAAATCGTGAAACTATTATATGATTAAAAGGAATAAGCACGAAAATACCGGAATAATGAAAATCTATTTTATTTACTTAATAAATCATGATTCTATCTATTATTTGTGACTCCATGACTTATTTTTTTCTTCTGAAAATATACGCTTTTAATTTTTTATTTGCAAAAATGCATCCGTAATAGAAAAAATGTAAATTAGTTAAAATAATAATTTTTTAAGGTTATTCTGTAAAAAAAGAAAAATATATATTGTGCAAATCTATAGATCATAATTTATTTTTATGTTTAATTTCATGTCAAAATAGTGAATACTTTTGCTTATAAAGTGTGCGACAAAATGTAATTTGTGTAGCCTAGTAGAGGATTTGCTTCGCTCATCCTAATAAAATGTTAAACATATTGAAAAAACATTTGTAATGTGTTTTGACCTAAAATTGTTTTCTGAATATTGAAAAATTACTGCATTCGGCATCAGCGTGCTATTTATTTTAATGAAACTGAGATATAATTTTAAATGAAATATTAATATCTTTTAAATTTACATTACATTTTTTTCTGTATTTGAAATTTAATAAAACATTATTATTTAATTAGAAGAATTAAATTAATAAAATATTCATATATTAAAATAAAGTATTATTCTTCATAATATAAATTGCGTTAATTAATGCAAAATGCTATTTTATGTTTGTTAAGTTGGATTTTTACAATCAGCATTTTTAAATAAATTACTGACAAAATTGTTATACAAACATGAGAAGTAATGAGCAATACATAAACTAGCAAAAGCAGTGGTATGTTTGGATTGGCGAAGTATTATTTCATAAGTTAAATATTTGAAGTTAACAGTATTTTTTTATATTATTTTTGCTTCTTTATTAAGCAAATACGTTATTTTATGTTTTGGCGCATTTTAATTTTAGGAATGCAAATTCAGCCAAATAACTAATAATAAGAATTTCCTAGAAGTTTTTTATTTATGATATAAAACTGGTATAAATAAAAATATTTTCAAAGAAAAATTCTGCAAAAATGTTTGGGTGTTTTTTTTTTTTTTTTTTTTTTTTGGGGGAGGGGGGGGGGGAATTCTTTTGTTACTACTTTACAAATATATATATATATATATATATAATTTTAATCTGTGTAAATATCGTCAGCATAAATGATTTCACATAATAAGAATAAATTGTCTACTTGATTTCTTAACACTGAAAAATATTTTTTTAGTTGAGTGTAAATAACTAAATTTTCACAAATTATAATTAATTAAAAATATGCCACAATTTTCATAAAAAAAGATATTTTAAACATTTCGAAAAAGAAATCGTGAAACTATTATATGATTAAAAGGAATAAGCACGAAAATACCGGAATAATGAAAATCTATTTTATTTACTTAATAAATCATGATTCTATCTATTATTTGTGACTCCATGACTTATTTTTTTCTTCTGAAAATATACGCTTTTAATTTTTTATTTGCAAAAATGCATCCGTAATAGAAAAAATGTAAATTAGTTAAAATAATAATTTTTTAAGGTTATTCTGTAAAAAAAGAAAAATATATATTGTGCAAATCTATAGATCATAATTTATTTTTATGTTTAATTTCATGTCAAAATAGTGAATACTTTTGCTTATAAAGTGTGCGACAAAATGTAATTTGTGTAGCCTAGTAGAGGATTTGCTTCGCTCATCCTAATAAAATGTTAAACATATTGAAAAAACATTTGTAATGTGTTTTGACCTAAAATTGTTTTCTGAATATTGAAAAATTACTGCATTCGGCATCAGCGTGTTAACCCCCAAACTTATAAGTATTTAATCAAACATTCCTTTTATACTCTCAAAAGAAAGTCATTTACTTGGACTCTCATTCTTTCCTTGGAAAATGATCAAAGAACACGCGATATCATCCACATTATTAGGACTTTGAAGAACAAACACAAGACTAATCAAATAAAAACGTTTTGTACACAAATAACGCGTGATGAAAGCAATTTTTAAAGATTATAATAAGAAAGAAGGCGGGGTTTCATGTTACAAATATTTACATGTTACCGTCCATAAAAAATTACAACATACATTAATCAGAAAACCTTCAGAACAGGGGCATCAACGTCAATTTTCGAAGATATTTAAATTTTCATTGCAATTCAATTCCACACAGTATCTAACACCCTTAAATACGCAATTTAATAATGTTCGATTATTCTATTATTTAAAAACTTATATAGATTTCCTAAAAATTCAGAAATTCAAATTTTTAAAAACTGTTGTATTAAACACGATTTCATACGATTATGCTCTTTATTTGCTTATTGTTAGAGCTCTCTTGTTATATTGAGACATTATATCGTATACGTAGTACGATTCAAAAATTCGGAGAATGCGACCATTCTTGACAACGCAAGCAAGTGCCTAAAATAAAACCGCTTGAAATGTATTCTTCAACCCTTCTCTACTTGCTCATTTTGATCTAATCCATATCATGTGACCGAACCGCACGCGCAGCTGTTATGTTCCGAAGTTAGTTATCTTTGCTGCGCGACGTATCTTTAACAGCGTTGTAGCATTAAATTCTATCAACGATTAGGTAAAACACCAATGTAGACTTTGAAAATGCTGAGAAACGTGTACAATGAATCTACCATGGTGAGATACGAGGTTTATGAATGGCATCGACGTTTTAAAGACGACCGAGAATCCATCGAAGATGATAAACGCTTTGGACAACCTTCGCTGAGGTCAGACACTGGTACTTTCTGCTTGAGAATGCACCAACACATTGATACCAGCTATTAAAACAATTCTCCGTACAAACTCGCCCTAATGTGCTTCCACATCTCTCCTATAGCTCCGCGTAACTTTTACCTGTTCCCATCAATGAAAAAACATTTGCAGATACACCGTTTTTAGTCATCAGGTGTGCTTAAGACCCCTGTCCTCGCTCGAGGAAACGCTCGCGAGCTAATGCTATTCCTATGGGGAAGCATTTTTCTAATAACTCTTTCGCATTTTGACATTTTTGAATATTTTTTTGCACTGGATAGCTGAGGTGCATGCTGAGAGTGCAACTTTTTTACTTTTTCGATTTTGGTTGCAGATATTTTTTACAAAGTTAGTTTCACTTTCAAAACCGGTTTCGAAACTGAAAGTGCTCTTTAAAAAATATATCTGCAACCAAAATCGAAAAAGTAAAAAAGGTACACTGTTGGCATGCACCTCAGCTATCCGGTGCAAAAAAATTTATTCAAAAATGTTAAAATGCGAAAGAGTTATTAGAAAAATGCTTCCCCATAGGAATAGCATTAGCTCGCGAGCGTTTCCTCGAGCGAGGACAGGGGCCTTGTTAGAGTTATTTGTAATTTATCTTTGAAATGTGCCATCATAAGTTCGCTAATGTATGTAACTATAGAAACGCAAATCGTCTGTGTTTTTTTAGTTGTTGTTTTGATTTGCTAAGAGTAAGCAACGCTTCGCATATCTTAAAATAAAGAATGTTACAGCCTACTAAAGCATGTGAGTTTATTAATTACGTTAATACGCATCGCCGCAACATACATTTGGTCCGTCGAGCCGGAGTCTATATTTCTTTTTTCTTCACTTCGAAAAAAAAAAGTTCGACAATAATGAACTGTTTTCGTCATTGAATTTTATTAGAACATTATTCCACAAGCTGGCCTGATGAAAGAAGAAAGAAAGAAAATCGTCTGCCCGCAGCAATCAAGGTAATGAAAAATTTATTATTCTTTTTGCTGCTGTTATAAGTTTTTGAACATGGAAAATATTGAAAAATTAAAAAAGAAGCGTGCAGCAGTACGCACTTCAATTACGGAATTAATTAGTAAATTAGAAGCATTAATAAAAAATAAAAATATTGATATTGATAGTTATTTAGAAATAGAACAATTAAATGACAGAGAACAAACTTTAAAAAACCTAAATAAAGAAATAGAATCTGGTATTAGTTTAGAAAAAGAATATGAAACTGATATTAACGCTAGCGAAGAATACCAGGAAAAAATTATAAAGGCCAAATTTCAAATTAAAAAGCAACTTAAACATTTAGAACAAAGTAAAGTTTCTAATGAAATTCAACCAAATTCTACTCAAATAAACAACGCGATAAATATTAAATTACCCGATATATCTCTTCCGAAATTCTCCGGAAAACCAGATGAATGGGGTCTATTTAAATTACAATTTAACAACTTAATAACTTCAAATGAGCAACTATCAGATGCGCAAAAGTTGCATTATTTATCAGCAGCATTAATAAGTGATGCAAGAGCTTTGATTAGCACAGAAGACACTTTTTCATCTTTATTTCAAGCATTAAAAGACAGATACGAAAATGATAGAGTAGTAACAGAAATACACATCAATTCACTCTTAAATGCAGATAAACTTACACAACCTTCCGCTAAAGATCTTCAAAATCTAGTCTATAATGTAAAAAAAAGCATTCGAGCCTTGAAGATTTTGAATCATAATAGAAATAATCTTTCAGATGTTTTAATACTGAACATCATTCTGCAAAAGTTAGATAGAGATACTCGAAAAAATTATGAAATGACGATAAGTTCAAAAGAAGTTCCGAAGTTAGATGAATTACTTTTACTTTTAGAAAAATGATCTCAGTATTTGGAAAATATTCATACAGTCACGTCTTTTAAACCTTTCAGTAAGGATCACAAACGTTCATTTAATTCTAAGTCATTGACTTTGTTAGCAGAAGATCCACACATTTGTTCAATGTGTAAAGGTAATCACATTTTAATGAGATGTTCCCAATTTTTAAATTTACCTGCAAAAAAAAAGGTTTAATATTGTTAAAATGAAAAAATTATGCTTCAACTGTTTATCATCAGTTCATAACATTAGCCAGTGCAAAAGTTCAAGCACGTGCAGAAAATGCAACAAACGTCATCACACATTGATCCACCTGGAACGCGGTGAGGAAAATATTGATACTAATCAGACTATAGCAATTCAAGATGAAAATACTATTAGTAGTAATTTATCGCCAAACGCAAACGCATTTACTCCTCATAGTTACACAAAGAATCAGATGTCTGTTACCGCTTTGGGTGAAAATACACATTCATTTGATAGCACGCATTCAACTGTTAACAATACTGTAATGAGTATGACGTCTTCTTCTAGTAAACAAGTACTGCTTTCAACTGCGATAATGTATGTACAAAATGCTAGACGAGAATTAGTTCCTCTTAGAGCATTGGTAGATTCAGGATCGCAAAATAACTTTATAACGAAGGAATGTTCTGAGCCCTATTGTTCTTGAAGGGAAGGAAAATAAACGCATCAGTTTCGGGGCTAAATGGTTCAGTTATGAATATAAAGGAAAGTATTATAACAACCATAGCAAATAAAAACAGGAGTTTTAATGAAACACTGCAATTTTTTGTTGTTCCTAAAATTACGCGCATAACACCAGCTACATATCTAAACATTATGCCTATTAAGCATTTACAAACTTTTCAGTTAGCTGATCCACAATTTGATAAACCAGGTCCAATACATGTTTTATTATCAAAGGAAGTATTTTTTAAATTATTCGGACAAAATAAAATAAATATGCAAAATTTGGTTTTTCAAGAAACTGTTTTTGGCTATGTTGCCAGTGGTTCTACGTCTATGCCGCAACAAAATTTTAATAATTATTGTGGTCTTGTTCGATCTGTGGATGATTTATCCAACGCTATGCAAAAATTTTGGGAAATTGAAGCTGTCCATGATAAAAACCCAATGAAAAGTAAAGAAGAGCAGTATTGTGAGGAACATTTCTTGCGTACACATACTAGAAGAGAAGATGGTAGGTATATTGTGGAAATGCCAATTAAAACTGGTGGGCTTGCATGTTTAGGAGAATCAAAGGAAAACGAACTTAAACGATTGAATCACTTACTTAAGCGATTTGCGCACAATCCAGCCATTAAATTGTTATACGAAGAATTTATTAACGAATATAACGATTTGGGACACTTAGAAGAAATCTTGCTGGAAAATAAGCCCGAATTTTCATATTATTTGCCGCATCATAGGGTATACAAACCCGAGAAACGAAGCACGAAATTAAGAGTTGTCTTCGATGCTAGTGCAGCTACTACCAGTGGTGTTTGTTTAAATGATATTTTATTAAACGGAGGATTAGTCCAAGATGAGTTCTTCGATATCATTTGTCGATTTCGAACTCATAAATACGTCTTTACTGCTGACATCATAAAGATGTATCGCCAAATATTAATTTCGGAAAATCAGAGAGATTTGCATCGAATTTTGTGGAAAACTGATGAAGAAGAACCAGTCAAAATATTTAAGTTAAAGACGATTACATACGGTACATCGAATGCACCTTATCTTGCCACGCGAACTCTGAATCAGCTTGCAATTGATGAAAAAGACAATTTTCCGCTAGCATCACATGCAGTCCTTCAAGATTTCTACGTGGACGACGTATTAACAGGAGCTAACACTTTAAATAAGGCTCAACAAGTGCAAGCACAATTAATCGCATTGTTTGAACGTGGTGGCATGAATTTGCACCGATGGTGTGCTAATCACCCCGAACTCTTCAAAATCGCAACTAGCAATCAAGAGTATACATTCAATGATCGTAATGCGGACCAGAGCACTAAAACTCTAGGTTTGTTATGGAATCCAGTTCGTGACTGCTTTTCGTTTAATTCCTCAGTTACGGAACCAGTTGTATACTCAAAAAGAACTGTTTTATCCAACATAGCGCGTATTTACGATCCATTGGGATTACTCGGTCCTGGAATAGCTAAGGCTAAGATTTTTATACAAAGACTCTAGCTGTTAAAGCTAGATTGGAACGATCCACTTTCAGATGACATTAAAGATGAATGGCGACGCTTTATCAGAACGCTTCAGAATATAAACAATTTAAAAATCAATCGTTTTGTTTTAAACGAAGGACATTCGGAAGTTTACATGCACGGCTTCTCCGACGCATCCGAGCTCGCATATGGAGCAGCCATTTATCTACGCTGTTTCACAACATTTAATACATCTTTAAATTTACTGTGCAGCAAGTCTAGAGTTGCACCATTGAAACCTTTGACAATCCCACGATTGGAATTGTCCGCAGCTGCCTTATTGTCTCAACTCGTATCTAAGATAGTGAATGTACTAAAGTTGAACATCAGTAAAATAATATTAGGGTGCGATTCAACCATCGTCTTAGCGTGGATTCAGACTCCTCCTCATCTACTGAAAAATTTTGTGGCCAACAGAGTTTACAAAATTCAAGAATTGACCCAGACTTTTCAATGGAGACATGTACGCTCAGAGGACAATCCAGCAGACCTTGTATCTCGAGGACTAACCTTCGACAAATTAATTGATTGTGAACTTTGGTGGCATGGCCCTCTCTTCTTAAGAAAAAGAGACATTGAATCAGATCGGAACATTGATTTAGAACAAGTCAAAAACAATAGTGACTTTTCAGCAGAATTAAAATTGAAAAACAGTACAGCATTAATAAGTTTAAATTCTAGTGAATCCTTATATCTATATAATAAAGGCCAAACGTATCTGTGCGTAACGCATACGTCATGTTTTGAATGGCAACACTTTCCGGTGAAATTTCGGTTTTGCAATTTTCGTTTTTTAAACTTTTAAGCTTCTAGACATTGAACGTTTTCAATCTTTATACCATCGTTTAAAGAAAAAAATGCACTTTTAAATGCCGTTTGTTAGAAAACTGTATCTCGATTTGTTTTTAAGATATTAATTTTTTTGTAGTTTTTGGTTCAATTTCTCTAATGGTGGCAACTTGAGTATCGCATTTATGTGGGAAAGAGGGGAAAAATAGCCTAAAGTTATAGTAAAAAAGAAAAAAAACAGATGCAATTTAGTGGATGGAGGTGATGCCAAAAGTGTAACCCTAAAATTCACTGCATTGCATCAAACACAACAGCGTGCTTTCACAAAAAAGGAAAACTTTTAGCGAGGCAATTTTAATTCATAATACAATGAAATGCTATTTTATAATGCTAAAATATAATCAGATCATTTTCATTTAGAGAAAAAATTATGTTAAAGAATTCGGTCTCTGTTCCACGTGATTGTTTTGTTTGGGCCGAATGAGAGACTTAAATTGGAAGAGTAACACCCATACTGCACCTTCATCTATCTCTTTTCTCCATGGAAAATAACAGATCACTGTATATTTTAGTTGTCATTTTTTCATAGCAACTGAAAAATATAGTAATTAAAAACCTGTTATGTCAATATATCGTCGGCTATAAAACCCGGTGAATGTTGTTGGTTTTATTTCGTTTTTATCTATGAATTTAATGACTTTTAGTTGGTTGTAAACTTGCTTTACAAAAGATACATCAATTAACTTTTACAAAAATGTATTTTAAAGAATATCTGAGTGTCATATTTTCTTAGTTGTTTTTAAAAACTGAGAATGCAATTTTATTCTTTGGCGAAATCTTTGGCTAATAATTTCTATCTTGCGTCTAATACGGAAGTACCGATAATTTTTAAAGCTGTATATGATTACATAAATAATATGCTTCATATAAAATTGCTGTTTGGAATTAGTTGGCAAATTAAAAAGCCTATTACGCAGAAAAAATTTATTAGACCTTTCCAGTTTTAAATTTAAAAAAAGTTTTTCACCTTTACTTTGTGACCCGGGAACCCCGGGTTCGGTGTACTAGTATATTATAAATGTGAAAGTGTGTCCGAAAAATTGGAATGAACTTGGCTTCAAAACGGATGGATTAATGTTTTTGAATCTTTGCTTATGAATAGATTATAGGAGTGGGATGAACATAGGCTAATTTTTATTTATTTTATTCAAATATTTTCCTTAATAATTCAAAATTTAATTATTTTTCATACCAAATCAATAGGCATTTTTCACATAAAATTTAACCATTTTCCTTTCCTGTTGCCAAGAAAATAAAAAACTTCCACGCAAAAAACTATAATAAAATAATTTAAAAGAAAATAGATATGACGTCATGTTTGAAATAAAAATAAAAGGTGTATTTTTTATAACATATTTAACAAGGATATTTGTTTAGTTAATGGGAATTTTTTTGTAAAATATGGCGACATAAATTAAAAGTAAAAAGAATGAAAAAGAATTATATTTTTAATAAAATGGTTCACTTATGAAAATGTGACGTCATAGTTGAAGTAAAACAGGTACTTTATAGCAGTCGTTAAAAATACAAGGGGTATGAATATCAGTAGCTAATGGAGCGAGATAAATGATGACGTCATATTTAAAATGAATCAGAAATATTTTTTACTTATATTAAATAATAAGTTATAAGTTACATACAAATGAATATTTTTATTCAAAACTCATAATTATCAATGGAAGAAATTTTTTTGTGGGGAAAAGGCGGAAAATAAAACTACTGATTAATATAAATAAAGTTTCTACCATGATTAGTTTATTTACAGGGATTGTCAAAAAATTTCCTTACATTACGGCATTATGGGGAAAATCGTTTTAATTAAATTTAACGATGTTACACCGTGGAAACATATTCAAATTTATATGCATTTACAAAGTGCACTAAAATATGCATTTTGTAAAGTATGTAGTGAAAAGGACACTTATTATTCATTTACGGGGTTACACAGAAGAATTCCATTGCATAAGAATAAAGGGAGGAACAGTTTCCGACATATTTTAATTATGGTAAACGATTTCATGTAACAATCAAATTGATATACGTTGCTGAGGTTGAATGTGAGTTATTTCATGCATAATACGAAGTGCATAGCATTTACAGGGACACACAAAGGATTTCAAATATTATATATTCTATTCGAAGTACTATATATGATGGATGATGACTGTTGCATGGATGAAATACAATTTGAACTATGATATGTGCTTTTAAGTTTCGCTAAATGCATGCATATTAAATGGAGAGTATAAATGGTAATAGTATAAATAGTTGTCTGAGCGAAGCGAAGTCTTTATACTCAGAGATACGTAACGATATTAAAATTCAAAAAAATTCTTTCGTCAAGCAAATCTCAAAAAGTACTTGTCGGATTTTGATTCTGTTTGTACCAATAGGTACCTATGGAAGTAATCTGGTGAATGCACCACCTACGAAAAATTAGTTCCAAATAGTTTAAAAGTTATAGTAAAAAAACTGATAAAAAAGCACAATTTATTTGCATACGTCACAGAAATTTGGTGCGCGTGATTTTCACAGGCTGGATATTTTCGTAGATAACCGAATCAGTACATGGAGTAAATAGTAATCATTTACGCACTCAGAAATATTGAATGCAATAGAACATTTTAAAATTTAATGATGCAGGAAAATAAAACTGTTATTTTTTATATTAAAAGAAATGTCATAAAAACTTTGATTTTGAGATTTTGTGATAATCCCTTAATAGCATTTTTTGATCGCTAAAAGAATGTTTTATATATTTCGCGTGTGAAAATTAGCAACAATTACGTTTTTAAATAAAAAGTTCCTTTTATGACATTATTTTCCCTTTATATTTATTTTTATTGCATGTTTTCTTTTAACTTATATTTTGTTTGTGTCTGGAAGTCAATTCTGGTCACTAATTTTTCGGCACGGATACCACAAGCGCATCCGATTTGGCGCAATTTTTTTCAAAGCCCATTTGGCGAAAACTCCGTTTTCAAATAACGCTTACATACGCATTTTTAAATTATTTTCTATTTTCAAAAAGAACTTACAGTAAATAAAATAATAATAATAATTAATAACTATAAAAAGAAATATTTTATATAATTAAAAAAAAGGAAAGTAAATAAACATTTTATGAGCAAATAAACAAATAATAAATAAATAAAGCCGGGTTACCATCTCAGGTAAAATAATGCCATTTTGACGCCAATGATGTTCCCTGGTGCATATGTGACACCTTTTCCCATTTTTCATCTATTTCCTGTTGGCATACAACTTTGAAATTTGAATTATGTATGCATACCTGGGAGCAATAATGGAATTAGACATTGATTTTTTTTTGCCCCAAAAAAGGGGCAACGGGGCTATTTTTTAAAGATTTATACAATTTATACTGCATAAAGGAGCCACTTACCTTTTTTTATATACAAGAAGAAGTAAGAGGCATGTAAAAACAATTATGGTATACATAAATAAAACACTTGAGATAATATACTAGCGATATAAGCGCCGGGTTTGGCGAGATTTTTTATGCCAATTAGGCGAAAACATCGTTTTGATTACCAGATACATATAGCATGCTATAATAACACGTTATTTATTTATTTAAAAAAATAATAAATAAACGAAACATTTTCTGTTATTAAAAAAAGAAATAACAATCAATAAATGATAATATTTTTGGAACAAACAATTTATTATAACATTTATATGATAACCAGCATGTTAGGCAACTGAACGCCATTTTGGCACCAATTAGGTACCTCGGTGTGTATAGGGCATATATGTGCAATATTTATTTGTAAAACTGAGCATGAACGTTTACCAAGTGTGTTTTCATAGTCGCTTATATCTTTTTGCAACATTCGGAGCCAAAACTGCAAAAAAGAATAAATAAATAAATATTTGCAGTACTTTTTTTTTAATGTAATGCACATTTTGTAATCAGTAGGGTCGATAATCAGACCTCGTTTTTTTGCTTTAAAAGATGATATTTCATACGACGTCTTTTTTGGATTCGTCGTTTTTCCATATTTGATAGTATGCGTCTATTCGTTTTGCAACTTTTTTTTTGTAACTTTCTTCTTTATTAACAGCGACATTTGGATTTCCTATTTAAATAAAAATTCTTCTAAATACAAAGAATTTTGTTAAAATAAATAAATAAATGAAATGCGGACACCTATTGCTCAGAGCATAAAATGTTTCCTATTGAGTTAATAAAATTCAGTAAAAACATAATTTTTATGATAATAAAAAGGTGACTTATGTAATAACAGAGTCATATTATGTACGTTATGGATTAAGTATGAATATTTCTCCACCATTTATAAATAATAATAATAAAAAAATAAAATGCGGACAGACCAAAGTCTATATTTGACTGAAAACAACAGCCATTTTCTAAATGCTTTAAAAAATTGGCCAATGAAAATTGATACTTCAAAAGTATTATGAAATTAGTTAAAAACCATTTATTTTAAACTAAATTAATAAAAGATTTATATTGTTAATGAAATAAATGGGATTTGAAAAATTATTGGAAATTTATCACCATAGATGTATCAATATTACAATCAGTACTTTGTATGCAAAATGGAATAATTAGCAATACTTTTTGTACCCAAAAAATGGTCGTTGCTTTTTTTAAGGTTAAAAAGTAGATTACGAAATATTCCTATACAGAGATGCCAAACCCCCGCTTATTGCATAGCAGAATTTTCTTATAGGAAAAGTTATTTTTTAAATCCGCAGAATGTTCCAATTTAATAAAACATTTTCTGTATTAAAATACCGGTATCCAAAATATCGGAGACTTGGCAGCTCTGCCTATAACTTTTTAATTAATCACGGTACTTTTTTTTAATCGGATTCAAATTTAGTGAAGACAACGTTTTTTGGCCAAAAGCAGCTTTTCCACATGTGTAACTACGATACAATTTCTTGCTGCTGAAATAAAATGTTTTGACTTATGCTATTATTGCTTCCTCTTATTTATTTATTTCAATTTTAAATAAGATGACTCAAAATCGTGTTTTTAAATGTACGGAAAGAATGCCTTTCGAGAGAGGGCGAAAAGAACAATATTTGGCGATTTATTACCTGCGTTTGGCTAAGTGTCTTACTACCTTGTATTTAATACTCTTCACAATACTTCTCTGTTATATGGATTTAGGCGCTTTTATAAAAAGCTTGACGTAATTCGGGCTTAAGAAAGTGAGTTTTTTACTGAATAATACAAACAAATGAAAAATGAATACTAAGAAATACTAATAAAAGAAAAAATGAAACATTATACTGGTCTATGTATATTTAAAAATGCATCTGCTAGCACTAATTAGATAATTTATGTGTATATAATAGGAGATAGATAGCTTTTGATTCTGTATTTCTATTAACGTTTGTGTTTTTTTCGTTATCATTGGGAGTACCTAGCCGATTTAAAAAATAATGTGGGCAAAAAATGTTGGTAACCATCTTTGCTGCAAAATATACTATATTTTGCGTAGGAACAATAATCACCATCAATGCACGAGTAAAAAAAATTCTAAAATTGAGAATTCTTTGATGTTAATATGACTAAAAATTTAAAATCTTTTTTTTTTTTTTTTTTTTTTTTTTTTTTTTTTTTTTTTTGTGGCAACTTTTAAGATATAATATTCTCGTTATGAACGATTTCTAAAACATTCGACAATTTAATTTCACAAATTATTTTTTTTTTAGAAAAAGTTTTAAACCCAATTTATTGAGAATATTGCAATTTCTAGGATACTGTTGGGGTCAGAAACTACAACTTTGGCATCATAGTAACTTATAAGATGTAAGTGCTCGTTTAGGACAAATTTTTTAAAAAAGATTTCTTAACTCTTATCGACAACCTCATTGCATCCGTGGAAAACAGATATTCAACATTATAAACTATTCGGACGGATTTCGCACCATATAAAATACACTCCATTCTCTTCAAACATAATAGTTTATGTTATTTATAGTTTCTCAAATCGGTGCGAAGCTTCCGTTTATGCTCATGACATCATTTCAAAGAGTTATATTTCCAATATAGGAAAATTTGGTGTTTTATTTTCTGTATTACTTTTAACATTTTGCATATTTCCAATTTTATATCCATGCATGGTTTGCTTTTCTTTTATAAAAATAGTATATGCAACTTTATATATAAGATTTTGTAATTATATGATTCAATATGCTTATTTTCATCATATTTTATCACATTGAATGACCAATTAAAGGTAACATCTCATTTTTTTTACTTATCGCAAGTTATTAAATGTGTATTCTCAGCAATATCGCTCAGACTAATCCCTCTGAGGGAAGTCCTAGTAAAGTATATTGTTAATGCTTTGTGTCAGACGCTTAGTAAGATATTAAAAAATTGTTTGGTTGGCACAACTACGAAAAAATGAAAAATGTTGTAGCCCTCTAAAAATGGTAGACTTATAAATAAAAAATAAAATAAAATTTAATTAATTAAAATCATTATTAAGGTGTATTAAAAAAATATTCTTCCACCTTCAACAGCTCGAATTTTTCTGATACATTATCCGACTTACTTTTCAAAGTTAAAACATGAAACTTGTTGAGGTGTTTTTTGAAGAGCAGTATAAGAGGCCGCGTGGTTTCATTTTTCCTTCAATTCATTAGTATTTGATTCATAAACAATTATTATCTCTGTATGACCGATTTTTTTCGCTCCCCGATCCTCCCCCCCCCCCCCCCCGCTTCGGAAAACGTGGTTCAAAATGTGTAATTTGACAGAATTCTTTTGCAATATTTTCTGCATTTATTAAAAAATCGACAAGCATGCACATTGTGTATTATCTAAATAACGGAATCTGCCAGTTTGATGTTTTTGAGAACAAAAATGAGTTAAAAAATGAATCATAAATAAGCAGTTTGGATTAGAATACACTCTTAAAAGTAAAAAACTATACTGTTATGCGATGTGTCAAACGTTTGATAGAAAAAAAAAAAAAAAAATGTTGTTTGGCACAGCTATGAACAAATGGAAAATGCTGTCCTTCTCTAAAAATGGTAGACATATACATAAAAAATAAAAATAAATTAAATTAAAAGCATCATTAAAACAAGCTAATATGTAATCTATCAAATATTTAATGAAAGATTAAAAATTATTTTGTTTTTTGATACAGAAGATGCATAGTGGCTATATTATATTAAAAAAAAAAAAAAAAAAAAAAAAAAAAAAGAAAGAAAGAAAATAGAAAACTTCATATTTTAAACATTACACGTATCACTAAAAAAAAAAAAAAAAAAAAAAAAAAAAAAATCTCTGAAAAAAAAAAAAAAAAAAAAAATCTCTGAAATTGACAGGAAAAACTGTTAATTTTGGTGCCAGTTTAAAACTGCTTAATTTACAGAAAATATCTGTAATGTTTCATTAAAACAGATTTTATCTGTTAAAAATACAGCTTTTTTCGGTAAAAATTACGAAATTTAGTTTCTTTTACATAAAAATACTGTTTTTCTTTAAACAATTTTTTCAAAAAAAAAAAAAAAAAAAAAAAAAAAAAAAGCTGTAAAAATCACAGTTTTTTACAGTGTATTTTCCTCACTAGTATTATTATTTTTTTCTTAAAATTACTGACTGTAATTCAATAAAAAAATTATAAATAAAAAAAAGTGTGTATCACGTATCTATATCATGTATTATTGTTATCGTGTATTCATCTAAAAATCCCATATTCATAAATCAATAATAGCAGTTAAAAAGGAATAAAATATGTTATTATGAGCTATGTCTGAGCAGTAATAAGATATTAAAAATATTGTGTGGTTGGCACAATTATGAGAAAATGAAAAAAAGAGATAAAACTTGGTTGAATGGCACATTTACAAACAAATGAAAAATGCTGCTCTCTTCTAAAAACGGTAGACTTATAAATAAAAAATAAATTAAATTTAGTTAATTAAAAGTATTATTAAAAAATGTTAATATATATTACATCAAATATTTAATGAGATACAAAAAAAAAAGAAAAAAAAGAAAAAAAAAGAAAAAAAGAAAATCGAAAACTTAATATTTTAAGCGAACACTTATATTTACCTCATTAGAATTAGAATATCTCATTGTTTTGTTTTTTTTAATTACTGAGTTTAAGTCAATTATAAAAAAAAATGTATCATGTACCTATATCATGTATTCTGTTATCGTGTGTACTCATCTAAAAATCCTATATTCGCAAATCAATAATAGCAGTCAAAAAGGAATAAAATATGTTATTGTGATCTGTGTCAGAGCATTAATGAGATATTAAAAAATATTGGGTGATTGGCACAATTAAGAAAAAAATTAAAAACAGAGAAAAAACACGGTTGGTTGGCACAGTTAGAAACAAATGAAAAATGCTATATCTTCTAAAAACGGTAGACTTATAAATAAAAATAAAAATAAATTTAGTTAATTAAAAGCATTATTAAAAATGTTAATGGGTATTACATCAAATATTTAATGAGATATTATAAATTATTATGTGTTTTGGCATAGAAGATGTATGGTGTTTATTTAATACTAAAAAAAGAAAATCGATAACTGCATCTTTTACGCGTACACGTATGTTTACCTCATTAGTATTATTCTTTTTTCTTAAAATTATTCATTGTAAATCAATTAAAAAGTTGTCCATTTAAAAAACATCTGGGTTATGTATCTATATCATATTCTGTAATCATCTAAAAATAGTATATTTGTAAATCAAAAATAGCTGTTAATAGTAATAAAGTACGTTATTCTGAGTTGTGTTAGAACCTTAAGGGAGTATTCGAAAAAACGCTTTTCCACCTTTAACAGCTCAAAATTTTATGATACAATTTCAGACTCACTTTTAAAAGTAAAAACATGAAACTTGCTGAGATGATTTCTAAAGAGATGTATAAGGTGCCGTGTGATGTCATTTTGCTCTCAATTTATTAGATTTTGATTTATGAGCAATTACTTTCTCAGTATGACCCTTTTTTTCGTTTCCAGATCTGTCGCTTCAGAAAAATTGGTTCAAAAAGCTAACTTTGATTGCATGTTTTGCAATTTTTTCTGAATTAATTAAAACATCGACAATCACGGCACCTTATGTACTTTCTAAATAAGACAATTTGCCAGTTTGATGCATTTGAGAGCAAAAATAAATTAAAAAATAAATCGGAAAATAAGCAATTTGAATCGAAATACACCCTTAATAAGATGTAAAAAAATATAGTGTGATTGGCACAGCTAAGAAAAAATGAAAAAAAAAAAAGAAATAAAACTTTTTATTTTAAGTGTTTACATAACGCCCTCCTCTAAAAACAGTAGATTTAAGAAAAATAGATTCAAATTTAAATAATTAAAATCATTATTAAAACGTGTTATTATATGCTATATCAAATATCGAATGAGAGATTAAAAATTATTGTGTCCTTTGGCACAGAAGATGTATGGTGGTTATTTAATGCTAAAAAGAGAAATATAAAAAGGCAAAATTTTGTTTCGTCTCTCAAATATTTTGAATTTGTTTTATATATAGTAGATTTTTATACGTATTAAGATTGCTAGTCACTCGTATTCTTATTTTCAAAATATTTCCCCAGGAAATTAAAATTTTAGTTTACGAAATATTTGTAAAATCTTGGCCTAATTTAATATTGTATCTGTTAAAACTGACGAACTGGAAGTAAAATTTTAACACTTCATATAAAATTAATTGAAAATTTTAGAAATATTTTGAAAACTAAGAAAAATGGAAGACATTTTTTAAGAAGAAAACACTGAAAAAAGAAGCTAACAGTATGAAGTGATAACAATATAATAATGTACAAACGCCTATAGATTTAACATTACTGGATGGAATTCGGCAGCTGAAGGACTAGCAGCATTAAGGAGGCTGGTCATTCAGCTTTCGAACTCCCCTCACTAATCCAAAATCTGTGGATGTTTGATGCATTCGTATATTTAAATAACTGCTCGGGAATTTAATACATTTAATTTCTACTTTTTGTATACACTTCTTAAAGGATGTCTCTGTTTTTTTTTTTTTCTTATTTTTCAAAGCTTTTCTAATGTATATACTTAATCTTACATTAAGTATTAAAAATTTTACTCAAAGTTCGTCATAAAATATTAAATTAAGCATAGACTTTAGAAATATTTTGATATAAGAAAATAAGAAATATCTTTTAAGAAGTGTACACCGTAAAAAGAAGTTAAAAATATTAATTTCCCTCCACAGATATTTTAAATATACGAATGCATCAAACGTCCGTAGATTTAACATTACAGAAAAGAATTCCGAAGTTGATTTTGGCCAACCACCTTAAAGAGATATGCCACAAAATTTGTCGCTTTTAAATAATGAAATGAAATATAATAAAATTAAATAAAATGCTTCTTAGTGCTATAAATCAATTTAAAATGCCTGTATCATGTACCTGTATCGTGTATTCTATTATGTCTTCATTTAAAAATCCAACACTCGTAAATCATTTAAAAGATTAAAAAACTCTTTATTATTTGTGATATCGAATGTTTAATAAGGGATTAAATATTATTTTGCAGTTTGAAACAATAGATATGCTTAAGGGTACTTAAAAATAATAAAAAGAGGATTAAAATTTATACTATGAAAGTATACTCTGTTATCCTGGCCTTGTCTAAAAATCCTATTCCAGTAAATCATTAAAAACAGTTATAAATATAAAACGTGTCGTTATATTTTATAGGTCAATACAGATCGATTATTCTCTAAATATTTTTTTAATTTTATTTTATGCATCTGTTTGTAACTGAAACGAATTATATATTTGTAATTAATTTCAAATTTATTATTTTTAGCTCACAGGCTATCATAGCCTGAGAGCTTATGTGCCCGTCCGTTCTGTATGTATGTACGTAACGCGATAACTCATGATAAAAATATCCGATCCACTTGAAATTTTGTATGTAGGTATATCCTGACAAGGCGCTTCCCTGATTAGTTTTTGGAGTTCATTCGATATGTATAAGAGGGGGAACGGGGGCCTCATGCCCCCCGTTAGTTGATATAGATGGGATTTTCATGCAGAATTAAGTTTTCAAAATTTAGATTAGGATCATTCTGATGAGGCGATTCCGTGACTGTTATTAGGTGTTCATTGATTAAGTATAAATAGGGGGAACAGGGGTTCTAATGCCCCCCCCCCCCCGTTAGTTGATATAAATGGGATTTTCATGCAGAATTAAGTTTTCAAAATTTAGATTAGGATCATTCTGATGAGGCGATTCCGTGACTGTTATTAGGTGTTCATTGAATAAGTATAAATAGGGGGAACAGGGGTTCTAATGCCCCCCCCCCAGTTAGTTGATGTAAATGGGATTTTCATGCAGAATTAAGTTTTCGTTCAAAATTTAGATTAGGATCATTCTGATGAGGCGATTCAGTGACTGTTATTAGTTGTTCATTGAATAAGTATAAATAGGGGGAACAGGGGTTCTAATGCCCCCCCCCCGTTAGTTGATATAAATGGGATTTTAATGCAGAATTAAGTTTTCGTTCAAAATTTAGATTAGGATCATTCTGATGAGGCGATTCCGTGACTGTTATTAGGTGTTCATTGAATAAGTATAAATAGGGGGAACAGGGGTTCTAATGCCCCCCCCCCAGTTAGTTGATGTAAATGGGATTTTCATGCAGAATTAAGTTTTCAAAATTTAGATTAGGATCATTCTGATGAGGCGATTCCGTGACTGTTATTAGGTGTTCATTGAATAAGTATAAATAGGGGGAACAGGGGTTCTAATGCCCCCCCCCCCCAGTTAGTTGATGTAAATGGGATTTTCATGCAGAATTAAGTTTTCGTTCAAAATTTAGATTAGGATCATTCTGATGAGGCGATTCAGTGACTGTTATTAGTTGTTCATTGAATAAGTATAAATAGGGGGAACAGGGGTTTTAATGCCCCCCCCGTTAGTTGATATAAATGGGATTTTCATGCAGAATTAAGTTTTCGTTCAAAATTTAGATTAGGATCATTCTGATGAGGCGATTCCGTGACTGTTATTAGGTGTTCATTGAATAAGTATAAATAAGGGGAACAGGGGTTCTAATGTCCCCCCCCCTTAATTTATATAAATGGGTTTTTCAAGCAGAATTTTCAGATTTCGTTCAAATCTCTGAATAGTTTTGGAAGTTTAATGGTTAAGTATAAAAGAGGGGGATAACTCTTTTTAAATTATATAAATGCTAAATGGGTTTTTATTAAGAATTATCTAATTTGCTCTGAATTTTGGATATAGATTTTTTATATGATAAAGCATGTCTTTGATAGTATAGGAGGTTCAATGATTAAGTATAAAAAAAGAGAAAAGGGGAGAGCTGTTTCCCCTTCTTAATTTTTTTTTTTCGAACGGAATTAACCCTTGAAAATATAAAGCTTTAATGTGCAATTAGTATTTGTAGCCTGTGAGCTCAATGCCTTCAGTTTAACTGGGCAGTATTCTTTTTTATTTAGATTATTCAACAGTTTCCGATGTATTTTACCAATTTTATCAATATTTCGATCACTTAATTGGATATTTTAAGAATAAATTAACTTTGTACTGTTTATAAACATAATTAATTATTATTTACGTGTGTATTCTTTTTTCCTAATTAATATAATTCAGTTTTCGATACTTAATTAATGTAATTAAAGTAATTTAATACTTGAAGAATTTTTAAGACCAATTATTTATAAACATTATTATTATTCACAGATACTATATGAAATCTGGTAAAGTCATAAATAAATAGCTTATGGTGATATTTTTTTTCAAATTTTCAACGCATCATAATTTATAATTATAAGTTAGAACGTTATATTGTAAATCATAAATTATTTATCTCTGTGATAATAACACAAAATTATAAATTATAATTTAACTTCTCGATTTTATAAAACAAATAATTGTCTGAGCGAAGCGAAGTCTTTATACTCAGAGATACGTAACGATATTAAAATTCAAAAAAATTCTTTCGTCAAGCAAATCTCAAAAAGTACTTGTCGGATTTTGATTCTGTTTGTACCAATAGGTACCTATGAAGGTAATCTGGTGAATGCACCTACTTTTAAAAATTAATTCCAAATAGTTTAAAAGTTATATTAAGAAAACTGATAAAAAAGCACAATTTGTTTGCATACGTCACAGAAATTTGGTATGCGTCATTTTTCACCAGCTGGATATTTTTGTAGATAACTGAATCAGTACATGGAGTAAATAGTAATCATTTTCGCACTCAGAAATATTGAATGCAATAAAACATTTTAAAATTTAATCATGCAGGAAAATAAAACTGTTATTTTTTTATATTAAAAAATGTCATAAAAACTTTGATTTTGAGATTTTGTGATAATCTCTTAACAGCACTTTTTGATCGCTAAAAGAATGTTTTACATATTTCGCGTGTGAAAATTAGAAACAATTACGTTTTTAAATAAAAAGTTTCTTTTATGACATCATTTTCCCTTTATATTTATTTTCATTGCATGTTTTCTTTTAACTTATATTTTGTTTGTGTATGGAAGTCAATTCTGGTCACCAATTTTTCGGCACGGATACCACAAGCGCATCAGATTTGGCGCAATTTTTTTCAAAGCCCATTTGACGAAAACTCCCTTTTCAAATAACGCTTACATACACATTTTTAAATTATTTTCTATTTTCAAAAAGAACTTACAGTAAATAAAATAATAATAATAATTAATATCTATAAAAAGAAATGTTTTAGATAATTAAAAGAAGGAACTGAAAGTAAATAAACATTTTATGAGTAAATAAACAAATAATAAATAAATAAAGCCGGGTTACCATCTCAGGTAAAATAATGCCATTTTGACGCCAATTATGTACCCTGGTGCATGTGTGACGTCTTTTCCCATTTTTCATCCGTCTCCTGTTGGCATACAACTTTAAAATATGGAGTATGTATGCATACCTGGGAGCAATACTGGAATTAGACATTGATTTTTTTTTAATTCGATCCAAAAGGGGGCAATGGGGCTATTTTTAAAGTTTTATACAATTTATACTGCATAAAGAAGCCACTTACCTATTTCTGTATACCAGAAGAAGTAAGTGGTATGTAAAAACAATTATAGTATACATAAATAAAATACTTGAGATAATATACTAGAGATATAAGCACCGGGTTTGGCGAGATTTTTTTTGCCAATTAGGTGAAAACATCGTTTTGACTACCCGATGCAAATAGCATGCTATAACAACACGTTATTTATTTATTTCAAAATGAAAAAAAAAAGGAATAAATGAAACATTTCCTGTTATTAAAAAAGATATAACAATCAATAAATGATAATATTTTTAGAACAAACAATTTATTATGACATTTATATGATAACCAGCATGTTAGGCAACTAAACGCCATTTTGGCACCAATTAGGTACCTCGGTGTATATAGGGCATATATGTGCCATATTTATTTGTAAAACTGAGCATGAAAGTTTACCAGGTGTGTTTTCATAGGCGCTTATATCTTTTTGCAACATAGCGCACCTTTCGAAGCCAAAACTGCTCAAAAAAAAAAAAAAAATCAATATTTGCAGCATTTTTTTTTTTTAATGTAATGCACATTTTGTAATCAGTAGGCTCGATATTCTGACCTCGTTTTTTTTATTTAAAAGATGATATTTCATACGACGTCTTTTTGGGATTCGTCGTTTTTCCATATTTGATAGTATGTGTCTACTCGTTTTGTACCCTTTTTTGTAACTTTTTTCTTTATTAACAGCGATATCTGGATTTCCTATTTAAATAAAAATTCTTCTAAATACAAAGAAATTTGTTAAAATAAATAAATAATAGGAAATGCGGACATCTATTGCTCAACACACAAAATTTTTCCTATTGAGTTCATAAAAATCAGTAAAAACATAATTTTTATGATAATAAAAAGGTGACTTATGTAATAACAGAGTGATATATTATGTACGTTATGGATTAAGTATGAATATTTCAATGAAAAGTGATATTTCAAAAGTATTATGAAATTAGTTAAAAACCATTTATTTTAAACTAAATGAATAAAAGATTTATATTTTTAATGAAATAAATGGGATTTGAAAAATTATTGGAAATTTATCACCATAGATGTATCAATATTACAATCAGTACCTTGTATGCAAAATGGAACAATTAACAATACTTTTTGTACCCGAAAAATGGTCGTTGCTTTTTTTAAGGTTAAAAAGTAGATTACGAAATATTCCTATATAGAGATGCCAAACCCTCGCTTATTGCATAGCAGAATTTTCTTATAGGAAAAGTTATTTTTTAAATCCGCAGAATGTTCCAATTTAATAAAACATTTTCTGTATTAAAATACCGGTACCCAAAATGCCGGAGACTTGGCAGCTCTGCCTATAACATTTTAATTAATCACGGTACTTTTTTTAATCGGATTCAAATTTAGTGAAGGCAACGTTTTTTGGCCGAAAGCAGCTTTTTTCCACATGTGTAACTACGATACAATTCCTTGATGTTGACTTATGAATGTTTTGACTTATGCTATTATTGCTTCCTCTCATTTATTTATTTGAATTTTAAATAAGATGACTCAAAATCGTGTTTTTTATATATACGAAAAAAAAATGCATTTCGAGAGAGAGCGAAAAGGACAATATTTGGCGATTTATTACCTGCGTTTGGCTAAGTGTCTTACTACCTTGTATTTAATACTCTTCACAATACTTCGCTGTTATATGGACTTAGGCGCTTTTATAAAAAGTTTGACGTAATTCGGGCTTAAGAAAGTGAGTTTTTTACTGAAGAATACAAAAAAATGAAAAATGAATACTAAGAAATACTAATAAAAGAAAAATGAAGCATTATATTGATCTATGTATATTTAAAAATGCATCTGCTAGCACTAATTAGATAATTTATATGCAGGGATGGGGAAATTTTCCAAATTCTTACCAGCCAAGGATTTATTTCGCCAGCCCGCAAGATGCAACACATGCAGTTGAAAATAGTTATGACAAAATCGCACGCGATTACAGACAAAATTACTATTACTACAATGCATTTTCATAATTCTTTTTTGTATAATATTAAGAAATATATGTAGCAAAGGTAAGATTAATATTAGATAGAACTTAGTACCATACTTACACTGTAATAATTTGGAAAGTTAAAATATCTAGATTAAAAAAGTGTTTCTGATAATGTGCCGATTGCCTACAGTTTTTCAAAAACTAAAAATGCACTCGCTTTATGAGAAAATCCACTCGCCACTGGCGAGTAAAATGATGTATTTCCCCACCCCTATTTATGTGTATATAATAGGAGATAAATAGCTTTTGATTCTGTATTTCTATGCTCTAAGCATTAACGTTTGTGTGTTTTTCGTTAGCATTGAGAGTACCTAGCCGATTTAAAAAATAATGTGGGCAAAAAATGTTGGTAACCATCTTTGCTGCAAAATATACTATATTTTGCGTAGGAACAATAATCACCATCAATGCACGAGCAAAAAAAGTTCTAAAATCGAGAATTCTTTGATGTTGATATGACTAAAAATTTAAAATCTTTTTTTTTTTTTTTTGGTGGCAACTTTTAATATATAATATTCTCGTTATGAACGATTTCTAAAACATTCGACAATTTAATTTCACATATTAAACATTTTTTTTCTAGAAAAAGTTTTAAACCCAATTTATTGAGAATATTGCAATTTCTAGGATACTGTTGGGGTCAGAAACTATAACTTTAGCATCACAGTGCTCGTTTAGGACAAATTTTTAAAAAAGGATTCCTTAAAATCTTATCGACAACCTCATTGCATCCGTGGAAAACAGATATTCAACATTATAAACTATTCGGGCGGATTTCACACCATATAAAATACACTCCATTTCTCTTCAACCATAATAGTTTATGTTATTTATAGTTTCTCAAATCGGTGCGAAGCTTCTGTTTATGCTCATGACATCATTTCAAAGAGCTATATTTCCAATATAGGAAAATTTGGTGTTTTATTTTCTGTATTACTTTTAACATTTTGCATATTTCCAATTTTATATCCATGCATGGTTTGCTTTTCTTTTATAAAAATAGTATATGTAACAAGATTTTGTAGTTCTACGATTCGATATGCTTATTTTCATCATTATATTTTATCACAATGAATGACCAATTAAAGGTAACATCTCATTTTCTTTACTTATCGCAAGTTATTAATTGCGTATTCTCAGCAATATCGCTCAGACTAATCCCTCTGAGGGAAGTTCTAGTTAAATTTAGATATACAGGGTTACACAAAAGATCTCGGAAAGGTTACTGAATATGAGCGTAATTTACTTAAAGATGGTTTTTAAATAAAATATGCATTTTTATTTTGAACTGCATTTAGTAAACTAAGAAATGTTTGTAGTATATATATAAAATCATATACAGGATCCCGCAAAGAACTGGATACAAGGTTGTCTTCGGATGATAATTTCTGAAAATGTAATTTAGGTAGTAATAAGAAATATTTTTATTTGAACTAAATATTAGAAAGATACTTTCGTGTATTAAAGGCACTTGGAAAACTACAAGGCTGAACAAAAGAATTCAAGAATGTTTCTATCTATTAGTATTAATCGCTGAAAGGAAAATTTTAACAACAAATTAGCAAATAGGGATTATCAGAAGTTTTTTACCATAAATTCGCGATAAAAATTAATTACACATGCTTTTCATCATCGAAATTTTTTGCTTGATTGATCAATTATTTCTTCTTTAAATGTTATGTGAACGAAGTCACGGGTAACTGCTAGTTTGTAAATAAAATTTTAAGTATCAGCAATAATTATACTAAAATATTACGTGTTTTAAGTTATATTTTCAGGTTCTTAGATAACACAAGAAAATTAGCTGAAAAAAGAAAGGGACACGTAAGTATAGAAGAATTATCACGATCAGAAATATTTTTAATTCTGGAAATTCAAAAAGTCGAATTTAAGGCAGAATATACTGCATTGTTAGAAGGTAAGCAAATTTCTAAGAAAAGTAAATTGCGATTGTTAAACCCCCCTTTTAGATGGCGATAAGGTGCTAAGAGTAGGAGGGCGTTTAGATAATGCAGACCTAAGGTTTGCTCACAAACATCAATATATTCTGCCAGCTAAGGGTAAATTGTGTAGCCTAATTGCAATTTACTATCATAAAAAATATCTTCATATAGGTGCACAAGCATTGTTATTCTACTTGAAGCAAAAATTCTGGCCGCTACGGGGAAGAAATTTAGCTAGAAAAATAACGCATGAGTGTGTAACTTGTAGTAAAAGCAACCCCATAACTATACAACAAATCATGGGTTCCCTATCCCAGAGAGAGAGTACGTCCTAGCGCACCATTTAATTACGTGGGAACAGATTTTGGTGGCCCTTTTTTCATAAAATATAAGGGACAGAGAAAGAGAATTCTTAATAAGGTGTATTTGGCAATCTTTGTTTGCTTTTTAACTAAAGCAGTGCATCTCTAACTAGTGTCAGAATTGACTACATATGCATTCATTGCCACCTTAAAAAGGTTCATTGTTAGGCGCGGAAAGTGCGCAGTAATCTTTTCAGATAATGCAAAAAATTTTGTTGGTGCTAACGCCGAGTTACATAGACTCCATAATTTACTAAGACATCCTGAGGAGAAGTTAGCGAATTATTTGTCAGAAGAGATTATTATTTGGAAATTTATTCCACCCAGAGCACCTAATTTTGGCGGGTTGTGAGAGGCAGGAATAAAATCGGTAAAATATCATCTAAAGCGAACGGTAGGTAATGCAAGGCTAACGTTCGAAGAGTTATTAACTGTAATTGCTCAAATAGAGTCTATATTAAATTCACGGCCAATCACTCCATTGTCTTCAGACGTGAATGACTTGGAGGCCTTAACACCAGGCCATTTCTTAATCGGAAGGCCTATGACAGCCATCGTTGAACCAGAATTAATTAATGTTAACGAAAATAGACTATCTACATGGCATAGAATTTCAAAATACATTCAATTGATATGGAATCGTTGGAATAAAGAGTATTTAAATACGCTCCAACAACGCTCCAAGTGACAATTTGAAAAAAATAATGTTAACATAGGAACCCTAGTGTTGACAAAGGAAGATGACCTCCCTACAAATAAATACTTACTAGGACGCATTATAAATATTTTCCCAGGTACAGATGGTAAGATTAGGGTTGTAGAAGTAAAAACCGCTAGGGGAATATACTTAAAAGAAGTATTTCAAAAATTGCGTTATTGCCACAACAAGTCTCAGAAAATTAATTACGAAATGTAAAAAAAAAAAAAAAAAAAAAAAAAAAAAAAAAAAAAAAAAGGGTTTTGTTATGAGTTAAAAGCAAAAATTATTACTTATCAGCGTAAAAAAGAATTTATTAAAGATTAAAAATTCCTAACGTTTCGAACTCAATCTAATGAGTCATCTTCAGAGGTATATTTTTAAAGGAGAAATAATTTACATTGTTTTGTTATGTATTTTTAGTTTTAGTTTTCCTATTGTTGTATGTTCATAATTGTATTTTTCGTTGTTAAAAGAAAATTGTTGTATTGTATCATATTACTTAAGCATTTGTAATGTTAATATTTTGTACTGTATAATTTATGACCCTTCAATGTCGGGGGGTATGTTAGAGTTATTTGTAATTTATCTTTGAAATGTGGCATCATAAGTTCGCTAATGTATGTAACTATAGAAACGCAAATCGTCTGTGTCTTTTTAGGTGCGTTCGTAATTATATAATAAGTAGCACCTATAATGGTCGTTCAGTCCGTCCGTCTGTCCGTCTGTCTGTCCGTCTGTCTGTCCGTCTGTCTGTCCGCATATAACAACGCAAAAACTATCCAACCGAATCGTTTGAAATTAAAAATACATAATTATTACATAATTTCGTCGAGTCATTTCAAATTTTATGAAAATCGGATGGATAGATCAATTACAGGGACAATCAAAAGGATTCCGTTACATTACGGTCAATGGGGAAAAAAGTTTCAAATGCATTTTAATCGTTTGAAATTTAAAATACGCAATTATTATATAATTCTGTCGAGTTATTTAAAATTTTTTGATAATCGTGTGCATAGATCAATTACAGGGGCAATCAAAAGTATTCCATTACATTACGGTCAATGGGGAAAAAAGTTTCAAATGCATTTTAATCGTTTGAAATTTAAAATACGCAATTATTACATAATTCTGACGAGTTATTTCAAATTTTTTGATAATCGTGTGCATAGATCAATTACAGGGGCAGTCAAAAGTATTCCATTACATTACGGTCAATGGGGAAAAAAGTTTCAAATGCATTTTAATCGTTTGAAATTTAAAATACACAATTATTACATAAATCTGTCGAGTTATTTCAAATTTTTTGATAATCGTGTGCATAGATCAATTACAGGGGCAATCAAAAGTATTGAATTACATTATGGTCAATGGGGAAAAAGTTTCAAATATATTCTATATGTTTGAAATTTAAAATACATAATTATTACATAATTTTTTCAAGTTATTTCAAATTTTATGAAAATCGGATGCATAGATCAATTACAGGGACAATCAAAAATATTCCATTACATTACGGTCAATGGGAAAAAATGCTTAAAATGCATTTTAATCGTGTTACACTCATTCGAACTTAATAAAATTTATATGCAACTATAAGGTACATATTATAATATACATCTTACATAATTTGTGGTGCAAAGAACATTTGTTATTGATTTACAAGGCCACACAAAAGTATTCCATTACATATTGGTATAGGGAGAACATTGTTTGATGAACGTTTTAATTGTAATTCACTATTTATAATTTTATGAGATTGATATATGAAAGTAATATTTTTAAAACTTCGTTATCGTACGAACGCACCTAATTTTCTATGCTTCACGTGCAATTTCCAACTTGTTAGTTGTTGTTTTGATTTGCTAAGAGTAAGCAACGCTTCGCATATCTTAAAATAAAGTATGTTACAGTCTACTAAAGCATGTGAGTTTATTAATTACGTTAATACGCATCGCCGCAACATACAGGCCTTAAAACAACATCGCAGGAGGCCTTATAAAAAGTTGCAATAAATGGCTTCCAGCGATGTTTCCAGAAGTTTTACGAACGCTGGCAGAAGCGTGTCGTTGCCCAAGGTGACTACTTTGAATGTAGATATGCTTCGTTGTTGTGAACTATTCAGGAAAATGCTTTTTACAATTTTCCCCCGAACTTTTGAATCATACTACGTATAGGGTGTCCAGCAAATAAGACGATGATTTCAAAATGAAATTTCTCAAAAACAAAGATTGATAGAATCATGCGGTAAACCATTTGTTTTTTAAGTAAGTCGTAAAAATGTTATACGGAAGTTTCGAACAATGAATATTTGGAAAAGATTGAGTTCTGGTTGCAAATAATGCTTGATTTGACATTTTCTTGTTTTAGATTGTTACAGAGAATGAGAATTTTGGCGTACAATGCCATATTTAGGTTAAAATGTTTGAAATTTTCGAATTCCAAAAATTTAGTTCGAAAAATCGTTCAAATATGATCCCGTATGCTAAAAAAATTCGTTCTCTGTAAGCAATCTGAAACAAGAAATATGTCAAGTCAATCATTCTTTGCAATCAGAACACAATCTTTTCAAAATAATCACCGACCAAAATTTCTGTATAAAATTTTTACAGCTTACCTAATAAACAAGCCATTCACCATAATTCTATCGATCTTTTTTTTTTTTTTTTTTTTGAGAAATTTAATTTTGAAATCAGGATCTTATTTGTTGGACACCTTGTATGTCTTGTATACATCATACAGTGGCGGTCAAATATTTCCGGCCAGCAAAAATTTTTCAGTTAATTTGTAAATATACCAATATGAATAGGAATCTCAAAGCGATACTTATACATTTTATTGACATATTAGTTAGGAACTTACTTATAGAAGAACGTGTAAATATCAATAAATTTAATTGACAAAACTAAGTATAAAAAAAACGCATGTTCTCAAAAGTTCCCGGCCACCTTCACAAGTTTGTAAAAAAGTGGTATTGTAATAGAAAATTACAGTGATCAACAACATTTACAAATACTATTTTATCGTATTACTTTTTTATTAGCTTTAGTAATACGTACTGCGGCGCAGTAACGTGACATTCATACTATCAAAGGTTAAGATCGTCTATGGTACGTGCTTTCCGTATTTCTTGCAATTTTGGCGAAATTTCGGCTGAGTTGGAATATTTATAATTCCGCAGACTTTTGCCAACTTTTTTTCAAAGATCTTCTATTGGATTCATGTTGGGCGTTTGGGCTGACCATTTCAAAAACGAAATTTTTTGTGCGAAAACCATTGCTTATCGAGGCTTGCATACATTATTTATGTCGTTATCATGTTACGAAAAATAGTTGTGACCAAATTTTTTTCTCTAATAAGGCAGAAAATTGTCGTGCAAGATATCCTTATACATTGTATCATTCATCTGGCTGTGGATTTCAAATAACGGACCGACACTTTCTGAAGAAAATACTCCTCACGGCATAACGTGTCCTCCGACATGCTTCATTGTAAGAATAACGTAGGTCGAATCATATCTTTTGTTGTTAGGTCATCGTATGCTGTGTCTGCATTCACTACCAAAAAAGTTTTAAATTCAATTAATGGAAAAATAGAATTTTTGTCCAGTTTTCACTTGACCAGACTTTGTGTTCCTTGGAAAATGAAAGTAGGGTACGTCGGTATTTTTTTTACCTCTGAAAATTTTTTAACACCGACTTTTCCATAAAGTTCTGTATCACGTCAGCATCATAATACGGTAGACTAACTTATTTCAGCAATATTTTCATTCCGTAAATCTCAGTATATTGCAACGGAATTTTCATGCGGATTATCAATGGTTTTTCTCCTGATAATTCTGTCCTCAGGAATAGGAATTTTCCGAGGTCTCCCTGACCTCTGAAAGTCCTGAAAGCCATGGCCATCTTTATATAATTTTTAAATATTGTTTACAGTCGATTTTACCGATCGATAACTTAGCCGCAATATCTCGAGAAAATTGACCTTTTAGCGACAAACTAATCACTCATTTATGAACAATAATTGTTGAACTTTTCAAATTTGAATTCAAACTATGCTATACACGTTGATTCATTCATAAACACAACTAAAAAACACTTTACGGATAGAAAAAAACAAAAGAATGATAAGTGGCCGGAAACTTTTGAGAACATGTGTTTTCTTTTATACCTAATTTTGTCAATAAAATTTACTGATATTTACACGTTCGTCTATAAGTAAGTTCCTAACTAATATGTCAATAAAATTTATAAGTATCTCTTTGAAATTCCTCTTCATATGGGTATATTTACAAATTAACTGAAAAATTTTTGCTGGCCGGAAACTTTTGACCACCACTGTATATACATAAGAAATAAGATTGTATCAATTATCTATCATATATAATTGATATAGTGACATCAATTATATATTATGTTACTGTACATATTGGACATCACATACTGTGCCACTGACCAATTTTATGTACATTCCAATACCATATACATGGAATCGGAAATATACATAAAACTAGCAGTTACCCGTGACTTCGTTCACATAACATTTAAAGAAGAAATAATTGATCAATCTAGCAAAAAATTTCGATGATGAAAAGCATGTGTAATTAACTTTTTATCGCGAATTTATGGTAAAAAAACTTCTGATAATCCCTAGTTGCTAATTTGTTTGCTGGTCAAAATTTTCCTTTCAGCGATTAATACTAATAGATAGAAACATTCTTGAATTCTTTTGTTCAGCCCTGTAGTTTTCCAAGTGCCTTTAATACACGAAAGTATCTTTCTAAAATTTATTTCAAACAAAAATATTTCTTATTACTAACTAAATTACATTTTCAGAAATTATCATCCGAAGACAACCTTGTATCCAGTTCTTTGCGGGACCCTGTTTATCATTTTATATATATACTACAAACATTTCTTAGTTTACTAAATGCAGTTCAAAATAAAAATGCATATTTTATTTAAAAACCACCTTTAAGTAAATTATGCTCATATTCAGTAACCTTTCTGAGATCTTTTGTGTAACCCTGTATATCTAAATTTAACTATTTATACTATTACCATTTGTACTCTCCATTTAATATGCATACATTTAACGAAACTTAAAAGCACATATCATCATGCAACAGTCATCATCCATGATATACAGTACTTCGGATAGAATATATAATATTTGAAATCTTTTGGTGTCCCTGTAAATGCTATGCACTTCGTATTATGCATGAAATAACTTACATTAAGCCTCAGCAACATATATCAATTTGATTATACATGAAATCGTTTACCATAATTAAAATATGTCGGAAACTGTTCCTCCCTTTATTCCTACGCAATGGAATTCTTCTGTCTGACCCTGTAAATGAATAGTAAGTGCCCTTTTCACTACATACTTTACAAAATGCATATTTTAGTGCACTTTGTAAATGCATATAAATTTGAATATTTGTTCTACAGGCTGTAACATCGTTAAATTTAATTAAAACGATTTTCCCCATAATGCCGTAATATAAGGAAATTTTTTGACTATCCCTGTAAATAAACTAATCATGGTAGAAACTTCATTTTCAATAGGTATTCGTGCTAGGTAAACGTTAATAATGTCCAAAAATTTCATGGAAATCGGAGTATATTTACGAAAGTTGGAAAGCGACCAGACAGACAGACAAACCGAAAGCATAATAACTTTTCAACTTTGTTCGAAAATGTTAAAAAAATCGAGCCAAAAATATATTAATCAGTGATTTTATTTTCCACCTTTTCCCCACAAAAAATTTCTTCCATTGATAATTATGAGTTTTGAATAAAAATATTCATTTGTATGTAACTTGTAACTTATTAATTAGTATAAGTAAAAAATATTTCTAATTCATTTTAAATATGACGTCATTATTTATCTCGCTCCATTAGCTACTGATATTCATACCCCTTGTATTTTTAATGACTGCTATAAAGTACCTGTTTTATTTCAACTATGACGTCACATTTTCATGAGTGAACCATTTTATTAAAAATATAATTCTTTTTCATTCTTTTTACTTTTAATTTATGTCACCATATTTTACACAAAAATTCCCATTAACTAAACAAATATCCTTGTTAAATGTATTATAAAAAATACACCTTTTATTTTTATTTCAAACATGACGTCATATCTATTTTCTTTTAAATTATTTTATTATTCGCGTTTGTAATGACCGAAAGGTGGCGTTGTATTGACCTGATAATCGTTTGTTTACGCAATGCTGTTTGTTCCATGCTGGAGCAAGCGAATCATGCAAGCATTGTGTTGCTGTCATGTTATTTTGCCATGAGTAAGTCAAATGTATTTTTTTAAATTATAGATCTAAACTTTCTGTATAAAATTTTGATTCTAGATAATTTTAATACAAAGAACCCAACGTTGCATGCGTTATAGAACTGTTTATTTATATATTTATTATAGAACTGTTTATTTATTTATCAGCCTTTTAAACACCGATTTCAGCAGAAGATGCTCACGGTATCAGTTCTATTTCGTTTCAGACTTTGTCCGCGAGAGGGCATCTATTTCATTTCAAACGCGAATAGTTTTTTGCGTGGAAGTTTTTTATTTTCTTGGCAACAGGAAAGGAAAATGGTTAAATTTTATCTGAAAAATGCCTATTGATTTTGTATGAAAAATAATTAAATTTTGAATTATTAAGGAAAATATTTGAATAAAATAAATAAAAATTACCCTATTATTTAATCCGGACTTCTAACTTTACTTCCGCAAATTTTCAAAGCAATCGGTTCAGTAGTTACGGCGTGAAAGCGGAACAAACAAACAAACTCACTTTCCGATTTATAATATTAGTAAGGATTGGTTAGTTCACTAATATGTGATGTCAATTGCATTCCCTACTTTTGCTGGGTTAAATGTGAATAATCACACAAAAATGGTAAAGCTATGGAAAATTTCATGAAAATAGCTGCATTTTTACTATTATGAAAAAATTCAGGATCAGATTGAAGTAAATCTACTGCAATCCTGGTTTTTTGTAGAATAATTGTTCTGTGTAGACGCAGTACCATTTCTTATATTTAGTCTTATTTTTTAAGCGCCCTGCATAGCTAAACTTGCATGCTAATAAGCTTATGTTTCGAGTCCTGAAATCAATAACATTTCAAACATTTAATGTGCAAATAATAAGCATTTCAGCCTAGAGGTCTGCATGGGCCGGAATTTCAAGGCCCGGGCCCGGCCCGGCTCGTAGGAAAATTATTTCGGCCCAGCCGGGCCCGTTGTTAAACTCAAAAGTTTGGCCCGGGCCCGGTCCGTACAGAAATCAGTGAAACCAAGCCCGGCCTGGCCCGTTACAATTTCTAACATTTCTAAAAAATTCAGATTTTTATCATATAATTAAGATTCTTTAAAAGAATACTGCATACATATCTATGGAATGATTTTACAGTATATTTTACTGGAAATACACATTAACAGCATTAATGATTACTTAGATATTTTGGCTTTCAACATTCGAATAAAGATTCATTAAAAAATTAATATGGCTTGGAATAAAAGAAAAAAGAAAGAAAGTTAAAAACATCGTAACTTTTGAAGCTGTTTAATAAAAGAAGATTTATAAAAATATTTCTATATCATTTTATTAAAGATAAATCCAAATTAATTCTTAAATTCAAAGAAGCTCCTTTCTGATATATTTTTAAATTCATTTTTTTCTTAGAAACGCATAAGTTTCGCAGGTATCTTTATTCAGAAGCTATATAATCGAATGGGGTTATCCATTTTTTGATACAAGCAATTTAAGAATACTGCAAGGAAATAAAATACTGTCATAGTTAGCGTTTTGAATGGAATTTCCGGAAGTGATAGCATGGGAAGGGAGAAAAATCTGCAATCATTTGAGAAACTATTATATATCTGAACAAGGTTACACAAGTATTTTATTTACCAAAAATGAAAAACTCTATTCGATTCCAAATCCCTTCAATAGTCAGGCTTATCACTTTTATACTTTTACAATTTAAAACTAGTCGTTGGGGGCCATCGTAATACTTACCCATCATGGATATGTATGTGAAAATAAAACATGTGAAACTATTTATACAATGCATTGCAATTCATAAACAAAATTTAAATATTGTTAATATACATAGTAATGCTATATTAAAGAGCTGCTGATGTACCAATTTCGACAAATTACATATAACGCCAAACTACTTAAGTAGTACTGAACTGCGTAAAAGAAACATCCTTATAACTCCAAAAATAATAATTCTATTAACTAACAATTAACTGCGTCGGATTAAGCGTCTCATTTCCAATTAAAATATACCCCTGAATTGAAATTTGAATGAAATACAGGGTCATGAAAAATCAAAGAATGTGAAAAACAAGATTACAAATATCTCGACAACTAATAATCCGATCGACTGCCTTCTATATGTAAAATGTGTGTTATTTTATTGCCTTTTACGTCCATTCCTTAGAACAAAAAAATTCGAAAATTTTTATATACCTTTCATCAGAACGAATTTTTCGAGAGTCCGAAAAAAATAGTTCCGGATAATCGAGGTTGCTGATATTAAATAGGGTTCGTCCCATTCTTACATACTAACTACATACAAAATTTCAAGTCTCTATCTCAATTTCTTCGGGAGATAGAGCGTTTACAGACAGACAGACAGACAGACAGACAGACAGACGGACGGCAAAAAATTTTTTCTAAAAATATGTTTTTCGGAATCTCCACTATCTAAAACGTGTAAATCCATCAAAAAAATTTTTCCGATTTTCAAAACGATTGCAAGACTTACCCTATACTACGTATGATGGGTAAGTAATTAATCAGAAAATATGTCAAACTTTCGCCTTATTGAGAAATTAATTTAAAAACCATCAAGAAGTATATATTCAAAGATTAAGCTAACATAAGTTTTTTATCGCTGTTAATAATTTTACAAATCATGTTGTCCGCCCTATAGATCTTGAGAACAATTAAGCCTAGTTCCGGTCCGGCTAGTCTACATGTAGAAAAATAATGCAAGCTTGATCTCGGGCCGACAGGAGTCAACCAAAGAAATATTAAAACGGATTACACACAATGTAACTGTCCGATGCCGATCTCTACACTGTACATTTTTATACTAATGCTGTCAAACTAGTATGGTTCGTGACGCACATTTATACTTATTCCTGTTAAAACCATTTCGTTGAAAATAGCTCATATTTTATTGTATCTGCTTAAATCTTGCGAACGGGCCGGCAGGCACGAAAATTTTTTTATCGGCCCGGCCCGGCCCGTTGAAAAAACTATTTTAAATCTGCCGGCCCGGTCCGTTAGAAAATTCGAAACGATTCCGCCGGGCCGGGTACGGGCCACGGGCCAAGCCCAGGCCCGTGCACACCTCTATTGCAGTCACTGCTTGGAAAAATATTTCTTGAAAAACAACTGAGCTTGAAAATAAAAATAACATGATTACTGAATTGTGTACAAAATCTAAAAAATTGACAAACATGAAAGTAAATTTAAGAAATTCAACGTTTCGATCACAATCTGAGATCTTCATCAAGAAAACATCTTTGTACTGCTTCGAAAACAGGGTAAAGCCGCCTATTCTGCGATCTGTTCTGTGTTCTGCGATCACACTTGATCACTTGTTTTCTTATAGTGGTTTGGGATAGATAACAATGAGATAGTTATAGTTACCGCCCCGCAAGTTTTCAAAATTACATGTCTCGAGAACAAATTGACATAATTGAATACGCTTTCAAAGATTTTTTTATTTATTTAAAGGTATGAAAAGGATAACATAGGTTAGAGAAAGCTCACTTCACGATATTTTAAAGATAAGAAATATTAATGATTTTAAATTGACCGTTATAAAATTTAATAACTCGAGAACTAATTGATCGATTTGTATATTTTTGTTTTATTTTATTTTATTTTTGTAATTTCAAGAAAGGAGGAGAAATAGCATAACTAATGAGATGCATCTACTGGTGAAACCTTCCCAGAATACGTTTCCAGAGCCAGCAGGTCCTACAGCCGGGTCAATCCATTTCAAGTAGTCCAAAAAATATTTTTTTGGTCGCTCGACCACTTTTAAAAAATCTGAAATTTTTTGTACAACAATCCTAACATGACGGAAGTTCAAAATGACCGTTTTTTTAATTTTACTATTTTTTGTTTGTGCATGGCGGCCATCTTTGTTTCATGTTTTCTCAGATACTAGGCTACACAAAATTGTACATATCTCGTCTCTTATTTTCCCAATTGAAATAGGGTTTGCAGCATTTTGTTCAAAATAAAATAGGCTAAATGTACGGTGGTAGAACAATTTTGAAAAATAAATTTTTACAGGTGAAATTTTAGCACAAAATTTAAGATTTTTTCCAAAATCTATCCGTTTGCAAGAAGAAATTTTTTATGCAAGGAAAACTGTCTACATAATTTTTTCTACAAATAGGTCAAAAGTGCGTGTACTCATACACCAAGTTCCAGATTTGGGAGTTAATTCCTCTTTGAGAAAAAAATTCCGAATTTCTTCAAAAATTTCAAAAATCGCACTTTTTAGGCTTTGATATCTCTGGTGGGGCACGAGATAAAAGTTTGAAATTCTGGCCTTTGATAGTACTGTGTAGTAGTGTTATGTACAAAAAATTTCAAGAAGGAGATTTGACTACAAACTGAGATATGACCTGGACAATATGTAAAAACAATATTGTCAAACTATTGTAACCTACTATGTAATTGTTCCACAAGACTGTCAACCTTACACAATTTTTTCTACAAATAGGTCAAAAGTGCATGTACTCATACACCAAGTTCCAGATCTCAGAGTTGATTTCTCTTTGCGAAAAAAATTCCGAAATTCGTCAAAAATTTCAAAAATCGCACTTTTTAGGCTTTGATATCTCTGGTGGAGCACGAGATAAAGATCTGAAATTCTGGCCTTTGATAGTATTGTGTAGTAGTGTTATGTACAAAAAATTTCAAGAAGGAGATTTGACGACAAGCTGAGATATGTGAGATCTGGACAATATGTGAAAACAATACTGCCAAACTATTGTAACCTACTATGTAATTGTTAATACCTCCAAAATTTTAAATTATTTATGGTACAAAGTTAAATGTTAATTACAAATATCTTCTTCAATTGCGTCTGTGTGATTTAAACAATTCAGAATGCATGCTAAGCCAATAGACTATTTGTCCAGAGGAACAACCTACTAGAAATGTTATTGCAGCAATTTTACTCAGTACACATTTCAGGAAAGTAAATTTCAGACAATGGGTTGCAACTGATCGAGTTGACATGGTTTCAATTATTAAACCTAGCGAATTTAATTCAAGTTAACAAGGGATGACAAGACTTTTGTGACTTCAAATAAAATTTTGAGAAAGAACAGCCTAATGGACTGACAACAGTAACTGGTCGAACTCATAACATCTCTCGTAAATAGTGTTAAGCTCTTTGTAGAGCATATATAGTATCCTTGTAAATTAAACATTTATTATTAAACTGTTTTCAACAAACGATATTTTCTGTGTAAATTTTGTAATAAATGAGACTAATCTCATTTAACCTTATGTACTCATAATAGCATTTCTTAATATTTTTTAATCACCGCATCTCAGCTTATAGTCAAATCTCCTTCTTGAAATTTTTTGTACATAACACTACTACACAATACTATCAAAGGTCAGAATTTCAGATTTTTATCTCGTGCTCCACCAGAGATATCAAAGCCTAAAAAGTGCGATTTTTGAAATTTTTGACGAATTTCGGAATTTTTTTCACAAAGAGAAATCAACTCCCAGATCTGGGACTTGGTGTATGAGAACACGCACTTTTGACCTATTTGTAGAAAAAAATGTGTAAGTTGTACAGTCTTGTTGAACAATTATATAGTAGGTTACAATAGTTTGGCAGTATTGTTTTCACATAATGTCCATGTCATATCTCCGCTTGTAGTCAAATTTCCTTAAATTAAATTTCCTTCTTGGTTTGTACATAACATTACTACACAATACTATCAAAGGCCAGAATTTCAGATTTTTATCTCGTGTCCCACCAGAGATATCAAAGCCTAAAAAGTGCGATTTTTGAAATTTTTGACGAATTTCGGAATTTTTTTCGCAAAGAGAAATCAACTCTGAGATCTGGAACTTGGTGTATGAGTACATGCACTTTTGACCTATTTGTAGAAAAAATTGTGTAAGTGTGACAGTTTTCCTTGCATGAACAATTTCCTCTTGCAAATGGATAGATTTTGGAAAAAATCTTACATTTTGTGCTAAAATTTCACCTGTATAATTTTATTTTCCAAAATTATTCTACCACCATACATTTAGCCTATTTTATTCTGAATAAAATGCTGCAAACCCCATTTCAGTTGGGAAAATAAAAGACGAGATATTTACAATTTTGTGTATCCTAGTATCTGAGAAAATCGCTTCACACGATGAAACAAAGATGGCCGCCATGCACAAACAAGAAATAGTAAAATTAAAATAACGGTTATTTTGAACTTCCATCATGTTAGGGTTGTTGTAAAAAAAATTTCAGATTGTTTAAAAATGGTTGAGCGACCACTGCTGGACCACTTGAAATGGATTGACCCAGCCATATTTTGGGTTGAAAAAATTATCTAAAAATATGGTAGCATGAAAATTTGTGATCGTTTGAAAAAACCGACCAGAGCGATGTAGCCCTCTCGAGTGTACTCTGCTAATGGTTCATTGAAATATTTACAAGAAAATTAAAATATATATATATGTCTAAAAAATAAAAATATGACAATAACGCTGTCGAATCCCGCCTTGGTGTATTCTGCCGAAGGCAGTGGAACTACCATCCACAGTTTGTTGGATTCGAATTTTGTTTGAAAAACTTACCAGCGTAACCTACTATATTTAAACTAAGCCAACGCTCTCTGCTAATAATAAAATAAAATCTAAATTACATTTGCAAGCTAAATCGAAAACATACTAAAAGTATACTTCTGAAATTCATCCGTTTGTAGATAAAGTAATCTATTCTGAAAATGAAATATGCTACAAACACTTTTCGACATTCGTTAGCGATATTTGAGACGTTTATCTGGCTAAATCATTAAGTAACTTTCCTTTAATAGATATTTTTGCTAATACAATGTTATTCAGTTGTTGCATCAGAAACAACTTGTTCTGTAAGTGACAGTAAATCAATTTGGACAAATACAGAGAAATGTTTATGAAGCTTTTTATATTCATTTATATTTAAAGAAACAACTTATGCAACATAAACTTATTTTAGTGAGTTTGTATAGCGTAATTTCGGGTATTATATCCGGGTCTCTGTTTAAGACAAACTTTAAAATTCGAAAATTATTTAACAACAGTAAAAACAACGATAAAATGTATAACATGTTTATAAATAAACTTATAAAAAAGATATCTAAATATCACAATTTTTTTCCAGTAAATGACATTGTATTGCTTCAGTGTGAGATAATACTATTAAGCTAACATCAAACTTTTTTTTTTCATGAGTGAAAATTGTTTGACCAATCTTTCAACTTTACGCGTTTAGAGGTTGAGCTGTACAGCGCAATCTACCATTTAAAACTTGACTATTTATCAAATTATTATATACAAAAATTCTGAGCTTTCTTATAAAAAAAAGCTTTTATTTTATCTTTTTGCATTTCATAGTTAAACAAGTTGGAAAGTGCACGGTAAATGAGGTGCGATGAGGCGTTCGTACGATAACTAAGTTTTAAAAATATTCAGATCTTGGTGTAATAGTATACAGTACATTGAATACAGCATAGTAATCCAAATCTTTTGTGTGTTCTTGTAAGTACTATCTACTTCCTATTATACTGGAAGCAACTTCTAGTAAACCTCAGCAATGTATATCAATTTCATAAAATGTGAAATAGTTTAATAGTATTAAGATGCACTCCAAATAGTTTTTCCCTTTAAACCATTATGTAATGGAATACTTTTTTGTCGCCCTGTAACTGAATAACAAATATTCTTTGCACCACGAATTGCGCAGAATATATTTTTTAGTATCTACTTCATAGATTCATATCAATTATATTATGTTCGAAAGAGTTTAAAATTCAATTGAAGCTACTTTTTCCCATTGACCAAAATGTAACGGAATGCTTTTGATTGTTCCTGTAAATAAACTATACATCCGATTTTCATAAAATTTAAAATGACTCGACAAAATTATGCAACAATTATATATTTTAAATTTCAAATGATTCGGTTGGGTAGATTTTCTTCTGTTATACGCGGACAGACAGACGGACTGAACAATGAATATAGATGCTACGTATTTATATAATTACGAACGCACCTAAAAAGATTGTAGGGGGCCCAAGACCCAACACTTTTCCGATGCCCATTCTCATCAAGATGATAACTAGATTTTTTTTTCCTGCAGGTATTCAAAAGATCTTCATTAGATTATCACACGTTTGCCAAACAAAAATTCATCAAAATTGTTCGGGTTTTTCAGAAAATAATTGCTGGAAAATGCAATATTAATATTTTTTCTAACTCATTTTATTAAATTTTCCTTCTTCCCACTCAGCAGTGGACCCAAGACCATGGCCTAGTTGGCCTGTGCGGTAATCAGACCCTGAGAAGTATCAAATTTCAAATTTCAAGTGTTCATTCGGAGTCATCTTGTAGTTGATGTCTGATTCTACATGAATTCTTCAATTTTTGTTCCGAAATCACTTTATATCAAAATCGAATTAATATTTCTGACTTTTTAAATTTTTTTATGCTCGTTCACTAAAATTAATCATTAAATATTTTAATTAATTTTTTGTGAAACAATAATTTACAAGTAAAAGCAAAAAAAAAACGTAATCCATCTTAATGAAATAAAATCTAAATTATACAGAGAAGCTAAATGGGACAAACATATTAAAAGGATACTTTATACATTAATCAGCTTAAATGAAATAATCTCTTCAAGCAAACAATTCACGCAACATTTTTTTAACATATGTTGACAACTTTTTCAGAAATCATCTGGTAAAATCATTTAATAACTTTCCAATAATAAACAATTTTTTTTTTTTTTTTTTTTTTTTTAACAAAATATTATTCAAGTTGCTTTATGAAAAACAAACTTATTCTGTAACTGACATTAAGCTATGTTTGATAAAAATAGAAAAGTCTCGAGAAGTTTTCACTTTTACCATTTATCAATTATTATTTTTTTATAATCTTATATGAACTTATTATATAATTATATTATTTATAATTTTGACAGTTTTTAATATTACTAGCCGTCCTTGGAGACTAGTTCCGTCTCCCTTAAATATATCCTAAGCATTGTATCACATTACTTTTATTCATAACTTAATTTACTTGTTCAATTCTTTGCATTTATAATACACTGAAACTTTTAAAATTCCTGACTTAATTTATTATTATTATTAGTAGCAATTGTAAAAATAACAGGAAAATTAAGAATAATGATATTTTGAAGCTCTATTATTTTAGCGAAAGAGAGAAACGTAAATAAACCCGATTTACCTCGGCCTAAATCCTGCCATAGGACTTTTAAACAATAACCAATGAGATGCGTTTTATTAGAACGTTACCATTAAAGAATTAACAAATAATCGCGATTTCTGTGCTACGTACGATAGCGTAATATATATAAAAATTATTATATTAACTTATTTTAAGATATACATTCTACTGCAAAAGAATATTTGCACTTGAAAAAAATTCATCCAGAATTACGAAACTTGGTGTGCTGATGCGATGCGATAAGTTATGCAAATGATTCTCGTTTCAGCCCCAAAAAACAATGAAGACTTGTGAAATGTGTAAAGTCGAATGACTTTGAAAAGGATCGAACCACAAGCTTAATAAAAGAAGGTTTGTCCAACAGACGAATCAGACAACATTTTTGTTGAAACGATATGTTTTTTTTTTGTGTGTGTGTGTGTGTGTGTGTTGGCATCAGTCGATCACAGAAGACACAGCCACCCGCTGTAGTGGATAAGGACGTCCCCAGACCAGAAATGTATGAGAGGATCAAACAATCAAAGTGCAGCCACATCTACACCACCAATGTCATTATCATCTGTTACATCATCTCTCTTACATGTGCACATAGATGTGGATGTAGTGGTATCAAGGCATATCATCCGTAGATGACAGGTCAAATCAGGCCCCATCGGTCGACGTCCATTTAGGCAGTTGCTTTAAATCCTTCAATATAAGCAGTGTCGTCTGGATTGTTGTCGATATCGAGTAAAATAAGTTGCATCAAATTAAAGAAATATGATATTTGGCGATGAATTCCACTTTTCTTTCACAATTAAAGGTATTATATTCTGTGGTGCTCAATTTCGATTTTTATAAATCATTCGATTCGTTTCATCGAGCTTAATCATTTTATACCTCGCATATCAGCGACTGAGTTTTTACAATGACAGAAAGCCGGGTAAAATTTCGTCATTGAAAAACAGATGTCTTCAAAGAATTGAGTGCGATTTAAATTTACCAATTGTTTTAACAGTGCCGTACTTTGACAATAGCTACACTACTATCAGGTTATATTTTTGTTGTCATTATAAGAATTTGTAATTGCAGATAAAATATTTTTATACCACTCGATAAGTAACCACGCATTGTTGGTCCTTTGGTCAGTTTTTCAGGCACTTCGTAACTTGCGGAATGTCTGCGTACGATTGCATTTTCTCATTGAATTTTCTGCTATTACTTTATTTTTGTCAGCTCGCATTATGCAATTTGTTTCAGTGAGTGTGTGATGAATATAACAGATTGGCGGTTTTCAGTTATTGTGTTGAAATGTCCTAGAACCTATAAAATGGTATGTGACTTTAGCTCTTACTTTATTTATAAAACATAAAGTTTCTCATGCTACAAGTTGTTAGCACTCATTGACCAATCTGTTTCTTCTGTTGGTAATATTTTGACTATTTTAAACCAAATAGATTCTGTCATCCAATTTACTTATGAAGTTGAAAACGATAATAAATTACCATTTCTAGATGGTTTAGTTACTCGTCAATTAAACTCATTTGACACTCGCATTTACCGTAAACCCTTGGCTGTCACACTCCCCCATCATTTTAATTCATGTCACCCCGCCCCCCTTCTCAAAAAGCTTCTGTTTTTCTTTATTTGATTAATAGAGCTCACTTAATTTGTTCAGATAATAATTCTCTTAGTGAAGAGTTAAATTACATTAGATCAGTTGCTATAGATCGCAGTTTCAGTTTATCATACATTAACAGAATAATTTCTCACAGTTTTAATAAATATGTCGATAATCTTGACTATTCTGCTACACCAGTTTCTTATTCTAATCTAATTATTTTACCGCTTCATCTCAGCATTAGCTTTAAAGTTGCTAATATTTTAAGACATCATGATTTTAATGTGGTATTCAAACCAGTCAATAAATTAACATTTTCACAATTAAAAGATCAATTTCCTCCTCTGGATTATTGGGTTCTTCACAATATATAGAATGTCAGTTTGGTTTGTCCTATATTGGACAAACCAAACGTAAACTCTGAAAAAGAGTCAAATAACACATAGGATATGTTAAGAGAAAAGAATTTAAAAATTCCTCTATTGCTTCTCATTGTTTGGAGGAGGATCATAATTTCAATTTTACTTCAGCCATGATTATCCAAAAAGGCATAACTCCACTTGATTTAGACTTTTTTTAAGCACTCGATATCAATAAATTAAAAATCTCCTTGGTTAAGGATTTATCTAGTGTGCCATACATCTAAACTTTTTGGTTAGATTTATTATGTCACGATTCTTCACTTCCGGTTTGATTATACTGGTTGCTGAAGCTTCGTGGTATTTTTAGTTCTGCGTTTACTATCATTTGGGTTTCCGACTTGCTGGCAGTTGGGGGAGGGGGGGAGTGATTTTATACATTTTACCGTTTTCAACACTGAGGAAGCGATTCCCCAGTACTCGCGAAACGTATACGTATGTTCAAAACTTTTAATTATTCTGTGTTTAAACGTTGTATTTTAATGATTGAACAAGTTGTTACATTATAATTATTTTTTCTCATATTTTTCTTCTATTATGTGCTTTAAGTTTAGATACTAAAGAAAGGATGGTTGTTTGTGTTTATGACGGCCGATTATCAGCACGCAACAGGGTACTTAACTGACGCCAAAATGGCATTATTTTACCTCATATGATCACCTGGCTAATGTATTTATCTATTAATTGTTTATTAACTATTTGAAAAAATAATTATGTCCTCGGTAGAGAATTGGAAAATCTGAAGTATATCTGAATCTTTTTATTGGGTGAATTCCGCGACTTATTCGTTTTCAGAATGGTCCATGCCTAAGCATGGACTGTGATATGGAAAAGATAGATATGGAAAATTCATCTTGCCACAATAATAAAAAAGGTATTAAAAATTATAAAAAATAAATTAATAACTCAAAAATAAATTTATATACAAGTTTCAAAGAAGTTACATTTAAAGGTAATTTTTTTTCTTTATACGACGGTGTAAAAATTTAAAAAGTGCGAAGTTTAGAAGTTTAAAAATTTACAGTGCCGAAAATTGTTAAACTGGAATTTCATTCAGTATTTGTTTATAATTGGTCCAGGAATATTAACGTAACTCTAAATGTGCAGGCATATTAATATAATTATTACGTATTATTACTGTTATTACGTAAACTACGTTTTAATCATCATAAAAATGATGTTAATATTGTTTTTTTAAATATAGAAATCATTTATAAGTCTAAAATTATAGTCTTTGCAAATATTATTTTCCAAATAGTCGTTGTAATATGTTAAATTACAATTTTTATTTCTTTTTATTTTACTTCATTACTTAAAATTATATAATTTGTTTTATTCTATAATTAATTAATTAAACTGTTTTTATTTAAAGTTATTTCCTTTTTAAACAATAGAGAATAATTTAAAAACAAATATGCAACTGTTATTTGAAAACGAGATTTTCGCATATTGGTATCATAGTAAAATTGTAGTGCAAATGTAGTGCATATATATCGCCTGTGGCAAAAAGTACATATGTAAACAAAAATAAAATTCATCAGGTTTGTTTTCATAACTATTCATATACATATTGACAACATATTTTACTATCTGAAACCCAATTTACGCCAAGCTTAAAAAACGAAAATGGCAAGCCCTTTATAGTGGAAAAGTATCTAAATAAATAATTGATAGTAAGAATAATAACATAAACCAAAATATTCCATTTCATCATCATAATGGTCTTTCTAATTTATATTCAAATAAATATATATTCTGTAATAACTTCAATTGAAATTAGGTCGACAACTTACAATCTTATTACCTAAAGTTAAAAAAAAAAAAAAAAAAAAAAAAAAAAAAAAAAAAAAACAAGAAATTCATTTACCGTTAACGGTAAGTGATATTAAACCATGTAAGAATAATAACATAAACCAAAATATTCCATTTCATCATCATAATAGTCTTTCTAATTTACATTCAAATAAATATATGTTCTGTAATAACTTCAATAGAAATTATGTTGACAACTTACTACAGTGTGTCCAGCAAATAATACCCTGTTTTCAAAATTAAATTTCTCAAAAACAAAGATCGATAGTAATATGCGGTAAACGGTTTTTTCATTAGGTAAGCTGTAAAAATCTTATACAGAAATTTCAAACAGTGAATATTTTGAAAAGATTGCGTTCTGATTGCATAGAATGCTTTGATTTGACATTTTTCTTGTTTTAGATTGCCTGCAGAGAAATAATTTTTCAGCTTACAGTGCAATATTTTAAAGATTTTTCGAAGTAAATTTTTAGAATTTCGAAATTTCAAAAATTTAATTTAAAAAAACTATGAAATATGGCACTTTAAGCCGAAAAACACATTCTCTGCAGCAATCTAAAGCAAGAAAAATGTCAAATCAAAGCATTCTTTGCAATCAGAACACAATCTTTTCAAAATATTTACCATTCGAAACTTTTGTATAAGATTTTTACAGCTTACCTGATAAACAAACCGTTTACCGCATATTACTATCGATCTTTGTTTTTGAGAAATTTAATTTTGAAATCGGGGTGCTATTTGCTGGACACTCTGTATCTCATTCCCTAAAGTAAAAAAAAAAAAAAAAAAAAAAAAAAAACAAGAAATTTATTTATTGTTAACGGTAAGTGATATTAAACCATGTAAGGCTAATAACATAAACTAAAATATTCCATTTCATCATCATAACAGTCTTTCTAATTTACATTCAAATAAATATATATTCTGCAATAACTTCAATAGAAATTAGATGACAACTTACTATCTCATTCCCTAAAGTAAAAAAACAAAAAAAACAAGCGATTCATTCATCGTTAACGGTAAGTAATATTAAACTATGAAGATAATCATTGGCAAAGCAAATACACCAACAATGAATAGACAATATTCCTATGATATCATAGTAGGTAAATTGGCGCTGTTTCAAATTGGTGGCTCTAAATTTATGAACTGCAATCACGAGGTTTTTAGTTTGACATTTCTACGTTAGTTCTTGATTTCTCTAACAGAATCTTCCGATTTGGCTAAAGATTGAGCAAGTAAATTTAATTATGAATAAAAATTACATGATAAGTTGCTTAGCGTACATTCAAAGGAGATTAACACTAGAATGCCCTGATGGAGTCGATTCGACTCCGACCATGTGATTAAATTTCTTTTTGATCCAGAAATTGTTTCTTGAAATAAGTTAAAATTAAACCATGCAGATTTACGTTAAATAAATAAATAAAATGATTTTGAATAAAAATCCTGGTGTGAAATATTATTATCAAACTTGCGTAAAACTCCCGGGTGTTCTAGTGTTATACTGGTTCCCAAGGAAGGCTAGTCTAATAAAGAAAAAAAAGTGAACGCATGTAGGGGAGGAGGCGTGAAATTGATACTTTGCCCCGGACCCAGTTTTCTCTATACGCTCTATCCTGTATTGACCATTTTTATCGACAAAGTTTGTAGGTATAGCAACATATATCTCTGCATTTATGCCATAATATAAAGTAATCGTTTTCCTGTTACGTTGTATAAACTCAGATAGGGGTTTACTTAGAAAGGCTGTTTTAAATTCGCTCGGTTTCAAGTTTTTTTTGGGGGGGAGGGAGGAAGAAGACATTTTAATAGTTTTTTAACGATCGCTCAGTACGAGGCTGGTCGCGAGTTTAATTATTTCTCAACAGATTTCAGTCGTTCAAGTCTGCTAGTAAACATTTAAAGTCTAAATTATACTTCTAAGCTAGATGGTAAATATACTAAAAGGATATTTATGGCATTAACCCGCTTAGTAGACTAAGCTGTTGCGCAAATAATTTACTTAACACATCAAAACACATGTTGATGACATTTTCGTTGATGGTCATTAATTTTAACCCGCTAGTTAATTTGCAAAACTTCACTCTAATGTACAGTGGAGCATCGTTTATACGACGCTGAAGGGACTACCGAAAAACGTCGTATAAACGATAACGACTTATAATCGATTTTCACTTTCAAAACTAGTATTAATTTTGTTTTAACTTAATTTTAAGGTTTAACTTGATGGTTTGCATGAATTTGTAAATTAAACAAACCAAAATAAACAAATAACCAAAAAAATGGGGGGGGGGGAATTAGTAAGCAATTTATATATGCGTACCTTTATTTATGTTTCACCGAAAGGTTCCTCATTTGCAGAACATCATTTCCTTTCCATTTAAAGTCAAAGATCAAAAACCCTGCTTGGCCAACTAAAAGTCGAAAATACTCAGAGTCAGATAGTCACATCAAATAGTCAGAGTCAAATAGTCAGAAGGATAGTCTATTTACAACTTAAAACAAGTCGGGAAAACGGACCATCACCGAAAAAAGAATGCCCCCTCCCAGTGTAATCTGTTACACGTAAGCTGATTTTTCAGACTAATCGAACACCAGCCCACATTTTTATAATGTGGAGTGCATTTAAACGCACTGTTTGGTGTCATTCATAACTGCTAACTTCCGCTCGTTCATAAAATATACAAGAAAAATAAGCAAAAATAAACCTAAAATCGAAAAATCGACGTATAAACTATTTTGGGAGTCGTATAAAAGATACATTTTTACATTAAAATGAATAGGAATGAATCGGGACCACATTAAAACGTCGTATAAATGTAAACGTCGTATAAGTGATCGTCGTATAAACGATGCTTTATTGTAATTGTTTTAAAGTACAGAGTTAATCACGCTATGAAGACGTGTGTTTAAAGAAATTAATATAAATAAAGGTATGGATTATATTTTTACTTTCTTCTATCTTTTCAAGAAGAAAGTATTGGATTCGTGAAAATTTTCGAATTCCGGTTTTCGACAGATTTACACGTTTTAGGGGTCAAAGATTCCAAAAAATATGTTCTTATAAAATATCTATCTGTCTGTGAGTCTGTAAGTTAGTCAGTCAGTCTGTCAATCGGAAATTTTGAGTGACATAAATTTTGTGGACGTTCATCTCAAGAATTTTAGATAGAAAAAAACTTTAGATTCAGTTACACCTTGATATAAACTGCATCTGATTAAAATTTGGTGCATATCGCCCAACAGGTAGTGCTACTATGCTGCCTTTTTCAGGATTTCTACACTAACTATATCTCAAAAACTAATGGACGGATTTTCATAAAACTTCAGGTTCCGTTAGTCTTTAATATAATATGGTTCTGATTACGCTTTAGTGTAAATCATTTAACAGGTGCGCTGCTATGCGGCATTATTCATGATTTTTGCACTAGCTCTATATCAGGAATTAATACACGAATTTTCAACAAACTTCAAATTCATTTAGTCCCAGATAAAAAAGAGTATTCTTTAGTTTTTAGAGTAAATTTCTCAACAGGTGGCGCTTCTATCTAATTTTTGTACGATTTCTGCGATGATCCCATTTCATATATTATTCACGGATTTTCATCAAATTTCAGATTAAGTTAGAAGTTGAAATATGTTGTTGCTGAATAGATTTTGGTGCAAATTACCTGTAATTGGTGACGCTGATATGTTTCATTTTTCTGGAAGTATTAACGTGTATGAGATAGAAGAAATTTTTGTTATTGCCACATCCAACTAGTTTTTCGTTGCATCGTTAAACATTATACTCTTGCATTTTAATAACAAAGTCGCTGAAAAAAAAACAATAATCCGGTAAAATATGATTTAACTACGAACCAAACAAATGACAAAAATGTTATTTCTCTTTACAAACCTCAAAATCCAACATATTTTCTAAATTTAAAGAACCATTTTAAAAAACAAATTTATTAACTATTTAGAAAAAAGTTGTTGTCCTCAGAATAGAATTCTGTGAATTTGGAAATCTGAAGTATATCTGAATCTTTTTATTGGTTGAATTCCGCAACTTATTCGTTTTCTGATTGGTCCATTCTTAATGTCTAGAAATGGAATACTTCTGTTGCCACAATGACAAAAAAAGTATTAAAAACTACAAAAAAAAATTAATAACTCAAAAACAAATTTAGCTACAGGTTTCAACAAGTTGCATTTAGAAGTATTTTTTTTCTTTACTAGGGGGGCGCCGCCCCCCTGCTCGCTATGCTCGCCAACCCCCCGCGTAATCGCTTCGCGATTCCAAATTATTGGCTACCCCTGCTTGCTGCGCTCGCCAATACCCCATGGTATGAATAAGCAGTTGCAGACCTTTCAACTGATGTGTCACACGACTGGTGTTGTAAAGAAATTAAAAATGTGTCCCCCTGGGGGGGCAGAGTGGGAGGCGACACAAAAGACATCCAGAATATGAATAAGCAGCTGCAGACCTCTCAAATGATATGTCACACGACTGGTGTTGTAAAAAATTGAAAATGTGCCCCCCTGGGGGGCAGAGTGGGGGTGACACACAAGACATCCATAAAATGAATAAACAGTTGCAGACCTTTCAAATGATGTGTCACACAACTGGTGTTGTAAAGAAATTAAAAATGTGTCCCCCCCTGGGGAGCAGAGTGGGGGATAATACACAAGACATCCATTATATGAATAAGCAGTTGCAAACCTCTCAAATGATGTATCAAACGACTGGTGTTGTAAAGAAATTAAAAATTTGGCGAAATATTACAGTTATCGCCAAGTTGACGTCACTTTTGACAACTAATTTTGGTCGCCAAATTTGGCGATATATCGCCAAGTGTGCGACAAACTTGGCGATTGTTGGCGATGGTAACCCATACGGCGATGCATAGACGGAGCCCTTTCCTGATTGGTCTATTCGGCTCATGGAAGGAGTGGACAATCCGGATTCGTTAGTTCCGGAAATCTTCCACATCAGCATCATTCCAGGAGTCATTCCTTTTAAGGCTAGTTTTTTTTTACTATAGAAGGATATGACGGTGTAAAAATTGAAAATTTGAGATGTTTAGAAGTTTAAAAATTTACAGACCGAAAATTGTTAAACTGAAATTTCATTTAATATTTGTTTATGATATTTTTAGGAGCATTAACGTGACTTTAAATGTCCAGGCATATTAATATGACTTTGTTATTACGTAAACTATGTTTTGATCATCATATAAATGAGGTTATTATTGTTCTTTTAAATATAGAAATCATTTATATGTCTAAAATAATAGTCTTTGAGAATATTATTTTCCAAATAGTCGTTGTAATTTGTTAAATTAAATATTTTTTTTCGCGCCTTTTTGACAAAATTTATCTTTTTTGCCAATATTTGGACGAAATTGATCGTTTTTCACGATCTTTTGACGAAACTTGCCTCTTTTTTTTCTTCAGATTTTTGGAAACGTTTCCGAGTAGCTTTTATATTTATCCATTTTCTTAACCATGATAATAGGTATTTTGGATGCTACCCATTTTCAAGTAAACATTTGTTTGTTTAACCCTATCGCAACGAAATCTCTATTCACATATTAAAACGCAATCGATCTGCCGAATCATATTTTGCTAGAAAACACATGAAAACCATATTTTAGCGGTTGACTCATAGGTTAGCCATTGTGCTTTACGGCACCCAAAAGTATAAAAACATGGAGATTCTGAACAGGAAAACATAACGGTAAACAGTCAATTGCTAAAATCAGATTTTTAAATGTTTTCCATTAAGATATAACTTAGCAGACCGATTGCGTTTTAATATGTGAATGGAGATTTAACTAATTCTAGATTTTCATCCATGATCTCGATGAGGCAATTGCCTGTGCTGCCGCCGACCGATCTATTAACTTTTAATCGTTTATCACCGTTTTTTTCAAAACAGAAAGTTTTCTGTGATTTAATAGCAAAAATGCTCTAATTATATACAAAGTGAATTTTTCAATAAAAAATATCGTGCGGAAATAATGAAAGATTTTGAGCACCGTAAGTGTTACGTATATCGGTCGTTCTTCCCCAAGGGTTTAATAAACATATTTTACATACAAACATGATAAAACTAACAGAACTTACTTTAGAAATAAAATTATTATTAGTTTGTTACTCTTGCATATATAAATTCACTTCTGCAACTGAAAATGTTTAATTCATAGTAACCTAAAAACCGATATCCTGGTCGGAAAAAGGTGAGTAATACACTGTAATAAAAAAGAATACTGCCCAGTTAAACTGAAGGCATTGAGCTCACAGGCTACAAATACTAATTGCACATTAAAGCTTTATATTTTCAAGGGTTAATTCCGTTCGAAAAAAAAATTAAGAAGGGGAAACAGCTCTCCCCTTTTCTCTTTTTTTATACTTAATCATTGAACCTCCTATACTATCAAAGACATGCTTTATCATATAAAAAATCTATATCCAAAATTCAGAGCAAATTAGATAATTCTTAATAAAAACCCATTTAGCATTTATATAATTTAAAAAGAGTTATCCCCCTCTTTTATACTTAACCATTAAACTTCCAAAACTATTCAGAGATTTGAACGAAATCTGAAAATTCTGCTTGAAAAACCCATTTGTATAAATTAAGGGGGGGGGACATTAGAACCCCTGTTCCCCTTATTTATACTTATTCAATGAACACCTAATAACAGTCACGGAATCGCCTCATCAGAATGATCCTAATCTAAATTTTGAACGAAAATTAATTCTGCATGAAAATCCCATTTATATCAACTAACGGGGGGGGGGCATTGAGCCCCTGTTCCCCCTATTTATACTTATTCAATGAACACCTAATAACAGTCACGGAATCGCCTCATCAGAATGATCCTAATCTAAATTTTGAACGAAAACTTAATTCTGCATGAAAATCCCATTTATATCAACTAACGGGGGGGGTGGGGGGTGGGCATTAGAACCCCTGTTCCCCCTATTTATACTTATTCAATGAACACCTAATAACAGTCACGGAATCGCCTCATCAGAATGATCCTAATCTAAATTTTGAACGAAAACTTAATTCTGCATTAAAATCCCATTTATATCAACTAACGGGGGGGGGCATTAGAACCCCTGTTCCCCCTATTTATACTTAATCAATGAACACCTAATAACAGTCACGGAATCGCCTCATCAGAATGATCCTAATCTAAATTTTGAAAACTTAATTCTGCATGAAAATCCCATCTATATCAACTAACGGGGGGCATGAGCCCCCCGTTCCCCCTCTTATACATATCGAATGAACTCCAAAAACTAATCAGGGAAGCGCCTTGTCAGGATATACCTACATACAAAATTTCAAGTGGATCGGATATTTTTATCATGAGTTATCGCGTTACGTACATACGAACATACATACAGAACGGACGGGCACATAAGCTCTCAGGCTATGATAGCCTGTGAGCTAAAAACTACTCAGAAACGTTTTCGAAAACCAGTGACAGCATTAAAAAAAAAAAAAAAAAAAAAAAAAGTTGGAAATTGCACGTGAAGCGTAGCAAATGACGTGCGTTCGTACGATAACGAAGTTTTAAAAATATCACTCTCATATATCAATCTCATAAAATTGCAGATAATTACAATTAAAATGCGCACCAAACAATGTTCTTCCTATACCATTATGCAATGGAATACTTTTGTGTGGCCTTGTAAATCAATAACAAATATTCTTTGCACCACAGATTATGCAGAATGTATATTAGAAGATCTACTTTATAGAATCACATCAATTTTATTACGTTCGAATGAGTGTAACACCATTAAAATGCATTTGAAACATTTTTCCTCAGTAACCGTAATGTAACGGAATACTTTTGATTGTCCCTGTAATTGAACTATGCATCCAATTTTGATAAAATTTGCAATAACTCGACAAAAATATGTAACAATTATGTATTTAAAATTTCAAACGATTAAAATGCATTTGAAACTTTTATCCCCATTGACCGTAATGTAACGGAATCCTTTTGATTGTCCCTGTAATTGATCTATTCATCCGATTTTCATAAAATTTGAAATGACTCGACAAAATTATGTAATAATTATGTATTTTAAATTTCAAACGATTCAGTTGGGTAGTTTTTGCGTTGTTATATGCGAACGGACAGACAGACGGACGGACAGACGGACGGACTGAACGACAACAATAGGTGCTACGTATTTACATAATTACGAACGCACCCAAAAAAAAAACTTGTTTTTATAAATGATTATAGTCGAAGATCCGACAGCACAAAAACCTAAGGTATCAAGCACAAGGGGAATTTTTTTTTTATGGATGAGTAGAAATAAGGGAATCTAATGATCCATGTCTGTCGGAAGTGAACTTGTGCCTAAGACAAATATTGATACCGCCAGTGGTTGACTCGTAGCTTCATCATTGCCTTTGTCCTACAATCAAAGGTATGAAAACATGGAGGACTGGGAGCAGGAAAACAGAATGATAAACCTACCAGTCTATTACTAGTGATATTAACTTTTGGCTTATATAGAACACTTCGGGAAGAGTTTTATAACCTGTTCTGGTTAGCACGATTGGCAAAGGCATTGAAAATAGTGCCAAAAGATCATTTTAGCATCTTACCAAATTTTTCAAAATGGCAGAAAAACATGATTTTTAAATTTTTATGTTATAAACGGTATATATGTATATAAACGATATATAACCTCAAATACTAAAGACCGCAGCAACCACTTTCAAACTTTTATCGCCAAAAAATGCTAGCCAGAAAAAAAAAAAAAAAAAAAAAAAAAAAAAAAGGATATCGAATTCTTTTTTTCTTAGATCATTAAATTTCCCTATTTTTACTCTTCCATAAAATAAAATTTGTTTTCTTGTGCTTGATACCTTAGGTTTTTGTGCAGTCGGCTGTTAGACTATTATTTAAATCTGGTAAATATATTGGTTTCTGAAACTTCTAGTGATAAAGCACACTGTTCGGAATCGTGAGTAACTCGGTGAAATATACTGTATATTTTCGTAAAATTAGAAACTCTTGTCTTTTTTATAATGTGGCTTATTTCTTCTTCATAACTGATTATTGGTGCACATGAAATTTAAATTATTTTTTTAACGTCAAGATATTAGTAGGTTCTACTTCGTTATCCCGTCGACCAAAAACCTATCTCCAAATTACTAGATTAAATGCCAATAATGGATGGTTGTAAATGTACATTAAACATGATACATATACTTAAAACGTCATCAAGTGGATTTTAATTCCACTTTTTACTTGTATTTTTATAAATGTTTTACTATTTTATTTTCTCCTTCTTTATTTAAAATAAAATTTATGTCAACATACATAACTTGGCGATTAGTTTGGCAATTTTTATAATTTGGCGAAAATGGTTGATGGGATAACCAAGTAGAACCATATTTTTTAATTATTTTCCATTATTTTTAAAAGGAATATTAAATGAAAAAAGTTTAATTAATAACTATAGAACAAAACAATGTGTATCATTTTTAAAAAGAAAATAAAAGTAAATAAACACTTTATTAATAAATAAACAACAATAGTCGGATTACCATGTAACGCATAATATCACCATTTTGTTGCAATGTAGTGCGTATTTGGCATCTGTGCTATAATTTCTTATACAGAAATTTTACCAAAAATTGACAGATCAGAATTTCGGTTAATTTATAATCAAAGGAGAGGAAACACTAAGTGATCAAACACTTGTGATACAAGGCAGTATAATGTGCAATCATTAAAAGTTGCCACAAAATACACTTGCATCAAACTACATGTAACGCGTGCACTCGCTAAAATATGCCAATTGGCTTATATTACTTATAATGGGAGATGGGAACTACTTTGATATACCCCCCCCCCCCAAATCGTAAATTTGGCGACTTTTTTTTCTCGCCAAGCAAAATACCCATTAAGTTAAATTAAGTTAATACAAAAAATAAAATTAATTAAAATTAAGTTAAATACATTAATTAAAAATAATAAATTAATTAAAAATACATTAATTAAAATTAAGTTAAATACAAAAAAATCCCTGTCGGCTGGGCCTATAGGCGGAGGTAGATTTCGTAGAGTGCTCATTAAAATAAAAAAATAAATAAATATATATATATATATATATATATATATATATATATATATATATATATATATGATTAGAGATAAACCCAGTTTAATAACTTCATTTGGCCGTTTATGAAAAATTTTTAATTTCATTTTTCTGCAAAAACTGGTTTTATCAGGATCAACTTAAGAAAAATTCAGCTCAAATGCCCATTTTGACAACATATTTTGAAATAGATTCTGAGTTTATTAAAAAAATCGACCAAAACAGTACATTATACAGCTCCTAAATAACAAAAAACTGTCAGTTGAATGCATTTGAGAAAAAAATTGAATTTAAAAATGAGTCATAAAATAACCGATTTGTTGTTTGAATACATCCTTAATTCTTTAATAATGATTGCTTCGGAAAATTTTGTGCGAAATACTCACTTTGACAGCATTTAAAAAAATATATACTATCTTTATCAAAAAACTGACCAATGTGTCACAGTATATAGTTCCTAAATAAGAGAATCTGTAAATTGGATGCGTTTGAGAGCGAAAATAGATTTTAAAACGAGTCATAAAAAACGCATTTTGCTATGCGAAAACTTCCTTAAATTTTCAAATCACAGACTTCGGAAAATTCTTTTCAAAATACCCTTTTTGGTAGCCTTTTTTGAAATATATTCCGTCTTTTTCAAAAAACTGACCAATGCATCACATTATATAGTTCCTAAATAAGAGGATCTGTAAATTGGATGCGTTTGAGAGCGAAAATGGATTTTAAAACGAGTCATAAAAAACGCATTTTGCTATGCGAAAACTTCCTTAAATTTTCAAATCACAGACTTCGGAAAATTCTTTTCAAAATACCCTTTTTGGTAGCCTTTTTTGAAATATATTCCATCTTTATCTAAAAACTGACCAATGCATCACATTATATAGTTCCTAAATAAGAGGATCTGTAAATTGGATGCGTTTGAGAACAAAAATGGATTTAAAAACGAGTCAGAAAAAAACGCAATTTCTTATTTGAATACTTCCTTCAATTTTCAGGCCCGATGACTTTCGGAAATTCTGTTCAAAATACCCTTTTTGGTAGCCTTTTTTGAAATATATTCTGTCTTTATCAGAAAATTGACCAATGCGTCACTTTATACAGTTTCTAAATAAGAGGATCTACCATTTGGATGCGTTTAAAATCAAAAATGAATTTAAAAATGAGTCAGAATATAAGCAGTTTGGATTTGAGGTTTTTTTTGCAACTCCTATTTTTGTTTAATTTCTTTTTGCTATACGAATTGGTCCTATGAAAAACTTGTCAATATAAAAATTGTAGATATTGATGAGGAGATGTAAAATAAATTTAATTGGATTTGATATCTTAAAAATTGACGGAGTTATGGATTTTTCTCTTTTTTCAGCGCCCTTTTTCTTTTCGTTTTTAATTTTTTTCATCGGTAAAAGTTGGTCCTATCAAAAACTTGTAAATACAAAAGTTTTAGATAATTTTAAGAACATTTACAAAAAATTTAGTTGGGTTTGATATCTTGAAAATTGACGAAGTTATGAATTTTTTTCTCTCAAAATCCCTGTTTTTTTCGCCCCTTGAGCCCACTTCTAAATTTATCAAAAATCTGTCATGCATATACTTTTGGCCCATTTTTAAGAAGTAATATAAACTCTAAACCGATTCGATATCTACTTTAATTAAGAAGTTATGGCGTTTTTTCGGTTTTCACAAAAACGCCCCCTATTACGACCCCCTTGGTCCGATTTTGCCCATTAACGAACTTAGCCAAGATTTTATCCCCTTTGATTTTATGTGCAAGTTTGGTGAAGATTGGTGAAGAATTATAGAAGTTATCGTGTCCATAAAAAAGTGAGATATATATATATATATATATATAGATAGATAGATAGATAGATAAACTGGTGCGATTGCAATAGGTAGCATTTCTTACGAAATCTACCTAAAAGGAATACCTAAAAAATACAATGAATACATAAAAAATACAAATGAAGGAATGAAGCTGAGTAACAGCAAACCTAAAAGGTCCGTAGGAAAAGTGCGTAGGGAGTGCCAGAGTTGGCGCGTAATTTTTGGGGGGGTATATTAAAGTAGCACCGGGAGGGAACTACTTTAATATATATAGATTTATTTTAATATATGAACTGAAATATAGAGTTAATAAGTTTTCATTTGTGGTCAGGAATTTCTTTATTGCAATGACAACACAGCTCACCACTGTGGCATAATTTTCAGTTATGGAAAATCCTGATGCTTACCATTTAATAGAAAAAGGAATACTTAGAATTTATATTCAAACTTTAGTATCGTTGGAGATTTTCAGAAATAGTTTTCAAAACGAAAATAATAAGGCACAGATGTCATGTACGCACCACATTTGCACGTGTTTTTTCCTCCCGCCAATTTGGCATTGCACATCTATGCCAAGAAGGTCGTTTAATAAGTTAATAACAATTATTAGGGGGAAAAATGGAAAAAATTACAGATTTCAGTGAAATGTGCTGATTAAATGATACAACTACATGCATTCAATATGATGCAAGTATTAATATTTACGATTTATTCTGATAATTATATTTAATGTTTTTTAATTAAGTTTATTATTTATACTTGTTTATTTATCGTTTCCTTCTTTATTAAATTCATGTTTATTTACTCATATATATCTTTTAATTCTTTAAATTATTTTTTATTATACACTATATAAATAATTATTTGTATCAAATTAAAATTTATTTATTTTTATTTCCTTTTTAAAAATACTAGAATTTCTTTCATTTTTTTCCGTTATTTTATTATTATATTACAATAAAAAATCATGTTCTGTTAGTGCACAGTTTTTAACTAATGTTCAAAAACAAAATTTTCGCCAAATTGGCGGGGGAAAAAACACGTGCAAATGTGGTGAGTATATGGCATCTGTGCCAATAATAATTTTTATACTGAAAATCAAACATTTTAGAAAATAAAAATACACTTAGAAACAATTCCATGAATAAGTTTAGAAAATAAAATTATTTGTAAACTAAACAGAATTTTATCTAAATAGCTTTCAGCTATTGTATCTTAAATCCGGAAAATACTAAAACTCCATACAAATTAAAAGACGATTAAATATTAGAAGTTAAATAATAAAAGATAATTACTTATTATAGTGTTATAAAAATATTTAAAAAATAGGCAAGATAGATTTCTTTATTTTTATTACTTTATCACAATGATCTGACTTTTATGCAAATTAATCATGCATGATTTATGATAAAATAGCTTCTGAAAATTTCGAAGTAGCCATCTTGAAGATGTTATACCTGTTCTTCAGATGCTTTTGTACGTCGTCTCGATTGTCGTTGTCGTCGTCGCCCGGAAGTGGAACGCTTGCGTCTTCTTCCGCTGCTCGAACGCTTGCGTCTTCTTCCGCTGCTCGAACGCTTGCGTCTTCTTCCGCTGCTCGAACGCTGACGTCTCCTACTTCCTGATCGCTTTCTGGTTCTGGACCTGCGTTTAGGCTTAGCTCTTGAGCGACTTCTACTACGCGATTTCCTGCGTCTGGCAGTTTCATTGACTTCGTACTTTCCATTATTCAACTTCTTCAAAAGTCCTTTGTCGACACCGTTATCAAGATTCTGAGCGATGGTTTTTGAAACCGCCATATTCAGGAGTTGATTGGACAACAAATTACGCACATTAACAGCTGAAGAAAAACTTCTAGCCTGACCAAGATGGTGGTTGGCTTTCAAAATTACTTTTTCGTTATCTGTCAATGTTTTCCTTGCTTGCGACATATTTTCAAGTTATTTTATATTAGGGTTAATAATCTAACAGTAATTCGTAAAAAAAATTACAAAAAATCAAAAGGAATCAAATTTAGATTGCAGATGAGAGAGCTTTAAAAAATGAATGAAATATTTTATTCCAGAAAATTCTACTTTATCATTGCTCGTGGTCACATGCACGAAAATAAAATTATGATCATGGAGTCTCTATCGAAGTATGCAAAGCAAAAATAATTACTCTAATTATAGAATAATTGTGCAAATGACACTGTGTCTTAATAAATCTTCTTCAAAAATTCTTATTTCTGTTGTAATGAAATACAAATGATAAAAGTTATGAAAAAGAACGAATTTTTAACATAAATAGCAAAATTAATACCAAATAATATAAAATACATAAAAGAAATTTAAGCATACGAGAAGAATGGGAAATTTCTAATGAAAAACAATGCCGTCGAAGTTTCTGATATATTACGGAATCGTCCTTGCACAAAAAGCTGTTTTTATCATCATCCTCGGGAATTTCGGTGCTTTTCAGTTAGCCGGCGCTGTGATATATATATACATATATCTGAAGATATACAAGTATATACACATATGTATGTATATATAAATATGTACACGCATATGTGTATTTATATACAGGATAATTCATAAATATCGAGTTAATAGGCTAATTACTTAAATATTACCCCTAGACCCACACTTCCAAATGTAAAGAAAAATATACGTAATGTGATGACATAAGTTGCAATTCCATGGGAGGAGGGGGGTATTTGATAAAATAAAAAAAAATAAATTTTTATGCGGTTCACATTTGATAAATTATCCGATTAGGAATTTTTTCCTTATCCTTTTCTAAATTAAACAAAAAAAAAATTCATCTCGATATTTACGAATATCAGAGAGATATTAAAACCAAAATTCGCAAATATTCGTGATTTACACCACTTAACCATGCCTTTGATCGACTGGTTTTTGATTCATTTTGAATGCAAGATAGGGATCATCGACAAATTGTCTTTCAAATATTTTATTAACCATTTGAAAAATGGTTGTTGTTTTCGATAGACCTCGTGATGGACTTTTTGTTTTCGCTTTTTTCTTTTCTTTACCATTTTTTATGTTCGTGATCCTTTAGCTTTCCTTCTGTTATTGCAACTCTTTAGTGGAAGCCAGGTTCAAAGATTTCGACCCACGCACAGTGTGGTATTTCACTCAAAAAGCTGGCCAAAAGTCAAAATTTTAAATTTCGCATTTAGTTGATCATTCTCTGGTTGGTATAAGAGAACTATCCTGTGCATATGATAACGGGTTCATTTCTTTCTGTAGACTCTCAGATTGTCTGGTATTTTACTTGGAAGTCATGGTTTTTGCATTTCTCATTTTATGCTTCTGAGATATGCATCATTTTATCGAACGTCTAAAAAATTATTTTAAGTCAAACTTCAGAAACATTTTACAGTTCTTAAAGACAAAGGTGTATACTTATCTTGTACATAAATATTTTTGTAAATATAATACATGTTCATTATGATTTTCAAGTTTGAAACCATAGATTTTTTTTGGTTAAATATTTTAGATAAAATTATAATTAAGTTAGGGAGTTAAACTGAGTTCAGCAAGAACTCTTGTGTTTTCATAATGTATAGACCTTCTAATTAAAAGATATGAAATAAAATTTACCCCGATTTGCCCCCCATTCTTTCTATAACTAAATCAAAATTTCAAAAAAAAATTTTGAAACGAATTTTTTTCAGTTTAATAAACTTTATTTAATTAAAATGCGTATATTTAATATATGCTATAGTTTCTTACTCCTTACTGGAAACTCTTTGGTGCGCAGACAATATATCTGCAAACTGAAATGAAAAAAAAAATGTTTATTTTTTAGGTTGTTCGATTGTTCTTTTTAACTAAGACATTTTTTCATTGTGGACATACAGTGGCTCACAAAAGTGTTCGTACACTTAGGAATTTCAGTGAAATAGGGCTCTATCTATTAATTAAAATTAATATTTTAGAATGGGTATTTAAGAATAAGATCTATGACTCATTATTAAAAAAACTACATGCAATATTTTAAAAACATAGCAAAACTTTATTTTAAAAAAATCACTAATCAAAAAATAACAAAAAATTTACCTCACAAAAGTCTTCGTACACTTAAAAAAAATCGCTGTATATTTGTAAATATTGTAATACTTCGCTAAAGTTGTACTTAATAGGATATTATTTAGCACCACAAAAGTTTTTTAAACACCTGGGAATAGATTTAATTAGTGTTTTTGTATTTTCTGCTTGGAAAATTGATGCCTTCATCGAACATTGCTGTTTTTACTTCGCTTTTTGTTTCAATGCTGTGTTTTCGTGTTCTAACTTCCAGTTATCTCCAAATATGTTTTACTGGGTTTAAATTAAAAAACTGGAGGTGATGTTTTCAGAACTTGTGAACAATTATAAAGACGCCAGAGGCGAACGTTAAGAGCCATGTGCCTTGTATCATTATCCTGATAAAAAAACAAAGTTGCATCTGTTATCGGTATATTGGCCTGATAATTTTAAATTGCCTTTTAAAATATTGGAACAAAGATCGTGATTTATTATGCTATCAATATGTACCAAATTACCTAATCCTGATGCTGATATATACCCTTACACAAGGACAACTCCACTGACATGCTTAACTGTTCCAACAAAGTTCTTTGAATTAAATTCTTAATTTTTTTTTCTCCATACTATTATGCACTCATTGGACCAAGAATGGCATATTAGATTTCATCTGTAAATAAAACATTATTTTAATACGATTCGGGTTTATTTATCATTGATTTTGCTAAAGAAAGCCTAAGCTTTCAGTTTTTTGCCCTAACAAAAATTTTTCTACGGGCAGAATACGTATATAATGCAGCTTGGCTTACCACTCGTCGAACAGTTTCAGGTGAAAATGAAGTAGAAACTGTTTCATTAAATTCTGTAGCAACTTTTATAGAACTTAAACGGGGATTTTTTTGAGACTTTTCTAATTGTAAGTATTTGATTCCATTGCGTTAACTTAGATTGACGACTTTTTCATACCTAGTTTTCAATCCATTTTTTTCTACAAAGCCTTTTAACGCATACTTCACCATAGAATGGAATAAATTAACTAATTTTGCAATATTTCGAAAGGATTTACTACTATTATGAAGAAAAATAACTAATTTCAAACGCTATTAGTCGTGACATTACGATTACAAACCACTTTTAATTAATAAATAGAATATTACGGACCAATTCTGCAAAATATAAAGCCCAGCGATTTTATAAATGTCAATACAATGCAAAAATAAAAATAAAACGACAAACAATATTTTTAATAATGAAATTATCCGAAAATGTTTCTGTGTACGAAGACTTTTGTGGCGTTTTCTTTCTGTAGCATCTTACGTTTTCATTTTTAGATTTAAAGAAAAACCCTTTAATGTTAAACAAGAAGGTTGTGTGTTATTTAGAATAACTTGGAGATAATATAAAAAATTTCTCGACTTCATATACGAATTTAATTTCAGGGAAATTTCTTTTTAGTATAAATTTTTGAAGTGTACGAACACTTTTGTGAGCCACTGTATAAGCTGATTATTCCCTTTAAATAATGCTGTATTTTCGTTTTGTACCATGTGATCGTATTATAAGAATTATGTTTTTTTATGTCTAAAATGCTATTGTCATTTTAAATAATGTATTTAAGATCAGCCATGTGGAAAAACGCACTTTACTCACTAACGAAGTAAGATAGTTTTATATTATTAAGAAGATATGTACTACATGTAACTAGATCATTAATTTTTTTTATTCAGTATGGAAAAAACAATTGAAATATCAAGAAAATATATGTATGATGTTATAAAACAGTGTGACAACAGAAAAGTAAATAAGAAATTAGAATTTCTAGAACAGAAACTAGCCGAAATTACGAAATATCCAGAAAATGAAATACATTTGCTCCGTAACAAATTAAAATCTTTCAAACATACATATAAAAAGAAATGGGCTTCTTCGCAATTCACTGAACAACGTTTCCTAGAAAAAAATGTGGAATGGCTGAAAGGAACACTAGTTTTACCTATCTGGATATTGGAAAAACCTGGTCGCCCTTTTTAGGAATTTAAAGACTGTAGTAACAGAAGCAAGAGGCGTAAAACGGAAGAATTAAGATCTGAAATTAGCCATGAACAATTGACGTATGCAGCTCAAATGAGCGAAAGATCTGCTGGAAATACAGATGTTGATTAATACAGATGTTGAAAAATTATTAAAGACGTTACAGCCAGCCCGACTAGGGCTACAAAATATCGAAAATTTTTGAATTCTTCGGCTGAAACAACAAACGTAAGTACATTGAAGTTATCGCCGACTGGGGCTTTAGCCATGTTTGTTGCTGCAGATCTGACATGCAATCAATATAATATCATCCGAAATTCTAATAAATGTATATATCCTTGCTATTCACTTCTTCAGAGAGCTAAAGAGCAATGTTATCCGTAAGATATTATAATTACTGAAAATGTGGCCGAAGTAAAACTTCATCTTTTAGATCACACTACTGAAAGATTGTGTAAATACATAGAAGATATTTTCACATCAGCAAGTAAAGCAGAATTGAAAAGTTTAGAACTATTCTGCAAATGGGGTTGTGATGGCTCCCAGCAACAAATGTTCAAGCAAAAGTTTGAAAACTCCATTGATAGTGACTCAAATATTTTTCAAAGTTCAATAGTTCCTTTGAGATTAATAAGTAACATAAATGGATTTCAAAAAATATGGTGGCAGAACCCTACGCCTTCATCTCCACGTTTCTGTCGTCCCATTCGAATAAGATTTATTCATGAAGATAAAAACATAATACAAGAAGAAATAAAGTACATTGAAGAGCAGGCGCGAAATTTAATGAACACAGAGGTACTCACAGCTTATGGCTTACTACAAGTCCAATACAGATTAATGTTGACAATGGTCGATGCTAAAGTTTGCAACGCAATTACCAGCACCAATTCCACGATGCAATGCTACATTTGCAAACAATTATCAAAAGACTTTAATAAGCTGAAAATAGCTGAAGACATCGACCCTAATTCTTTGAAATTTGGACTTTCAATACTCCATGCTAGAATCAGATTTTTTGAATCAATTCTACATCTTTCTTATAAACTTCCAATAAAAAAGTGGCAAGCAAGAAGTGATAAGGAGAAAGAAATTGTCCGTCAAAGAAAAAAATTAATACAAGAAAAGTTTAAATCTGAGATGGGATTACTGGTAGACATTCCGAAAGCCGGTTTCGGAAACACCACTGACGGAAACACCTCTAGAAGATTTTTCTCTAATCCTGAATTATCAGCGAAAATTACAGGAATCGACTTAAAATTAATTCAAAATTTAAAAATTATTCTAGAAGTAAGCGGTTATAAAATAGATACAAAAAATTTGAAGAATTTGCATATGCTACCTCTAAACATTATGTAAATCTTTACGGTTGGCACCCAATCTCACCAACACTACATAAAATTTTGAGTCATTGAGCCATTATCATCGAACATGCTTTGCTCCCAATCGGACAGTTATCAGAGGAAGCAGCTGAACCCCGAAACAAGCATTTACGCTCATATAGGCAGAATTTTTCAAGAAAAGTCTCACGCATACAATGTAATGAAGATGTGATCAATCGCTTGCTACTGAGTTCCGATCCTTATTTGAGCTGTAGTACGCGAAAAAGAGCAAAAAGACGTAAAACATTTTCAACAGAGGCTTTAGAGTTTTTATTACCAGAATCTATAGTCACGAGTGATTCTGAAGAGGATGATGTTGAAGACTCTGACCAATAGATTAATGGTCTATAGCACCCTAATTTGTATATTGTAAATATGCGTAATTTTTGCTCAAATTGTGCAAAAAATGATTTGTTTTATATGTAATAGAGTATTTTATGTGTTTATAAAACATTTTATGAGCTATAGAAAGCACAAGAGGTTTTACATAATTTTGGCCAGGTTTTTTAGCGAAATACCACACTGTGCCACGTCCCGAAAGAGCCGATTCTTTAGCGGGCACAAGAGGTTTTACATAATTTTGGCCAGGTTTTTTAGCGAAATACCACACTGTGCCACGTCCCGAAAGAGCCGATTCTTTAGCGGATACCAGGTTGGGGGCGGGGGACTCCAAATTGAAATCTGACAAATTTAAAAGAAAAATTGATTAAATTAAAGGCACCGAAATGAGAAAGGATGGAATCGGGAATCTAAAGCTACCGAATGACCGCAGCTGCGTCGAGCTTATTATTATTAAACCATTGGCTGATCATTTGCATTTGATAAACTTGAATCTGAATCTGTTAAACTTAAATCAGGCAAACTTTCGTTCTGTGAATCTGAATCTATCATATGTCAAATTGGTTATAATTTCCTTTTCCAAATGGTTGTTGTGATTTGTTAAATTACTCTCAACTTGAGTTATTTTGCGGCTAAAGTTTTAGGAGAGTGAATAAAAAGATATCATAAAAATTCATTAAATTTTAGATCGACCACTTTACACTGTTAAAACTAAAAGATGCATATGGTACTCCTAGAGGTGAAACGCTTGTCCTGTGAGCGACACTCCTAAGGGAGCCAGGCACCCCTAGGAGTGCAACTCTGCATCCCTTAGGAGTGTCGCTCACGGGACAAGGGTTTCACCCCTAGGAGTGCCATATGCAACCTTTAGTTTTAACAGTGTATACTTCCTTCCCTTACGTAAGAAATTATAGCATCCAAAAGAACTATATATTGAATTGTGAAAACTATTTAATACACTAAGAAATAGCACTCAAAAACACTTCCTAAATTCATTTGTAAGAAGTAAACTTTTTTTTCATAAATGCTTCTTTAATTTTCGACTGGTGTTATCAGTTTACAAACCGCTGTTTTATATGTATGTATGTGTGTGTGTGTGTGTGTGCAGGGGCGTGCGAAGAAAAAACTGCGCCCGGGGCAAAGTCTCAATTTGGCGCTCACCCTGCTAACTTTGTCTTCTAACAAGCTAAAAATGACGTTGGTAGTATAAATTTGGTGCTCCCTAAATTTCCGCGCCCAGGGCGACCGACCCCTCCGCCCCCCCCCCCCCCCCATTTCGCACGGCGCTGTGTGTGTGCGTGCATAGTTGACTTTGTAAGTTTCAGTTTAAATACAAGAACACCGAAATTTTGTTTTATTTGGTATCTAAGTACTATAACCAGAGACTTTTGAATAATTGAATTTTAACTAAGGCGGTCTGGTGTAATAACGCCAGGCGGGGTAATAACGCCAAGTGCTAATATTTTGCATAATTATGAAATAATCTGGTAAATGACACCCATGTGCTCTGCGCAGAAGGGTTTTGAGTCATATAAATCGCAAAAAACAGCTTCAAGTTAATTTGTTTCATTTTTAGGTCTTATTGTTTTTACAAGCAACTAAAATTAACGCTTGATCTAAAATTTGCGAGATATGTTTTGTGGTGTGTAGACTATTTTTTTTATCCGGAAATACTTTGTTAATTACATAAATTTGTAGTACATTTCATGTACTTTCAAAATGTTGTTGAAGATTTTGGATATCTTCTCGGGATAATTTGTAATTTAAAATGTACAGCGCAATAACTATAACGGGGTAATAACGCCAATACTTGGCATTAATACCCCGGTTGATTCCCTACAGTGGCCGAGCTACATCCTAAATACTGATTGAAATAAACAGTTAAAACTGTGCAATGTTTGTAATAATTCTATTTAAGCGGTCCTTTTTAAGCAGAAAAAAGCTCAGGTCTGATATTCTTTTGCCTCATCCTCCCCCCCTCACACACACACACACCACACCTTTATTTTTCTTACACTTTCACAAAAAATTGAACATTTTCAATAGCTTAGAATGTAATCTGCCACTTTCTAAGTTTGTAGAGTTTGTATTTTTAGAATTGGGCAATCTACATGCAATTATTCCATCTTGTTTCATAGTTTTGTTTGCATGGTGTTATTACCCATATAGGTGGTAATAACGCCAAATAGCATTGGTCAAGAAATCACGCCATTACATTTTATGAATACACATCTGTTAAATTATTTTTTTTATATAGATAGTCAATGAGTTGCTGTATCAAATCATATATTTGTTTGAAAAATACAATCTAAAACTGAGCCGTGAAAATTGGTAGAACCTTAACGTGGCGTTATTACCCCAGGGTACCTTATAACAGGCTATACAAAAAGTTTAGTACAGAAACACCATTCTATGAGTTAATTGCGCATTTTATTCATCTTTCGAAGGAGCGATCTTACCGATCGTTTCACAGTCACTGTTGAAAATTTCATAAATATTGTGGAAATTATACTATGCATATGCTCTATAGCATGAACCCGGCTATAATCTTATTATAATTTCTAAAGATGCTTCTACTATATCAAGAAAAAATGTCTGCTTCTTTTTACGATATAAATTACGTTATTTTTGTACTAAAATAAGAAACTGCAGATTACATTAATCGTCATTAAATTACGAAGCTACGCGCAAAAACCCTGCTTCTTTATTGCTGATACTATCAATTTAAAACGGAAAATATTTCAAATCCGAAACGATCATGTAAAGTAATAACGAAAGAAGTCATCTCAGTATCAACTTTAAAACCCGATCCGTAACAAATTTAAATTTATGGCAGGAAACTCCATCAAAATTCCCCGCCGTTATTGGACGTGGCTGTACGAATTCCATTTTCCTGGAATGTCGAGATTATACTCCGAGTAATGCGAACGAGGCTCTAAATTACTCTTAACGCGTCACTAAAGCTCTCCAGAGGAGAAGTGCTCTCTATTATTTTCGCGAAATAGGTTGGAAAAACTTTACTATTAAAATATCATTTATGGCCACAAGTTCCTTTTAAAATTAGAAAAATATATTCGCTATACCGAATGCGTTATGATTTTTAAATTGTGCCAATCATTTGTAGTCCCGTTTAAGTGAATAATATCAGTATATTTCATGGTTGTTGAGTATAATGTCTATTCCACAGTAACAATAAAAAAGATTAATTTATCTGTATTAATATAAATTGCTTTGAATATAAATACGTAATTATTATAAATTGTAACATTTTATTTCGCTTGGGATTTGAAAAATATAAAATAAGAATTTATATCATAGAACATTTAATAATATAAAAACATATTTCTACTATTGTGTGATTCTGTCATATTGCCATTTACTATATTGAATGTGTTAATATATTTTAACTATAAATCAATCATTTTTATTTGTGTTTACAGAAGCAATATGTACTTTTTTTTAGTTGATAAGACATTATTGTTGTTCCATAATTAAATTTTTATTTAGTTATTATAAATAAAATTGGAATAGCCAATAGTATTGTTATCCCGATTTTATGTAATTTAAAAAATAAAAAATTTATATCATGAACAAAGCCTAACATAAAAAAAAAAATGTGACCAAAATAGCATCTCTGATCAAAATTTAACAAAATTATGAGTGCATCATGACCAAACTTTACAAACAAACTGCTCTCACTTCATATTTGGACCAAACTCTGATTACATGTAGAATCACACTATCCATAATCTTTCTATAGCATGAACCCATCTACAATTTAAACGTTTAATTTACAAAAATAAAAATTTAATTTATGAAAACGATCTCAAAACTTAATCTCTGCTTTTTTTGCTATATCAAGAAAATTTTCTTTTTTTTACGGTGTAAATTGCATTATTTTTGTATTAAAATATGAAATTGAAGATTACAATATTTTTCATTAAAATATGAAGCTACATGTAAAAACCCAGCTTTTTTATTTCTGATCTATCAATTTAAAATGAAAAATATTTTAAATCGGAAACGATCATGGAAAGTAATAACGAAACAAGTTATTCCAATATCAATTTTACAACCCGATCCGTAACAAATTTAAATTTATGGCAGGAAACTTCATTAAAATTCCCCGCCGTTATTGGACGTAGATGTACGAATTCCATTTTTCTGGAATGTCGAGATTATACTCCTAATAATGCAAGCGGGGCTCTGAATTATTCTTAACGCGTCACTAAAACTATCCAGAGGAGATTCGTGAAATAGGTTGGAAAAGCTTTATTAAAATATCGTTTGTGGCCACAGTTTACTTTTTAAAAAATATTCGCTATATTGAATGCGTTATGATTTTTAAATTATGTCAATCAGTTGAGCCCGTTTAAGGGAATAATATCAATATCTTTCAGGGCTGTTGAGTGTAATGTCTATTTTCCACAGTAAATATAAAGCAAATTAATCTATGAGTGTTAATATTAAAATAGGAAACTGCAGATTACATTATTCGTCATTAAAATATGAAGCTACATTAAAAAAAAAAATTGTAAAAATACAGAAAAAAGGAAATTATCCGTAAATGTACACTAGTTCTCGGTTAAATGGATACGATTGAGTTTCTCTGTCATCATTTTACACATATTTCTCTTATTTTATAGCTAATATCCTGTAAGGGTTTCCATGTCTTTATTTAAAGATATTTTTATCTTTGTAAAATTTCGTAATTCAAAATACCGGATGATCCAGAAGTTTCGGGAGTTTTGAAATGTTAATAATTAGGAAACTATGTACAATACAAAGGTCCGGTTTTCAGATACATGATCAGAAACATGTGGGATTTTTGTTTAGAATGAATTTTTTTTAAATACATATAGTTAAAATTTTCAGCAACAGGTGGCGCTGATGTCTGGTGGTAACTGCTATGTTAAGACAAGCCTTCTTCGCATATCGAGTAGTGTTCTTATCGCACAATACGTGAAGTTAAAACTGCAAAATATTCCATGGCCATTACATATGTGAAAGCTATTGTAAACAAGGTTTGAGAAAAGGGTTCATAGGAAGATCGTAATAAAAGCAGGAAACCCCAAACGTCTCTTGCAATCGTAAATGAGATAGAATTCGATGCCAAAACTCAATGGAAATCATCAGCTCATGGTGAGTGCAGTACACTTGTAATTTCACGATGAACTGAAATTTCTTATGGAATTTCTTTTTGCTCTGAAGATGCTGTGCATGTTGTTTTACATCAGCTCACGGCGGTTCTTTTAAGCTATGAGCGTCATAATGAAAATTTGTAACCCTTGGACACCAATTCTTTCTTTTTAGTGATCTGTATCAAACCATAAAAAATAATACTATCAATATTAGCGCCACCTGTTGGCAAAAAGTGTAACTAACATTATATGTTTGTTTCATCGAAAAAAAATCCCACAAGTTTCTAAGCATTTCTGTGAAAACCGCATATTTCTATTGTTTATAGTTTGTTAATTATTAGCATTTCAAAACTCCTGGGACTTCTGGATCACCCGGTACACACTTAAGAAAAATTTTGTATTTTTATTAGAAATATTAAAGAAGAAAATTTAGTTTAAAGATTGCTTTTTTAAAACTTAGAATAATTTAGAAAGGGAAAAGTCATTTCATCAGATTTAGTGGGAATTTTCCCCGCTGAATCATAAAAGACATACTTTGTATACAGTAGCAATAGCTCTTATACACTATATTGCCATTGATTATGGGACACTTGCGATTTTAGACATTTTACTAAATATCTAGAAAAATACATGAGGAATCATCTCGAAACTCTTAGTGTATAAATATAATAGTATACGTCATACATCTTCGTGAAGATTTTTTACCGAAACTTCATAGGGGACCGTCAACAAATTAAAAAAGAATGAATATCTTTTGAATAACTCTGTCAAAACTAATGGCGCAAAAGAGCTCAAACTCTAGATTATCATTGAATGCCTTATTGTAATACACTGTGTTCATTTTTATGCAAATAGCATGCATACTCGCAGAGTAATTAAGGTTTTTATAAAAATGGCCCCAAATTTTTCTAAGTTTTTCCCTTATAATTTTCAGAGTTCTTAATATAAAATAATATTTTTTTCAGAAAATATGACAAACAACATTGCACACAGTACCCTGTAATCAGAATTAAAAAATAATAAAAATTGTATGAAAAATGAGTAGGTTTACTAAATAATTTTTTACTGCGCATGCGTCAAAGATATCAAAATTTCATTTGCATATTATGTTAGCTAAATGTATAGAGCAACTTTTGTAAAAGTCTCAAAATTATAGCTTGAAAATTCTGAAAGTAATCTTCTATAGAAAAAGGACAAAATCCGTTGTTTCCAAAATGAAGCAAAAAAATGAGGGATTTTATCCAAAAGTAGTCGTAACATCCCGTATTGTGTACTCTATATTGACACTAATCAATGCATATATGGATACAACCCCTCTTGTTTTTGCTTCATTTTGAAAATAACGGATTTTCAACTTATTCAATTGACGATTATTTTCAGAATTTTCAAGTTATGATTTTGTGACTTTCACAAAAGTTGCTCTATACATTTAGCTAACATAATATGTAAATGAAATTTTGATATCGTTGACGCATGCGCAGTAAAATATTATTTAGTAAACCAACTCATTTTGTATACAATTTTCATTATTTTTTAATTCTGATTACAGGATACTGTGTGCAATGTTGTTTGTCATATTTTCTGAAGAAAATATTATTTTATATTAAGAACTCTGAAAATTATAAGGAAAAAACTTGGAAAAATTTGGGACCATTTTTATAAAAACCTTAATTACTCTGCGAGTATGCATGCTATTTGCATAAAAATGAACACAGTGTATTACAATAAGGCATTCAATCATAATCTAGAGTTTGAGCGCTTTTGCTACATTAGTTTTGACAGGGTTATTCAAAAGATATTCATTCTTTTTTAATTTGTTGACGGTCCCCTATGGAGTTTCGGTAAAAAAACCTTCACGGAGATGTATGACGTATACTATTATATTTATACACTAAGAGTTTCGAGATGATTCCTCATGTATTTTTCTAGATATTTAGTAAAATGTCTAAAATCGCAAGTGTCCCATAATCAATGGCAATATAGTGTAGTTCAGTCAGTAAGACGCTCTTCAAGAGGTCTCGAATTAAAACCCCAGGAAAGTTAGAAACAAATTAAAGCAAAGTTTAATGATGTAGCATTCAAGATTACTCGGAAAATTCAAATTCTTTGAAGATTGAGTGATTCACTAATTTTAAAAACTAAATTGAATTATTACCATTAGAAGTAAATTTACAGAGTTTTGTGTATTTTTAACGATGTTAATTTACAGAGTCTATTTTAAGTTTACCGAACAACTTCTCTGTTATTTGAGAGAATCTCGGTTTTTCTAATCCCTGTAATTTTACATAAGACTTAAGATAATGGATTACATGTATATTCTCGGTAATTTCACACAAAATGTTTTAACAGTGTACGCGCAAAAACCCATCTTTTCTATTTCTGATCCTTTCAATTTAAAATGGCAAATATTTTAAATCGGAAACGATAATGTAAAGTAATAACGAAATAAGTTATCCAAATATCAATTTTAAAATTTGATGCGTAACAAATTTAAATTTATATCAGGAAACATCGTTAAAATACCGCGCCATTATTGGTCGTGAATGTACGGATTCCATTTTCCTGGAATGTCGAGATTATACTCGGAGTAATGCGAACGAGGCTCTAAAATATTCTTAACGGGTCACTAAAGCTCTCTAGAGAAGAAATGAAATGCTTCCCAATCTTCTCGTGAAATAGGTTGGACAAGCTTTATTAAAATATCATTTATGGCCACAGTTCACTTTGAAATCAAAAATATTTGCTATCTTGAATGAGTTATGATTTTTAAATTGTGTCAATCATTTGTAGTTCCGTTTAAAAGAATAGTATCAATATCTTTCATGGTTGTTGACTGTAATGTCTATTCATGAAATAAAGAAAATTATTGTATGCGTATTAATTTATATAAATTGTATTGATGTAAATATGTATTGAAGTAATTTGTAACATTTTTCATTTCGCTTGGGCTTTGAAAAGCATAAAATAATAATTTATATCTTAGAACATTTAATAATATTAAAGGTTCATTTTAAAATTATGAAATATCCGCTATATTGAATGCGTTGTGATTTTTAAATTGTGTCAATCATTTGTATCCCCGTTTAAAGGAATAATATTTCATGGTTGTTGAGTGTAATGTAGATTTCATAATAACAAAAAAGAAAATTAATATATCTGTATTAATATAAATTGTATTGAATATAAATATGTATTGAAAAAAATGGAACATTTTTCATTTTGCTTGGGGTTTGAAAAACATGAAATAAGAATTTATAACATAGAACATTTAATAATATAAAAGATTCACTTTAAAATCAAAATATATCCACTATATTGAATGCGTTGTGAAATTTTTAACTTCCAATGAAAAAAAAAATTTCTTTAAAATTTAACCATATTTTATTATAAATGCTGAAATATTTTAACTTTCAAAAATACTTTTTCACAGTAATTTATTATCAATTCAAGAATTTTCCCGTGAAAAATGAAAATGAAATGAAAATTTAAAAGAAACATAAAGAAGACGAATACTACGTCATAGGTGAAATGTAAACTTGAAGACGCAGTGTTTCTCAATGAATATTGAGTTGCTTCTTCATTTTATGTATAAATTATAATTTTAAGTTTTATGTAATAAATACTACCAAGCGTTAAAACCCCAATATTCATTTAGAAACACTCCGTATTTTTTATTATAGATAATGTGTGAATATCAGTTACGTTGAGAAAAGGATTTCTGCTAAAATAGTGTCGTAGTTAGCAGGAAATGAAAATTAACAAGATAATTTGATATTATTCAAAAAAGATTTCTCTCAGAATTTTTTAATACAACTTTTATTGTACAAATTGCATTTCTTTACGACAATTTGTTATTGCTTCATGAATTTTTATTTTGAACAGATTTATGGGAATCCTATACTTTAACCGCTTCAAAATTAAAAAATGATTTTTTTTTAAATTGTTGTTGCAAAAAGTGCTCAACTTCATCTTTCTCGAAAGAAAAGTAATTGAAAATCAATAGATCAATTTAAATGCATCAAACACGTCCAATCTTTATTGCTTTCGATTTCCTTTTAGATTTATAATAGAGAGGTGCAAAAATAAAAAGGAAAGGGAAAAATGCATTGGAAAAATTTAGATCATAACTTTATCAAAAAATTCAGCATTAACTGATACCGTAATGTAATAATTTCTTGCCAAAACTATTTTTTTTATTTAATACTTCTCAAAACAGTTGAAATGAAGTAATATCTTAACCCCTTTCTTTCTTTCTTTCTAACCGATGACCAGGCCCCTACCTGCCGAGTTACCTCAACTTAACGGGTTAGATACCTGGTCTCGGGACGAGTGACCGCCTAATCGCCACGTAGCGGCAATAAACCCGGTAACTTCGCTTCTCACATTATCATATCTACAGTCGTTGATTCTCATTTGAGCATTCTTTGTTATGTTGATTGCTTAGCGTTACATCTTGTTGTTTTTACTGCTACTCAAGTTGGTCTCATAATTTAGAGCCTTGATCATATGACGAGACTTTACCTGGCAAGGCACCTCCAGAGGTATAATTCACAGGTAACTTGGAGGACTTTGCACCCACGACGGATTTTACATGCACCAGGCGCCATTAGCGTACATGACTTAAGATGCCAACAACACGCGGTCTTCTCAGGTGGTCACCCTCCCAAGTACTAACCGCGCAACTAGCGATGCATCGCAGTTCATCACATAATTTTAACCCCTAATTGCCACATTAGCATCTGAATTTTTATCGTTCCGTAACTACGAAGTAAAAACCGAACCATTATAACATCACTCCTATGTCTTTCTGTCACAGCCATTTTATTATTGAACTATAAAACATGAAAAATTCAAATTGGGGAAAGTAATAAAGACTATTGACCCACATATTTACGGATTATTAAAAATTTACAAATTTATTTAAGATGGGAGGGTATGGGGCTAATTAAGTTAGTTAAAGAAAAAAAATACTGTCTTTGTATACTGTGTGGGGTAACTTGGGAAAGTTCCTGTTACGCTAAACTTAAAAATACATTTCTCTTATTTTAAAGCATTACATTTTCAAAGATAGCGTCAAAAATGTAATGCAAAAATATGCCCCTCCCCCCTCCATTTCCAAATCTACTGTAACTAAAATTATCAAAAAAAATAAATAAATAAATAAATAAAGGTAGTAGACATTAATTAAGGATTCCAGAAGTTAAGAGGTATAAGATACAAAATTGAAACAAATGAACTAAGTAAATACAGACGACCTGTAAATATGCTCTTTTCTTTTTAGATAAAGAAATTTAATTGATTCTCTAAATATATGATGTGTTTTAGAGATAAAATCATTTTTGACGAATAATAATCAATATCAATTAATTCTAAAGTTTAAAAAAATCGTACTCTACTTTTTTTACAGCTATTGAATTAAGGTAGAACCTGTCGAATTTCTATGAAAGAAAATGTTTAAGGAGGAACTGTTTCATCGATTTATAATAAACCTACAAAATTAGTCACAATAAAAAATACACCCTATACTGGCTAATTCTTAAAAAAATTATATTTAACCTAAACTTTACAAAATACTATTTCTAAAAAAATCAGTAGTAGAAATTGTTAAAATTAAACTTTAATCGTACATTTAAGCAGTAAAAAATAATAAAGGTATATTATGATGATAAAGTTATCAATTAAGGCTCTTGTGCTAGTAATCCAAAACGAATAAAGAAAAAGCAAAATTTATTCCACTTTGACTCAATCATAGAACTTTTTCCGCGTAAAATCTAAATTCGACATCATTTTCACCATATCAAAATTTACATATGCACCGTTCATATCTGTATTTACCAGAAACAGATACTAAATTATTTACGTTTTTTTAAGTGTAAATGAAAGTTTGTAAATGAAACCAGAATTCACTGAGTTTAAAAACTGGCGGTATTCTTGACACAGTACATATTTAAATTTCATTTTTTTTCTCTTTTAATGAGATAATGGTAACATACAGATACAATAACCATTTCCCCCATTTTTTCCTTTGATTTTAATAAAAGTGGAGTACTCATGTTGCCACTTTTAGAAAAACGATATTAAAAACTACAAAATAATTATTATTTCAAAAATAAATTAAGATACAGCTTTAAAATAAATTGCATTTAAAAGTACATTTTTTTCCCTATACGACGGCGTAAAAATTGAAAATGTGAAATTTTAGAAGTTTGAAAATTTGCAGTAACAAAAATTGCAAAACCGAAATTGCATTTCAAATTTCAAAGTGTTGCCATTCGCAAAATGACATATGCGTTACGCAGAGATACGTTTGGCCTTTATAATTTAGATAGATAGATAAGAATTCAAAGGCCAGAATTAAACTAGTCGTTGGGGGCCACCGTAATACTTACCCATCATGGATATGCATAATATAAAATATGAAAATAAAGCATGTGTAAACTATTTATAAAATGCATTGTAATTCCAAAACAAAATTTAAACATATATTTAAATATTTTTAATGCACATTGTAATATACTCTATTAATGAATTGCTGATGAACCAATTTCGACAAATTAAAAAACTAGTCGTTAAGGGCCACCGTAATACTTACCCATCATGGATATGCATAATAACATGTATGAAAATAAAACATGTGAAATCTGTTTATGCATTGCATTGCAATTTCAAAACAAAATTTAAACGTATATTTAAATATTTTTAATATACTTAGTAATGCTCTATTAATGAATTGCTGATGAACCCATTTCGATAAATTATGTAAAATGCCAAACTATTCAAGTAGTACCGAACTGCGTAAAAGAAACATTCTTGTAACTCCAAAAATAATAATCACATTAACTAACAATTTATTGCGTCGGATTAAGTGTCTCATTTCCAATTAATATATATCTCTGAATTGAAATTTGAATGAAATACAGGGTCATGAAAAATCGAAGAATGTGGAAAGCAGGATTACAAATATCTCGGCAACTGATAATCCGATCGACTTCGTTTTTTATGCAAAATTTGTGTTATTTTATTGCCTTTTACGTCCACTCCTTACAATAAAAATTTCTAAAATTTTTATATACTTCTCATCAGAAAGATTTTTTTGAGAAAAAAAAAATAGTTCCGTATAATCGAGGTTACTGATGTTAAATAGGCTTCGTCCCATTCTTACATACTAAGTACATACAAAATTTTAATTCTCTATCTCAATTTGTTCGTGAGATACAGCGTTTACAGACAGACAGACAGACGGCAATTTTTTATATATATATGTTTTTCGGAATCTTCACCATCTGAAACGTGCGTATCCGTCAAAAAAAGTTTTCGATTTTCAAAACGACTGCAAGACTTACCCTATACTACGTATGATGGGTAAGTAACAAGAAGCCGTTTCACATTTCATTTCTCAAATTTGTGTTCGAGAGGAATTTAACAATGAAGGGAATTTCAGTGCTCCTGCAAGTCTATTTGATGTCCTTGCTATTTGTCAAACAAAACAGTTTTGAGAACGTTTATAAAACCAAATTTCATTTCAGCGATTATATTTTTTTTATTAAAAATTATAACAATGGAAATTAAATGGGCGGAAAGATCAAATTATTGGGTGAGCTCGCGCCCTATGGGCCCATATAAGTTGGCGCCACTGCATGCACCCAGAGCCGATCTGCTTCGTGGAAATATAATATTAATTGTATAGCCAGATCTTTTAACAACTCAGTTATAAATATAGTCTTTAATATGTTTAAAATAGTGGGATATATCTTTGAAATAGATCGCAAATAATTTTTTCACATAGGTCTTAATGTAATGGATCCTTTTGAATATCCCTGTCAATGAACCATAAGTAATACACATTTCATTTTCAATATCAAACATACGATAGTAAACTCCAATAACATATATAAATTTCGTGATATACGCACTATATTTTTACGAATTAGTGCATGGACAAACATACAGACAGACAAACTCAATTCTTAGACAATTTTCAATTTTATTTCAAAGTGTAAAAAAGAGAAAATCAAATAATTTTGAAAGTGATTCTTAGAAAAATACAGAACTTGTTTCTATGAAACGAATTGAAATATCGCTGAATGAATAACTTTAAGACAAAAGCTGTTTAGTTTAATAGAAAATCCCATTTTATTGATTAAATTTCTCGCATTCTTCATAAGAAAATTACACAAATGTCTTTAAGTACTGAGGCATAAGTAATCATTTTAAATTCTAACGATAGAAACATATTTTCAGTCACAAAAAATATACAAATCAAGTATAGCTTTCAAGTAAAGGGATTATACACTATTACAAAAGACAGTAAGGTATTTGTACCCAATATGGACAGAGATCTCATTATGAACAGCCCTAATATTTTTAAAAATAACAACTTTGATCGATTGATTGAGCTACATGCCCATGAAGAAAAGCAGTTGAAAAGATAATTAAGCCTGGAACGTGCAAAAAAGGGCGTTATTCACCATTTAGAAGGAAACTTATTATTTCGTGATGAGCTGATTGTAATTACAAGTAAGTTTAAATTCTTATTAGATATGATAAAATTAAATATTGAAAAGTGGACTGTTTTAGAAAGCTGATAAAACATATCTTCGGTTGCTTTTGCATGTATTGCTTAAAAATGTTTTCTTTGTTTATATATTACAAAATTTAGTAAAACTACGTCCGATTCCCAATATGAAAACCTTATGTCCACAATAGTAGTAACGCAAATGAATCTTCAGATTCTCAAGTAAATTCTACATACAGATGCAATAAAGCTAAGCAAAACCATCTATGCGCTTTGCACGGGTCTTCGAAGAGTCACAATCGAAAATGACCCCCCCCCCCTTTCTAAAGTGCATGTTCTGAAGATATTTACTGCCCACCCCTCCACAGCAATACTTAAATATATATATTTTTTATCCCTTCTCTTCTAAAATCCCTTGGAAGAGTTGCTCTACCGTACACCCGGTGTAGTAGGTCAATAGGGAGCCACCTGTCACTAGTATGGACATGCATGTCCATAATAGGAACAGGTGGTTCTTAGTACTTTTTATAAACTTTTTTTGTTTTTTATCATTTAAATTAAACCAGAATTACTACAAGGTCGCTAATTTTCGTAATAAAAGTCAACAGTCGAGGGATAGCGGTCATATATTTTTGGAGTTCTATGACGTGTACATGGAAGTGAATAAAATAAATTTTCCTTAGGGTGTCCATATTGAGTACAGGTACCTTAGATACATAAAAAGAAAATTTTATTACAATATGGATTTTAAGTAGATTTCGTAAGAAATACTATCCATGGCAGTCGTTACCATGATACGACTTTTGAAAAATTTCCTTATCTTTTCGTTATATAACCCCAGGAACCCAAAACCACCCCCAACTAAAAGGTTTGTATATATACTATACATATATATATATATATATATGTGTGTGTGTGTGTGTGTGTGTGTGTGTGTGTGTGTGTTAAATTTTGTTCGCACTTTAAAAGTCGCAATTGCGCACAGATTGTCTTCAAACTCTCCAGAAACACTGATATGATTAATATTTCGGCGGGGATTGCAAATGGTCAAAATTGGCCCAAGAGGGTAAAAATGGGGAGCATTAAAATTTTTGAATACCGCCTTAACATGGCTCTGATAAAACCAGCTCTTTCAGAAAAATGATTTCCACGCGATAAATTAAAATAAAATAAAGAGTTTGATGAATTTAAAAAAAATGAATAGTTCGTCATAACTTTTCTATAGAAAGATTTTCATGCGAAAATTGAAAATGCAATATATAATTTAACAACTTTTAAAAAATGTGAATATTTCGTCATATTGAAAATATAATACATGTCACCTAGTGAATATGTAACGTCATATGGTTTTGAAAAAAAAAAAGTAATAAAACATGATAGAATCCCGACTATGGAAATATTTTAACATTTTGAGGTTCTCCAAGTTTGTTTTTCTTATTAGGATGAGCGAAGCGAATCCTCTACTAGGCCACTCAAATTACAATTTGTCGTACACTTTACAAAAAAAAACTATTCAATATTTTGACTTCAAATTAAACACAAAAATAAAATATGATCTGTAGATTTGCAGAATATTCGCGTTTGAAATGAAATAGACGCCCTCTCGCGGACAAAGTCTGAAACGAAATAGAACTGATATCTTCCGCTGAAATCAGTGTTTAAAAGGCCGATAAATAAATAAACAGTTCTATAATAAATAAATAAACAGTCCTATAACGCATGCAACGTTGGGTTCTTTGTATTAAAATTATCCAAAATCAAAATTTTATACACAAAGTTTAGATCTATAATATAAAAAAGTACATTTGACTTACTCATGGCAAAATAATATGACAGCAACACAATGCTTGCATGATTAATGAATCAATAATTGCTTCAGCTTCTCTAAAGCAATTACTAGATTTTCCAGCATCTAGAAATTCTAAAATTGTCGATATTTGTAATTTATCTCCCATAATTAAATAAAAAAGATAAAAAACTGCACTTTAAATAGCTCTTTAAACGGGTTTCGCTATGCAAAGGTTTCGCTGCATGGAACAAACAGCATACGTAAACAAACGATTATCAGGTCTATACAACGCCACCTTTCGATCATTACAAACGCGAATAATTTTTTTTTACAGTAAAACGTTAAAAAAATATTATTTTAATTAATTTATTTTACATGCATTTCCAATACGGACGCATTTTAGCAAATAAATAAAAAATGAAACGCGTATATTTTCAGAAAAAAAATATAAATCATAGAGTAAGTAATTATAGATAGAATCATGATTAATTTAATAAATAAAATATGTTTTCATTATTCAGCAAAATCGTTTGCACAGATGATACTTAAACATTTTTAAAAAATTGTATTATAATTTTTTTTTTTTTTTTTTTTTGTAAAGTGGCAACAAAAGAATTGTAAACAAATAAAATTAATTGTTAAATTTGTTATATAAATGAAAAATAAAAAGAAATGCGTGAACTTGTTGCCTCGATTCAAGCTCTTTATAAATGTACTAAAGGAAAAGTTGGCCGATTCAGAAATGACAAATGGACTTCAATCATTTCTTACTTTATCATTTGTATCGAAAGTGATGTTACGTTCTTATTTGTGGACTGCAAAGGGTTTAGTGTACGGGACTTTAAACTTTTTGCACATATTAAAGAAAATCACAAGCCAGCAGACCAGATATCGCGAATAATCATGGATAAATTTGAATACTATAGTAATTTAACTTATAAGAATTGGTGCGTACCAGTTCCCCCAATAATTGAATTCTGGAAAAATGGAAGCATAAATTGCTCAAGGAAAGAATTTCTTCTGCAGTTAGCTTTTGCTGTTACAATTTATAAATCCCAAGATTTAACATTAGATGAAGCACTTGCAGATATTGAGGATATATAGGCATCAGTTGGCTTAAAAACGTACGTAACGTTGTCAAGAGTGAAAATCCTTCAAAATTAAGCATTCAATAGAAATTTTCCTTACGATAAATTCTACAATATCAAAAATTCTCATGCAATAACATGTATAAAAACGAAAAAAATTAGAATAAAAAGTTTTACAGTTAAAAATTCATAGTGTCGACGAGAGCAGATTTCAAATGTTTTTCCAGAAAATAGGATTTTGAAGAAGTAACTTTCTTCAAGCTCTCTTCAAATATCATATCATATATATTATAAAGCAGAAGTTCTGAAACTTCCAAACGGGTGTTTTTAAAAACTACCCGATGGATCTTTTTGCAGATTATATCATTCGATAGCAAATATTTTTGCGGAGGTTTATGATACAAATATACACGGATAACTCTGATTTTTCGTACTTAATTTCGTATTTTTCGGTTATTTTTGACGAAAGGGTTGCCAGTACTTATTTTTTGGCGAAAATTATCATTACTAAAGAAATTAAAAAGGATATATCTGTTAGAAATTTTACAAACATCTTGCAAATAAAGGCAGAAAATATTTACTGATAATAAAATAACTATTAATAACAATAATAATAATAATAATAATAATAATAAAGAAAAACCATTTAATGAGACATGATATCATAAAAAAATATTTATCTTAAAAATAAAAGAAATATTTGTAACGCTTAAAAAATAACGTGAACTATTACATTTGATGCAACATTTGGCGACTTATCCTTGCGTTAGAATAAAAAAAAATAATAACTTGAAAATTTGAATAAATGAATTTTGAGCGATATTTATCTTCCTTTCTATTATTTCCTTTCTCTTTTTTATCAAATTTCGATAGTATATAACTTACTCCAGAGAAAGGCAGATCTAATTATAAAAGTAATTGTGAGTTATATGTTTGTTTCTTTGAGATTTTTTTTTTTTACTTTTGTCGGCAAAGAATTAAGCCAAAAAATACATATGTCTAACATTAGGTCGCAATAAAGTTGTTTTTTCCAAAAGGAGATTTTTTTTGGAGTATATTTTAGTATTCAATTGTAAATTCAATAAACATAAGTTAATATTTTAAAAATTGTAATCAAATATTTAAATTTTAGCTTCAGTGTAAAATTCTGCTACACACATATATATTGTAAAATAATGTCATTCTTTTTCAAAAGTTTTTCACCGTAATTTTGAAAATTGTAATCAACAAACAACCTTTTTTTGCGCCATTTTGCCAAATTCTCTTCCAGGGAAAATTAGTTTTAAAATTTACCAACTGAACAAGGAAATCTATGCAATTTAAATGAAATTTATGCAATTTCGCGTTATTACTATCGATAAATTCAAGATTTTGAAATAAAAATTGCCTGCTGAAAAAAATGGCACAGATGTCATATATGCACCACATTGGCGCGATTGCAACAAAACGTCGATTTTATGTTCATATGGTAGCTCGGCTGTTGTATATTTATTAATAAACTATTTACTCTTATTTATTTATTTTTAATGATGTAAATTGTTTTATTTTATAATTTTTAACAAAACATTATTTATTTATTTTTATTTCCTTTTTAAAATAATAGAAAACAATTAAAAAGTATATATATAATTGATATTTAAAAATGAAGTTTTCGCCAAATTTGTGTAAAAAAAGAAAAAAAATGCACAAATGTGGTGCATATATGGCATATGTGCCAAAATATTTTACAAATCTCTTTTAATTAGCCATTTCTTCTTCAATTTTCTTCATATTTTTCCTGCGTTAGATAATATTTAAAATTATATTGGACTAATCTTCGATAATTGAACACCGCCAAGTAGCATATGTACTATATTATTGAAAGTTTTACTGGCACAGATATTATATATCACCGAGGTAAGTAATAGACTTTAAATTGGCATTATTTTGTCTGACATATTAACCCGACTATTAATATTTATTTATAAATAAAATGTTTATTTACTTTATAAATTGTATAAATTGTTTTGTTATATACTTATTCATTAAACTTTTTTCATTAATTTTTATTACTAAGGTACCCTGGGGTAATAACGCCAGGCGGGGTAATAACGCCAAGTGCTTATATTTTGCTTAATTATGAAATAATCAGGTAAATGACACCCATGTGCTCTGCACAGAAGGGTTTTGAGTCATATAAATCGCAAAAAACAGCTTCAAGTTAATTTGTTTCATTTTTAGGTCTTATTGTTTTTACAAACAACTAAAATTAACGCTTGATCTAAAATTTGCGATATACGTTTTGTGATGTGAAGACTATCTTTTTATCCGGAAATACTTTGTTAATTACATAAATTTGTAGTGCATTCCATGTACTTTTAAATTGTTGTTGAAGATTTTGGATATCTTCTCGAGATAATTTGTAATTTAAAATGTATTGCGCAATAACTATACCGGGGTAATAACGCCAATCCTTGACTTTAGTACCCCGGTTGATTTCCTACAGTGGCCGAGCTACATCCTAAATGCTGATTCAAATAGACACAGTTAAAACTGTCCAATGTTTCTCATATTTCTATTTAAGCGGTCCTTTTTAAGCAAAAAGAAGCTCACGGTCTGATATTCTTTTGCCTCATCCCCTCCTCCCACACCACACCTTTATTTTTCTTACACTTTCACAAAAAATTGAACATTTTCAATAGCTTAGAATGCAATTTGTCAATTTCTAAGTTTATAGAGTTTGTATTTTTAGAATTGGGCTATCTACATGCAATTATTCCATCTTATTTCATAGTTTTGTTTGCATGGCGTTATTTCCCATATAGGTGGGTAATAACGCCAAATAGCATTGGTCAAGAAAAAACGCCATTACATTTTATGAATACATATCTGTTAAATTATTTTATTTTATATAGATAGTCAATGAGTTGCTGTATCAGATCCTATATTTGTTTGAAAAATATAATCTAAAACTAAGCCGTGAAAATTGGTAGAACCTTAACGTGGCGTTATTACCCCAGGGTACCTTATTTAAATAATATAAAATAATTTAAATATACACATGTAACTGGTATTCGAAAACAATGTTTCCGCCAAATTAGCATAAAAAATTATCGCGCCAAACTCGGCGCATATGATATCTTTGCCGTTTTGTTTATGTATTAAGGAGACTTCTAGATCATCAACGATGTTATAGAAAATTTGTCAGATTATTTTATTTGAGATTATTAAATTTATGGTTTTTCATTATGAAACAAACGAAGAAAAGAAATTTTACTATTGATGCAACTACAGAATTAACGCCTGCTTGGTGTTTTTTTTTAATCTGACACCAGTTTGGCAAACACTAAGTTTTCAAATACCAGTTACATATTATATTATTTTCAATTATTTTCTATTATTTTAAAAAGGAAACAATAATAAATAAGTGAAGTTTAATTAATAACTATAGAACAAAACAATAAAGAAAAGTAAAGAAACAGTTTATTAGTAAATAAACAACAATAACCAGATTACCACGCAATCCATAAAATCACAATTTTGTTGCAATCGCGCCAACGTGATACATACATGACAGCTGGCCAAAAATATATTGGCTATATTATTATTTATATATTTTTATATTATCTGGTACTACTTAATTATCCCATCGACCAAAAAACTGCTGCATTTAAAATATAAGATTAAATGTCAATAATGGATTATCGTAAATGTCACATTCATTTGACATTAAACATGTTACATGCGTTTGTTACGTTATCAACTATTTTTTGATTCGACGTTTTATTTGTATTTCCATAAATATTTTAGTAAATTGATTCTTTTGTTATTTCAAATAAAAGTTATATCCGTTTGTATAATATGGTGAATCGTTTTGCAATATGTATAATTTGGCGAAATTGATCTATGAAATAATAAAGTAGTACCTATTATTTGTTAAAATTCTATCTGACAGAACTCGCGTACTTTTCAAGTCTCCGTAGAGGCATTCGCCAAGCTGTCGTTAATTCTGGGTTTTAGCCTTATTATGTATTTTTCATCTGCAGTTATTTTACTATCACTAAAAAAGCAATATTTGCAATGCGCAGGAAAAATCTTCGGAATAAAAATGATATCGAATTAAAATATATATATATATTTGCAATTAATTTATAAATCATTCAGGCTAAAAAAATACTTTAAAACTGGCTAAGAAAAAAATATACATGAAATACCGACAGTAGAAAATTTTGTTTATAATGTTTATGTTGCAGTTTTAATTAACATTTAAGCCCTATCAACAGAATTTTATCAAAAATTAATTATTAAATACTACTTCATTACCCCGTCGAACCCCCGCCCCAAAAAAACTATCGCCAAGGTATAAGATTAAATGCTAATAATAGATGATTGTAAACTTCACTTTCATTTGACAATAGACACGAAATAAGTCTATCGTTATAAATGTTAGACGCCAAAAATAATAATGAAATTGATTACAAGCTGAAGTTTTATTTTTCTACAAAATTTAGCATAAAGATTATCCCCTATTTAAAAGCTACATGTTTGCAACTGGTTTAAAAAAATGAAGAGGCAATGAAACTGATGTAATTTTAATTTTACTCAAATAATTCAGCTTTAAAACACACCTTTTATGCTTCATTGTTCTAATAAATATGTAAGTTAAACACTCTTTTTTACATATTTTGCTATCTACTTTGCTGGAACAGGCCAAAGTAGAGAGAAAATTGTAGTAGACCTGCCAGGAGAGGACGGTTATTAAAAAAATGTAACGCAACATGTAATGGAGATTGTATTTAGGCTACCAGATCTACACATAGTGCAAGTTCAGATTCGGGAGTTTAAGAACTAACATATGATGATGTGCGATGTGAAAATTAATAGAGTTTGATAATCATTGCAATTCTTTCTAACAAAATAATGTGATGAGTAGAGAACATTTTGATTTCTGCTGTCATAACGGTCTCATTTTCATATCAAACTCTACTATAAATGATAAAACAAGAGAGATAGTACTTAATTACCCAAATTTTGTCCAAGGCATACAATAGTGCAATGTCATTGGCACTGGCATCGTTTTCAGCATTGCGGAAGGACATTCCAGGTGATGGTATACACTGCTTTAAAAACGAAATTTCAAATCACCATTTTGTTTGAGTCAAGATTCGTTTAGAAAAATGGGTCAGCGCAGCGGGCATAGCCTGCTAGTATATTATAAAGCAGAAGTTCTGAAACTTCCAAACGAGTGTTTTCAAAAACTACCCGATGGATTTTTTTGCCGATTGTATCATTCGATAGGAAATATTTTTCCGGAGGTTTATGATTCAAATTTACAGGGATAACTCTGATTTTTCGTAGTAAATTTCGTATTTTTCGGTTATTTTTGACAAAAGGGTTGCCAGTAGCTGTTTTTGGCGAAAATTATAATTGCTAAAAGAATTAAAATGGCTATATCTATTAGAAATATTACAAATATCTTGCAAATAATAGCAGAAAATAACTACTGATAATATTAATAATAATAAAGAAAGACCGTTTAAATGAGGCGTAATATTATAAAAATATATTTATCTTGAAAATGAAAAAAATATTTGTAATGCTTAAAAAATAAATTAACGCGAAATATATGGTTCAACATTTGGCGACTTATCCCTGGCGTTAGAATAAAAACATGAATTTTAGAAATTGATTAAATGAATTTTGAATGATAGTTATTTCCCTTTTCATTATTTTCTTTCTCTTTTTTATCGAATTTCCGTATAATATAACTTACAGCAGAAAAAAGCAGATCTGATTGTAAAAGACACTGTAAGTTGTGAGTTACTATTCGTTTCTATACCATTTTCATCTTGCTTTTGTCGTCAAAGAATGTGTTTTTAAGCCGAAAATACATTACTGACTTGATGCCTGACTTGGGTTCTTAACCCCTTGAGGGGCAAAGCACTTCTGTTCCTAAAATGCTCAAATGACTGATTGACACCGGGATTCATAAACAAATTTATATGATAATAAGTAAAAGCTGTTTTTCACGTACATTGTAAAAAACAAAACTTAATACTAAAATTCCGGTGCCAATGTGGCTTAAGGGAATTAAAATTAAGTGGTATATATAATATACCGGTGCCCTTCAAGGGATTAATTGGTCGCCATATTTTTTTTTTTTTTTTTTTTTTTTTTTTTTTCCAAGTGAAGATAATTTTTAGAGTATATTTTAATATTCAATCGCAAATTATATAAATATGAGTATAACTCTTTTATTTCTTTTTGCAAATGTTTTTATTGTTAATTTAATTTTTCTTGCGCCATTTCGTCAATTTCACTTACAGGAAAAATTTCAGTTTTAAAATTTAAAAACTGAAGAAGGAAAGATTACCCCATCGATTAAAAATCTACCGCCAAATTCCAAGATTGAATGTCAATAATGGATGATCGTAAATGTCACATTCACTTGACATTAAGCATAATATAAATATTAATTATGTCATCAAGTGATTTTTAATTCGACATTTTATTTCTACTTTTATATATGCTCTGCTAATTTGTTTTTCGTTATTTAAATGAAAATTTATGCTTATCTATATAATCTCGCTAATAGTTTGGCGATTTGTTTAATTTGGCGAAATTGGTCGACGATATAACCAAGTAGTACTGAAGGAAAAATTTTGCAATTCAAGGTAAATTTATGCAATTATGCGTTATTACTATAGAAAAATTCAACATTTTGAAATAAAAAATTCCCGCTGAATAAAATTTACAAGTCTTTTTTAATTGACCACTTCTTCTTCAATATTTCTTCAATCAATATTTCGCTATTCTCTTTCGCGCAGGCTAACAAAAATGTATTTTAAATATTTTATTAGATAAAACGTAAATAATATTTTTCTATTTAAAAAAAAAAAAAAAAAAAAAAAAAAAAAAAAAAAAATTTAAAATCTAATTCTACCATTATGTGTCTTACAGGACAAAATAGCAGAATTATTTTAAAAAATGGTTTTATCTATTAATTGTATGCTATTTGTTTGTTTGGGTGTTTGAATTTACTTTTGTCATCAAACAATGCGATTTTATACCAAGAAGGTATAAGCTGGAGCGATGTTCACAATTACTAAATTCTCTCACTCTCTTTTAAATGTGTGAGAGCATTTTAGGATATTTTTTTATGTTTAATTGTAAATATATAAATAGCAGTTATAGCAAAAAAAAAATGCTCATAATGATTAAATTTTAGTTTAAATGTTTTCCTCATCCAAACTGTAAAATAATTTAATTGCAACTTTTTAAAGTTTTGGCGCAGATATCATATACGCACCACATTTGCACGATTGCAACAAAATGGCGATTTTATGCCTCACATGGTAAACCGACTATGGTTGCTTATTTATTAATAAACTACTAGCAGGGGTGACCGAGCTCAGCTCGGTCAAAATTTACTTTGTGTTCAACTCGATATAGTATTTTCCCTGTATCATTCACTCTGTATTATTACTGTAAAACAGGTTATGAATAATAGTATTATTTATAAAAACAATCAATAAGAAAACTATGTTTGTATGCACATGTTCATAAATTTTACTTTATTTTAAAATTTACAACGAAAGGACATCAAACTAAATCACTTTTTTTAGCTCGACTCTGATTAGTTTAACTATGCATCTCGAATACTATTAAGAATGTATAAGAAATTTCTTCACATTCTGAAAGACAATATTTTTTGCCAGATATAGCCAAATTTGGACACATTCTTTCATTTGGTGCCAAATAAGTGTTCTGGTTTCGTAACCTTAATAGTCGATTTTTCGGCCAAATTTCGCCAGTATTTTGTCAAATATCGCCAACTTATTAGACTTTGACATATTCTCGTGATTCTAACCCTTATTACCCAAATGATCCACTAATCACATGTGATGAAACATGTGACTTATCTCAATGGTCTTCAGGTAATCAAAAACAGTAGAGTATAAAATGAATCAAAATCGTTTAAGCCATTTCTTAAGTAAAATTAGCTTTACAGCATTCAGCAATGAAGCGATATGACCCACTAATATAATTTTGTTTAATATGCAACTCAGCTCAATAGTCTTCTCGTGACAAAAGACGTTCCGTTGCAAAATTTAGGTAAAATTGACTGAGTCGTTGTTATACATAATTAGAATGACCCGAACCCATTAAGACCTAAAACGACCCACTAATTGAATTGTTACGTGCATGTGTCCTATCTCAATGGTTTTCTTTTGCCCGAAAACGATATAATAGAAAATATACTCAAAATGGTGAGAACAATTTTCTAGATAAAATTAGCATGACCCACAAATGACCGTCATATCGAAATCTCTCGAAAATGTGACTTAGTTCATTAATTTTTGCGTGTCGAAAAACGTTAAATACAAAATTTAGATAAAATCGATTGAGCCAATTTTTAGGTATAAATAGTTTGACCTTGACCCATTATGACCCAAAACGGCACATTAATCGAGTTTTCTCAACCATCTGACCTAACCCAATGATTTTCTTGTGTCCGAAAACGATAGAATATAAAATTTAGTCAAATTTGCGCGAGACATTGTCTAGATAAAATTAGAATAACCCAAAAGTGACCCACTGATCGAAATTTCTCGAACATGTGACATAGCCCAATGATTTTCTCGTGCCAAAAACATGCTTTATACAAAATTTCGTTAAAATCGATTCACCCATTCTTTAGATATAGCTTGACCATGACCCACATGACCCACAAATGACCCTTATAATCGAAATCTCTTGAACATGTGACTTAGCCCATTAGTTTTCTCGTGTACAAATATTGTTACACTCAAAATTTCGTTAAACTCGATCCTGCTGTTCTTTAAATATAAATAACTTGACCCAGACCCTTTATGACCCAAAATGACCCATTAATCGAAATTTCTCGATCATGTCACCTAGCCCAATGATTTTCTCGTGCCAAAAAATGCTGTATACAAAATTTCGTCAAAATGGATCCACATGTTCTTTAGCTATAGCTTGACATGACCCGTTATGGCCCATCATGACCCATAAATGACTCTTATAATCGAAATCTCTCAAACATGTGAGATAGCCCATTAATTTTCTCGTGTCAAAAAACTTACATACAAAATTTCATTAAATTTGATACTGTCGTACTTTATATATAAATAGCTTGACCCAGACCTTTTATGACCCAAAATGACCCAGTAATCGAAATTTCTCGAAATGAGACCTAGCCCAATAGTTTTCTCGTGCCAAAGAAATGTTGTATACAAAATTTCGTTAAAATCGATCCACCTATTCTTTAGCTATAGCTTGACCATGACCCATTATGACCCATCATGACCCACAAATGACTCTTATAATCAGAATCTCTCGATCGTGTGACTTAGCCCATTAGCTTTCTCGTGTCAAAAAACTATTACAGGCAAAATTTCGATGAAATTGATTCTGCGGTTCTTTAAATAGAAATAGCTTGACCCAGACACTTAATGACCCAATATGACCCATTAAAAAAAAAATTTCGAACATGTAACCTAGCCCAATGTTTTTCTCGTGCCCGAAAACCAGAGAATGCAATTTTTAGTCAAAATTGCGTCAGAAGATCTCTAGATAAAAATAGCATGACCACAATGACCCCAAAAATGACCCACTAACCGAATTTTCTCGAACATGTTACCTAACCCAATGGTCTTCTTGTAATCCAAAGCGATACAATATAAAATTTGGTCGAAATCGTTAGAGCCGTTTTTTAAATAAAAATGGCTTGACCCACAATGACCCAAAAATGACCCACTAATCAAAATTTTTCGAACATGTGACCCAGCTCAATTGTTTTCTCATGCCAAAAAACGATTGGATACAAAATTTCCTTAAAATCGATCCAGCCGTTCTCTAGATATAAATAGCTTGATCCTGACCCATTATGACCCAAAATGACCCAATAATCGAATTTTCTCGAACATGTGACCTAGCCCAATGGTCTTCTCGTGCCCGAAAATGGTAAAATCCAAATTTTTGCGAAAATCGTTAGAGCCGTTTTTGAGATGAAATTTACCCACACACACACACACACACACACACACACACACACACACACACAATTTTTGCTCGCATTATAGTATAAGATTTATTAACTTTCATTTTGTTTTTTAAAATAATATAAATCATTTTGTTCTATAGCTATTAATTAAACTTTTTTATTTAATATTTTTTTTTTCAAATAATAAAAAACTAGCAGGGGAGACCGAGCTTACCTCGGTCAAAATAAACTTTGTGTTCAACTCGATATAGTATTTTCACTGTATCATTAACTCTGTATTATTACTGTAAAACATGTTTATAATAGTATTATTTAGAAAAACAATCAATAAGAAAACTATGTTTTTATGCGCATATTTATAAATTTTATTTTATTTTAAATTTTACAACGAAAGGACATCAATCTAAATCACTTTTTTAGCTCGACTCTGATTGGTTTAACCATGCATCTCGAATCCACTTAAGAATGTATAAAAAAATTCTTTACATTCTGAAAGACAATATATTTTGCTAGATATAGCCAAATTTGGAGGCATTCTTTCATTTGGCTCCAAATACGTGTTTTGGTTTTCGTAATTTTTATAGTCGATTTTATGGCCATATGTCGCCAATATTTTGTCAAATATCACCAAGTTATTGGCTTTTGCCATATTCTCGTGACCCTGACCCGTATTACCCAAAATGAGCCACTAATCAAATTTGATCAAGCATGTGACATAGCTCAATCGTCTTCAGGTAATTAAAAACAGTAGAATATAAAATTGAATCAAAATCGTTCAAGCCATTTTTTATGTAAAATTAGCTTGGCAGCATTCAGCAATGAAGCGAAATGACCCACTAATATAATTTTGTTTAACATGCGACTCAGCCCAATAGTCTTCTCGTGACAAAAAACGTTTTGTTTCAAAATTTAGGTAAAATTGATTGAGTCGTTATTGTATATAATTAGGATGACCCTAGCTCATTAAGACCCAAAATGACCCACTAATAGAATTTTCGCGAGCATGTGTCCAAGCCAAATGGTTTTCTCTTGCTCAAAAACGATATAATACAATGTATAGTCAAAATGGTGAGTACCATTTTCTATATAAAATTAGCATGACCCATCATGACCAACAAATGACCCTTATAATCGAAATCTCTTAAACGTGTGGCCTAGCTCCTTAGTTTTAGCATGCCGAAAAACATTAGATACAAAATTTAGATAAAATCGATTGAGCTGTTTTTTAGATATAGTTGGTTTGACCCTGACTCCTTATAATCCAAAATGACCCATTGATCGAATTTTCACAAAAATCTGTCCTAACCCAATGATTTTCTTGTGACCGAAAACGATAAAATACAAAATTTAATCAAAATTGCGCGAAACGTTGTCAAGATAAAATTAGAATGACCCAAAAGTGGCCCACCAATCGAAATTTCTCGAACATGTGACCTACCCCAATGATTTTCTCATGCCAAAAATATGTTGTATACAAAATTTCGTTAAAATCGACCCACCCATTCTTTAGATATAGCTTGACCTTGACCCATTAAGACCCACAAATGACCCTTATAATCGAAAGCTCTCGAATATGTGACTTAGTCCATTAGTTTTCTCGTTTCTAAAAATTGTTACATACAGAATTTCGTTAAAATTGATCCTGCCGTTCTTTAATTATACATAGCTTGACCCAGACCCTTTATGATCCAAAATGACCCATTAATCGAAATTTTTCGAACATGTAACCTAGTCCAATGATTTTATCGTGCCAAAAAAATGTTGCATACAAAATTTCATTAAAATCGATCCACCTGTTCTTTAGATATAGTTTGACCATGACCCATCATGACCCACAAATGACCCTCATAGTCGAAATCTCTCAAACATGTGATTTAGCCCATTAGTTTTCTCATGTCAAAAAACTGTCACATACAAAATTTCGTTATAATCCATCACGCCGTTCGTTAAATATAAATAGCTTGACCCAGACTCTTAATGACCCAAAATGACCCATTAATCGAAATTTTTCGAACATGTAACCTAGTCCAATGATTTTATCGTGCCAAAAAAATTTTGTATACAAAATTTCGTTAAAATCGATCCACCTGTTCTTTAGATATAGGTTGACCATGACCCATTATGACCCATCATGACCCACAAATGACCCTCATAGTCGAAATCTCTCAAACATGTGATTTAGCCCATTAGTTTTCTCATGTCAAAAAACTGTCACATACAAAATTTCGTTATAATCCATCACGCCATTCTTTAAATATAAATAGCTTGACCCGGACTCTTAATGACCCAAAATGACCCATTAATCGAAATTTTTCGAACATGTAACCTAGTCCAATGATTTTATCGTGCCAAAAAAATGTTGCATACAAAATTTCGTTAAAATCGATCCACCTGTTCTTTAGATATAGGTTGACCATGACCCATTATGACCCACAAATGACCCTCATAGTCGAAATCTCTCAAACATGTGATTTAGCCCATTAGTTTTCTCATGTCAAAAAACTGTTACATACAAAATTTCGTTATAATCCATCACGCCGTTCTTTAAATATAAATAGCTTGCCCCAGACTCTTAATGACCCAATATGACCCATTGAAATTTTTTCTCGAACATGTAATCTAGCCCAATGTTTTTCTCGTGCCCGAAAACCATAGAATGCAATTTTTAGTCAAAATTGCGTGAGAAAATCGCTAGATAAAAATAGCATGACCCACAATGACCCCAAGAATGACCCACTTACCGAATTTTCTCGAACATGTTACCTAACCCAATGGTCTTCTTGTAATCCAAAACGATACAATATAAAATTTGGTCAAAATCGTTAGAGCCGTTTTTTAGATAAAATTGGCTTGACCCATAATGACCCCAAAATGACCCACTAATCGAAATTTTTCGAACATGTGACCCAGCCCAATAGTTTTCTCGTGCCAAAAAACGATTGGATACAAAATTGCCTTAAAATCCATCCAGCCGTTCTCTAGATATAAATAGCTTGATCCTGACCCATTGTGACCCAAAATGACCCAGTAATCGAATTTTCCCGAACATGGGACCTAGCCCAATGGTCTTCTCGTGCCCGAAAATGGTAAAATCCAAATTTTTGCGAAAATCGTTAGAGCCGTTTTTGAGATAAAATTTACCCACACACACACACACACACACACACACACACACACAATTTTTGCTCGCATTATAGTATAAGATAATTAAAAAATATTTATGAAATTGGTAATTAAAAACCAAGTTCTCCAAATTGACGCCAGAAAAAAATTGCGCCAACGTGGTGCATACATGACATCTGTGTCAAAGTTTTTTCACTATACATAAGTAGGGAAAACGCAGTATAAATACTGATTAAAGTTTTTTTCCAAATATGGAAATTTTGTCACAGATTTGGTCATACACTCATCGATGTATCTCACTGGCGCCAAAATGACATTATTTGCCTCATATGGTAACCCAGCTATAGTTGTTTATCTGATGATAAGTTGTTTATTTACTTTCATTTTCTTTTTTGAAATCATATTTGTTGTTTTGTTCTACAGTTACTTTTTTATTTATTGTTAATTGCTGTTTAAAATGATAGAAAATAATAAAATATATATAAATTTCTTTGGTATTCTAAAACGAGGATTTTGCCACATTGTAGTTGCAAGAAAATCGTGCTAAACCTATTGCGCATATGATGTCTGTGTATTAATATTTTGTGAAATATGAAAAGTGTAAATTGGCTACTACTTGATTATCACGTCAACCCATTTCGCCAAATCGTTCGCCAAATTATACAAATTTACATAATTTTATCTTAAATAACTAAAGAGAAAATGCTTAAATACGAAAGATCAAATAATTTTGTTTTTATTTTTCAGGAGGAAATTTTGCAAAAATAAAGTAATTGTTGTAATGAGAATTTTAATGTGTGTTTTTCTTTTTTTTATAGTTGGCAACTTGCTGTAATGAAAAATGTTTATTTTTTTTTCCTGCCATTGTTTTGTAAGAGCTGTTTTTGTCAAAGATATGTTAAGATGGTATTCAAATTTTTGAACACTTCCCAATTACCACCCCCTAGGGGGTTTTTGTTCATTTGCAATTCCCACTGAGATGTTAACCATCTCAATGTATTTGACGAGTTTGAAGATGATTCTTGCATAATTGTGCTTTTTATCGCGCGAAGAAAATTTAATATATATGTTACAGGCCAAACCCGATTTTAGGCCAAACTAGATTGGCCTAGGCCAAACCGGTCTATCCTAACGCCCATCGGATAAACTAGTATTATTCTAAAATAGCTATCAAAGATTATTTGACGTTAATTACAAAGATTGGAAACATGCATATTTCAAACAACTTTAAAAAACACCAGTGGCTACTAGAAATTGTAAAAAAAACTTTAAAAGAATTTTTAGTTGAAAATTTAAAAATATTTTGTAAAAGTTTGCTTCGAAAATATTTTTTTATGCCAGTCTTACATCATAAATAAAAAATTCGTAGGAAATTGATAGTTATTTGGCTGAACTTACATTTGTAGAATTAAAATACGCCAAAACATAAAATAACGTTTTTGTTTAATAAAGATGCAAAAATAATATTAAAAAATATTGTTACTTTCAAATATATGCTTTATAAAATAATGCTTCTCGAATCCAAACAAAGCATGGCTTTTGATAGTTTTTAAATCTAACCATATACATCCGTGAGTGTATGCGAATACATTAGAATTTTCACAAAAGATTTAGGTCTCTAGTGCTCATTCTTAGTGAAGAAACTGGGTTTATCCCTAATCTAGATTTAGTTTTTATTGGTAAAATTAGTAAATAACTTCGAAATCTACCTCCACCTGTAGACCGCGCTGGAAGAGAATTTTTTTTTTTTTTTTTTTTTATTTTATTTTATTTTATTTTATTTTTTCCTGTAAGTTATAAAAATTTTCTCTGTTTTCTAACTTGTGTAGCAAACAAAATTTTACTGTTTGTATTACCAAAACTTATCATGTAATGATACTTTAAATTTTATGATTTTCAATACTTTCTGGCGCTAACTTTTGAGAAAAAGAAAATGCTAAAATTCCAAAGTATCATTAATTCAATAAGTTCGGCTTACAAAAACAGTGACATTTTTTTAATTTTACTTATTAGATAAGAAAGATTTTTTCTTTTTCTAAAAATAACTCTCAGAGCAGGGACCATATAAAAATTAAAATTTCGCAATTCTTAAAAAAATAACTATTTTAATGCAAGTGGTAACTGATATGATAGAAAACAACCTTAGAAAAAATTTTGACATTAGAGCTCTTCTAAACCGGAGTATTCAGGAATAAACGACAACGATAAAAATCCGACTAAATGGGATAAATCGAAATGTAAAATACACATTACATTCCATGCAAGTTACATTTTTCTTCCACCCGGCCATTAAGAAATGCAATTTAATCTGAACATTCTGCGTAACGCTGTTTTCCATTATATATATATATATATATATATATATATATATATATATATATATATATATATATATATATATATATATATATATATATACATATATATATATATATATTTATTTATGTATATACGGAGGAGGATGGTGTTGTCTGGATAAAACGCAAAGGTTAATTTAATAAATAAATAAATAAAAATTGAAAGTGGAAAATTCATATGTTAATTTGGTACAAAATTTCTATGGAGTTTAATTGACACCAATGTATGGATAATTGTTTAGTTATATCTATTATGTTAAAATAATTTTAATCATTTACATTATTAAATTGCATTTCACTTTTAATAAATGAGGGTACTGTATAACTACTACATGTATAGGGTACATTTATTAATAAGCTATTTTTTAATCTTTTATCATTTTAAATTAAGATATTGAGTTTAGCCTAGCATAGTCAAAATAAATGTTATTGATTTAAATAATAATAGGATAAACTATGGAGTATGGTTTAATTTTTCTGTTATTACATTATTCTACTTTTAATTAATTTATTAATTTAATATTATGATGTGCACGATTATTAATTTTATTTTTTCTTCTTATCTGTCCAATTCAGTAATTTGTTGTTCATTGTTTTTTATGTTATTTCTCTTCACATTTTCTTTGTTTTTGCGACTTTGAAGTCTACACGTGGATATAACTCTTTGTTTTTTACTTAATCTTAACTCTTTTTGTAATTTAACATTAATATTAATTTTATTGCTCCCATTATTAAACTTTTTTTATGATATATCAATAAGATATATCACTTTCACTCCTACCTTAATCGGTTCATTTTTTATTCTCTAGTTTGAGAGAACGTTCGTTTTAATTATTTTTCTAAGCTAATCCAGCCCTATTAAACTAGCGCCATTATTCCAAACGTCCCGGGAGCAAAATTTTTTTCCCGCGCTACGTCGTATAAATGTATGTTGCCATAGTGTTTCTTTATCGCTATTTTGGCGTTAGTAGCCGAAATGAATCTACTATTCTGCGCTCGTGTATTGGCCACGTTCGATTCTGCGAAAGCTGTATTGTTAGTTGTTGTGTACCTTCTAGATCTATATTGTTTTAACGGAATCTCTTTCTATTTGTGTACAGAGAGTCGTCCTATATGGCTAGCATAGTAGAGTTCAACAGTTATTTTTTGTTTTTATTATTTTATTATCTCCATATTTCTGTCATATGATATATGAATAGATCATGTTTTAATTTACCACGTGCGATATCAGAGTTAAGGACGTGCATTTGGGACTCCTTCCACTTTATAGTTCATAACTGTTTTATTTTCTCCATATCCACTATAGATTACTTGGTATTTCTTTAATAAATTTTGCTTTCATTTGTGTTGGTAGCCCCAAATTCGTATTATTTTGCTTTTTCATGGCTAATACGAAGACGAAACCACACACTGCATTTGTAGTTCCAAAGTATTTGGGGCTTGACAATTCTGCTTTGGTTCAACAAATTTCTATTATATTCATTTTATTCATTTATTTATTTAAATTTTTCCTCATGTTCAATTTTTTTTTTTTTTTTTTTTTTTATTAAATTCAATGATTAATATTGTTTACAATTAATGGTCTTATATATATATATGTACATAAAAAATAAGTTTTCTTAGAAATTTATTTGGAGTTTAAAGAATTACTTTTAATAAACAGCGAATCATCGAATCAATGGTACCAAAATTAGGAAAAAATGAATCTAATGAAGGAAAATTGAGAATGAAACCACGGTTGAAAGTTTGAAGAAAATTAAAAAAGGTATTTTACATCGAGAAATCTTTTAACTATAAGTTCAAAATTATGTTTAAAAACTTGTTAAAATTGACATGTAACAAATTCTACAGAAATTTCAACTATATGATCTTACTTTTAAATTGCGTAAGAGTTATAGATCTCATAAGACTAATAAAATTATGAACTGTTTAGTGTTGCTTAAATACAAGGTTTCCTGTTGATTTGTACTGAAGTAAAATTCGGTACTTCTAGGATAAAGAGAAATCGATTGTAAATACGGCAGTTGGAATGATTATTATTAGTAGTATTAAATAATATAAGGTAAAATATAATTCAGAAAATCTTTTCCAAAACTTTGAAATGATTACGGAAATTAAATTAGTTTTTAATATTCCATAAAACAATTCTAAAATACTATATACTCGATTTGAGCTCTATTAATAAGGATGTGCCTGAATTTCGAAATAAAGTTATTATAAATTTATTAATACTGTGCAAAAATAGGTCAACGAATGTTCAATACTTTATCGTGCTAACTTGTTAGAAAAAGGAAATGCTAAAATTGCAAAGTACCATTAATTCAATTTACAAATGAAAATGACGTTTTTTAGTTTTACTTTTTAGATAATGAAGATTTTTTTTTCTAAATGTAACTTATCGAGCAGGCACCATATAAAAATTTAAATTTCTCAATTTCTAAAAAAAATAACTATTTTAACGTATGTGTTATTGATATAAAAAAGACAACCTTTGAAATAATTTTGTCATTGAAACTTACCTCTTAACCTGAGTATTCGAAAAAAAACGACAACGATAAAAATTTGGTTAAATCGGATAAACCGAAATGTAAATTGCAAATTATATTCCATGCAAGAAATTCTATTAAAACTTAACACTGTGCGTAACTCTGTTTTTCATTGATAAAAAATACACAAAAAAGTAAATTTTATTGGAAATTGCTTTCCATTTTGTGAATTATTTTTAACCCTTTTGGGTGTGATGTACTATTAATAGTACATGTCTTTTCATTAAGTATTATTTTGTCTTAACAATTACTTAGTTAATTTTCGATATATACAAACGGTAGTATATGGAATGTCTTTCTTAATATGATTTCATTTATATGTTGACATTTGGTAATAGTAATAATAATAATAATAATAAAAGTTTACTTGATTCTCTTTGCACCTTGGCTATTCCTTTAAATTATACGAATATTTCAGTCTTTAAATTTAAAATGTGGGTTTTTTTTCTAAACTAATCAAATGTGATAAAACGCAAAAAATTAATAAATTGTAATACCTTCTCAAATCCTGTTGTAATTCGTCATTTTCCAAGCGTCTTCGAGAACTCCTTAGCCCAGTATCATGTAAATATGCATGAATGGAACGCAAAATAAGTACATTCGATACATTTTAGACAATGAAATAATCTTTAAATTTAAGTAAATCTATTTGGATAGCTATGATTAATGTTATTAAAATAAAATTTATTTTGTTCTCAAAATGAAAAAAAAATTAAGACCCCGAAAGGATTAAGTAAACAGTGAGTCATCAAATCAATGGTATTGAAATCAGGAATAAACGAATCGAATGAAAGAAATTTTCGAATGATACCACGGTTGAAAGTTTGAAGAAATTTAAAAATGGTATTTTACATCGAGAAATCTTTTAACGATAGTTCAAAATTATGTTTAAAAACTTGTTAAAAATGACATGTAACAAATTCGAAAGAAATTTCAGTTATAGGATCTTACTTTTAAATTGCTTAAGATTTATAGATCTCGTAGGAATAGTAAAGTTATGTACTGTTTAGTGTTACTTAAATACAAGATTTTACTGTTGATTTATACTGAAGTAAAATTCGGTACTTCTCGGGTAAACAGAAACCGGTTGTAAATCGGCAGTTGAGAAGATTATTATAATCAGTGTTAAGTAATATAACGTAAAATATAATTCAGAAAATCTTTTCAAAAGTTTGAAATCATTACGGAAATTAAATTAGTTTTTAATATTGCAAAAAACAATTCTAAAACTCTATATATTCAAATTGCGCTCCATTAACAAAGATGTGTCTGAATTTCGAAAAAAAGTTATTATAAAGTTATTAATACTGTACAAAAAAAAAGGTCAATGAATTTTCAATACTTTCTAGAGCTAACATTTTAGAAAAAGGAAATGCTAAAATTGCAAAGTATCATTAATTCAATAAGTTCGACTTACAAATGGAAATGAAATTTTTTTAGTTTTATTTATTAGATGATAAAGATTTTTTCTTTTTCTAAATGTAACTTATAGAACATGAACCATATAAAAATTTAAATTTCGCAATTTAAAAAAAAACTAACTATTTTAACGTAAGTGGTAATTGATATGGTGAAAAACAACCTTTGAAATAATTTTGAATTTTGAATTTACTTCTAAACCTAAGTATTCAGAAATAAAAGACAAAGATAAAAACCGACTAAATCGGATAAATACAAATGTAAAATGCATGTTACATTCCATGCAAGTTACATTTTTCTTGTACCCGAATTCAAGAAATGCTATTAAATCTAAACACTGTGCTTAACGCTCTTTTCCATAAAAAAATACACACAAAAATGTTTTCTTAGAAATTTATTGGCAATTTGATGAATTACTTTTAAGTAAACGGCGAATCATCGAATCAACAGTATCGGAACTAGGAATAAGTCAATCCAATGAAAGAAAATTGAGAATGAAACCACGGTTGAAAGTTTGAAGAAAATTAAAAAAGGTATTTTACATCGAGAAATCTTTTAATTATAGATCAAAATTATGTTTAAAAACTTGTTAAAATTGATGTGTAACAAATACTAAAGAAATTTGAATCATATTACCTTACTTTTAAATTGTTTAAGATTTGTACATCTCGTAGTGATAATAAAGGTATGTACTGTTTAGTGTTACTTAAATATAAGATTTACTGTTGATTTATATTGAACTAAAATTCGGTGCTTCTCAGATAAAAAGAAACCTGTTATAAATACGGAGGTGAGATGATTATTATATTTAATGTTAAAAAATGTAACGTAAAATATAATTCAGAAAATCTTTTCGAAAACTTTGAAATCTTTACGGAAATTAAATTAGTTTTTAATATTGCAAAAAACAATTCGATTTACGCTCCATTAACAAGGATGTGTCTGAATTTCTAAATAAAGTTATTAATATCGTACAAAAATAAGTTATAGCGAAGTAAGTATAAGCAAGTATTTTTCACTCTCTCTTCTATTTATTTATAAATTATTACACGATATTTCCGAAAATACATTTTTAAAGAAAATTTAGAGAATGTTGTTAAATTTCGTGTGATATTAAAGATTTATTAGTTATAAATTTTATACATTTTAATAAGTTATTAGATTAAAAAGTAAGTTAATATGTCTCTTTAGACTTACCATTTCATAATTATCCATCATTTCTCTTTTCTAAAGCACAAAACATCAATTAAATATATTTGCTTTTGTCGGAGACAATTTTTTTTTTTTAGTCTAAATTATAAAATCAACTAATTACATTGATTTTAATATCTATTAACCAGTTAGAAAACGCATGTAATTCAAAATGTAAACAAATAATTAATAAAGTACATAATTTTCTCCCCTTGAGCTACTAGATGGGGCTCTTTTACTCACTAAAAAACCTTTTGGGGAAAGTCGGAAATCTTGGCGTGGTCTTATTACTCACGTGGCCTTGATACGTCACGCAAGAACTGTTTGTCACGTGACTGTCGATGCAGTTACCATGGAAACAAAGTCATGAGAGAGTGAGGAGTTCACACCCTCATTACAACGAGCTGATCTACAAAAAATAAATACTGATTGAAGAAAAAGTAAAGAATGAATGCTATTTTTATGCTGTGTAAAGAATGCATTTTATCAAATGAATGTGCAAGTGCATATAACATATATTATCTCTATTCTATAATAATAAAAAAAGTAACTAAAGTTGTTGCCGCTGCTTCTGTAAATGATTTTTTTTCTGACCGGAGGTTGGTCTTCGCTAATATTAAGAAAACTATCGCATACAAAAATATGAAAATATTATAGAGAGATGATGAACAAACACGCCGATGTAGACAGTTTTCAAATTGAATAATTATTCTGAAAGATATTATAATGCTGAGATTATGTTAAATTGAATGATAAAAATAGTTCCGTTAAAAAATTTTATAGGAAAAAAACTATGCATAAGAATTTAATCCATTTTTCTAAGAATATCCAACATAAACTTGCGGTATGCTTATTGCAATTATTTTTTTAGAAAATGGAGAGGAAGGATCGAATTTTTATCATCAGAAATCTGTTCAGTAAGAAATTCGGTCTTTCAATGCACACACCTCACAAAATTTTACTTTTCAAAGCAGAAACTTTCGCAAAATTTTTCATCTCAAAATAGGACCTTCCATTTCACTAAACTTTTCATCTTAATATAGAACCTTCGCAAAGTTCTTATCTTAAAAATAGATCTTTCTCACTCTTACTTTTACATGTATAAAGAAAAGATATTTTACATACGTATAATTTTTTTTTATGTATAAGCAAGAACCTGAATATAATAATCATTTCAAACTCACAAAATTATGACCTTGATTTTTTACAAATGTAATAAGCTATTCACAATTGCACAAAAATAGGACCCTGAGAGAATAGTCTGAACAAGATCTTGATCTTTTTAACAGATATTTTATTTAACATGTAGGAAAAGTCACTATTGTAAATTGTTGCCAACTGTAAAAATAGCCCGAATAATACTACACTGGTGTGCAAAATTTAAGGACGAGTCCCAAAATGCCAATTTTCAAGGGATTTTCAAGCGATAATTTTTACGCGAATATTCAAAAGGAAGTAATATAATTCGAATAATTATTATCTCTGCATAGCAGCTAATCTATATAACATCTCATTCAGGTCACACATGGTCACAAGAGTCACAGTCACTACGGCGAAACAAAAAATAGGAAATTCCATATGTGTCTTTTATGAGTCTCAAATGTCCACTATATGCGACTCCACTGCAAGTCATTGTGACTGCTGCTTTGTGGCAAGTCACCACGTGACTTTAGAATGTCGTTTCATTGAGACTCTCGTGTGACCTCTCATCTGGAGACTCAGTTTCAAAGTTATTGTGAAAAGCATTATGATAAATTATCAAATAATGTCCCATTAAAGTCAAATGGTGACTTTCTATCACAAGACTTTGTCAAATGGTGACCGAGACCCTACTGTGAAGTAACCACTGTGAAAAGTGGTGAAAAGTCAAGCGCAAAAAAATCTATGGTAAATATTAAATAGACATGACCTGCAAGAAGATTCAAATCCGCACAATACTTGGAATCAAGCTGTGCGGAGTAGTGGTCTTCTACTGTTCATAATTTTCCATAAATGAGTTCCGTTTTTAAAATATGTTATTTTCATCTATCATTGTGAGAAAAGCTCATTTTCTTACACATGTGCTGTATATATCTTTATACCTCATTTTATGTATTTTTGACGGGTTATATATGTATAACAACGTATAGAAACTAACAATGAAATATATATAAAATTACTTAAAAGATGAATTGGTGAGGTGATTCAAACTTCAATTCAACATACACATAAGTTCCACGTTAGCTCCAATACCTACATATTTTTTGTCACAACCAAATTTACTTTTCAATTAATCCTTTCGGGTCTGGTGTACTATTATTAGTACATGTATTTTAATTAAATATTATTTTGTTTTAAGAAATACTTTTGTTACTGTTTGCATGTAGTAATGTTAATAGTATGTGTTTATGCATTTACCATATCACTTCATTAACTTTTAGGCATTTATTAATAATAATAACAATAATAAATATTTGCTACATTTTCTTTGAACCGTTTGTGATTCTTTTATTTTAAACATATATTTCACTCTTTAAATTTAATATAAAAGTTACTTTCCTGAAAGAATCATCTGTAATAAAATTAAAAAGCATTAGAAAATTATAATATCAGTTAAACCTTGTTATAATATAATATTTTCTTAACATCTCCAAAAATTCTTCATAAGCCTATCGTATTGTCATATGAATAACAATTGAATAGAATGCAAGACAACAGTATCCCTTATGTTTCCGAATAATATATTAGTTAAACTGTAATTAATCTATTTAGATAGCTAGTGTTAATGTTATTAACGTAAAAGTAATTTTTTCTAAAAACTGAAAAGAAAAATGGACCCGAAAGGGGTAAAATTTTTATTTCAAGTGCAATTGTGAAAATATTTCTCACTATTCATCACAATTCTCATAAAACTAAAGGCACAAAAACATAAAATAAAGAATTTATTTTTTTCTGTCAATAGAAAAATGGAAGAAATATGAAATGCTAAAAGATGAAATTTTACTCCCAAGATATTTGTGTATATGTCAGTCATATTTCTTTGCTGGGCAAAAACTCGTATAGTGAATAGAAAGTCATCTGTGAATAGAGATAAATTATGCAGCATCAAAATACAAGTGAATGTGAATATATATAGAAAGGAGATATGGGAAAAAAAAGGAAACAAAATATTGATTAAAGAATTTACATTTCTCATAATATTGATGCACATTTTTCAATTTTGATTTTTCTGCAACAAAGTAAAGTTTCTAAAACTTGTGCATAATAGAAAACGCCTCTCTGGAGGGCTAAACTGGAAAATAATAGAAAACCACCAACAAAGTCCTGCATATACGCTGATGTAACGAATCCGGGTTTCACTCATCTTCGAGAAAAACGAATTACGGCTGCCATGTTAGGCTTATGTATTTAGATGTCATAAGTATGCCTACTGTTCAACATATGGAAATATCCACATTTTCTGCATTGTATCACATTTATTCTCCTTCTTTTTTTCTCCAAAATCTTCAAAAACTAATTATAATGTTTCAAATTCTAAATTAAAAATAGCGGATAACAAACTATTATGAATAACGGATAATCAGATATAAATAAATCGACACTTATTTGGTGCCATCTATTGGCAATTGATATAAATAAAAGAACTTATAGGTTTTTTGTTTTTTTTAATGCCGAACACAATAATATAATTTTAACAGTTAAAAATTTTATTTTAAATACAGCTATGAAAATATTATTTACTATTCATCACAATTCTCATAAAACTACTGGCATAATAACATAAAATAAAGAATTATTTTTTTCTGTCAACAGAAAAATGGAAGAAATATGAAATGTGCTAAAAGATGAAAATTTACTCCACCACACATACATGACACTTACACTGATACAGGGTGTTTCACAAAGGACCCCTAACTTTAAAAATCTGTAACTCGGAAACGGTGATAGATAGAAACATGAAACCAGTGGTGAGTTTATTAAAAAATCGTAAGAATCTTATACATAAATCAGAAAATTTAGTTAAAAATAGCGCTCATAGATGACGCTGACAGCGTTAAGATCTCCAAAAGAAACACTGTTAAAATTTTTAAATTTTTGCTGCATCGTCACTTCATGGCTTTTATAGAATATCTCTATTTTGACGAATGAGAATCTTCCATAATACATTGAAGTAATCATTTTCTATTAATTTCTATTCTTAACGCTCTCAGAGTCATCTATGAGCTCTATTTTTAAATAAATTTTCTGATTTATGTGTAAGATTCTTACGATTTTTTTAATAAACACACCACTGGTTTCACGTTTCTATCTATCACCGTTTCTGAGTTATAGATTTTTAAAGTTGTGGGTCCTTTGTGAAACACCCTGTATCTATCTGTGTATGTGTCAGTCATACTTCTCTGCGGAGTGAAAACTCGTATATTGAATGGAAAGTCATCTGCGAATAGAGATAAATTATGCAGCTTCAAAATACAAGTTAATATGAATGTATAGAGTAAAGAGATATGTGAAAAAAAAGAAAATTAAATATTGATTAAAGAATTTACACTTCTCATACTATCGATATGAATTTTTCACTTCTGATTTTTCTGCAACGAAGAATAGTTTGTAAAACATGTGCATAAAGAAAACACCTATATATATATATATATATATATATATATTGTAGCGTATATTGGGTTCTTTTGATCTTATGGTTAGACAACTTCAAACTCTTGCTCTTAGAAAAGTAGAAAATAATTTATTTACAGACTTCAGAACAACAGAGTCTTCGAAACTCACAAATATTACTGGATATTCAAAAATAACTGCTCAAATCTATCGTACAATTACAGCTTTAGACCCCAAAGACTCTTTATACAACGTCTATTATAACATTCAAAACAACATAGATGAAACTCAAGCAAACTTGCTTACGCCTTGTTCACTCAATGACTGACTGGTAAATAATAACAACAGCAGCTCGTATCGGCTCTCCTATATATAGGCTCGTAGCATGCGCCGAAGTTTCTAGAACCTACTCGAAAAATCCACGGAACAACAAACAATGTATCAGTATATCTAAGGGGGGTTACCATTAAGAGGGAAGGGTTACCATCGCCAACAATCGCCAAGTTTGTCGCCAACTTGGCGATATATCGCCAAATTTGGCGACCAAAATTAGTTGCCAAAAGTGACGCCAACTTGGCGATATCTTCATTATTTCGCCAATCTGCCGTAGACATTCACTGAAAATAATAGACAAGTTTGCTTGATAACAGAGACAATGTAACAAAAACTAATATTAGTAAAGAAATGGAGCTTAATAAGATTATTTACATTATTTTACAGTACAAACACTAACTATTTACAAAATTCGTAACACTATATATATATATATATATATATATATATATATATATATATATATATATATATATATATATATATATATATATATACATATATATATATATATATATATATATATATAATACGCTAATGTGACGAATCCGAATTTCACTCATCTTCGAGAGAAACAAATTATGACTGTCAAATTTTTTTAACGAAACTGTTTTTAACAGTCAATTTAACACATTTTTAAAATTAAATATATCTTAAAATAGTTCTTTGATTTAGAAAATCGTCTACATCGGCGTGTTTGTCAATCATTTCTCTATAAGTGTTTAGATACCATAAGTATGCCGACTGTTCAGCATATTGAAATATACACATTATCTGCATTGTGTCACATTTATTCTCCTTCTTTTTTCCCCAAAATCTTCAAAAACTTATTATAATGTTTTAAATTCTAAAGCAAAAATAACGGATAACAAGCTATTATGAACAACGGATAATCAGATATAAATAAATCAACACTATTTTGGGGGCATCTATTGGCAATTGATATAACTAAAGCAAAAATTTCCTCTATTGGCAATTGATCTCTCATCTATTGGCAATTGATATAACTAAAAGAAAAAAATTAAAAAATTAAAAATATAAATAACTGGCATTCAAATGCACCATAAAAATCGAGCTATCTGCGCTGTAGTAAAGTGGTAGTCTTTTAGAGATGAACTGATGGCCCATGAGCCCATCCATAAATACAAACGAAGTGATAACAGCCATGGTAACAAATTAAATGGATGAACTGATAGCCATCGAGCTTAATATCACAGAAATAAGCAAAAGCCAACAAAGAAAAGTGTAAGTGCCACTTTATGTAGAAACAGACATCTCTAAAAATAATAGACGAACTAAAGGCGACCAACAGGCTCCACCCTATAGCGCACCAAGAAAACGATACCTTACCAGTGAACAAATTGAAAATATCAACTAATTACAACTATTAGAGAAAATATCAACTAATTACAACCATTAGAGAAAATATCAACTGGTAATCCCGATTGTGACTACAACAACCAAAACATGTGACATCAACTACCAAGATATGAGAAAATGAATATAAGACAAATAGGAATATATGGGCAGCGGTGGCCCAGATGGCAGAGCGTCATGCTTATAGACGTAAAGATCGTGGTTTTGAGGCTCACCGCTAGCTAAAAACCCACCACGTACGCTAACGGCACCTGGTGCATGTAAAATCCGTCGTGGGTGCAAAGTCCTCCAAGTTACCTGTGAATTATACCTCTGGGGGTGCCTTGTCAGGTGAAGATCTCGTCATCCGATCAAGGTTCTAAATTACGAGATCAAACTCGAGTATCGGTAGTCGTATAGGCAGCTCGTATGAGCTCTGTGGAAGAATTAGCGCTACCCCCTTTCTTTTTATTCCCTTCCAATTACAACATCGTACGAATGAACCCAATCAGATAATTAAAAGTAACCTAGAACAGGCCAGGATAGTAACCAATATTAAATAATAGCGATACAGCTACATTCAGGTAGATCTCAGCTTGTGCAATCAAGCCGCTTCTGCCCCGCAGCCAGGTAAAAAACTCGTTAAGCTAGGCATATTGCCCGGCAGGCAGGGGCCTGGTCTGCGGTATAATAATAATAATATAACTAAAAGAAGTTATAGGTTTAAAAAATGCAGAGCGTAATGATATAATTCGAACAGTTAAAAATTTTATTTTAAATACAGCTATGAAAATATTATCCATTCTTCATCACGGTTCTCATAAAACTACAATCACAACAACATAAAACTTTTTGTCCGTCAGTAGAAAAATGAAAGAAATAAAAAATGTGCCAAAAGAAGAAAGTTTTAACTCCCAAGATATTTGTGTATTATATTATTTTGCATCTGCGAATAGAGATAAATTATGCAGCGTCAAAATACAAGTGAATGTGAATATATATAGAAAAGAGATGTGTGAAAAAAGAAGAAACAAACTGTTGATTGAAGAATTTACATTTCTCATACTATCGATGTGCATTTTTAAATTTTGATTTTTCTGCAACAAAGTAAAGTTTGTGAAACTCGTGCATAACAGAAAATGCCTCTCCGGATGGTTTAACGGGGGAATTATAGAATTTTTTCTTTAACAAAGACTTGTATAATTTTATCGATAAATACAGAATAAACTCCCGATTATCCGCGATCAGATTATCCGCTTTGTGGATTATCCGCGAGTCTAAATTTCAATTTTTGAAAAATATCGCAAAAAAGGAAGAGGTATTAACAATTCAGGATAAATTAAAACTGATTTATCCATAATTAGATCCAGGCTTCAAGCATGTACCTGATGAAGAAATTGTAGAAGACGTGTTAGGTGTGAATTTTGAAGAGAGCGATGAAGAAGATAGTAAGAAACAAAAGAAAATGAGCCACGACGCAGCTTTAGCTTACATTAAAGGCTTCAGTATTTAGGGGAAGAAGGTGACACGTCACTTTGCGATAAAAAAGTTATAAAATACTTCAATCACAAATAATGGAGAAGTGATTTATTATAAAAAGAAGAAGGAAAAAGAAAGGAAAGAAAGAAAGAAAGAAAAGGAAAAAAAAAAGAATTTTTGACTGATTTCTCAACGAAGCAAATTTACAAATTTGTAAGAATAGAATAATTTTATTATTCCTTAAATAATAAGAATGTTCAAATTACCTATTGTGCATACTGGTTGAGGCTGCATGCTGGTAATATTGTATTATGTTTCCATTTTTAAAAAAAATGACATCCTTCAATGTTTGCCATTAGATCAGATGCGCTCGCGCTTACTGAAAGGTTGAACAACACTGCTTTATATGGCATAAAGTCCTAGGATAATAACATCAGGATGGGTAATAATGCCAAATACTAATATTAGTCGTAATAATGAAGGAGTCACGAAAATTGAAGCTACGGCTCTGCGCAGAAAGGCTCTGGCTCTGAGTAATCCGAATCAAAAACAACCGCTAAAAATTAATTTGTTCCATTTCTAGACCTTATCGTTGAACGACACACGTAAGAATCAACACTCGAACTAAAATTTGCAAGGTAAGTTTTGTGATCTGAAGACTATATATTTCTTAGAAAAAACTTTGCTTATTACATAAGTATTTAGTGCATTTCGGGTGCTTTCAAAATGCTGCGGAAGATTTTGGGTGTGTTCGCGAAGTGATTTGTAGTTTAAAATATGCTATGCAATAAATAATACTGGGTATAATGCCATCCATTGGTGTTATTACTCCAGTTGGTTCTTTTCAGTGCTGGAATTACATCCGAAGAGGATTATTTTTATGCACGACAGAGCCTTATTGTCATTTTGAAAATCAACAACTAAGAAAAATCATGCGTTAAGCATAGATTATGAAGCACTTTCTAACATTTCCTGAATTTTTTAACCTAACTTCGCTATTTAGAGAAATAAGGTTACTGTACAATGCCAAATATGTATTCGAATACTTTTGAACAGCCTTGTATTTGATATATATACTATATAATGGAAAAATTTAGTTTAGCAAGAACATACCTAGCAGGTTGAAATTTCTCTTTCAGTAATTTACATTAACAGACAGAAACATACTTTAATACTTTTGTTCAGCCCTGTAGTTTACCTTGTACCTTTATTACATGTCAGTATTAGATTAAAATTTATTTTAAACCAGAACACTTTTAAAACTACTGGAATCACATTCACAGAAATTATCATTCATAGGCGCCCATGCATCCAATACTTTGCTTGGCCCTGTATATAATTTTATCTACAATCGGCAAACATTTCTTACTAAATTGAATGCAATTCATCGTAAAAATGCATAGCTTATTTAAAAACCACCTTTAAGAAATTTACGCTCATATTCAGCAAAGTTTGCGAACTCTTTTGGGTAGCCCTGTATATCAACTACAGCATTTATACACACCTCATAATATGCACAGATTTAGTGAAACTTAAAAAAACATATCATAATTAAAATGTATTTTATCCATCCATCAGCCATCATCAGATAGATATACAGTACTTCGGAAAGAATATACTGATTGAAATCTATTGTGTGTCCCTGTAAATGCTATGTATTTCATATTATGCATCACTGCAACACATAATTTATATTAAGCATCAGCGACATGTAACAATTTTACTATTTATGAAATAGTTTAATATAATTAAGATATATCCCACACAATTCCCGCCTTTACCATTATGTAATGGAATTCTTTTGTGTGTCCCTGTAAATAAGTAATAGCTATATTTTCACCGCATATTTTACAGAATGCATATTTTAGTGCACCTCGTAAATTCATATAAATATTAATATGTTTAACAGGGTTTAACATCTTTAAAATTCGTTTGAAACTATTTTTTCCCATAGGTCGTAATGTAACGCCGAATTTTTGACTGTCCCTGTAAATAAACTAATCATGATAGAAGCTTCATTTTTAATAGGGTTCGTGCTAGGGTAAACTTCAATAACATTAAAAAATTTCAGGATAATCCGAATACATTTACAAGAATTAGAGCACGGACAGATGGACAGACAATCCGAATGAATAAGCACTTTTCAATTTTGTTGGAAAGTGCTAAAAAGGATATATAGTAATGTGTATGTCCTAAGTGTTGCTTTTTTTTTAATGTCAGAAAAATAAAATTTCAAATTTATTATTATTATGCAATTATTACTGAATGCCTATATCACAATTACTGTAAGTAAGAGAGATTCATCAATTCAATCAATTGCTAGGGCTGTAGAGTTTGTATCTTCAGAATAGGACAATTTGCATGAGATTATTCCATCTTATTTTTTAGTTTTGTTTGCATGGCGTTATTACCCACATAGGAGGGTAATAACGCCAAATTGAATTGGTCAAGAAATCACACCTTACATTTTATGATTACATATCTGTTAAAATGAACTTTTTTACATACATAGGCAATAAGTTGCTAATCAAATGTTATGTTTGTTTGAAAAAAATATGTAAAAAACTAAGCCTTGAAATTTGTTAGGACCTTAACGTGGTTTTATTACCCCAGACACCTTATATATTTTTTAAATAATGCATTAAAATAAAATTTTGAAACTTATGAACATTAACTTCATGCCAAGAGTTAACGGATGAAAAAAAATTTATTTACCTCAGTCTTTTTTATTCTGTTCGATTCAGCGGTTTAAAGTTCGCACGGTTCGACTAAGTATCTTAAATTCGTGATTTATATACATTTGCTTTATTTATTGATTGTTAAATATTTTAATTTTGTTCTGGAATATGAGTTAGAGACAAAGACGAATTATTTACATATTTAAATGCAAACGTATTTATCTTTGCTAATCGTCTGCAAACGATTGAGATAGATTTGGAAAGAAAATCATGCTTGCAAATTATTTCAAACAAAATAAAAAGTGAGTAGATTGTGATGCATATTTAAAATAAATTGCGAAACAGTTTTAAAACAAATTGCATTTGAAAATAATATGTTTTTTCTCTTTGGCGGTGTAAAAATTGAAAATGTGCGGTATTTAGCAGTTTAAAAATTTGCAATAAAAGTTAATAAAAGTTAAATTTAATCGTCTGCTATTGCTATCGTCAAAATGCCGTCAGTGTTACACACAGACACATTTATCATTTATAATACAGATATAGAAATTTATCCCAAATTATAAAATTCAAGATAGTATCAATTAGGATTTTGTTATTCGCAATTACGTATATATATTATATAATAAAGAGTCAAAGTAATTAAAAAAACATCAAATTCAATGTTTCTATAAACTATATTTTATGCATACAAAACTTTCCATTTAACTTCAGAAATTCTAAAATAACATTCAGTTTGTTTAAGTTCAAAATACTTAAGTCTTATGCAAATTTTTATAGCATTCAACTTTTGAATTTTCTGTAAGAAACAAGAAGAATGAATCTACAACTGACAAGTGAAGTATCTTATTAAATATTCAAGAAATTCCGAAAATATTCGAGAACTCTAGTTGAATAATACCTTGCATAAATAATACAAACATCAAAAAGTTATTGCTTACACTTGAACTTTAGCAGTTTTGGAAAAGAGTGCAAAGTTATGTGTTTTTAGAAAAAAGATTTTGCTGTCAAATATTGCATCTTCTTATCTATATTATAAAGGCCACGCGTATTTGTGCGTAACGCATACGTCATTTTGAGAATGGCAACACTTTGAAATTTGAAATTTCAGTTTTCCAATTTTCGATACTGCAAATTTTATCCTTCTAAATATCGCACATTTTAAATTTCTACACCGTCGTACAGAGAAAAAAAAATGTACTTTTAAATGCAATTCGTTTAAAAGCTGTATCTCAATTTATTTTTGAGATATTAACTTTTTTTTAGTGTTTAGTACCAATTTTGTAATTGTGGCAACAGAAACACTCCATTTTCTCTTAAAATTGAAAAAATAAATAAATAAATAAATAGAAATTAAAATGCGCATTCTATTTTTAAAAATATCGTCTTTTATAAAATCTGGTGAATTTCGGTTTTATTTCGTTTAATAATTTGGACAACTGAGTTTTATAGAATTAGTATTTTGTTAATTTTATCTTAAAATAATATTTGTTTGAGAGTAAGAATGACCACAGTATAAGATGCATTTTTTACCTTAACTAATTTTATAGATTTATTATAAATCAATGAAACAGTTCTTTCTTAAAGGTTTTCTTTCGTCGAATTTCGAGTGGTTCCATCTTGTATTTATTAATTGCATAAAGGACCCCAGAAGCCAAGAGGTATAAGAGACAAAATGGAAAAAATGAGCTAAATGTACAGATGACCTGGAGGTATGCTTTTTTCTTTTCAGGTAAAGAAATATGACTGATTTTCTAATTCATCATCATCATCATAATCAATGGTTTTTCGATCCACTGTTGGATGTACACTCCTGGACAAAATTATAAACTCAGAAAATTTTTAATTTGTTTACATCACAATATAAATAAGCTTATCTTTACATTAATAATACAAAGATGAATATTTATAATAAGACATCTAAATTTAATATAATCCATAAATAAAATGGAGTAAGTAATTTAAATAAGAAAATTCATAACTTAAAAAAAATAACATTATATGAGACCTGGACAAAAATATAAACTCAAAGTTATAAATTTCCACATTCTGGCACATTTGATATAAATAAATGCATTTTATGATAAAAAGCTAATAAATAGAGTCATTATGGATCAATTCATTTTAATACATTAATACATGTTTTAATTTTTATCATAAAATAACAGTATATGAGACCTGCACAAAATTATAAACTCAAAATTATGAATTTTTATACTCTGGCATATTTTTATCTAAATAATAAATGTGTTTTCTGATAAGAAAATTCAGTAAAATTATTTTTAACATTGGTATTAATGCAAACAAAATTTATTCATATTTTCAATTCTTTCCATGATTTTATTGAAAATCATTTATCGTCTATCTTTGAATTATTTTTAGAATAATTTTGTTTTCTTTTCATGCATCTTGTTTATCGTGTGTCATTACATGTGATACTTTCAACAGTGAAAATCAACAACTTTTCTAATGCCCCAAGGAAAGGTTCTCATAAAGGTTGGTAAAATTTTGGCATTCAGATCTGGAAAAACGAAACTTCAAATTGCTTTGATAATTAAATGTTCATAAGGAGAAGTAAAAAACATTTTAAAGAATCCGTCAGGGTATGGAAAGAAAACGTCCAAAGATAACAGAAAGAAATTGAAGATCTATCTTACAAACAGATCTAGTACTGGAGATTATTCTAACCGAATTGTAAATACTTTAAAGCTAAATGTAAGCTCTCGAACTGTCAGACGAATTCTTCAACTAGCGCCGAATATGAAATGGAATAAAATGAAAGCTAAGCTAAAATTTAAGCACCATCAAATGAAAGTCAGACTTCACTTTGCACAACAGAGTGGAGCACAGTCATTTGGCCAGATGAAAAGAATTTTAATTTAGACGGTCCAGATGGCATAAGATACCACTGGCACGATATCAAACATGAACAACGGCACATCTTTAGTCGAAACTTTGGTGGAAGATCCGTGATGATGCGAGCTGGTTTTTCTCAGAATGATAAAACTGCTCTGGCTTTTCTTTACGGAAAACAAAAATCAGAAGACTATCAGTTAATGCTAGAAGATAATATTTTGCCATATGGACCCTTTGATCATTGGAGTAAACTGGGTAGTTTTAGCAAAATAATACAGCAATAAACTCTGCAAAAAGTATAAAAGAGTGGCTGCATCGCAGGCATGTAAATGTCTTGAATTGGCCAGCTCGCAGCCCTGATCTAAACACCATTGAAAACTACAGGGATGCAATTGTTCGAATAGTCTATTGCAATGGACAGCAATATCAAAATACAAATGATTTAAAAATGGTTATACTTTCAGCCTAGTACCAGTTGTTTATGAAGCATTTGGAAAAAAAAAGTCCAATCTATGCCGAGTCGAATATTCGAAATCATCAGAAAAATGCCCATTCAACACTTTTTTAATGCAATCATTAACTAGTATTAAAAAATGCTCTGACGAGCACCAAAAAAGGTTAATATGTTTTTAAAGTATGAAAAAGTGTTTGAAAAGAGCTTCTAATTGAAAAAGAGAAAGGACAAAGGGTCCCTTCTTGGCTGCAATTCACTGTCAATGCCAAATTTGAAAAAATCATATTTGCGCTTTTTCCATATAAAAGAAATCAGTCATTGTTACGATAAAATTGTATAGTGTAAAGGCATAATTAGAAAAGACGAAGGGTGATTAAACATGAATGTAAAGCAAAACAGGGCCAAAAACCATAGTTCCCGCAGCCAGTGTTGAATTCAGATACTTTTCTCCGGGAGGGTCTTCTGTGGCTTTAATAGAATAGAGTTCTAAGGGGATCATACTTTTTTACCAATAAAAACACAAAATCTCAAATTTTATTGGGAGAGGGGGGGGGGGCATTTGATACCTTCGGGAGGGAATGTCCCCCCGTGCCACCTCCTGCATTCAACACTGCCTGCAGCGTATCACATTCACGTAGTCCCACCATAAACTGTCGCAGTGTAAAACAGCACAGAAAACTGATTTGTAGTGCAGTTGATGCAGAGTCAACAATGCAGTTAACATGTAAAGCATGACTGAAAGTTTTACGCAGATTTCTTTTATATGGAAAAAGCGCAAATATGATTTTTTCAAATTTGGCATTGACAGTGAATTGCAGCCAAGAAGGGACCCTTTGTCCTTTCTCTTTTTCAATTAGAAGCTCTTGTCAAACACTTTTTCATACTTTAAAAACATATTAACCTTTTTTGGTGCTCGTCAAAGCATTTTTTAATACTAGTCATTTAAATTTTTTGATAATTATATATTGAATATAAGAAAACCTCAGTTGCTTTTAAATTTTCCCAGTACTTTTTCTCATTTCGCTCAATATTAAACTATTTAATCAATGGGCAAAAAACGTGAAAAAACGAAATTAATTTTAATTTATTCGTACAGAAATTGAGAGATTCAATTAATTTTAGATAATACATATTTTGTAGAAAAATAATGCGAATAGAAATTTTTATTCTTTTCGCATCGGATTCGTGGTATTCTTATCTACTTGTTTTAAAAATCAGATGTTATAAATATCAAATATTTCCGCTATTAGCGCGATTTTTGTGATCATGGCACCCAAAGGTCGCTAAACATAATTTTATAGTCAATGCACATAAAAACGAATTTTCCCATTTAAATTAAAAAAAAAAAAAAGTAAAATATTTTTATTTCTCCTTCCTGATATCTATTGCAATAGCTTATTCCAATTATTGAATAATATTCTAGGACATTTTCAGGGAAATTATAGGTTAAGTTATCTTCCTTGGAGAAAATCGCTCGAAACACAGCCTTAATAGATTTATGTCAAACCAAGGATAAAAATATATTGAAAATTCATTTCTAATATTTTTTGTAAAATTGACATTGAAATCACCAGCTGTAATTAAATTTTTATATAATATACAGTGGAACCTCAGTTCACAATCCATTCTTGTATCTGAATTTCTGTATGTGATATAAATTTTTTGGGTGCTCTATCTCAAGAACTAATGCATGGAATTAAAAAAAATTATATTCAGGCAACGCCGACTATATAGTACCGGCCAAGACATTGAAGCTGGTTTTAGCTTCAAACCTTGAACCATTTCATTGAACCACGTGTAAGTCCACGTGACGCAAACTCTGCCCAAATTAGCATTGAATAAGCTGCTTTCTGTTCTGTGCACATGTTTGAACACGTGTCATTGTTTTGGTTCAGAGTTTACATGATTGGTCTGAATAACTTAGGCAAAGTATCAGCGTCCTCTGGCGGGAGACTTCCAACATTAATCTCAAATAGACAGGCCTTTAGTCCTAGTGGGCCATGATTCAGGTAATCCCTGATATAAATTGATGCTGTTTACATTTTGATTTAAATCATTCAACAGATGGCTTAATCGTGTTGCATTTTTCATTATTTTCGCAGAAGTTCTATCTCGAGAATTAACGCACGGATTTTCATCAAACATCAAATTCAGTTAATCTTTATATGAATTGGCTTTGTTTACGTTTTGGTTTCAATAACCGAACACATGGCACTGCTATGCTGATTGTTTCGATTACCAAAATATCTCTATCGCAGGAATTAATGCACAAATTTTCATCAAACTTGAGATTTAGGCACACTTTGATTTATATTATTGCTCATTGGGTGTTTTGGGTAAATCTCCCAACAAGTGTCGCATATATGCTGTATTTTTCTTGATATCTGCAACAGTCCTATTTCAAAAACTAATGTTCGGAATTTCATGTCTTTAGAATCCTCACGGTGAGCATATGATTGTCATTTGATTTTGGCACTGTAATAATGAATTTTGATGCATTAAATGCATGACATAGTTGAATTCTTTATCATCAGAGTAATCGACGGTTCATTTACACCGTATTGTTTAGCTATCATCGACCACTATCATCATTCTTAAGTTTTATCACTACTTCTTTTCATAATTGATCAGTAATTCGATTAAGCTTCTTTCTACTGCTATCACTAAACGCTTTTTCATTCTTAGAAGTCATAATAAAAGCTAAAATTTTCGCGAAACTGATTAAAATTAAAACAATAAGTTAAATTTTTTACTGTACTGAAGGTCACAAAGCACTCTGATACGCGCACTTTACTCCAAACTTGACCTATAACAAGAGTTATGTGCGGGTTGCCAACTGAACTATTCGACAGCTTTGGTCGCGAATCGAGTTATCCTACGCCAAAAGAGTAAAATTTTGATCACTGAAGTTGGCCACGAACCGAACTTGTCAAAAACAGAGGGGGCCGTAAACCAAGGTTCCACTGTTTTTTGACCGATAAGTTTGCAAATATGGCATTATTTATATATTCAGTGGCGATGATCATAATGCAACTTGGCAATTTAGCCGATTAAATTTGCGATTTTAAAGTAGCGTTTGTTAATAACGGAAAATTGAGAATTTCTATTAGAAAAATTAGGATAATTACTATAATTTTTATGCACGGTTTTAAGTAAACTCTGGTTTTTATCATAATTTGAAATTTAGTTCATTTGGAAATGGAAGGGAGAGGGAAAGTATGTATTTGCAATGCTTTTTCGACAATATCTCAAACAAAAATACTTTTAAATGCCAATAATTGCTGATCGTAAATGTTACATTCACTTCAAAAAGTTTTTTGCATCACCATGTGTTTTTTTCATTTGATGCTTTCCTGGCACAGATGCCATATATACACGACATTGTGCGATATTCTTCTAACGCCAATTTCGCAAAAGCTTAGTTTTCAAATTTCAATTACATACATATATATTAAGGTACTACTTAGTTATCCCGTCGATCAATTTCGCCAAACTATACAAATTGCCAAACTCATAGCGAAATTATACATATAGACATAATTTTCATTTTAAATAACAAAAAAAAATAATTTGTAGAATCTTAATAAAAAATACAAAGTCCAAATAAAAATCCCTTAATGGGGTTTTAAACACGTGCATCCTATTTAATGTCATTGGATTCGACATTCACGATCATCCATTATTGGCATATAATATTATAGTTTGGCAATGGTTTTTTGGTCGACGGGATAAGTAGTACTTCTATTAACTATTTTTTATTATTTTCAAAAGAAAATAATGAATAAAAACCGGTGATAATTGATTATCCCTTCGACCAAAAAATTATCGCCAAATTATAAAATTAAATGCCAATAACGAATTATCATAAAGGTTACATTCAGTTTACATTAAATAGGTTACCCATGTTTGTTACGCCATAATATGATTTTGAATTCAACTTTTTATTTGTACTTTTATTGATGTTTTACTAATTTATTTCTTCTTTCGTTATTTAAAATAAAAATTATGTCAATATGAATTACATGGTGAATAAATTGATGATTTGTAAAATTTGGCGAAATTGGTCGACGGGATAATCAAGTAGTATTGAAAAGTTTAATTAATAACTACAGAATGAAACGATTTATAAAATTTAACAAAATTAAATAAAGGTAAATATATATATTTTTTTAATAAACATTAGCCCGGTTATCTTATCAGACAAAATAACAAAATTTTCGTGCCAACTAAGTACCCTAATGCATATTTGACATTACATCCCTATTTAAAATCAATTGAATGCTATTTAAGATATGGACAGAATGAAGTTTTTGTTTTACTCTATATCTTTTCCTTGTGTAAATGAGGATGTTATATGATCATAATTAAAAAATCTTACACTTAGTTCCTGAGGAGAAATTTTGTTTTTCCCAGATACTTTTTTCCTATGTACTTGTTTTTTCCCCATTTTTTTCTACTAGTAAAATATTACTTCTGTTATCCCGCCGACCAATTTCGCCAAATTATACAAATCACCAAACTGGCCAAATTATACACATTGACATAACTTTTTATTTTAAATAACGGAAAAAGAAATAATTAGTAAAATATTAATAAAAATACAAACAAAAAGCCGAAATAAAAATCGCTTAATGACATTCTAAACACGTGAATCGTATTTAATGTCATTGCATGTGACATTCACAATCATCCATTATTGGCATTTAATCTTAAAATTTAGCGATAATTTTTTCGTCTACGGGATAATTTAGAAGTACCCTAAAATTCAAAATTTTAGGACACTCGAGAAAATATCCCATGGTCATATAAATGCATGTTATTTGAAAAAATAATTATGTATTCGACCAAAAAAATAATAATATTGCGTTCACAACTTTATATTATTTAAAGAACAGAAACTAAAAGCTTCGCAATAAAAACAAATAACTATGTTTTTCACGTGATTTGTTTAATTTGAATGGATTATGATACATACATGACAATTTTTATATTGAACTTGGTGGCAATGAATAAAAAAAACTACAATCGCAACAGCAAAAGACACTATTCAACTGGAGGTTTAAGACATAAATTCGATTTTCTCAGAAACCGTCAAACATAAAAAGATGAAAAAAAAACTGTTCTAAGTTTTATCAAGACGATAAAAATAAACCAGAAACGAAGTTAATCCATCCATAATAACGTTAGCTATTGCTTGTTGAACTTTTCGTCTTTATTTTCTCGTTAAAAGTTAAATAAAAAACTACAGTAAACTGCGATAATTTTTTGAATGCTATCATTTTATTCGTCTCGTCGAGTTCTATCTTTTGAAACTAAAATCACTGTCGTACGTCAACTGGTTCGCTAGAAATTTCGAAAAGATGTTCGCATTTTCTATTTCTTAAACATATTATACCAAACGCTACCGCGTTTGCTATGATACCTTGCACCAGGATTCAAAAGTACGTTCACACCTTAAACTCTATGATTTTATATTTTCAGTTTACACATGTACTATATTTAAATTACTCATCTTTTTAGAAAAAAAGTATAAAAATGCACTGATGCACTGAAATATATTCATCCCCAATAACTCCATTTATTAGTTTATTTTTACAAAATGCATTTATTTACAATAGAAATTCATATGTTTGAATTTATAATTTTGTCCAGGTCTCATATAATGTTATTTTATGAGAAAACTTAAAATATGTATTGATGTATTGAAATTTATTGATGCATAATGACTCCATTTATTAATTTCTTCTCACAAACTGCATTTATTTACATCAAATATATCAGAATATAGAAATTCATAACTTTGAGTTTATAATTTTGTCCAGGTCTCATATAATGTTATTTTTTTAAGTTAGGCATTTTCTTATTTAAATTATTTGCTGCATTTTATTTACGAGTTATATTAAATTTATATGTCTTATTATAAATATTCATCTGTATTTTATTAATTTAAAACTAAGTTTATTTATATTACGATTTAAACAAATTAAAAATTTTCTGAGTTTATAATTTTGTCCAGGACTGTAGGTCTCCCCCAGATTTGTCCAAAATTTCCTGTCTAGTGCTTTCATCATCCAATTTATACCGGCCACTTTTCTAATTTCTTCACTCCACCTTACTTGGGGTAGTCTTTTTGGTCATTTTACATCACTGGGATACCACTGTAGGGTGTTTGTGCTCCACCTATTGACTTATCTTCTTGCAATGTGCCCAGCCCATTTCCATTTTAGCTGCTTGATTCTTTCAATGTTGTCGAAAACTTTCATCTGACTTCTTATCTATGTTATCCTCTTTCTGTCTCTTCTAGTTATGCTTAGCATACATCTTTCCATATTCTCTGTGTTGTTTGTAGTCTTTGTATCATCCGTTTTGTTGGTATCCATGTTTCTGTTCCGTAAGTTAGTGCAAACAAACACATTGATTAAACACCTTTCTTTTCAAACAAAGAGACATATTACTCTTCAGAATAATATTGTTCTTCCCAAAAGTACTCCACCCGTTTCCTATTCTTCAATTTATTTCATTCATGATACTATTATCCGATGATATTTCTTGTCAAAGGTACACATAACTTTGCATTTCTTTAATCTCAGTATTCTTATAGACAATTTTCTTTTTCGGTGTAAATGAATTGAACATCTCCTTAGTCTTTTCCAAATTTATTTTTAATCCCACATTAATATTAATTAATAATCCCTTTGTTTTTCCAATCCAACTTCTTGAAAATATTTTCTAAGACAGCAGTAAAAAGCTTAGATGAAATGGTGTCTCCTTGTGTTACTCCTCTTCTGAACTTGATCTTCGCTTTTCCTTTATCTAAACGGATGGCTGATATTGCTTTCTTGTAAATCTTCTTTATACTATTGATGTAAGGTTTGTCTATACCAATGTCCTCCAGTGATTCTACTACTGCTGATGTGTAGACGGAATCAAATGCTTTTTCATAATCAAAAAAGACAAAGCAGAGAGAGAAATTATATTCTTTATGGTTTTCTATGAGTTCCCTAACTGTTTGGATATGATCCAATGTGCTAAATTCACTTCAGAGTCCTGCTTGTTCTCTAGATTGAGCTGAGTCCAGAGTTGATTCAAGTCTTGTCGTTAAAACTTTGGTGAAAACTTTATAAATCACTGATAGTAGGCTGATCGGACGATAATTTTTAATGTTTTCCTCCTCCCCTTTCTTATAAAGTAGCACCATCACAGCGTTATTCCAATCTTTTGGTACGTCTGACTTGTCGAGACATTTGGAAAACAGTAAGGATAGCCTTTTTGCAAATTCTTCTCCTGCTTCTTTGATAAGGTCAATTGTAATTCCATCTACCCCAAAGGCATTTACCTTTTTTCATAAATCTAAACATACATACATACATACATATGTATATAAATTTTTTAGATGGAAGTGATATTGGTTCTTGGGGTCATACAATGAAAAGTTATGAAGAAATTTTTCAAAAGTCTTACCATGGTAAAGAGTGCAATAGTTGGTATGTCTTACGAAATCTACCTAAAAATACTAGTAGGAGTAGGGGAAAAAAATATCGTTTTAAAAAAGAAAAAAAATGTTGCCATTGGAGATTTGGCGGCCCAATTTATCAACTCCTGTTTGAAAATATTGCGGATTTTGCCTACTTTAAAGGCTCTATTGCAAGATTTGCGAATGATTGCGAAATGTCACATACTGGCACCAGTTTTTTTTTTTTTTTTTTTTTTTTTTTTTTTTTTTTTAATTCTTGTACACCTCGAAAAAGTTTCGTGACGATTATTGTGTACTGATACGAAAAATTTTTAAATGCAACTTTTTGAAAATTAATTGGAGTAACTATTTCATTAAAGTAATTTTATTTTGAGCCCTTTTACAATTTACATAGGATATTTGTCTCCGACGAGAAAAAAAATAATACGCATTTGGGGACAGCCTGTATGGCCATAAGAAATGCTTGTTTTATACCTATTTCATAGTTTATAAAGCTTTTAAGCGATTTTTTCACTTTATTTAAGGTTTGGGGCTGTGCAAATATAACGTTATTAATTTTTTAACCCTTTCCGGCGCAGACAACTTCTGTTAGTAAAATGAGAAATTATCGATTGACACCGGAATTCACAAACGGATTTTTTAAGATATTTTGAAATTCTTAATTTAAGCTTTTATTGTAAAAGCAAGATTTTATTAAAATATTATTGGTGCCAATTTCAAGTTTGGAATTAAAATTAGGACCAAATTGTGTCCAAGACCGGACACACTGCGCCGGAAAGGGTTAATGATTTTGGACCCTCTTCCCCCCTTCTGATGTCATATATAATCGCCCCCCCTCCCCAATAATGATATTGTTTTCCAAGTGTAAAAAGTTTTTGGTTTTTAGAACTTCTTTTGTTTGGAGTGCTATACAAAACTAGTTACATTTATTTTTCGCGCCCTTTATTGATTCAAATGAAGAGAAATGAATAAAATATGCTTTACATCAAGTAACACTTGAAAGAAAGTTACTATTTAAAAATAGTTTAAAATACTTTTTTCATATATAGTTTCTCAAACCGTGATTATCTATGCATACACATATAAATAAGAATATTAATGTCAAACGTTGCGGGTATTCCATATTTTAGAATTAAATAATTTTATTATAATTTAGTGATTTTAAAAATAAATTTGTATTTTCATAAAAAATATATAACCGACTAAAAAAAAAGATAACATATGATTTTGAACCAAATATTACATAACAAATAATAAGAAAAAATTTCGATTGGGTCGAAAATTGTATCGATATCAGAAGACAAACACCCCTTATCCCTAGAGATATCTTACGATATCATGTGCCAACCCCCCCCCCCCGCCCAATCCTACCCAAAAAATAATAACGTTATATTTGCACAGTTCTTTTACCTTCTCTTTGAACAACTCACTCGTATAAGAAGCTTTCTTTAAAAACAAATCACATATATTTAGAAAATGCTTGCGTTTGTGCCATTCTTGTTCCATAAGTTTACACATCTTTTAAAAAGTTCTATAATTTATACATCTTTTGTAAAAGGAAATACTTAATTTGGATGGTCTGCCACCCATTTAAATTACTTATTCGTTTAGAAATAAGCTTTTTATTTGTTACATTTCATCTTTCTTCAAAATAAAACTAGTCGTTGGGAGGCCACCGTAATACTTGCCCATAATGGATATGCATAACATAAAATATGAAAATAAAACATGTAAAAACTATTTATAAAATGCATCGAAATTCAAAAATAAAATTTAAACGTATATTTAAATATTTTTAACGCTATATTAATGACATACTGATGAACTAATTTCGACAAATTATATAAAACGATAAACTAATCAAGTAGTATCGTAAAAGAAAGATCCTTATAACTCCAAAAACAATAATCATATTAACTAACAGTTTACTGCGCCGAATTAAGCGGCTCTTTCCAATTAAAATATATCTTTGAATTGAAATTCGAATGAAATACAGGATCATGAAAAATCGAAGGGTGTGGAAAATAAGATTACAAATATCGCGGCAATTAAATTATCCGATCGACTTCGTTCTTTATGAAAAATTTGTGTTATTATATTGTCGTTACATCCATTCTTTAAAATAAAAAATTTCTAAAAATTTTATATACCTTTCATCAGAACGAATATTTCGAGAGTCAGAAAGAAATAGTTCCGGATAATCGAGGTTACTGATATTAAATAGGCTTCTTTCAATTATTACATAGTAAGTACATATCAAATTTCAAGTTCCTATCTCAATTTTTTTCGGGAGATGGAGCGTTTACAGACAGACAGACACACAAACAGATAGATGGCAATTTTTTTTTTTTTTTAAACAATATGTTTTTCGAATCTCCAGAGTCGGAAACATGTAAATCCGTCAAAAAAATCGATTTTCAAAACCATTGCAAGACTTACCTTATACTAGTATACGTATGATGGGTGAGTAATATTGAACCTTATCATAAAATTCTCTTACCTTCACTTTAACTCAAAATTATCCCCATAAATTAAATTTCCTATATTTATTTAATGATAGCTGCAGCACTAATCTCTCTTCGTTGTTGTTTTTATGGCTTTTTGCGGACTTTTATCGATTTTTTTATTTTTCTTTATTTCTTTCAACTTCTTTCACTCTTCTCCTTTCATTAGATAGCTATCGGTGAGATTTAGAATGATCAGAATTTCATTACATTAAAAACAAGAAAGAAAAAATGCGTCAAGCATAGACTATGAAGCACTTTCCAACAAAATCAGAATAATGTAACAAAATTGCACCGTTTATATATATATATATATATATATATAAACTATATATATATATATAATATTACGTCTCATTTCACCGTATGGAAATGTCTAACGCATTTCAAAACCAGAATTATCCGAATTTTTTAGCAGCTCTGTATATGATATACCATTTGTAGCTATTAACAAAACGCATTCCAAGATTTAGTTCACTTAAGAGTTACATATATTTTAGTTGAAAATTAATAATTAATGTTAAATTTAATCTAATGTATAATTTAATAACTAATGTTAAAATTAACTTAAATCTAATAAATTAACATTAATTAATTTAAATCTAACTTTTAACAATTTGTACAATAACTAAAAAATTATTTCTAAGTGTATGAAATGCATATATTAATTATCTAGATATTGAGTTTAGGTTAGTATTGTCAAATTAAATTACAGCTCATATTCAAAATATTAGAATAATTGAGAAAAAGTAATAAGAAAAAATTATTTGTCCTTTATTTATTTTTTATACTAAGTAAATGCAATTAAATTTCTTATAAATTAAATCTGGAATGTTTAGATAAGATTTTAACATTTATAAAATATAAAATACAGCACAATAAATTAGGTATACAGCTTCCTTAAACACACCAGAATATTAGAATAAAATTTAGATTGGTTCAAAATATTAGAATATTTTATTTTACGCAACAATATTACCTTATGAATATGAAGTAAATGGTAGTTAATATTTTGTAGCATCCCCTTTAGCTTTCATAACAGCGTACAATCGATCTTGCATACTATATACAAGGTGTTTACAAACATTTCTATCAATATTAGCCCAAATAGACTTTATACGTGCCACTAACTCAATTTTACTTGAAGGAGGATTTTCTTGAAGTTTTTTCTTCATTATACACCATAAGTTTTCGATGGGATTAAGATCTGGTGAATTTGGTGGCCAAGGAAGTACCTTAATGTTGCGTTGGCGGAACCAATTCTTAGTTGACACCGAGGTATGCGGGGACGCTAAATCTTGTTGAAAGATGAAATCATCTTCAAATAAATCTTCTGATGATGGAATCATGTAATATTCTAAAATTTCTTGATATATCAGAGAGTTAACCTTTTCGTAGACGATGCATAACTTTCCAGGTCCTTCTGCACTCATACAACCCCAAACCATGACACTAGCAGCAAATTTTACGGGGAGTTTAAGGCATTCTTTATCAAATGCTTCTTGCTTCATTCTCCAAACTCGAATACCTTGATTACCATATGAAACACAAAACATACTTTCATCACTAAATAATATATTTTTCCAATCTTTATTGCTCCATAAACGTCTTGATTTACACCAATTCAATCTTATACGCTTTTGTCTTGCAGTCATGAGAGGTTTTGTTTTCGGTACATGAGATTCAAATTTAAATTTATAGAGACGTCTTAATGTTGTCGATGTAGAAACTTCAACCCCTTCTTCTTTCCATTTTCGGTGCAAGAATCGCACACTTTTAAAACGGTTTTTCTTAACTATACGCTTCAGTTTCCTGTAATCTCTAGCAGATGTTTTTGGTTTTCGACCACCATTTCGGCGATTATTTTGAAATTTTCCAATTTTTGAATATTGTGTTAGTATTTTACTAACGCTCGATTGCGAACAATGTAAATAATTCACTATAAAACATTGATTTTTACCGTGCCGATACAAATCAACCATACGAAGTTTAGTAGATTCTGGAATATCACTCACACGGCCCATTTTAAGACGAAAAAGAAACAAACTGCAAAAAAGAATACTGATTTTAAATAAAATAGTCTGAATTTAATCAATGATGCCACCAGTTAAGAATTGGTAATAATTAAAGGAGAATTAATGTGAAATATTCTAATATTTTGAACCACTTGAATAAATATTCTAATATTTTGACTTTTCAAAATATTTTTTTTTGCAATTAATCTTTTCAAAAATGATATTAAATTTAAGATAACAAGTAAGTTTAATCAACAATAAGTTCTTAATAAAAATATCGTTTGCATATTTTCATTAAAAGACATTAAATTACCAAACGATATTTTCAATTTCTAAAAAAATGTAATTATTCTAATATTTTGAATATGAGCTGTATTTTTTGCTGCATCATTTTAGGGGTAACTATAGTGTCTGATGTGTTTTTAGCTCACAGGCTATCATAGCCTGAGAGCTTATGTGCCCGCCCGTTCTGTATGTATGTGCGTATGTGCGTAACGCGATAACTCATGATAAAAATATCCGATCCTCTTAAAATTTTGTATGTAGGTATATCCTGACAAGGCGCTTCCCTGATTAGTTTTTGAAGTTCATTCGATATGTATAAGAGGGGGAACGGGGGGCTCATGTCCCCCGTTAGTTGATATAAATGGGATTTTCATGCAGAATTAAGTTTTCAAAATTTAGATTAGGATCATTCTGATGAGGCGATTCCGTGACTGTTATTAGGTGTTCATTGAATAAGTATAAATAGGGGGAACAAGGGTTCTAATCCCCCCCACCCGTTAGTTGATATAAATGGGATTTTCATGCAGAATTAAGTTTTCGTTCAAAATTTAGATTAGGATCATTCTGATGAGGCGATTCCGTGACTGTTATTAGGTGTTCATTGAATAAGTATAAATAGGGGGAACAGGGGTTCTAATGCCCCCCCCCCCGTTAGTTGATATAAATGGGATTTTCATGCAGAATTAAGTTTTCGTTCAAAATTTAGATTAGGATCATTCTGATGAGGCGATTCCGTGACTGTTATTAGGTGTTCATTAAATAAGTATAAATAGGGGGAACAGGGGTTCTAATGCCCCCCCCCCGTTAGTTGATATAAATGGGATTTTCATGCAGAATTAAGTTTTCGTTCAAAATTTAGATTAGGATCATTCTGATGAGGCGATTCCGTGACTGTTATTAGGTGTTCATTGAATAAGTATAAATAGGGGGAACAGGGGTTCTAATGCCCCCCCCCCCGTTAGTTGATATAAATGGGATTTTCATGCAGAATTAAGTTTTCGTTCAAAATTTAGATTAGGATCATTCTGATGAGGCGATTCCGTGACTGTTATTATGTGTTCATTAAATAAGTATAAATAGGGGGAACAGGGGTTCTAATGCCCCCCCCCCCGTTAGTTGATATAAATGGGATTTTCATGCAGAATTAAGTTTTCGTTCAAAATTTAGATTAGGATCATTCTGATGAGGCGATTCCGAGGCTGTTATTAGGTGTTCATTGAATAAGTATAAATAGGGGGAACAGGGGTTCTAATCCCCCCCCCCGTTAGTTGATATAAATAGGATTTTCATGCAGAATTAAGTTTTCGTTCAAAATTTAGATTAGGATCATTCTGATGAGGCGATTCCGTGACTGCTATTAAGTGTTCATTGAATAAGTATAAATAGGGGCAACAGGGGTTTTAATGCCTCCCCCCCCTCTTAATTTATATAAATAGGTTTTTCAAGCAGAATTTTCAGATTTCGTTCAAATCTCTGAATAGTTTTGGAAGTTTAATGGTTAAGTATAAAAGAAGGGGATAACTCCTTTTAAATTATATAAATGCTAAATGGGTTTTTATTAAGAATTATCTAATTTGCTCTGAATTTTGGATATAGATTTTTTATATGATAAAGCATGTCTTTGATAGTATAGGAGGTTCAATGATTAAGTATAAAAAAAGAGGAAAGGGGAGAGCTGTTTCCCCTTCTTAATTTTTTTTTCGAACGGAATTAACCCTTGAAAATATAAGGCTTTAATGTTCAATTAGTATTTGTAGCCTGTGAGCTCAATGCCATCAGTTTAACTGGGCAGTATTCTTTATTCCTTTTCTATCCATTTTAATAATGTTATGGTTTATTTTTAATGGTTTTCTCCATTTTATTTATTTTTTTTTTTTTATATGTTGGTAACCCCAAATTAGTATTAATTTGCTTTTTCATGGCTAATACGAAAATGAAACCACACTCTTTATTTGTAGTTCCAAAGTATTTGTGGTTCTGACGATTCTGCTTTAGCTCTACAAGTTTTGATTATATTCATTTTTAGGTGCGTTCGTAATTATGTAAATACGTAGCACCTATAGTTGTCGTTCAGTCCGTCCATCTGTCCGTCTGTCTGTCCGCATATAACAATGCAAAAACTACCCAACCGAATCTTACATAATTTTGTCGAGTCATTTCAAATTTTATGAGAATCGGATGGATGGATCAATTACAGGGACGATCAAAAGTATTCCGTTACATTACGGTCAATGGGGAAAAATGCTGCAAATGCATTTTAATCGTTTGAAATTTAAATTACATACTTATTACATAATTTTGTCAGGTCATTTCAATTTTTTGAAAATAGGATGCATAGATCAAATACAGAGACAATCAAAAGTACTCCGTTACATTACAGTCAATGGAAAAAAAAAGTTTCAAATGCATTTTAATAGTATTACACTCATTCAAACATAATAATATTGATATGCATCATAAAGTGCATATTATAATATAGATTTTGTATAATCTGTTGTGCAAAGAACTTTTGTTATTGATTTACAAGGCCACACAAAAGTATTCCATTACATAATGAGTATAGAGAGAACATTGTTTGTTGCGCATTTTAATTGTAATTAACTATTTACAATTTTATGAGATTGATATATTGAAGTGTAAAGAAGAATAAATAATGTCCATTCTAAATAGAGCTAGAAAGGCTGATTTATTAACATTGTGTGATGACCTAGGTATACTTGTGCCTCAGAGTCCAAGAATCATTGATTTGATAAAGTTGGTCACTGAATCGAAGGATTGTGAAGAAAATTTTGTAAAAGTTCGACTTGAAGTCATTGCCGCGGACAGAATAGAAAAAGAAAGACTAGAAGCAGAAAAAGAAAAAGAAAAAGAAGAAAGAAGACTAGAAGCAGAAAAA